>CM029397.1:42699415-43949415 GCA_017139565.1 Luffa aegyptiaca
TAAATTTAGGAATACACTGCTTTTTTCCAACTAGGGACATTTTGTCCGTTCATAACAAATAGTAGTTTTCCATTTTTATCCTTTTTTCCATTTTTGCAATGAATTTTTTTTTTAGACTTTTTTCAAATCAATGGTTTATTTTTTTGTCATTCCTGTGGTTAACCCAAAATAAAATAAAATAAAACTTCTATTCTATAGCTGAAAAGAATTGAAAAGTTATAACTTTTTTTTTTTAAATTTAAACTCAATTAAAATTCTACAATTAATTAAAATTAAAACAGGATATCTTTAAATCGATTAAAAAAAAAATGAAAGGACAAAACTTTTCATATTCAAGTTAAAACATCCAAAAACATGGCTAAGCTTAATTTCCTTAGATGTATAAATATCTCTTAACTCTCTCATCTTCACAACAACAAGAAGAAATGTCTTCTAAAAAAAAAAAAAACAAAAAACAAAAAGAAGAAATGTATTTCCGCATAAGAAATTGATAGGATAATATTATGTTAGCTATTAAGGATATATTAATAATTAGGTAAAGAGTTGCTAGTGGAAATTTGTGATAAATAAAGGGAGGAAGAGGCGGAGTGTTGAGGTCCCATATTGGAAAGATAAGTGAAGATCTCACAATTTATAAGATACATGAGTTACTTCATCTATTGTCAATTGATTTTGAGATGAAACTTCATGTTATCTAATATGGGTTTCATTCTCAATTGGTTTTGAGATGGAACCCCCGAAGTACCAACTAAAACAAAGAGAAAAATTTATTTCATTGATCACACAATAGAACTCACCAACATACAAAAGAAAATACTTTTTACGACTCTTTTTTTTTAGCTTCTTCATCAACAAGTAGTCGCCAAAATCATTAATGAAACACAAGAAACACACCGAAAAATAAGATGGACAATAATTCGATACGATGGATCATCTTCAAGTTCTGAGGAAATTTTCGAACCATTTGGCCGAGAGCTTAGGAATTCTCTTCAAATTGTTTTTGTAATCAATGTAGTTCAAGCCAAAGCGGACCACGTATCCACTTGACCATTCAAAGTTGTCCAACAATGACCACGCAAAGTATCCTTTTACCCTTCACCAGCCCTACAACAATAGTTTTCAAAGAAATAATATAAGTAAAATTTCTAAAACTCACAAGAAAAGTCTTTAATATATATCTTTAATTTAGATGTAGTTTTTTGTTTTGACACGTACTTGATTGCTTCTTTAAGAGAGATCAGATGATCGTGATGGTACTTGACTCTACGCTTGTCATTGATCATTTCCTTGAATGGGGGACCTTCAAGTTCGAGGTATCCTACAACATATGAAAGGGTATTATGTGCATTTTTCTCAAATATATTTATTTTTACAAAATGATGAGTTTTTTGAGTTTTTTTTTTTTTTTTGTACCATTCTCTGTGATATAGATAATTGGATTTTTGTAATTGATCTTTATGTAGATCAATAGATTTTTGAATCCTTGTGGGTAAACAGCCAGCCAAGATGTCGCATTAAACTATATAACACAATCAAAGCAAACTGTCAGATGGACACTTCAAATGTAACAATAACAAATGATAGCAACATATACAAATCAATAATTAAAGAAATTTGCACATAAATTACCTTCGGACCAATTGAGACTCCATTACGATCCGCTGCAATCGACAAACATTACAAAACATCTAATCAAAATACTCGAATAAGATTGACTCGAACAACAAATTGATAAAAAAATATTAAACACGAGAGATGATTAAAAAAAAAGGGAACTTTGAGAAAACCACTTAACTATAGATCACTTCAAGTTTGATAGATCAAAAAGTAATTTGATTAATTCAAATACATACTTGTAAGATCAGCAAGAAAATCTGTCAAGTAGCTTGGTTGTGGACCAGGTGCATTTGGATTGTCTTTTGCATAGTTAGCAGTGTAGTAATTTAATCCAAGGAAATCAAAAGACCCTTTGATCAAAGCACTTTCTGCTGCACTAAATTTGGGTAATCTCTCCTTTACCAGTTTCCTCATGATTGGTGGATAATCTCCATAGGTTAGTGGATGCAAGAACCTGTCATGTATTTAGTTTAGTTTATTGTGATAGTGACAAATATGTCGTTAAAAGGGTTTAATTTAAGGCCCGTTTGATAACCATTTGGTGTTTTTGAAAATTATGTTTGTTTTTCTTCAATTTCCTGATATGGTTTTCATCTTTGTTAATCACACATTTGAATTCCTACCAATATTCCAAAAAAGTGTTTGAAAACCTTTTTTCTTTTTAAGTTTTCAAAACTTGACTTGGTTTTTGAAAACATGAGAAGAAGGTAGATAACAAAACAAAGAAACTTGCAGGTGAACTAGTGTTTATAAGATTAATTTTCCAAAACCAAATGGTTATCAAATGGGTCCTTGGTTTTTGAAAATTAGGTCTATAAACTCTACCACCTATAAGTTTATTTGTTTTGTCATCTACCATCTTCTCATCTTTTAAAACACCAAGTCAAATTTTAAAAACTAGAAAAAATAATTTGTTTTTGAAATTTGGTTAAGAATTCAAATAATGTGTGTTTAACAAAGATGAAAACCATGGTAAGAAAATTTGGAGAAAACAAGCCGAATTTTCAAAAACTAAATGGTTATCAAACGTGGTCAAACTCAAAGTTGTAGATTTTTTTTTAACAAAAAATTTGGTTACCAGCCAAGAACAAAATCAAGAGCTCGAATTGCAGCCTTTTTATCTGCCTCACTATTTGAATATGGAGTATACCAAAGTGACACTAATGTGATACCAATCACACCCTTTTGACGTGCCTGCAAATCCCATAAGGTTGAAAAAAAAATATAAAACGATTAAATATACAATAAGAAAGAAAAAAAACAAAAGTAAAGCCCCATTTGATAATCATTCGGTTTTTGAAAATTATGCTTCTTTTTTCTGCTACAATGGTTTTCATCCTTGTCAAGGATCCATTTGAATTACTAGTCAAATTCCAAAAACAAAAACAAGTTTTTGAAAATTACGTTATTCTTCAAAATTTGACTTGGTTTTTGAAAACAAGGAAGAAGATAGATACTGAAACAATCAAACTTTGTGGAAATAGGTGTGTATAAGCTTAATTTTCAAAAACCAAAAACTAAGACCCCCTTTGACAACCATTTGGTTTTTGGTTTTTGGTTTTTGAAAATTAGGCATGTTTTCTTTCAATTTTCCTACCATGGTTTTCATCTTTGTCAATGACACATTTGAATTCTCAGCCAAATTCTAAAAACAAAAACAAGTTTTTGAAAACTACGGCTCCGTTTGATAACCATTTGATTTTTAGTTTTTTGTTTTTGAAAATTATGCTTGTTTTCTCCCAATTTCCTTAATATGGTTTTCATCCTTGTGAAGGACACCTTTAGTTTCCTAGCCAAATTTCAAAAACAAAAACAAGTTTTTGAAAACTACTTTTTTTAGTTTTCAAAAATTGACTTGGTTTTTGAAAACATGGGATGAAGGTAGATAACAAAACAAAGAAATTTGGAGGTAGAAGTAGTGTTTATAAGCTTAATTTTCAAAAACCAAAAAGCAAATGGTTATCAAACGAGGCCTACTTTTTTTAGTTTTCAAATTTTGATTGGTTTTTAAAAACAAGGAAAGAAAGGTATTAGAAAAAACAAAGAACCTTGTTGGTGGAAATAGGATTTATAGGCTTAATTTTCAAAAACCAAAAACCAAAAACGGGGGCCTAAATGGTTACCAAATGGGACTTTACTTTTTTTAGATTGGGAATCGAAACAAATTAGCAAGTATTGAGTTAGTTCAACTGTTTAAGAGAACCTGATATTTGGTTTTGTAAACTTTGACAGCAGCGGCATGAGCAAGAATTTGATGATGACCAACAATGTATGGTTCAGTGCCAGAATCACCACCAAGACAATTAAAAGGTTGCCAAGAAGAACATCGACCAGGAGCATTGGCTCCTTGGGCATAGCCTCCCATGCAAAAGCTCCATGGCTCGTTCAAGGTGATCCAGTGCTTCACTCTGTCTCCAAATTCTTTGAAGCAAACTTCAGCAAAATCTTGATAATCTCTCCTGTAATTCAATTCCAATTTTACATCAATTTTTCTTCCAAATCTTGGCTGTGTTGAAAGTTTGGAACCCAAAGAGCTCCTTTTAGAACATTTTAATGTAGTTTATGTTTCTAGAAAGAAAAAAAAAAAAAAAAAACCATTGAAAGTATGTTTAGATGTTTTTTCTTTTTACTTGTTTGTAAGAATAAATTTGTATTGAGTTAAAAATCTTTTGCTAGCACATAGTAACTTGAGAACTTGATCACAATTCTTAAAGAACATAATAAAAATAAGAGGATGTCTAATAATAAGCATTTTTCTTTCTTTCTTTTTTTTTTTTGAGAAAAAGGAAAATCTATTAAGCAAGCAAAATCTTAAATGAAAAATCTAACTTTTACAAATAATTTGATCAAAATTCTAAAAGAAAATTTGGAAATAAAATTAGCAAAAAGTTTCTTAATCAAAGTTTTATCTTTGGTGCCAATCTAAGTATGACTTATCAATTAATTAGTTAACTTTCTTTCAGATTTAATGTATGAATCTCCTACATTTATAATACTATAATATAAAAAAGAAAAGAAAAAATGTTTGCTCGAAAACTAAACTTTGACTCTTGAGTTAGCTTTCACTTAAGCTCTCTAAAGATCAAAATTTTTGTTTCTTCCATGTTAGAAAATATTAATTTATTTTATTAACTATTTCTTTGTCTTTGAAACATTTGTTTTATATTTTTTTATTATTATTATTCTTTAAAGTTCAACAATATGTTAGGATAGTCGAACTTCTGATCTATTGGTCGAGTATATACTGTTAAAGTAAATGGCAACACTAACTATCTAGAATATTCTTGAAATATCTACATGGATGTATATAATTAGGTCCTCTCTAGATTTATCTTGAACATTGTAAATAGATATGTATAAGAAGGTCTAGAATTATCTTACCTTTAGGCTCCAAGGAATTCTAGAGAATTCCTTTGGATAAGAATAAGTAGAGAAATATCTAGGATATTTCTAGATCCAAGAAGAGCCTAGAAAAATCCATTTGCTTGGGCTCCAAGGATCTTAGTCCTATAAATAGGAGTGTGTCCACCATAAGATAACAACTTGGAGGAAGTATCACAACTTAGAGTCTTCTCCTAAGAGTGTCCATCTTTGTATTTTCTTAATAAAAGTTTCTTTCTCCCAAGTGTTTGTCTCTCCCCTTTTGTGCTAATTTCTTCAACAAGTGGTATCAGAGCCAAGCAAGCAAGCATAGCTTGTTGTGGTGGAGCTTTTGAAGATCGCGTACAGTCTGGGACTGTGAAGCTTGTTGTCTGGGACACAACTTACTCGTGGAGTGCATTCATCACTACGAGATGATGGGAGATCTTCAAGTTGTTGGAGGAATCAAGAAGCTCAACACTCAAAACTACAAAACATGGTCCACGTGCATGGAGTCGTATCTCCAAGGCCAAGACTTATGGGATGTCGTGGGAGGCACTGAAGTCACGCCACCTGAAGATGCTACAGCCTTGAAGAAATGGAAGATCAAGGCAGGTAAGGCCATGTTTGCTATTAAAACTACGGTTGATGAAGAAATGTTGGAGTATATTAGGGGAGCAGGGACGCCTAAAGCAGCATGGGACACGTTTGCCTCACTTTTCTCAAAGAGGAATGATGCAAGACTGCAGTTTCTGGAGAACGAGCTTCTGTCAGTTGCTCAAAGGGAGATGACTATCAATCAGTACTTCAACAAGGTAAAAACTCTTTGCCGTGAAATCTCTGAATTAGATCCTACTGCTACTATTTCAGAATCAAGAATGAGGAGAATTATCATTCATGGTCTTAAACCTGAATATAGAAGTTTTATTGCTGCTGTTCAAGGTTGGTCAGTCCAACCTTCTCTCATTGACCTTGAAAATTTTCTTGCCGGTCAAGAAGCATTGGGTAAGCAAATGTCAGGGGTCACATTAAAGAGCAATAATGAAGAAGCGCTCTTCAGTGGCCAAAGAAAAGGTCATCCGAAATATCGAAAGAAAGTAGGATCAAAAGGAGATGAAAGAACCCAAAAACGCTCTCATGAAGGGGGAGCTAACAAAAATAATAAACATGAATATAGGAAAAAAGGTGAATGTTATAATTGTGGCAAGATAGGTCACTATGCCAGAGATTGTCGTTTGAAGAAAAAATCAGCAGAAGGAAATGCACTCACCTCCCAAGTTGAGAGCATTAGTGAAGAAGAATGGGATGCAGAAGCATTTTTGACATTAGGAGAACCTGACTCAAAGTTGACATCCAATGCAATGAAGAAGGAAGACTTAGCTCTCCACGCAGAAGAGGTAAGTTATGAAAATGATTGGATTGTCGATTCAGGTTTCTCTAACCATATGACAGGTGATAAAAGGAAGCTGCAAAACACAACTGAGTACAAAGGAAGTCGAGTTGTCGTGACTGCAAACAACTCGAAATTGCCAATAGCTCATGTTGGCAAAACTATGATAATGCCTCGCTCCAATTCCAAGCAAGTAGAGTTGGAGAATGTATTTTATGTACCTGGAATGAAGAAGAATCTGGTATCAGTATCACAACTAACATCATCAGGCAACTTCGTCGTGTTTGGACCTAATGATGTCAAGGTGTACCAAGATCTCAAAGTCAGTGGTATGCCACTAATGGAAGGACGAAGAATGAACTCCATCTACGTCATGTCAGCAGAGGCCGCCTATGTGAATAAGACACGAAAGAATGAAACAGCAGATTTGTGGCATGCAAGACTTGGTCATGTCAGTTACAGCAAATTGAAGATAATGATAAGCAAGTCTATGCTCAAGGGGTTGCCTCGACTTGATATTAGAGAAGACATAGTGTGTGCTGGTTGCCAGTATGGGAAGGCGCATCAACTACCATTTGAGGAGTCCAAATTCAAAGCAAAGCAACCATTGGAGCTGGTGCACTCCGACGTATTTGGTCCTGTCAAGCAACCTTCAATTAGTGGCATGCGCTACATGGTGACCTTTATCGATGACCTCTCCAGGTATGTTTGGGTGTTCTTTATGAAAGAAAAGTCTGAAACTTTTACAAAATTTAAGGAATTCAAAGAGCAAGTTGAAGGTGAATTGGGGAAGAAAATTCAATGTCTCCGTACAGATAACTGGGGAGAATATATGTCTAATGAATTCTCCCAGTATTTACAAAAGTTTAAGATACGTCACCAATTGACGTGTCCAAACACTCCACAACAAAATGGAGTGTCTGAAAGAAAGAATAGACATCTTGCGGAAGTATGTCGTAGCATGCTACATGCAAATAATGTACCAGGGAGATTTTGGGCTGAGTGCATGAGAACAGCAGCCCATGTGATTAACAGACTTCCCCAACAGAGGCTTGGGTTCAAGTCGCCATATGAGAAGCTATTGAACATCAAGCCAACAGTTAAACATTTCCGAGTCTTTGGTTGCGTTTGCTATGTATTTGTACCAGATCATCTGAGAAGCAAGTTTGACAAGAAAGCAATCAGATGCATCTTTGTTGGCTATGACAAAAAAAGAAAAGGGTGGAGGTGCATTGATCCTGTCACTGGACGATGCTATACATCAAGGAATGTTATATTCGATGAAGCATCATCATGGTGGGCACCCGAATCAGAGAAGGCACCTACGGACGAGAGGTTTTTCAAGGAAGGATTAAAAGAGGAGATGAGTCAAGTGCAACAAGTTCCAATAGAAGAAGAAGACCTTCCAGAAGAAAACAATGGAGAGGAAGAACGGTTAAGGACACAAAGTCCCTGGCAAAGTGGCGTACATGGTCAAGAGCCACAACTACGAAGATCGACCAGACAAAGAAAACCAAATCCCAGGTACGTGAATGCAACATTAGCAACATTGGAAGAGCCAACAATATATGAAGAAACATCGAAAAACATCCAATGGAGGAAAGTTGTGGAAGAAGAAGTTGGCGCACTACGAAGAAAACGAAGATGGGACTTGGTACCAAAAGGCTAAGAGTATCCAAGCATATGCAAAGTTTCAGCAACAACTCGAGATAGAATAGTTAGTGTTGAGGGGGAGTGTTAAAGTAAATGGCAACACTAACTATCTAGAATATTCTTGAAATATCTACATGGATGTATATAATTAGGTCCTCTCTAGATTTATCTTGAACATTGTAAATAGATATGTATAAGAAGGTCTAGAATTATCTTACCTTTAGGCTCCAAGGAATTCTAGAGAATTCCTTTGGATAAGAATAAGTAGAGAAATATCTAGGATATTTCTAGATCCAAGAAGAGCCTAGAAAAATCCATTTGCTTGGGCTCCAAGGATCTTAGTCCTATAAATAGGAGTGTGTCCACCATAAGATAACAACTTGGAGGAAGTATCACAACTTAGAGTCTTCTCCTAAGAGTGTCCATCTTTGTATTTTCTTAATAAAAATTTCTTTCTCCCAAGTGTTTGTCTCTCCCCTTTTGTGCTAATTTCTTCAACATATACAGCTTAACTAGAACAAAATTTGGCTGCATACCGGTATGTAGGGATCTGCCTATATATCCCATTAAAATCTTGACAAGTAAGAAAGAGAAAGGAAGGAAATGAGAATTTTTTTGTTATCTCTCTTAGTTGTCAATATTTTAATGATGGTATGGTATGCAGCCAAGTTTTTTCCTTAAGTTATACTTAGATTGACCAGTATTGTATTTTATTATTGCATGGAAAATAAGAGCATTGAACTTACACAATTTGATGTCCCAAGAAGCCTCCATATTTATCTTCTAAACCTTGGGGAGTATCCCAATGAAAAAGTGTGATATAGGGTTTGATGCCTACAAAATCAGGAGTTTGATCAAATAATTACACTTGCATGATTTTGTTGACCACCATTTGCAAATATTATAATAATACCCACTATTAGTTTCAAATAATAATTAATAATAATAATAATAATAATAATAATAATACCACCCACCATTTGCAAGCAATTCATTGATGAGGTTGTTGTAGTATTCAATTCCTTTCTTGTTCACACCTCCACTAAGTGTTCCCTCTGCAATAATAATAAATGACAGTATAGTTTTAAAAAAATATCAAATGAATGTGACTAATTAATGATCCAAGAACTTAAGAGTTCTATTCTACATTTTTTTTTACAAAAAAAAGATAATTTTCAATTTGAAAAAGGGTTTTCGTTTTTTTCTTAAATTGTTTTTAAGAACTACATTCAAGTGATTATAAGATTCCATTTGATTTAGTGAATTTGAAAATATAAAAATATAGAAATATGAATTACATACTAAAAAAAACTCAAGTTATCAAAATATATTTTCATTGTATTTAAAAGTTTAAGAATTTATCGGTTGACTAGATTCGATGGGATGAAAAATCATAAAAATTCTTTTTGGATTGTAATTTCAAAATGTAGTGTTCAATAATTTACAATGATAATATTTATTCTCAGTATTTTTACTCTTTTCTATTTCAAAGATGAAAAATAAAGTAATTTTCTAAACAATTCAATGCTTTGAATTTCTTATTACTTGGCAAAACTCTAGACCAAGAGATTGAGAATCGGTAAGCATCAAAACCCATTTTCTTCATAATGGCAACATCTTCCTGCATTACGAAGAATTATTAATAATTTTTTTAAAAAATATTGTTGTAACAAAAAAAAAAAAAGGGACTTTAGTAATAAATAAGCAAATCCAAACATGTCTATTCCTTTACCTTATAGCGATGGTATTGATCAAGGGTTACATCTCCATTGCTACGATCAAAAATTTTCTCTGCAATTTTGAGAAACGACGATCGTGTAAGGTTTATTTTTTTTTCTTTTATAAACATTTGATTGATTATTTAAACTTTTTTTAAAATAATAATAATAATAATAATGGACATGATGTAAATCTAGAAATAACTTGTACAACCATCATTTTTTTTTTTTAAATTGTACAACCATCATTTTTATCAAGTATGATGGATCTATAATATAAAATGTTTGTAGTTCTCGTAATTTTTTTTAAAGAAAAAACCTGAATTGGTTGTTTGGACATAAGGTTCCAAAAAGTAAATATTATAAAAAAAAAAAACATTAAGCCCTCATTGACTTTTTTTTAAGAATGATATTGTCTTTTTAATGGAGGTGGAAGATTCGAATCACATACCTCGTGGTTAACAGTACAATTTAATGATATTGATTTATTGTTTTACTTAATGTAATTGATAACTAACTTACAGATATTGATTTATTGTTTTACTTAATGTAATTGATAACTAACTTACATACTGTTTGAAGTGAATCGTAATCTTTATTTATTTACATTTTTTATTTATATATGATTTTGGAAAAAAAAAATAAAATAATTTAATGTTCTCATGGTACTTAGTTACTAGATCCATACTATATTTAAATATTATTGGATAGTATATAAAAAATAGTTATTTAAAAATAGTAGTACGGGATCAAAATGAGCATAGTTTAGCGGTAATTGACATGTACATTCGACCAAGAGGTCAGAGATTCTAATCTCCCACCTCCAATATTGTATTATGTGTTTGAAAAATAGAGTGAATTACGAGAAATATGTTAAAAAGAAAGAGACCTGGATGTTGATGGGTGAAGTTATCCCAAATATTTGGTCCTTTACCATCTTCAAAAGCAGCACCTTCATACTGAATTAATAGCAAATAAAATTAAAATAGAATGACAAATAAAATCACACAAAATAAAGTTTTAAAACATTTTCTTTTGTTAAAACACATTTTTTAATTCTTAACTTTTATTTCATATTGTGGTTTTGTTCATCTAAAATGACAATCAGATTTCTAATCATAAATAATAGAGATAATAATCTTTTTTTAAAAAAAAAAAAAAATCAATATTCTTTTATTTTGACAATGAAAATGGTATACAATAAGTTAAGAATAACAAAATGATAAAAATTATATATATATATATATACGTATAGATTCAAAAGCCCTTAATTGAGTTTATTATTATTTAATATCGGTAAATCAAAAGTAGATTGGCTTATTTACCTTTTTACAAATAGCATATTATGTTTCTAAATGAATATCATACATTTTCAAGTAAAAACAATAAAACAACAATAAATTTTAAAAAAAATCAAACAAATTTACCTACAATTTACAAGCACATATTTCTAAAAATTTCAAAACAAAAACAATGAGATTAGAAATAAAATCGTTTACAAACTTTTTTCAAAAGATATATTTTGAAATGAAAGACAACTCTCATTCACCTGATAAGCAGCCGATGCTGAACCAAAAACGAAACCTTTAGGAAAACTGCTTCGTCTCACTACATCAATAGGACGTTGGGAGGGTTCATCGGCTTTTACAACTACAAGAAAAAGAGCAAGTAACAAAGAGCTAAGGAAGCCATGGCCATTTTTGAAAGCCATATCCCTAGTTTTTGGTTTGGGGATGAGAGTTTTGCTCCCTAACAGCCCTATTTATAGAAGGAAATGATGGGAAGCCATGGATGAAAAGCTTGCCAGCTTCATTTATGATGATAATTTTTTTTTAAGAAATAATTAATTGACCTATGGATCTTGATTTTTTTAATAACTTTCGTTGATATCTTTTGGATTTGGTTTTATATCAATTCATATATATTATATCATTTTCACATGGCTGACCTAAGATCATTATATCAAAAAAAGAAAAAGGGGGAATTAGTTTTCATATGTTCATAAACCTTCATTCTCACGTATAAGCCATATGTAAACATTAGTCTTATCATATAAAAATTCATTTTGATTCCCTGTGTTCTTAAATTCTTATGATATATTTAATGTAAACAATCTTATGTGATCCAAAATAGATGTGTGTTTTGAGTTATTAAATTAAAGTAGAAAATCAGGAAAAGGAGAAAAATGAAAATTTTCTATCTGTCTATTCTCCATGGTAATGCCACACATATACATAACCTGTGTAACTGTCGGAAGATTGAGGGTGCGTTTGGAATACCTTTTAGTTTAAGTGTTTTTCAAAAATGTATTTTTTTTAAACGTTTTGTTTATAAAAATTGTTTAGAATTTAAAGATTCATATATTTGGTTACATTTCCTCATAAGTGCTTTTATAAACAAGTTATTATATACTATAAAATTCTTTTTAAAAAATTTGCTTTCAATTGTTTCTCTCAAAATGGTTTATTTCTCAATCTCATTTTTAATAAGTCAAAGACATGGATTTTAAAATGGATTCCATACGAGTAGCTCTCCTAGTACGTTACTAGTTCAATCTAGGGTTTGACCACTGGACAACGGTTAAGAACATCCTCAAGTATCTTGGGAGAAAGAGGGACTACCATGCTGGTGTATGGGGCTAAAGATTTGATCTTTACAGGATACACCATTGACTAGCTAATAAGGTTTATATGTCTCAACAAGTTTAACTATGTGCAGATTGGCTCTAATTATTTATGAGGATAAAATGATCTTTCCTTCTGTAGAAAGAAAAATATGTAAATGAAATTATAAGAATACTATTTGAGATGTCATTCAACTTAAGAATAATTCTATTCCCGACCGCTACATTTTTTGTTATGCCTTTGGAAGTTTATGGGATATTAAATACATTTCCAAAGTCTTTTTTTTTAAAAAAAGAATAAAAATTATTGAAAGAATCTAACATAAGAGATAAGATTGTCTTCTTAAAAAATAAAATATAGAGCACGTTTCCCGCTTCTCTTTTTTATTATTCAAGCATACTTTTGAAATCTTATAACTGAAATAGAACATTAAAATTGAAAACAACTTTATTTGTTCTAAAAATATAATTTACATGTAAGAACACGCAAAAAAAAAAAAAAAAAAAAAAAAAAAAAACAAAAATAGAACAGAACAATTATGTAAACCAAATTTATTCTTTTGTTTTTCTATGAATTTATTAAAAAATCTTATTATGAAAATGGTTTTCAAACGAGTCAAAAATGTCATTCCATATATATAAAAAAAAAAATGTCATTCCATATACAATAACTCTAAAATATAGAAAACAATATATATTATGAACATAGTTTTCGAACAAGTTCAATGACTTTTCATATATAAAATTATCCCAAAAACAATTATTATGAATATAGTTTTCAAACAATGCAATATCTTTCCATTTAAAGTTATTTTGAAAATAATATGTATATTATGAAAATAGTTTTGAGAAAGCCCAAATCCATTATTATAGACAATATTATGTTTCTAAAAACAAATTTATGTTTTCCAAAAAAAAACTCATTTTCTTGCTATTTTTTCCTCTTTGACATATCTCTCCCCAACAAATTTCCTTTTAAATTTTTTCTCTTTAAAACTTTAGTTAAAAAAAAAAAAAATACTCACTTATGTAAAATCTATAGACAATATTTGGCTGCATACGTGTACCTTAGCCAAGTATTTTTCCATCACAAAAACCATATATGCAAACTCACTACAAACTCATCCCAAGTGTTTCAAAGATTTTCAGAACTACAGGGTCCTTAGAACTTTCATTGTTACGTCTAATAGACCATCTCTGAACTTAAAAATTCCAATAAATATCTAAACTTTCAATTTTGAGTCTAATAAGTCCCTAACGTATTTAAACCTTTTATAATGTAACTGAATTATTAGATATAAAATTGAATTTAATGTCTCATAGGACTTTAAACTTTCAATACTTTCTTTTATAGTTTCATGAATTTTAAAAAACATCAAATAGGTCAATGACCTATTATACATAAAAATTGAAAATTCATGAGACCTATTGGAAACGAAATTGAGATTGTGTAAAGACTCATTAAAAACTTTTTAAAGTTGAGAGATCAAAATAGACACAAAATTAAAAGTTAAGAGACCAAATACAAACAAGTTAAAGGGCTATACCTATAATTAATTTAATCATATAGCCATATCCAAACCAAAAATAAATTATAGTTTTTGCAAATCATGATCCAAAATCCCCTCAAAAGCTGTCAGGTGTGAGATATGAGAATAACAAAAGTGGAAAGGACAAGAAGTCGAATTAGTCAAAATTACCAAAAAAAAAAAAACGAAAATCTTTTTTTTTTTTCTTTTTAAATTTTGTGTGCATGTGTGTGTGAATATATTATGATTTTTGCTAAAAGAAATCTTGTGTTACTTCTGCAATGTCGTGTTTCACGTTATTTTGTCAAAAGACAATAAAGACCATAGCGATACACATTGAAAATAACAATAAATTACGAAAAGTGATTTAAAAATTGAGGGTTGTTCAATATGGAATAAAGAATTGTACTTTAAAAAAGATCATAATAAATATTTTATAGGAAAGAGATTTTAAAAATTGTGGATTGTCCTTTATTTAAAATAATAGTCAAAAGCATGTTATTGCGGCTGGCTCCATCCACACCTCGTGAATCATGTCAAGTTGGTCTTTGGTAGATGTATATGTAAATAAGCTACCAAATTTAACGTTTTTTTTTAAGATTTATTTTATTAAAAAGAATCTTTAAGATTTGTTGAAAATACATGGACCAATTTAAAAACATATAACAATATACAAGGTGTTTTAGGTAATTTTGGACCACTCCGAAGTAGAAGGAGCTGACAAGGACAACCGGGTAGAGATAGGGCCAGGAAACCGACCTAGAGGAAGACCAGACCAAAGGGTCGGGCCCATATGGTCGGCCTTGGCCCGAGGCAGAGGCCGACCATTCGGCCCGCTTGCGCGGGTCGAGCTCCTCCGCCTCCGTTCGGTCCCTACTGTCCCTGGTCACCCTAGTTCCACCTGGTTCAGCCCGAAACGCCTCCGAATTCCTAAAAACCTAGGAGCATGAGCAGGTATTTAAACCCCTCTTCATCACTGAAGAGAGGATCCCGAACTCTCACTACAAGAAAAACTGCATTACTTGACACTTGAGATTTTATATTAGTTGACATTTTCTAAAAAAAGTGTCAAGAATTTGCATTTTTAACCAAAAAAACGTCAAGAAAAATGTAAAAACATGGAGTTTGACGGAGTTTTTCGGATTTTGTTACACGCCACAAAATACTTGACACTTTTAAAATGTCGAGAACTATAATAATTTACTTGACATTTAAAAAATATCAAGTTTTATCCCGATTTACTTGCTACATTTTAAATGTCAAGTATTACTTACCTAGGTGATAAAATCGTTTATTTAGAAAAAATCGAAAACCCTAATAGCCCTCTCCCTTTACCAAATACCTTCTTCTTTTTTTTTGGAAAGTAGCAGACAACCCTCTTTTTTTTTTCATTTCACGATTTCTTCAGCCGCCAATCCCCTCTCCTTCGTGCTTTCAGCCGCAACCCCCATCCTTCATCAGTTTTCTTTGTTTTCTTTCTCTTCATGTTGCAGCATTCGACCAGCCGCCCACCTCCACCGTGCACCACCGTCATCTCCTTCAGCAGGCTCTTTCTTCGGCGACTGTATGCAGCAATGGCGGCAGGAGGTGATTGCAGTCCGTGGGTTTCGATTTTGGCTCGGTTTTGGGTGCGTTTCTCTCAGGTTTTTCATCCTCAAGGTTGGGTTTTTGTTATCTCTTTCATTCCCTATCTCTCACTCTCGATTTTAGAAGGTTTCGGGCTCGAGGAAGTTGGTTTTCACGTTTTTTTCGGCGACTGTGCAGAGTGGGGCGTGACAGCAGCGTTTTTGAGTCTTTCAGCGCGTTTTTCCGGCGTTTCATGAGGTGGGTAAGTGTTTAGAAGTTGTTTCGTGGTTGATTCTTGAGTTTAATTGATTACCCACTCGCTTTTTCCTTCGTTCAACAAGCTTTTCTCTTTAATTCCGATGATTCAAGCAGTGAACTGCACGTTCCAGCATCTTCGATCGAGTTTAGCTTTGGGTATCTAACTTTCAGCAAGATTTAGGTTGATTTTGAAGTTTAATCAATTATCCATTGACGTTAGCTTCCTTTTTTAAGGTACCCACCACGTTAGGAGGCTTAATTTTCGTTTTGGAGCGGAATTGAGAGCTTGGACAGCAAGCATTGGTTGCTATTTAGGTGAGTTTTCAGGAGTTAAATCATTCCCGAATTGAGTTGACTCCTTATGTCTTCTTGGTTTAATCAAGTTTATGAGTTTATGGTTATTTTTCCCCTTTATGTTTAATTGTTTAGGGACTTGGAAGCTAAGGAGTTTATTTCTTGGTCAAGCTAATTATCTATTTAAGGTAAGTAGCTATTGGATTTTAGTTTCAAGCTTAGCCCCATAGCATGTTTGTTGGAATTGATAAATGACTAGTCCGAAGCTTGAATTAGTTTCTTCTGAGAATTGGGCATGCTATCATGAGTTAGTTGTAAGGTTTGAAATTTGTCTTTGGATTCCAATGAGTAAGATTGTTCATTTAAAAGCATGTTGTTGGTGTGTAAGGTTGAGTATCTATTATATCACAATTGTGGTTGCTTGTTGGATGGATTAGCAACTATTTAGATTTGGTTTGGAAGTATGTTTGTTTGGATTGGTTGCTTTGAATGTCTGGCTAATGGTGGATGTGAAGTCTATCTCGCTATGATTATGGTAGTTTGGAGTATCTTGTAGTCTGTGGTTGAACTGTGTTGGTTATAGAAGTGTTTATCTGTTTTTCAGGTGATAAGAAAAATGTTGGGTTCACCTTATGTACGTCGTTATGCTGTCGAATTTTTTGTAGCACTACGGCGGAAGTAAGGTCAAGCCTTAAGTTGGATATTTGAATCAAAATAAGCAAGTTATTTTTAATTATAGTCTCTTCCACTTTAAAGTTTACAAAGTTTTACGTTCTTATTCATGTAGTAGCGACCCTTTGTATGTTTTTAATTCCTTTTTAGTCGGGTCGTTATAATTCATCAAGTGTCTTTTTTCAGCAACAATCCTCTTTTTAAAGAGCACAATAAGTTTATGCGCGTGCCACAACAGAGGAAGGCGTAAACATAAACATTTGGGTTGAGAGAAGCTCTGGAACGAGAAATTCTTTCTTTTCAATTCAATAAGAATCTCCTTCTTAATCAGGTTTTTCCTATACCTTTTCTTAGAAGTTTGTAATACTCTTGTTTTTTGGTCTATAATTTCGTTGATATTTCTTTGATGGGTGTAGTTTTGTTCTTGTTGTTGCCTTGATTATGATTTAGGGTGGAATTTTCCCCTTCTAGAGTAAAGCAGGAATGATTTATATGCAAATAACGAATGTATACTTCTTTTGTAAATTGATTTGTCTATATATCTTGCTTGATATTTGTTTGACGAACTTTCTTATCTAGTATTATGAGTTTATCCATATTTCTTTGATAATGGGTTACTTTGCATAATGTGCAGTTTAAAGAAAATGTTGGTAACTCATGTTAGACCCAACTGTTTTACTTATGCCACTATTGTTAGTTAATGCTCAACTCTGAACGCTGAACTTCATAGTTATCTTGCAACTCTGCTCCATGATCATGTTATGAAACTTTGTTTTACTTGATCACTTTAGAAGACTTTTGGTTTGGAAATCATGGCCTATTACTTTACACATACCAGCCAAATGGGAGCCTTTACCATGTGTTTCATGAGATGAATCCTACTCTAGCTCTTACATTTGGAAAGTCTGCCATAATATAGCCACTAGTATTGCACATGGATTCGCATATCTCCATTAGCGTAATATAGTAGGTTAATAGTTAAAATTTATGCCTTGTTTGATTTATTACCGAACTCTGGGATTTAGATTTACCATTGGATTCATCTTATTGAAAAGTTTTTGGTTTCTTTGTATTCAAATTTTCCACTCTGTTATTTCATTATTGGTGTAAATCTAGCTTTCTAGATCTTGTGCACGTGTTTTTCATCCCGCTCTTACCTTTCCCTCCCTTAGAAACTTCGTGTTTGGTGTCAACTTCCAATTGGACAATGGAAGCTATGAATTATATAGGAAAATGCGAGGAGGTATCTATCATGCTCTCAAACAAAAAGGTAAGTCTATAAGGTTGGTTTTTTTTTTTTTTTTTTTTTTTTAGATTCTTAAATCTTGTTTGATCCAAAAAATTGTTGATGCTAAATGTATGATGTTCCAAAGATTCTACTGGTTGTTAAGAATGAATTACTTTAGATATCTATTGTTTTTCGAAGGTATTCAAATTTGATAGGTTGTTTAAGTTTTGTATTTATGTTCAATAAAATTTGACAACTTTAGTTGTTTGTGTTAACTTGATGAGTATGGTTGTTTATGTTCATTTGAGTATATGTTATTCATACTTCTAATCTTAATTATCTTGATTAAATTATTTGCATTTCTTCTTATGTATCAGATTTGATCATGTTGATCAATGACTTCAAGTACAAATTGCACCATATTCGATCAACCTTCGAAGAGTTATGTGAGACTTTTTTTTTTTTTCATTTTCTTTTATTTTTGCAAGTGAAATTATTGCACTTGACAAATGTCATAATGTTATGGAAATTATATGTGACCATTTTACACTTACTTTATGGTGTTAATAGGTGTTGGAATTTTAGAATTTTTCATATTGGGTTGATAATTCTTGAAATTTTGGAATTGTTTATAAGATTGATAGTTTGGTGATGTTGAACACATGAACTTTGTTAATGTTATTGGTGAGCCTCATCTACCCTTCCTCCACTGAACTTCTATTTTATACATCAATCAGAATTATTATGTTATTCTTTTTAACATGTTTTCTTTTTTGGCTCAGGACTAGCTCCTGAAATCCCGGAGGATCTTTACCATCTCATCAAGGAAGCTGTTTCAATCCGTAAGCATTTGGAGAGAAACAGGAAAGACAAGGATTCCAAGTTCAGGTTGATTTTAAGGCACGGAAGCACATTAATTATTTAATAGGTAGTTTGTGATTTTGAATATATGGTGGAGATAGGTATTATGTAATTTTGAATATACGGTGGAAATGATGTAAAGTTCTTCATTTTGGAATTGTTCAAATGGAGTTGATAGGTCCTGTAATTTTGTAATTGTTCATGTGGGTCGATAGGTCTTGTAATTTTTGGAATTGTTCATATGGCACTACAAGAAAAACTGCATTACTTGACACTTGAGATTTTATATTAGTTGACATTTTCTTAAAAAAATGTCAAGAATTTGCATTTTTAACCAAAAAAACGTCAAGAAAAATGTAAAAACACAGAGTTTGACGGAATTTTTCGGATTTTGTTGCACGCCACAGAATACTTGACACTTTTAAAATGTCGAGAACTATAATAATTTACTTGACATTTAAAAAATATCAAGTTTTATCCCGATTTACTTGCTACATTTTAAATGTCAAGTATTACTTACCTAGGTGATAAAATCGTTTATTTAGAAAAAATCGAAAACCCTAATAGCCCTCTCCCTTTACCAAATACCTTCTTCTTTTTTTTGGAAAGTAGCAGCCAGCCCTTTTTTTTTTTTTTTTTTTTTTCATTTCATGATTTCTTCAGCCGCCAATCCCCTCTCCTTCGTGCTTTCAGCCGCAGCCCCCATCCTTCATCAGTTTTCTTTGTTTTCTTTCTCTTCACGTTGCAGCCTTCGACCAGCCGCCCACCTCCACCGTGCGCCACCGTCATCTCCTTCAGCAGGCTCTTTCTTCGGCGAGTGTACGCAGCAATGGCAGCAGGAGGTGATTGCAATCCGTGGGTTTCGATTTTGGCGCGGTTTTGGGTGCGTTTCTCTCAGGTTTTTCATCCTCAAGGTTGGGTTTTTGTTATCCCTTTCATTCCCCATCTCTCACTCTCGATTTTAGAAGGTTTCGAGCTCAAGGAAGTTGGTTTTCACGTTTTTTCCGGCGACTGTGCAGAGTGGGGCGTGACAGCAGCGTTTTTGAGTCTTTCGGGGCGTTTTTCCGACGTTTCATGAAGTGGGTAAGTGTTTAGAAGTTGTTTCGTGGTTGATTCTTAAGTTTAATTGATTACCCACTCGCTTTTGCCTTCGTTCAACAAACTTTTCTCTTTAATTCCGGTGATTCAAGCAGTGAACTGCACGTTCCAGCATCTTCGATCGAGTTTAGCTTTGGGTATCTAACTTTCAGCAAGATTTGGGTTGATTTTGAAGTTTAATCAATTACCCATTGACGTTAGCTTCCTTTTTTAAGGTACCCACCACGTTAGGAGGCTTAATTGTCGTTTTGGAGCGGTATTTAGAGCTTGGACAGCAAGCATTGGTTGCTATTTAGGTGAGTTTTCGGGAGTTAAATCATTCCCGAATTGAGTTGACTCCTTATGCCTTCTTGGTTTAATCAAGTTTATGAGTTTATGATTATTTTTCCCCTTTATGTTTAATTGTTTAGGGGCTTGGAAGCTAAGAAGTTTATTTCTTGGCCAAGCTAATTATCTATTTAAGGTAAGTAGCTATTGGATTTTAGTTTCAAGCTTAGCCCCATAGCATGTTTGTTGGAATTGATAAATGACTAGTCCGAAGCTTGAATTAGTTTCTTCTAAGAATTGGGCATGCTAGCATGAGTTAGTTGTAAGATTTGAAATTTGTCTTTGGTTTCCAATGAGTAAGATTGTTCATTTAAAAGCATGTTGTTGGTGTGTAAGGTTGAGTATCTATTATATCATAATTGTGGTTGCTTTTTGGATGGATTAGCACCTTAATAGATTTGGTTTGGAAGTATGTTTGTTTGGCTTTTTTTGCTTTGAATGTCTGGCTAATGGTGGATGTGAAGTCTATCTCGCTATGATTATGGTAGTTTGGAGTATCTTGTAGTCTGTGGTTGAACTGTGTTGGTTATAGAAGTGTTTATCTGTTTTTCAAGTGATAAGAAAAATGTTGGGTTCACCTTATGTACGTCGTTATGCTGCCAAATTTTCTATAGCACTACGGCGGAAGTAAGGTCAAGCCTTAAGTTGGATATTTGAATCAAAAGAAGCATGTTGTTTTTAATTATAGTCTCTTCCGCTTTAAAGTTTACAAAGTTTTACGTTCTTATTCATGTAGTAGCGACCCTTTGTATGTTTTTAATTCTTTTTTAGTCGGGTCGTTATAATTCATCTAGTGTCTTTTTTCAGCAACAATCCTCTTTTTAAAGAGCACAGTAAGTTTATGCGTGCCACAACAGAGGAATGCGTAAACATAAACATTTGGGTTGAGAGAAGCTCTGAAACGAGAAATTCTTTCTTTTCAATTCAACAAGAATCTCCTTCTTAAACAGGTTTTTCCTATACCTTTTCTTAGAAGTTTGTAATACTCTTGTTTTTTGGTCTGTGATTTCGTTGATATTTCTTTGATGGGTGTAGTTTTGTTCTTGTTGTTGCCTTGATTATGATTTAGGGTGGAATTTTCCCCTTCTAGAGTAAATCAATACCCTCTGGAATGATTTATATGCAAATAACGAATGTATACTTCTTTTGTAAATTGATTTGTCTATATATCTTGCTTGATATTTGTTTGATGAACTTTCTTATCTATTATTATGAGTTTATCCATATTTCTTTGATAATGGGTTACTTTGCATAATGTGCAGTTTAAAGAAAATGTTGGTAACTCATGTTAGACCCAACTGTTTTACTTATGCCACTATTGTTAGTTAATGCTCAACTTTGAACGCTGAACTTCATAGTTATCTTGCAACTCTGCTCCATGATCATGTTATGAAACTTTGTTTTACTTGATCACTTTAGAAGACTTTTGGTTTGGAAATCATGGCCTATTACTTTACACATACCAGCCAAATGGGAGCCTTTACCATGTGTTTCATGAGATGAATCCTACTCTAGCTCTTACATTTGGAAAGTCTGCCATAATATAGCCACTAGTATTGCACATGGATTCGCATATCTCCATTAGCGTAATATAGTAGGTTAATAGTTAAAATTTATGCCTTGTTTGATTTATTACCGAACTCTGGGATTTAGATTTACCATTGGATTCATCTTATTGAAAAGTTTTTGGTTTCTTTGTATTCAAATTTTCCACTCTGTTATTTCATTATTGGTGTAAATCTAGCTTTCTAGATCTTGTGCACGTGTTTTTCATCCCGCTCTTACCTTTCCCTCCCTTAGAAACTTCGTGTTTGGTGTCAACTTCCAATTGGACAATGGAAGCTAGGAGTTATATAGGAAAATGCGAGGAGGTATCTATCATGCTCTCAAACAAAAAGGTAAGTCTATAAGGTTGATTTTTTTTTTTAGATTCTTAAATCTTGTTTGACCCAAAAAATTGTTGATGCTAAATGTATGATGTTCCAAAGATTCTACTGGTTGTTAAGAATGAATTACTTTAGATATCTATTGTTTTTCGAAGGTTATTCAAATTTGATGAGTTGTTTAAGTTTTGTATTTATGTTCAATAAAATTTGATAACTTTAGTTGTTTGCGTTAACTTGTTGAGTATGGTTGTTTATGTTCATTTGAGTATATGTTATTCATACTTCTAATCTTAATTATCTTGATTAAATTATTTGCATTTCTTCTTATGTATCAGATTTGATCATGTTGATCAATGGCTTCAAGTACAAATTGCACCATATTCGATCAACCTTCAAAGAGTTATGTGAGACTTTTTTTTTTCATTTGCTTTTATTTTTGCAGGTGAAATTATTGCACTCGACAAATGTCATAATGTTATGAAAATTATATGTGACCATTTTACACTTACTTTATGGTGTTAATAGGTGTTGGAATTTTAGAATTGTTCATATTGCGTTGATAATTCTTGAATTTTGGAATTGTTTATAAGATTGATAGTTTGGTGATGTTGAACACATGAACTTTGTTAATGTTATTGGTGAGCCTCATCTACCCTTCCTCCACTGAACTTCTATTTTATACATCAATCAGAATTATTGTATTATTCTTTTTAACATGTTTTCTTTTTGGCTCAGGACTAGCTCCTGAAATCCCAGAGGATCTTTACCATCTCATCAAGGAAGTTGTTTCAATCCGAAAGCATTTGGAGAGAAACAGGAAAGACAAGGATTCCAAGTTCAGGTTGATTTTAAGGCACGGAAGCACATTAATTATTTAATAGGTAGTTTGTGATTTTGAATATATGGTGGAGATAGGTATTATGTAATTTTGAATATACGGTGGAAATGAGTGTAAAGTTCTTCATTTTGGAATTGTCCAAATGGAGTTGATAGGACCTGTAATTTTGTAATTGTTCATGTGGGTCGATAGGTCTTGTAATTTTTGGAATTGTTCATATGGGTTGATAGTTGTAATTTTGGAATTGCTCATATGGAGGTTGGATACTTTTTTAATGTTGAAGATATGAATTTTATTGAAGTTATTGGAAGAAATTTGGTTGATGGATCTTGAATTTGTATTTGTTTATTTGGTTGATCAATATATCAAATTGTTGGAATGCAATGCAGGAGATTCAAGATAATAGGAAACATCTATTATAATTGAAAAAAAAATTACCAACATACTTGACATGTAAAATGTGTCAACAACTTTTTAAATTGACATTTCTGAAATGTCAAGATAAAGTACCATTTGACATGTTAGAGCTGTCAAGTTTTAACAAATATGATATTTAATAACTGTCAAGAAATCTATATACATGACGCTTTATAAGTGTCAAAAATTTAATATTCTTGACGTTTCATATATATCAAGTAAAAGATGTCTTGACGCTTCTCGTTTGTCACATTTTCGATACCTTATTCTTGACAGTGGTTCTTTCGACGCTTTTAAAAGCGTCAAGAGTATTAACAGTTGACATTCCAAAAGCGTCAAGTAAGTCAATTTTTCTTGTAGTGTGGGTTGATAGTTGTAATTTTGGAATTGCTCATATGGAGGTTGGATACTTTTGTAATGTTGAAGATATGAATTTTATTGAAGTTATTGGAAGAAATTTGGTTGATGGATCTTGAATGTGTTGATCAATATATCAAATTGTTGGAATGCAATGCAGGAGATTCAAGATAATAGGGAACAACTATTATAATTGAAAAAAAAAATTACCAACAAACTTGACATGTAAAATGTGTCAACAACTTTTTAAATTGACATTTCTGACATGTCAAGATAAAGTACCATTTGACATGTTAGAGCTGTCAAGTTTTAACAAATATGATATTTAATAACTGTCAAGAAATCTATATACATGACGCTTTATAAGTGTCAAAAATTTAATATTCTTGACGTTTCATATATATCAAGTAAAAGATGTCTTGACGCTTCTCGTTTGTCACATTTTCGATACCTTATTCTTGACAGTGGTTCTCTCGACGCTTTTAAAAGCGTCAAGAGTATTAACAGTTGACATTCCAAAAGCGTCAAGTAAGTCAATTTTTCTTGTAGTGTCTATTCTCCACACTCTTCTTTTGCTCTCTAGCTCTTCCATCCGTTTTCTGACTTAAGCATCGGAGGCGGTGTGGCAAGCACCACACCGGTGTGCAGGCTTTCTGTCTTGCAGGTCACGTCTTCCCCCCTCACAAACAAATTTATCGTTGGTAGCACGTGAAGGTTAGATGAGTTCCTCCCGACCAACTTTGACCATCAACACAAGATCGGATGGAATAATTCCTATCATACAAGGATCAAAATGATATTTTTGACCCCTTCAATAATTTTAACGTTTTTTCTTAAGAAGTAATGAATTTTGAAAGATATTGATAAATTATAATGTTTATTAAATATTATTTACACTAATTCACATGTATACTTCAATCACAAAATTATATTATATATATATAAAAGACAAATTGAGAGGAGGAAAATTGCCCGCGCTCTCCTCCTGCGCTAGGTCCAAGAAATAATTCTCAAGAAAACTGTGAATCACAAAATAATAATAAAAAAAAAAAATTAATAATAGACCTTACATTTTGGGTTTAAAAACATATTTATCTTACCGAAGCGATAACTGTGGCTTTAAGGGACTTTTTCTTCTTCCTCTTCCTTCTTAATTAAAAAAGAAAACTCGAGCCAACATGAGTGAGTTAGTATCTTCGATTAAGAGGTTAGATGTTTAAATCTTCCCTTCACCTGTGGTAAAAAAAAAAAAAAAAAAAAAAGTCGAGAATTCATCCAATAACCGATAGTTTATTAATTATTAAAAAAAAATAACTAGACATCCCAAGTAAAATCATTTATAAAGGGAATAAAAAAAAACCAACAAGGTATAGTGTACATCTCGGGTAGATAAATCAAAAGAAGATAGTTAAAATATCATTTTGATTCCTGTATTTTAGATTCGATTCTACTTTAGTTCCTATACTTTCAATAAAACTTAAAATTGATCCTTACTGATTGTTAACTTTTCTAAAAGCAAATAGTCTCTATTGGTATTTTTTATATATATATAAAACTTGAAGAAATATTCATATTGTGTCTTTTCTTGTATGAAAATTGTTATTATTTTTGTACCAACTTCAATAATAAAAATTAACCTAATTTTAAGATTTAATGAAGTACAAAAACTAAATTTAGGCATTTGAAAGTACAGAGAATAAAATCGAACAAAACTCAAAGTACAAAGAGACGAAAATGATATTTTAACCATGAAGAATTCAGAGTCAAAGGAAACTCATGGAGATAAAAAGGATTAGGGCAACAAGAAAAATGGCTAGGATTTAATACTAGACTTGAAAAATGGCTAACTATATTTAGAAATTAAATAATGGTTGAACGTAATCTTTATTATAATATTAATAATTAAAATGGACAAAAATGTCCCTAACATACCATTTAGACTTTTTAGAAAGAGAAATACAACCTACAATAGTGGAGTATAATAAGGAAGAAAGAAAATCTAATTTTAACAATAGACTAACCAAACAAATCAAAATAAAAAAGAATAGCATTTTAAGGAAGAGAGAAACTGAATTTGACATCAACAAGATTTAACAACTTTGAATTAAATCTAAAACCATAATTAACGTCATTTAAACAAAAATTCTAAATTCTTAATATTGAAAAAACTTATGTTGAACTATCAACATACATTTTTTTTGTACAAAATCACTCAATACTTATGCATGTATAATAGCACATACAAGGAAGCACTGAAGTGATTGTATACGAACATGCAATAAGAACAACAACATATATCTATATATGTGTATATACAAACAAGCATCATAGTACTCAACAATTCTATCGATCGCTTGCATATGGATAAGGGTATATATCGCTGGCATCTCTATGTACATAAGAGTGTATACATATAATTAATACAATAACTCAACATTACCTTGTTCTCGCCATCTCGAAACTAATGAACTTCTCCATCAATGCATCAATTCTTTCTGAATTAAGAAAACAAACATCATCCTTCTCCGAGTTGCATTCCTTAATGGATTTGGTCCTAAAAATTTTCTTTAAGCTCAAAGACAACGCACATGAGAAAAAATAAATTCTCTGTGTTTTTTATTAATTAATTTGTACTAAGGATACATATTTGGTAATGAGGGCTCCAACAACTACTTTCTCTCGAAGAAAATTATAATCCAACTTGATATGCTTGGTTCTTGCATGAAAGACGGAATAGACTGACATGTGTAATGTGCTCATGTTATCGCAAAAGAGTTTAGGAGTGTTGAATATTGGAATTCCCAACTCACGAAGAGTGTAACCTAACCATGTAAATTCAGCTGTTGTGCTTGTCATGGATCTATATTCAGCTTCCGAACTTGATCTTGCTACAGTGGGCTTTTTTTTTTTTTTTTTAGGACCATGAGATACAATTGGATCTGAGGAATACACAAAAACTTGTAGTACTTCTTCGTGTAAGAGGGCAACTACCCCAATCTGCATCACAAAAAGCATATAAATTTAGTGAACTATTTTTATAAAGAGAGATACCGTAGTCGATGGTTCCTTGTATGTATCGAAGAATCCTTTTCACAGCTTTGAGATCCTTAACCATGGGTTGTTGTAGGTGTTGGCATACACAAATAACTGCATATACTATATTGGGTCGTGTGAGTGTAAGGTATTGCAATGATCCAACAATGCTCCTGTATTCCTTTGCTTCATTGGATTGAGTGTCCTTATGGGTATCTTGAGGTGAGGTCGTGATTGGAGTATTAATGGTGGCAGCTCCAAACATTCCTGACTTGGTGAGTATTTCACGAGCATATTTTCCTTGTGATAGCATAGTTCATTTTGTAGTGTGCTTCACTTCTATGCCAAGAAAATAGTGTAAGTTGTCCAAGTCTTTCAAGGCAAATAATGAACTTACGCGAGCATATTTTCCTTGTGATAACATAATTCCTTTTGTAGTGTGCTTCACTTCTATTTCAAAGAAAATAGTGTAAGTTGCCCAAGTCCTTCAAGGCAAGTTCTGAACTTAGTGCTCCAATGAGTTGTTGGATGTGATGAGTTGTTTCCTGTTAATATAATGTCATCAACGTAAATAAGCATTAGTGTTAAAATAGATTTGTCTCTAAATATAAAAAGAGATGGGTTAGAGCGAGAACTATTAAAACCAATATGTTGGAGAAAATTAGCTAGCCTATCAAACCATGCTCGTGGGACCTGTTTGAGGCCATAAATGGACTTTTGAAGCCTACAAACATAGTTTGGATGGTGAGGATGAATAAAACCTGAAGGTTGTTCCATGAAGACTTGTTCCTTCAAATGACCATGCAAGAAAGCATTTTTGACATCTAGTTGTCTTAGGGACCATCCTGCACTAGTAGCTAAGGATAGAATTAACCTGATTGTTGTTTGGCTAACACCTGCTTTAGAGAGATCATATATCATTCGTAAAGGGAGGATAAATAGGAAAAATGTTGTTGACCCAAAATTACTTTTAGCTCTTAAAATAGAAATATTAATACACAACCATATTGAACTTGAACATAATTGAACTAGTTAAGATATATAGACTTTTGATCAAAAGGTCAAAGATTTGATCCACTCCACATATATTGTTGAACTCAAAAAGAAAAAAAAATCAAAACCACGTTCTTTTATCTAGATAAAATATGTAATACAATAAATAGATATTCGAAGTACTGAAAATATAATATATGTTATCTAGATAAAGTATGTAATATCATAAATAGATAATCGAAGTTTTTCAAAAAAAAAAAAAAAAAATAGATAATCGAAGTACTGAAGATATAGTATCAAAATTTCTAGTAAATACTTTGAAATTTAAAACCAACTGTTCCAGCCAAACCCCAAAAAAAAGATGATGACTTCCATCTTTTATGTATCCGTGATCAATTTTATAGTAAATTTACAATGTTGGAATGCAAATTTTTAGGTCTGACAAACAGTCTCATTGATATTCAATGCACCAAGAAATTTTTGGAATTTCTTGAATGATTAAACATATTCCAACCTTCCAAAGATATAAATGGTTTAGTTCTTAAAAGTTTTAAACAATCTATCCAAGTTTCAATGTCAGTCTTAAAAAGAGGTAACTCCATTTTGTTGATATTTTAAGAGATCCTAACTTCTATTTTAAGAGGAAAAAAGAGTACTAGTTTCTTGTTGAAGAAAATTAGGGTTTTTATTTGGTTGATGTTGACGGACATTTTTAAGTCTCAATTTTTTGGAAATGTTTATAAAATATCGATAAAGATGAATATTTCTAGAAAACTGGAAAAAATTAAAAAAAAGTAAGTGAAAAAAAAAAAAAAGCTAAGCTTACAATAAACATTTGGGCCGGTTGCAAATCTACCGATTTGGGCCAAAATATGTGCACATATAGCAGCCCGTAAAAGAATTTGCAAAAATAGCAAAAAGTTGTAGTCTGAACGTAGAATTTACGAAAATGCCCTTCCTAACCCATGTTTGTTTCTCTTCTTCTCTTCACTCTCTCCACCTTCGACCCAGCCATTAAAATGAACTTCACTCCTCCACGAAGGCTCCTCTCCCAGAAATTGGCGTCGATTGAAGTCTGTACGCCGTCGGACAAACTCCGCGGCCATGCTTCGCCGGAGCTCGCACTCATTTCCACCCGCAGAGATCGGTATCGGTGGCTGAGGCGAAGCGTGGCGGCGCTGAGATCGAAAGAGTGCTTTTTTTAAATCGGGTCGCGGCTGGTAGAAAACAAGGCGGTGGAGCAACCATCTTCGAGTTACGGCAGCGACGGCGAGAGAGTGAGGGAGACGGGCGGTGATCGACGCGAAGAGGAACGAGAGAGAAAAATAGAGGGATAGAGAGAGATTGTGAGGATGAGAGAGAAAGGGACGGCAGAGGGAAAGTGTGAAAAAGAGAGCCTGGAAGAATAACATCTTTTCAAAGTTTCATTTCTTTTTTCTTTTTTCAATTTTTTTTAAACTCTTTTATCAGAGAAACGTGAACCCCTTTAATTATTTACTTTGCTAACTTGCTTTTGTTTTTTCTTTTATCAGATAAAGTTTTCTATCAGTTATAGAAAACTTCTATCACTGATAGAAAACTATTGATAGAAAACTTTCTCTATCTCTTTCAAAAAAAAAAAAAAACTTTCTCTATCACTGATAGAATCTATCAGTGATACTAAGTTTTTCTATCACTGATAAATCTATCAGTGATAGAAAAATTTTCTATCAGATAGAAAGTTGAAAATTTTTCTATCAGATAGAAAGTTTTCCTATCACTCTATCAGTGATAGAAAAATTTTCTATCAGATAGAAACCTACCAAAACAAAAAGAGAGGAGAGAAATCCACTGTGCGCGCAGTTTTCTATCTACTGATAGAAGACTTCTATCAGTGATAGAAAGTTTTTATATCACTGATATAATCTATCAGTGATAGAAAAACTTTTTATCAGTGATAGAAGACTTCTATTAGTGATAGAAAATTAATTCTATCAGTGATAGAATTCTATCACTGATAGAAAATCGATAGAATTAACTTTCTATCAGTGATAGAAGTTAATTCTATCAGTGATAACTGATAGAAAGTTTTTCTATCACTGATAGAATTTTCTATCAGATAGAAAGTTGAAAAATTTTCTATCAGATAGAAACCTACCAAAACAAAAAGAGAGGAGAGAAATCCAATGTGCGCGCAATTCAAGGGCAAAATAGGGATATAAAAAATTAATTCAAAAATTTTGCCATATTTGCAAATATTTTAAAAAATTGCTAAATTTGCCATTATTTACCCTAATTTTGCCACCCATTACAATTATCCTAAACATTTTACCTTTTCTAAGTGAATTAAAAAAAATCTTACTACTAATATAATAGTAGTCACATTAGCGATGTTTTGTTGATATTTTTTAGGCAAAATATATTTTTGGTCCTTGAAGGTCTATAGTTAGTGTCTATTTAATCTCTAAATTAAAGTTTGGAAAATTGTTCTAAACCGCCTTTGAACTCCTTTGATTGTTAGTTGATCATTAATCGAAAAATGATGTGGCGATTTAGATTGTTGAGTGTAACCTTACTGGATTTGGCCAAATTTAATAATTTAATAATATTTTTTTATATTCCCCTGTTCTCCTTGTTTCCCTCCTCTTGCAATTTGAGCATTTGATAGCTCAATTTATGAGCTATATTTTCTATTATTTTAGCATTAGTCTCAGTAATTATTTGGGACAATTTTACGTACATTTGGTTTAATTTTGTAGGAATCAAACACTTGGATGGAAATTGAAGTTTTCGATGAATATTAATGATTTGGAAGCAAATGAATTAATTGGAGTGACGAAATGAAGCAAAAAGGTCAGTCCCAAGCCAACCAATCCGAGAGTGTAGTGTTGAGACGCTGCCCTTTAGACATCTCAACGCTATCGCAAAGGCAGAATACGCGCGTTTGAAGTAGCGTCGAGACGGTACTTCCTCAGCGTCTCGATGCCTTTTTGGAGAGAAAAAGACGACTAAACCGAGGGATTTTCGACCAGAGAGCTGAGGAGACACGAGGGAGCTAATTTTCGGAGCTTAGATCGTGGAGATCGTGACGGGAACGTGAGCGGTTATCACGACTAGTGAGTTTCATTCTTCTACCCTTTATTTATTGTACTGTCATGATGAGATTAAATGTTATGCTTTGCTTGTTTTGTTGAGACCATGTGTAGCTAATTTTCGTATCTTAGGGACTTGATGTAGCCATTAGTTTGTATGATTTGATTTATGGATTATTGTGATTGTTCGTAACGTATTTCATTTATGCAATTGAATACTTAATGCTTATAATTTCTTGATCACAGATTATTTGTTGATTTATCTGAACTAATTCCTCGGGAGAGGGTAGTTTAGATTAGATTTATCAATTGCATGACTTAGGTGATTCTATAATCGGGAGGTTTAAGATTGCTTGAGAAACCGTTGAAAGAATTGAACTTTAACGCATATGCTAGTTGTAGAAATTAGAAAGGATATCAATTTCTTAATCTAGCATAAATGTTTAATTGTGCTCGGGAGAGACAGTTAAATAATTATTAATTCTTCGTTTATGAAAGCGTTGCATGTTCCATCATAATCAATCACTAAATTAATTCATACATCTAATCGGTGAAATCAATTTTTTAAGGCTTTTCTCCATTAAGTTTTCACCATTTTTAATTGCTTTGAGTAGTTTTGGATTTATTTACATCATACTCGAATCTTTTCTCTAAATAAAATTGGGCAAATATACCTTTAGTAATTAGGTGAGCTAGAAAACCAATCCAAGAGGGCGACATTTGATTTTTAATCACTATATTATAACTTGGCCCGTACACTTGCGGTGATCAAATTGCGTAACACTCGACATATATCTTGCCACCTCTATCTACACTGTTGATGTTATTGCCACCCCTCTCGAAACTTCGATTTGGTTTTTCCACATAGATCTGTTTAGAACGAAGGAGAACATTCCAAGACTCTGACTTAGAACGAAGGAGAACTTCATCATGTTCTCATTCGTTCCAAAACAGATCTAAAATAGAGTCTAGAACTACTTTCCAAACCTGAGAGATCAAATAGACACCAACTACAAATCTCAGGGACCAAAAATGTATTTTGTGCTATTTTTTAATATCTTGCGGATCTTTTCATGATACAATGACAATTTCGATTTACTCCTATTATGTCAGGTGAAATTCTATATGGCAATGTTAATAGAAATGTTAATACGTAAATGGAAATTTAATGCCTTGGCTTACCCTACGCCACTAAGTAAAGTTATTCCTCTTTTTCTATTTCTTCTTTTGGTGGTAAATTTTCATCCTGCAGGTTAGAAGAAATTGGTTTTTTGTTTTTGTTTTGTTTTTTGTTTTTTTTTTTCACTTTTGTTCGTGGACTCTGAGGGCTGGAAAAAAAAATTGGTTGCAGATTGGATGTATAAAAAGATTTCGATAACATACAGCTGGGAGAAATTTGATTTATACATTTGTAACAGACTTGAGCCAAATGAAATACCTTATTCGATAACTTGCACTTATTCAAGCCGAATACTCTTTTTTGAGCACAAAGAGCACACAGAGATATCCCAACAGAACTTTATCCATGCTGGATCAGATTGTGGGCAGCAGTACGTCGGTAACTATTCTAACTCCTCGGACACGAGTCCTAGTCGTTGCGTAGTGGTCCGTTTCCCGGCTTTGCTTGCGGGATTTGCATTGATGACTGGTTTCTCTTCGACCCTAATGAAATTGAGTATTCAGGAGCCAGTCAGTCAAGCCGTTCAGGTTCTCGGTAGGTTCCCGTTCGCCTGCCCCCTCTAAGTCCATTTATATATACTTGGTTTCTATTTGCAGGAGTTGATGAGTTTAACAATATCACTCTTGCAGACTAATTCAGAATTGATTACTATAGAGCTCATCTCTATTTCTTCCTACAAAAAGCAATTGAGTGAGCCTTTCAACCACTCTCTCTCTCTTCTTTTTCCACTTCTTTACTCTCTCTAACAAATATATATATGTTACAATTTTTTAAAGGGATGGCGCAAGAGTAAAAAGGCTATTTTGCAGGGTCGTATTTTGAATGGTCGAGCGGTTATACCGTTAGATTTGGCATCAACTTTGTTGACTATAGAAATGAATTGAAAAAATACTATAAAAGCTCAGCTCGCTGGTTCAAGAGTTTCCTCAAACACTAGAATTGATGAATGAACACTCTTTTAGTTAAGAGATGGCCGTGAGAGGTTTCTAATTCACATGTGATCATGTCTCAATCCCATCTCATCCTTTCAAATTTTATTAATTCAATAATGCTTGAACATGGTCCTATTTATATCAAGGACGATGAAAATATCGATGTAGGTAAAATAGAGCTCTCGAAAGCTCATGTGCTCTAGATAAGAAGATATATACATATATATATTTATTTTGAGGCACCCTCTTGTTTAATAAACCATTCATTTTAAATTTTTTAGTGGGACATCGCCTTCTATATTAAAGGTGTGCAGACAGAAGCTGAAAGCAGAATCTTCTTCATTTCCTCAATTTCAAGCAATCAACTTTACTAATTTTTGCTCCTCAAAAAAAGAAAAAGAAAAACTTTGCTGATTTTTTAGTTTAAAAAGCCTTTCTTTAATTTGTTTTGGCCAATTATTCAACTCCCTCAAACAAGCAGTAATTAATCGAGTGATCCAAGACACAGACAAAAACTTTTATTGAGAGAAAAAATTTGGCTAGGAGAACAAACGTCACACTAAAAAAATTTAAAAAACTAGAAAGACACCAAAAAAGAGTTTCTAAATCCAAAAATAAATATTAGTCTTAGGGGAAAAAAAAAGGGAATTTTTATGGCTGAGGTATTTCATTTGGCTCCATGTCTTGGTTACAAATGTATAGATCAAATTTCGCCCAATCTCTTTATATTATATATCCAATCTACAACCAACTTTTTCCAGCCCTCAAAGAACACGAACAAAATTGAGAAAAAAAAACTAATTTCTTATATAAAAAATTTACCACCAAAAGAAGAAATAGAAAAAGAGGAGTAATAATTTACTTCAAAGCGGGAAAGTGTCCAACCAAGGCAGTAATTTTCATTTACATATTGACATTTCATAAACATTTCCGTATAGGATTCAACCTAACATATATACAAAGAGTAAATATAATCAGAAATTTTCTTTGCATCACGGAAATATCTATGGGTAATTTTGGACAATTCCGAAACGTAAGGAATTGACGAGGACAACATAACACAAATCCGAAGACATGACCAGGAAGCGAACCCCGAAGGAGAGATAGGCCGAGGGGATTAGGCCAAGGCCGAAGGAGAGATAGGCCTTGGGCCGAGGCTGAGGCCATGGTCGGCCTCAACCAGGCCGAGGCCAACTCTCGACCCACTTGTGTAGGTCAAGTCCTCCCCCCTCCACTCGGTTCCGGGAGTCTATGGCTAGCCCGATTTGACTTGGCTCAATCCCAAATCGTCTTCAAACACATAGAAACCCTAAAAAGGGAAAAAGGTATATAAACTCTCCTTCAATCCTTGAAGGAGGGATCCAAAACTCATTCTCTTAACTCTCTTCTCTTGCTCTTGCTCTCTACTTGCTTCCTATATTTCTTTTTACTGACTTAAGCATCAGAGGTAATGTGACAAGCACCATACCAGTGTGCAGGTTTACCTTGTTTGGCAACCACATCTTCCTCCTCTCAAACAAATTTACCGTTAGTGTCATGTGAAGGTCAGGTGAGTTCTGTCCGGATTTTGGCATCAACCAAGATATTAAAAAATAGGACAAAATACATTTTTGGTGTTTGAGGTTGGTGTCTATTTGGTCTCTAGGTTTAGAAAATAGTTCTAAATGGTCTTTGGACTCCTTTGACCATGAGTTGACTGACGAAAAAAATGATATCACAGTTAGATCGTTAAATGTGTAACTTGATGATTTAGCAAAGATTAATAATTCAATATTATTTTTTTTGATGAACTTCTCCTTCGTTCTGAGTCGGAGTCTTGGAATGCTCTCCTTCGTTCTAGATAGGGGTGTAAAAATTTCGAGTTGGGTCGGTTGTACGGACAAACCGACCCGACCCAACAAATGTCAGTTTGTACGGACAAACCGATCCGACCCAACTCAAACGGTTCGAGTCGGGTCACTTTTTTCTTTAATCGATTTGGTCGATTCGGAGGATGGCAGAGAATTCGAATCTGGTGTAGAGTTGGAGAAGAAGAACAAACACGAGCACCAAAACAAGAACACTAAAATGGGACTATTCCAGGGAGCTCGATGGCCACTGAGTCACCGGAATGTTGAAGCTTGTACTTGTCTTCCATGGCTGCTGACGAGATTTATTGTAACGCCCCAGGCCCAAGATTCGGAATCCTGGACTTGGGGCGTTACAGATGGTATCAGAGCGGAACCTCTCCCAGTAGGATGTGGTTCGGGGACAAACCAAGGCGGAAGCTGGTGGGCATGTGACGCCCGAAGTTAGGAGGGGTACATGAATGAACCGAGATCACATCCGAATGAGAGGGATCCTGAGGACATGAAAGTATGATCAAGATAAGCTTAAAAGAATTGATAGATACTACCTATACCAACAAGGTGCACCTTCCTTTTCGGTGGCTCAATCATAGGAACTTTGAAGTTAAGCGTGCTTGGCTTGGAGAAGTTCTATGTTGGGTGACCTCTTGGGAATTTTCCTAGGAAGCATGTGAGTGAGGACAAAACATGCTAAAAGGATCTCGTGTTGGTTTGTGGGGACAGTCTTCAATCTTAGAAGTAGTATCAGGGGAATGCCGGGGCCGTTAAGGGTCGATTTCGGATTCCAAATCCTGGGCCTGGGGCGTTACATTTATCAAAACAGAGAGTTGAATTTGAGAGCAGAGGAAGAGAAAACCCCAAAAATGCAAAACTCAGAAGATGAATAATGTAACCCCATTAAAAGATTCAAGAGAAAAATCACCCAAACAGCTAGATCAAAGAGAAAAAAAATGTAACCCACATGCAAAACCAGAAGAAGAAGAAACAAAATCCAGAAAAATCAATTCCAAAATAAAGTTGAAAAAAATCGAACCGAGAGAGAGACTGAGATAGACGGTGGAAGGAGTCGACGCCGCCGTTCATGCTTCGTGGTGGAAGAGACGACGACTGAGTAAACAAAGAAAAGAGAAAAAGAGGAGACTGAGATTTGTGGTTGAAAGATGGAGAATGGACCTCGAGCTTGCGCAGGGCGAGAGACTCGGAAGTGCCGATGATTCTCATGAAGGTTTAGACCGCTTCTTGATTCGACATGGCCTTTGCTTCGAAAAAGTTATTGGGAATTTGCAGAGACGGAGAGAAAGAGAAAGGGTTTCGGTGGAGTTGAATTTTCAGACGGGAATTTGTAGAGACTGAGAGAAAGAGAAGGGTTTTCGCCTTTTTGGTGGAGTTGAATTTTCAGCGCCGGAGAGAAAGAGAAGAAGATTTGGGGAGGAGGCAACTTGACAAACCCTAAATTTCCTATTTAACTCAAAAGTGTGAACCGAACCGAACTGAGTTGGTTCGGTTCGATTCGCCCTGGATTTATGTAAAACCCGAACCGAACCGAACCGAATCGATTCGGTTCGGTTTTTTCAACCCTAGTTCTAGATCTATTTGTCTGGGTAAATCAAATCAAAGTTTCAATAGGGGTGGCGACGTCGACAATGTAGGGAGGCAGAGGCAACGACAGTTGGTAGATAGAGGCGACAAGATGTCAATGGTGAAATCTCAAGAGAATAGAGGAGGAAGCATGGAGAATAGGGGAATATAAAAAATATATATATTATTAAATTCTTTTCTGAAATGTTATTAAACTATTAAATTTGGTCAAATCCAGCAAGTTACACTCAACAATTTAAATCACCAGATCATTTTTGATTTAATCAACTAACAGTCGAATGAGCACTCTTTTATATTAATAATAGTAAGATTTTATAATATCAACAAAACATCCTTAATGCTTTTTAGAGACCAAAAGCATATTTTGTCCTAAAAAATATCAACAAAACATCACTAATGTGACTATTATTATATTAATAGTAAGATTTTTTAAGCCAAAGCGAGCATAGTTCAGCGATAATTGGCATGTAACCTCAACTATGAGGATGAGGTCAGCGGTTTGAATCCCCCACCCCTAAATGATGATGTACTAAAAAAAAAATAGTAAGATTTTTAACTCGTTTAGAAATGGTAAAATGCTTATGTAGAATTTTAAGTGACCTTATAATGCCCAATCAAAACGCAAATTTCCAGCAGAGAAATAAACAAGCAGAAAATAAAGAATGAACACAAGGATATATAGTGGTTTAACCTTGTGGTCTACATCCACTTTGAGAACCAGGTTACGAGAGTTTTATTAAGAGCAATATTAAACAATACAGAGTACAATATTTGCACAAATCACACAATGGTGAAATACCTCAACCTTCTATCGATTTGAGCTCCAAGCGAATACCCACTTCACGTTTAAGCCTCCAATACCGAGACCCACTGCTGAACAAGGCCGCCTCTGATCTGAGACCCCAAAAACAGTGTCAAAACGCGTCTCACACGATGCTGAATGAATACCCACAACCCGGCGACTTAACAACGAACCACGCCGGCAAGAGGAACGTCCCTAAAACCGAGACCCACTTGATAAACAGACCCATGCTGTTTACTCCGGCGAGAAACCGATCAGAACCGAGACCCAAGGCGTTTACCCAAAACCCACGGCGTTTCGACGCCTCAAACAGAACCACACAACCGTCGACTGCACCGAGACCCACTGCAGCTTGATACCGTGACCCAGCCCGACCAGAAACCGAGACTCGACGACGCTGAACGAAGACTACGTGAACGGCGGCGCGAGCTCTCTTTCTCCCTCTGTTTTCTCGTGTTAATCAGTCCCTCTCTGTTTTCTGCGGCTGATTTCCCTCTCTCTCTTGTGTTTGAAATCGTGAATGAGCCCTAAAGTGAGAAGATGATGGTAAGATTACCATTCTACCCCTCTGTATTCAAACATTTACAAAATTGCCCTTTTTAACCTTTTAACCTTAAGATAACTTGTCAATTTTTACAGCTTATTATAAGTTTAACTTCTATTTTACTAAATTTTTTTATTTTTTTTCCAATTTCCTAGAAATATTTATTTACATAGACATTTTTATCAATATTTTGATAAAAATTTCCATAAAAATGGTTCCAAAGAAATTTCCGTCGACATCAACCTAATATAGAACCCTAATTTTGTTCAACAAGGAACTAGTACTCTTTTTCTCTCTTAAAAGAAAATTTAGGATCACTAAGAATATCAACAAAATGGAACTACTCCTTTTTAAGACTGACATTGAAACTTGGATAGATTGTTTAGAATCTTTAAGAACTAAACCATTTATCGTTGGAAGGTTGGAATATGTTTAATCATTCAAGAAATCCCAAAAATTCTTGGTTAAGACTCCACTCATCTTATAATTTTTGAGGTCTTCACATTTTTTTTTTCTGAGACTGAATACCCGTTTGGATTTTATGGACTCTAATATCATATTAGATAACATGGGATTTCATCTCAAAGAGGAGTAACCCATACATCTTATAATTTGTGAGGTTTCACTCATCTTTTCAATGTGGGTCCTCAACATTTATCTCCCTTTGCATATTCTGTATATATCATCCTTTTCCTGATCTCTAAAGCATGTGTTAGATGAGTGTAAACTTCTCCCCACATTTTGCCATATGGGTTTGGTTTTTTCCTTTTTAAGATTCTTTTTTTTCCTCTCTTTTACTCGATGGGTTGCCTTTGACTCTAAATTCTTCTTCGATTAAAATATCATTTTGATCTCTATACTTTGAGTTTTGTTCCATTTTATTCTCTGTACTTTCAAATATGTCGAAATTTAGTTTTTGTACTTTCATTAAATCTTAAAATTAGTTCCTATTGTTAGTTTGAAGTTAATTTTTATCCTCATCAATTCCCTTTATAAATGATTTTACTTGGGATATTCTGTAACGTCTCTAAATTCAAGTAAACATTAATTTCTCAAACTATAGTTTATTTGAGTAAGACCGACTAATTAAATCAAATCAAGGGGCTCAATTAAGTGTTACTTGGTGTCTTCTCAAAAAAAAAAAAAAGAAAAAGTGTTAATTGGTGGATTTTTAATATTGGTAAGTTCGATGGCGATTTTGTAAATAAGTGATCTTGTAGCCAAGCCAAGAAACCCTAATTTTTAACTCTTTTACTCGTCACACACCCCAAGAGAGAGAACCAAGCCATGCCATCATCTTCTGTCCTCTTTCTTCCCCTTCTCTCCCTCACGATTTTGAAACCACCATCTTCTTCTTAATTTTTCTTTTCTTCTTCCAGCAAGTCGCCGGCCAACACCTGTCCTCCCTCGTCTCCGGCGCTGTTTCCGACACTTCTCTGACGAGTGTCTTCGGCAAGCAAAGCACAATGGCGACGTTTATCGAGCAGCCCGATGGCGTCCACGACAGCGCGCAGCAGTGGGTTTGTTTCTTCATGATTTTCTTTCTATTTTCTCTCGATTTTTGTTTCTCTCACGCTCGATTATCTCTCAGGTATTTCTCTCCCACAAATAGAAGCGAGCTTCACGCACGAGCAGCAACAGTTGTGGGTCTTTTCTATAAGTTCCAAACAAGTATAGTGATTTCCGGCGAGCTTTTGGCAATTGGTATTTTTCTCTTTAGCAGTTCAACAGCTTCCCTCGTTCTTCCAATGATTTCGACATTGGGTAAGTGAGATTTAAGTTAATTTTGGCCAATTTTCATTTTAATCAAGCACCCATTAATTTTGGCTATTAGTTTCAAGGTACCCATGTCGATAGGAGGTCGAATTTTGGAATTAAGTTGAAATTGGAAGCCCCGGACAGTAAGCATAGGTTCTGTTTTGGGTAAGTTTTGGCTGTTAAATTCCTCAAGTGGGCTCTTAGTAGAACATTTGATTTGAAATTTCTATTTGGTTTTAAGGAATGTTTTCCCTTTTATGTAGTTGCTTAAAGCCTTGAGTTAAGGAATTTGTTAAAGGTTTATCAAGAGTTCATTTAGCTATGGTAAGTAGCTATATATTTGGATTCAAATTTCATGCTTTAGAGTTGGAAATTGAAAGTAGCTAGTTGGATTAAGGTTCTATACTTTAAACTCATTTTATTTAAGAATGGTATCTGCTAGCAATGAATTGGATTTAATCCTTAAGTTGGCCTTTGAATTTAAGTAAGCATGTTGGGTTAAACTTTTTTTGAAGCATGAGAAGATTGTGAAAGTAAATGGTTAAATGAAAAACATGCCGAGATTGCGTTTAGTTGGACATTAAATGAATAGCATGGATTATGGGTTAATTGAAGTTTGACCCGAAGTATTGTTTGATTGTGATGTGAGCATGAATTTCATATTTTGTTTGGTTAGTCATGATCTGAAATGCTTGGAATGATTTTATGATGGGTTGATTGTTGTATGTTGTGAAGGTGAAATTTGTGCTTTAGTTTAGAAGTGTGATTTTCTGCTTTTTAGGTGTTTACAATTTTTGGGATAGTTATAGTTACGTCGTATGCTGTCGAATTTTCGGTAGCATTAGAGAAATTAACGAGGCTAAGTTAGTAATATCCTTTGGGTTATGATGTGCTAAAATTGGTTGGCTGATTATAATAGACAATGGGTTCTCCAAAAGCATGTTTTAGTATGACTTATAGAGAACCATACGTATGAATGAGAGTTGGACTCAGAATAGGGACTATATCATGTTTTAGGGTCTCAAGTAGACTTAAAGAATCCTTAAGTCTAATGTTAGCTAGATTGGTTTCCTTCCCCACCTTAGGGCTGATAGAACCCAATTTTTAGACACGAGATCGTGCGTTCTATTAGTCGACTGTTAGAGCTCAGTTTTCAGGCACGGGATTCACTACAAGAAATAACTGATACGATAGCTAACAAAAAAAGCTATAAAAGACCTATTATAGCCTTTTTCGAAGGTCCTGACAGCCCATGTTATTAAAAGTCTGGAACTTTTTATAGCATTTTTGTAGAGCTATAATGAATGCTATAATAGAGTATGGAGGTATAGCTTATATACATTGCTATGGAAACTTTTTATAGCGTTTTGTATTAAAGCTATAATTTGTTTACATAGCTAAAATATTGTGCTATCTTTAACATATAATAACATTTTTTTAATGCTATAATATAATCTTTATAGCTTTAATATTATGCTATAACAAAGTTTTTAACGTTTTCTAATTGCTTATAATTATTGTAATAACCATTTGGTAGCATTCATTTTACAATATTAATTTCATTTAAATTAATTAAATTTTGATAAAATTTACTTCAAGTGCTCATTCTTAACTAAATCCACACACAAGAAATAATTCATAACACATTAAATACCATGATTTCCATTCATACTTGAAATTTCATAATCTATTTACAATACAAAATAAAACAGTTTCCTAGAATAAAGAAGTTATCCAAATGATACAAGATGAAGTATTCATTGGATATAATTTCCAACAACATATACTAGTTCATAAAATACAAAAAGATTGCCAACGAATCCATAAGCCAGTGAAGACCTCAAAAAGATCACCAACGAATCCATAGTCAGCAACCTGCATATTAGAGTTCACATTCCTCTCTTTGAATTCTTGATGGGCGAGGATTATTCTAAAAGTTCACCTTCCCTACATCCTTTGAGCACCTTCATTGACAAGGAGCTTCTCCTTTGCTTTGATTTTGGTCTATGACTTAGAACTCATGATTCCACCACCCACAACTTCCTAAAAAGGTAAGAGTACAACATCCATAATATCAACTAACACTGGAATCCTAAATAATCACATTGAAAAATTAAGCATCATTAACAAATCAAGCAAAACGGGGAAAGAAGCTCAAACAACCAAGAATCTACATAACAAAAATCAATTAAAAAAGCGAACAAAAAATAAGAACAAAAGAGAAATGCATTTGAGATCAAAATTCAGTTATAGAAATAAAACAATGATAGCAATAGCTTATTCCACGTAATTTCAAAAGTTTGTCTGATTGGGAGCCTAACAACCTTCTATCAGAGATGCAATAACATGTGAACCAATAACATATGGAATTAACAAAAATTTGTCCATAATGAAAAGCAATAACATGTGAACGAAAAAGATAAAAAAAGCATAATCAGCTACATTTTCAGATAAAGAAAAGCAATATCTGAAGCAGGGCACCTATATGAAGGCATATTAGAATTCCAGTGTTAGTTGATACTTACTAACTATATGAAAAGTAATAAAGATAACATGTAATAAATAACACACCACGAAGGCATATTAGAATTCCAGTGTTAGTTGATACTTAAGGACTATATGAAAAGTAATAAAGATAACATGTAATAAATAACACACCAAGAAAAATGCGAGTCGAGCTTCTTTTTCTGCCAATTACTTAGATCCCCAATACCCTAAATGGTTCATAAAGTTCAAACTACTTTTAAACCTAAAAAATAAATAAAAATGTCAGCATTCTTTCTATCACAAGAAATATTAGGAATGAATGGAAAGGAAATATATGAAAATAAAAAACAAATAAAAGAACTTAAGAAAACCAGAGAGAAAGAACATGCAGGGTAGGGCTTGGTGTCCTAGCATTGGAATGAATGTCTATTGCTCTACTGATAGAGTGCAAATTACCATATTCACCAATATATATAATAACTTGAAAGCTATAGACATTCATATGTTATGCAACTAATGTGTACCTCCTTATTCACAAGTTGCAGGAATTCTTCATGCTCCCTACTGTCAGACTGTATGTACATAAGCAACAGGAATGAGATATAAGAAAAGCTTATCACTTGAAAGTTGTTTAGAGAAAACAAAGGTGAGCTAACTATTGAAAAGAGCTTAGTTTTAAATCTTACAAAGGCAGAAGCTAAAAACAACCAATGCACGACTGACCAAAAAAGCATAATACGAAAAAAAAACAAGAAAAAATTGCCCCCAATCCAGAGAAAACAAGAAATACAGCTTCAAGTCAACCAAATTCCAATAAGTATACAATATGCATACTTATTGGAATTTGGATGACAAACATAGTAGAATTCTTCAAGTCAAAAAGACAATTTTCCTACATTATCTGTTGCCCTTTCCCATGAGACAATAAAATAAAATACATACAAGTGTCTCAACAACTTGTGCATTCACTGATTGTCCATCTTTTTTTTTTGTGCACCCAATCTTTGGTTGAACATTTTCAAGGTGTTGGTAACCTTAATGAGATGATCAAAAGTTGAATCGTCAATGAGTTGGATGACAAACACTAATTAAGAAAAGAGAATATCAGTTTTTCACTAAGTGTTTTGTGACTAAGAATACAAAAAGATACAATATTAAAAGCGTACAAGGACTTGGTGGCTTGAGAGCATGCTCTGAGTTAGTTGTTCTCTTAATACCTTGCCCATTCTCTAAGTCTTCAAAGTGTCCATGGAAGATTAAAAGTATTCTTTTAAGAATATGTAATGTTTGGTCAAGGCACTAAAAATTGCCTTTAACCAATTGAAAACATTTTTTCAAATTACAAAAGTGTTCCATCTAATTAATTTTTTTTATTTTCTAAACGTTCTTAAAAGAAAAGTATTTATAAGAAAAACACTTTTCTTTTTTAGAAAGGCGACCTAAAACATACCCTATACATAAGTGTTTTTGAAAAAGGTCAAAGGTACTTTAGCTTCATTTTGAGATAGGCCTTGGTTAGTGCTTTAGGCTCAAGTGTTTGATTAGAAAGCACATTGAGAATCTTTGAGCAAACCTATTTAGTCACATTACTCTTTGAAATGCTACCGAAAATTCAACAGCATAACGACATAAATTTACTTAACCCAAAATTTATAACTTGTTAAAACAATAACATAACACTAAATAAAGTCACAATGCAATTACGAGTCAGACCTCGTAATCATTCCCATCCAATTAACTCAATTGAACTTATAACTGTACTCAAACACTAAACGAAGTACTAAAAAATCCATGAAATCATTTTCAATCAAATTTCACCTATCTTATAAGCATTAGATTACAACAAAAAAACATCAAGTCATTCAATATTCCAAAACTGAACTTTTTTTTAAAAATGGACTTCCTTTCCTCTCTCATTCAGTCTTCCAAAATTGCCCCATGAAATCAAAAGAATAAAAAACATCACATGTACTAAACATCAAAACACACAAATTCACCTTCAACAAAATTTAGTAATCACACCACAATAATCCACCTCAAAAAATTTAGCAATCACAACATCCAAAAACTAAGTAGTCCAATAAATCAAAATTAGTTTTAATACAAGATGCTAAGTTTTCTCATCAACAAAATGTAATGCAGTACGTAAGTTATTGGTTGTTATAAGGTAAGAAAAAAAAAAAGAATTGAGACAATGCATCTCTAAACTCCACTGTTAGCACATTCCATAATATTTTTGGAAAAAATCACACAATAACCAACCCCCATTGATCAAGTAATCACACCTTGCCAGCAATAAGCACAAAAAATAGAAGGTATCACTGTATCACAATCAAACACGCGAATAAGCAATCAGTGAGAAAGGTTAAGTGGCCATCAATTTCAAACTCCCGAACCAACCCTCCTAACACATAACCATTCAGATTTTCAAGTTGAAATCCAAACAATAAACGATTACAGTTTAATATCTTTGCACAAGAGGTCCAAAATCAAAGATGAGGTACCAGATGACAGAGAATTCGTAGGTACCTCAACAGTCCAAATGAAGAAATCAAGCGGTTCCGGTCGCTGTTCCTTGTTCATCTCACTATCAGGTCCTCCCGAATTTCAGATTACCTAAATTCACAAAACAAAGAACAATCCAACACCCACAAAAACAAAAACAAAAAAAATCCATCACAATTTCAAAACTACAAGAAAACCCAGATTCCAAAGACAAAATTCACTTCATAGAAAACCAAAAAGAGAGAAGACACAAAGTACAAAGTGAAGCTCACCAGAGAGAAGTTCAATTTCCCCTTCTCCTTCTTCTTCTTCCTGAAAAAAAACTAAGTCACCAGAAGTTCTCTACATTTGATTCAGAACAGAACTGCCGCACGAGAAGAAGAAAAAGTGAAATCGACGAAAGAAGAAGTTCAAACAGAACTCCCTGGGCTCCGAGAAGGACTGAAGGTGGAAGACATAAGAACACAAAATTCCACATAATCGTGGGTGTTGAGAGAAAAGAGAGGAAGGGTACTTACCGGAGCGGCGACGGCGATTTCTCGACAACAATGCCGGCGTTTTTCTGGAAGCACACTCAGACAATGTTTTTCAACATACAGTGTCGAGGGAAAGACGAAAATGTGGATTGGGAAAAGAGAGGAAAAAGAGAGGGAAAGAGAAGAGGGAAGAAAGAAAATGGGTTGGCCGGAAAAGAGAGGGAAAGAGAATGGGGGAAGAAAGAAAATGGGTTAGTCGAAAAAGAGAGGGAAAGAGAAGGGGGGGAGAAAATGGGTTGGGAAAAGAGATGAAAAAAGAGAGGGAAAAAGAAAGTAAACGCGCGTTCCAATTTTTTTTTTCCTTTTCATAGCCCATTGAAAAGCTATAAAAAGGTATTTTTCTTGTAGTGTTGTGCGCTCTCTCTGTCTCAAGACGGTGTTGAGCTCATGTTCACGCATGTTTTTCGTGCGCTATATGACATTTAGGCATGTTTTCATGCACCAGTTTCGCCATCGTATTTCATGTTCATGATTAAAGGGTGTTGTGTTGGGATAGGTGTAGTTCTGCTAGAGGGTTGCCAATTAGTCTCTAATTTACTTGTCTTACCCGACTGACCCACATAACACTCTATTTGGCACAGGCTGGGGTTAGGTAATCACCCTAGACATAACATTATTTCATGTACCCAGTTACGACCCTAGGGTTAAAAACCCGGATGAATGTTTCCAATTAGGTCCTTATGATGTTAAGATCCAGAATCAAGTTTCATGCTATTAGATTTCATGATATTAGATCTCATATTATCAACTTCAACTCTTAAGTGAGCTACTTACTGAGTATATTCTTATATATTCACTCATGCTACATGACGACTTTCCTTTTCAGGTGGTACTTGATGACATCAAGCGAGTGGCGAGGGCAGTGACTTGGGTAGACTATGGGATGCAGTTGCAAATTATGTCCCTAGAAGCCTAGGACCGAGTTTCCTAGTTTCATGCTTTAAGTGTTTTTAAAATTTCAACTTTGTGAAATTTATCTATCAACTATTTTGTTATTATAAAATGACTCAGTTTTGGACTCAGTTTATTAAATAAAAGATTTTACTTTTGGTCTTTTCCACTTTAAACTTTCAAAAGTTTTACATTTACATGCATGTAGTAGCGACCTTCAGCATGTTTTTAGCTTCCTTCTAGGTCGTTACATATTTAGTTGATTTTTTTAATAATTAATAAACTGCTGGTTATTGGAAGCTTCTCATCAACTTTTTTTCTTTTTACAACATCTAGAATGGAAATTTGAATTTCTAACCTCTTGTCATTTAAACTATATTCATGTTCTCTGTTTCTCTATTTCTAAAGCCAGTCATTGCCTCGGTAAGATAAATATGTTTTTAAACCCAAAATGTAAGGTCTATTATTAATATTATTATTATCATTTTGTAATTTAGTTTTCTTGAGAATTATTTCTTGGGTCCAGCGATTCAGGCAATTTTTCCTCCTCTCAATTTGTCTTTTATATATTAGCTAAATTATAAAAAGTACCCTTAAACTATTGAGTTTGTTTAAAAAATATATACCTCTAAACTTTAAAAATTTTCAAAAATACTCCTGAACTTTAAAAAAATGTTAAAAAATATCATTACCATTAAGTTTTGGATGGGAAACGTTCAAGTTTCAGTTTCATTAATAATCTTGAACTTTCAAAAAATTTCAAAAATACCTTTACTCAAAAAAAACATTTCTTCTTTTTTCTTCCTCCATGAAAATTAGTAAGAAACTTTTCTTATTTGTCATGTATTCATAGACCAGGAGTGTTTCTTCTCTTTCAATGCATCATCCCCAAGAGCTTGACACGATTCTCGTAATGAAGCTTCAAAGATGACTTTTGCTCCGTTCTTGAATTTTTCATGTCCTTGACTTAATTTTTGTTGATAACCTTTTCAATGTTAGTTCCTCACCAACCACTACCCATTAGCTTTTCCTATATTCAATTTAGGAAAAATAAATGAAAATATTGTCATATAGTTGGTTCTAACATTTCTTAAATATTAATAAAAACATAATCATATATAAATTTTTTTATTAATTTTAATCTTGTAAACTGAACCAAACCCACCGTCTTCTAACACTTTTTCTACTTATCACTAACATACACAGACAAAAAGAGCAAAAAGGAAAAAAATATATATGTTTTTTTTTTCCTCCTTATCTTCTTTACACTTTTAAAAAGAAGAAACTTTTTTTTTTTTGAAAAAAAAAAAAGAGAAAACTTGATTTCAAACTTTGTTTTCATATGGTGTTGTGTTGCACATAACTTTTATAAGCAAAGTTTTACATTAGTTTTCATGGAGGAATAATTTATAGAGAAAAAGGAAAAAAGAAGAAACGTTTTTTCAATTAAGGGATTTTTGAAATTTTTTGAAAGTTCAAGGGTATTAATGAAACTGAAACTTTAACGTTTTCTATCCAAAACTTAATGGTAAGGGTATTTTTTTAACATTCTTTAAAGTTTAGGGATATTTTTTTAACTTTTTAAAACTTTAGGGGTATTTTTAAACAGACTCCGTTGTTAGGTATTTTTTATAATTTAGTTTTTTTTTTTTTCAATCACTGCGGTAGAGCTTTAACTTGACTTTTCCATATAATTCAAAAAGTAATTAAAGAGCTCTCTATTATAATATTATTTAATAATTTTATTGTATTAAATTCAACGATGATCAAATTCCACACTCTACTAAATCAAAAAAAAAAAAGAAAAAAAAAAAGTTAACTGCATTTTTGGCGAGATTACAGATTATTTAGGGCATAACCATTTCAGTTTATATATATATATATATATATATATATATATATATATTTTGGTTTCTCTGTTTTTAGTTTTCAGTTTCTAGCTATTTTTTTCTTAGTAAAAACCATATATGTTTGAAAATTGTTTTTTTTTTTTTTTTTCTGTTTTAAAAAACAGAAAACCAAACTTATTTGATAACTCCTTTTGGTTTTCTATTTTAAAAGAATTAGAGAATTGAATGGATGTTTTAGAGAGAGAAAAATGTGTAGAGACATTAAAATAAAAATTTAGAGGTATAAATATAAATGTTTTCAAGAGAAAAGTTAAACATATTATTTTTAGAGACATGGAAGAAAATATTTATAGGGAGAATATCAATTAGACTTCATAAAAAATATTAGTTAGAGGAAAAAAAATATGAGTGAGGGATAAATTTAAGAGAGAAAATGTTTAATAAAAAAAGAATATTTAGAGAGATAATAAGGTTAAGAGGAAAATATATGTTAGAGAAATAACCATAAATTAAAAAAAATAATAAAGAAAAATATGGCGAGAGAAAATTTAGGATTTTTTTTTTTCAAAGGAAAGGTAAGAGAGATGTTTATTTTAGAGAAAAAAAAAAAAAGTTAGGAAGAAATTTTAAAAATAGATAAGTCAGAGAGAAACAATTATATATTAGGAAAAAGGAAAATAGTTGATTTTTAGAGAGAAATTGGAGACAGAAAGAAATAGAAATGAAAGTTCAAATATAGATAAACATTTTAGAGAGAAAAGGAAAAATAGGTAGAGATAGAAAATTTTAGAAAGAGAGAGAAATTTTTTAGAAAGAGAAATAAAAATTTTATGGGAATGAAAATGTTAAAGAGAGAAATTTAGAGATAAAAAAGTTTTAAAGAGAAAAAAAAGTTCAAAAAGAGAAATTGTTAAAAGGGATATGTCAAATGGAAAAAAAAAAAAAAAGCATTAGAAGAAAATGAGTTTTGGAAAAACAAATTTTTTTTTTTTGAAAATTACGTTTTTGGTTTTTAAAATTGGCTTTTAATTTCAAAGATATTTTAAAAAAATAGAAAATAAAAAATAGAATTGGTTATCAAACAACACATCAATTTTTTTAAAATGAAAAACAAAAATAGAAAGCATAAAACAAAGGACCTGATTCAACCATTTAGGCCCCGTTTGATAACCATTTGGTTTTTGGTTTTTGGTTTTTAGTTTTTGAAAATTAAGCTTACTTTCTCTCAATTTCCTTGCCATGTTTTTAATCTTTGTAAAGGGTACATTTGAATTCCTAGCCAAATTCCAAAAACAAAAACAAGTTTTTGAAAACTAGGTCTCGTTTGATAACCATTTGGTTTTTTGTTTTTAGTTTTTGAAAATTATGCTTGTTTTCTCTTAAATTCTCTCCCATGGCTTTCATCCTAGTTAAGGTTGCATTTGAATTCCTAGTCAAATCTTAAAAACAAAAACAAGTTTTTGAAAACTACTTTTTTTTTGTTTCCAAAATTGGACTTGGTTTTTGAAAACAAGGTAGAAGATTAATACTAAAACCAAAAAACTTATGGGTGAAAGTATGTGTATAAGCTTAATTTTCAAAAACCAAAAACCAAAAACCAAATGGTTATCAAACGGGACCGTACTTTTTTTAGTTTTCAAAATTTTACTTGGTTTTTGAAAACATGGGAAGAAGATGTATGGCAAAACCAAGAAACTTTTGGTTGATGTAGTATTTTTAAGCTTAATTTTCAAAAACCAAATGGTTATCAAACGGGACCTTAATTTTTGGTTTTTGAAAATTATGCTTATAAACACTATTTTCATCTCTAAGATTCTTTGTTTTGTTATCTTCCTCCTTCTCGTGTTTTCAAAAATCAAGTTAAATTTTGATAATTAAAAAAAAAAAGTCAGTTTTCATTTTTTATTTTTTTTTTATTTTTTGGAATTTAGCTAAGAATGCAAATTTGTCTTTAACAAATATGAAAACCATGGTAAGAAAATTTGAAGTAACCAAATATAATTTTCAAAAATAAAAAACCAAATGAGATTATCAAACAATCCCATCAAGATAAATTGGATATGTAAAAATTTTACTCCCATAGCATCATTTATTTATTTATTATTATTTTGTTTGGAAAATTGCGTACATGCAGGATCGAACCCCACCCTGAGTTACCCAAGCCAAGTGCTCAGTCACTAGTTGTTTGATTATAGTTTTTTTTTTTTTTTTTTTTTTTTTTTTTTTTTTTTTTTTTAAGTATTGTTTGATTATAGTTATAGCATCATTTATATACCATAGGGATAATTATCTAAAAAAAGGGCAGGACAGCTTTTGTTTTAGTCGACATGTGGGTATTCAAATATCTAATGATCCAAAAAAATATTATCATGTATTTTTTTGTTGAATGATAATGGATTTTTTTCAATTTTTTTAAAATATATTTTCGAACAGTTATTTTATGATAATGGATTTGGCCTCTCTGAAAACTATTTTCATAATATATATATTCTTTTCAAAATAACTTTATATGGAAAGATATTGCACTTGTTTGATGTTCATATAATAATTGTTTTTGGAATAATTTCACGAAAAGACATTGAACTTGATCGAAAACTATGTGTATATATATTGTTTAGAGTTTATATTTTATAATAAGTATTTTTTATAATTTTTTTGAAAAAACAAAAGAATAAATTTGGTTTGCATAACTGTTCTGTTTTGTTGGTGTGTTTTTGTTTGTTTGGTTATTTTTCCGTATTCTTATATGTAAATTATATTTTTAGAACCAACGATGTGAAAGAATGACCCATGTACATATGCATAAGTTGGAAGTATAAGTCCAAGCCCACTTCACTTTGTTTTGTAATTACTTGAAAAGGCCCATTATTATGTAACCCTCTCTGGTTGTATAAATACATCTTTTCTTCTACCAATTAGGGTAGGGTAAGTTGGGGAAAGGCAGAGTGTTGGTGAGATTTGGGAAAAATAAAGGGAAAAATAAAGGGAAGTGAAGGTTTTGTGAGAAAAGGAGTTCCATCTCTTTTTTGTAAAATTCCAGTCAACTGCTTTGGAGGAAATAATACCAAGAAGCTCTACCCCTTTAAGAAAGTGGATGTAGACCATCTAACGATGGTTAAACCACTATAAACCAAGTGTTTCTTCTCTCTTACTCTCTCTCTCTCTCTCTCTTTTATTTTTGCTTAAACTTCAGTTTGTTTGGATTGCTAATTTTCATTACAAATGGTATCAGAGCAGTATTCGGTAATGAAAGAAGCGTCAAGGAGTTCATGATCGAATCGTTTGAGGTTGTAGGGCTATCGGTTTTTTTGTTTCTTCTTTCGGTGAGATTTATTCTCGATAAAGGTTAGTCAGTTCTTCCGCTTGTCTACGCGATTTAGTCTCCATCTGCTGCATCTTCTCTCTATTGGTCGTTGATCATGTCTGCTAAGTTTGAATTAGAGAAGTTTGATGGGAAAGAGGATTTTAGTTTATGGAAGATGTTGATGGCAAAATTTGGCCAAACAACTCACCTGACCTTCACGTGACATCAATGGTGAATTTATTTGAAGGGGAAAGACATGGCCTGCATAACAAGAGAAAATTGTGCACCGGTGTGGTGCTTGCCACACCGACTCTGATGCTTAAGTCAGTTGGGAGATCATAAGTGAAACAAGTAAATTAATAATATAGAGGAAGAAAATAGATACCAAGTTGAGTCCCCCTACATTGGGGTTAGTCTCTTCTATTTATAGTTGAAATTAGGGTTTTCTCCTTCCTTTTAGGAGAGGGAATAGCCCTAGACTCTTATCATTCTGACTTTTTTAAAATTAGGTCCAAATTCACCCATAACATTAAGCCCCCACTCTTGAATCGGGATTCAGTGGTGGCCTGTTGCTATAAGTCAAAGGCCTTAAGCCCAATTAAGAGTATAATTCTCACTTGTGTCAATTTGTATGCTGATTTCCTTTTCACTTCACTTGGGCGGTTACATAAGCCCTTCTGAGTTCAAATATTCCAAGGCTAGCCCTTGATGCTTTATCGTGAGGGTCTCCTCTAGATGGATGAAAATCGATTTTCGGATGAGTCTTTTTTATCACCAACCGGTATCTGACTTTTCGCCTGTAACTAATTTTATATCCTGCAAAAGAGATTATTATGGTTTTTTGTCATTTGCTTTGATTGTGTGAAATGACTTAGGTCTTAACCTCAACTACAAGTGTAGTTTACTATTTTGAAGCCCCCTGTGTAGGTGTTTCTTTTCCATTAGTCATTTATGTGATTAGCACGATAAGACTATAGGGTCGTCGTCAGGCGCTTTTCATGTTATTGCAAATTTTGAGTTCCTTAGTGCACTGATCGACCTTGACTCCTTAAAATTCAGTCCTGACATTGTCTTCTTCAGATCATAAGACTTTGTTTTCATAGGCTCAGCTAAGTGGAGAATATGGGTGGCTCCACTTTCCCGAGAATCAATCTCATCTCGACGGAGTGGAGAATATGAGTGGCTCCACTCGGTCGAGGACTTGGAGAGGTTGAAAAGGTGGATCACCCTCTGCAAGAATCAATCTCATCTCGACGATGCATACACTCGGTCGAGGACTTGGAGGGGTTGAAAAGATGGATCACCTTTTGCAACAAACAATCTCATCCCAAAGGTGCGTACACTCGGTCGAGGACTTGGAGAGGTTGAAAAGGTGGATCAACCCCTGCAAGAATCAATCTCATCTTGACCGTGCGTACACTCCGTTGAGGACTTGGAGAGGTTGAAAAGATGGATCAACCCCTGCAAGAATGAATCTTATCTCGACCGTGCGTACACTCCGTCGAGGACTTGGAATCTCATCTCGACCATGCGTACACTCTGTCGAGGTCCTGGAATCTCATCTCGACCGTGCGTACACTCCGTCGAGGTCTTGGAATCTCATCTCGACCGTGCGTACACTACATCGAGGACTTGGAGAGGTTGTGAAGATATGTCAACCCCCGCAAGAATTAGTCTCATCCTGACCGTGCATACACTCCGTTAGGGACTTAGAGAGGTTGAAAAGATATGTCAACCCCTGCAAGAATTAAACTCATCTTGATCGTGCGTACACTCCGTCAAGGACTTGGAGAGGTTGAGAAGATATGTCAACCCCTGCAAGAATTAGTCTCACCCTGACCGTGCGTACACTCCGTTAGGGACTTGGAGAGGTGAGAAGATATGTCTGCAAGAATTAGTCTCATCCTGATCGTGCGTACACTCCGCCAAGGACTTGGAGAGGTTGAGAAGATATGCAACCCCTGCAAGACTTAGTCTCATCCTGATCGTGCGTACACTCCGTAAAGGACTTGGAGAGGTTGAGAAGATATGTCAACCCCTGCATGAATTAGTCTCATCCTGATCGTGCGTACACTCCGTCAGGGACTTGGAGAGGTTGAGAAGATATGTCAACCCCTGCAAGAATTAGTCTACACACATAGACTTTTCATAAGCGAGTGTATCATTAAGCTTCTAGCCAATCAAACTATAATAAGAGCACATATTAATAGGAAAAAAGTACTACTCATGCTCAAGAATATTCTAGACATAGGAACAGTCAAGTAGTTTAGGAACGTAAATACTAAATCTTTGAAGATGTAGATAACATAAATACCTGGATCAAATTCTTTATGGAACTGAGAATAACATGAGTTTTTATGTGTAAATAAAAGACCACAAAGTCACGAGGCCAAATTTTCTGCCTTTCTGGCTGTTTTTTTACTTAATTAGGGAAGTATATTCCCGCAGCCCCCTACTTAAGCAAGGTTTTTCTCGAAGTAAAAGTTATGCTTGAGTAATCGATGTCGACATACCTTAGTGTTTTTATGTCGCATAACTCTCCCTTATTGGCATTTGTGGGCGTAGGCCTCCTACGGGTCAGCCTCAGCTCCTTGTATGTTGGCTCTGTCATTGTCACTGAGACCTTCAACATCATCATTCTTGAGCATTTGTTGACTCGGCTAAGGTCATTTCATAAGTCGAGTGCCTTGGAGAGTATAGGTTTTTCCACTCTTCCAAGGACATTTTGTTGGCTCAGCTACTCGGGCTTTCAGGAGCTCCATTTTGTCTCCTCGTGAAAAAACGTTAGTAGATAATATTATGTAGATATGGGGAAAAAAACCAGTCATTGATAAAAAAAATACAAGTATGTTATGAGTAGCTTGCAACCAAAATGCTAAGCCTTTGAAACGGTAAAGACTTTCGTTTAGCTAATATGAGCTATCTTTAACCCACCTGAATTTCTCACTCCATATTGTTGAACTCAAAATTAGAAATAAAAAATTTGTAATATTTTTAGTTGGATATTTATGAAGATGCCATAACACAATTTTTGTGCAAGTAAATGACTAACTTGCTTTATATAGTCGACTTAATTTTGACTTTTGATTTAGTTTAGATAATTTCATAATTTTCAATTTGAAGTATAGATTAAGTCTATATTTCATTCATTATTTGAATTGTGCTGAATATCACATTAAAGAGTATATATATAAACAAAAAATATAAAATAAAAATAATGAATCTGAGGTGTCAAACCAAATATATGAATACTCAATCTTTCTGAACCTACTCAACTCAAACTAACAATTTTGATTTGGGCGAATAGTTAATTAATTTTTCTTGAAAATCTAGAATCAAATCTCCTTTGATCAAATCTTTTCATTTAAATCAAATCATATATATACATATGATGAAGCTTAAAAATCTATAATTTAACCAAACACAAATCTAAACTTAATTTGAATCACTTCTAATCTTGCATTTAAAACTACATAATTTATCTATATCCATTTTTAAATCAATCTTAATACCGATTAAGAACACCAAATGAGTAATAATAATAGCATTGATAAAATATTTTTAATCCCATAAACAAATTCATCTGGAATTAAAGGCATATAATAGTTAGCTACTTTTTTTTTTTTTTTTTTTTTATTGTTTGAATGAATTATCTAAATGACTTGTGTGTCCTGCCATGATTGGTGCCTGAAACAACAAAAGAGGATCCTATTTTCTTCAAATATCTCATCAGAGTTCTCTACAATGCCAGCACATCCGAAGGCTTCAATCCCATGCGAGATGTGTCCTCGCCGGAGATTAATTTACCTCCAAATTTCAGTCCTTCGAAATTGTTCCTCACCAAAGTGATGCAGAAGGTTCATTGGCAATCATTAGCACCAAGTACCAAGTCGATGGGATATATTAATGGTTAGAATAGCTTCACTTGTAAACCAAAATTTTTCCATGAACAACATATCAAATTGGCGAGCATGCTAATCATGCATAAAAATTGAAAATTCTGAGAAAAATTACCTTAATCAAGGTACAAGCTTTACAATAGGTGCAACTTTTCATGTAAAGGGAGTTTTGTCCAATAGGAACCACCTTGTCCTTCCCATAGACGGCGCCAACTGTTGATGACAAAATTTGGTCAAGTAACTCACCTGACCTTCACGTGACATCAACGGTGAATTTATTTGAAGGGGAAAGATGTGGCCTACAAAACAAAAGAAAACTGTGCACCACCGGTGTGGTGCTTGCCACACCGACTCCGATGCTTAAGTCAGTTGGGAGATAATAAGTGAAGCAACTAAATTAATAATATAGAGGAAGAAAATAGATACCAAGTTGAGTCCCCCTACCTTGGGGTTAGTCTCTTCTATTTATAGTTGAAATTAGGGTTTTGCCCTTCCTTTTAGAAGAGGGAATAGCCCTAGAGATTGATTCGGACCCAATGGGCCTTCGTTGGCTTGTTTCTCCTCTAGGCTTTTATCATTCTGACTTTCTTAGAATTAGGTCCAAATTCACCAAGAAAAAATGAAAGCCCTATTAGTGAAACTAAAAGTCACTAAAATCCTTGATAAACCTGAAAACCTTCCCAAAAAATTAACTGAGGAGAAAAAACAGAAGATGGATGAAATAGCATTTAGTACTATGATTTTGTATCTTTCAAACACTGTCTTAAGACAAGTTAATGAGATAACTAATGCAGTGGATCTATGGAAAAAGCTTGATGAAATGTATTTGAACAAGTCTCTGTCTAATAAGATTTTGCTAAAAGAAAGGTTGTTTGGATATAGGATGGATCCCTCAAAACCTCTTGAAGACAACTTAGGATGAATATATTAAAATCTGGATGTTACTAATATTGGAGAAAAATTGATGATGAAAACCATGCCATTATACTACTAATTTCTCACTTGAAAGCTATAAAGAAATAAAGGCAGTTATTAAATATGGGAGGGATTCTCTATCAATGAGATTGGTGTTAAATGCTTTTAGATCAAAAGAATTAGAAACTAGACCTCAGAAAAAAGAAATAGAGGCTTTAGCAGTGAGAGGGGACCTGAAACTAGAACTAATTAATCAGCCTAAGAATACTAAGAAAGATCACAACAAACATAGATCTAAGTCTAAGGGCAAAGAAACTCGTGAATATTTTATTGTCACAAACCTGGACATCTTATAAAAGATTGTAGAAAGCTTCAGTATAGGAACAAACTTCAAAATAAGAAAGAGGGACAAACTTCAGCGAATGTTCATGAAAGTTATGAGTCAGCCGAGGTTCTAGTAGTTAAAGAAATAGATCCGAATGAGGAGTGGATATTAGATTTTGGTTGTTCCTATCATATGACCCCTCACAAGCACTATTTTCTAGATTTAAAAGACTTAGATGGAGGTAAAGTACTAATAGGAAACAATCAATAGTGTATTATTAAGGGTGTTGGCTCGATAAGATTGAGTTTGACAGATGATACATTTAAAATCTTGTCCTTAGTAAGATATGTACTCGATTTAAAACGCAATCTTATTTCCTTAGGAACTTTAGATAAAGTTGGATATAAATACAAATCTGAGGGATATTTTATGAAGATATATAAGGGGTCTTTGTTAAAGATGACTGGAACCTTAAAAAATGGCTTGTATACTTTGAATGGCTCAACTTGTGTAGGAAATATCAGTGTAACTTCTACTAAAACTAAAAATGATGCAATCCTATGGCATAAAAAAGGTCAGCCCATGTTAGTGGAAGATGCTTAATTGAATTGAGTAAACAAGGTCTGTTAGGGAAAACAAAATCAATGAGTTTACCATTCTGTGAACAATGTACCTTAGGGAAATCAACTAGAGTCCTATTTAATCGATCATTACAGAAAACGCTAAGGGACTTCTAGACTATGTTCACTCGGATTTGTGGGGGCCAGTTAGAGTCTCTACCTTAGGAGGAGCTAAATATTTTTGAAGTATAATTGATGATTATTCTCGAAAATTGAGCGTGTATTTGTTGAAAAGTAAAGCTGATGTGTTTGAAACTTTTATGCAGTGGAAAACTTATGTGGCGAATTAATTATCAACCATAATAAACATATGAAATATGAAAAATCGTTGTTATTTATTTTCTTAATAACTTAATGATTTTTACTTATTATTAATTAATAATAAAATTTCAAAGTTTGGTAACTTTCTCATTTCATCTCAATGACTCTTAATTTTCTTACTTTTATGATTTCTCTAATCTTGAAAGCGTAGACATATGTGATACATTCAATTTAATGAAGTTAAATGATATGTTTTTAAGTTTATATTTACAATTAAAACATTGAAGGAAAAGGTAGAAATTCACCTACAGATCACAAGTGTTAATTCACCCACAAATAAGCAACTAAGTAAGTCTCAGTTTGCCTAATATGGAAAATCCATCAATATGCATGTCTAGCTCATTCTCAAATGATTTTCTGTATTCTTCAGCAAATCGTTTACCGTTGGAGGAAAACTTACCTTGTATCATTAATTCATTCATGGCATCTATTAGTTCCTTTTTTGTGTAATCTTCTTCCTTTCAAGTCAAGCTTACTCTTTGTATATATAACAGTAAGTGAAAAGTCTAATATATAGAAAAATATACACAGTGACATTGTTCTCTCTCAATTGAATGTTATTGTTTGTTTGAAATTAATTAACTTGCTTGTTGTGCAATTCTCTCTTATTTCCCTTTTCAAACATATATCAAATATATATCCTAATTCATAAGTTTGATTTTTTTTATGTTACCATTGTATTTTATTTTATTTTTATAATTACTATATCATTGTGTTTTGTTTTTATGAACGTTGTTTTCTTTTTTTATTAGAATTAGTAAGCAGATACGTGCATGACACGTGAAATTTGTAGTTTATTTTAAAATATAAATAAATGATAACATTGAGAAAATAGTAAGAAAAAAAAATTATATTTAATTTAATGAACAAAATGTAGATAGTTTCAACATCTTATTATTGTCTATATAGATAAATTAGAATTTAATTTTATGTTATACAAAATTTTTAGTTGAAATTTAGATTTAAATGATAAATTATGTATTATGTGTTTTTTTTTCTAATAACTCCTATTATTTAATTATAAATTTTTATAATTCAATTTATTAAAATTGAAAGAGAATCAAAATATATCATAATATAATATATATAATTTTTTTTTCGATTCAATTCGTTATTCTTCTTCATACTTGTTGAACTCAATAACAAAATCATTACTTTTCATTAAAATTTGAATAGATAGATGGTTTCTCTCGTTTTTTTCTTGCTTCTTTTTAATTCCCTTTGATTTGCTCCTCAATATATTTTTTTTTTACTTTTCATTGACTGAGAATCCTAAACAATTTCTTAAAAAATTCTAAATAGAAGAAAATTAAAAGAAATTAAAAACACATCATATTCTTCTTCATCATATAATCACTTTGGTCTTCTTATGCTTTTCTCCTCTCATAACTCCATGACTCCATGCACCTAATTAGAAAACCAAGAAAATACAAAGATGTCATAATAAAAGAAACCAGAGAATAAGCAAATTTTTTGATTGCGTCTTAATATTATCATGAGGGAGTATATATACATTATATCTTTACAACATAATCATTACTATACTAAAAAACGATTGACACATAGGTTTATGAGATTCATCTCATTGAATAAGGAGACTCAAGAGAAAAAAAACATAAATAGGGAAAAGAAAAAAACAAAATATTTAGGATGATTATTTATTATCGTCCATTTGTTTCTATTTTTGATCTTTGTCAGCACTCAACCTCCCACCTCGAATCTTTCTAACCATCTACCAAGGGGAAGGAATTCTGACTATTTAAATAATCTTTACATATTAGACTTCACACACGGAGAAGACTCACGTTTAACCACTCAAATAAAGAAAAGACTAAATAAAACTAAATGTCCTATAATTGTGAGATTTTTTTTTTTTTTTGAAACTAACAAAATATTTTAAAATAAATATAACTAATTTAAAAAGTAATTACAATAATACTAATTAAGAAGAGGTAAGAAAAAAAAACTATATTATTTATGGTGGTAACATGGGAGAGTGGGAGAGAGAGTGTGGGGTATAGAGGAGAGAGAATGAGCTCTTTTTGGTCAAAAGAAGGGTTTTGACCAACCATAAAAAATATTAAAAAAAAAATAAACTTTTCTATCCTCTAAACTCAAAATTTCACCATCTTTTTTAGCTGATCTATGATTTTCAATCGATCTTTCCTTCGTGGTTTAGATAATTATTTATAGGGTTCGAGTGTATTTTGGTGATTATGATAAATCTTTTCAAATTATAGACATTTTGGAAATTTAAAACAATTGATTTGAATTTTAGTTTTTCAAATTTAATTTCAAAACTTGATACTTGATTTAATTTAACTGAAAATTAAACTCAATTATCTTTTTTTTTTAAAAAAATCAAAACAATTGTTATAAATCTAGATTTCACAAAATTTAATTTTTAAAATTCAATTTAATTCTAATCGAAAATCTAAAATTAGTTATCTTGTTATTTATTAATTTATTATTTTATGAATCAGAATCGAGTTTGAAGATTAAAGATATGAAGAGAGATTTTAGAAATATAATAATGTATTCAATATAAAAAATTAAAAAGGTAAAAGAGGAATATTCAAATTAAGAAGGGACAAGAGGGAAATCAAAAGTTTCTCCCCTTAAGCCTCTTTTAGATAGTGTATATGTATATATATGTGCGTATATATATAGATAGATAGATAAATAGATATATAGATTATTATGTTTTTTATTTAAAATGTTTACACATGCTTTAATTTTAATTTATAACTCAATGTCTTCTAAATTTAAATTGTATGAAAAAATTTGCATGTTTATTATAATATTCTTCTCTTATTTTTAATAGCAATAATTAAAACGTATTATCATAATAATTGATTGAAAAAAATATTTGAGACAAATATTAGACAAATATTTTTAGTCCAAAATAAAAACATTTTTTTTTTTTTTTTGTGATGGGTTCATTAGAATTTCTTTTAAAATAAAAAACCTAAGCCCTAAACTAACCTAGAATTAACCCTTTCGGGTATAAAAACTTCTATTTTATTGAAGAGTTTTGAAAATTTGTTTTTATCTCAAAAATATAACTATAATTTTTTTTATTAAAAAAAAAAGGTATAAATTATGCGAAATGAAAATGTACATAAATTCATTTTAATAATTAATAAATGTATATATTGTATTATATTATATTAATATTTAATCTATATTTTGAAAATTGTTTTATTAATGATAAGAAAGATATGTAATTAGATAGATAAACAGGCATGGCACACAGTTACAAACATGCACGTAGTTACAAACTAGTAATAAAAAAAGTGAAATGGGAAACGTGCACTATATATATATATATTTTAATAAAGACAATCTTATCTCTTATCTTGGATTCTTTCAATAAAATAAAAATAAAAATAATAAAAAAAAACTATTTGGAAATGTATTTAACATCCCATAAACTTCGGAAGTCATAAAAAAAAAAATGTAGCTGTTAGAAGTAGAATTATTCTTAAGTTGAAAGGCATCTCAAATAGTATTCTTATCATTTCATTTAATATTTTTCTTTATACAAAAGGAAAGATCATTTTATCCTCATAAAAACAATTAGGAAGAATTCTAAATTTTAGTCAATCTAAACTTGTTGAGGCATATATCTTCGACCTCATCTACATGTTGAACTAAAAATTAGAAAATTATAAATTTTATTTGTGACATTTTCAAATCTCTTTGTTTATTGAGCCAATTTTAATCTTAAGATTCAAATTCAATAAAATTGAATCTTGAAAATTTAAAAGAAAAATAGGGAAATTAATGTCCTGATTTAGTTATATTTTTGTGTTTATGTTATTAAAGATTTTTTTTATTAAATACCGAGCACTCTTGTGGTTGTTGAGTGAGACTATTGTTATGAGTACTAAATTTTAGAAGGATATTTTTTAGTTCGGCTTCCACAAATTCTATGGCTTGATTTCAGTGTTTTGATGGTGAACATAATTTTGAAAGTAGCTTTCTAAAGGTTTTAACTTCACCATTTATTCAAGTTTTTTTTTTTTTTTTTTTTTTTTGATAAAATTTAATGTTAAAATGTTAAAATTGGCTCACCTCGTTAAATGTTAGGGTGATTTTATTTTTTTCGAGAATAGTCCTTAAAAGTAATTTGAGAGAATTCCAACATAATCGACCTGGGATTTTTTTTTTTTTTTTTTTTTTTTTTTTTTTTTTTTTTTTGTATTATTATGTTAAAATTTTTTAAAATACATAACTACTGAAACTTATTTTAAGAGACTGACTTTGTAAATGACATGACAAAAATTTGCGATATTGTCCGATTTCAACACAAACAAATTAATTCCTTAGGGCCCGTTTGGTCGTTCTCGTTTCTTGTTTCTTGTTTCCAATTTTATTAAGAAATCTAAGGGCCCGTTTGATAACCATTTCAGTTTTTGGTTTTTGATTTTTCTGTTTTTGGTTTTTGGTTTTTGGTTTCCTGTTTTTTAAAAAGAAAAACCACATATGTTTGATAACTGTTTTCAGTGGAGGATCCAGGATTTTATACTAGGGGGCACAAGTTCATATAAATGCAACTTTAGAAGCATTGATACAATATTTAAATACCTAATATCGATTAAGTTAAATTACAAGTTTAGTTTCTGAACTTTCAGATTTGTGTCTATGGTCCCTAAACTTAAAAATGTGTCTAAGAGAATCCTAAACTTTCAATTTTGTGTCCAATAAGTTCTTGAATTTTCAATTTTGTGTCTGATAGGTGTTATTTGACATTTTTCAAAATTCACAGGCTTACCAAACACAAAATTGAAAGTTTATAGTTTCATTAGACATAAAATTCAATTATGAATGTTTTGAATTTAAATTGATACAATTATTAGTATGGAGTTTTAATTGACCCCAAAGTTTAGGGGTAGAATTGATTTTTTTTTCCTAATTTTTTAAAAAGAAACTTATAAACTCATTTCATATTCTTTTTAGGTTAAAATATCATTTTGGTCATTGTACTTTGGAACTTATTTTATTTTATTGTCAATAATTCCAATGTCTAAATATAATCCTTGTACTTTTAATAATCTTAAAATTAGTCTATGGTTAACTTTTTCAAAACAAATTTAGTCTCTATTAGCTTTTGCTTTATAAATTTTGAAAAAATACTAATAATTGGTGTGTTTTTTTGAGTGAAAATTATGATTATTACCGTGTTTTAGAATAACTTCAAATTAATAATGACTAATGTAAAGATTTATTGAAAAAGAGAACTGAACTATTAAAAAGAGAAAACTGAACTATTAAAAATAATCAAAGAAAACTGAACTATTGTAAATAAAGAAAGAAAAGAAAAAGGGAAAACAGAAAATACCTAAAAAAAAATAATAAAAGCGTGCATTGGGTTTGAACCCAGGACCGGCTGGGGGGCACCAACACACAGATAGTGATGGAAACCAACACGCCAAAAGCACCTTTTAATATCTAATCTGCAAATTATATATATATAATATAAAATATTTTAAATTGAGGGGAGGCACGTGCCCCCCTTGCCCCTTCTTAAATCCGCCCCTGACTGTTTTTTGTTTTCTGTTTTTAAAAAACAGAAAACCAATCGTGTTTGATAACTGTTTTTGGTTTTCAGTTTTTTAAAAATTAGAAAGATGAAAAGATATTTTAGAGAGAGAAAAATGTGTAAAGACGTTGAAACAAAAATTTAGAGACACAAATATAAATATTTTCAAGAGTTTTTTTTTTTTTTTTGAAAAGACGAGAGAGAAGTTAAACATAGAAAATTTAGAGAGATGAAAGAAAATGTTTAGAGAAAGAATACTAGTTAGATTTGAGAAAAGATATTAGTTAGAGAAAAAATAGAAAACAAGTTAGAGTAAAAGCAATAAATTTTAAATTAAAAAAATTAAACAAAAAAAAAAGAAAATTTAGAGAGATAGTAAAGTTAAGAGTAAAAGATATGCTAAAGAACTAACGATAAATTAGAAAAATAAAGAAAAGTTGTAGCGATAGAAAATGTTTACTGAGGAGAGAAAAGGTATTGACAAGTTTTTAGAAATAGACAAGTTATAGAGAAAAAAAAAAGTTTTGAGAGAGAAATTTTAGAGAGAAAAAAAAATTGAGAAAGAAATTTGTTGGAGAGAGAAGTAAAAGAGCAGAAAAGTAAGCATTAGAAAAAAAATGAGTTTTTGAAAAACAGAAATCTGTTTTTAAAAACTACTTTTTTTGGTTTTTGAAATTTACTTATAATTTCAAAAACGTTTTTAAAAAACAGAAAACAGAAAACAGAAATAGTTATCAAACACCCCTGTTTTTTAAAAATGAAAAACAAAAACAGAAAACAGAAAACGAAGGGCCCGTTTGGTAACGTTCTCGTTTCTTGTTTCCGTTTCTTCATTTTTAATAAAGAAAAATAGAATTTCATGACTCTAACACCTATACATTCAATAATAATAAACCTATATTCTTATTTATGTTTGGAAAAAATTGGAAACAAGAACAAAAAAGGAGAAACTAGTTTTAGTTGTTCCCAAAAGTTCTATACAAATTTTGATAGTGTTTCTAAAAAATGAGAAACAAGAAACATACCAAACGAGAACGTTACTGCAGAGGGAAAACGTAGTGGAGGTGAGAACGAGAAAGGAATTGAATACTACAACAACCTCATCAATGAATTACTTGCAAATGGTGGGTGGTATTATTATTATTATTTATTATTTTTTGAAACTAAATAGTGGGCATTATTATAATATTTGCAAATGGTGGTCACCAAAATCATGGAAGTGTAATTTGATTAGTACTCAAACTCCTGATTTTGTAGGCATCCAACCCTATGCCACAATTTTTCATTGGGATACTCCCCAAGCTTTAGAAGATGAATATGGAGGCTTCTTGGGACATCAAATTGTGTAAGTTCAATGCTCATATTTCCCATGTAATAACAAAATACAATACTGGTCAATCTAAGTATAACTTAATCGGTTAAGCTATATATACTCTTGATTAATAAGTCAAAGGTTCGAATTCTCTATTAGCGATAACATGGGGTTCCATCTTAAAACCAATTGACAATAAGTGGAGTAATCCATCAATCTTATAAGTAAGGAGGTCTCCACTTATCTTTTCAACGTGGGATCCTCAACATGTCCCCACAAGATGGTGCCTCTTTAATTTGAGTTCGCCATTCTTAGATCAGATCCCAATTTTTTTTCTTGGACCGAATACCCGTTTGAGTTTAATGGGCTTTGAAACCAAATCAAATAATATGGAGTTCCATCTCAAAATCAATTGTCAATGAGTGGGGTGACCTTTATATCTTAAGAATTGTGAGGTCTCCACTAATCTTCAATGTGGGATCCTCAACATTCTCCACCTTTCAAGGAAAAAGAATGAAATCATTGTGAAAAGATACTATATAAATTTCCATAAAGAAAAAATCAAATGTTGTTGAAGGAGATGACATAGTTGTGGATTTTTTTTTTTTTTTTTTGTAGAAATGATTTTCGAGATTTTGCTGAGCTTTGCTTCGAGAGGTTTGGAGATAGAGTGAAGCATTGGATTACAATAAATGAACAATACATTTTCACCACCAAAAGTTATGTATATGGAGAATATGCACCTGGTAGAGGTTTAGAATGGGACTCATCTCATTATCTTGGTGGAAATTCATTCTTGCACATGCTGCTGCTGTCAAAACTTACAAGACCAACTATCAGGTTCTCTTTATTCTCTATATTTCTTTTAATACGTTTAACGAGTCACGTGGATGAAGATTTGAACCTCTAACATGTTGGAGCCTCTTCTCAAGTCGCATATCATACATTTGTATGATTTTAGATTGATTAATTTCGATCATTTAGTATAAGGAGTAGCAACAGTTAGGGCAAGTTTGATATGCATTTTTTATTCTGTTTTTATGTTTTCATATCCACTAAATCTAAGGAATTCAGTATATGTGTTTGGCAGATAGTGGGGATTTTGAAAACAACATTTTTATGTTTTTAGTATATCTAGATTTTGAATTTTAAATTTTAAAACGTAGAATTACATTTAGAAAGTTGGTAAAATCTTTGATAATTATAGTATTTTCATGCTTAAAAACGTTCATTTCATTTTTGTTAATTTAAAAAATATGTATCATTTGGATGGTTTTGAGTCTAAAACCGACACCAACCGACCAATATTCACTCTAGTTATTGAATTATGATAATCCAAGTCCATCACATTAAAAAAAACACACTGTATCTACCATCATATACGTTTATTCATAATTTACCAGTTCTAAATATGGTTGTATTCGCAATATTTTTTATGAACAATATATTTGCAATTGTTTATGTTTTAAAAAGCTGAAAAGCCACCCATCAAAAGCTTCCTTTGGTATAATTTTTTTCAACCTTCCAACATTTGAGTTCTGAATATCAAATTTGATTTATGAGACCCAAACAGCAATACTACAAATATAATCGGGTGGAAATGATATTTTAGAATTTTGAGTTTTTTTTTTTCTTATAAAAACCTCTGACCTTTTGGTCGAGAATATATAAATTTTTTTCACGCTTTCATACCGTGTTATCACCACTAATCTCGAAATTCAAGCTATTTAGGCAAATTTAATTATTTTTATATATTTCAACCATTTTTAAATGGGATTTTAGGGAGACCAAAAGGGAGTGATTGGCATCACATTGGCTTCAGATTGGTATGTACCATATTCAGAGAGTGAGGCAGATAGGCAAGCTAGAAGCCGAGCTTTGGATTTTTCACTTGGTTGGTAAGTAAATTAATTACTACATGTCAAAATTATTACTCAACATTTTATTTAATTTAAAATATATGACCAAAATAAATAAATTGTTGTAGGTTCTTAAACCCACTCGTTTATGGAGATTATCCACTCAGCATGAGAACTATTGTGAAGAACAGATTACCCGAATTCACAAATGAAGAGAAAACTTTGATCATAAACAAGTATGATTTTGTTGGGATAAACTATTACACAGCTAATTATGCACAGCACATTCCTGGTAACGTCCACCCAGAAGCAAGCTATGTGAATGATATTCATGCAAATCTTTCAAGTAAGCACTTAATTACTCTTGAACCAAACCCTAAATATTTTTAAACTTATAAACTGTGTGTTTGGGACAACTTTTGATTTAAACTTAAAAAGTTTAATGTAAGATCTTTAGTGTGGTCTTTTTTCTTTTTCTTTTTATAATTTTTAGTAGAAAAATGTTAACTTTGAAGAGCCAACATTCTTAAAAGCTATCCCGAATAAACTACTTGTGTCGCATTTCTTTCTAATGCAAATGAATTTTTTTGACGTGTATAATTTTACTTTGTATTGTAGCGGATCGTAATGGAGTCTCGATTGGTCCAAAGGTAATGAATGTTCGAACTTCCTTCAATGATGAATTTTAACAATACTGTGCATTTCTCTTGTTCTTTTGTCACTTTTTAATCTAACAATTTGCTATTTATGTGTTAATAATCTTGTAGGTGGACCCATCATCTTGGCTAGCAGTTTATCCAAAAGGATTAAGAGATTTGTTGATATATATAAAGGACCTTTATAAGAATCCAATCATTTTCATCACAGAAAATGGTATTGAAAATAATTTTGTAATTTTGTTTGTATCAGGAAAAAAAATAATATTCTATTTAATTACTTTATTGATGACTTAAACTTTACAATGGCAGGATACCTCGATTATGATAGTCCCAATATCCCACATTTAATAAGAGACAAAGGCAGAGTCAAATATTTTCACGACCATCTCTATTATCTTTGGTCTCACCTATGTTGATTTCAAGCATCGTTTGATTAGACTGCCGAAAGACTCTGCAAAATGGTTTCACAATTTCCTCCTGACATAAAAATGATAAACTTTTTCGTCTATTATTATGTTATGTTTTGTTATTGCAACCTTGTAGCAGACTTTATACTAAATAAATTTGCAATAACAAAAGCACTTTAATATTTTATTATCGTATTTTCTAAAAAAAAAAATCATAATGTTTCCTGTTGATGGTCGATTTTGGTCAGAGGAAACTCACCTGACCTTCACGTGCCACCAACGGTAAATTTGTAGATGAGGGGGAAGACGTGGCCTGCAAAAGAGAAAACCTGCACACCGGTGTGGTGCTAGCCACACCGCCTCCGATGCTTAAGTCAGAAAACGGAAGAGAGAGCTAGTGAGCAAGGGAAGAGAGTCGAGAATTGAGTTCGGGTCCCCTTCTTCAGTGGCGAAGAGGGGTATAAATACCTGCTCATGCTCCTAGGGTTTTTAGGAATTCGGAGGCGTTTCGGGACAAACCAGGCGAAACCGGGGCGGCTAGCGACATTGGGGACCGAGAGGAGGTGACCGAGCTCGGCCCGCGCAAGCGGGCCGAATGGCCGGCCTCGGCCTTGGGCCGAGGCCGACCATAACGCTCGGCCTCGGCCTAAGGCCGAGGCCGACCATTTGGGTCGGGCCAAGCTGGCCCGGCCCTTTGGTCGGTTCCTCCTCTGGGTCGGTTTTCCAGCCCTATTTTCGCCCGGACATCCTCGTCAGCTCCTTATGCGTCGGGTGGTCCAAAATTGCCCATAACATTAAGCCCCCACTCTTGAATTGGGATTCAGGTGCGACTTAGTGCTATCGGTTGAGCTCCTTAAGCCCGATTTAAGAGTAATGATCCTTGCTCTGTGCTGACTTTTGTGCGGATTCATTGCTATCCTGCATTATGGGATAGAAATAGACAAAACAAATCTTCCTGAATAGGGGTTAGGTGAGATAGAAATGAGAAAAGGTGAGGCATTGCAAAATTGGTGCTGGTCGGCCTCGGGAAGAGGCCTAGCCCTGCCATCCCTCTTTTAGTGTGCCTGCTCGGCCTCGGCCTCGGGAAGAGGCCGAGCATTTCTTCTAATTTTTCTTAGGGGGCGTTGCCCCCGAACCCCCACCGGGCGCTTCGCCCCTGGACCCCGACTCGCTGACCGGTCAGCGAGACCCCCGTACTTGGTCATTCGGAGTGCATCATCCCGGATCCAGGGCTTATCCACAAGTAGAATGTAGGAAAAATGGAAGATCTCATGATCCTGCATCAAAAAGTTAATTTCTGCAAAAGAAGAATGAGGGAAGAGGCTAGGCTTTGGCATCGGCCTCATGCCCCTGTTAGCCTGAAACTTAGCTCCCTGCATTCATATGTTAGTCTTTGTAGGAAAATAATAGGAGAGTAAGCTGGAACATGTAACCATTGGCTGGACATGCTGAGCTAGTGTGCCTTTTGTTTAATAGGGAGTGCATATCCCCTGTTAATTGCTTTTTGTTTAATAGGGAGTGCATATCCCCTTTGCAGCCCCCAATCTCAAGTAGAACTTCATTAAAACATAAAGTATAGTTGAGTAAATAGGAGAATACCTTCAAAGCTTATGCTCGGCCTCGGCAAGAGGTGCTCGATTTTGGCAAGAGGTGCTCGGTCTCGGCCTCCGCCAGGTGAGCTCGACTTATATGAAGTGCTTGAGCAAGTGTTTGAGCTCTGAGGTGAGGTAGACTTGGTAGTCCAGGCTTGTGAGCAGTGGCGTGGGCTCTAAGCGTGGGAGCCTAGGCTCGCATGAGAAGCATGGGCACTAAGCTGAAAAGCTTAGGCTCGCAAGCAAGCGTGGGCACTAAGCTGAAAAGCTCAGGCTCGCAGGTAGGCGTGGGCACTATAGGCTCGCATCAAGCGTGGGCACTATAGGCTCGCATGTAGGCGTGGGCACTATAGGCTCGCATCAAGCGTGGGCACTATAGGCTCGCATGTAGGCGTGGGCACTATAGGCTCGCATCAAGCGTGGGCACTATAGGCTCGCATGTAGGCGTGGGCACTATAGGCTCGCATCAAGCGTGGGCACTATAGGCTCGCATGTAGGCGTGGGCACTATAGGCTCGCATGTAGGCGTGGGCACTATAGGCTCGCATGTAGGCGTGGGCACTATAGGCTCGCATCAAGCGTGGGCACTATAGGCTCGCATGTAGGCGTGGGCACTATAGGCTCGCATGTAGGCGTGGGCACTATAGGCTCGCATGTAGGCGTGGGCACTATAGGCTCGCATCAAGCGTGGGCACTATAGGCTCGCATGTTGTCTTCATACATTCCTTGGAACACACTCTAAGCCTTGAAAAGGGGAAAATCTAGGTCCTACTATTAATGATAATGTTTACACTGAAATGGTAAGGCAAAAGGGAAAAGTCTACTCCTACCTACCAAAAATAAAGTGAGCGACAATGCTCCAATTACATGATAAGTGTAGCAGAATAAAGAAACCTAGAATTCCCTAAGCTAAGGCTTAGTGTGTTCTCCAGAATGTTGTCTTTGTCCCTGGCATGAAAAGTGGTAGGGCTCGGCCTCGGCCTCGGCCATAGGGGAGTCTGTTTTGGTCCTCAACGAATTTCCAGTTGAGGTCCACCCTTGTCTTTGCCTGGGTCATCTCTGGTCGGCCTTGGCCACCTTTGGTCTGCCTCGGCCTTAGTGGTGAATTCCTTCAGGTATCCGTTCCGAATCAGCGCTTCAATCTCGTCCTTTAGCTGAATGCAGTTTCTGGTTGAATGTCCATGATCTCGATGAAAGAGGCAATACTGGCTCTTGTCTCTGTTGTCAGGATTGGACTTCAGCTTCCTGGGCGCGTTGAGCAGGTTTGTATTCCTTATCTCCATCAAAATTTGCTCCTGTGGGATTGAAGTAGGGGTGTACCTCTCAAACTTCTTCAAGTAGTCTCCTTGGTCTGGTCGGCCTCGGCCATGATCTGGTCGGCCTCGGCTATAGTCTGGTCGGCCTCGGCCTCCCTCGTCGGTCCGCTGCTTCTTGTCCTTCCTACTGTCGCGGTCAGATGAAGAAGGCCTCTTGTGTTCACGTTCTAACTTTTTTGATTTGAGCAACTCCTCTGCGCTCATGTACTTCTGTGCCCGGGAGACGAACTCTGCATAGGTTCGAGGTTGGCTCTTACCTATTGAATTAAGCAGTCTTTCGTCTTCCAGACCAGCTGTGATGGCTACTAGGGCTGCTCCCTCACTGTATCCCTCAACCTGCAGCGCTTCGTCGTTAAAACGCGTTATGTAATCGCGCAAGCTCTCACCTAGTTGCTGTTTGACTGTTAAGAGGTTGATGTGGGGCTTGCGCTGTTCTCTGGCTCCCATGAACTGTGCAAGGAATGCTCGGGCTAACTCCTTGAAAGAGCCGATGGATCTTCTCTTCAGCCTTTCAAACCAATGCTTGGCTGATCCTGTCAAAGTGAAAAAGAAGGCACGGCACCTGATTGCGTCCGAGACGCCGTGGAAGTCCATCCAGCTTTTGTAGGCATTTAGATGCTGCACAGGGTCTTTCTTGCCATCGTACGGTGTGAATGTAGGTACCTTGAACTTCTGTGGCACCTCGGCTTTCATGACTTCTTCTGTGAAGGGCGGGTCAACTTGGTCGATCAATTCTTCCAAGTCTTGTGCTCCTGAGTCCTTTAACTTCTGCAGGTATCCCTGTGGATTTCCAAGCTCTTTTAGTGTGTTTAGAAGCTCAGTCTTCCAGGGGGGATTGTCCTTCTTGGCCTCCGCCTCGGCCAACCTAGCCTCGGCCTCGGCTGCTCTGGCCTCGGCCTCGGCAGCCCTGGCTTCAGCTTCGGCAGCCCTGGCCTCAGATTCGGCAGTTTTGGCACTTCTGCGCTTCTCCTCGATCAGATTTCTCAGGTCTGTCTTAGCATGACCATAGCTTGGGGTAGAAACTGTGTAGTCATGCCCCTTAAGTGTGCTCGACTCTGGGCTCCTCAAAATCGTACGATCAGTAGGTTTGAGCCCCCTGACCTTGCTGGTCATGCTGCTAGTCTTCTTTCCCTTCGATCTCGTCTCCGATTCTGCAGTGTACTCGATTGGCTCCTTCCCCTTCCTTGGATCCCTAACCAGCCTCTCGTCAGGGGTTTTAGTGCTGGGACCAGGTTTATCCAAGATACGAAGTATCCTGGACAAATTATGATCCATCGCACTTACTTTGTTTTCGAGAGCAGCAAATTTGAGATCAGCTTGCTTCTCTCGGGATGAGGGCAGTGGAGACCGAGGACGAGGAGATTCAGTCCGAGGCCGATCTCGGCCTTCTTCCCGTGACCTCCGCTGGTGGCGATCACCATCCGAATTTTCTGTGTTTATGTCTAGATTTCTCATCTCCATCCCCTTACTCATGGAATGACCGATATGCAGATTTGGCAAGCTTTCTTCCCCACAGACGGCGCCAACTGTTGATGGTCGATTTTGGTCAGAGGAAACTCACCTGACCTTCACGTGCCACCAACGGTAAATTTGTAGATGAGGGGGAAGACGTGGCCTGCAAAAGAGAAAACCTGCACACCGGTGTGGTGCTAGCCACACCGCCTCCGATGCTTAAGTCAGAAAACGGAAGAGAGAGCTAGTGAGCAAGGGAAGAGAGTCGAGAATTGAGTTCGGGTCCCCTTCTTCAGTGGCGAAGAGGGGTATAAATACCTGCTCATGCTCCTAGGGTTTTTAGGAATTCGGAGGCGTTTCGGGACAAACCAGGCGAAACCGGGGCGGCTAGCGACATTGGGGACCGAGAGGAGGTGACCGAGCTCGGCCCGCGCAAGCGGGCCGAATGGCCGGCCTCGGCCTTGGGCCGAGGCCGACCATTTGGGTCGGGCCAAGCTGGCCCGGCCCTTTGGTCGGTTCCTCCTCTGGGTCGGTTTTCCAGCCCTATTTTCGCCCGGACATCCTCGTCAGCTCCTTATGCGTCGGGTGGTCCAAAATTGCCCATAACATTTCCTTTTGATGGAATAAAGTAAAGGGCAAATTGCAAAAACCACCCCTGAAGTATGGTGGTTGTAACAATTACACCCCTAAACTTTCAAAAGTAAAAATTAGCCCCTCAAACTTTCAAAATTGTAAAAATTGGATCCCTAAATTTGTAAGTGTCTTCAAACTATGAAAATTGTAAAAAGGGCAAATTGCAAAAACCACCCCTAAACTATGTTGATTGTTTGGATTCCACCCTTCAACTTTTAATTGTAAAAATTAGACCCTCCAACTTTCATATGGGTAAAAATTAGGTCCTTTGGTTAACTATAGTTCACAAATATGGATGAGAGAGAAATGTTTTTAAAATTTTTATTTTTCTTTTATTTTATCTCTCACCATTCTCTTCCTTCTCAAGAATTCTTTTGTTTTCTTCAAAAAAATCTCTTCTCTTTACCCGTAAACCCTCCCCTCTTCCCTCTTTCTCTTCCGCCACATTTCCTCAACTCCAAGCACTTCATGAAAAGTCTAAAAATGTAATCAAATGTTTTGTTCCAATGTGTCATCAATTTCAAGCTCTGAACATGGTGGCAGTGTCACAAAATTTTCTTCCGATACTTGAAAGATTTTCAGCCACCACCAGCAAAGGAAAAAATCAACGTCGTCCGCTCAAATTCCGTTCAAACTCCGCCAAAATCTCCATTTCCCTCGACAACTCGGTCGTGAGCCCAACAAATCTATGCATTTTATTCACTCTTCTGTCCATTTTTCTTCCATCTGTACTGCCAACCAAACCAGTCGAAAATCATTCTTCAATGGGTCTCTAACGAAGTTTTCAAACTCATGAAGAACAGGATCCGAGCATTTGGCCCCGAATTTTGCGATGTATTGAAGTTCTTTGACGATTTCTTTCAAGAAAAGCTCCATTAGAAATTGTTCATCGTTCAAATTTTGTTTTTGGATTCCTGTTGAATTGGAAGAGAAAGAAGGAAGAGAGAAGAGTTTTCTAGTAAAGAGAAGGGATTTTTTGAAGAAAAAGAAAGAATTTCCTGCGAAAGAAGAGAATGGTGTGAGATAAAGTAAAAAGAAAATTAAAAATTTTAAAAACATTTCTCTCTCATCCATCTTTTTTAACCATGGTTAACAAAAGGACCTAATTTTTACCCATATGAAAGTTGGAGGGTCTAATTTTTACAATTAAAAGTTTAAGGGTAGAATCCAAACAATCAACATAGTTTAGAGGTGGTTTTTGCAATTTGCCCTAAAGTAAATTAAACTTCTCATATCTTTTTCTTGTTTTGTCACTTTGATTTTTTCTTAAAGAAATCATTAATATTGTTTCAATATTTTCAAGACCTTAATGTTGATGATCAATTAGAAATTGAATTAAACCTATCTTTATTTGATGAAATTATTAAAATGAGCGATGATAATGTTTCAAAAAAAAAAAATGAGCGATGATAATTAAAATAATAATAATAATAAGTCTTGTCAATCAACTAAATCATTCTCTTCTTTAGTTTAATTGGATATTGGTTATTCCTTATAATTTGTTGTCTTAAAAACAATCAATAAATAAATTTCTTATAACACTATGATAATTGAAACCTATTAAAAATAATTAAGATTACCAAATCAATAATAACAATATAAATATTGCTTATAGCAAAGTTATTAAATAGACTTTGGTATGTTCATCTTTATTGTTGATGTCAATATCTGTGTGCATGACACCACGTCATATTCGCTTGCTAACTCTAGAGAAAATGAAGAGGGAGAAAAGCCGTTAAAAAAAATGTGCCTTTGTTTAAAGAGTCAAACCAAAATGAATATAACTCAACGGTACTTTAACATCTATTCATTACTAAGCGATAATTAACATCTACTATTCTTCAAAAAAAAAAAAAAAAAAAAAAAATTAACATCTACTCCTTTCATTGAGGTTATGGAGGTTCAAAACCTTTTACAAAAGTCAAAAGGATTACGTGGACTGCATGAAAGGAAATAACTTGAGGATTAATTAAGTGGGTGAAGTTAAAGATGATTAAAATTTGGGCAAAATACACTTTTGGTCCCTAAGGTTTGGAATTTGTGTCTATTTGGTTCCTAAGGTTTCAAACTGTACACTTTAGTCCCCAAGGTTTGAAAAATAGTTTAAATGGTCCCTAGATTAATTTGAGTGTTAGTTGACTAACGGAAATGTGACATGGCATATGGCAATTGTAAATGATGTGGCAACTTTTATAATTTTTTTTTATTAGTTTTAGTCGACTGTTTTTTTTTTCTTTCTTTTTTCCCTCTTCCCTGACCTCTCTCTTTTCCTTCTCCATCCTTTCTACTTCGTCTTCGATGAGTGACCACCACCAATGTTCTAGAGAGCTACCATCAGACATCATAAAATCTCTACCCAAAGAAAAGTTGAGGACCAAACCTACCATTGCCATCAATTTTGCAGGAAAAACCCTCTAAAAATGAAGCATAAATTAAAATTCTTTTGCCTTCTTGATTCTGCTCCTTTCTCCTTAGTCTACCATCAAATATATAATGAAATTAAAATTCCTCTTCTCCTTCTTCCCCTCCATCTCCAATAAGTGCCCACAGCAGAAAAGGATTCCAAACACTTCCCCTTCTCTGGCATGGCCCATCGATTCATTTCTAAATGTAGATGCACTCTGCCCTAAATCTCAAATGCTAATTTTTTTTCAAAATGACTTCACAAACAAACTATGCTCTCTAATTGAAGCAATTCTAATCTAAACACCCAATTCAATGATTTCACTCCACAGCTTATAAATCTGTACTTGCATTATCATTATAGCTTTTATTTGACGGAGTTCATGCCTAAGATGCTTGGGGTTAGAAGGGAACCAAAAATAATTCTTTCTACTTCTTCAAGAATGGCAAAAGATGGGAAAACTAACTATCAAGTTGAAAGGTTGATTGAATTTTAGTCCAAATTTTCCTGGTCATTTTTTCTGTTTGGTCTATTTTGGGGTGAAGAACTTGTTCTTCATGTGTGCTAATTATTAAGAATGATATTGAAACCATAAAGGAAAAGAGGGCAACAACGAGGAAGGACAGTCAGACACTCACTGAAGGCGAATGAATGAGAAGGATAGGGTTTTTTTTTTAAAAAAAAAAAAAAAAAAAAAAGAATCGGCTGCATTTTTAGAGAGTTTTTTCATGTCAGATTTGATGACAATGAGGGGTTTGGTATGCATCTTTTTCTTTTAATACAGATTTTATGGTCTGTAATGGTAGCCTCACCAGAACATAGGCGGTGGTCACTCGTGGAAGAAGGAAAAAACTGAGAAAAGAGAGAAAGGTAAGTGAAGATGAAAAAAAAGTCACATCAACTAAAACTAATAAAAAAAATTATAAGAGTTGCCACATCATTTTCAAATAGTCATCTCATATATGTCATGTCACTTTTCCGTTAGTCAACTAACGGTCAAATTAACTTAGAGACCATTTAAAACTATTTTTCAAATCTCAGGGACTAAAGTGTACTTTTTGAAACCTTAGGGACCAAATAGACACAAACTTCAAACCTTAGGGACCAAAACTGTATTTTTCCCTTAAAATTTTAGGCCATTGGATGGGACATTTTATTAAGTCACAAAGTCAAAAATTTGGAAATCTAGCTTTCTTTGGAATGTTCATTTCAGTTGAAATCCCTAAAGTTTAATTGCAAAGTTTTCTCTAGATTTTAAGTGAATTTGGTACTTTAATTGGGTTTAAAATTCAGATAAGAGATTAAATCGGGATTTCAAATCAAGCTTTTTTTCCCTTTATTTTTAAGGTCATTTACGCTCGAAGAAAGCAAAAATAAATAGTGATTAATTAAAAGGAAAAAATGATTAAAGAAAAAGAGAAAAAGAAAAGAAGGAACCCTAACCTCCATTCCCATATTTTTTCCTCCCCTCCCTCTCTCGCACGTGAAGTAGTCGTGAAACACCCTTTTCTTTTGTTAAATCTATACTATATATATAATCGGTTAAGAGGGGAGAATCTTTGCCTTCCTATTATGCCCTGACATTTTTAGTAAATTTCCATTTTTCCCTTCAATGATGGGACATGACTATTCGAGTTGAGGTGTCCATTGAAAGAAAGGTTTAATAGTTGCAATGTATACTCGTAGAACATGACTGTTTAAATGACGATGTGACTCTTCGATTGTATGTGTCTGTTTATTCCAATGTGTGCAATTAATATCGACAAGACACGACTATTGGGTGGAGGTGGTTGTACATAAATAGATGCATCCATCCGCATATAAATGCAATCCATGCTGTTAAGATACATGGTTAATTAGTTAAAGATACATGGTGATACATGGTGATACATGGTCAATTAGTTAAGATACATTGTTAATTAGTTATTTCTTTGTTATTTTTGTTGTTGTAACTACTTATCCTTTGGCTATTTTTTTTTAGGGATTTCAACTGAAATGAACATTCCAAAGAAAGCTTTTTCTCTAATCGCTCAAGAAGTCGAACAGAGGACCTCTGTTTGTACGACTTCCTCACCCTTTGTTGCCAACAATACAGTGAATTCGCCAGCTGCTCTTCTTGTCAAGACGTCTCCACAGAATCGTAATCAACCAAACACGAACAAGAAGAAGGAACGACCATACTGTACACACTGCAACATTCAAGGCCACACTATAGATCGCTGTTATAAAATTCACGGATATCCACCAGGATATCGAAACCAGAAACCTAATTCTTCGAAGACAGAAGCCCCTCGTCCTTCGTCTTCTCCTGATTCACTATCGTCTCTAACACCAGAACAGTGCCAGGGACTATTGGCTATTCTCCAAAGCCATCTCACCAAAGTCTCCACTTCCACTGATACTTCACCGTCTACCCATGTGGCAGGTATTTGCTCTATTCCTCATGAATCTTCTATCACATCTTCGGTCATTGATTCTAGAGCATCCACACACATATGTTATTTGAAAGATTTGTTTACTCACTTGAAGTCAGTTTCAAACAAATCAGTCACCCTGCCAAACAAAACTCAGATTAAGGTAGACTTTATTGGAGACGTTCAGCTTAACAATGACATAGTGCTGCGAAATGTGATGTTTATACCATCCTTCTCCTTTAATTTGATATCCATAAGTGCATTAACGTCTAGTCAGCATCTTGTTATCAATTTTGTTGAGAATTCGTGTTTTATTCAGGACAAGTTCTCCTTGAAGACGATTGGGAAGGCTGATCATTGGCAAGGACTTTACCTGTTGAAAGTTAGCCCTCGTAAGGACTTTACTGTTTTGAATAATTCTTTCTGTAACAGTGTAACATGGCATGATAGGCTTGGCCACCCATCCCCAAAACATCTAGATGCTTTAAGTACTCTGTTGCACTCTAGAAATGTTAAATCTTTTTCTAAAGATCCTTGTCTCATTTGTCCTCTTGCCAAACAACGAAGATTGCCTTTTCATCCCAAAAATCACTTGTCTGATAAAGCTTTTGATTTACTGCACTGTGACATTTGGGGACCTTATAAAACACCCACACATGCTGGCTTTCATTACTTCCTTACCCTAGTAGATGATCATACTCAGTATACTTGGGTGTTCCTCATGAAACAAAAATCAGAAGTATTACATATCATCCCACGGTTTTTTAAGTTGGTTGAAACTCAGTATTCTGCTTCGATCAAGCAGTTTAGATCAGACAACGCCCCTAAACTCACTTTTACAGATTTTTTTGCTTCAAAAGGAGTAGTTCATCAGTATTCATGTGTGGCTAGACCTGAACAGAACTTCGTTGTAGAGAGGAAACATCAGCACTTGTTGAATGTCACCCGTGCACTTTTGTTTCAGTCCAGAGTTCCTGTTCATTTTTGGGGGGAATGTGTTCTTACGGCATGCTACCTAATTAACAAAGTTCCATCTCCTCTCTTAAAATGGGATACCCCATTCCATCGCCTACACCTGAAGCATGCGGATTACTCTCAATTAAAGATATTTGGTTGCCTTTGTTTTGTCTCCACATTGCAACATAACCGTTCTAAGCTCCAACCCAGGGCTCTTCCTGCTGTCTTTCTTGGATATCCTCCAGGAATCAAGGGGTTTCGGTTGTACGATATTCAGTCTAAGAGGATATTTGTCTCTAGAGATGTGACATTCCATGAACACATTTTCCCTTTCCACACAGTCACTCACCAAGCAGCTGCATCAAGTTCATTCCCTGACTTAGTCCTCCCGATGCCTTTTAACTACTCAGGCATACATACTACCGGGCAAGTTGGTTCTGCCACTATTGATGTTACTGCCTCTAGCAGTAATACCTCTTCTCAGTCCACAGATGCTGCTGTTACTACTGAATCAGAACATCAACTTGTTGATACTGCTGCTATTGATGTTCTTCCTACAGATACTGTTGTCATAAATGATCCCACTGAAAGTGTTGTGCCTATTCCTGATGCTATGGTTCCTTCTACCAACATCAGTAATTCCAACGTGCCAGTTGATAATGCAAATGAACCTCGATGCTCCATTCGGCACTCCAAAATGCCCTCATACCTCAGAGACTATCATTGCAGTCTCTTACTGTCTACTGATATGCCCAAAACCACCCATCCACATTCTTTGGATACTTGCCTATCATATGATAAACTCTCTCCTAAGTACAAACATTTTGTTCTTAGTGTTTCCACTCATTATCAACCAACCTCCAAGCCGTACCATTCCCTCATTGGCGTAAAGCAATGAATGCAGAACTACAAGTCATGGAAACTAACCGAACATGGACCGTTCTCCCTCTTCCTAAAGGGCATCATTCCATTGGTTGTAAATGGATCTACAAAGTGAAACTCAAATCCGATGGGTCCATTGAGCGCTATAAAGCTCGTTTGGTGGCAAAAGGGTACACTCAGCAAGAAGGGATAGATTATATAGAGACTTTTTCCCCTGTTGCCAAGTTAGTTACCGTGAAGATTCTCCTATCCATTGCTGTCTCTCTCAAATGGTCATTGGTCCAGCTTGATGTCAATAACGCTTTCCTTCATGGAGAGCTCAGTGAGGAAGTATACATGGATGTTCCTCTCGGATACAAACACGGAGTCCAGTGCCCTGACAATGTAAAGCTAGTGTGCAAGCTTCACAAGTCCATTTATGGACTCAAACAGGCGTCTCGTCAATGGTTTGACAAGTTCACAACCGCTCTCTTGACACTTGGCTTTCGTCAATCCAAAAGTGACTATTCACTTTTCACTAGAGGATCTGGAGCCTCTTTTATCGCACTCCTTGTCTACGTGGACGACATAATAATAACTGGTCCTTCGGACATACTCATTGGTGACTTAAAGAAACATTTGAATGAAGCTTTTAAGCTTAAAGACCTTGGGCCTCTTCGATACTTTCTCGGTCTTGAACTGGCAAGATCTTCCAAAGGGATCCACTTATCTCAACGCAATTATACTCTACAATTGCTAGAAGATACTGGTTTCTTAGCATCTAAACCATGTAATCTTCCCATGGATCCAAATGCTAAACTAAGATAGGACCAAGGAGATTTGTTAAAAGACCCCACTGTCTACAGGCGGCTCATAGGACGTCTGCTGTATCTCACCATTTCCAGACCAGATATTACGTTCTCTGTCCACAAGTTAAGCCAGTTTGTTGCTCGACCAAGGACTTCTCATCTATCCGCTGTTCATCATCTTCTTAGATTTTTGAAAGGTTCACCTGGTCAAGGCATTTTTCTACCAGTTTCTTCAAGTTTTCAGTTGAAAGCTTTCACTGATGCAGATTGGGCTTCATGCCTTAACACCCGGAAGTCCACCACTGGCTTCTGCATCTTTCTGGGCGATTCCTTGGTGTCTTGGAAGTCGAAGAAACAACACACAGTATCACGGTCTTCTGCTGAATCCGAGTATAGGGCTTTGGTTGCAACCACTGGTGAACTAGTGTGGCTCCTTCAATTGATCAAGGAACTGCAAGTACCTTCTCCGTCTCCTTCATTGATATTCTGTGACAATCAGTTTGCCATTCACATTGCATCGAACTCGGTTTTTCACGAACGTACAAAACATGTTGAGCTCGATTGCCATTTTGTCCGGGATAGAATCATCAAAGGAGAGGTCAAACTACTACCAATACGTTCAGAATTACAGCTTGCTGATGCATTTACTAAGGCTCCTCCTTTCCCTGTTTTCTCTAGTTTGATTTCCAAGATGGGAGTTGTTAATCTAGTAGGCCCATCTTGAGGGAGGAGTGTTAAGATACATGGTTAATTAGTTAAAGATACATGGTGATACATGGTCAATTAGTTAAGATACATGGTTAATTAGTTATTTCTTTGTTATTTTTGTTGTTGTAACCACTTATCCTTTGGCTATTTATTGAGCCTCACTCTGAATGTCAAATTAAGCAAGGTTTATATTTACTCTCAAGGTTCTGATACATGCATAAAAGCATTAAACTATGTTATATAATTATTTTTTTCGAGTTAGTTCTTCATTTGTGGGCTTCCATGTGTTCTTCATAGATAAGTGATTTTTTGCAAAGCATGTTGTTGTTGAGATTCATGAATTTCGTAATTATATTATTTGTATCTTTAGATTCAATAGTTGTTATTTCATGAATTCCCTTTATTTCATAAATATATTTAGGGGTGTAAAAAAATCCGGTCGGGTCAGTTGTACTGCCAACCCGACCCGACATGACCCGAACCGATCGGGTTGGTTTGTCTTTTCTTCTATCGCCCTTTCTTCTATTGGTTGTATAGAAGTGAGCGAGGATTTGGAACAGCAGCGACCTGACGATGGAGTGAGCGACGGAGGGGAGAAATCACGAGCTTCGAAAATAGGGCGGCGGAAAAGGGAGAAGAAGGCCCAAAAGATGAAGATGATGAAGATGAAAACAAAAACCCAGAAATTGAAGATGAAGATGAAAGGAAAATTCAAAATTTACATCACAAAGAGGAACAAAAGAATACCTGCACCAGCAATCAGCAATCAGCATGAGGACCTACTAAAGGTATGAAGAAGGGAGACGATGCGATTTCAATTTTTAATTTTTGCTTTGAAGACGATGCGAAGATGATGCGAAAAGGGAGACAGGCGATTTGCTGAGAAGAAGGGAGACGAGCGATTTGCTGAGAAGAAGACGATGCGATTTGTTGAGAAGAGGGGAAACGATGCGATTTGCTGAGAATGAGATGGGGGATTTGCTGAGAAGAAGGGAGAAGAAGAAGACGGCTGCAACATTTAATTTTTAGGGCAAAATGTTGTCTCGGTTTAGGAAAAGACCCAAAACGAACTGATCGGTTCAGTTCGGTCTTGTCTGTAATAGCCTGTACAATCGAACCGAACCGAACCTTTGGTTCGGTCCGATTTATTTCACCCCTAAATATATTATCCCTTTCAGCTCCTAATTTTTTTTTTCAGTCAGACAATCGGTTCCACCATTTGAACTTCAATCACTTGTTTCAAAATAGATGAGAAAGGTTAGTCAATTATTATATTCCTTCTCCCTTTTATTTTCATGTGGTTGGTTATTTGATTTTACTTAAAGATTGTGTATGAAATCACAATAAATTTCTTCCAAAAAAATTGTGGCTTGAAACTAAAAGTTAAAATTTCACTACATTTTTCATTCTTCAATCACTACTTTGTCTTTGTGTAAAATTCACTTCATCGTAGAATTTTGATGAAATATTCTTTTTTTAGTTGCATGAAATTTCATATTGAGATTTTCTTTTTGATTGTTGTTTTTACTGGTTGTATTTGTGGTTTAATGGATTTTATACTATTTGTAAGTGATTGTTATATGATTAACTTTTTCTTTGGCATGCATGTTTGACTGCGTGCATGGATTTTTATGCATATAATATGACTTTTCTTATAAATAATTACTTTATCTAACAATTAGCAATCATCATTAGTGTAATTTTTTTTTTCACTTATTTGATGAAAGTTTCTTTTTCATTAGTGTAATTTTTTAACTTTCACCATAAAAAATTATATTCCAAACATTTCAAACCACGTGCAAAGTATTTCATATTCATTCTAAATTAACCTAGAACAAAATAATATATAGTTTAGACTTCTCGATACTGTCTTTTTTTTCAATTAAAACAATGAAATTTAACGTGTGCATCGCACGTGTCTTTAAACTAGTTATTAGAAATGCCTCTAAACTATCAAGTTGGTTTCAATTTTACTCCTGAACTTTCAAAAGTTTCATTTTAATCCTTTTGTTTCAAAACAATCCTTGAAGACATTTTTGGTTAACTTTATATGGACAAAAAATGATGTGTTTGCATGAGTTTTATTATTTTTTTTCACGTATATGTTCAAATATGTTCACATAAGCAACAAGCTGACATATGCAAATTAAACACGCCATTTTCCATTTATGAATTTAACGAAAAAAATGTCTTCAATAGTTGAATTTTGGAATTTAAAAATGATCCAAAGTTTTCTCCCCACCAGCCCCATTCGGTTCCCCCCCCTCTCCGACCAGCGGCGCTCCTCCCTCAATCGAAGTATAAAAATACATTTCTTTTATGTATTTGGGAATGTTATTAATATATTATTTAATTAAAATTAAATTTATAATTAATAATGCCGAACTATAATTAATTAAGATTGATCTGTCTCAAAAAAAAATTAATTAAGATTGATCATATAACTCCATTATAATAAATAAATAATCATATATATTTATTAAAATATTTATTTAATTACTATTTATAGATACAAATATATTAAGTTAATGTAATTAAGGATATATGTTAAAAATGTTTATTAAATAATCTTGATTAGTCAAAGTAACTTAGTTTATTCCATTAAAATTATTCTTTGATTATTGATTCATTAATTTTTATTAATAATTTGAGTTATTTTTCATTGTTTTATTGATTAATCTATTAAAATTAGATAAGGTTTTCATGATTAATTCTATAAAATAAATATAGACATATTGGTTTTCATAAAATTCTGATAATATTAGATGGTTTCTGTTATTATTTTAGTTAGAATTTCTATTATTATATAATCAACGTTGTTATGAGTATCTTTTGGTTAGTATTTTGTTATTTAGTTAGAATTTTGTTACTGTACAACAAATTTTGTTATGTTTGTTGTGTATAAATACTCAGTGGAGGAATGAATGAAGCAAGCAATACTTTCTCCCATTTCATTATTTGATATGGTATCAGAGCAAAACTGATTTTTTTTTCTCTCCCACTTGTTTCTTTTTTTTGCTTTTTCCTGCGATCATGTCAATGAATCCAACTGATTCTTCAACTTCGAGAGATGAACAATCTCCCACTGAGGCTAATATTAATCCTTATTACTTGCATCATAGTGACACTCAGAATTCTTGTACTTGTCTCGGATCCCCTCACTGATTCCAATTATGTTACTTGGAGTCGTTCTATGTTGTTGGCCTTATCAATCCGGAACAAGTTAGGTTTTATTGATGGAAGTATTCCAAAACCTACCGGCAATCTTCTTCAGTTGTGGACCCAAAACAATAATATGGTGATAGCTTGGATCCTCAATTCAGTTTCCAAAGGTATTTCATCCAACATTTTGTTTACTGATTCTGCACAAGCGATTTGGACAGATCTAAAAGATCGATTCCAAAAACGCAATGGTCCTCTAATTTTTCATCTGAAGAGAGAATTGGCCACAATTAAGCAAGAAAAGGATTCCGTGATGATGTATTTTGCCAAAATTAAAAGTATTTGGGATGAGTATGTTACTTATAGGCCTGGTTGCACTTGCGGAGCATGCAAATGCGGCGGATACAAACAAATTGAAGAATTTCTACAATTTGAATACCTGATGAGTTTCCTTATGGGGTTGAATGATTGCTTCGGTCATGCTCGCTCGCAGAGTCTTCTTATGGATCCTCCACCGCCTATAAGCAAAGCCTCCTCCTTGATTGCACAAGAAGAAGAACAACGTATTGTTTTGCCTTCTCCGCCCGTGACTGCCTTAGCAGTTGGGAGTTCGAACAATTCTCTTCAAGGATTCGGAAAAAATTCATCCAATAACTCTCAGAACAACTCATTTCGGCAGCGTCCTCAGAACAATCCTCAAAATAATCGTCTGATTTGCACTCATTGTGGAATACAAGGACATACTATTGACAGGTGCTACAAATTGCACGGATATCCCCCAGGGTATCGTCAAAAGAAGCAATCAACGTTGTTATAGGTAATTTCGGACCACTCCAGGTACAAGGAGCTGACGAGGACAACCGGACAGAAATAGGGCTGAGAGATGGACCCCAGAGGTGAAACCGGCAAATGGGACGGGTCAAGACCGAAGGGGTCGGGCACTTTGCCCGACCCCCCTGGTCGGCCTCGCGGGCCGAGTCCCACCGACTCCGCTCAGTCCCTGCAGCCTCCAGCCGCCCCGGTTCCGCCTGGTTCGTCCTGAAACACCTCCGAATTCCTGAAAACCCTAGGATGAGCAGGTATTTATACCCCTCTTCGCCACTGAAGAAGGGGACCCGAACTCTCGAATCTCTCCTCTTACTCTCTTGCTCTCCTCTTCCGTTTTCTGACTTAAGCATCGGAGGCGGTGTGGCTAGCACCACACCGATGTGCAGGTTTACCCTTTTGCAGGCCACGTCTTCCCCCGCTCTCAAACAAATTCACTTTCGATTATCACGTGGAGCAAAGGTAATTTACCTAGCGAAATTTGATCATCAACAAACGTAATTCAAATACCAATCAAAAAGGAAATCATAGTGCTCATGTTGTTCCAAATTCAACCAGTGGGTCCAGCACCAACAATAATTCTTCTCTGACGGATGATACTTTCACTCAATGCCAAAATATTTTGAATATGCTTCAATCGAAGCGTACAAGTGTTAAGACTGAAGCTGAGAACATTACTCAACACATGGCAGGTACTTATTCTCATTCTACGCCTTTAGATGTTAAATGGATTATAGATTCGGGTGCTTCAGCACACATTTCTTATATGAAAGAAATCTTTGATACCATGGAGTTTGTGAATACTTCTATTGTGCTGCCGAATAATACTCGAATCTATGTTCAACATGCTGGAACTGTGACTCTATCTGATTCTCTACAACTTAAGCGAGTATTATATGTTCCAGATTTTCAGTATAACTTGTTGCCCATCAGTGCATTGTCATCCGACAGCAATATTTCTGTGGTTTTCTCTACTGATTCTTGTGAAATTCAGGAAAGGTTCACTTTGAAGACGATTGGCAAGGGTAGTCTTCAAGACGGATTGTACCTTCTTAAACATAGTGTTGTTGGCCCTGATGCAACACAAATTGTTCACTCTAATGATGTTCAAGATGCTAATTCTGCTTCTATTTGGCATTCCAGGCTTGGTCATCCATCCTTTTTCTAGACTTTCTGCACTTAAGAAAACTTTGTTGGTTGATACTTCTGGTTTAGATACTTATTTGCCTTGTTCTGTTTTCCCTCTTGCAAAACAAAGGCGTTTATCATTTACACCTCATAATAATCGTTCCAGTTGTATCTTTGATCTTATACATGTTGATATTTGGGGTCCTTTTCACACTGCCTCGCATGCTGGACACAAATATTTTCTTACTATTGTTGATGATCATAGCCGATATACTTGGGTATTTTTGTTGAAGAAAAAGTTTGACGTGCTGAATATTGTTCCTGAATTTTTTAAATTAGTGGAGACACGGTATAATAAAACTATTAAGGTGTTTCGGTCAGATAATACACCTGAATTGTCCTTCTCTGATTTTTTTTCGTGCTAAGGGAGTTATCCATCAGTTTTCATGTGTTGAAAGACCTGAACAAAATTCAGTGGTAGAGCGTAAACATCAGCATATATTGAATGTAGCTCGAGCATTATATTTTCAATCTCGTGTGCCAATTCATTTCTGGAATGAATGCATTTTAACTGCTGTGTATCTTATTAATCATACTCCATCTCAGTTTCTCAAGTGGATTACTCCTTATGAATTGCTTCATGGTTCTATGGCTGATTACTCTATACTTAAGACTTTTGGGTGTTCATGTTTTGCTTCCACCTTACCTTCTCATCGGACAAAATTCTCTCCTAGAGCCATACCTACTGTTTTCCTAGGATATCCACCCAGAATGAAAGCATATAAGCTCTATGATGTTGAAAACCATCGTTTCTTTATTTCTAGAGATGTGATCTTCCATGAAACTATTTTTCCTTTTCATACTCTCTCTCCTTCATCACAAAAAGATTTTTTTTTTTTCTGACCTTGTCCTTCCAAAACCAGTGTACGTACATTTGCCAAATTCACCAAATGATTCTATAGGCACCAATATTCCTACCACAGAGGCTTGTCCAGAACCTGAACCCCCAAGTACAGAACCTTCTACTTCAACACCAATTACAGAATCTTCTACTAGTCCCAATCAACTACAAGATTTGCCTCTTATTCGCAAATCTTCTCGCTTAACCAAACCCCCAACTTATCTCAATGATTACCATTGCAGCCTCATAAATAACACTTCTCTTCCAAAATCATCTTCTCGCCATCTTTTACAAAATCACCTTTCATATTCCAAACTATCTCCTGCTTTTAAAACCTTTACTATCAACCTTTCCTCTCACTATGAACCCCAATTTTATCACCAAGCCATACCCCATGACCATTGGAAGCAAGCCATGAAAGCTGAACTTGAAGCCATGGAAACTAATAACACATGGAGTATTGTTCCTTTACCACCAAATAAACTCAGCATTGGATGCAAATGGATTTATAAGATTAAATATCGTGCTGATGGAACTATTGAAAGATACAAAGCTCGTTTAGTGGCAAAAGGGTATACTCAACGAGAGGGACTTGATTTTCTAGAGACCTTTTCTCCTGTTGCTAAACTCGTAACTGTTCGAGTATTACTTACTATGGCTGTTTCTTACAATTGGCCTCTTATTCAACTTGATGTGAATAACGCATTTCTACATGGTGACTTGTTTGAAGAAGTATACATGGATTTACCTTTGGGTTACCAACCTACGAGGTCTTTTCCTAAGGGGGAGCGTCCAGTTTGTCGTTTGAATAAGTCAATCTATGGCTTGAAACAAGCTTCAAGACAATGGTTCGCAAAATTTACTGATGCATTATTATCTCTTGGTTTTCAACAGTCTAAGGCTGACTATTCTCTTTTTGTTCGAGGCAGTGGTTCCGATTTTGTTGTACGTTGATGATATAATTATTACTGGTTCCAATCCCTCTGAAATTGCTGTCTTGAAGAAATTGTTGAATGACAAATTTCGGTTGAAAGACCTTGGCTCACTTAAATATTTTCTTGGTCTTGAGTTAGCTCGCTCTTCAAAAGGCATTTATGTTTCTCAACGCCATTATACTTTACAGCTTTTAGAGGAAAATGGTTTGTTAGGAGCTAAAGCTGAGTTGCTTCCTATGTATCCTACTTTGAAACTTCAGCAGTCTAATAATGATATTTTACAAGATCCCTTTGCTTATCGAAAGATAGTTGGCAAACTTTTATATTTGACAATATCACGCCCTGACATTACATTTGCAGTTAATAAGTTGAGTCAGTTTGTTGCTCAACCATGCAAGTCACACTTGGCTGCTGTATATCATTTGTTGCGATACTTAAAATCTTCTCCAAGGCAAGGAATTCTTTTGTCTCCTACTCAGTCCTTTCAAATACGTGCCTTTGCTGACTCAGATTGGGCATCGTGTCTTGATACAAGACGTTCAACTACCGGATTTTGCATATTCTTGGGTGATTCCTTAGTATCCTGGAAATCTAAGAAGCAAACCACCATTTCTCGGTCATCTGCAGAGGCTGAAATACAGGGCATTGGCAATAACCACTTGTGAAATTCTTTGGCTCTCCTATTTGCTTACTGATCTGAAGATATCTCCCCAACAACCTGCTTTAATTTTTTGTGATAATCAGGCTGCAATCCATATTGCTTCCAACCCAATTTTTCATGAACTGATGAAGCACATCGAACTTGATTGTCATTTTATTCGGGAAAAAGTTGCTGCTGGAGTTGTTAAGCTGCTGCCCATTCGCTCCCGGCTACAGTTGGCTGATATTTTTACGAAATCTTTATCAGTTATCAATTTATTTTCTTTAATGTCCAAGATGGGTCTTGTTGACATATACAACCCACCTTGAGGGGGAGTATTAGATGGTTTCTGTTATTATTTTAGTTAGAATTTCTATTATTATATAACCAATGTTGTTATGTGTATCTTTTGGTTAGTATTTTGTTATTTAGTTAGAATTTTGTTACTGTACAACAAATTTTGTTATGTTTGCTGTGTATAAATACTCAATGGAGGAATAAATGAAGCAAGCAATACTTTCTCCCATTTCATTATTTGATAATACTCTCATGCACAACCAAACATAGTTATCTTTGATTACCAACAATCTTATTTCAGACATATTATTCTCAAGGATTCTTTATTCCCATGCATCTATAAAATCTTAAACCAAAACAGTTCCTGAGTTACTTTCTAAGACTTTAACCAATTTTTATTACCTAGATAAAAAAAATAAAATTGGCAAAATATTTTAAAAATTCCAAGCAAACATTTTATTGAATGAGAGTCAAAATATATATTTAATGCCGACATCTCTTCCAAAATATGAGCTTTACCAACATGGTTGATATTTTCATCCTTGATATAGAATGCTATGTTCAAACATTATTATTGGAGAAATACAATTGAAAAGGATGAAATTCTACCTATATTCTCCCATTGAAGGGTTTGAACATCACATGTGAATTGGAAACCTTCCCTCAGCCATCAATGTTACTATCTTAACCGAAAGATCTTACCATTCACGTGTTTGAGGAAACGCTTGAACCAATGAGCTGGACTTTTAGGATATCTTTTCAATCCATTTTTGTAGTCAACAAAGTTGATGCCAAATAATTTAGGGTTTAGGGTATAACTGTTCGACTATTCGAAGTTATCCAACAACGACCAAACAAAATAGTCTTTTACTCTCGCGCCATCTCTCAAAACAATTGTAACATATATATATATATATATATATATATATATATATATATATTTCTTAGAGTAAAGAAGTGTGGAAAAAGACTAATGGAAAGCCTATGACTAGAAAACAAATAGGTTATGGTGGTGACATTATTGAGATAGAAATATGCTCTAGTTTTCATCCTTAAGGGCTTAAAAGAAAACACAAATGAAGTTTAAAAAAAAAAAGAAAACACAAATGATAGCATGTTTATCAAAAACATTTTTAATCCAAAAAGTATGAGCAATGTTGGTTTTGGAGAATTTTCCATAAAATGGCCAAAAATTATAGCAAGCAGTTTTTCTTTCTAAATGCTTGACCAAATCATTTATAAACCTAAAACTAACAGCAAACCAACACTAAACTAATGTAAACATCAAAAGAATTAAACTAACACCTAAACTAAGCAACATTAAATAGCAAACTAACCTCAAAACAGAAAACTAACATGCTGAAAAATTAAAAAAAGCAGCCATTGACACAGAAACGACATAAGTACTAAAGTCTAAAACAAAAAACATAAAAGTACAAGGGAACAGAAAACTCCCCTATTCCTCTTCGGAGGAGTCATCTTCTTCTTCGATTTTAGATTCAGTTCATTCTTGCAGCAGTAAGTTCCTTAGGGAAAGACAAGGGTAATGCTCGGGGCAATAGAGAGGTAAAACTATCTAATGGCCTCATCTCTCTCCTTAGCGTTGACCCAATATGAGTTCAATTGATCTTCAATACAGTCCAACTTTTTGAAGGCTAGGTTGAGGGCTTCAAATGATGGTGTCGGCCCCGAGATAAGATCTAAACTCATCAAAAACATAGACTACCGCAAGGGTCTTCTATAAACACTTTCTGTAATTGTAAAACCATTACAATAACAAATTAATGGTAGTACAAAAAAAAATAGAAAACTGTATATAATTTCAGGTTTTCATTACGCCCTTTTAATTTAAATTATTATTTTTACAATAATTTTAATTTTAAATTGATTACCATCATAACTCTATAGGTGATTTGAAATAAATAGAATGATTGTTTCATAAAGAGAAAAAAAAACTGACTTTAATTTATGAGGTTTTGATTTAAATAATTGCATAGTTTTCAATTAATTGAGAATGGGCATGGTGATGAAAAATGGGAAGTTTAAAAGAAAAAAAATAATAGTTTTAACTCTTTGTACTAAATCATATATATAATAAACTTTAACCATTTAAATTCTTCTCAAATTGAAAATATAAATACAACGGTCAAAATTAATTGTTTCTTACTAATATAGCTCATTGTGATTGAAGAGTTCATTCCATTCAAATGAATTTCCAATGATACCAATAGGGAAAAAAAAATAAATGATTGAGTTTTTTGTTGCAATGGAACGTCAACTTCAATTTAGACGAGGAATAACAAAACTCCAAATCAAATATGGACTTGGTAACTTTACAAATATTTGTTCTTTCTATTTTGACTTGCCAAAGCGAGCCTAGCTCAACGGTAATTGGCATGTACCCTCGACCATGAGGTCAGAGGTTCGATTCTCCCCACTCCAAATATTGATGTACTGAACAAGACAGACCCACGGCAACACTCCGGCGAAAAAAAAATCACAAATATATATTGCATAAATTAATGGCTAAATTATAAAAAATACTCCTGAACTTTGAAAAATGTTTCAAAAATACCCTTGCCGTAAATTTTTGGATGGAAACCGTTAAAGTTTCAGTTTCAAAAACACCCTTGAACTTTCAAAAAAATTAAAAAAATACCTTTATTGAAAAATGCTTCTTCTTTTTTCCTCCTCTCACCGTAAATTCTAACGGTTTCCGTCCAAAAATTAACGGTAGGGGTATTTTTGAAACATTTTTCAAAATTCAGGGGTATTTTTGAAACTTTTCAAAGTTCAGGGGCATTTTTGAAACAAACACCATAGTTCAGGGGTATTTTTTATAATTTAGCCTAAATTAATTAAAGGTATGTTATTATAAAAAGATTTTTTTAAACTTAAAAATCAATTAATATATACATGAATAAAACATAAATTTGATGTCTTTTATTGTATTTTATTATTATTATTATATTTGAATATGATGGCATGTTATTTTTGTAAAATTTTAAACTTCTTGCTATATTTACAAATACATATTTATATTAAAAAAAATGTAACGCTCTAGGCCCAGGATTTGGAATCCGAATTCGACACCTGACGACCTGCATTTAAGAGTGAAGATTGTCCAGGTCACTCAACATAGAACTTCTCCAAGACAAGCACACTTAAGTTCCTACGATTGAGCCACCGAAAAGGAAGGTACACCTTGTTGGTATAAGTAGTATCTATCAATTCTTTTAAGCTTATCCCGACCATACTTTCATGTCCTTAGGATTCTTCTCATTCGGATGTGATCTCAGTTCATTCATGTACTCCTCCCATCCTCGGGCGTCACAAAAAGTTTCTTATAAAAAAATTACATTGACAAATAAATAATCATCTAAAAAATTTTACTTCGTATTCACGCTTTATTTAAAATAAATAGTGTATGTGATAGATGCGTAATTGTAACACCTGAGGGGTACATGAATGAACCGAGGCCACATTCGAATGAGAGAGATCTTGAGGATATGAAAACATGGTCAAGATAAGTTTAAAAGAATTGATAGATACTACCTATACCAATAAGGTGCACCTTCCTTTTCGGTGGCTCAATCATAGGAATTTTAAAGTTAAGCGTGCTTAGCTTGGAGAAGTTCTATGTTGGGTGACCTCCTGGGAATTTTCCTAGGAAGCATGTGAGTGAGGACAAAACATTCGTTGGTTGACCCCGTGTTGGTTTGTGGGGAAAGTCTTCAATCTTAGAAGTAGATTTAGACAAGTATGGTGGTGTGGCCAGGTCGCAGGGGAATGTCGGGGCCGTTAAGTGCCGAATCCGAATTCCGGGGCGTTACAGTAATTATATAAATATTATATTATTATATAAAACTAATTAATAAATTCATTTATATAAATTTAAATTACAAGGTCTAGGTGACAAATCAGAAACCTTTCTCATGAGTTGGTAGTTCACATCTCATTCTCATCATTATAATATTATATTAAATTTTCAAAACTTTTTTTTTTGTTTGAGAAGTAAATTTTCAAAACTTTTATTTAGTAACATCAAAATTATATTCACATGAGATATAACATGTTACCAATTAAATAAGATTATATTATAAAAACATATAAATTAAAACTAATGTTAATTAATTTTAAAAATAAATATATTGAAAAAAAAAATATATGTGCATGGCACATATGGTCGAATACTAGTAATAAAAGAAGTGAAGTTGGGAAACGTGCACTATATTTTATTTTTTAATGAAGGCAATTTCATCTCTTATCTTGGATTCTTTCAACAACAATAATAATAATAAAATAAAATAAAAAAAAAACTACTTGGAAATGTATTTAATATCCCATAAACTTCCCAAAGTCATAACAAAAAAATGTAGCTAGAATAGTATTATTCTTAAGTTGAATGGCATCTCAAATACTATTCTTATCATTTCATTTCAAATGACAGAAAATCAAAGGCGAACCTCTTCTCAAGTAATCGTATGAAGCAAAGGTATCACAATATATTATAGATGATTTATATTATTTTATAAATAATTCTATTATTGTGTTTTTTGTTTATGTACAATCATTTTTTAGAGAAGACAAATTATAGTAAGAACGAACATCTAACCAGGCTGAAATCCCTTTTGGCAAGAGAAACAAGTCCGTTGGGAAAATCAAATTATTTTTAAAATTTTATTTCCTAAAAAATTTTATTATCTAATTATTTATATATCTTTTTTTCTCATCTTCTAAGCATAGAAAATTAAATATTATTTTCTTTAATTTATTTTTTTTTTCAATTAACATTCTTAAGTATTAAACAAAAAAAATTATAACTAAAACAAAATGATGAATTGTTTTTGAAGTGTATATATAATATATATAATAACTACAACAAAAATATACAAAGAAAGGAACTCACGCTAAAAAAAAACAAAAACAAAAGAATCCAGGGTCTTCTATAAACACTTTCTGTAATTGTAAAACCATCCAAATAATTACAATAACAAATTGATGGTAGTTCACAAAAAAGAGAAAACTGTATTTAATTTCAGGTTTTCATTATGCCCTTTTAATTTAAATTATTTTTTGACAACAATTTTAATTATAAATTCGTTACAATTATAACTCTATAAGTGATTTGAAATAAATAAAATGATTGTTAAATGAACGAAAAAAAAATTGACTGTAATTTATGAGGTTTTGATTTAAAGAATTAATTAAGAGTGCGGATGGTCATGGAAATGATAAGAAAAATGGAAAGTTTACAAAAAAAAAGAAAAAAAAAAAGAAAAAAAAAAGTAATAGTTTTAACTATTCGTACTAAAACATATATATAATTAACTTTAACCATTTAAATTCTTCTCAAATTAAAAATATAAATACAACTCAAAATTAATTGTTTCTTATCATATAGTTCATTGTGATTGACTTGGTTTATATAATAAGAACATATAAAACTAATTTTATTAATTTTTAAAATAAGTATATTGAAAAAAAAAATATATGTGCATGGCACATGGTAGAACACTAGTAATAGATGAAGTGAAGTAGGAAACGTGCACTATATTTTATTTTTTTAATAAAGGCAATATTATCTCTTGTCTTGGATTCTTTCAATAAAAAAAAAAAAAAAAAAAAAAAAAAAAAAAAAAAAAAAAACTATTTGGAAATGTATTTAATATCCCATAAACTTCCCAAAGTCATAACAAAAAAATGTAGCTAGAATTTATCAAAAAAAGAAAATGTAGCTAGAATAGTATTATTCTTAAGTTGAATGGCATCTCAAATACTATACTTATCATTTCATTTCAAAGGACAGAAAATCAAAGGCGAACCTCTTTTGAGATATTCGTATGAAGTAAAGGTATCAATATATTTTATATTATTTATATTATTTTATAAATAATTCTCTTATTGTGTTTGTTGTTTATATATGATCATTTTTTTTTCTTAACAAATTATATTAAGAACGAACATCTAACCCGGCTGAAAATCCCTTTTGGGAAGAGAGACAAGCCAGCTAGGAAAATCAAATCATTTTTAAAATTTTATTTCCTACAAAATTTTATTATCTAATTATTTATTTATCTTTTTCTTCTCATCTTCTAAGCATATAAAATAAATATTATTTTCTTTAATTTAAAATTTTTTTCAATTAACATTTTTACGTACTAAACAAAAAAAAAAAAAATAACGAAAACAAAATGATGAATTTTTTTTTAAAAAAACAAGGGTCTTCTATAAACACTTTCTGTAATTGTAAAACCATCAATACAATAACAAATTGATGTTAGTACACAAAAAAAGAAAACCTGTAATTTGAGGTTTTCATTATGTCCTTTTAATTTAAATTATTTTTTGACAACAATTTTAATTTTAAATTGATTACCATCATAACTCTATAGGTGATTTGAAATAAATAGAATGATTTTTACATAAAGAAAAAAGAAAAACGGACTCTAATTTATGAGGTTTTGATTTAAATAATTACATAGTTTTCGAATAATTGAGAATGGGCATGGTCATGGAAATGATAAGAAAAAGGGAATTTTTTTTTAATTTCCGTGAGTGTCCGGGCCCGTTTACGCGCACCTCAACTAATCTTATGAGACAACCGCCTGACCCTACTACATTTGGTTGCCAAGGAAGAAAAATGGAAATTTTACACAAAAAAAAAACTAATAGCGACTAAAACATATATATAATTAACTTTAACCATTTAAATTCTTCTCAAATTAAAAATATAAATACAACTCAAAATTAATTGTTTCTTACCATATAGTTCATTGTGATTGAAGATTTCATTTCATTCAAATGAATTTTCAATGATACCGATAGGGAAAGCAAGAAGAATAAATGATTGAGTTTTTTGCCGCTATGGAATGTCAACTTCAATTTAGACGAGGAAAAACAAAACTCAAAATCAAATATGGACTTGGTAACTTTACAAATATTTGTTCATTCTATTTTGAGTTGTGAACTTTTTGGGATTATATTAAATTTCTTTTGGTTACAACTTCTTTATTAAGTCATATCCTTTACGAGAGAGCAGTGATAATGGCAACCAAGAGCGTAGTGCAACAGATAGATAAAGAAAATTAATTAAAAAAAATTACTTAATAGGACAAAAGAGAAAATAGAAATGTGACATGATAATATTGACAGATCGTTCGATGCAATTCAACGTAGAAATCAATTAATATATTTATGAATATATCATAAATTTGACGTCTTTTTATTGTATTTTTTTTATTATTATTACATTTGACTATGATGTGCATGTTATTTTTATAAAATTTTAAACTTCTTTTCTTTTTTTTTTAGAAAAAAACAATTCCCAAAATTTTAAACTTCTAGCTATATTTGCAAATACATATTTATATTAGGTTGTTTATGTAAAGTAACTAAAAAAAAAAGATGCAAAATATTAAATTCATATGAAAAAATGTATATATTTTTTATAATGAAATACAAACATTTAACCAACTCAAAAAATAGTCTAAATCTTCTTTTAAAAAAAAGTGTAAACAAATTAAAAATATAATTTAAATTAAATAGAAAATCATTATAATTAATATCACTCCACTCAAATCATTTTACATTTTGATTATTTCAATTGAAAATATAAAACATGTAATGCAAGATAAAAAAAAAAAAGTTTCTCACAAAAAAAATTACATTGATGATTAAATAATCATCTAAAAAATTTTACTTCGTATTCACGCTTTATTTAAAATAAGTAGTGCTTTTTATAAACAATGATGCATAATTATATAAATATGATATTATTATATGAAAACTAATTAATAAATTCATTTATATGAGTTTAAATTACAAGGTCTGATTGAGATATCAGAAACCTTTCACATGAATTGGTAGTTCACATCTCACTCTCATCATTATAATATTATATTAAAATTTCAAAAATTTTATTTAGTAACATCAAAATTATATTCACATGAGATATAACATGTTACCAATTAAATAAGATCATATTATAAGAATATATAAAACTAATTTTAATTAATTTTTAAAATAAATATATTAAAAAAAAATATACGTGCATGGAACGTGGTAGAACACTAGTAATAAAAAAAAAAAGTGAAGTGGGGAACGTGCACAATATTTTATTTTATTTTTAATGAAGACAATCTTATCTCCTATTTTAGATTTCTTTCAATAATAAAAAAAAACTATTTAGAAATGTATTTAATATCCCATAAACTTCCGAAGTCAAAACAAAAAATGCAGCGGGAATTGAATTATTCTTAAGTTGAATGGCATCTCAAATGGTATTCCTATGATTTCGTTTAATATTTTTCTTTCTACAAATGGAAAGATCATTTTATCCTCATAAACAATTGGGAAGAATTCTAAATTTTAGCCATTCTAAACTTGTTGAGGCATATAATATCTCTGTAATTTTAGCCATTCTAAAGATCATTTAATACTTTTTCTTTTTATTTTTTCTTTTTTATTTTACAACATCGAGATTTGAATTCCTCACCTCTTGTCATTTAAACTAGGGTCATGTTGGCAAAAAATCTTAATCCATTTCTCTATTTTTAAAGCCAAATATGTTTTTAAACCCAAAATGTAAGGTCTATTAATAATAATATTATTTTTTTTTTTTTTTGACAATGTAGGGGTGGAGGATCAAACCTCTAACCATTTGGCCAAAGTACAAATTTTATGTCAGTTGAACTATGCTCTCATTGGCTCTATTATTAATATTATTATTATCATTTTGTAATTTAGTTTTCTTGAGATTTATTTCTTTGGGTCCAACACGGAAGGAGAGAGACAAATTTTCTTCCCTCAATTTGTCTTTTTTATATATACTAGTTAAAAGACTTGTGCAATGCACGTAAAATATCAGTGTTGTTTTAAGTTAATTTATAATGAATATGAAAGTTTAAATTAAGTATTTTTTTTTTCAAAAGTCAAAACTATGCATATCTTGTTTGTTTTTTTTTTTTTTAATTTTTATTTTGTTTGTTTTATTAACCGTCGATTCTATTTTAACTATATAATTTTTAATTTAATTTAGTTATTTTGTTTGGAAAAGAAAGCACAGATAGACAATATAGAATTTCTAACATAATATATTGAAAAAAAACAACAACAACAATAATAATATATGATCAAAACTAAACCTTATTTATTTATTCATTAGACATATTTTAAGAAAAAATTTGAAATATGACATCATGTCAATCATGTTTGACAAAAGAAACAAATTAACTTTGGATATCTACAAAATATTTATTAAATGTAATAGAATTTTAATAAGGTTTCTTTATGCAGTTATTCTTTAGATTTATTTTGAAATTATGTAAAATATTTATTTATTTTTCTTATAAATATGCTTTACTATTTATATATATTTTTTAACGTTTCTCCCATCTATTTTACAATTTCTTTGTCTTCTATCTACTAATTCACAAGTTTTAAAAGGTTCTCCTTCACAACTTTGTTGTTTTCTCTTCTCTTCCAACTCACCACGAAGTAAAAGGGTAATAATAAAGTTTCTCCCCTACCCATATACTCTTTATATGCTCTTAATTATTTTACAAACGAATTAGAGTTTGAAACTTTACAAAAGAGTATGTTTTATGTTCATTTATTATATATATTTTTTTTAAATGGTTGATGAGAAACTAAAGTTTTTATTTTTGACCATAATAAAAAATATTTTGGGTAAAATAACTGAGCAAAATGATTTTTTGTTGTTTAAACACTTTGTTTGTATACTTAATGTACAAATTTTGTCGAATTTGAGTGATAAACATGAAGATTCTATGGAATGAAATTGAAGAAAAGGAATTTATAAGACAAATTACAAAATTTTCAAAAAGAAATTAAAGCATTCAAATGATTGAAGACTTACAATAATTTTCATATGAATTGTGGATTCTTCTTGATTTCCCTTCATAGAGTGGCGAGAACGTAGGAAGAAACTTCTAAGAAAAAAGTGAAAAAGAAATAACAATTTTACACTAATACGTTTATTTTATATATATACTATTGATTCTTTTTGGAAAGACCTGATCAATGACCAATTTTTTTAAAATATATTTTAATTTAAATCATTAAATGAATGCACATATACACAATTATTGGATAAATCAATTCAATAATGTTTAACCACCTCCACCCGAATAGTCGCATCCCGTCAACTTGTAAATTGCAACTATTCAATCTAATGATATAATATTACTTTAAAATTCAACTTTTCATATATACAATAATCCAAATAGTCATGTTTGAAAGACTACCTTCATTGTACAAATTTCTCTCAACAGACACCTTGACCCGAAGAGTCACCCCATCAACAAAGATTGAAGGTTAAAATAGGAATTTATTAAATTGTAAGGGCAAAAGAGGAAAGTAAAGATTCTCCCCTGTTAGCCCTTTTTATATATATAATATATATATATATGGCTAAATTATAAAAGTACCCTTAACTATGGAGTTTGTTTTAAAAATACCTTTAAACTTTAAAATTTTTCAAAAATACTCCTGAAGTTTAACAAATGTTCAAAAATACCTTTACCATTAAGTTTTGAATGGAAAACATTCAAGTTTCAGTTTCATTAATAACCTTAAACTTTAAAAAAAATTAAAAAATACCCTTATTGAAAAAACATTTCTTCTTTTTTCTTCCTCCCTCTACGAGTTCTTCCTCCATGAAAATTAGTAAGAAACTTTACTTATTTGTCATGTATTCATAGACCAGGAGTGTTTTTTCTCTTTCAACGCATCATCCCAAGAGCTTGACTAGATTCTCGTATTGAAGCTTCAAGATGACTTTTGGTTCGTTCTTGAATTTTTCATGTCCTTGACTTAATTTTTGTTGATAGCTTTTGCAATGTTATTTCCTCACCAACCACTACCCATTAGTTTTCCCTATATTCATTTTTTGAAAAATAAATAAAATTATTATCATATAGTGGTTCTAACATTTCTTAAATATTAATAAAAATAAAATCATATATAATTTTTTTTAATTAATTAATCTTGTAAACTGAACCAAACCCACTTTCTTCTATCACTTTTTCTACTTATCACTAACATACACAGACAGAGAGAGCAAAAAGAAAAAATATAAATATGTTTTTTTCTCTCACTTATCTTCTTTACACTTTTAAAAAGAGAAAACTTGATTTCAAACTTTGTTTTCATATGGTGTTGTGTTGCACATAACAACTTTTATATAAGCAAAGTCTTACATTAGTTTTCATGGAAGAAGAATTTACAGGGAGGAGAGGAAAAAAAGGAAATTAAAAAGAAGAAACATTTTTCAATAAGAGTATTTTTGAATTTTTTTTTTAAAGTTCAATGGTATTAATGAAACTGAAACCTTAAAGTTTTCCATCCAAAACTTAACGATAAGGGTATTTTTTAATATTCTTTAAAGTTCAAGGATATTTTAAAAAAAAAAAATTTTCAATGTTTAGGGGTATTTTTTAAACAAACCTCATGGGTATTTTTTATAATTTAATTTTTTTTTCAATCACTGCCCTAGAGCTTTAGCTTTTTATAATTTTGCCTTTTTTTTTTTCCCACACTGCCCTAGAGCTTTAATTAGCTTGACTTTTCCATATAATTCAAAAAGTAATTAAAGAGCTCTCAATGATAATATTATTTAATAATTTTATTGTATTAAATTCCACGATGATCCAATTCCACACTCTACCAAACCAAAAAAAAAAAAAAAAAAAAGAAAAAAAAGTAAACTGCATTTTTGGCGAGATTACAGATTATTTAGACCATAACCATTTCAGTTTTTTATTTTTGGTTTTTTCTGTTTTTAGTTTTCGGTTTCTAGCTTTTTTTTTCTTACAAGTAAAAACCATATAGGTTTGAAAATTGTTTTTTGTTTTTCTGTTTTTAAAAAACAAAAAAACCAAACTTATTTGATAACTATTTTTAGTTTTCTGTTTTAAAAGAATTAGAGAAACGAAGGAATGTTTTAGAGAGAGGAAAATGTGCATAGACATTGGAATAAAAATTCAGAGGTATAAATATAAATATTTTTTTAAAGAAAAGTTAAACATGTTAACTTTAGAGACATGAAAGAAAATATTCAGAGAGAAAATATCAGTTAGACTTCATAAAAAATATTAGTTAGAGGAAAAAAATCGGAGTGAGTGATAAATTTTAGAGAGAAAATGTTAAATAAAAAGAGAATATTTAGAGATCTCTACAATAAAACTGGATATGTCTAATAGTTCTAATAGGTCCCTAACACATTCGATATTTTTAAAAATTAACCAATCTATTAGATATAAAATTGAATTTTATGTCTATTGGGACCCTAATCAACTTCCAATTTTGTATCGAGTATGTCTATTTAGTTTAAAAATGTTGAATGTGTCAAAGGCTTATTAGACACAAAGTTTAAAGTTGAAAGACTTATTAGACACAAAAGTGAAAGTTTAAGGACTTATTAGATACTTTTCAAGACACGAAAAGAACTATATTGTTGAATTAATCATCATTTTTATATTTAAAATATATATAATAGCTCGTTTTTTAGATTTAAGTAAATATTTTAAATTTTCCTTTAGATTGTCGTTTAAATTTCATTTTAATCAAATATAAATGAAAATGAATATAAAAAATTTCGAATTTTTGGTAAATAATTAAAATTTTAAGTTTCATTTCCTTTATGGTATATTTATTTTTCAAGTTTTTTAATTGCTTACTAGTAAATTATTTTTACAAAATTTTAAGTGAAGTCCTCTAACAAAAATTTTGAATTAACTACTAACGACAACAACTACATATATATTGATTTGCAATAGTTTAAAAAATGCTACCATAAAATTGCTTCAATCTCAATATTTGCAGCAGTTTTCTTTGTGTTGCTACTAAAATGTTACAATTACATTAGTCTATCACGACAATGTTTTAAATGCTGCAACATAACTGTTGCAATTGACTCTATTGCAACAGTTTCTAAAATTGTTGCAATTTAACCGTTGCAATAGACATATTTGCAACAGTTTGTAAATTTGTCGTAAGAAAACTGTTGCAATTGAGTATATATTGCAACAATTTAAAAAGCATTGTGAACAAATTGTTGCAATGTGTATCAATAGTAGCGATTTTGTTATGTGTTGTTAGAAATCGCTGCATGTTTATAAATCCTTGCAGCATTTTCCAAACTGCTGCAAAAAAACCGCTGCAATAAACCTATTTTCTTGTAGTGAGAGATAATAAGGTTAAGAGGAAAAAAAAATATGTTAGAGAGAAATAACCTGAAATTTAAAAAATAAAGAAAAAATATGGCGAGAGAAAATTTAGGATTTTTTTTTTCAAAAGAAAGGTAAGAGATATGTTTATTTTAGAGAAAAAAAAGTTAGAAAGAAATTTTAGAAATAGATAAGTTAGAGAGAGAAAATTATATATTAAGAAAAAGGAAAATAATTGATTTTTCGGGAGGGAAATCAGAGACAGAAAAGAAATAGAAATGAAAGTTCAAATAAAACTAAACATTTTAGAGAGAAAAAGAAAAATAGGTAGAGATGAAAATTTTAGAAAAAGAGAGAAATTTTTTAGAAAGAGAAATAAAAATTATATTGGAATGAAAATATTAGAGAGAGAGAGAAATTTAGGGATAAAAAGTTTTAAAGAGAAAAAAATTTTAAAAAGAGAATTTGTTAAAAGAGATATGTCAAATAGAAAAAAAAAATGAGCATAAGAAGAAAATGAGTTTTTGAAAAACAGAAATTTGTTTTTAAAAAATACGTTTTTTTGGTTTTTAAAATTGGCTTTTAGTTTCAAAAATATTTTTAAAGAATAGAAAATAAAAACAGAATTGGTTATCAAGGGCCCGTTTGGTAACGTTCTTGTTTTTTGTTTCTTGTTTCTAATTTTATTAAGAAATCTAAGCATTTAATAACTATGTATGTTTCTTGTTTCTCATTTTTTAGAAACACTCCCCAAATTTGTATAAAACTTTTGGGAACAACCAAAACTAGTTTCTCCATTTTTGTTTTTGTTTCCAATTTTTTCCAAACATAAATAAGAATATAGGTTTATTATTATTGAATGTATAAGTGTTAGAGTCATGAAATTCTATTTTTCTTTATTAAAAATGAAGAAACGGAAACAAGAAACGAGAATGTTACCAAACGGGCCCCAAACAACTTATCTATTTTTTAAAAATGAAGAACAAAAACACAAAGCAGAAAACAAAGGACGTGATTAATAACCATTTGGTTTTTGAAAATTATGCTTACAAACACTATTTCCATCTATAAGATTCTTTGTTTTGTTATCTTTCTTCTTCTTCTTTTTTGTTTTTTTTTTTTTGGAATTTAGTTAAGGATTCAAATTTGTCTTTAACAAATATGAAAATCATGGTAAGAAAATTTGAAATAACCAAATATAATTTTCAAAAACCAAAAACCAAATGTGATTATCAAACCAAAAACCAAATGTGATTAACCTTCCAATCTATCAAAAATTTTATTTGACTTGCTGGTAAAAAATTATATATAGAAATTGAAGATAAATGTGATATGTAAAAATTTTACTCCTATAGAATCATATTATTATTTTTAGTTTAGTAAACTGTGTATATACAGGATCGAACCCACTTTGAATTAACCAAGCCAAGTACTCCGTCACTGAGTGAGATAGTTGTTTGATTATTGCATTATTTATATACCACAGAGAGAATTATCTAAAAAAAAGGGCATGAGAGAATTGTTTTAGTCGACAGGTGAATATTCAAATATCTAATGATCCAAAAAAATATTATCATGTATTTTTTTGTTGAATGATAATGGAGTTTTTCAATTTTTTTAAAAATATATTTTCGAACAGTTTTATGATAACGGTTTTGGACTTTCTGAAAACTATAATTTTCATAATATATACATTCTTTTCACATTAGAACAAATTTGGCTTTTAATGTCGGGCAATGCCCGACATCAAACGTCTTTAATGTCGGTCACTGACAGACATTAAAAACACCGACATTAAAAGATTTAATGTCGGTCGCTTTTAATGTCGGTCAATGCCCGACATTAAAAGCCACTTTTAATGTTGGTCAATGACTGACATTAAAAGCCCTGTCCGACATTAAAAGTACCCTTTTAATGTCGGTCGTAGCCCGACATTAAAAGACTGTTTTATTGTTTGGTTGACCGACATAGATAGGGTGGTTTTAATGTCGGTCGCTTTTAATGTCGGTCATTGTCCGACATTAAAAGCTGTCCGACATTAAAAGTACCCTTTTAAAATCGGTTTTTTCCGACATTAAAAGTGGCGACATCAAAAGCGTGCGACATTAAAAGTTTGCAAATTTTAATTTTCCCATATAATATGTCCGACATTAAAAATCCATTTTTGTATGTTTCAATGACAGACAATGCCCATCATCATTTTTATTCAGTATTAAATAAAAAAAAATTGTTGGTTGCAAACGTAGCTAACCAACAATACTATTTCTTCCTTCCTGTAAACAAAAATAGAATTTGACTTTATAACTTCCAATACAAATAGCTCAATCCAAACACAATTTTTTTATGTCACAAAACCAACTTGAAATACAAACACTTCCATTATCATTTACAATATAATACTTGGACCACCCGTCCCTCCACAAATTAGATCCAACCAAATATTCCAGAATCAAGCATTTTCAGAAGAGAGAACACATATGAACATTCACTATTGAAAAGTATGTACACTATTGAAAAGTATGTACACCTAAACAAATCCTCCACTATATATAGACACATGTCAAGCTAATTAATGTATATTCAAGTACACCTAGCCTACACAAATCCTCCAACAAAATTTGCCCCTTCTATACGAACCTCGTCGATCTCGTCTTGTGTAAATGCATTCTTTGTGTTAAACTACAACAAAACAAAAACAATTACATGACAAAAGAATGAAAAGAAACATAAATTATAATAACACGTAAGGATAGTGATAATACTTACAAGTTTAGTTATAGGGGTAGTAGAGTTGTGCATTATTTCTCTTTATATATTTTTGCACAAAATACCCACACTCTGTCGAACCTGATTGACGGGGGCACTACAATGACTCAGTGAAACTTTTATCGCTCCATCCAAATTTTGCCTTTAAATTATAAAACTTTACCAAAGTAGATATCTTGGTAAAATTCTTACAATCCAGATATAATGGTTTCTTGGCATCTTCTAATAGTTCCTCAAAAACCTTAGATTTGTCATTAAAATAATCATGTGCAGCCTCAAACATTCCTATTGTGTCCTCAACATCATCGTCATCTTCAACTTCAACTTTTCCACTAATAGACGCATTTCCATTGTCTTCCTTATTCGATGGTGATTCACCATGCCAAATCCATGTCTTATAGCTTTGATCGATACCATGAACAAACAAGTGGTGTCTTACTATATTCACATTTTGAAACTTTACATTCATACACTTCAAATGTGGACAACGAATGATATTCGGTCTATTCGAATGTCGTAATCCATTTTCAATGAACATCTCAACTCCGAAGCTATATTCTTCTGACATTCGACTTTTTGTCATCCACGACTTATCCATTACTATAATTTTGTAGCTTGAGAGGTTAATCTACAAAGAAGAACAATTATTACTTAAACTTGTGTACTTTTTAGGCCATTAAAGAAGAAAATGAGTGAAATTTGAACTACTAACGAGTTCATTGTTCACTCAAGTCCACGATCTTGACACTAAAAGTCAACATCATGGTTAGGGGTGGGCAGAAACCGACCCAAACCGACGGACCGGACCGAACCGACTGGTTCGGTCCGGTTTTTCTTCTTGTTTTTTTATTTCTCGGTTCATGCTTTTGAAAAACCGAATATTTCGGTTCGGTTTTCGGTTCAGCTCTAAAAAAAATCATATAAAACCGAACCGAACCGAATTCTTTAAACTATTAAAAATTTAACCCAAACCAAATAAAGCCCACCATCCACCAAGCCCAAAAGCCCAAAAGCCCAACCCAATCTTGTCTTATCTTTTCCCAAAAACTCTAACTTTGTCACTCTCCATCAAACCCTCACTCTCTTTGCCGCCGTTCCCTCCCTCTTTCCACCTCCATTTCTTCTTCTCCTCTTTCGATCTTCATTATTCTCTCCACCTCCACTCTTTTCATCTCTCCACCTCCATTATTCTTCCTCTTTCATTCATGCATGGTATCTACTGTTTCATTTTCATCTTCTTGCCGTCATTTACTGTGTCGATTGGTCGCCGTTGATCTTCCTCTCTCCATGGTCGTTCATCATCGCCTTCCACCGCTGGCGCTTTTTCCTTCCCCTCTTTCATCGTCTCTCCGTCTCACTGATCTGTGCGAAAGCTTCTCCTTCCCTCACGTCTCCGTAAGCAACAAAAAAAAAAAGGAAAAGGCAGATCTGGATTTTTTTTTTTCTTCATCTTCTTCTGATTCATCTTCTGAAAAAATGATCTAACCAAGAGAAGAAAGAAAATCGGTTTAAAACCGAACCGAACCGTTTGAGAACCGAAACCGCTTGGTTCGGTTTTAAACCAAAATCGACAAAAATTCGGTTTGTTCGGTTTGCAACTCCTCAGAACCGAAGGGTTCGGTTCGGTTATTGGTTTCGGTCAAAACCGAACCGAACCGAACCGTGACCACCCCTAATCATGGTATAACATCTCAATTGCAAGAGATAACTCAACAAACCATTTCAAAGCATGACTTAAGTATCCATAAACTTCCCAATAAATCCAACTAAAACATAAACTCACAAACACCTTCAAACCATAACACAAGTATTTCTCAACCCCCCCCCCCCCCAACTCAACTTATAAACCAACACAAACAAATTAAACAATTTCAAACCATAAACAAGTATTTCTCAACCCTTAACTTAACTAAACTTACAAACTAACACCAACAATTTCAAAATTTAATTCAAGTATTTATCAACTTCCACCTAAACTCAACTAAAACCATAAACTAAAACAACCAACTTTAAAATCCTAATTAAAGCATTTCTCAACTTCTCCTCCACTAAACTCAAGTAAAATAACGAATTATAACAAACAATTTCAAGAGATATCTTAAGTATCAATCAACTTCCCAAAAAACTAAACAAAAACCATAAACTCAAACAAACCATTTCAAAGCATGACTTAAGTATCCATCAACTTCTCAATAAATCCAACTAAAGCATAAACTCACAAACACCTTCAAACCATATACATCTTTGTTTAAGTAATCATAAAATTAAATTTTCATGAGTGATTGAGTATGCCCTACCTATCAATATGTTCAAAATACATTATAGAAAATCTTTACATATAAGTTTGTGATGTAAGTTAGTCTATCCAAACTTTTCTAGTTAGATATTGATTTCTTATGGGCTATATTTTGTAATAGAAAGTGGGAAGAATTCTTAAGGAAAAAAAAAAAAAAAGAAAAAAGATTGTGGAAAGAAAGAAATAAAAAAGAGAAAATGTCCAATTTTTCTTTGATGATTCCCTAACAAAAATTCAACATTATAGCAACTACATTTCTTTAGTTTTAGTAAAAAGTTTACATTCCCAAACAAAAACAAGTATTTGAAAACTACCTTTCTTTAGTTTTAGTAAAAAGGAACAACATTATAGCAACTATCAACATTATAGAGCAAAAAGGAACTAAATTTATAAACTAACACCAACAATTTCAACATGATAATTTCTCAACTATTTTTCCAACAATCTTTTCTATCCATCATCCAATCCAAGACAAAAATAAACCTAAGCAACTAATCAATTAAATTTAGCTCTACATTTTTATAAAATTAAAAAGAAGCAAAAAATTTTACCAAGTAATCTCACTCAAATCTTAAAAATTCGGTGTAGGATTTGCTACCCACGACCACGACCACCTCAGATCTACCCACGAACAGTGACGAAGACCACTGATTTGTTACCCAAAAACAGAGATCTGGAACCCACGAAGAAGTGCTGGCCGACGATCTGTAAGTTTGGAGAAAACCCACTTGCAGGAGATGAGTTTGAGCTCACGAAAACGCCACTTGTCGAAAATCAAAGACGGCCGACGGTCTTTGAGGTAGAGCTCACAGATCTGAAATGCTCACAGATCTGAAATGCTGGCCGTCGATGAGGGAAGAAGCTCGAGAAAAGTTGCTAGATCTAAAATGTTCGAGAAATGTTTCTAGATCTGAAATGTTGCCGTCGATGAGGGAAGAAGTGGTCGCCGTCGGTCGATAAAAGTTATAGAAAAGAAACCCACTCACGCGATAAATGGTCGCCGCTGGTTGCCGTCGGTGAGAATCAATCGCCGTCGGTTAGCTCGCCGTCGAGGAGGGAGGAAGCTTGCCGTCGATGAGGGAGGAAGCCTGCCGCCGATGAGGGAAGAGTTTTTGGGTTTTTGTTTTCGTTTTCGAGCAGAGAGAGAGTTAGGGTAGAAGACGCGTGCTGTTGTCGGGGAGAGAGAAAGCTATTTGATTTTTACTGTTTTTAAAAATTAAAAAATAATAATAAAAAAATAACTTTTAATGTCGGGCAATGCCCGACATTAAAAGTTCGAAAAGTTTAAATACCGCGCATCCGACATTAAAAAGCCCGCACGTTTTTTTGTCCGACATTAAAGCCTACACACCTATTTTTCTGTCTGACATTAAAACTATACTTTGTTGTATAGTATCAAAATAACTTTATATGGAAAGATATTGCACTTGTTTGAAAACTATGTTCATATAATAAATTTTTTTGGAATAATTTTACGAAAAGACATTGAACTTGATCGAAAACTATGTTCATAATCTATATATATTAATATATATTGTTTAGAGTTTATATTTTATATGGAGGGACTCGTTTGAAAATTATTTTTTTTTATAAATTTTTTGAAAAAGCAAAAGAATAAATTTGGTTTGCATAACTGTTCTATTTTGTTGGTGTGTTTTTGTTTGTTTGGTTTTTGTTCGTGTTCTTATATGTAAATTATATTTTTAGAACCAATAAAGTTGTTTTCAATTTAAACTCAAAAAAGTAATTATAGTTATTGTTTTCGTTTTTCTCGAATGCTTAGGCAGGAGAGTTATCTTGGTCTTTGATTGCTCGGTCACGATTTCATGATTCGCTTGGGAATTGTGGTCTATCTCCTGTAGTGCTTAGAATGGCGGCAGAGGCATTGTTGGAGGGTTGGAAGAATTTGCGTTTGACTGCCGATGAGGAGAAGGTTACTGTTGATGTTGATTCAAAGGCTGTTTTGGATACATCTTCTCGAATGAGTAATTGTTTGGCTGGGAAACTTCTTGCGCCCCGTTATATTTCGTGTAAAATTATTCGAAAGACGATGTTAGTTGCGTGGCGTGTTGAGATCGGGATGTCTATGGAAAAAATTGGTAAGAATATCTTCCTGTTTTCTTTTGATAGGGTTCATGATCGAAATAGGGTGTTTAGGTCTGGGTCGTGGTATTTTGATAAATTCTTGCTGGTGCTGATAATGTTGGACTCGATGATTAAGCCATCTGCGTTGCAGTTTGATAAAGTGGCGTTTTGGACCCATTTTTTCGATTTACCTATGGCTTGTATGAATCAAAGTATGGCCAAACGGGTGGGAAATGCAGTTGGTGAGTTTGAGACTGTGGATGGTAATGACCAGGGTTGTTGTTGGGGCTCCAGTATGCGTGTTTGAATTCGTTTTGATATCACAAAGTCATTACGACGGGGAATTAAATTGAATGTTGTTGGTCCTATTGGTGGGTGTTGGATTCCTATGCAATATGAGAAATTGCTCAATTACTGTGCTCACGGTGGGATGTTGGAACATGGTACCAAGGATTGTCCGTTGTTGTTTAATTTGCTGATGCAGGGGATGGTCCACTGGTTAGATTTTAATATGGAAGCTGGCTGTGATTTGAGGGACCTCTGCCAAAATCTGGGTCGCGTGGTTCAGTTGTGGAACAATAAGATGAGATAGTGCAACCACCGAGCATGGCTTCTCCGGTGACCGCCAATGTAGTTCCGGTGGCTGATAGTGTGAATGAGGTGGTTGCGATTGTGGACCCAAAGTCTTCGGTGACTCAACGAGATTCTGGGGTAGTGGAAAATGCAACTGTTGGTCGTGAGGTGGATCCGAATAAGGGGCTTAACTGTGAAGTGAATGGTGGGTTGGAAAAGGTGATTGTGCCAGCTGAGGTTGAGGGCCCGACTGGTGTGAAATCTGATGGAAAGGTTGTGGATGTTGGGCCTAGTGAATCGATTGGGTCGATTAAATTAAGGTCTGAGGGAGTGGAAGGTGGGTCGTTTATTGAGCAGTCTAATCCAATTGATGAGATGTCAGTTCAAGGGGCTTTGGGTCGTAAGTGGAAGCGTAAGACTCGTTTGGGAAATGTTGCAAAGGATTCAGACAGTGGCATAGTGAAGAGGAAGGGTCCTACTGCGTTAAGTCTTCAACTTGAGAAGAAGGCTAAGCTGGTTGATAGTGTGATTCCGAATGGTTGTCTTGATCTTGTTAATGTATCGGCGGAGATTGTTTCACAAACCCGCTATGAAATATGAAAATCATATGTCAGAATGTTCGGGGGATGGGGACCCCTCGTTCATTCCGTGTTGTAAGTGACGCTATTAGTCACCTTAAACCTTAGTTACCGTTCTTGTGTGAGACAAAAACTAATGAAAAGTTTATGCTTCGTTTGAAAAATCGGTTGAATTTTATCGGATGTTTTTCTGTTAATAGTCGTGGTGCTAGTGGTGGTCTTTACTTATTATGGAATGATGATGTGAATGTTACAATTCGGTCTTTTTCGCCTGCTCATATTGATGCGATTGTTTCGTGGAATGATAAAATGTGGAGATTTACGGTAATGTATGGTAATCCTAATGAAACTTTACGTGGCCAAACCTGGGAGCTGTTACGGCGGCTTCATAATTTTGATGATTCAGCGTGGGTTGTTGGGGGTGATCTTAACGAAATACTTTGGGATTAAGAGAAATTAGGCGACCCACCACGTGGTATGCATTTAATGTCCAATTTTAGAGACGCGTTGAATGATTGTTTACTTCGAGATCTTGGTCACTGTGGAAATGAGTTCACCTAGTGTAATAGGAGGCCTCTTGCTGATCGGGTCTTTGAAAGGTCTGATAGATTTGTTGGCCATGAGGAATTTCATCTCATGTTCCTGCATTTTCGAGTTTTGAATCTTGATTGGCTTTGTTCCGATCATAGGCCGATTGGGCTTCGATTGGTTCAGGATAGTCCGTCTGGGCGGCAATCTCGTCGATGTCCAAGTTTCAAGTTTAATGCTCAATGGGTGAGACATGATGAATGTCGGTCTATTATTTGTGAAGTTGGAGAATGGTTTGGGAGGAATGCTTCTGTTGAATCATTGCAGAATTCTTTATCTCAATGCTCGCGAAAATTGAAAGTGTGGGGTAGGGATGCAAATGTCCATCTCATGACTGAAATTCATAAGCAGAAGCAGGCAATCCAGAGCGCTTATAGAGGATATACAACCTTTTGATTTTTTAGTTATTCACAAAATGGAGGATGGTCTTGCGAAGCTGTTGGAGGAGGAGGAGATTGATTGGCATCAACAATCTAGTGAAAATTGGTTAAAGTGGGGTGACCAAAACACATGGTGGTTTCACAATCGGGCCACGGCTCAAAGGAAGCGAAATGAGATTCATGGAATTATGAATGGTAGTGGGAGTTGGGTTGACTCTCCTGATGAGGTTGAAACGGTGTTTCTGGATTATTTCAATAATATTTTTCAATCTTCCGCGCCGTCGATGGAGCAACAAAATGTGATTTTGGATGGTATTCAACATGTTATTCCTGATGACATGAATGCGAGGTTACTATCTCCTTTTAGCAAAGCAGAAGTTGAGTGGGCTATTAATCAAATGTGTCCGACAAAGGCGTCGGGTCCTGATGGCTTTCCAGCACTTTTTTATCAGTCTTTTTGGGATATTTTCGGGAATCAAACTGTTCGTAGTTGTCTTGAGGTACTTAATGGGCGTTCATCTATCAGGGCTTGAAATAAGACTAATATTGCCCCGATTCCTAAGGTGCATTCCCCCTCTTCTGTGGCAGACTATCGTCCAATTAGCTTGTGCAATGTGTCTTATAAGATTGTGGCTAAGGTGCTAGTAAATCGAATGAAAGGGGTTCTTGGGTCTGTGGTATCAGAAGCGCAATCAGCGTTTGTTCCTGGTCTGGAAATTACTGATAATGTGATCATTAGACATGAATGTATGCATTTTATTTCCCACAAAGGCTGAGGTAAGAAAGGTTTTGCTGCTTTGAAACTTGATATGAGCAAGGCTTATGATCGAGTCGAGTGGTCCTTTTTAGAGAATATTATGAAAAGGATGGGTTTTGCTGCTTCTTGGGTTGAATTGATTATGTATTGTGTCCAAACTGATGAATTTTTTGTTCTGATTAATGGTGTAGCTTATGGGCATATTATTCCAAGTCGAGATCTTCGCCAGGGTGATCCTTTATCCCTTTATCCCTTTATATTGTGTGCTGAGGGCTTATCTCATGCTTTATCAGCCGCACACTTGCATAATCGGATTTCGAGTGTAAAGGTTGGTCTTTCTTCTCCTTTTGTGTCTCATCTCTTTTTTGCAGATGATAGTCTGGTGTTTTTTAAGGCTTCTGTGGTTGAATGTTGGCTTATTAAATGCATTTTAAAATATTATGAATTGGCATCGAGACAATGCATTAATTTTCATAAATCTGCTTTGTGTTTTTCCCCCAATGTTCCTGCTCATTGTCAAGAGTTTCTAGGCTCTATGCTTGGTGTGCTGATTGTATCTGATTTTGGTTACTATTTGGGCTTACCTTCCCATTTTCCCCGAGAAAAGAGGGGCTGCTTTCGGCATATTTTGGAGCGAATTAAGAAGGTGGTTCAAGGGTGTAAACGTTCTTTTTTTCGGTTGGAGGTAAAGAGGTTATTATCAAGAGTGTTGCACAGGCCATACCAACCCATGCTACGCGTTGTTTCCGATTTCCTAAGTCTTTTAGTCGGATGGTCACTAGAGTTATTGCTCAGTTTTGGTGGGGGTCATCTGGGGGAGCTAGGAAGATTCATTGGAAAAGTTGGGACAAAATGTGTTTGCCTAAGGAGCTTAGGGGTCTTAGTTTCTGTGATATTGAAAGGTTTAACCAGGCTCTTTTGGCGAAACAAGTTTGGCGTGTGTTGCAATCTCCTAATCTGTTTGTTTCCCGGGTTTTAAAAGGGCGATATTTCTGTGATTCATTTGTATTGGAGGCGACTAGTTTGGGACATGTGTCTTATTTTTGGCGGAGTTTCCTTTAGGGCAGAGAGCTACTGCAGTTGGTGTTGGGTTTAATGTCCTATAAACTCGTAGTTTGTAAATCATTAAACATATTCTATTTTCAATAAAGACGTTATTGAGGTTATTCAGTAAAAGATGTTATTGAATATATACATTGCGAATGATTAACCTAAATCCAATAAACTAAGATCCTTGACTATAAAATGAATACTCGAACTATATGTAGGGACATATCGTAGGATCAAGTTCAAGTTTATAGTCAAAATAGTCTATAGTATAAGGATACGGTTGGGTGCCTTATCCTGGTGACACTATGGACGCGGCCCACTTTGTATTAAGTACAAACGATGAGATCCTAAGTCGTTCATGTGGAGACATGCGAGTGGGGGCGTCCTATGCAATGAGTTTGCATAAGACAGGACCACGAAATAAGTCACTTTCTCTTTATAACGCCGTTTACCGTAGAAACTGACTATTTCTCATAGATGACCTAGGTAACTCGTTCTTAATCCTGAGCGAGCTATGAACTCCTGTTTATACGAGATTATCCTTTGATCTGCATGGGTGAGAGTGGCCAGCATCGCCGACTCAACAAGCCTACCATTTTGGGGATAAGATCGAATAGATAGCTGGGGACATAGTTTCGCAAGACGGAATTCACTCCTACCCTTTTCAGGGATAGCAGAGAGGTTGTTCTCTTAAGTACTAACTCCAGGACTTGAACAAGGGGCCCCACCCTCTCGTTGGATCGAGAGGGACTTAGGTTTGATGGTTGGACCACAAACCGATTGTTCATTAGAGGATTAGTGGAACTTAAGGAACAAGAAGTACTATAGGGGTAAAACGGTTATTTGACCTAGCTATAGGTACGAACAACCTGTGAAGGAACGACTTACTGAACATGGTTAAATCAAGTGGACGGAAATATATCTATAGTGAGGGGAGTGCAACTATCGGGCTATAGTGGAGTGTCCCGGTAGTTAACGAATGTTGGCTAGCTTGAATAATGAGATTAGTCGGTTAGTCTCGAATCGTTGGAGCCCATGATCTATAGGTCCATTAGGTCCCCCTACTAGCTCATATCGGAATATAGCCTAGAACAAATTGATAGGATTCTTTGAATTGTTCAAAGTCGGGAAAAAGGGTATTATCGTAAAATTGTGTTTGACACAATAATTTAATTATGAATTAAATTAGAAAATGAGAGATAAAGTATTTAAAAGGGTTTTAAATACTATATACATGAATTAAGATTCATATATAAAAGATGCACAATATTAAGGTGATTAACTTGCTTAATCATTTATAATCAATTGGGCAAGGTTCAAATATGATCTTATATATTAATGTCACATTTAGAATTGATATTAATATCATAAATGAATATTTGAAATCTGATTTTGAATCATGGTAAGTGGAAAATGATGTAATTCCACTCTTGCATGAAGATTCAAAGTGGAATTACACCACAAACATGCATACTTGCATGTAATGTTGTTTGAACACCTAGCTTCCACTTTCACCCTTAAGACCACCATGTGTCTTGCATCTTGAGGCTTCTTCTTGCATGGATTCTCTCTATAAGTAGAAGAAGAATCAGATTGGAGAGAGAGATAGCATTTACCTTAATGTTATGCTGCTGAATTTCTTCCTCAATCACTCTCTCATCTCATATCTCCATAGAGCTTGAACCTTCAAGCATTCCCTTCCCATTCCCTATCACTATAGACTCCCACAAGTCGTTCTCGGCCCGGAGAATAGTAGGGAAGACTCTAAAGGTTGTCCAAGAGAAGTTGGAGAAGGAAAACACCACAAGGAGTACCTCATTTGTGAGCTACAAAGGTTGGTTTTCTCTAAACTCTCTTTTCTGTCTTTTATAGAACATGCATGCTTTAGGAGCAAAATTGAATGTCTTAAGTGCTTTCGATCTTCAATTGCTTCCGCATGTGTAATATGTACACCTTCAGTTGGAACTTCATAAGAGGATTGGGGATGGCGCTGATACTTTGTTTTATTCTGATCCATGGATTCCGAAAGAAATCACTTTTAAGCCGTCATTGAGTCGTGGCCCTTCAGTTTCTACGACTTTCTCTAGGATCTGTGAGTTCATTACTTGTAGTAGATCTTGGGATGGTGAGAAGCTTGCTGCATTATTGTCCCCGAATGAATTGCAGGTTGTGCTTGGGATCCCTCTTGGTTGTTCGAGTCTTCGGGATGGCTAGATGTAGCATTATTGTAAGGATGGTTTGTACTCGGTGAAGAGTGGTTACAAATTGGCTATGGTTCGGTCTCGCCTAGCTAGCTTTTCTTTCCCTATTGATCTAAAAATGTGGTGGTCTGGTTTGTGGGCTCAACCTTTACCTGCCAAAATTCGTGTGTTTATGTGTCGAGCATTTCGATCGTGTTTGCCGAAAATGACTAATCTGATTGGGCGTGGTATTGATGTTGTGCCTTTGTGTTTCAGTTGTATGAAAACGTTTGACACAATAGATCATGCTTTGGTTACTTGTAAACATTTAAGGGCACACTGGGAGTTGTTGTTGCCACGAGTCGATTGGACAACTCGGTTTAATAATAGCTTCAGGGATCGGTGTCTCATGCTTAAGCAGTCCCTTTCGACAAAGGAGTTTGGTTTATGGTATGTGGGCTGCTGGGCTCTTTGGAATGATCGTAATTTGCGTCGAGCAGGACGGGCTTGTCCGGACGTCACTGTTAAATGTAAGTGGATTGAGGATTATCTTGAAGCGTTTGTTGCTGCTCGAAGGGTTCGACGTGATCGTTCAGTGCTGGCAAGTAGTAGCGTGAATTAGACTGGTTTGAAATGGGAGCGGCCTCCGCGCGGGGTGGTTTAAGATTAATGTTGATGCGTCGTGTTCTGGGAGTCGATCTGTAACTGGGATGAGAGCCTTAATCTAGGATGATTCTGGGAACATTCGGGTGGCGATGATGAACCAGGTCTCGGTGGTATTTTCTCCATTGATAGCCAAGGCTTGGGCGGTAGTTGACGGCTTGCGGCTGGCCCTGCGTTTGGATTTGGACCAGATAATGATTGAATCAGACTGCCTTAAATTGGTTACGTTACTTCGTGGTGAGCTGACTCCTCTTAATGAAGTTGGGACGCTGGTTGAGGATATTCAACGTCTGGTGCCTCAGTTCCGACGGGTGTAATTTCAGCATGTGAAAAGAGATGACGATGTTCCAGCTCATCGGTTGGAAAATAAAGGGTGTCGTTCTGGTCATTGCCTATGGCTTTCTCAATTTCCAGATTGGGTTTTGAGTGTTGCAAAGTCTGACTTGGATTCTGTTTCTTGTAGCCTTCGTGGCGCTTAGCTTGTCTTTTTGCATCTTGTTCCTGTCTAAAAAAATTGTTTTCAATTTTAATGTTCTATTTGTTGAAGGTATGTCGATATGAACATAACTCAACTAGTAATACAGCTTCCACTGATGAATGAGAGATCTGTATTCAAATCTCACCTCACATGTTGTAAAAAAAAATTCCTTGCAGACAAATAATAAAAAAAGTGAAGCAGGAAACATGCACTATATTTTATTTTTGGGGCAGTTGAATAGATGGAAAATTGGACCAAATTAATAGCAAATATAGCACAGTTGCAAACTAATTGCAAATATAGCAAAATTAATTGTACAAGACCAAAAATCGGTTGTCGGATTCTATCCGTGTCTATCACTGATAGACTCTGATTATTCAAAGTATATCAGTGTCTATCGCTGATAGACTTCGATTAATCAAAGTCTATCAGTGATAGCCACTGATATATACTGATAGACACTGATAGATTTTGATTAACTAGAGTTTATCAACGATAGACACTGATAGACTCTGAATAATCGAAGCCTATCAATAGACTGATAGATTCTTATTAATCAAAGTCTATCGCTGATAAACTCTGATAATCGAAGTCTATCAGATAGACTCCGAAAGATTTTGCTATATTTGCAATTTTTTTACATGGTGCTATATTTGCTATTAATTTGGTCTAATTTGCCACCCACTGCAATTTTCCTTTATTTTTTTAATGAAAGCAATCTTATCTCTTACCTTGGATTCTTTCAATAAAAAAAAGGACAAATTGCAAAAACCACCCCTAAACATGTTGATTGTTTGGATTCTCCCTTTCAACTTTTAATTGTAAAAATTAGGCCCTTCAACTTTCATATGGGTAAAAATTAGGTCCTTTTGTTAACCATAGTTCAAAAATATGGATGAGAGAGAAATGTTTTTAGAATTTTTATTTTTCTTTTACTTTATCTTTCACCATTCTCTCCCTTCTCAGGAAATTCTTTTTTTTCTTCAAAAAAATCCATTTTCTCTACCAGAAAACCCTTCTATCTTCCTTCTTTCTCTTCAAATTCAATAGGAATCCAAAAACTAATTTCGAACGATGAACCCTTTCTAATGGAGATTTTCTTGTAAGAAATCGTCGAAGAACTTCAATACATCTCAAAATCAATCGCAAGATTCGGGGCCAAATGTTCGGATCCTGGTCTTCATGAGTTTGAAAAATTCGTCAGAAACCCATTAAAGAACGAATTCGATTGGTTTGGTTGGTAGTACAGATGGAAGAAAATGGACAAAAGAGTGAAGAAAAGGCCGAGATTTGTTGTGCTCACGGCGGAGTTGTCGAGGGAAATGGAGATTCTGGCGGAGGTTGAATGGAATTTGAGGCGGACGACGACGATTTTTTCCTTCGCCGGCGATGGCGAAAAATCTTTACAAGTATCGAAGGAAAATTTCGTGGCACCGCCGCCATGTTCTGAGCTTGAAATTGATGGCACCTTGGAAACTTTTCATGAGATCAATGATTATATTACAATTATAAAATGAATCAAAATTGTGTTTGGAGTTAAGGAAATGCGGTGGAAGAGAAAGAAGGAAGAGATGAGGGTTTTCTGGTAGAGAGAAGGGATTTTTTTAAGGAAAAAAAAAAGAATTTCTTGAGAAGGAAGAGAATGGAGAGAGTTAAAGTAAAAGAAAAATAGAAATTTTTAAAACATTTCTCTCTCATCCATATTTTTTACCATGGTTAACAAAATGACCTAATTTTTACCCATATGAAAGTTGGAGGGTCTAATTTTTATAATTAAAAGTTTAAGGGTAGTGTAACGCCCCAGGCCCAGGATTCAGAATCCGGATTCCGCACCTGACGGCTCGGACATTCCCCTGCGACCTGACCATGTCACCATACTCGTCTTAAACTGCTTCCAAGAGTGAAGACTATCCCCACAAACCAACACGAGGTCCTTTTAGCTTTCTTTGTCCTCACTCACATGCTTCCTAGGAGGTCACCCAACATAGAACTTCTCCAAGCCAAGCACGCTTAACTTCAAAGTTCCTATGATTGAGCCACCGAAAAGGAAGATGCACCTTGTTGGTACAGGTAGTATCTATCAATTCTTTTAAGCTTATCTTGACCATACTTTCATGTCCTCAGGATCCCTCTCATTCAGATGTGGCCTCGGTTCATTTATGTAACCCTCCTAACTCGGGTGTTACAGGTAGAATCTAAACAATCAACATAGTTTAGGGGTGGTTTTTGCAATTTGCTCTAAAAGAAACTATTTGGAAATGTATTTAATATCCCATAAACTTCCGAAGTCATAACAAAAAAATGTAGCTGGAATAGAATTATTCCTAGGTTGAATGGCATCTCAAATAGTATTCTTATCATTTCATTTAAATTTTTGGAAAAAATACACTTTTAGTCCCTAAGGTTTGGGTTAGGTTTCATTTTGGTCCCTAAGTTTTCAAACTCGACAATTTAGTCCCTGAGGTTTGAATCTCGTTTCATTTTAGTCCCTGCATCCATTTTTCCATTAGATTTTAACAGATCCATTTTTCCATTAGATTTTAACCTATTTTTTTTATTAAAAAATAAAATAATTAAAATATTATTATTTTTATTATTTTCTTCTTCTTCTTCCTCAAGACTTTTCTTCTTCAAGTCTTTCCAGCAGCCACCCTCGCCGGCCACTGTCGTCCGCCGTCACCGGCGGTGGAGTTTTTATTTTTATTTTTTTTCCCTTTCCCAATTTACATCCCTCTCTTCCTCTCCCTCACCTTCCTCTGCCTCTGTCGATTTTGACCCACGAAGGGACCTTTTCTTTTTATCTCAAAAACCAAAAACCAGCTCCATCTTCACAATGGCATAACCTAAGGTCGATGCAGACGGAAACTCCTTGCACTGGGGCAAGGGGCGCTGCCCATGTTTTTTTAAATTGATTGAAACATAGTATGGAAAATGCATAAAGCAATTTAGTTTTGATAGTGCCTCTGAATTGGTCTCGTGGAGTTATTCATCAATATTCTTGTGTTGGCTGTCCACAACAAAATTTGGTCATTGAACGCAAACGTCAACATATACTTAATGTTGCACGAGCTTTTTATTTTCAATCTTGCATTCCTATTCAATTTTGGGGAGATTGTATTCTTGTTGTCGTACATTTGATAAATCGAACTCCATTTCCTATTTTAAAATGGAAAACTCCTTTGGGCCAATTGAACTTTGGAAGATTATTGTTATATTCGTGTTTTTTGATGTTTGTGCTTTTCTTCTACTTTGCAGGCTCATCAAACTAGATATTCATTGTCCATCTTCAGTTTAAACCATTCAGATTGTGATTTTTTATAACAGATCTTTTTGGTTATTTTTAGGATATGTTTGATTTAACTCTGAAAAAAAAAATGTCAAAGTGGTTAATTTTGAAAAAAATTATAGTGTTTGACAACCACTAAAAAGGATTTATTAAAAAATGAGATTGAGAAATAAATCATTTTTAGAGAAACAGTAGAAAGCAAATTTTTAAAAAGAGTTTTTTAGTATATAATAACTTCTGTATAAAAACACTTATGAGGAAATGTAACCAAACATATGAGTTTTTAAATTCTAAATAATTTTTGTACAAAATGTTTTTTAAAAAAATGCATTCTTGAAAAAAACTCAAATTAAAAGGTATTTCAAGAGGACCCTATGTATATATATATATATGGCAGTAACCCATGTATATATATGTGGCATTACAATGGAGAATAGACAGATAACAATTTTTCATTTTTCTCCTTTCCTGATTTTCCATTTTAATAACTCAAAACACACATCTATGTTGGATCATATAAGATTGTTTACGTTAAATATATCATAAAAATTTAAGAACACAGGGAATCAAAATGAAGCGAGCATAAGCAGTAAGTGGCATGTATTTTCGACCAAGAGGTCAGAGGTTCGAATTCCCTCACCCAAAATATTGTTGAAGGTCCTTTCTCGAGCTGTTACCAATTAGATCTCACTTGCAGCTGGCTGACATGTCAACTTGAGGGGGAGTATCAGCTGATTAAAATTAGTTTCAGGCTATTAAATATCAGTTTTTCTGGTTTTGTTAAGCAGTTGTTATTAATGTTATTTCTACCATGTGATTTGTGTATTTAATGAGAGGGATATGATTCTATTTTGTAAGACAGTTTATACAATTAATAATAAAACTATTTTCCCTCATTTTACACTTGTTAGGGCTGAGGTCTATAGGCAGCCATGTGAAAATGATATAATATATGAATTGATATAAAACCAAATCGAAAATATATCAAGAAAAGTTATTAAAAAATCAAGATCTCTGGAGATCAACTAATTATTTCATACAAATATTAAAAATATGAAGAAAAAAAAAATTACTATCATAAATGAAGCTTGCAAGCTTTTCATCCATGGCTTCCCATCATCTCCCTGTATATAAATAGGGCTGCTAGGGAGCAAGACTCTCTCATCCCCAAACCAAAAACTAGGAATGGCTTTCAAAAATGGCCATGGCTTCCTTAGCTCTTTGTTACTTGTTCTTTTTCTTGTAGTTGCAAAAGCTGATGAACCCTCCAAACAACCTATTGATGACGTAGTGAAACGAAGCATCTTTCCTACAAATTTCGTTTTTGGTTCGGCATCGTCTGCTTATCAGGTGAATGAGAGTTGCCTTTCATTTTAAAATATATCTTTTGAAAAATGTTTGATTATTATTATTATGAACAAAACTTGGCTGCATACCGGTATGTAGGGATCCCTTTAAAATCTTGACAACTAAGAAAGAGGAAGGGAGAAAATGAGAAAAAATTTTTTATCTCTCCTAGCTGTCAACATTTTAATGGTGGTATGCAGGGAGATCCCTATGTATGAGATCCTTACATATCGGTATGCACCCAAGTTTTTTCCTATTATTATTATTTTTTTTTTTGTATTTATTGTTTGGTAAAATACAAAAATAGAAGCATGTTTTATTGTTTTTACTTGGCAAATGTATAGTATTCATTTAGAAACATAATATGCTATTTGCAAAAACCTATTATTCATGACTAGGAATTTGTTTGTCACTTTAGATGAACAAAAACACAATATGAAATAAAAAAAAAAATTAAATAATGTTTTAAAACTTTATTTTGTGTGAGATTTTATTTGTGGTTCTATTTTAATTTTATTTGCTATTAATTCAGTATGAAGGTGCAGCTTTTGAAGATGGTAAAGGACCAAGTACTTGGGATACCTTCACCCATCAACATCCAGGTCTCTTTCTTTTTAACATGTTTTCCATAAGTCACTCTATTTTTCAAACAGATGTTACAGTATGATTATCATTATTTTTTCTTTTTATTTTATATGTTTGGTTTCCTCCCTAAAATTAAGTTATATTAAAATATAAAAATATAAAAACATGTACTATTTATATTCGAAGACTAACTATAAATTTGACAATATCGATGAAGAATATCATAATAATCAATCGTTGAAATTGTCATAGTGAGTATGACTCAGTAGATGTACCATCGATCGAAAGGTTAGGACCATTCGAATCTCGCACCTCCAAATGTTGAATTAAGAAAAAAAAAAATCAATCGTTGAAATTCTATTTTTTTTCCGTCATATTTACAACCATTCCTCTATTATCCTTGATTTATTATTTTTTATAGATACCAAAAATCTATAGGAAACTCCCCCTACTACTATTTTTAAATAACTATTTTTTATATACTATCCAGTAGTATTTAATATATTTAATATGGATCAATCGTTGAAAATCTATTTTTAAATAACTATTTTTTATATACTTTTCAGTAGTGTTTAATATATAGTATGGATCTGGTAACTGACTAAGGCTTAGTTTGGGGTTGCTGTAGCTTATGAAATAATTGCTGTTAACTGTGCTTTTAAGAAAATCACCTGCATTACGAAGTAAATTAGTGTTTGATAAATTTTAGCTTTATAGACGAAAAAGCAAGTTGAGGTGTTTGGTAAATTAATATTCTAAATTATTGCAGCTTAACTATATTTTTTCAATAAATAAATTTAATGTTGATATTTAATTTCAAAATCTTAAAAGATAATTTCAAAATTATTTTTTTGAAACATGTAAGATAATTGTTTTAAATTTCATATGATTTAAAATATAATCTTATGTTTAACCTAGGATGTTTTTATATTTTGCTAAGAAATATAATTTGCTACTTGTATTGGAAAAAATATTATTTCAATTTAAATAAAAATAAAAAAAAATAATTTCAAATGAGTATAAAATAATAGAATAAAAATATGTTAAATTAAAAAAATGATTCACATGAATCAAGTATAAACAACGTATAGAGGAGATGAATAGTTAGTTACAGATTAGATTTTTAAAGAAGCTAAACGGAAAAGCTACGATTATTAGATTTTGCAAATGAACCTCGTTGAAAAAGTATTTATAAAAATTAATTTATAATCTGTTTTACCAAACGCTAAAAACGGTTAAGATTCTTTTTTAATCACTTCAACCGCCTCCAAAATCAACGCCAAACGCACCCTAAGTACTACGGGAGCATTAATTTTTTTTTTCAAAATCATATGTAATTAAAAAAAATGTAAATAAATGAAGATTATGATTCACTTCGAACAGCATGTAAGTTGGTTATCAATTGCATCAAGTAACAATAAATTAATATCATCCAGTCCAAGTGATCATCTTAAAAAAAGTAAATGAGGGTTTTTCTAAAAAAAAAAAAAAAAAAAAGTCAATGAGAGCTTAATGTTTCTTTTTTTAATTTTAATATTTACGTTTTGGAACCTATGTCCAAACAACCAATTGAGGTGTCAATAAGAGCTTGTTTCAACTGGCATAAAGTTTGAACTTCGACCAAGAGGTCAGAGGTTCGATCTTCCAACCCTACGTTGCCTAAAAAAAAAAAAGAAAAACCAATCTATAGATCAATTATCATACTTGATAGGAATCTTAATTAATATTGAAAAATGATGGTTGTACAAGTTATTTCTAGATTTGCCTCAAAAAAGTTTTAAAATGTGTTTAAATAATGTCTCATTTCAAAGTAATCAATCAAATGCTTATAAAAGGGGGGAAAAAAATATTAAACCTTACACGATTGTTTCTCAAAAATGCAGAGAAAATTTATAATGGTAGCAATGCAGATGTAACCGTTGATCAATACCATCTCTACACGGTAAGGGAATAGACATGTTTGGATTTGATTATTTATTATTATTGAAGTCTTTTTTTTTTTTTTTTTTTTACAACAATAATTTTTTTTTTAAAAAAATTGATTAATAATTCTTCTTAATGCAGGAAGATGTTGCCCTTATGAAGGAAATAGGTTTCAATGCTTACCGATTCTCAATCTCTTGGTCTAGAGTTTTGCCAAGTAAGAAATTCAAGGCGTTGAATTGTTTTGAAAATTACTTTATTTTTCATCTTTTAAATAGAAAATGGTAAAAATATTGAGAATAAATAATATTACCATCCAAAAAGTATTTTTACTATTTTTCATCCTCCTCGAATCTAGTCCATTGATAAATTCTTAATCTCTTAAATACAATGAAAATGTATTTTCATAACCTAGGGTTAATTTTTTTTTTTTTTTTTGTTATTATAGTTTTAAGGGGCAGTTGCATAAATGGTAAATTGGACCAAATTAATAGCAAATATAGCACAGTTGCAAACTAATTGCAAATATAGCAAAATTAATTGTACAAGACCAAAAAGTTGTTGTCAGACTCTATCCTTGTCTATACTCTGATTATTCAAAGTATATCAGTGTCTATCGCTGATAGACTTCGATTAATCAAAATCTATCAGTGGCTATCACTGATAGATTTTGATTAACCAGAGTTTATCAACGATAGACACTGATAAACTCTAAATAATCGGAGTCTATTAGTAATAGATTTTGATTAACCAGAGTTTATCGACGATAAACACTGATAGACTCTGAATAATCGGAGTCTATCAGTAGACTGATAGATTCTGATTAATCAGAGTCTATCCCTGATAAACTCTGATAATCAAAGTCTATCAGATAAATTCTAATTAACCAAAGTCTATCAGTGTCTATCAGTAATATACTCTGATATATTTTGCTATATTTGCAATTTTTTTTACATTGTGCTATATTTGCTATTAATTTGATCCAATTTGCCACCCACGACAATTATCCTAGTTTTAATATGCACGATAATAATATTAAACTTTATAATCATTTTTTTTACAATATGTGGAGTGAGAGATTTGAACCACATATCTCGTGGTTATCGGTACAACTTTATGTCAGTTGAGCTATGCTCTTGTTGGCACTTTATAGTCACTTGAGCGCAGTTGTTAAAACACAATTTAAGAAAAAAACGAAAAACCTTTTTCAAATTGAAAATGATCTTTTTATGTAGAATATAATAATATATAGAACTCTAAGTTCTTGGATCATTAATTACTCACATTCTTCATTTGACATTTTTTTTAAACTATACTTTCATTTATTACTATTGCAGACGGAAAACGTCGTGGAAGTGGAGATGTGAACGAGAAAGGAATTGAATACTACAACAACCTCATCAATAAATTGATTGAAAATGGTGGGTGGTATTATTATTATTTTTTTTAAAAAAAAAAACTAATAGTGGATATTCATTATTATAATATTTGCAAATGATGGTTAGCAAAATCATACTAAAAAACTCCTGATTTTGTAGACATCAAACCCTATGTCACACTTTTTCATTGGGATACTCCCCAAGCTTTAGAAGATGAATATGGAGGCTTCTTGGGACATCAAATTGTGTAAGTTCAATGCTCATATTTCCCATGTAATAACAAAATACAATACTAGTCAATCTAAGTATAACTTAATTGGTTAAGCTATATATACTCTTGATTAATAGGTCAAAGGTTCGAATTCTCTATTAGATAACATGGGGTTCCATCTCAAAACCAATTGACAATAAGTGAAGTAATCCATCAATCTTATAAGTAAGGAGGTCTCCACTTATCTTTTCAACATGAGATCCTCAACATGTCCCCACAAGATGGTGCCTCTTGAATTTGAGTTCACCATTTTTAGATCAGATCCAAATTTTTTTTTCTTTGACCGAATACCCATTTGAGTTTAATGGGCTTTGAAACCAAATCAGATAATATGGAGTTCCATCTCAAAATCAATTGGCAATGAGTGGGGTGACCTTTATATCTTAAGAATTGTGAGGTCTCCACTAATCTTCAATGTGGGATCCTCAACATTCTCCACCTTTCAAGGAAAAAGAATGAAATCATTGTGAGAAGATACTATATAAATTTCCATAAAGAAAAAAATCAAATGTTGTTGAAGGACATGACATAGTTAGGGATTTTTTTTTTTTTTTGTAGAAATGATTTTCGAGAGTTTGCTGAGCTTTGCTTCGAGAGGTTTGGAGATAGAGTGAAGCATTGGATTACAATAAATGAACAATACATTTTCACCACCAAAAGTTATGTATATGGAGAATATGCACCTGGTAGAGGTTTAGAATGGGACTCATCTCATTATCTCGGTGGAAATTCTGGCACCGAACCATACATTGTTGGTCACAACCTAATTCTTGCACATGCTGCTGCTGTCAAAACTTACAGGAACAACTATAAGGTTGGGTGGAGATTATATTTGAACCTCTTCTCAAGTTGCATATCATATATTTGTATGATTTTAGGATTAATTAAGTTCTATGATTTTTAAATGGGATTTTAGGCAGCCCAAAATGGAGAGATTGGCATCACATTGGTTTCAGACTGGTATGAACCATATTCAGAGTCGGAGGCAGATAAGCAAGCTAGAAGCCGAGCTTTGGACTTTTCACTTGGTTGGTAAGTAAATTAATTAAGGTTAAAAATAAGTTTTAGTCCCTAAACTTTCATGAAAGTAACAAAATTTGGTCCCTGAACTTAGATTTGTAACAATTTAGTCTCCGTGCTTTCAATTTTGTAACGATTTAGTCCCTGTACTTTCAAATATATAACGATTTAACCCCTACCGTGAAAATTAATGTAAAGGTTTAATGAAATTTCTTACATTAAATAATAAAAATTGACTTATAATTTTGATGATTTTTTTTGCGAAAAAGATTACATTGTTACAAATTTGTAAGTACAAGGGACTAAATTGTTACAAATTTGAAAGTACAAGAACTAAATTGATACTTATTAAAGTTCAGTGACTAAATTGTTACGAAATTGAAAATATATGGATTAAATCGTTACAAATTATAGTTCAGGGACCAAATTGTTACTTTCATGAAAGTTCAGGACTAAAAGTGATTTTTAATAATTAATTAATTAGTACAATATAATTTCAAAATTATTACTCAACATTTTATTTATTTAAAATGTATGACCAAAATAAATTCTTGCAGGTTCTTAAATCCACTCGTTTATGGAGATTATCCACTCAGCATGAGAATTTTTGTGAATAATAAGAGATTGCCCAAATTCACAGAGGAAGAAAAAATTTTGATCACAAACTCGTATGATTTTCTTGGGATAAACTATTACTCAGCTAGTTATGCACAACACAATCCCTCTAACGTCCACCCACAACCAAGCTATGTGAATGATATTCATGCAACTCTTACAAGTAAGCACTTATTATTTTAGTAGAAAAGTGTTGACTACTTTGAACAGCCATTCTCGAAAAGCTATGAGCCCGTTTGGTAACGTTCTCGTTTCTTGTTTCTTGTTTCCAATTTTATTAAGAAATCTAAGCATTTAATAACTATGTATGTTTCTTGTTTCTTATTTTTTAGAAACACTCCCAAAATTTATATAGAACTTTTGGGAACAACTAAAACTAGTTTCTCATTTTTTGTTCTTGTGTCCAATTTTTTCCAAACATAAATAAGAATATAGGTTTATTATTATTGAATGTATAGATATTAGGGTCATGAAATTCTATTTTTCTTTATTAAAAATGAAGAAACAGAAACAAGAAACAATCGAGAACGTTACCAAACGGGCCCTATATATCTCAAATATACTACTTAATTAGCATTTCTTTCTAATGCAAATGAAATCTTTTGACGTCTATAATTTGACTTTGTATTGTAGCGGATCGTGACGGAGTCTCGATTGGTCCAAAGGTAATGAATGTTCAAACTTTTCCTTCAAGGATGAATTTTAACAATAGTGTGCATTTCTCTTGTTCTTTTTTGTTATGTTTAAAGTAATTTTTTGCCATTGTCACTTTTTAATCTAACAATTTTCTATTTATGTGTTAATAATGTTATAGGTGAGCCCATCATCTTGGCTAGCAGTCTATCCACAAGGATTAAAAGAATTGTTGATATATATAAAGGACCATTATAAGAATCCAACCATTTTCATCACAGAAAATGGTATTGAAAATAATTTTGTAATTTTGTTTGTATCAAGAAAAAAAAATATTATTCCATTTAATTACTTAATTGATGACTTCAACTTTACAATGGCAGGATACCTCGACTATGATAGTCCCGATGTTGAACATTTAATAAAAGACAAAGGCAGAGTCAAATATTTTCGCGACCATCTCTATTATCTTCATGAAGCAATGGAGTAAGTAACTAAGCAAAAGAATAAACTATTAAAACAACGGTGTTAAAAGTGAAAGCTCTCTTCTTCTATCACATTTTTCTTAATGACATTTTGAAAAAATGTTTTCCATTTTATTTCAACCATATTTGATTGTAGTTATGTTATGTTTGATACTAATCTTTTTTCTTAACGATATTTTGGAAATTATTTGTAGAGCTGGTGTAAAGGTAGAGGGATATTTTGCATGGTCATTGTTGGACAACTTTGAATGGTCGAGTGGATTCAACATGCGCTTTGGTCTCACCTATGTTGATTTCAAGCATCCTTTGACTAGAACGCAGAAAGACTCAGCTAAATGGTTCAACAATTTTCTCAAGACGTAAAAATGATAAACTTTTTCGTCTATTATTATGTATGTTTTGTTATTGCATGCAACCTTGACTTTATACTAAATAAATTTGCAATAACAAAAGCCCTTTATCTTTTATTAAGTATCGTATTTTCTCACCAAAAAAAAAAAAAAAAAAAAAAAAAAAAAAAAAGTATTGTAATGTTTCCTTTTGATGGAATAAAGTAAATTAAACTTCTCATGTCTTTTTCTTGTTTGGTCACTTTGATTTTTTCTTAAACAAATCATTAATATTGTTTGAATATTTTCAAGACGTTAATGTTGATGATCGATTAGAAATTGAATTAAACCTATCTTTATTTGATTAAATTATGAAAATGAGCGATGATAATAATATTAGCATTGTCAATCAACTAAATCATTCTCTTCTTTAGTTTAATTGGGCTATTGGTTATTCCTTATAATTTGTTGTCTTAAAAACAATCAATAAATAAATTTCTTATAACACTATGATAACTGAAACCTATTAAAAATAATTAAGATTACCAAATCAATAATAACTATATAAATATTGCTTATAGCAAAATTATTAAATAGACTTTGGTATGTTTATCTTTATTGTTGATGACAGCACGCCATATTCGTCTGCTAACTCTAGAGAAATGAAGAGGGAGAAAAGTTGCTATAAAAAAAAACGTGCCTTTGTTTAAAGAGTTGAACCAAAACGTGTATAACTCAATGGTACGCAACATTTACTCCTTCCATTAAGGTTGGAGGTTCAAAACCTTTTACAAAAGTCAAAAGGATTACGTGGATTGCATGAAAGGGAAAGAACTTATAAGGATTAATTAAGTGGGTGAAGTTAAGATGATTAAAATTTTGGGTCATTGGATGGGACATTTTATTAAGTCACAAATTAAAAAATTTGGAAATCTAGCTTTTTTTGGAATGTTCATTTAAGTTGAAATCCCCAAGAAATGCCTCTAAAGATTTTTTTTTTTTTTTTTTTTTTTTTTTTTTTTAAAAGACTCTAAAGTATCAAGTTGGTTTCAATTTTATGCCGAACTTTCAAAAATTTCATTTTAATCCTTGAAATTTGAAGTTTGTTTCAAAACAATCATTTGAGACATTTTTGGATAACTTTATATGGACAAAAAATGATGTGTTTGCATGGGTTTTTATTATTATTATTATTTTTCACGTATATATTCAAATATGTTCACATAAGCAACAAGACATACAAATTAAACACGTCATTTTCCATTTATGAATTTAACGAAAAAATGTCTTTGAGAGTTGAATTTTGGAATTTAAAAATGGTCCAAAGTTTTCTCCCCACCAGCCCCATTCGGTTCTCCCTCCCCCTCCGACCAACAACACTCCTCCCTCAGTCGAAGTAAAATATATTTCTTTTATGTATTTGGGCATTTTATTAAAATATATTTCTTTATATTATTGAATTAAAATTAAATTTATAATTAATAATACCGAACTATAATTAATTAAGATTGATCATATAACTCCATTATAATAAATAAATAATCATATGTATTTATTAAAATATTTATTTAATTAATATTTGTAGATACAAATATATTAAATTAATGTAATTAAGGATATATGTGATGCCCCATATTCCAGGTAATCCAAAGTTTTTATTAATCGATATTTTATATTTTAGCCAATTGAGATTCTTGCCTTTTCTCGTGTAATAGTGATTGAATGTTTCAGTTGGTTTAGTTTTTCCAAGTTAGTGGGCATTGAGTGGCGTCTTTTTCTCCTGGTTAGTGGGTAGTTTGGGATCAGTTAGGGTTTTTTTTTTTTAAAAAAAAGAAAAGTGTTAAGAAAGGGAAAAAAAAATTAGATTCTCTCTCTCTCCCTCGCATGAAGCTGCCGGCCCCCCCTTTTCTTTGCGTTTTTTTTCCCTTCCAGCCGTGTAGCCGCTGCTACCTTCCCCTGTTTTTTCTCCACGCCGTCGCCGCCAACTGCCTCGCACCACCGCCCTTCACCCCGTCCTCCTCGCGCCGCCTATCCTCCATATCGTTCCTTCGTCTGTCTTCGTCGAATCCCACGCAACCGCCATCCCTCTTCGTTTCTCCCTCCGGCGAACAGAACTCGCGAGCGCCGCAGTCTCTCCTTCCTTGCGCCGTCACTGACAGGTCACACCGCCCCCGTCTTTCCTCGATTTCGGTCAGCAGTGGGTAAGATCTAAATTTTTTCTCTCGTTCTTGGTTGATTAAGCTTGGTCTGACCTTCCTCTTTCTCGCCTTGGTTAGATCCCGTGCAACCAGCATCTTAGATCTTGTTTCCCTCGTAATCTTGCTTCTGCCCAGTGTGTTTCGGCGTGGTTCCAGCCCTCTTTTGGCGTTATTGGGCGATTTCAGTAAGTTCTATCTTGACCCATTCTCTTTTGGCTTCAAATTTAAGTTACCCATGACTCAAGTAGCGTTAATCTAAGTTAACCATGCTTTAACGTGCCTTAAATCGTAGATTTTGGCCACTTTCGAACACTGTACAGCACGTGGTCATCACTGTTCAGTTCTGTTCGGTAAGTTCCAGTGGCCTTAAAGTCTTTAGAAACTGCCTTAGTTAGCTTTAGAATGATTTTTAACCTTTGGGTATCCTCTAGTTTCAGTTTTAAACTCAATTCGGGCTTGGGATAACACTTATTCAAGGTATTTCAGTGCTGATCGATTAATTCCAGCAAGGTTCCTGCCCATGTTCGGTAAGTTTCAGCACCATTCAGCATGTTTAGGATCCCTTTAAATCTATGTTAAGTGTTAGAAATATTGTTAGGTTGTTCCCTAACATCTAGGAAGCCTTTATTGTGCTTGTAGGTGTGCTTAGAGCTTATTCTATTATTTTCCAGCAAGCGATAGTTTGGTTTAGGAGCGCTATCTAGCTTGGGTAAGTAGTTTCTATCTGGTTGGGTTTGTTTGTTTGTTTGTTTGAGCATGTCGTTTGCTTCACTTGCTTTGTTATTGTATGTTGTGTTTATTATGTATGTAGCTCACTATGCGAATAAGCATGATGCTTTGTTGGATTCTTAAGCATATTGATCTGTTGATTCATTGGCATGTAGCTTGTTTAATTCATAAGCATGAGGTATTGTTGATAATGGGCTATGCTGCATGTGAGTCGTGTCTGCATAGTGTGTGTACATTGGGGAGAGGCAGAGCATGACGCGTAAATCATGTGTTGGGTGTGTGTGCGGAGCGTGACGCGAAAATCACGTGTGGGTGTGAGTGCGGAGCGTGACGCGGAAATCACGTGTGAGTGGCGCTGCGCATGGCGCGTAATAATACATGTGTTGAAGGTGTTCATATAACACATGCGGAAGCAATTGAAGATCGGAAGCACTTAAGACATTCAATTTTGCTCCTAAAGCATGCATGTTCTATAAAAGACAGAATATAGAGTTGAGAGAACACCAACCTTTGTAGCTCACTTATGTGGAACTCCTTGTGGTGTTTGCCTCTCCTATGCTCCTTGGACAACCTCTAGAGTCTTCCCTACTATTCTCTTGGGCCTAGAAAGACTTGTGGGAGTCTATAGAAGAAAGATAGAAGGGAATGCTTGATGGTACAAGCTTTTGGAAGGAGATGAAATGAGAGAGAATTTGAGGGAGAAAATTTGCAGCATAACACTAAATGAAAGCTTGCTCTTCTTGAATCTAATTCAAGCCCCTTTTATAGACATCTCCCATGCAAAGACAAGCTTCATGACACTTAGCCACATGGCCAAGATGCAACTCAAAGTGGATTCTAGGTGTCTACTTCACAACACATGCATCTAGTGCATGGTTGTGTTGTTTTCCACTATGCATCATCATGCAAGAGTGGAAATGCCACTAAATCCATTATGAATTGTATCCTAATTGTAAATTTTCAGCTTGCAATTCATTTCAATTTCAATTCAAAATTGAAATTGATTTCTAGGCAATTAATTGGGACATTTCCAAGTAATTTTGATATGATTGATCCAATCAATCTTTATCACCTAATGTCATGAATTATATATGATTCCTAATACATATATATGGTATTTAAAACACTTTCAAATACCTCATCTCTCAATTCCTAATTTAATTCATAATTAAATCATTGTGTCGAACACGTCTTACGATAAAAACCCTATTTCCCGTTTTTGAACGATTCAAAAATTCCTATCAATATGTTCTAGGCTTTAATCCGATATGAGCTAGTAGAGGGACCTAATGGACCTATAGATCATGGGCTCCAACGATTCAAGGCTAACCGACTAATCTCATTATCTAAGCTAGCCAACATTCGTTAACTATCGGGACACTCCACTATAGCCCGATAGTTGCACTCCCCTCACTATAGATATATTTCCGTCCACTTGATTTAACCATGTTCAGTAAGTCGTTCCTTCACAGGTTGTTCGTAGCTATAGCTAGGTCAAATAACCGTTACACCCCTATAGTACTTCTTGTTCCTTAAGTTCCACTAATCCTCTAATGAACAATCGGTTTGCGGTCCAACCATCAAACCTAAGTTCCTCTCGATCCAACGAGAGGGTGGGGCCCCTTGTTCAAGTCCTGGAGTTAGTACTTAAGAGAACAACCTCTCTGCTATCCCTAAAATGGGTAGGAGTGAATTCCGTCTTGCGAAACTATGTCCCCAGCTATCTATTCGATCTTATCCCCAAAATGGTAGGCTTGTCGAGTCGGCGATGCTGGCCACTCTCACCCATGCAGATCAAAGGATAATCTCTCATAAACAGGAGTTCATAGATAGCTCAGGATTAAGAACGAGTTACCTAGGTCATCTATGAGAAATAGTCAGTTTCTTCAGTAAACGGCGTTATAAAGAGAAAGTGACTTATTTCGTGGTCCAGTCTTATGCAAACTCATTGCATAGGACGCCCCCACTCGCATGTCACCACATGAACGATTTAGGATCTCATCGTTTGTACTTAATACAAAGTGGGCCGCGTCCATAGTGTCACCAGGATAAGGCACCCAACCGTATCCTTATACTATAGACTATTTTGACTATAAACTTGAACTTGATCCTACGATATGTCCCTACATATAGTTCGAGTATTCATTTTATAGTCAAGGATCTTAGTTTATTGGATTTAGGTTAATCATTCGCAATTTACATATTCAATAACATCTTTTACTGAATAACCTCAATAACGTCTTTATTGGAAATAGAATATGTTTAATGATTTACAAACTACGAGTTTATAGGACATTAAACCCAACATGTGTTGGGTGGGTTTGCAGAGCGTGACGCGAAAATCACGTGTGGGCTGTGAGTGCGGAGCGTGACGCGGAAATCACGTGTGAGTATGCGGGCATGGCGCAGAAACCATGTGGGGGTGCATAGCATGATGCGTGGATTCATGTTGTCATCCCATTTTTGCATAAGGCATGTGTTGGCATTGTTGTTTTCGTGTTTAAGAGCATGTTGGATTGTTTATCGCTTTACAAGCATGATGTGTGTGGTTAGCATGTTGTGGTGGTTGTTTGTTGTTTGGTGGCTCACCGGGTGTGAGCTACTTACTAGTACTGTGGTTGTACTGATACCCCTCCCCTTTCTTCCCCCCAAGATTTCCAGATTATGCAGGTGATGAGCTTTATGTGCCCGGTGATGTGGATGAGGAGATTCACAAGGGATGACCATCTGGTTTAATTTATTAGTTTGTTTCTTTCATTTTGTTGGTTAGGTTAATTTATAGTATTTTGCTGCTGAGTCAAGAAAATCTTTAGTTGATTAATTTATAGTAGTTAATGCTTCCACTAGGTTGTAAATATGATAATGATTAATAAAGTCGAACTGTTTCTAGAAAGTTAAGAGTATGCTTGCACTAGAAGAATTTAGGTTCTGTTGTTGGTTGAAGATGCGAGATCTGACTCGCATTCTAATATGAAGTTGTTTCTGTGGAGTTGTGGGGTAGAATGGAATAATATAGAAGTGTTGATTTGAGTTTAACAGGTGATTAAAAATTTTGGTTTCGTTCTATGTACGCCGTTATGCTGCTGAAATTTTCGGAGCTCTCGGTTAGTTGAATAGGAATTTAGTAATGTCACTAGGCTAGATATTAATAAAACCTGGGGTGTTACAGTTGGTATCAAAGCGGAACCTCTCTCAGTAGGATGTGGTTCGGGGACGCACCAAGGCGGAAGCTAGTGGGCATGTGTCGCCCGAGGTTAGGAGGGGTACATGAATGAACCGAGATCACATCCGAATGAGAGGGATCTCGAGGACATGGAAGCATGGTCAAGATAAGCTTAAAAGAAGTGATAGGTACTACCTATACCAACAAGGTGCACCTTCCTTTTCGGTGACTCAATCATAAGAACTTTGAAGTTAAGCGTGCTTAGCTTGGAGAAGTTCTATGTTGAGTGACCTCTTGGGAATTTTCCTAGGAAGCATGTGAGTGAGGACAAAACATGCAAAAAGGACCCCGTGTTGGTTTGTGGGGATAGTCTTCACTCTTAGAAGCAGTTCAGACAAGTATGGTGACGTTGCCAGGCCGCAGGGGATGTAGGGGAATGCCGGAGCCGTAAGGTGCCGAATCCGGATTCTGAGTCCTGGACCTGGGGCGTTACAGTTGGTATCAGAGCGGAGTTGTTCCTGTAGACTGACCTAGAAACTAGGTTGTTAATAGTGTAGGATCTGTGGTCTTCCTCGTTCTCCTCTCCATCACCAGGTATGTGGATTAAATGTCTTATTTATATATTACTTGATTTACTTGGTTGCTTTATCTTATGCTTGTCTTGAATGATTATTGTTAGACTTGCAATGCATGTTTACTTATTATCTTGGTATGTTCATTGACCTTAGTGCACCACCTTCTCAGTCAATGGCTCGTGGTCGAGGTAGACCTAGAAACCCAGCTGTTAGGCAGGAGCACCAGGCAGAGGGTGATGATGTTCAGCACGATCCTCCAGCCCCTCCCGTTCACCAAGAGGTTAACCCTCCGATTCCTCGCCGTCGACTAGGAGTTGTACCCCCGGCACCTCCGGCACCTCATGTACCACCTGCAGCTCCAATGTTGATCACACCAGAAGCGCTTCAGACCATGTTCGATAACATGGCTCAAAGAAACGTCAGGCAGCCGAGGAACCCTAATCGGGCAGTCGAGGACCCAATGGAGTCCCAATTCCTGCGAGATTTCAAGCGTTACGACCCTCCTACTTTCGATGGACGGTCAGAAAATCTCGTGGCAGCCGAACGTTGGATTGCCTATTTGGAGTCGATGTATGACTACATGAATTGTGGTGATCGTCTGAAGGTCAGAGGGGCGATATTTATGCTGAGGGATGATGCCCGCATGTGGTGGAAATCCATAGCTGAGGCGGAAGACCATGCTAACAAGCCAGTCTCGTGGGAAATATGACAGTGGTGCAATATGAGAGGAAGTTCACTCAGCTCTCCCGCTTTGCTCCTGATTTGGTTAGCATGCCAGATCGAAAAATCAAGAGGTTCGTCAAAGGCCTCCGAGAGGAAATTGGAGGTACCGTTGCCTTGAACGGACCCACAACTTTTGCTGAGGCACTCAGGGGTGCTTTGATTATGGACAAAAACGTGGCAAAGAAAGCGCAACCTCAGTGGGGAGAAGCTTCGGCATCAGGAGTCAAAAGGAAGCCTCCACCTTTTGTCGGACAACCTCAGAAGGCCCCACGGCAGCAGATTCAGGGGAAAGCTCATGTTCTTCCCTTATGCAATTCTTGTGACAAATACCACTTTGGACCATGTCAGGTGGGTGGAAGGGTATGCTTCAAGTGTGGGAAGGAAGGACATTATGCAAGGCAGTGTCCGATCAAGAATGAAGCCAACACAGAAAGATCAGTTCCAAAAACCCAAGCTGCGCCAGCTCAGGGTGGTAATCAAAAGGCGCGTGTCTTTGCCCTCACAAAAGAATAAGCTAATGAGGAGGATACCGTGGTCACAGGTACGCTCTCTCTAAACTGGCTTTTGTTTAAATCGCTTGATTGTTTGTTTCATTCTTGCTTTTTGCTACTTCAGGAACTATTCTTGTTCTGAATGTCCCTACCTTTGTATTGTTTGACTCGGGGTCGAGTCATTCTTTTGTTTCTTCGGCGTTTGTTAGCCAAGCAAAACTCGAGCTTGAGCCTCTAGGGTATATTCTCTCGGTGTCTACACCCTCAGGTTCAATATTGCTTACTCAACCAGTGATTAAGTTGGGTGAAGTTTCTATTGCGGGCCAGGCCTTTGGGGCAAAGTTGATCAAGTTAGATATGCATGACTTCGATGTAATCCTGGGCATGGATTAGTTGGCTAGTAATGGAGCTACCATTGATTGTGCTAAGAAGGAAGTGCATCTCAAGTTGCCTTCAGGCCAAATGTTTAAGTTTAAGGGTTCAAGGAATGGGAGTCCTAAGGTAGTTTCTGCATTGAAAGCCAAACATCTTTTGCAACACGGAGCATGGGCTTACCTAGCCAGTGTGGTTGATGTTAGCAAGGAATCTCCCAGCCTGGACTTTGTCCCCATGGTTAGGGATTTTGCAGATGTCTTTCCGGATGATCTTCTTGGGCTACCTCCGACTCGGGAAATAGACTTTTGCATAGACCTCCTACCTGGGACAGCTCCGTTATCCAAAGCACCATATCGAATGGCTCCGACGGATTTGAAGGAACTGAAAGTGCAGTTGGAAGAACTCCTGGAGAAAGGGTTTATCCGTCCTAGTGTTTCCCCATGGGATGCTCCGGTCTTATTTGTCAAGAAGAAAGATGGTTCCATGAGGCTTTGCATTGACTATCGGGAGCTGAACAGGGTGACCGTGAAAAATAAATACCCTCTCCCTCGCATTGATGATCTATTTGATCAGCTGCAAGGAGCCAAGGCATTCTCTAAGATTGACTTACATTCCAGTTACCATCAGCTGAGAATTAAGGAAGCTGACATTCCAAAGACTGCCTTTAGGACCAGGTATGGGCATTACGAATTCACGGTGATGTCCTTTGGACTTACCAATGCTCCTGCGGCCTTTATGGATCTTATGAATCAAGTGTTTAAAAGCTTCCTTGACTCATTTGTGATAGTCTTTATTGATGACATCCTTGCAGGGATTAAAGCCCTAGCGCAGCGGAAACGATCAAAGATCCTAATCAGTTTAAATGCCGATTGGGAAACCAATACGACGGCAAAAAGAATATTTTACAGCAGAAAAGAAAACAAATACATGCTGTAAAACACATGAAAGCATGCTGAACAAGGATGAAAAATTCTAGATCTAATCTAGAATTGGACCCTATCGATCCTAGATCAAGAAACACTTACCCTTGAAGAGTTCTTTGATCGTTTCGCCAAGATTTTCCCCGGAATGCTCAGAAAAACAGCAGCGAAAGGACTTTGATTTCGCTGTAAAAGCCTCACGAACACCACCACCAAGGATTCACCGGTATTCTCTTGAAGGTTACACGTAAGGGGCTTGTGGGAGCACAATCTCTAAGGATTTCTCTGGAAAAATTTCTGTGTTCACAGAGAGAGAGCAAAAACGAGAGAGGGCGAGAGAGAGGGAGAGATTGCGTGAGCCTTGGATATCAAAAACTGAAAGAGTCCCCTTTCTATTTTACCTATCGATGAGGAGAGGAAAACCAGGGCCACTTCACGCAAATTATCAGGTAACTGATCAAATCAGTTACCTGATATTTTAATTAATTATAAATTAAAATCCAAAATTCTAATTATAATTAATTATATTTAATTAATCAATATTAATTAAATCAACATTAATTTAAATCCTATTTAAATCAATATCCCTCTTTAACCTATAGTTTAATTAAATCAAATTTAACTAAACTAAATTAATTAATTTATTCAAAAATTAATTAATTAAAAATTAATAAAGTTGAATATCATATATTCAATTATTATTCTCTCTCGTAAAACTATAGTATTAATGTACATCCAATGCACATTAATTATAACCTATAGTTTGAATATGAATCAAATTCATACTTTAGCTTAATATTCGAACACCTTTGAATATTCATTCCTTCCTTAGAAATTTACCTCAACGCCCTTATAGAGCTACCGATGGGACCAGATGGACCTACAGATCAGAAGCTCCAACGATATGAGATTAGTTGGCTAAACTCATTAACCAAGTTAATCAATATTCGTTAACTGTGGTTCACTCCACTAAAGAACCACAGCTGCACTCTTCTCACTGCAGATATATTTCTGTGTCCACGGATATCGACCGTCAACAGCAAGTTAGCCCTTCACGTGTGTTCGTATCCCAGCTAGGTCAAATTACCATTTTACCCCTGGGCTACCTCTTGATCCTTAAGTACCAGTGCTCCTCTAATGAACAACCTGTTTGAGGTCCAACCAACAAACAGAAATCCCTCTCGTGCCATAAAGAGGGTAGGGCCCATTGTTCAAGACCCGGAGACACCACTTAAGGGAACACACCTCTACTTACCCTAATATCGGGAAGGAGTGAATTCCATCTCGTAAGACTACGTTCCCAGCTCCCCACTTGGTCTTGTCCCCAAAATGGTAAGCTTATTGAGTCGGCGAACAGGCCACTCTCACCCGTACAAATCAAAGGACAATCCATCATGGACAGGAGTCCATAATCCACTCAGGATTAAGGCCAAGTTGCCTAGGTCATCCTAGTGAAATAGAAACCGAGCTAACTAACGGTGTTACAGTTAGTGGTTAACTATTTCGCGGTCCGGTCTTTGTGCAAACTCATTGCACAGGATACCCCCACTCGCATGTCAACTACACGAACGCGTTGGATCAATACGTTTGTATCAATATACAAAGCGGGTCGTATCCATAGTGTCACCAGGATAAGGTACCCAGCCTTATCCCTATACTACAGACCCTTTAGGCTAAAACTTGAACATTGATCCCCGTATGTCCCTACATACTAGTTCAAGCCTCATTCTATTAGCCTTGGATGTTTAGTTTATTGGATTAGGGTTAATAAGACAAGATATAATACAAACATTGAATAATACATCACTTTTATTAATGTTCGGTCAAATGTACATTTACTATCTACGAGTTTTAGGGCATAAAACCCAACAATCCTGGTCTTTTCCAAAAGCAAGGAACATCATGAGCAGCACCTGATTCAGGTTTTGGAAGCCCTAAGGAGCAATGAGCTATATGCTAAATTTTCAAAATGCGAGTTTTGGTTGGATGAAGTGGCGTCCCTTAGTCACGAGGTCACCCAAGATGGTATCAGAGCGGAACCTCTCATAGTAGGATGTGGTTCGGGGACGAACCAAGGCGGAAGCTGGTGGGCATGTGACGCCCGAGGTTAGGAGGGGTACATGAATGAACTGAGATCACATCCGAATGAGAGAGATCCTGAGGACATGGAAGGATGGTCAAGATAAGCTTAAAAGAATTGATAGATCCTTCCTATACCAACAAGGTGCACCTTCCTTTTCGGTGGCTCAATCATAAGAACTTTGTAGTTAAGCGTGCTTCGCTTGGAGAAGTTCTATGTTGGGTGACCTCTTGGGAATTTTCCTAGGAAACATGTGAGTGAGGACAAAACATGCTAAAAGGATCCCGTGTTGGTTTGTGGGGATAGTCTTCACTCTTAGAAGCAGTTCAGACAAGTATGGTGACGTCGTCAGGCCGCAGGGGATGTAGGGGAATGCCGGGACCGTGAGGTGCCGAATTCGGATTTTGAGTCTTGGACCTGGGGCGTTACAATATATGTTAAAAATGTCTATTAAATAATCTTGATTAGTCAAAGTAACTTAGTTTATTCGATTAAAATTATTCTTTTGATTATTAGTTCATTAATTTTTATTAGTAATTTGAGTTAATTTTCATTGTTTTATTGATTAATCTATTAAAATTAGATAAGGTTTTCATGATTAATTTTATAAAATAAATATAGACATAATTGGTTTCCATAAAATTCTGATAACACTCTCATGCACAACCAAACATAGTTATCTTTGATTACCAACAATCTTATTTCAGACATATTATTTTCAAGGATTCTTTATTCCCATGCATCTATAAAATCTTAAATCAAAACAGTTCCTAAATTACTTTCTAAGACTTTAACCAATTTTTATTACCGGCCTAGATAAAAAATAAAATTTGCCAAATACTTCAAAAATTCCAAGCAAACTTTTTATTGAATGAGAGTGACATCTCTTCCAAAATATGAGCTTTACGAACATCGATATTTTCATCCTTGATATAAATAGTGCTATGTTCTTGTAGGGGAATGCCGGGACCGTGAGGTGCCGAATTCGGATTTTGAGTCTTGGACCTGGGGCGTTACAATATATGTTAAAAATGTCTATTAAATAATCTTGATTAGTCAAAGTAACTTAGTTTATTCGATTAAAATTATTCTTTTGATTATTAGTTCATTAATTTTTATTAGTAATTTGAGTTAATTTTCATTGTTTTATTGATTAATCTATTAAAATTAGATAAGGTTTTCATGATTAATTTTATAAAATAAATATAGACATAATTGGTTTCCATAAAATTCTGATAACACTCTCATGCACAACCAAACATAGTTATCTTTGATTACCAACAATCTTATTTCAGACATATTATTTTCAAGGATTCTTTATTCCCATGCATCTATAAAATCTTAAATCAAAACAGTTCCTAAATTACTTTCTAAGACTTTAACCAATTTTTATTACCGGCCTAGATAAAAAATAAAATTTGCCAAATACTTCAAAAATTCCAAGCAAACTTTTTATTGAATGAGAGTGACATCTCTTCCAAAATATGAGCTTTACGAACATCGATATTTTCATCCTTGATATAAATAGTGCTATGTTCTTGATATAAATAAAGTATCTTCTTTTTGAAAAAAAAATAGTGCTATGTTCAAACATTATTATTGGAGAAATACAATTGAAAAGGATGAAATTCTCCCTATATTCTCCCATTGAAGGGTTTCAACATCACATGTGAATTGGAAACCTTCCCTCAGCCATCAATGTCACATCTTAACCGAAAGAGCTTACCATTCACGTGTTTGAGGAAATGCTTGAACTAGTGAGCTGGGCTTTTAGGATATCTTTTCAATCCATTTTTGTAGTCAACAAAGTTGATGCGAAATCTATATGGTATAATCGTTCGACCATTCAGAGTTATCCCACAACGACCAAGCAAAATAGTCTTTTACTCTCGAACGATCTCTCAAAACAATTATATATATATATATATATTCGTTAGAGTAAAGAAGTGTGGAAAAAGAAGAGAGATGTTGAAAGGCCCACTCAATTGTTTTTTTTTTTTTTTTTTTTTTGAGGAAGTAGAGATGAGCTCTGTAACGACTCAACTTCTCATGACTAATTTCTAGGGTCGTTACCACATGTATGCCTACTTACTTCTAGGAAAAGGGTTGTTGGAAAATAAACATTAACACAAAACATTTGACATTTTAAAGAAAGAAAGCCTTTCGGCCTAGGATCCCAAATAAAACAAGAAACTTGCAAAAGCTTCATTAAAACAGAGGCTTTCTAAAAACATTATACAGACATATCTAAACCCTTAAGAACCACCATTTACAAATCTGACTAAAAGAAAAATGAGGAACTAAACTATGCGGAAGTCACGTTCACATATTTTTCATGGCTCGCCAGCAGCAACCTGTCACACGCTTTTTATGTCCTTGCTCGTACCTGAAAGGAAACGTTTTGAAAAGAATGAGTATTAAAAATACTCAGTAAGTAACACTACTATTAGGAGGAGATTTACAAGCATTACATGGATAACTTGAGGTTAGTTGTTGTTAAAGGGCCTAATAGTCATTTCATTTCATTTCGTTTCATTTATCATGACGTACGAGTCACGTGGACAATTAACCAGTTTGTCACATGCTTACCAACTCACTGGAGGTGCACAAGTGGGAAATTGGGAGATCTCTACTCCTACTGATGGTAGAAGGCACCCAATCAGTGAGCCAAGTCTCACCCCTCAAGGCACCTATGCGTGCATAACACTCTAACAACCAACTCACTGGTGGGGCGTCCATGGGTTTTTAGCCGGAACTTTACTTCCACAGATAGTAGAATGACACATAGTCTGTGAAGCCGAGCCCTGCCGATTTAGCTCCTCATCTCAGTCTATAAACATCTCAATCCTAGGTGTTTAATTGCCACGGTCCCTACTGGGATAAGTAACCTATCCTCATTTCGTATTAGGGCCCCTGTTAATGGAATTTGATTTAACTTGCAACCTAACCATCAAGTTTCTTTCCCATAAAGGTTTCTGAAGGGCTAATTTCACATGTACTAACTACCTCGCCTTTCATCTCATTCAAGCACAAATATCATAACTAACCTCCAAAACACTAAATAGAAAAAGGCATATGTATAGTTTAAACAACCAACAACCAAAATCAGCACATCATAATCCAAGTGACCTTACTAAACTTAGCCTCGTTATTCACTGTAATGCTACCAAAAATTCGGCAGCATAACGACATACGTATAGTTGACCCCAAATTTTCTTATCACCTGTAAACAAGAGAATACGCTTCTATATTCAAAACTGCCCAACTACAAACTTTCCCAACACTTCCGATCAATAGAATAGACTCCAAACTTCCACAAACAAAGCGAGTTAGTTCACACATCCACAACTCAACCATATAAAACCTCTTATCTTCCCCCAACATAGAGCATTCAAAGCATTCTAGGTTTAACCATGCAGAATATTGTATACTTCTCAACACAAGCATTCAGAGAATTCAAGCACATCTGGAATATTCCTCATACTATTTTTAAGTCAAAACTATTCAGAGCATTAAGCATACCATACAGACCAACACAAATAACCAAGGTGTTCAATATCGCCAGAACACACATAAACCAACATCCCATATCTCAAACCATACATAATCACATTCAAAGCATGCAATAATTCATAATAAGTAATCTCAGCCTAGCCAAGGCTATCTAAGCAGTAAGGTTACTTACTTTAGTGAAGAAGATACTTGATTTAAGCACCAACCAACTAATTCAATGTGACACCGCTCACGCCACAAGCAACTCAAATCTAAAATCACAAGAGAGGTCTTAAAATTAGAGGCATCCAATTCTCATCATTTTCTTTAGATCCAACTTAAAATAAGGAGGTTGAAACTCACCAAAAAGAGATCGATGCTTGTTGTCGCAACGAGATCGCGACGCGGAGCGGCCGACATCCTCTTTTAAAGGGTCTCTTGGAAAAGAGTTTTTGGAGTCGCCACCAATCATATTAAGGGTGTGATTGGTCACCCAATTTAACAAAACAAAAAAAAATAGTAATAAAAATAAATTTGGCCTGCGTAAATCACATTTGAGTTCGGGAGTCATTTGTGTGTAGGGAAGGTATTAGCACCCTACAACACCCGTGAAAACGGTTACCAAATTTTATCTTTTATTATCCAAATTAAAAATAGTAAATATTGGTCCACAAAAATTTATTTTCTTTTATTTTTAAATGTCCCATATTTATTAATCCATATTTTGGAGACAAAATATGAACCAACAAGTATGAGTGGCACAAAGGCCATTAAAAAAAATATTGAAAATTTATTTTGGTTTCCCAATATAACTTTCCTCACCTCAAGAATATTAGAAAATCAAATTTTTAACTTTCTAATTTCCATCCTCGGATATTGTGAGAAATTTCAGGTATTTAAGGAATTTAATCAAATAAATTCCAAAAAGAGAACACTACTCAATCTCGTTTTTAGAAAAACATAATAAATTAAAGAAAATCAATTTTTGGAAATTTATGAAAAAACACCCTCCAATTTTGAAAATTCACAATTAATGAGAAATTTCATGTATTTATGGAATTGGAAGGTCCATAAAGAGAACACTACTTTTTCTCAAAATGACTTTATTTGGATGAGACTTTTCATGTGTTTAAAGAATTTATTACAACAAATTCTAAAAAGAGAACACTACTCAATCTCAAAATGGGTTTATGAAATTCCATTTTAGTAAATTTATGAAAAATGCCCCAAATTTGAAAATTCACAATTAATGAGAAATTTCATGTATTTATGGAATTGGAAGGTCCATAAAGAGAACACTACTTTTTCTCAAAAATTGCCGAGAATTTTCATGCATTTAAAGAATTTATTCAAACAAATTCTAAAAATGAAACACTACTCAATCTCAAAAAATCATAAAAGTTCAGTTTCAAGTTTTCACATTGGAAAAAGACCATTGGTTATTTTAAATCTTAAAAATTCTAAAGTAGGGACACCTGAAATTAAATTAGATCAAATGCTATAAAACTAAACACAAAATTTAGGAAAAAACAATAATAATAAAAAAAAATAAGAAATTAAAAATAACATTAGTTATTCATACTATTAGGAACATGAAGGTTATACAGAACAATAATGAGTGCCAAATTTCTTCAATTAAAAATAAATTCTTTCATAGCAGCCAATTAAATAAAACAATTTGTTATGCAACTAATGCCAAAATTAGATATATCCCTTCAATTTTCAAATGATAATAAGAATATTCACACTGCAGTATTTTACAGAACTAAAAAAAAAATGCAAATCCAATCATAACTAAACAATACCCTTTTAAACATACTGTCATACCATTTTTTAAGAACACAATCTTAATAATCAAACTAAATATACATCCTGTATGCAATCAAATCTAATAAATATTAAAAACAACTAAAAATAGAATAAATAAAATTATGGTTAGATCCTTTTAAAGCCTTCTGCAAAAAAAAAAATGGTCTAGGATAATAATAAGCTGCAAATCAAGGTCACAGTAAACACAGGATAATAAAATTTTATGCATAATATCTCAATATTCAAACTAAATTTACATTCTATATGCAATCAAATCTAATAAAGTAAAAAAAAAAAAAAGAGATTGAAAAAAAAACAAATAAATAAAATAATTATAGTGGGATCTTTTTAAAGCTTTCTGCAAAACAGTTGCAAATCAACAAGGTCCCAGTAAACACAGATTCAAATAAAAAATTTATGCATAATACAAAAATAATGGAAAGAAAGAAAAACAAAAAAAAACGACAACATACTCACAAAAATACAGAACTGCAAATCAACCTAACCCATTCTAAATCTCATTTTCATGAATCAAATCTATCTCCAATCCACATAATACAAAAAGCTGCAAACCAACAAAACCTATTCTAAACTCACAGTAAACAAACAAATGGAATTAATTTATGCTAAGGAAAAAAAAAAAATCAAAAACACAAAATTGAAAATAAATTCTCAACCTTTAATGGTAGTGTTGTTGAAATACTTTGGGTTGCAAAGAATTCTTTGTACCGGATGGACACAAAAGATGAAGGATCAAAACCAAAAATAAATTTCGCCAAGAGTCTTACCCTTTATTTTCACAGGAAATCAATCCATTTAAATAGGCCAGAGAGCTTCCACTAATATGTCGATGGAAACGTTTTTGAGAGGAGGTTAAGGGAATGAGAAACTAAAGGGCATGACCAGATCAGCAGGGAAGACTACGGATGATGAAGATATGGAGAGAGAATGGGAAGAAGAAAAAAAAGACGTTAGGGAAAAAGTGGTTATGATGATAATAATAATAATAATAACAACAATAATAATAACAATAATAATAAATAAATAAATAATAAAAATAAACAAAGAAACAAAATAAATAAATAAATGATAACAAAAATAACAATAAAAATAACAACAATCTTATTCTATATAATAAAATAAACATAAACACTAAAATAAAGAAAAATAAGAAAATGAACCGGACCAAATATGGTATCTACAGTTTGCCCCCCTTTGTTCGTCCTGAAGGAACTTAAGGATGGACAAAGGAAAAGATAAAGTATTTGGTCGGTGAAATTTTTATAAAAATAGCTATCTTAGCTCTAGGGTTGGGTTCAAAATATATTGACCTCAGTTCTAGGACTAGGTTCAATTTAACCAAAAATTTGAGAAAGCTTCGACCTCAGTTCCAGGACTGGGTTCGAAATATATTGGACCTGATGGATACAGGCTTCGACCTCAGTTCCGGGACTGGGTTCGATTTAACCAAAATTTGAGAAGACTTCGACCTCAGTTCTAGGGCTGGGTTCGAAATATATTGGACCTGATGGATACAGGCTTCGACCTCAGTTCCAGGACTGGGTTCGAAGTATATTGGACCTGATGGATACAGGCTTCGACCTCAGTTCCAGGACTGGGTTCGATTTAACCAGAATTTGAGAAGGCTTCGACCTCAGTTCTAGGACTGGGTTCGATTTAACAAAAATTTGAGAAGACTTCGACCTCAGCTCTAGGGCTGGGTTCAAAATATATTGGACCTGATGGATACAGGCTTCGACCTCAGTTCCAGGACTGGGTTCGATTTAACCAAAATTTATTTTCTTAGCATTATGCGTATAAATTTTTTGAAAAGGTCACCATCACACTTCACCATCCCCACTAATAATTAGTTAAATTGATCATAGGATAGAACAAGACATCATATTTTGAGAAATGGCTTTTTTGATCACATAGCCTCTAATTAGCCTTTGCCTTTCCTTCCTTAATCAAGGAGATGGAACATAACATGCCCCCTTTCATAATACAAAACTTCATTTTGATGTGCCTTGCCATCGCGGTTAGCTCATTATCTCAACCCATGGATATTTTTATTGCCCTTGCATAAGGATCTTTATGCAAGCTTAATTTCAACAAGTTTTACAAGAGTAATTCATAACATTATTATTTGAGTTATGACTTCAACAAGTGTTACTTTGTTCTTGCTAGTTATAGGAAGACAAAGTCATAAAAATAGAAAGATGGATTCAAGGCTTGTTAACAACGCTTTAAAAGAAAGAACAGAGAGAGGTATAAGTAAAGGATACATTTGAAAATGTAATTGGGGACATCATTGAAATAATAATAATATTTGATAAGAAAGGACAACGAAGCAGATGAGGAGAGGGATACACTTGAGAAAAGTAATCAGGGCCACAATATTCAAAGAATTTAATATTAGCCTTCACAGACATCTCTTAACACCAGGGAGTCTTCTAAGGTTCATGATTTCATGCATAATATTTTCGAACATGATCTGCATTCACAGGGCTCCTCAGCTCGTCTCCATCCATGTGGGTCAGAAGCAAAGCTCCCCCCGAGAAAGCTTTCTTTACTATGAATGGACCTTCGTAGTTAGGAGTCCATTTTCCTCGATAATCCTTTTGATGGAAAGGAAGTATCCTTTTCAATACTAGGTCCCCTTCTTGAAAACATCGAAGGTGCACTTTCTTATCATATGCACGCATTATTCTCTTTTGGTAAAGTTGGCCATGACTTAATGCAGCTAACCGCTTTTCTTCAATAAGATTCAATTGCTCATACCGACCTCGAATCCACTCAGCTTCTTCTAATTTAGTTTCCATAAGAACTCTTAAGGAAGGTATCTCCACCTCCAAAGGAAGGACAGCTTCCATACCATAAACCAACGAAAATGGCGTTGCCCCAGTTGAGGTACGAATTGACGTGCGATACCCATGTAATGCAAATGGCAATATTTCATGCCAATCTTTATATGTTGTGGACATTTTCTCAATGATTTTTTTAATATTCTTGTTGGCTGCCTCGACTGCACCATTCATTTTTGGACGATATGGAGTTGAATTTCGATGATTTATCTTGAACTGCTCACAAAGCTCACTCATCATCTTGTTGTTAAGATTCTTTGCATTATCTGTAATGATGCTTTCTGGAAGACCATAACGACAGATCAACTCTTTCTTGATAAACTTGAGCACTACTCCTTTTGTGACATTGCGATAAGACATAGCTTCAATCCATTTAGTGAAATAATCAATAGCCACAAGAATAAATCGATGACCATTTGAAGCTTTAGGATCAATGGGCCCTATAACATCCATTCCCCACATAGAGAAGGGCCAAGGTGCTGATAAAACATGCAATGGGGACGATGGTGCATGGATCTTGTCCATGTAAATTTGGCATTTTTGGCACCCTCTTGCATATCTTATGCAATCTGATTCCATTGTCGTCCAATAATACCCAGCTCTAAGTATTTGTCTAGCCATCAAATGTCCATTGGCGTGTGTTCCACATATTCCTTCATGGACTTCTGTCATGATTTGTTTTGCTTCATCCGTATCAACACATCTGAGGAGTACCATATCATGGTTTCTTTTATAAAGAACCTCACCACTTAAGAAAAATTTCATGGCTAATCTTCTTAGCGTACGTTTATCATTCTCAGAAGCTCCGAGTGGATATTCTCTAGATTTTATGTACTGTCGGATGTCAAAGTACCAGGGCTTGTTATCAACTTCTTTTTCGATAGTCATGCAATAAGCCGGTACATCCCGCTTTGTAATCTTGATTGGATAGATTTCACATGTAAGATCAAGATCAAACATAACTGCCAAGGTTGCTAATGCATCTGCCATTCGATTATCTTTTCTATGCACATGGTCAAATGTAATTTCTTCAAAATTTTTGGATAACTCTGTTATGTACTGGCTATAAGGTACTAATTTGGAGTCTTTAGTTTCCCATTCTTCCTTGACTTGATGGATCACTAACATTGAATCACCGAAAACCCGCAATTTCTTAATATTCATTTCCCATGCCGCTTGGAGCCCCATGATGCAAGCCTCATACTCAGCAGTATTGTGAGTGCATTCAAAGTGCAATTTGGCTGTTAGAGGAATAACTTTCCCTTCAGGAGAAATTAGCACAACCCCAATCCCATGTCCTAACTCATTTGATGCACCATCGAAGAGCATGGTCCATGTTTCATTATCTAGAGTATCCTCTTCTATTTGAAATATATTCTCGTCTGGAAAATCCACCCTCATTGGCTCGTAATCCTTGATTGGTTGGGCTGCTAAGTAGTCAGCGAGTGCACTTCCTTTGATTGCCTTCTTAGTGACATATACAATATCATATTCTGACAACAGCACTTGCCATTTGGCAATCCTTCCAGATAAGGAAGGCTTTTCAAAAATATATTTTATTGGATCCATTTTTGAAATAAGCCATGTGGTATGGTACAACATATACTGTCTCAAGCGATGTGCCGTCCACACCAATGCACAACAAGTTCTTTCTAACATTGAATATTTAGCTTCATAACTGGTGAACTTTTTGCTTAAATAATATATGGCATGCTCTTTCTTTCCGGATAAGTCATGTTGTCCCAGAACACCACCCATGGAATTCTCTAATACAGTTAAATATAAGATGAGTGGACGCCCTGGAGTTGGAGGTACCAACACAGGCGGGTTTTGCAAGTATTGTTTGATTTTGCTAAATGCCTCTTTGCAATCATCGTCCCATTTTCCTGTGTTATTTTTCCGCAAAAGTTTGAAGATTGGTTCACATGTAGACGTCAAGTGCGAGATAAATCTTGATATGTAATTCAATCTTCCCAAAAATCCTCTAACTTCCTTTTCTGTTTGAGGAGGTGGCATTTCCATAATGGACTTTACTTTATCAGGATCTACTTTGATTCCCTCTTCACTAACAACAAACCCCAACAACTTCCCTGAGGTTGCCCCAAATGTGCATTTAGATGGATTTAATTTCAATTGATACTTTCTCAATCTTTCAAACAACTTTTGAAGGGTGATTGTGTGGTCTTCACCAATCTTTGATTTTGCAATCATATCATCCACATATACTTCTATTTCCTTATGCATCAAGTCATGAAAAAGCGTGACCATGGCCCGCTGGTATGTTGCCCCAGCATTTTTCAAACCAAAAGGCATTACCTTGTAGCAGAATGTTCCCCAAAGCGTAATGAAAGTTGTTTTCTCTTGATCCTCTTCAGCCATTCTGATTTGATTATATCCCGAGAAGCCATCCATAAAGGAGAAGGTAGAGTATCCTGCTGTGTTATCCACTATCATGTCAATGTGAGGTAACGGAAAGTTATCCTTTGGACTGGCTCTATTTAGATCTCTATAGTCCACACACATCCTTACTTTCCCATCTTTCTTTGGTACTGGAACGATATTTGCCACCCATTCAGGATATTTTGACACCGTAAGGAACCCTGCTTCAATTTGCTTTTTAACTTCTTCTTTGACTTTAATCAATACATCAGGCTTCATCTTACGCAGTTTTTGTCTTACTGGGTTGCATTCGGGTTTCAACGGAAGACGATGAACCACAATATCGGTGTCTAAACCTGGCATATCTTGGTAACTCCAAGCGAATACGTCTTGATACTCATGTAGTAGTTTGATTAATTTTTTTCCGAGCTTCACTTGTCATAGATGTGCCAATTTTTATCTCTTTTACTTCATCTTGAGATCCCAAATTGATTACTTCAATTAGTTCCTGGTGAGGACCCATAACATTGTCCTCTTCCTCCACCAACCTTAATAATTCTGGAGATGGTTCAAACTTTTCTTCAATATCACTTTCCTTATCGAACTCCATGTTGTGTACCGAAGTATCAAGGGTAAGACTAACATCTTCATTCTTATGAACATTGCCCATGAAGCTATTTGGACTTTTGTGTTTTATTTTGCAAATGAAAAGGAGAAAAGAAAAGCAAAAGAGAAATTAGAATACGTCAAAGGAAAAGCCAAAATTTTATTGATAACAAGAATAATACACCCATGTTTAGAAAAAACAACCTACGGCCTTGGGTAGAGCCTCTTAAAAATAAAAAGGAATTAACAAATAAATGCTTAATCATTACTCTTGCAAATCTTGTGAAAATATAGGTAGATCTACAACATCCCAATTGTTAAGCTCGAAATCAGGTGAACATGCGTAGATTATGTCCTCTTCGTGTGGTAGCTCATTAACAACTGCTGCGATCGACAAGTTTCGCACTTCCATTGATAAGTGATCTGTTGAGTAAGAGTCCAACGTTGAGAAGCTCAAGTCAGCACTTTTGAAGTTATCACACAATGATGGTAAACGTTTGAGACTTGGAGTGAATCCCTTTCCTTCTAACCTAGCCAATCGCTTTTCTTTCTTTTCTTCCTGAAGTCTAATTTTATCACATTTGGTAGGCTTATAGCCCAACCCAAAGGTCCCAACATTGCTTGGTGTGCTCAGCAACCTTTCTAAGTTTTGATTCAATGGATATCCTCCATTTACCACTACTTTAGTTGCCATTTCTTTCGCCTTAGACATGTGAGATCTTGTCAGTTCAAAACCTCCCATTATAGTTGCATGGGCAATTTCAAAAGAACGAAAAGAACATTCTAATGCTTCCTCCGCTGCTTCCACATATGGGGTTGAGACGGGCTTGGTTATCAAGAAATCCTCCTCTCCCAATAAACTAACCAGTTTATTTCCAACAACAAATTTCAATTTTTAGTGTAACGTGGACGGTACTACTCCTGCAGAATGGATCCAAGGTCGCCCTAACAGAAAACTGTATGCTGGTGTAATTTCCATGACTTGGAAAGTTATGTTGAAAGTACATGGGCCAATTTTGATTGACAACTCAATATCACCAATAACTTCTCTACGCGATCCGTCAAATGCTCTTACAACCATGCTGCTTGATCTTATGTGTGACATGTCTACTGGAAGCTTTAACAATGTAGACTTAGGCATCACATTGAGAGCCGATCCATTATCAACTAGCACTCTTGCTATGACATAGTTCCTGCACTTTACTTGAATATGTAGTGCTTTTGTGTGACCTAAACCCTCAGGAGGGATTTCATCATCAGTAAAAACTATGAAATTGGAAGATGTGATGTTTCCAACAATCCCACTAAATTTTTCCACAGAAATATCATGACCAACATGCGCCTTGTTCAAGATATCCAACAACACTTTGCGATGTGGTTCAGAATTCAAAAATAGAGATAGTAGAGAAATTCGTGCTGGAGTATGATGCAGTTGCTCTATGATCTTATATTCACTTTGCTTTACTATCTTTAAGAACTCTTCTGCTTCCTCTTCAGTGACAGGCTTATTGTATTCCATATCTTTAGCTATGATAGACTCTTCTATATCTCGCCCTTTGCCATGCTCAGACATGATTTTTTTATCATTTTTCCTCGTTTGCCCCAATATCAAACCACTTGATGGTTTCAATAGATTCTCTGGTGTATAACACCTACCACTTCGAGTTATTCCACTAACTCCTGTAATGTTGTCAATTGATGGATTTGTAAGAGTTTGACACTCATATCTCCATGGTACTGCCTTCATGTCCTTAAACTTGAAAGGACCAGGCACTTGAATTGTGATAGGTCGAGGATTCTGAAGAGATGAAACATTATGATTCTCTTGGTATATGATAGTCAAAGGCTTTGGTGGGAAGGACTCAATTACTTCCCTTCCGTGGGAAGAAGATTCTCCTGTTAATGTGCTGACATCGTCTTCCCCCATTTCGTTTACTCTTCTACATATCATGAGTATCTTTGAATCCATAAGTTGTTGTACTTTGGATCTGAACTTGTCACAATATTGAATGGTATGTCCAGCAATTCCTAGATGGAATATGCAATGTTTTTCTTCATCATACCCTTCATATCTTACTGTAGGGTCCAAGTACTCTTGTTTGACATACCCCGCATCAGAAAGAGTCTCGAAAAGTACTTCCATAGGCGTTGTAATCTCGTAAACCTTCTCTTTACACACTTCAGAGAGATAATCTACAGCATTCACTTTTGGGTTCTCATGATTAGGTAATGGGTTATTATTGATATCCGGATTTTCCCCAGCTTTCTTAAAGTTTAACCATCCAGCATTGATTAAGGTTTGCACCTTTTTCTTCAAAGCGAAACAATTCTCTGTTGAGTGTCCGATTCCTCCAGCATGATAGTCACAACGAGCATTTGGATCATACCATTTTGGATAAGGAGGCTGTACAGGATCCATTGGGATGAGAGCCAATTGTCGATTTTCAATTAACTGAGGTAAAAGCTCTGAATAAGTCATGGGAATCGGATCATAATGCCATGAGTTTTGGTTGCCCCTACTATTTTGACCCTGCACAAATGGTCTAGTTGAATGCGCATTTTGCTGTGGAAAATGCGCATTTGCTGGCTTTGTAGCTCCAGAAAATGTATGACTTGACACGTAATTATTGTAGGGAGCATTAGAGATATTGTTCATGTACTTTTGCTCGTATTCTCCTTTACCAAACTTTGGTTTATTTTTCCAAGAGTTTGTAAAGCTAATTGCTTGAACTTCTCCTTCCTCTTCTTTGATGTTGTTCCTTTCTTTCCCACAGTCGATTCAGTTGTAGCGACTGCTATCCTTCCATGTTTAATTCCATATTCAATTCTTTCACCAATAACGATGATGTCAGAGAAGCTGGTTGCTACATTACCAATCATGTGATCATAAAAAGGAGATCGCAAAGTGTGCATAAACATAGCCGTCATTTCCTTATCTGTTAGCGGTGGTTGAACCTCGGCAGCCATATCCCTCCACCTCTGGGCGTATTCCTTGAAACTTTCTGAAGTTCTTTTCTCCATCCTCTGCAAGTCAAGGCGATCTGGCGCCATGTCAATATTATGCTTATACTGCTTTAGAAATGCGTCCGCTAGGTCCTTCCAAACATGAATGTGTGTATTGTCTAACTGTATATACCATCGAGTGGCTGGCCCAGTTAAACTATCTTGAAAGCAATGGATCAATAATTTGTCATTATTGATGTGTGCAGCCATTTTTCTGCAGTACATTATGAGATGACTCCTAGGACATGATGATCCATCATATTTATCAAACTCTGGGACTTTAAATTTTGCTGGAACCGTCAAACCTGGCACTAAACACAATTGCGTGGCATCAATATTTCCATAAACATCTGTCCCTTCAATTGCTCGTAATCTCTCTTCTAGAACCTCCAACTTTTCCTTAGCTTGAACGCCCTCATGCTGTCTCATCTCCGATTGTTGACCAGACATTGTCATATTATTGATTTGAATTCCAGCTTGAGCTTCCAATTGTTCCATATCTGGAACAGGAGTGTAGAGTGGATTCGAAGCAACATATTGTTGGGGGGTTTGTGGCTGTGGAAAATGCAGACGTTGTCGTACATGTTGAGGAGTAAATCCTGGTGGATAAGCAGGATCATCGATTTCCTGGATTGGATTGCTTGCCTGCGCTGCTTCTACAACCCCTTTTCCTTTACCAGTTGAAAGTAGCTCTAGAATTTTCGCTACTTGTTCACTAAGATTATTGATATCTTGTTTCATTTTCTCCATATCCTTTCCTTGCTCTTCCATAATTCGCCTTTTATATCTTGTATTGTAGGGATGGTGAATTGGAATATTGTGAGCTATTTTTATTCCTTTAGAGAAAGAAGAGAAAAGATAATGAATAAACAAAAATAGTAATAATTAATAATATAAATAAATAAAAAGAGAGAAAATAAAATAAATAAATAAACTAATTCTTAACTAAAGGATACACTACAAAGAGAAAGTGCAATGTACATTATTTTTTTATTGTCATAAATGCAAAATTCAACAGAAACGAACAATTAATGAAAACAGCCAAGATGCCCAAGTTCTTTGCATATCATCCTTAGAAACCTATCCAAGTCATCTGCTTTAGGTTGCATCGGAGAAATATTGACTCTTAGTTCAGCCGCCCATTCCGCAAAGCCATTAGCCCTTCTAGCAACGAATCTAAGAATTTCAATGGTTTGATCCACACGCCCTAAGATCATATGAAAATTTCTTCCTTGTAGGTCATAATCAATCTTCATTTCTTTGTAATTTGCCTCCAGCTGCTGATACTTATGCAATATCATTTCACTTGAATTTTGGTGTACGGTGAGCTGGTGGTGTAAAGACTCGGCATAATTTCTCAGTGTTCCGTATTCTTCTGAGTGCTCTACCATTCTCGCTTGTAAAGTGTCGACAGTTTCCCGCAAAGAATGATTATTCGCCTCTAATTCTGTTATTTGCGTGTTCTGTTTACTAATCGATGTATTCAATTCATTGATGAATTCCACAAGCAAACTCTTCCCATGTTCTAAATCTTTGATGTAGTCCTCTCGGGATTTCAACACTTCTCGTAATGTCGCTCTTTCATTTTTCAAACTTCGATTTTCTTTATTCATCTGTCTCATCTCCTGGTCTAAAGCTTTGTAACTATTTTCTAGCTCATTATGGTTCTCCAAGAACCCTTTAGTCTTCTCAAGCTCTTTTTGTATTTGGGTCGCATGATTCATCCATTGAGTTGTCTCTTTACGTAGCTTCTCATTCTCTTGTTCCAATAACCGATTTCTTTCTTCCATTCTCCTGCATTCTTCACTCCATTGACTCAACTGATCTTGTGTTGGCTCTTCTGGCTTCTCATTTTTCCCCTTTGGGATGAACTTTGTTATGCTCTTTCTTCTATTCATTTGCCAAGCTTCATATTCACTAGTAACCCCTTCGTAATGCCCTTTACTTTTCACCTTCCTCACAGATTTCCATGCATTGACCGCCTGACGTTTTTTCTCGTTGAAGTCCTCGAGATCATAAGAAAACTCTAATTCTTGTAGATTGTGAGTAACCGGTATAAACTGCTTGAACCACATTTGTCGTAAAACTAACAAAGGTGCATAATTAATGCCCCCCATGGCCCTAACAAAGGCACACTATAGAAATCTCCACACCTATATGTCATGGCCTTTAAGGGCATCCATGGAGCCTTCCATATAATATTTTCAGACTTGATTGTTGTAAAGAAAGACATCCATGCTTCCTTCTTTGGGAATGTTGGATCCCAAACTGCTACACCAAACTCACTGATTGTATTTCGTGTCAAATTCCATGGGTTACTAAAATCTATCTTTGGACATGTAAACTCTAACGGACATTTGATATGGCTATGAATCCAAATGTAGAGTAATGGAACACAACAATTCAACTTTCCTTCACCCCTTATTCTGCAGTAGTTGAGAGATCGAAAAGTTTCTGCTAATAATGGTATAACTGGATTGGCTCCTCGTTCTATGTCAAAGAACAGCTTCGTCACTTTCCCATCAACATATCCCTTTGCTTTAGGGAATAACACTGCTCCATAAATGCATAATGCGAATAAAGTCAGGCCCTTATCCTCATCCAGGTGGGCTTGAGTGATCTTTACTAAATAATCCATCGATATGTTTTCTTCTTCCCCTTTAGTCCTCATGTGCTTTTGAATATCAGCAGCGTGGACGTTTGTCAAAAACTTTGATAAAGTCCTTTTTGCTGTTAACTTGGGGTTGAAACAATAAATTATGTCGTCTTCCTTCTCAGGAATGTTGAGCATAGCTTGATATTCCTCGATTGTTGGTAATAAGTCAAACGACCCGAACGTGAAGCAACGGTAAGCTGGATCCCAAAAGTGAACTATAGCTCTTAAAGTAAAATGGTTCACTGGAATATACATCAAATCCGCTATATGACCATACTTCTTTGAGAACACAAATCTACGCTCTGGTGACAAACCCTCCCATATGGCCTTCAATTTGGTCAAATCATTTTGTGTGAAAGAGATTTGGCAACTGGTTGGCAAGGATATCTGAGAAGAATCAGTTAAGCTATCACCAAATTTTTGCTGTATTTTCTCGGCCCATTGGAGAACAACACCTGGTTCATCATACTTAGGTGCCAAGGATGAATGCATGGACACATTGGACATGTTGACGCTCATTGTGTTCTCCTTTTGCATAAAATGACAATAAAAATTTCAGTTATTCCACTTTCATCACAATAACACACATAGAGAGAGAGAAAAAAAAAATTAAGAATAGTAATTAGCATTATTAATAATATTATAAGGCTTTCATGTGCCTACACGAGAGCCGAAGCTCTTCGAAGGTAAACACTACTCACCTTAGATTTTTAGGAATTAATGCACATACATGAAAGGAGCTTTTTTCCAAATAATAATAATAATCTTAATAAATAAATATATAATATAAAATATAAAATAATAAGAATAAAAATAATTTAATTAAATAATAATAATAATAGAAGGGAATAAAAAAATAATAAAAGAAAATTGAATGACGAAAAAGAAGAGGGAAAAAAAAATGCGAGACTTTGAAGGGTATAGGAAAGCTAGGCTCTCAAAATTTATAAGGGAGGAATGTAAAACCCAAGGCATGACCTTCAATATAGAAATGGATTCTCCAATTAGCTTAATCTTGAAGGAAAGAAGAAGGAGAAAGAAAAATGGAGAAGGTATCTCATAGAGGTCGAAACTCCTTGACACTTAACTACCAAATCCTTAATCTAGTCTTAAAGAGTCATGAGAACCTTAATTGAAAGAGGAAGGAAAAAAAAATGAGACATAGTAAATACATGAAATAATTGGCGCATAAAAAATGCAGTGTGGGTATTCCTTAATCCTAAATGGATAAGACCCTCAAATTAATCCTGATATTATTTTTAAAAATATAACAAAAGGATTAATCTGAGCGAGAATTTTTCGTGTGCCTGCACGGGGGTCGGAACCCCTCGAAGGTCGACACTACTCCATCCTCAATTCTAATCTTAAAGGGTGATAGCCCGGGTAGGAGGCTTGTGAATGTGTGTGAAATACGTGGTGACATGCAACTTAAATCTTCATAAAATGATAAAATATCTTTTTCGAATCAATAAAATAATAGAATAAATGAACATATAAAATAAACGACATCAATTGGATAAAATAATAAATTAATGAAATATCAATATAAATACATGAAATAACTACTGGATACAAAATGATGAAGTGTTGGCATGTCTAAATCCTAAATGGATAAGGCCCTCAAATCAATCCTGATATTATAAAAAGTAACAAAAGGATTGATCTGAGCGAGAATTTTTCGTGTGCCTGCACGGGGGCCGGAACCCCTCGAAGGTCGACACTACTACATTCTCAATTCTAATCTTAAAGGGTATAGCCCGGGTAGGAGGCTTGTGAATTTGTGTGAGATGCATGACAACATGTAACTTAGATTTACATAATAAAAAGAATAAAAGTAATAGGCAGATAATTTACAATAAGCTAAACAACACAATAAATTAATAAATAAGAAAAAAAATTTACTAACAAACAAACAAACAAAATGGACCAACACAAACAAAAAAAAAAACAAAAAAAAAACAAATAAAAGTATTTGGATACTAAAGAAAAGATAAAAATTCAGCAGTTTAGACTCTCATGAAGCGGTCCCCAGTGGAGTCGCCAAGCTGTCGCAACGAGATCGCGACGCGGAGCGGCCGACATCCTCTTTTAAAGGGTCTCTTGGAAAAGAGTTTTTGGAGTCGCCACCAATCATATTAAGGGTGTGATTGGTCACCCAATTTAACAAAACAAAAAAAATAGTAATAAAAATAAATTTGGCCTGCGTAAATCACATTTGAGTTCGGGAGTCATTTGTGTGTAGGGAAGGTATTAGCACCCTACAACACCCGTGAAAACGGTTACCAAATTTTATCTTTTATTATCCAAATTAAAAATAGTAAATATTGGTCCACAAAAATTTATTTTCTTTTATTTTTAAATGTCCCATATTTATTAATCCATATTTTGGAGACAAAATATGAACCAACAAGTATGAGTGGCACAAAGGCCATTAAAAAAAATATTGAAAATTTATTTTGGTTTCCCAAAATAACTTTCCTCACCTCAAGAATATTAGAAAATCAAATTTTTAACTTTCTAATTTCCATCCTCGGATATTGTGAGAAATTTCATGTATTTAAGGAATTTAATCAAATAAATTCCAAAAAGAGAACACTACTCAATCTCGTTTTTAGAAAAACATAATAAATTAAAGAAAATCAATTTTTGGAAATTTATGAAAAAACACCCTCCAATTTTGAAAATTCACAATTAATGAGAAATTTCATGTATTTATGGAATTGGAAGGTCCATAAAGAGAACACTACTTTTTCTCAAAATGACTTTATTTGGATGAGACTTTTCATGTGTTTAAAGAATTTATTACAACAAATTCTAAAAAGAGAACACTACTCAATCTCAAAATGGGTTTATGAAATTCCATTTTAGTAAATTTATGAAAAATGCCCCAAATTTGAAAATTCACAATTAATGAGAAATTTCATGTATTTATGGAATTGGAAGGTCCATAAAGAGAACACTACTTTTTCTCAAAAATTGCCGAGAATTTTCATGCATTTAAAGAATTTATTCAAACAAATTCTAAAAATGAAACACTACTCAATCTCAAAAAATCATAAAAGTTCAGTTTCAAGTTTTCACATTGGAAAAAGACCATTGGTTATTTTAAATCTTAAAAATTCTAAAGTAGGGACACCTGAAATTAAATTAGATCAAATGCTATAAAACTAAACACAAAATTTAGGAAAAAACAATAATAATAAAAAAAAATAAGAAATTAAAAATAACATTAGTTATTCATACTATTAGGAACATGAAGGTTATACAGAACAATAATGAGTGCCAAATTTCTTCAATTAAAAATAAATTCTTTCATAGCAGCCAATTAAATAAAACAATTTGTTATGCAACTAATGCCAAAATTAGATATATCCCTTCAATTTTCAAATGATAATAAGAATATTCACACTGCAGTATTTTACAGAACTAAAAAAAAATGCAAATCCAATCATAACTAAACAATACCCTTTTAAACATACTGTCATACCATTTTTTAAGAACACAATCTTAATAATCAAACTAAATATACATCCTGTATGCAATCAAATCTAATAAATATTAAAAACAACTAAAAACAGAATAAATAAAATTATGGTTAGATCCTTTTAAAGCCTTCTGCAAAAAAAAAATGGTCTAGGATAATAATAAGCTGCAAATCAAGGTCACAGTAAACACAGGATAATAAAATTTTATGCATAATATCTCAATATTCAAACTAAATTTACATTCTATATGCAATCAAATCTAATAAAGTAAAAAAAAAAAAGAGATTGAAAAAAAAAACAAATAAATAAAATAATTATAGTGGGATCTTTTTAAAGCTTTCTGCAAAACAGTTGCAAATCAACAAGGTCCCAGTAAACACAGATTCAAATAAAAAATTTATGCATAATACAAAAATAATGGAAAGAAAGAAAAACAAAAAAAAACGACAACATACTCACAAAAATACAGAACTGCAAATCAACCTAACCCATTCTAAATCTCATTTTCATGAATCAAATCTATCTCCAATCCACATAATACAAAAAGCTGCAAACCAACAAAACCTATTCTAAACTCACAGTAAACAAACAAATGGAATTAATTTATGCTAAGGAAAAAAAAAATCAAAAACACAAAATTGAAAATAAATTCTCAACCTTTAATGGTAGTGTTGTTGAAACACTTTGGGTTGCAAAGAATTCTTTGTACCGGATGGACACAAAAGATGAAGGATCAAAACCAAAAATAAATTTCGCCAAGAGTCTTACCCTTTATTTTCACAGGAAATCAATCCATTTAAATAGGCCAGAGAGCTTCCACTAATATGTCGATGGAAACGTTTTTGAGAGGAGGTTGAGGGAATGAGAAACTAAAGGGCATGACCAGATCAGCAAGGAAGACTACGGATGATGAAGATATGGAGAGAGAATGGGAAGAAGAAAAAAAAGACGTTAGGGAAAAAGTGGTTATGATGATAATAATAATAATAATAATAACAACAATAATAGTAACAATAATAATAAATAAATAAATAATAAAAATAAACAAAGAAACAAAATAAATAAATAAATGATAACAAAAATAACAATAAAAATAACAACAATCTTATTCTATATAATAAAATAAACATAAACACTAAAATAAAGAAAAATTAGAAAATGAACCGGACCAAATATGGTATCTACAGTCCGGGCTTCCAATTTAACTTTAATTCGAAAATTCGACCTCCTATCACTATGGGTATCTTGAAATCATTAACCAAACTCAATGGGTATTTCTCTAAATTGTTTTAATCAACCAAAAATAGGCTTAATTCACTTACCCACTGCTGAAACTTGCCGAAAAATGCTAAAAACAGTCCAAAAACGTTCCTGCCCGCGCCACTCTACACACCCACTGGAATTCGCGATTAGAAGCTGCTGTAACGCCGAAGAAGACAACGAAAAATGAGTTGAAAAACAGAGAGAGAGAGACCGCCCAAAGCAACGAAAACGAGAAGAAAAACGTGAGGAAGACATACCTCTGCTGATTCGAGTTTGATTGCACTCCTCCTACACCCTGCCTCGAGTGAAATCACCAGAATCGAACCCCCACGTGCATTGGACGAAGAAGGGGACGCGTCAGCTGGTCTTGTGCTGGCGGGTTCGTGCGGCAACGGTGGCAGCTTCAGACGACGGCGTGTAATTCGTGAGCAGCGACGGAGAGAGATTGCCGAGAGAGATGGAGAGGGTTGACGGCGGCGTTGTGGGTAACTGTCAACGGTGGCGGCGCAACGAAAAGGCGACGATGGAGGGGCGACGGCGTCGTGCGGTGCTGCAGACCGAGAGAAGACAGAGTGAGAATTGGAGATGAGGGCGTGAGAGAGGGAGGGAAATCGGGGAGAGAGAGAATAACTCTCTTTTTTTTTTTTAAATACCTTTGCCCGAAAATTTGGGGGGAAAAAAACCCCTTTTCCCTTCTTGACCGGCCAAAAAAATAACCAATCCACTTTCCTTTTTTTTTTCTTTTCAATATGGGTTGTTACAAGCTTTATAGTAATCAATTCTGAAGTTGTCCACAAGTTCTTCATGAAGAGAGAGAGTGATATTGTTAAACTCATCAATTCCTACGATAAAAACAAAGTATATATAAGAAAGGTTATGGATATACGGTTGAAAAAGAAGGTGAAAAACGCTTTCAAAGTCGATTATCCCACAATCTGATCCATGGATAAAGTTTTGTTAGGACAAATGTGTCCTAAAAAATGAGTATTCGACTCGAATAAATAGGAAAAGATGTCGGCTCCCTTGTGACTGGACAAATAAGTGACTAGTTGAAAATATATTGCCTTTTATTTGAGATGGGGATTGTTATGATGCATACGTAATTTTATATACCAATTAGAAGTGGGATAAAAGCAAGACAAATATCTTCATTAGTAGAAGAAAAATTGGGTGGAATTCTTAAGTAAAACTTTAAAATCTTATGTGAAAATAAAGAAGATATCATATTAACATAGAAATATAGAGAGCTCGTATAATTAACATACCATTCTCTATGATATAGATGAGTGAATTATTATTGTACTTTGGTTTTGTACACAGAAGCACATCTCGAATGCCTTGAGGTCGATAAACTGCCAACCATGGGGAAGCCGCTATCATACCGTGGGAAAGCCATTGTGCTCGGTCGAAATGTTGGCACGAGCGTCAGAGAAGTAGGTGGTTCGGGTTAGCATTGGGAGGGAGGTGTGTATGTTCAGCATAATTGGCAAGTGTAGTAGTTTAATCCAAGAAAATCAAACGACCCTTTCACCAACTCAAATTGCTCTTGTGTGAACTTTGGTAGTCTTTTTTCGAGAAGGGACTTCGACTGTGTTTGATTTAACTTTTCAAATGTTTAATTTAAAAAAAAAATCATTTTGAAAAAAAATTATAGTATTTGACAACCACTAAAAATAGCTTATTATAAATTGAGATTTAAAAATAAATCATTTTGAGAGACACTTGAAAGTAGATTTTTTAAAAAGAGTTTTTAAGTATGTAATAACTTGGGTATAGAAACACTTATGAGACAAAGTAACCAAACATGTGAGTGTTTAAATTCTAAACAATTTTTATACAAAATGTTTTTAAAAAAATGCATTCTTTAAAAACACTTAAACTAAAAGGTATTCCAAGCGGACCCTTCATGCTCTTTGGATAATCTCCAAACGTCGATGGATCCATGAACCTGAATTTTTGGGAACAAAACCAATAATGTATGATCTCTACATGTTGTGGAAAAATTAAATAGAGATTGAGATTATTTTAGTCTATTGAAATAAATACTCTTAATGTTTTGAGAGTTTTAATTCGATCTCTAATGTTTAAACAAATTTCAACTTTGTGTCTAATAAGTCTCTTTTTAACTTTAAGCTTAGAAATACAACTTTCTCTGTGCGTTCTTTGTTTTCTTTTCTATTTTCTAAACATATTTTTAAAATCCAAGTCAAGTTTTAAATATTAATTAAAAAAATTTAAAAACTTGTGTTTTGTTTTTGAATTTGGTTAAAAATTCAACTCTTTGTTTAAATTAAAAGAGGTGAAAACCATTAAATAAATCAGAATTCAAATCTTCGAAATATTATTTCATCTCTCATGATTTAACAAAACTATTAAAATGAAAGAAAATAAATTTGGGTATTTTAATTTACTGGATAACGTGAGGTTTCATCTCAAAAACAATTGCCTTTGAGATAAAACCCCATGTTAATCTAATATGGTATCAGAAGCCCATAAAACTCAAATAGGTATTTGGTCCAAGAAAAAAAAAGATCCAATCCAGGAATGGTGAACGCAAAAAGGCACCATCCTGAGGGGGCATGTTGAGGATCCCACATTGGAAAGATGAATGAAGATAAATGTGCTACTTCTCTCATTGCCAATTGGTTTTGAGATGGAACCCTACGTTTATTTAAAACCCATAAAAATCCCATCTAAAAATGGTGAACCCAAAGAGGCACATCTTGAAGGAGTATGTTGAGAATCCCACATTATGGAAACCGATGTTCACAATCTTATATTGTGTCCATGGATGTTTCATTTTGTTGATTTTCTGGGTTTGTTTCAAAAGGTGACTAAAATCAGTGGAGGGTCTTTATCTGTTTTTCTCCCTGCATTTTTTAAAATTTGATTGGGTTAAATTACAAGTTTAGTAACTAAGACCCCGTTTGATTTTTTTTTTCAAAATTGGACTTGGTTTTTTAAAACAAGAAAGAAGATTGATACTAAAACAAAGAAACTAGTAGGTGTGTATAAGTTTAATTTTCAAAAACCAAAAACCAAAAATCAAATGATTATCAAACGGGGCCTAAATTTTTAGCATTGTGTCAAACTTAGTTGGTGTGTTTGGTTTTTGCCCTTGTCAAAAAGTGACCATTAATATTGTAAGAACGGTTGGAAAAAAAAAAGAACAAGACGTAAACAATTAAGTAGCCAAGAGTGGAATCTTTCAACTAAGTGTTTAGATTATTATGAGTGAAATTTCAACCTTCCGTTTTCCTTCTTTTGCGTATTTTCAGTCATTACACCTATTTTGAAATTTCAATGGTTTAGTATATAAAGCTGATTGTTGTGGTGGGTTTTATGTGTAAAAGGCAAAATCATGGCTTTGGGAGGTTATCTTGTGGCAAAGCTTGTTGTTGTTCTTCTTGTTGTTGGTGCAAATGGAAACCCTAGCCATGGTGTTAAGTCCAATTTGAATAGAGGTAGTTTTCCAAAAGGGTTTATTTTTGGGACAGCTTCATCTGCTTACCAAGTGAGTTTAAACTTTAATTTGTAGCCATTGTTGGAATTGACTTGTTTTTAGTTGTTTATTTTGTTGTTCTTGATTCTTTGTTTTTGTTGATTGTTGTGTTTTTTAGTATGAAGGTGCCGCAAATGAAGATGGTAGAGGACCTAGTATTTGGGATACCTTCACACACAAATACCCAGGTTTCACCTGTCTCTAGAGACCTCCATTTCTATCTCGAGTTTTATTCTCTCTTCTTCTCTCTAATTCTGATCTCATTCACTCTTGAAATTTTTTGAATATGGTTGTCACAATGTAGTTGCTTCATTATATTTAATCATTATTGAATATGAATTGAAAATCTATATACTTTCTAATTCCTCTCTCTTTTCTTGTCTCTCTACGATTGATCTATTCTTTCTATTCATATAGTTGCTTTGTGCTCCTCGATCTCTAATTATTTCATTCCCCATCTTGTTGCTCTATGTGTCGATGAAAATATTGAGGTCTTAACTTTATTAGGAATTTAATTCCAGTTAGGCTTCTAAAAAATGAAAAATACTTAATGGATACCTTTTTGCAGGGAAGAAAATTGAATTGAATGTTGAACCGATATTTGGTTTTTCTTTCGGTTTAATGGATTTTGGTTAGGTTACTTTAGGGTTGAAAGTGAATAGATTTTGGTTAATGGATTTTGTAGATCTTGAGTTTTATATGGATCTGAATTTCTAATCATTGTGTTTAGTAAAAAGAATTGATGTTAAGAACTAAAAAAGTCCTGTTTATATGTGAAACTGAAAATATGAAACTTGATGAACTAAAATAGTATACGAAATTCAAAGAACTAAATAGAATTTAAATGTCAATCCGATTAGGGGTGATCGTCGGTCGGTCAATATCGGTTTTGGACAAAAATCGACTCCGATCACCGACACGTCGATTTTGATCTGTCGGTGGTAGTCGGTTATGGGAGTTATTATGAAACCGACCGGTTGACTATAAGAAAAAATCAGTCGATTTCGGTCGGTTTTGTGAGTTCATGTGGAGAATAGAAATAAATGGTTGGTTTGTGGTGATCTGAACTCTGGTGAAAAGATTTTTTATGGAAAAAAAATGGAGAGAAATAGAGAAGACAAGAATGAGAGAAGGGAGAAGAAGGAAGGAGGAAAAAAAATGGTATGTAATGCGTTGGTAGTGTAACAAGGGGACGACAATGGCTTCCTTCGAATCTCGGACGTGAGGGTTGTTCTGATTTAAAAAAAAAAAAAAAAAAGAATGAAGACGAGAAAGAAAGAAGAAAGAATGAAGGTGAGAAAGAGAGAAGGGAGAAGAAAAGATGAACCGGAAGAAACTAAATAGGAGAGAGGAAAGATTGGGCTTGAGAAAATATTAAATAAAAAAATAAAAGAAATTAAAAGATAAAAATATGTTATGATTACATATTTTATAGGTATCATTACCTAAAAAATCAATTGCTCGCTTTTGAAAACCAGTTGCTGGTTTCTTAGGACCCATTTGGTAACGTTCTCGTTTTTTGTTTCTTGTTTCCAATTTTATTAAGAAATCTAAGCATTTAATAACTATGTATGTTTCTTGTTTTTCATTTTTTAGAAACACTCCCAAAATTTGTATTGATTTTTTGGGAACAACTAAAACTAGTTTCTCCTTTTTTGTTCTTGTTTCCAATTTTTTCCAAACATAAATAAGAATATAAGTTTATTATTATTGAATGTATAGGTGTTAGGGTCATGAAATTCTATTTTTCTTTATTAAAAATGAAGAAACGGAAACAAGAAATGAGAACGTTACCAAACGGGCCCTTAAATTACGTGGTGGAAAACGCGTGGTACCAGACCTTTTTTTAAAAAAACAAAATTAATAAAATATCGGTCGGTTTGGTGGTTTGAGCTTTATTGGGCTCATCGACCAATTGATTGGTCAGTCAGACCGATCCTATACAAAAATCGATTGACCGAAGTCGGTTCGGCCGGTTTCTATCGATTAACTTGGTTTTTCGGTTAAAGTTGTTCACCCCTGATCCGAACATTATTATTAAGTGGATAAGACACGAATTATTAGTTGATGGTTTGATCTCCACCCTACAATTGTGATATATATATATATATATAATAGAATTAATTTTTTTTTAAACTATGTTACAAGAGTTTAAAAAACAAGTTGTTAACAAAAACAAGCATGATTTTTTAAAGTACAAATGGAAACGATAATTGTAATAAAAGGATCCTTTACTTTTAGTTTTTTCTTTTAATTAATAAATAGTCTTAAATTATTTACAATTTATTCTCTTTTTGTAATGTACATAACACGTAAAATTGATATCAACTCAAACAAAAATATAAAAATAATTTTTTAATAAAAAAATTATTTTAAAAAACTTATAAATATAATCGTTATCAAACAAAAAAATTTATTTGATCTGTAATAATAAACAATATTTTAATATATATTGGGATGGCAGGCAAGATTAAAGATGGGAGCAGTGGAGATGTAGCTGTTGATGCTTATCATCGCTATAAGGTAAAGTACATGTGATTTATGGAATCAGTTAATTAAGGTCTCGTTTGATAACCATTTGATTTTATATTTTAAGTTTTTCAAAATTAAATTTGATTTTTTGTAATTTCCTTACAAAGGTTTTCATCTTTGTTAAGGACACATTTGAATTTCTAGTCAAATTCCAAAAACAAAAACAAGTTTTGAAAATTATTTTTTTTTTAAAAAAAACTTAATTGGTTTCTGAAAACTTGAGAAGAAGGTTGAAAACAAAACTAAGAAATTTATGCATGGAAGTAGTGTTTTGAAGCTTGATTTTTAAAAACCAAAAACCATATATTATTGGTTGTTCTTCATTTAAAGCCAGTTTGATTTATATTATAATTTTAGCATGAGTTGCTATTTTATAAAATAATTTCCCTGATCAATTAATATATAATTAATCTTTTTTTTTTAGAAAATTAATCCAAAATTTTGACCTTTCTGTTAACTTATTTGTGTTGTGACAGGAGGATGTTGGGATTATGAAGGAGATGAATTTAGATGCTTATAGATTTTCAATTTCTTGGTCCAGAATTCTGCCAAGTAATTTTCTTTTTTTTAATAGTTTAATTAAGGGCGTTTTGAAGAAAAATAATCTATGAATTTAGGTTATTTTTAAAATAAATATTTTGTATGCATAGTGATAAATTAAAGTTGGTGTTGTGTTGTGAACAATGATATTATGATTTCTAATGAGGTTGGGTTGGATAATGTTTTGATGGATTATAGTAAAATCAATATTTTAAACCTGTTTTTGAGTTTAATAGTAATTTAACACAGTATTAGGTTGTCTCTAAACCCTGAAATATCATTTTTCCTCCAATTAATAAATATTGATAACTACTTGTCGTGTCTTGTGTAAATTTTCAAGTCCACAAGTTAAGTGAGAAGAGATATATCAAAGTGAGCATATTTTATCAGTAATTGACATGTATCATCGACCAAGAGGTCAGAGTAGATCAACTAAAAAAAGCGAGAGATATTAAAATATTGATAAAATATTAAATTTACTGTAACTCATCCACTTACATTTTTGGATTTAAAGGTGATTTAACAATGCTTTTCATTTTTTTTTATTTATTACTTGTAGGAGAAGGAAAACTAATGTAGCTTTGAGAATATACTAAATGATTAAACTTAGTTTAACCTAATAGTTTAATATATCTAGCACGTGGAGTAGTGGTTTTATTGTGGTATTGATAAAGTTGTAATTCTAAATTTTACAAATTTTATTTTTCTCAATTTTGTTTGTTTTAAGATTATCCAATATAGTTTCATATTAATTATTTTTATGTTAGGTCTTCTCAATCAAAATAAGTATTTATATGACAGAGAGTATTTTGAAATGATTAAATTTTACTTTTGCTTGGTATTTTTTTCAAGTATAGTTATGATCTATTCATGAAGAAAGATATTATATATATATATATATATTAAAAAATAAACGATATATAATTATTATATTATTTGAGTATATATGTTGATTCTTGAATATTATTTTCTATCGATTAATTTCAATCAACGACTCAATCTCACTTTCATATCCTTTTTATTTTCACAGAAGGAAAGCTCAGTGGAGGAGTGAACCTAAATGGAATTGAATACTACAACAATCTTATCAATTTACTACTAGCCAAAGGTCATCATAAATTATATAAAACTCATATTTATTTATTATTTTTATTTTAATAGGTATGTTCTTTTGTGGAATATTTTTAAATATTATGATTGAAAGTGTTTGATAGATAAAATTAGGTTAAATTATAAAAAATACACTCCTGGGGTTGGTTTCAATTATACCCTTGAACTTTAAAAAATTTCATTTTAACCCTTGAAGTTTTAAGTTGTGTTTCAAAACATTTCTCGAAGACATTTTCCGTTAAATTTATTGACAAAAAATAATGTGTTCGTATGTGTTTTTATTATTATTTTTTCCACGTATGTGTTCAAAATCTATTCACAAAAGTAACAATATGTACACAACATGTGTTCCATCCATGAATTTAACGAAAAGAAGCTTTCAAGGGTCATTTTGGACAAGCTTCAAACTTCAAGGACTAAAATGAAACTTTTGAAAGTCCAGAGGTATAATTGAATCAAACTTCATAGTTCAGAGGTATTTTTTTTTTTTAATAATTTAACCGATAAGATTATTATATACCAAGTATACCAGGTTTCATTTGAAAACAAAGCCATCAAACATATGAAGAACAAACTAGAAGAAAATTATACAAAATTACTATCAAACATACCTTTTACTAAGAGAAATTAAAATAACAACCAATGAGTTATTTTTTTTCCTCCTTAAATTAGGTGATGGATAATTGTTGTTAAAAGTGGCTTCTCTTGGAACTCTTTGATTTCATTTGGTGAAGAAAATATGTGTAGTCTAATTATTTGATTTATTATATGCATGAAATGTAGGAATAAAGCCTTTTGTTACACTCTTCCATTGGGATCTTCCCCAAGCCTTAGAAGATGAATATGGTGGTTTCTTGAGCCTTCATATTGTGTAAGTTACCATTTATATATTTTATTTTATTTTCTTAGCCTTTCCTATATGAAAAGATCACTTGAATAATGGAAACAATTTTATATTGTTTAGAAATGAGTTTATATTATGGAATATATTTGATGAAAATGATGATGCATTGTCATAAATGTTGTAAATGCAAATTAAAGGAATGATTTTAAAGACTACGCGGAAGTTTGCTTCAAGGAGTTTGGAGATAGAGTACAATATTGGATCACATTGAATGAACCATACACTTATAGCACGAACGGATATGCAATGGGTTCATTTGCTCCAAATAGATGCTCTTCATGGCAAAACCTCAACTGCAATGGTGGAGATGCTGCCACTGAGCCTTATTTTGCTTCTCACTATCAAATTCTTGCTCATGCTGCTGCAGTCAAACTTTACAGAGATAAATATCAGGTTAATATATACTACTTACTCATCTTTAATTCTTCCTATGCTTTTTTTAATATCAGGTTAATGCGTGTTTGGGAGAAATCACTCTGAAACATATCTTTATTAATAATTCAAGATCAATAATGATGATGATATGAAAATCATGTTTAAAACTGTAAAATCAAACATAGGATTGATTTTGAATAATTTAAAAGTATGTTTCGAGGTGATTTCGAACATTGTTGAGGATCTCACGTTGAAAAGATTAGTGGAGACCTCACAATTTATAAGATACAAGGGGTCATCCCACTCATTGTCAATTGGTTTTGAGATGAAACTCTATGTTAACTAATATGGTATCAGAGTCCAACAAACCCAAATAAAAGTGATTTTAGGCATGAATTGAGTATTTATGAGTATTTAACCCAAATCATTCAACAACATGATTTATTTGTTAATATATATGGTGGATGTGAGTTTTGTGATGTGATATGATTGTAGATATTACTTCTTTCTCGATCTTTTCATTATTTTTTATATTATTGGAAACTTTTGGTTGCAATTATTATATATTATTATTAATCATATTATAATTTATATTTCAAATTACGTAGATTTGGAATTAAAATGAAGTTAAATTTATTTGCAGAAATCTCAAAAGGGTTTGATAGGAATATCCCTACCGTCAACTTGGTATGTTCCAGCTTCAAATGAAAAAAAACAACGCAAAGCTGCAAATAGAGCTCTTGATTTCAATCTTGGCTGGTAATTGTTTTTTCCTTTTTTAATTTTTTAAAAATTTATTATTATTATTATTATTATTATTATTATTATTATTATTATTTACTTTGATTGAAATCCTAGAGCTAGCAACTTTTTTTTTTTTTTGGACAACCCTTGAGTTAGCAACTCTATGCTTTCTTTGAAAGCAATTTTTTTAAAAAATAATTTTTAAGTATATAATAACTTGTGTATAAAAATACGACAAAATCTAACCAAACATATGAGTGTTTAAATTATAAACAATTTTTATAAGAAATGTTTTAAAAAAATGTATTCTTGAAAAACACTTAAACTAAAAGGTATTCCAAACGAACTTATGTTGGATGCTTTTTAACTCGCTTTGAGCCTTTTCATCGTTGAGTTTGAGGTTTTTTACCTGCTTGATTATGCACGTTGGTTCAAGTATTTTAAAACGTTATGCAATACATACGTGAAGAAATAAATATTCTCAATTAATTTTCCCAAAAGCATATAGAGATCATTCATTGAAATTATTGTTCCCAAAATGCAGGTTCATGGATCCATTGACGTTTGGAGATTATCCAAAGATCATGAAGTCCCTTGTTGGGAAGAGACTACCAAAATTCACACAAGAGCAATCTAATTTGGTGAAAGGGTCATTTGACTTTATTGGATTAAACTACTACACTGCCAATTATGCTGAATACACACCGCCTCCCAATGCTAACCGCGCCACCGTCTTCTCCGACGTTCGTGCCAATCTCTCGACCGAGCACAATGGCGTTCTCATCGGTCCGATAGCAGCTTCCTCATGGCTGGCAATTTACCCCAGAGGCATTCGAGATTTGCTTCTATATACGAAAGAAAAGTACAATGATCCCCTCATCTATATTACAGAGAATGGTACGTTAATTACGAGCTCTCTATATTCCTATGCATTAATAAGGTATGTTTTTTTTTTAATTTTTTATTTTGATGTAAGATTTTAAAGTTTTTACTCAAGAATTCCACTTCTACTAATGGAGGTCTTGTCCTTTTATCTCACTTCTGATTGATATGAAAAATTATGTGTGCATCAAAAACAATTCTCTTCTTCTCTTATCGAATAAAAGATCATAGAATCTCTTTATTAACTAGTCATCTATTTTCTCACTCACGAGTGATTCAACGACTTACTCTTATTGAAATGTTCCAATAGAGAACTTTATCCGTGGATCAGATGGTTGGATAATCGACTTTGAACGCGTTTTTTTCTCGATTCTTTTAACAGTACATCCATAACCATTCTTACATATATTTGGTTTCTATTGCAGGAGTTGATGAGTTTAACAATGCCACTCTTTCTCTAGAGGAAGCACTTGTGGACAACTTGAGAATTGATTACTATAGAGCTCATCTTCATTTCCTACAAAAAGCAATCGAGTGAGCCTTTCAACAACTCTCTCTTTGTTTTCCTCTTCTTTACTCTCTCTAACAAATATATATATATATGTTGCAAATTCTTGAAGGGATGGCACGAGAGTGAAAGGATATTTTGCATGGTCATTGTTAGACAACTTTGAATGGGGAAACGGATATACCGTTAGATTTGGCCTCAACTTTGTTGACTATAAAAACGGATTGAAAAGATACCCTAAAAGCTCAGCTCGTTGGTTCAAGAGTTTCCTCCAAACACTAGAGTCGGTGAATAATGCACACTCTTTTAGTTAAGAAGATGTGACAATAATGGCTGAGAGAGAAGTTTCTAATTCACATGCATGTGATCATGTCCAAACCCTATCGCATCCTTTTCAATTTTGTTAGTCCAATAATGCTTGACCATGTCTTATTTATATCAAGGAAATATCAATGTTGGTAAAATAGAGGTCTCGAAAGCTCATGTGTTGTTGATAGAAAGATATACTATTGTTGAAGCACCAAATGTTTATTTTTTATCACTCTTGTTCAATAAACAATTCCATTTTAATTTTTTTATACTTGGACAAGTTTATTTTTATCTAAGTTATCAAAAATTAGATAAATTTTTAGAACATTTTGAAAGTAAGTAATAGTAAAAAAGAAAAAAAGAAAAAGAAAAAGAAAAAGCCAGTACTAAATAGGCATGATTTTGAAGTAATCTAGGCATGACAAATAAGCGTGGAGTGAAAAATAAATGAACTTTTTGTTTTAAAAAACGTGTAGGGTGAAAAACTAAAAAAGGAAAAAAAAAAAAAAAAAGTGGAGCCTCACCTACTTGAAATTAAATTAAACGGGTTTGGTATTCAATTCCAACTTTCCTATGAATTCTTACCTATGTTAAATAATTAGTTTTGTATATGACGTTGCTCGAGATGTGTCTGTTTAAAATCTTAATTTGTATTTTTAAAGAATTGTAATAATTTCTTGAACTTTGACTAAATATTATTCTACATATCTAGCTTATATACTGATCTTAATTAAAAAGGGTTTTAATAGACTTTTACGTTTCAATTTCATATATACTATGTCTAAACCCTAAATTTAATATATATAGTTACATCTCGACTATTATTTAGGGACTGTTTTGGACGCTGAGTTGGTTATAATAGCTGGAGGTATAATAGTCTGGAGATTATATAATAGTATAGAGGTTATAAAATCTGTGTTTGAGATGCAGATTATTATAGTCTGGGATAAAATAGTCTGTGTTTGGGGTGCAGATCATTTTAGTCTGGCATAAAATAGTCTGTATTTGGAGTGTTGATCTGTTTAACATGGGGTTCTGAATCAAAAGTTCAAGTTGATTGTTTTTTTTTCCTAAACTTTTTGTTTATTTTCCTCATACAACTTTGTACGTCAAATATCATATTTTGTAAATATCAATAAAAAAAATGTTTGGGTTTAGTTGTAAAAAAAAAATAAAGTTTTGGGTAAAGGGGTTAAATTATGTGTTTAACTTAAAGGAAACAAAAATAACCTAGGTAAGAGTTGATTTTCTTTGTTTTAAAGTCAAGGTTTTTTCACAAAATAAGTCATTTTATGATTTCATATAGAAAAACCATATTTGTTTCATTTCTGTATTTCCAACATAAAAATGGTAAATGCTTATTGAAAACTCATTTTACCTTCATTATCAAAAGAATCAAATAAAATAGAAATCAAATAAAATAAGAACTTGAGTAGTATTTTTTTTAATTATTATTATCACAGTAAACTGGAATATGTTAAGTATAATTTGGAATGAAAAATATGGTACGATGAAGGTAAACATTCATATACTTCATTATCAAAAGTAATTATGTGATAAAACTCCATATTTATATATGTACAAAGACAACCTAGTATCTAACTCCCTAGAAATTTTTCGACTTTTCCGGCGACCGAAAATTTTTCGCTGGAAAAGTTGTTGATGGTCGCCGAAAAATTCGCTGGCCGGTCGTCGTCGGAAAAGTCAAGGAGTTCAACATGGAAGAAGAGAGAGAGAGTTACTATAGAGAATTGATAGAATAATCGGGTGGGTTGAATGATAGTTACTGCAGCAACACGAGGGTAAAAATAACCTACTTCATCCCTTATTTTTGTTGATGCCCTAAACACTGAGTGCGCTATAATAGCCCCCACTATTATAACCAACACAGTGGGCCAAACGACCCCTTAAAGATCAGGGTTATTTTCAAGACCGTTGACGGGACCGATTTCGGAGGGTGTCGAATTCTCCAACGTCCGTGTCAAATAAATTTATAATCACCACACACTAAACTACTTTGCAGCAGTAGTGGCCGGGGTCGAACACAGGGAGCACGTTTATAATTTGCTTAACTTAGATTTATTGAGACGACCAACTAGTGGGGGGTTTGAGATGCGGAAGATCAAAATGCGAGAGAATTTAAATGACATAAAATAAATTGCAGAAATTAAATGGCAGAAAGTTAAAGGGAGTGGTTGATCGAACCTCGGATTCATGTAATCGATACATTCGGTGTTCGTTTGGATGGATCTTAATCATAGATTGTCTAATGATGAAATTTACGTTCTAAGCCTAACGTGCTCTTGGAAAAGCCAAAGAGCCATAATATCCCTATTTTATTAACCTGACCAATGCATCGAAGCTAATGTAATGGTTTACTAATTAACCTGGCCGAATTAACTAGCTACAATTGCATTATGATTAGGATAGTTAGATAGCCAATCTTATAACTATAGGAATAGCCTAAATTATAAATTAACTAAGTGTTCAATTCTAGGCTTACATGAAAATTGCTACAATGTTAGGGATGAAACGTCTAAAATAGAGCCACGTGCTTTACCTATTTACTACCAATAGCAAATATGATTAAAAGGACGAAATACGGGGTTGTCAATCCCAACTATCATTCTAATCATGAATAAAAACAGAATTGAAACACACATAGAACAGTAAATCAGAATTCAAATACTCTAAATCTCATAAAATCCAAACCAAACTTACAACCGAGTTCCCAATTACATGAATAATGAGCTTAGCCCGTCATTTGCAATGTCGAACCTCGCTCTCGGGCTCGATCCACCATGAAAACTAAGAAAATCTACTCTAAGGCCTAAGAACTATGAAAAGTACAGAGGGAATCAGAGAGAAATAAGGGGAAAATGGATGGAGACGGACATGACATGACCCAAAATCGGAAAGGGCATATTTATAAAAATCACGGCAGCGTCGAGACGCTGACGCTGTTTTGGCACGTGCGGATTTTCGTGGCGACTCGACGCCAGCTCTCAGGAAAATTAGTAAATTTTTGCTCCTGGTTGACTTTTTGGTTGACTTTCGTACTTTTAATTACCAAAATGCCCTTCTTTATCCCGAGAACACCAAAATGACCTATGCATCAATAAGACTCAAAATTAGCCAATTATCACAAATAATAGCATTAGGATAAGCAAAATTTACAGAAATAATTAGCATTAGGATAAGCAAAATTTTTAACCACTCCTTTTATTTTCTCTGTTTTTTTTTTTCAAATAATTGGAATTCCACCCAAAATTTTGAAAGAAAAGAAATCATGGCTAGAAATGCTGCAAAGTTATCAGGTTATTAAGCTAAGGCATCATCAACCATTCCCACTAAAAATGAAATTCCAATCCCCTCTTATCACAAGAATTGCACATGTTGTTCAAATTTCTCTTAGATAAAGCTTTGTCCTTGGTTTAATTGTTGTTGGGTCTTTAATTGATTTTAGAAAAATTTAGGAACAAGTTCAAATGTTTGATAGGTGTTAGTTGGTACTTTCATTGTTTTTAGAAAAGATTGAGAACAAGTTCAAATACTTGGTAAATGTTAGTGGGTTTTTTAATCATTTTTTCGTTCATTATCTTCTTTAATTGGTTTTAGTCTAAAAGACTTCATGGGTTGGGTTAATGATGCTGGTACAAGAGTTTTTCCCCTTTATTTCTTTTCTTTGATCATTCTTTGCATTCTTTAGTTGTTATACAAGTTTTGTTTGTCCATTCTATCAAAGTACAACACTCGAAGAAGTTTAATTGCATGATCATCTAATTTTGTAATGCATTCTTTTTTTTTTTTTTTTTTAATTTTAACTTTCCTTTACTAATCTAGCAAAGGAGAAATAACAAGAGTATATGAGTTGACTGACTTCATATATCACTGTTGAAATTCAAGATAATGGGAGTTATAGTGATTGCAATCATGTCTTCAAAGCTTATACTAAATGGTGAGATATTTAGAGTTTATGGTTGAAAGAGTAGGTACGTATGACCTTTCACGTTTTGTGTTCCTTCTACTCTATTCAATATATTTATTATACACTGTTTTTTCTTAAGATATTTTGGTCCCTCGATTTGTAACCTAGAAAAAAATGAGAGATGAGGACTATTTTTTTTCCCTTCATATATGACACTGTTGAAGTTGAGGAAGAATAAGAAATGAACAGAGTTGTTGATGAGTACATAGGAATATGGAGACAAATATGATTTCTTTGCTTTTCCCATTTCGTATTTGGCTTAATTCATTCCTTAATTAAAGTCTCTATTATTTGTCCAGTTGACATTGAATATTTCCTTGAGTAGTTATTTCGTTAAGCCTGTTTTCTTTTGGCTTCCAATAATTCTTCTAGATTTAGATATCTTTACCTTTACTTTCTTTTGTATTCATTTTACCTTTACCTTCTTTTGTATTCATTTTGTTTGTCCTAAACAAAGATGGCAGTGGGTGTGATCATAATCTAAACAATAGTTGGCCAAGTAAAATATTTGATTTCTCTGACTTCATTGCTCAAGATATCTATTTAATTTATGGTCAGTTCTCTATTTCTCACCTTGCTTTTGAAGTTCTTAATTTATGTTTTTCTTCGTTTCCTCTTATTGGTTCATTGCAAATCTATATATTTGTGCTCGATGGAATGTGTGGCTGCTATAATTATTATGTATGCTCGATGATCATGTAAGCATGCGTTTGTTCTTCGATGGTTGTGCTTGGTGCCTGATTTATGTTTTGGTTGTACTTATGTTTGGGATTTCATGTTTTGGTTTATTTTAGCTTAAATCAGACTTAACCGTTTGGTATCTTTCTCCAGGTGTTGACTCTCTTAAGTAGGAGGATGTCTTGCAGGTATGCTTGCCTGTGGCTATTAAGTTATTAATTGTTATGTAGTTGAGAGTTCCTAAGCGATCAAGTGTTATTCTTTTTGGTTCTTCACAATTATTTCTTATTTTATTAGATTCTTCCAATTTATTGGTTCATTTGAGATGACTGTATGCTTTTATTTATTTATTTTAAAATAACGAGAATTTATGAATGTATTCTAAAAAATTGATGCTAAACATTTTGATTAAGATATTCTGTCATCTCTTTTTACTGTCTCTTCCGTTTGACTGTTTCTATATTTTTATATCCTTATACCTCAATTTAATGTTAAAGAAAATTTTCTTTAGGCTTGGATACCATGATGATTCTTTTTTTTTTTTTTTTTCCTGCATTAACATTTCCTATGAGAAAAAGTAATCTTTCGATTATCATGGGTCATCTAAATGCAAAATAGTTGTAGAACGTTCCCTAACTTGTTTAAGGTAATGAATCTTCTTATAGCTAGATCAAGAGTTGGAATTTGTCAGGAGGCATACCCACTTGGACTTCTCCCAAATGCTGGTGTTGTTGGTGTATCTCAAAGAATGTCATTTCTAGCAAGCATAGAATTTCCATGTTTTGAGCCATCACCTCAAGCTCAGACCATGCCTATTACACACCTTCTACGGGTAGATCATTGTTCTTTTCATATTATTGAAGCTCCATTGACTTCAATGGTTTCATAATGCTTGGAAGTGGGGGCTATATCCTAGAATTTTCTTTTACCTTCCTCAAAGGAACAAATTTAATATTACCTATAATTGTAACTATATTGATGCTCTTAACTTCATTTTCCCTCTTTTATGATGAAGCTAATCAGACATAATTACAATGTGAATACTTGATAATGCAACATCGACATGAAAAGTACCCTTTTGGAGAAAGTACTTTCATTGGAAAGCAAAGAAAAATAAACTTCATAACTATAAACACAGAAGAGGAAAAGCAGCAGCAGGTAGAGAGAAATCTGGTATATTGATTTTGAGAGGAAAAAATAGTCTTACGATTACAGAGGACAAAAGCAAGACCTAAATAGGAAAAAGTAAAGCAACGCGTCAGCCTCTAAGAGGGTACAATACAACGGACAAAAGACTATATAAAACAGAGAAAATAGCCCAGAATAAATAAGAAGAAATGATCTTCTATTATCCCCCCGTAAGCTGAATTGGGCAAGAATGCACAGAAAGCTTGGTCCGCAGATGCTGAAAACGTAAAGATGGCAGTGGTTTAGTCAATATATCAGCAAGTTGATCATCTGAAGAAACATGACGAACTAAAAGTTGTTTGCGCGATACTCGTTCTCGAATGAAGTGGTGGTCGATTTCAACATGTTTTGAATGATTATGGAGTACCGGATTTGCCGCCAAATATGTAGCACTGATATTGTCACACAACAACAGGGGTGGAGAAATAGAAACACCAATTTCAGACAACACAGATTGAAGCCACACTAATTCAGCAGTAGCATTCGACATCCCACGATATTCCGACTCAGCACTAGAGCGAGAAACAACTTTTTGTTTGGCAGACGACCAGGAGATAAGGTTATGTCCAAGAAAAACACAATAACCACTCGTGCTACGACGATCATCAGGGCAATTTGCCCAATCAGCATCAGTATAACAAAGTAAAGACTGATTTGCAGAACGAGAAAAGGAAACACCAAGAGTAATGGTGGCCTTCAAGTATCGAAGAATACGTTTCACAGCATTCCAATGAGTAGTAGTAGGAGCATGAAGAAATTGGCATACCTTATTTACTGCAAAACTCAAATCAGGACGTGTGAGGGTGCAATATTGGAGGGCACCAACAATACTTCTGTATTTCTTAGGCTCGGACAGAAGCTCCCCATCATGCAAAGACAAAACAGAACCAGCAGCTAATGGAGTATCAATTGGTTTACAATCCAACATCTCAGCACGTTTTAAAATATCCATGAAGTACTTGGTTTGAGACATATGCAGTGACTGTGAATCTCTTTGAAACTGAATGCCCAGAAAGTATGATAAGCAACCAAGATCTTTCAAAGCAAATAACTCATGTAAGGAAGAAATAAACTTCTGAATAAGCTCCAAATTATTTCCGGTAACCAAAATATCATCAACATAGACGAGAAAAATTACCAAAACAGAATGCTTTTTAAAAATAAACATCGATGAGTCAGATTTAGAAGCCAAGAATCCCCATTGTAAAAGACAACTACTAAGCTTGAGGAACCACTCGCGAGGACTTTGCTTCAAACCATAAAGCGCTTTCTGCAATTTACAAACATAATCAGGTTTAGAGGCATCCACAAAACCCTTTGGTTGAGCCATATACACATCTTGATGAAGATCCCCGTTTAGAAAGGCATTATGGACATCGAGTTGCTTAACCACCCAACCATGTTGCACGGCAAGAGATAAAACTAAGCGAATGGTGGCAGGCTTGATAACAGGACTAAAAGTCTCAAAATAATCAATACCATAAGCTTGATCGAAACCCCGAGCAACCAAACGAGCCTTATATCTTTCAATCTCACCATTAGGCTTAAGTTTGAGCTTGTACACCCATTTGCAACTAATTACTTTGTAGGTGGGAGATGGGGGAACAAGAGACCAAGTGTGATTCTTAACCAAAGCATCAAACTCCTTTTGCAAAGCCTCTCGCCATTCAACACATTTAACAGCCTCTTTAAAGTTTGAAGGTTCAGAGGGAAGAGATAAAGAAGAAGAAAAAACAGACAACCAACATTTTGGCTTATGAATTCCAGCCTTGGCCCGAGTAATCATTGGGTGAATGTTAGTAGAGGGATGAATAGAAACGGGAGGAGAAGAATTGGAAGCGACAGGTGAAAGGGTGGGAGTGACCGAAGGGCTGGAAAGGGCAGAAGCTACCGAAGGCAGTGTAGTGGCTGAGGAAGAAACTGAAGGCAGAATGGAAACAGGGGAAGAAGCCGAAGGCAGTGAAGGAGCAGATGACACCGTTGGAGAAGGCTGGTGATGAACACTGTTACTAATTAACGATGAGAAGCCATGTGGATGAGAAGGAGATAAAGAGTGAGTAGCAGAAGAGGGGGGCAAAGAGACCGAATGAACAATGGGAAAAAGAGAGGAAGAAAAAAAAATGAGTCAGGAGAGGAACTCTTAACAGAACCAAAAAGGAAATATTTGTTGGAACAAGGAAAAAGGTCCTCATTAAAAACAACATGATGCGAGACATAAAGACGGCCAGTAAGAGGATCAAGGCATAAATACCCCTTGTGGTTTGAACTATAACCAAGAAAGAGACATTCTTTGGAACGAAAAAGAAGCTTATGAGAATTGTAGGGACGCAAATAAGGGAAACAAGCACAACCAAAACAACGAAGGAGGCTATAATCCGGAACACGTTTAAAAAGAGCTTGATAAGGACTTATGGAGTTAAGAACCGGTGTAGGTAAGCGATTAATGAGATATATAGCCGTTTGAAAAGCATAACTCCAAAACGACAATGGCAAATGAGAGTGAGCAAGTAAAGAGAGCCCTATCTCAACAACATGACGATTTTTTCGCTCAACCCGACCATTTTGTTGAGGGGTGTAGGGGCAAGACACACGATGAAGAATCCCATGTTGGTTTAAAAAATTAGAGACGGTACGGAATTCACCACCCCAGTCTGTTTGTAAACTCTTTATATGACAATCAAATTGTGTCTCAACCATTTGCTTAAAATGAAGAAAACAGGAAAGAGTTTCATCTTTAGATTTTAGGAGATAGAGCCAAGAATATCGAGTAAAATCATCCACAAAAAGTAGAAAGTAACGAGCGCCATTTATAGAAACGATAGGTGAAGGTCCCCATAAATCAGAGTGCACTAATTCAAAAGGCTTACAAGATTTGTTTTCAGCCAAGGAAAAAGGTAAACGATGGCTTTTAGCCATTTGACAAGAAGTACAAACAACATTATCAACTGAAGACAAAGAAATTTGAAGCTGAGACAAAACTTGGCGCAAAATGGCAACACCAGGATGACCCAAACGCAAGTGCCAATTTGGGACAGCAGCTGAAGACATGAAAACAGCAGGGGTTTGAACAGCAGAATCAACTTTTGGCAAAAAAGAAGCAGTAGACAAGCGGTAAAGACCATCTTCAAGAGTTCCCTTGAGTAGAATGTGCTTGGTTTGAAGGTCCTTGACAAGAAAAAAAGAAGAATAAAATTCAACAAAGGCTTTATTATCTTTACACAGACGGGCAACACTAAGCAAACGTTTAGTAATAGCTGGAGTATGAAGAACAGAATCAAGAAAAACAGGTTTATGAGATAAAGAAGGAATAAAAGTAGAGCCAACAAGAGAGATATCAATGTGCTTACCATCACCAACAGTAACATGTTCACCACCAACATAAGGCATAGTATGAGTGAGGGAAGAAGCATCCGGTGTCATATGATATGTTGCTCCAGAATCTAGAAACCAATTTTCATCAGGATGGTACGAATCCGTAGAAAGAGTGGAAACCGAATCAAGGGAAGGAATGGCAGCAGATGAGGAAGTTAATAAGGCTTGAGGAGGTGGGGTTTGATAGGCCAAGTTGGTTCGATGGTGGCAAATGAGGGCGGTATGATCAAACTTTCCACAAATTTGACATTGAGGACGGTTGTTGTTGGAGCGAGAGGGCCATCTTTGGAGAGGTTGTGACTGTGGTTTACCAAGAAGACTAGGAGAGAAAGTATTAGAAGATACAGAGGAAGATGTAAATGGATTGAAGGGAGGTCTAAATGGATAGCCAGAGGGAGCACGGGAAGAGGACCTACGGCTGTTAGTTTGAAGCTGAAGGCTAGCAAGATTAGCTTGAGCTAAGTTAAGCTGATCAACACTATTTTGTTTTTCTAAGCGAGCCTCATAAGCCAATAACAGACTACGAACATCCTCCAAGGCAGGGTTATCAGAACGATTTTGTATAGAGGTAACAAAGGCATTATACTCACTTCCAAGGCCATCTAAAATGTGAGCTAGATGATCTCTATAAGAAATAGGTTCCCCTATGGCTGAAAATTTATCAGCAATATCTTTAATCTGGGATAAGTATTGGCTAACAGTAAGGCCATCTTTCTTAATACGTTGAAGTTGTGTTTTGAGAGCCATAATACGAGCAGTAGTCTTAGAATCATATGCATGTTTCAAAGAATTCCAGATGTCAGAAGCAGTCTCTAAACTTACTATTTCCCCCATTTTTTCTTCAGAAAGAGAAGAATATATCCAACACATAATGAAACGATTGTACCTCTCCCAAGTAGTGAAATCAGGATTTGGCTGCAGCTGCTGTTCATCAAGAAATTTTGGAGGAGCAGGGACAGAACCATCGAGAAAACCATGAAGTCCGTTCGCAAGGACAGCATTCAACAATTGGTTCTTCCACAACAAGAAGTTTGTATCATTAAGCTTGACACTGAGAGGTTGAGGCAAAGTTGGGTAAGGGTTAGGTGTAAACAAAGAGGGATTCGCAAGTTGGGGAGGTTGATGAGAAGGTTGATAATACGGGGGCATTTGTGGTCGAGGGAAGGAGGAAGGATAATAGGGCTGGAAAAATGCAGAGGAAGAGGGATAGAATGGTTGCGACTGATAGCCATTAAAGGGGGGCTGTGTAGGGAGGACAGTAGGTTGATTTTGGGGAGTTGGGACTGTGGGTCGAGGCTGAGAAAAAGTCTGGGGTCGCTGAGCAATAGGGGTTACGACAGGGGTTGTCACCGGTGTAGATGGAGTGACGATAGGCGGTGTAAGAGGGCCAGACGATGAAGAGGAAGAAGAAGCTTCAGTAGACATGATTAAGGAAAATCGCAGAGCTCTGATACCATATAAACACAGAAGAGGAAAAGCAGCAGGTAGAGAGAAATCTGGTATATTGATTTAGAGAGGAAAAAATAGTCTTACGATTACAGAGGACAAAAGCAAGACCTAAATAGGAAAAAGTAAAGCCACGAGTCAGCCTCTAAGAGGGTACAATACAACTGACAAAAGACTATATAAAACAGAGAAAATAGCCCAGAATAAATAAGAAGAAATGATCTTCTATTAATAACTAACAAAATTTTCTCTCTTCTAGTCGCATCGCATCAGTGTAGTTTTTCCTTGTTTATATGTAAAAAGGCATTTCTATCATTATCTCTTTGCTTTGTCGGTGTGTTCTAATTCTATTGCCTTTCATTTTGTAGGTATCTAGTAGTCTCTTGCTACTTTACAACCAATATATATAGACGTTCCATAAAAAGACTGCATCGGTTTTGTGCTTGACAACCGTAAAGAATGAAGGTAAGTTGGAGTTCAACAAGATCCTATAAGCTATATCAAGGTGATTAGCACACTTAAAACAAATGTAATACTTGACTAGTAACTTTGTGTAGAGCTTAATTTTAATACCTTTGCTGTTGTGTTCTATTTGTTAAGACAAACTTCAACGATAAGTATGACGAGTCATTTTTCTTGTCTAATTTAAGTAATTTTTCTTCATTTAAAAGCAGGATCTTATGAGGCTTGTCATTTTTATTTTTTAGCTTTAAGTTTATTGGATTGAGAAATTTTAGTTTGTCTATGAGTTCTATATATTTAAAGGAGGACGTTAGGGAGTTATTATATTTAGATGCCACTTTTCCATCTAAGTTGTGTTTGGCTTAAATTTTGAATATTTTTTGCGTATCTTTGTGATTGTAGATGTTGATGAAATAAGAATTACACCTTAATAGATATATATGTTTTTTACTTTTGAAAATGTATTTGAATACATTATAAACTACTTTAAGTTTGTTTTACGATATAATAACATTTAAAGCAAAGGTACAAATGTAAACACAACAATATGAAATATATATATATATATATATATATATATATATATATATATATGCTACTAAAAGTCAATTATTGTGCGTACCATAGCAAGGTTAAAAGTAATGCTATAAGAAATGCTATTAAAGATTAATTATAGCTTTTTTGCTAATGCAATGAATTGCTCTCATAACATTAAAATTAAGTAAGAAAAAATGAATTTTTTTATAGCTTTATCTATAGCATTGAAAAAGTGTTATGAAAAGTTAGGGACTTTCAATAACATCGGTTACGACAGCGTGACAAAAAACGCTATTATATGTCTTTTATAGTGTAACGCCCCAGGTTTTCAAACCTCTAGCCTAGAGACACTACTACAACTCAACAACCTTAGCCACGAGACTGAACCACTTGGAAACCGAGCGTACCGAAAATTTCGGCAGCATAACGGCGTAAAACGGGCTAATCCAAAATTTCACAACACCTGATAAGCAACAAACACTTCTAAATGAACTCAAAACCAAACTCCACCAAACTACATATCAAATTTCACAACCTAACTTCTCTATACGAGTCAGGTCTCGTAGCAATAGACAACATGATCAATACATTGTCACCATGCAACAAAGGTTATTGCCAGCTTTAATTAACTCTACGCAGCGGAAATAACTTTATTAAAACCAACAACTCACCCCAAAAAATACTAGCTAAACAACCTTTATTCTTAAAACGAGATAGCAACAAAACTAAACCTTAAGTCTATCAATAAGGCCAGAACCCAGCATAACAAAAGTCTAAAACATCTCAGATGAAACCCTCACCATAACAAGACTACAATATAACCCAACCAATCCAACTAGCCTACCAAATCTTAGGAAGCAAGTTAAAACCATGATATCCTAAGCAACTTTCCTCGTAGCTCTCCTCCTCGTCACCAAGGTCCAGTTCATCGACCAAACCTACAACATCTAAAATGTTGGGGAGAAGATGGGGAAGGGGGTATCAGTATAACCGTGGTACTGGTAAGCAGCTCACACTCACCAAGCCACAGACAATCAACCAATACAACCAACATGCTTAGCACACGCATCTAACTGGTTTATACATCCACAAACAAGCAACATGCTTTTAAGCTATAAACTAACCACATGCTTAAAAACATTACACAACTATGCTCACAAGCATCAGTAACCACCATGCAAATGCATCACACGCTATGCAACGCATGCATTAGACTCCACATGATTTCTGCGTCATGCTCTGCAACTACATGATTTCCGCGTCATGTTCCGCTAATACATGATTTCCGCGTCATGCTCCGCTACACATGAATTCCGAGCCATGTGCTGTGCTAATTACATGATTTCCGCGTCATACTCCGCACCTACCCCACATGAATTCCGCGTCATGTGTTGCGTCACTCATACACGATTTCCGCGTTACGCTCCGCACTCACACCCACGCGATTTCCGCGTCATGCTCCGCTACACATGAATTACGCACCATGTGCTATGCCTCTCACCCGACTCATGCTACACATCCCCCATGCAAAATGCTAACCATACTCATCATGCTTGACTCAACAATCACTCAACATGCTTAAGGCAAACAATCCTCATGTTTAAACATCTCACATCTCAAGCAATACAGAAAATACATTTCATGTTTCATACAAAACACTTTAAGGATCACAGCACGACAATTCATATATATATAATATTTCATACATAGCACAGATACGAGTAAAGCAGGATACAAACAACATACTTCAGGCAAACAAACAAGCTTAGTAAGTAGAAACTATTTACATATAGCGCTTCCAAGGCAACCCCAACAAGCCTAAAGCAACCAAGATGAACTCCTAAATTACAAAGGCAGCTAAAAGGGGGTTAGAATTTACCTAAAGACCTTAAGATAAGCTTGAAAAGCCAAATCCCACTTACTAGGCCCATTTCCTTGTTAAACGGTCTTCAAACATTCCCCATAATGAAAACCCAAAAGCTTTAGACCATGGTCAACCATGTCTAAGGCACTACGAGCCATGGGTATATGCTGAACAACCATTACTAAGGCTTTTCAGCCGCTGGACAACAAGTGATTTAAGCACAAGAAGGACATTTTATGAACTCTCAAAGCTTGGGCAATGCCACCAAGGCCTAGTTAATTAATGAGACTTGATCTAGCATGCTTTTTAAGCCACGAACAGCAAGCAAAAGCTCATTTAAACCATGCTTAAAGAACCTATAAGGGTCGAGCAAAGCTACATAGGCGACGAGACTAAATGGGTGTTGCTAAACTACATGTTTTTTAACTAAAACACAACGATGACCCATTTAAATGCATATTCTAAGACTTATAACGGTTGGGCAACACCGAAGAGCCTAGAAACTAATGGGCAATGATCTAAAACATGCTTCTAAGGCTAGAACCACTAATAGGTAGCAAACTACAACGCTATAAACCAAGGGACAAGAAGGAAACTTACCCAAACGAACCCGTTTCCAAGCTAGGCAGGTTATTCTAACCTCTATCAACGTGCTAAAATGGTCCTTGGGCAGTGGGTATTTGAGTTGAAGTGTATCGAACTCAATCGAACACTTAGGCGGCGCTGTAGATCAGAAAATCAAACACAACCTTAATTTTCCAGCACCTAAAATGAATGGGTATCTTTACTTTAAGCTCTAAACAAGGATGGGTAAGAGCTAAACTTACACGAATCGCTACGCGACAACGAAACACCCACAAATTGAGCAAAGACGGCGTCGGACAGCAGCTAATAAGACCTTAAATCCTGAAATATGGAATCCATAACAAGTGGGTATTTGCTTAAACTTGAATAAAGGTCCAAAGGAGCATGCATGGGTAAGGGATTAAGCTTACCAAAAACGCCAAACGACACCAACAACAGCTGGAAATGTTGCTGGACAGAGGTGGAATCGACTAAAACGGGAACGACAGGGCTCCGAATCGCTAGACACGCGAGATCTAACAACATTGAACCAAGAGAAACTTAGTTCGGACCTTAAAAAACCTATATCGAGAGAAATGAGACTTACCCACGAGGTTTTCTTGCTGAAAACGCAAGGAAAATAGAGAGAGACTCGCGAGTTGAACGATCTTTACACGCGGCTGCTGAAACACTAGCAAGCGACGGCGGCGACACTGCTCACGGCGGCGGCGACACACGCTTGGGCTGGATGGAGAGAGAGAGAGCTCGCGAAGAAGAACTCGCTCGGAGAAAAAGAAAACGACTGCGCGAGATGGAGGCTGGGCGACGACGCGATTCAGACGACGGCACTGGACTCCGGCGGTGGCGTTGAACGAAGACGACGACGGCGCAAAGGCTGGCGGTGGCGGCGGCGATCAATCTCCGACAAGGGGGAAGGGGGTTTCTCACGCGTGAAGAAGAAGAGAGGGATGAGGGTTTGGGATATTTTCTTTTTTCTTATTTCTTTTCTTTTCTTTTTCTTTGAATAATTCAAAAGCCCAAATGGAAACCAAGAATAGGATTTTCCTCTAAAATTAGCCACTTCAAGAATGGAAACTTCCCAACTAAACAGCGTAAAATCCAACGCTTAAACAGACCTTGCAACAAACGATATACAAAATTAATCGAGCTTTTGGGAAGGGAAATAAATTAATATAACATAATAATTTCCCAAACACCTTAGTATATAATTAAATCCCTAAGTTCAAGCCAAAAATAGAATTTATATTTCCCTCAACTCTAAACTCGGAATTTAAATACACCCAAAGTGCACGAGGTGTTACATATAGCGTTGTTTCACTGCTATAAAAAACGCTATGAAAGAGAAATCATAGTGTTTTTTCCAACGCTGTGAAAAGTTTCCATAACATTAAAATAACGCAATAAAAACTAACTTTTTATAGCGGTGAATAAATGATACTTTCAATAACGTCGGCTATGACATCGTTTCCAAAAACGCTATCATAGGTCTAAGATAGCGTTTTTTGAATGCTATCGTATGAGATTTTTCTTGTAGTGAGACCTATTGAGCACATTTGAAAGTCCAAGCTTTAACATCTTAAAGTACAAGATACAACCCTTTAAAGTCCAATTAAACAACGGTAGAATTTTAAGCGAACTTATAATGGCAAACAGAACACAAGCGAATTAACAAGCAAAAGAGAAAGAACACAAGGATATATATAGTGGTTCAAACTTTCGGTCTACATCCACTTTGAGAACCAATTTATGAGAGTTTTATTAAGAGCGATAGTCAACAATACAGAGTACAATAATTGAACAAATCACACAAGGGTGAAATACCTCAAACCTTAATCAATTTGAGCCTTAAGCGAAGTAGTCACAGGTTCGTTTCAGCCCCTATACCGAGACCCACCGCTGAACAAGGCCGCCTCTGATCTGAGACCCAAAAAAAAGTGTCAAACTGCGTCTCACACCACGCTGAACCGAGACCCAAAGAAATCAAGACCACTGCTGAACAAACAGACCCACGCCAATGACTAATGTGAGACTCGGTCCGGCAACCTCTACAAAACCAGCGTCGATAGCCTCACAAACCGCGACACTCCGGCGACCTCTGACCCGAGACCCACTGTAACGTCAGCAATTTAGGGAAAATCTCTATTTCTCTAATTTTGAGTTTATAGGATTTAATTAAGGTCCTTTGATGATTTTTGCTTCAGGTACTAGGTGCGAGGGCATTTTTGTAAATAAGCTAAAGTGGAAGGCATCCCTAAATCTCCCTATTGTCTTTCTTTTGAGATGCACGACTCACCCCCTTCATTCTCTTCCTCACGTGACAGCCGCCAGCCCCCCTACCTCGCGTCTTCTTCTTCTTCTTCATTTAGCCGTGAGTCCTCTGCAGCTCCCTTCCTCGGTCGATTGTCTTCCTCGGCGGCCCTTTCTTAGGCGAACTTGGAACCACGAGCGGCGGCGGCGTTCCAACACCTAAGGCGCGCGAAGAAGGGGCGTTTCGCGGACAGTAGCTCTCGATCACATGCCGGCCATTGTTGCAACATGGATGTAGAGCGGCGGCATTTTCAGCAGCTTTCGGGGTTGATTTTCGGCATTCTGTTCAGTGGCGTTTCTCTTCGTTTTCGGCAATTCTCGCAGTGGGTCTTCAAGTTTCAGTGTTGTGGAGCATTATCGGCAGTGGGTTTTCGTGGCATTCGAGATTGTATTTGTCATTTTGGAGCGAGATTGTTAGCCTAGACAACAAGCTCCATTTCTGTTTTTAGGGGCTTGGAAGCTAAGGAGCTCATCCTTTTTGTTAAGCAAATTAGCTATCTAGGTAAGTAGCTATTTGGAAATAATTATTATGATTTTGGCCTATGACGTGTTGGTGAATTGAGTATGTGGCTTTTGGTTGGTTTCCCACATTTTAGTATATTTTTCTCCTTGAGGCTTAAGATGGTTGCTTGATTAATCTTTGTGCATTAGTCTTTGCTTGTGGAATTTAAATGGGCACGATGAGCTTCGTTTCAAGGCATGTCAATATATGATAATCTCGATATTCACTATGACATATTTACTTTTGCATGGTTGGTTGGATAATCTATGGTTTGCCTTGGTGTTGTTAAGATAATGGAAGATGAGATTAAATGTTTGTTGGAGTTGTGATTGGTTTGTGTATGCGAGGTCTATCTCGTTATGGCCATAGAAGTGTATATTCTTATTTCCAGGTGCAAGGAAAAATTTTGGGTTCCCTATATGTATGCCGTTATGCTGTCGAATTTTCGGTAGCATCATAGCGGCTTAGGGATCATAAGTGTCTTCAAGGAAAGACTTAGATTAGGGACCTCAACTACGTTCTAGGGCCTCAGGTAGACTTACTAGATTCCTTAAGTCTTACATAGTTAGAGTGTGTTCCTACCCCATCTCAGAACTGATAGAACATAGTTGCCAGGCAAGTTTGCGTGTTCTATCAGTTGACTGATAGAGCTTAGATTCAGGACGGTGTTGAGTTATGATCAGGCACATTGTTTGTGCGCTAGTTGGGACCAGGCATGTTTTACATGCGTCAGTTGCTCCACCGTATGCTATATTTATATTTCAGGGGTGTTGTGATGGGATAGGTATAGTTCTGCTAGAGGTGGCCAGCTGGTCTCTAGTTTACTTACCTTAACCGACTGACCCACACAACACTCTAGTTGGCACATGTTGGGGATAGGTTATCACCCTAGGCAGAGCATATTTATGTGATCAGTTGTGGTCCTAGGGTTAGAAACCCGAATGTTTATTCCAATTAGTCACTAAGACCGGGAAATTCAGAAATTCAGTCAAGTGTGACTGATTAGGACTGATCCTAGGGTAGAGACCCTAGACTCAATTAGGGCCTCAGACGGATTTAAAAGATCATTAAGTCTTATATAGCTAGCGTGTCTTCCTTCCCCATCTCAGGGTGGTAGAACTCAGTTTGTTAGACACGTTATCGTGCATTCTATCAGTTGACTGTTAGAGCCCAGTTTCAGGCACGTTATCGTGCGCTCTCTCAGTTCAGGACGGTGTTGAGCTCATGATCAGGCACGTTATTCGTGCGCCAGATGGCACCATGCATGTTTTCATGCGTCAGTTGCTCCGCCGTATTTATTATTCATATTTTAGAGGTGTTGTGTTGGCATAGGTGTAGTTCTGCTAGAGGTTGCCAATTAGCCTCTAGTTTACTTGCCTTAACCGACTGACCCACACAACACTCTAGTTGGCACATGTTGGGGATAGGTAAACACTCTAGGCAGAACGTCTCATGTACTCAGTTATGGCCCTAGGGTTAGAAACCCGAATGACTGTTCCAGTTAGGTCCCTCTAATGTTAAGACTCAAGTTAAAGTTTCATGCTAATAGATTTCATGTTATCAGATCTCATGCTTTCAGTTTCAGCCCTTAAGTGGGCTACTTACTCACCCATGCTACATGACTTTCCTTTTCAGGTGGTACTTAATGACATCAGGTGAGTGGCGAGCGCAGTGGCTTGGCTAGGCTATGGGATGCAACTGCAAATCATGTCCTTAGAAGTCTAGGATCGAGTTTCCTAGTCTCACGATTTCAAATGTTTTAATGTTCAACTTTATGAAAGTTGTCTATCATATTTTGACTATTATGATACTGTAAAATGACTTATGCTTTTGGGCCCGATTTATTAAATAAAAGATTTTTATTTATAGTCTCTTCCGCTTTAAAGATTAAAAAATTTTATGTTTTCATGCATGTAGTAGCGACCCTTAGTACATTTTCAATACGTTTTAACTTCCTTTTAGTCGGGTCGTTACACCCACGGCGACAGAAAACTGAGACCCACTCCGATTTTATCCTCAAAATCGAGACCCAAGACGCCTCCCAACTGAGACCCACTGCCGTGCTTAATCGGAAGGAACCCACACCGACGGCTGACTGCCTCTAAATACCGAGACCCACGACGTTTCGTGACCGACGGCTGGATTTCTCCTTTTCCTATGTTTTCTGCGTGTACTTTTCAGTCTCTCTCACTGTGTGTTATCGTTCAAGACAAGCCCTAAGGGGCTATTTGGGGCACTGGGTTGGTTATAATAGTTGTGGGTTATAATAGTCTGGGGATTATGATAGTCCATGGTGTTATAATAGTCTGTGTTTGGGGTGTAGATTATTATAGTCTAGGATAAAATAGTCTGTATTTCGGTGCAGTGTTTGGGATACAGATTATTTTAGACTGGGTTAAAATAGTCTGTGTTTGGAGCGTTGATCTGTTTAACATGGGGTTCTAAATACAATGTTCAAGCTGACTATTTTTTTTCCTGACTTCTTTTTGTTTATTTTCCTCATACAACTTTGTACTTCAAATATTAATAAAAACAAAAGGGTTTAGTTGTAAAAAAAAAACAAAGTTTTGGGTACAGGGGTTAAATTATGTGTTTAACCTAAAAGGAAACAAAAATAACCTAAGGTAAGGGTTGATTTTCTTTGTTATAGAGTCATGGTTTTTTCACAAAATAAGTCATTTTGTGATTTCATATAGAAAAACCATATTTGTTTCATTTCTGTATTTCCAACATAAAAATGGTAAATGCTTATTGAAAACTCATTTTACCTTCATTATCAAAAGAATCAAATAAAATAGAAATCACATAAAATAAAAACTTGAGTAGTATTTTTTTAAAATTATTATTATCACGGTAAACTTAAATACGATAAGTATAATTTGGAATAAAAAATATGGTACGATGAAGGTAAACATTCATATACTTCATTATCAAAAGTAATTATGTAATAAAACTACATATTTATATATGTATAAAGACAACCTAGTATCTAACTCATTAGAAATTTTCCGACTTTTCCAATGACCACCAACAAATTTTTCGGCACCGAAATTTTTTTCCCTCTTTTTTCCTTTCGTTTCTTCTACCTCTTTTCTTTTTTTTTTTCTTTATTTTCGTTTTTTATATTTTTTGAAATGAAAATGAGAAGAAATATTAAAAAAAAAATCGCTAGAAAATTCGTCGGCTATCGCCAGAAAAGTGACCGGAAAGTCGACGACAGTCGCCAGAAAAGTTGTCGGTGGTCGCCGGAAAAGTTGCCTACTGGTCGTCGGCAGGAAAGTCAATGAGTCATATGGAAGAAGAGAGTAGAGAGTTACTGTAGAGAATGAATATAATAATTGGGTGGGTTGAATAGTGGTTACCGTAGCAACATGGAGGGGAAAAATAACCCACTTCACCCCTTATTTTTGTTGATGCCCCAAACACTGGGTTGGTTATAATAGTACACAGTGGGCCAAACGGCCCCTAAGAGAAGATGATGCTCAAATTACTATCATGCCCCCTCTTATTCATATTATTACAAAATTGCCCCTTTTATCCTTTAACCTTAAGATAACCTTGTCATTTTTTCACAACAACCTATTACAAACTTCTTAATTTACGAGCACTATATAGAAATAATTGTTACTTTAACTTTCATTCTTTTTTTTTCCTATAAATGTGTTGATGGTCAAATTTGGACAGGGAGAACTCACCTGACCTTCACATGCCACCAACGGTAAATTTGTTTGAAGGGGGGAAGACGTGGCCTACAAGACAAGGAAACCTGCACACCGGTGTGGTGCTTGTCACACCGCCTCTGATGCTTAAGTCAGCAAGGAATAAGATGGGAGGCCAGTAGAGAGTAAGAGCAAGAGGAGAGAGTTCAGAGAGTAGAGTTCGGGGATCCCTTTTTCAATGACGAATAAGGGTTTATATACCTTTTTCCTGCCTTAGGGTTTCTAGGCGTCTAAAGACAGATTCAGGCTGAACCAAGTTGTACCGCATTGGACCAGAACACTAGGGACCGAACGAAGGGGAGAGGACCCGACCCGCTGAAGCGGGCCGAGGGTCGGCCTTGGCCCAGGCCAAGGTATTTGGCCTTGGCCCAATTCCTTTTGGCCTACCTCTCCTCTGGGGTCCACTTCCTGGTCGTGTCCTTGGGTTTGTGTTGCGTTGTCCTCGTCGGCTCCTTACATCTCGAAATGGTCCAGAATTACCTATAACAATATGAATATAAAAAGTTTATTTCTACCCCTTAATTGGGCCACGAACTCTTAGATTTATTTCTAATAGGCTCCCGAATTTCAAAAAGTGTCTAATTGATCTTTAAAATTTCAAAAATTTTTGGAAAAAGATCTATTTTGACTCATACTTAGCAGGTTGTATCAATTTTAACTTTAAACTTTCAATTTCATCCACTTGAATTAGAAACTTAGCAGATTGCATCATAATGTTAAACTCAAACTTGAATAAGTGTTGCAATATAGACATTTGGTTAACTTTCCATTTCAATCGTCATTAAAGCATGTGATTGATTTTTTTTTTTTTTTTTTGTTTAATTTACAGTGCAGCCTAAATTGGTTGGAGAACCACTTTATTTGAAGAAATCAAATACTCGATATCTATTTTTCTTATTGTTATTAGCGGCCTCCTCCAAAAAAGAAAAAGAAAAAAAACACCCACAAAATATTAACAAAGGAAAAATCCACAAATATGGTAACAAAAGACCTAGAATTTCTTTGCTTTCGTCTCCTGCATTTGCATGTTCTTATGATCGAGGGGAAAAACGACAGCAAAAGAAGGAATAATTAAGAAAAACGTCATAGATCTTTGAGGTTATATGTTTAGTAATCTCTTCAAAAAAAAAAAAAAAAAAAAAATCTCTCCTTGTTCACCTCGGTGACTTAATTACATCTTTTTTACAAACAAATCAGTAAAGGAATACACGTTTTTGGGATGTTTATTTCTCCTTCTGCACAATTTTTGTGTGTTCTCATCTTCAACTTACGACCTTTCACTTGAAAATGAAATGTATATACTTGTAATTTCTAATGCATAATAGCTTTTGGGAAAGATCCAAATTTCATCGAAGTAAAACGTACATAGAGCACAAATTGACAAAATAAGTATAAGTTAAATATCTTGTTTGGACCAGATAGTGATTTGCTCGTTCTCCAAAAAAAAAGATAGTGATTTGCTCGTTCTCCAAAAAAAAAGATAGTGATTTGCTCAATAAACTCAATCAAGTAACCTACTTGAAAGTAAATTAAACTAGATTACACTATTCTAGTTTAATACGAAACCTGTAATCTAGTTTAATTTACTTTCAAGTAGGTTACTTGATTGAGTTTATTGAACAAATGTCCAAACAAGATATTTAACTTATACTTATTTTGTCAATTTGTGCTCTATGTACGTTCTACATCAATGAAATTTGGATCTTTCACAAAAGCTATTATACATTGGAAATTACGAGTATATACATTTTTGTTTTAGTACATCATCATTTGAGGTGGGGGATTTGAACCTCTGACCTCATGGTCGAGGGTACATGCCAATTACCACTGAGCTAAGCTCGCTTTGGCGAGTATATACATTTCATTAACAAGTGAAAGATGGTAAGTTGAAGATGACAACTCAAAAAAATGGTGTAGAAGGAGGAATAAATTAAACATCCCAAAAATGTGTATTCCTCTCCTAAAAAAAAAGTGTATTCCTTTGCTAATTTGTTTGTAAAAAAGATGTAATTAAGTCACCGAGGTGAACAAGGAGAGATTACTAAACATATAACCTCAAAGTTCTATGAGGTTTTTCTTAATTATTCCATCTTTTGTTGTCGTTTTTCCCCTCTTGATCAGAAGAACATGCAAATGCAGGAGACGAAAGCAAAGGAAATTCTGGATCTTCCGTTACCATATTTGTTGGATTTTCCCTTTGTTAATACGTTGTGACACTAATAACAATAAGAAAAATCAATATCGAGTATTTGATTTCTTCAAACAAAGTGGTTCTCCAACAATTTTTTTTACAAGAAACCAACTTTGCGTGCAATGTAAATTGAGAAAATTTTCGATCACATGCTTTAATGACGATTGAAATGGAAAGTTAACCAAAGGTCTACATTGCAACACTTGATTCAAGTTTGAGTTTAACATTATGATAGAATCTGCTAAGTTTATAATTCAAATTGATAAAATTGAAAGTTTAGAGTAAAAATTGATAAAACCTGCTAAGTACGGGTCAAAATTGATCTTTTTCTAAAATTAGAAATTTTAAAGATCAATTAGACACTTTTTGACATTCGGGAGCCGGTTAGAAATAAATCCAAGAGTTCATGTTTCAATTAAGAAGTAGAAATAAACTTTCTATATATACATATATAGGGGAAAAAAAAAGAATCAAACTTAAAATAACAATTATTTCTATATATACATATATAGGGAAAAAAAAGGAATCAAAGTTAAAATAACAATTATTTCTATATAGTGCTTGTAGATTAAGAAGTTTGTAATAGGTTGTTTTATTGGACTTTAAAGGGTTGTATCTTGTACTTTAAGAAGTTAAAGTTTGGACTTTCAAATGTGATTAATAGCTATTAGATTTCTAACTCCTTTAATTTAAACTTTTACGCACCACCAAACACCTGAACGTTCTTTAAAATAACCCTATATATAATCATTAAATAACAATAATCTAGACGTAACTATATACAGAACCCGTAATCTAGTTTAATTTAATTTCAAGTAGGTTACTTTTGATTGAGTTTATTGAGTCAATCACTGTCTGGTCCAAACAAGATATTTAACTTAGTTTGTCAATTTGTGTTCTCTGTATGTTTTCTATGTAATTTGGATCTTTCACAAAAGCTATTATACATTGGAAGTTACGAGTATATACATTTCATTTTAAAGTGAAAGGTCGTAAATTGAAGATGACAACACAAAAAAATGGTGTAGAGTGAGGATAATAAACATCCCAAAAAGAGAAAATTGTCAATCACATACTTTAATGACGATTCAAATGAGAAGTTAACCAAAGGTTTTCGTTGCAACACTTGATTCAAGTTTGAGTTTAACATTATGATACAATCTGCTAAGTTTATAATTCACGTTGATGAAATTAAATATTTAGAGCTAAAATTGATACAACCTGCTAAGTACGGGTCAAAATTGATCTTTTTCCAAAATTTGAAATTTTAATGATAAATTAGACACTTTTTGAATTTCAGGAGCAGTTAGAAATAAATCTAAGAGTTCATAGTTCAATTGAGGAGTAGAAATAAACTTTTATATACATATATAGGAAAAAAAAAAGAATCAAAGTTAAAATAACAATTATTTCTATATAGTGCTTGTAGATTAAGAAGTTTGTAATAGGTTGTTTTATTGGACTTTAAAGGGTTGTATCTTGTACTTTAAGAAGTTAAAGTTTGGACTTTCAAAGGTGATTAATAGCTCTTAGATTTCTAACTCCTTTAATTTAAACTTTTACGCACCACCAAACACCTGAACGTTCTTTAAAATAACCCTCTATATAATCTTTAAATAACAATAATCTAGACGTAACTATATTAAAGATAGGGCTTAGGGTTTAGACTTAATAGATATGAAATTCAAACATAAAAGAATCTATTAAAACATATTTTAAGATTAGTATATAAGCTAAATATGCACAATAATATTTAGTCAAAGTTCAAGAAATTATTACAATTTTTTAAAAAATACAAATTAAGATTTTAAACATACACATCTCGAGCAACGTCATAATAGATACAAAACTAATTATTTAACATATTTAAGAATTCATAGGAAAGTTGGAATTGAATAACGAACCGTAATCTAGTTTAATTTAATTTCAAGTAGGTTACTTTTGATTGAGTTTATTGAGCCAATCATTGTCTGGTCCAAACAAGATATTTAACTTATTTTGTCAATTTGTGTTGTCTGTATGTTTTCTATGTAATTTGGATCTTTCACAAAAGCTATTATACATTGGAAGTTACAAGTATATACATTTCATTTTCAAGTGAAAGGTCGTAAATTGAAGATGACAACACAAAAAAATGGTGTAGAGTGAGGAATAAACATCCCAAAAAGAGAAAATTGTCAATCAGATACTTTAATGACGATTGAAATGGAAAGTTAACCAAAGGTTTACGTTGCAATACTTGATTCAAGTTTGAGTTTAACACTATGATTCAATCTGCTAAATTTATAATTCAAGTTGATGAAATTGAATGTTTAGAGTTAAAATTTATACAACCTACTAAGTACGGGTCAAAATTGATCCTTTTCCAAAATTTAAAATTTTAAAGATCAATTAGACACTTTTTGAAATTCGGAAGCCGGTTAGAAATAAATCTAAGAGTTCATAGTTCAATTAAGGAGTAGAAATAAACTTTCTATATACATATATAGGAAAAAAAAAAAAAAGAATCAAAGTTAAAATAACAATTATTTCTATATAGTGCTTGTAGATTAAGAAGTTTGTAATAGGTTGTTTTATTGGACTTTAAAGGGTTGTATCTTGTACTTTAAGAAGTTAAAGTTTGGACTTTCAAAGGTGATTAATAGCTCTTAGATTTCTAACTCCTTTAATTTAAACTTTTACGCACCACCAAACACCTGAACGTTCTTTAAAATAACCCTCTATATAATCTTTAAATAACAATAATCTAGACGTAACTATATTAAAGATAGGGCTTAGGGTTTAGACTTAATAGATATGAAATTCAAACATAAAAGAATCTATTAAAACATATTTTAAGATTAGTATATAAGCTAAATATGCACAATAATATTTAGTCAAAGTTCAAGAAATTATTACAATTTTTTAAAAAATACAAATTAAGATTTTAAACATACACATCTCGAGCAACGTCATAATAGATACAAAACTAATTATTTAACATATTTAAGAATTCATAGGAAAGTTGGAATTGAATAACGAACCGTAATCTAGTTTAATTTAATTTCAAGTAGGTTACTTTTGATTGAGTTTATTGAGCCAATCATTGTCTGGTCCAAACAAGATATTTAACTTATTTTGTCAATTTGTGTTGTCTGTATGTTTTCTATGTAATTTGGATCTTTCACAAAAGCTATTATACATTGGAAGTTACAAGTATATACATTTCATTTTCAAGTGAAAGGTCGTAAATTGAAGATGACAACACAAAAAAATGGTGTAGAGTGAGGAATAAACATCCCAAAAAGAGAAAATTGTCAATCAGATACTTTAATGACGATTGAAATGGAAAGTTAACCAAAGGTTTACGTTGCAATACTTGATTCAAGTTTGAGTTTAACACTATGATTCAATCTGCTAAATTTATAATTCAAGTTGATGAAATTGAATGTTTAGAGTTAAAATTTATACAACCTACTAAGTACGGGTCAAAATTGATCCTTTTCCAAAATTTAAAATTTTAAAGATCAATTAGACACTTTTTGAAATTCGGAAGCCGGTTAGAAATAAATCTAAGAGTTCATAGTTCAATTAAGGAGTAGAAATAAACTTTCTATATACATATATAGGAAAAAAAAAAAAAAGAATCAAAGTTAAAATAACAATTATTTCTATATAGTGCTTTTAGATTAAGAAGTTTGTAATAGGTCGTTGTTTTATTGGACCTTAAGGGTTTGTATCTTGTACTTTAAGAAGTTAAAAGTTTGGACTTTCAAATATAAAAGTTCGCATTGTAAAGATACATTGTTGCTGTAGCTTGGCTGTGTTGGTTGGATGCTGTAGGCTCCTTATAAGTTGACCGAGCAGTCGACAGGTCGAATCCCGAAGCACTCTGAATGTTGTTTTGTTATTTATTTATTATTATTTTTTTTTATTATTATTATCTTTTTCTTGTGTGCGATTGTGTATATAAATAATGTGATTATTTTATTCCTTTAAAAACATATACAAAAACTATTTTTCTAAAATAGACTTTTGTAATTCAAAATATATTATATTTTATAAATTTAAATTGTAGTTTATATTTCTTTTAAAAAATTCTAGGTATAAATTATTTACAAATATGAAACAATAACAAATAGATTAAATTACATATTTCGTCCCTAGACCTAGATAGTATCAAATAGGTCAAACTTTCAATTTTGTGAGTTAATCAATCCTCGAACTTTAAAAGGTGGTGTTTAAATTTTCAATTTTATGCCTAATAAATTCATGAACTTCCACAAAAAAAAAAAAAAAAAAAGAAAAGAAAAGAAAAGAAAAATCATGAACTTTCAAATTTGTATTTAATAAATCTTTAACCTATTCAACATTTTTTAAAACTGATGAATTTATTGAGCATAAAATTGAAAGTTTAATATTATGTAATTAGACAGAAAATTCAATTTTATGTCTAATATGACTGTTATTTTTTTAAAAAAAAAATGTTGAATATGTCAAGGATTTGTTAGAGACAGAATTGAAAGTTTAGAAATCCTATTTGACATTTTTAACGTTCGAAGACCTATTTTCACAAAATTGAAAGTTCTGAGACCTATTAAAAACAAAAATGAAAGTTCATGACCCAAACTAGTAATTTACCCTAACAAGTATATAATATTTCATTTTCAAGTGAAAGGTCATAAATTGAAGATGACAACACAAAAAAAAATGGTGTAGAGTGAGGAATAAACATCCCAAAAACGTGTATTGCTTTGTTGATTTGGTTGTAAAAAAGGTGTAAATAAGTCACCGTTGTGAACAAGGTGTAACGATCCGACTTCTTTAATGAACCTATTCAAGATTGTTACTTCGTGCATGCTATGGAGGCCTTTTTAAATAAAACCTTTTAGAACAAAAAATCCAATTCAAGTGAAATCCTCAAATAAATCTTTATTCGGGATCCCATATTTAAAAAGAACAATAGTTCTCAAGTAAAACTCCAAACCATGAGAAACATGACCTCTGAAAAATTTCCAAGAGACAAGTTCATAAAGCTTAAAGAATCGGAAAAGTTTTTAAAGAGAAAGTTAAAAATAAATGATTTCATGGTTTCTAGTCACCCATGGTTGTGTAACAATTTCAGTCAATCACCCTCAAAAGCCCTTGTCTTTACCTGAAAAAAAAAACATTCATGGAAAGAATCAGTATTTAAAATACTCAGTAAGTAACCCTACTACTGGGGTCAGGATATGCAAACACATACATCATCGTTCATGCTTTTCTAGTGGGACCTATTTCTTTATCCTCTTTGTTAAGGGAGAGGACACAACACAAATCTCCATAATGGTATGAGGCTTTGCTTTTGGTTCCACCTAAAAGGCTAGACGAGCCTCCCTTCAAATAGTCATCTAGGAGTTTGCTCTTAAAGCCATATTACGAATCTCCCCATGACTACTTCTTCAAGGATAGCCATATTACGGATCTCCCCATGACTAATTCTTTAAGGCTCACAAATTCTTTTTTGTCCGCCACTCAGGGATTCTACCGACATGGCTAAGTCTTGGTCTAGCTCTGATACCACTTGTTAAGGACGAGGACATGACACAGATCTCCACAATGGTATGATATTGTCCACTTTGAGCATAAGCCCTCATGGCTTTGTTTTTTGTTCCACCCAAAAGGCCTCATACCAATGGAGATACTTGTCCTCCCTTATAAACCCATGATCATCCCCTTATCTAGCCAACGTGGGACTTTGGTTGCACCCCTAATTTCCAACAATCCTCCCCTCGAACAAAGTACCACAGACGAGCCTCTCTTCAAATAGTCATCTATCCATCCATATCTCCTTTCTTAGGGAGGAGTGACAGGTCGCTTGCGTCAAATAAATTTGTAATCCACGAAACCAAACTACTTCCATAGTAATAGTGGTCGGGGTCGAACACAAGGAAGGGAGTCCTAATAGAATATAGGTTCTCATACAAACACAAAAGAAGGGGGATTTCATAGATGAAAGACTTTGAAAATAAAGGCAGGAAAAATAAAGGTGAACAACTGGTAAAACAAGCAGAAGTAAGAAATCGAGATAAAAATCAATAAGAAATAGGATCGCTGGATCTGGCATTTTCTACTGAACTGTTCATGATTTGGCTTCCTAGTTTGATCTAAGGGTAATTCTATGAATTAGAATCCTAGTCCAGTAGTGCTTCTTGGCTAATTGGATAACCCTCCTAATTAACCTGTGTCTAATTAATCAATTAACCCGTAACCCCGATAATTAATTTGATTAATTAATTTTAATTACGTTTGCTGCCCTTCATGCATAACCCAAATTACATTCAAATTATTTCTAATTAATTTAGATTAATCAACCCGATAACCCTCGCAATCGATCACCTAAGCTAACCACATTAAGAATAAGGACCCGGAATTAAAGCAATTAATTCAAACATACATTCAAAGTAATTTGCAGTAATTTTCTCATGCTCTTAGGCCTATCAAGAATCTGAGCTAAGAATTAAAGGTAGTTTAATGCTTGTCTTGCCTCAACCTAGTGGCTATCTAATATAACAAATATAATGCATTATATCTAATCCTAAGAGGCGTCAATTCAAAGGAGAAACATACAATACACTGGTGTAAACAAAAAACATAAGAAACTAAGAATCCATTCATAGAATTTCAATAAAAAAAAAAGTCATCAAACTCAGCCAAAGTACATGAACGATTCAATAGCTACCAAGATCCAACGAAACTAATGGGTTTAGCTACTCATAGATAAAAGGAAACAACAATAGATCTCAAAAGAATTCATAAGAAACAACCCTAAGGGGTCTAAACAACTCAGAAAACTAAAAGAAAGCGAAAAAAAAATCATAAAAGTGCGAAAATTCTAACCTAACAGCGGACTAAACTGAGACCTAATACTTCTACTAATCGTCGTAGCATCGAGACGCTAGGAAAACAATGTCTCGACGATATGGTACTGTCTTCTGTGAATTTTCTCACCAGTGTCAAGACGCTAGGATCAGCGTCTCGACGTTGATCCTTTTTCCAGCTTGTTGTCTTCTTTTGTTTGCTTCATTTGGGGCTCGAACCTTTGACTTCTTGGCACTTCTTTTCAAGCCTGCCATGGTCCACTTGGGTCTTTTCACCTCCTCGCTGTCCATGAACTTCGAGACAGCTCAAAAACCCCTAATTGGCCAAAATTAACACCAAGATGCATGGTTGGCTCCCAATGTCACCTATGCTCGAATTACCTGAAAATAAGACAATTAAAGCATAAAATTCCTCTAACAAGCTTAGATTAGCGGTAATAAGATAGCACGAATTAGGTGCTATCAAGGAGTTTGCTCTTAGAGCCAGATTACGGATTCTATCCATCCATATCTCCTTTCTTAGGGAGGAGTCTGCTCTTAAAGTCAGATTACGAATTCTATCCGTCCATATCTCCTTTCTTAGGGAGGAGTTTGCTCTTAGAGCAAGATTACGGATTCTATCCGTCCAGATCTTATTTCTTAGGGAAGAGTTTGCTCTTAGAGCCAGATTACAGATCTCCCCATTGAAGGGATAAAAGCCCCACGCAGCGGAAAGTATTACCGAACCTACTCAGAGTCTTAGATTCTAATTGAAATACCAATACAATTTGCAAAATATTACAGCAATAAATCTATATTTAATGGGCTGTACATATGCTATAAACATTCTAAAAGATCAACTAGATTGATCCTAGTGGTCAAGGATTTAATAGAAAACTTACTTTTGTAGAAAGCCTTGATCAATTCTCCTTTTCTTCCCAATAAGATTGAAAACGCAGCAACCCTCTTGTGCGAACACCACCAATCGGCTACACCGGTATATCTATAAGACTTCTTGAAGCAGGAGACTTGTGGGAGTCTTTTGGGAGAGATCTCTGAGAGAATGAGAGACAATGGGATACCTTTCACCCCACCCTAGGGGTCCTATATATAGGTAAAGGCCAAGACCTTTTCCTAATAGGAAAAGGTCTCCTTTTCCCAATAGGAAAAGGTTTATTAATAAGTTCAAATCTATTATCTGAACAATATCTAATTTTAATAAATAATTAATTAATTCCATAATTAATTAATTACCCAATTAAATATCATATAATTAATCTTAGGGATTTTATTAAAATTAAAATTAATATGAATCCAATTCATATTAAATTTATTTGAACTCTTTCAAATATTTTCTCTCAAGAATTAATTTTTGAAATTAATTCAAAAATTATATCATAAAGTTTCATAAACTTTATATTATAATGTATCAACATACATTATACAATTCCCCAAATAAATTGAACATTTTCAATTTATAATTTATATTTAATTGCTTCAAGTCTTTTTACGAGCTACTAGTGGGACCTAATGGACCTACAGATCAGAAGCTCCAACGATACGAGACTAATCAGCTTAAACTCATTAACCAAGTTAGTCTCCATTCGTTAACTGTGGGTCACTCCACTAAAGACCCTCAGCTGCACTCTTCTCACTGCAGAATATTTATGTGTCCACGGATATCGACCAATACTACAAGTCAGTCCTTCACGTGTGTTCGTATCTCAGTTGGGTCAAATTACTGTTTTACCCCTGGTTTACATCTTTGTCCTTAAGTCCCCAGTGCTCCTCTAATGAACAACCTGTTTGAGGTCCAACCAACAAACAGAAGTCCCTCTCGTGCCATAGAGAGGGTTGGGCCCATTGTTCAAGTCCCGGAGACACCACTTAAGGGAACACACCTCTACTTACCCTAGAGTCGGGAAGGAGTGAATTCCATCTTGTGTGATTATGTTCCTAGCTCCCCACTCGGTATTGTCCCCAAAATGGTAGGCTTATTGAGTCGGCGTGCTGGCCACTCTCACCCATACAAATCAAAGGACAACCCTGAAGGGATAATAGCCCTTTCGCAGCGAAAACGATCAGAAACTTTTCTCAGATTTTAATACGAATTAAAATACCAATACGTTGGAATAAAAATCACAACAATAAACAAAATTTAACATGCTATAACAGTTTATAAAACATGCTATAATTAAAAGGAAAAACCCTTAGATCTAATCTAAATTGGATCCTATTGATCCAAGATCAAGAATACTATACCTTTGTAGAAATTCTTGATTAGTTTCGCCAAATCTCCTAAGTATTCGCCCAAAACCAGCAGCAAGAAGACCTTGATCTCGCTATAAAAACGTCACGAACACCACCACCAATGTTGCACCGATATTCTCTTGAAGGATGTGCGTTAGGGGCTTGTGGGAGCGCGATCTCTAAGGGTTTTTGGTGAATTGAGTTCTCTGTATTCTTTTTGGGAAAGAATTGCAGAGAGCGATCTTGGAATTGAGAGATTGAGAGAGTTCTGCGTGAATCTCTGATAGAGAGAGTAAAAATTGAATAAAATAGAGTGTCACCGTAAAAATGCCCAACTTACTCCTTAAAACCCTCCCATTCACGCAATACTGAGAATGTGATGGAGGACACGTTCCCATCAGTTAACCTAACTGATGGGAAAAGATTTAATTAATATTAAATAATATTAATTAATCTTTTAATTAAATTAACTATTAATTTAATTAAATGTCATTTGTATAAACCTATTTATACAAAATAAACTCCATTTAACCTATAGTTTTAATATAATTTAATTAAATCATATTTAATTAAAAAATTAAAACCAAAATATTAATTAATTCACCAATTAATTAATATCACTATTAAATATCATATATTTAATTATATATCTCTCAAATTTACTTTAGAATTAATGTACATCATATGTGCATTAATTATAACCTATAGTTTTTAATACGAATCAAATTCATATTTAACTTAATATTCAAACTCCTTTGAATATTCAATTCACCCTTAGAAATTTACCTCAACCCCCTTATAGAGCTATCGGTGGGACCTGATGGACCTACAGATCAGAAGCTCCAACGATATGAGATTAATTGGCTAAACTCATTAACCAAGTTAATCAATATTCGTTAACTGTGGTTCACTCCACTATAGAACCACAGCTGCCCTCTTCTCACTGCAGATATAATTCTGTGTCCACGGATATCGACCATCAACAGCAAGTTAGCCCTTCACATGTGTTCGTACCCCAGCTAGGTCAAATTACCATTTTACCCCTGGGCTACCTCTTGATCCTTAAGTACCAGTGTTCCTCTAATGAACAACCTGTTTCAGGTCCAACCAACAAACAGAAGTCCCTCTCGTGCCATGAAGAGGGTAGGGCCCATTGTTCAAGACCCGGAGACACCACTTAAGGGAACACACCTCTACTTGCCCTAAAGTTGGGAAGGAGTAAATTCCATCTTGTAAGACTATGTTCCCAGCTCCCCACTCGGTCTTGTCCCCAAAATGGTAGGCTTATTGAGTCGGCGAATAGGCCACTCTCACCCATACAAATCAAAGGACAATCCCTCATAGACAGGAGTCCATAATCCACTCAGGATTAAGGCCAAGTTGCCTAGGTCATTCTAGTGAAATAGAATCCGAGCTAACTAACGGTGTTACAGTTAGTGGTTAACTATTTCGCGGTCCGGTCTTTGTGCAAACTCATTGCACAGGATACCCCCACTTGCATGTCAACTACATGAACGCGTTGGATCATTACGTTTGTATCAATATACAAAGTGGGTCGTATTCATAGTGTCACCAGGATAAGGTACCCAACCTTATCCCTATACTACAGACCCTTTAGGCTAAAACTTGAACATTGATCCCCATATGTCCCTACATACTAGTTCAAGCCTCATTCTATTAGCCTTGGATGTTTAGTTTATTGGATTAGGGTTAATAAGACAAGATATAATACAAACATGAATAATACATCACTTTTATTAATGTTCGGTCAAATGTACATTTACTATCTATGAGTTTAAAGGCATAAAACCCAACAAACCCCTCGTGAACAGGAGTCCATAATCCACTCAGGATTGAGATCGAGTTGTCTAGGTCATCCTAGTGAAATAGAAACCAAGCCAACTAAAGGTGTTACAGTTAGTGGTTAACTATTTCGCGGTTCGGTCTTATGCAAACTCATTGCATAGGATACCCCCACTTGCATGTCAACTACATGAACGCGTTGGATCATTGCGTTTGTATCATAATACAAAGCGGGTCGTATCCATAGTGTCACCAGGATAAGGTGTCCAGCCTTATCCTTGTACTATAGACCTTTTAGGTTGTTACTTGAATATCGATCCCTGTATGTCCCCACATACTAGTTCAAGTTACATACAAACAACCTTGGATCTTAGTTTATTGGATTTAGGTCAAATAGTGCAATATTTAACAATAAAATTTTATTGCAGAAACTAAATAACACTTTATTAAATACAAGTATAAAATTTGTTTACATTCACTATCTACGAGTTTTAGGGCATAAAGCCCAACACCCATGACTACTTCAAGGTTCATATATTTTTTGTTCGACACCTAGGGATTCTACTGGCATGGCTAAGTCAGGGTCTGACTCTGATACCACTTGTAAAGGGAGAGGACACATCAATGATCTCCATAATGGTATGATATTGTCCAGTTTGGGCATAATCCCTCATGACTTTGTTTTTGGTTCCACCCAAAAGGCCTCATACCAATGGAGATACTTGTCCTTCCTTATTGTAACGACCCTACATTTCATGACTAATTCCTAGAGCCATTACCACATGCATTGCCTTCCTACTTTTATAGAACAACGATGAAAACGACGTTTAAAGTAAAACAATCTTAGAAAATCAACGAGGCTTTTTAGCCTGGGATCCCAGTTAAAACAGGAACAAATAAAATTTTAACCATTTCAATAAAAATCTCCAAAGCGAAACAAGTCCTAAAATAACACATATCAAAACGCAAAGAAGAAGGAGTTCGAAAACATGATAAACGGAAGTCTATCCTACGAAAATCCATGGCTCGTCCAGCAACATCTCGTCACGTGTTTTGTACACCTTTGCTTTTACCGGCAATTACATGTTAGGGACAAGAATGAGTATTTAAGAATACTCAATAAGCAATTATACTGCTAGGCATGCAACAACAGGGGAAACTTATGGTTATTCAGTTAAGGGTATAATTATCATTTCATTTAACATGTCATATGGGTCACGTGGACAATTAATTCCCCTATCATAAGCTTGCCTGCACATGTGGGAATCAAGCGAGAACTCAACCCCTTTCGATGGTAGAAGACACCCAGTTAGTGGAGTCGAGTCTCACCCATCAAGGCACCTAAGAGCGCATAACACTCTAGCTACCATCTCCCTGGTGGAGCATCCATAGGTTTTTTTTTTTTTTTTTGTCGGAACTTTACTTCCACAGTTAGTAGATGGCACCTAGTCTGCGAAGCCGAGTCTCGTCCATTTAGCTCCTCATCTCAGTGTATATACATCTCAGTCCTAGGTTGTTAATTGCCATGACCCCTACTAGGATAAAAAGTTCGTTCTTTTCCCTATGAGAACCATTTTCACACAACATGACTTAACTGCACTAACCAACCAGTTTCTTCCCCTAAAGTGTTTCTAAAGGCTAACTATCATGCTTTCACCACATCACATCTCATCTCATTCAAGCATACACAAACAAAATCATGACTAGCATCCAAAACTCCAAACAAAAACACCACAACCTTCCTTTTGACAACATTCGATACCAACCTCCCATAGCACCCAACAATTAGGCATTCACATAAACTTGGTCCAGAACAATTAATTCGTGCTGTCATACTCTCAATTGAAAAATTGAAACAACATTCATGCTATTTTTCCCAATCAATTCAGTACAACCAAATAAATAACAAATTCTTAAACTGAAGGCTTAATTGGTCATTTCAATATATAACTACAGTCCAACACAGTAAGTTACTTACCTTAGGGTAACTAAAGTTTGATTGAGTAACTCCAATTAATTTCATATGGCGCCAATCACGTTATGCGAATAAGGAAATCTAACATAACACACAAGGTTCTAACATTAGAGACATTCAATTCCAATAATTTTCCTAAAAATGACATGATTTGAGAAGGTCGAAACTCACCCAGCGAAACTAACGCTTGCCGCCCAGGTTCAAATTTCGCTCTACATTTAAAGGTTCGACCACGAATTACTATGGGTACCTTAGATTAATAAATGAACAACAAATGGTATTCCATTAAGGCACAAAAGACCAAATAGATCTGAAACTTACAACTCCTTCTTACCCACCGATTTATTAGTCAAAATCGTCGAACGTTCAAAATCCAAAGCGGCTCGAGGCGGCGTGCGACTGTTTGGCTGAAGGAGGCGGCGTGCGACTGTTTGGCTGAAGACGGCGGCGACGGCGGATGGTTCTGAGCAGCTGATAACTCTCCAAAAGGGAGTCATTTAGGCCTTATTTCTATAGTGATTTGTGTGTCTTTTATGCCAAATAGGTTTATTATTAGATGAATATTATATGTTTTAACCTATTTAGAAGAATGGATGCTTTGGAAGTTATTTTGCAGAGAAAATAATGTTGAGCGACTTGTGGGAGCAATTTCCATGATCCAGCAAAGCTATGAGCAAAACTGCCACGTGAGCCGCACGTGATTCATTAATGAGGTGGCATTTTCTGAATCAATCTTGGATCTAGGACGCTTGGAGAGCCCTCTACGTGTAATCTTTGACCTAATTAGGGTTGACTCCACTCTATAAAAGGAGGTAGCCATCTCAAGTCAATTCATTCCGAGTTGGAGACTCACTTTCCATCTTTGGAAGCCATTTAAAGATAGAAACGATTGGAGACGTCAAGAAGACCATTAGCTACGGATTTCTTCAAGGGAATTAATCTTTTCTTGTAAAAGTCTTGTAGTTATGGGTGCACATACTTAGATTGTAACGTGTGTTGCTTTTTACTCCTTGAACTAAATTTATTTAGGTGTTGGTTAGGATCTGTGTAATTGTCGTGCTTCATACTTTATGCAATTGATATTGATTTGAGCATCTTGATTATTTGTTATGCTTATTATTATTTTGTGCCCGCCTGGTCAGCCGGTATGAATACCACCTCTTAGTTTCAGGGATGATTTGAGAGGTGTGTGGCATTTAATCACACTAGGCCATTATGTGTTGGTGGACGCCAGTAAATGAGTTAGGGATAACCAGTCACCTAGTGCTTGATCGGTAGAACGTCAATGGAGTTGAAACACATTCCAAAAAATCCAGAGTTCCGGGAGGATCCTGCTAATAAGACTGCAAGAGAATTAATAATCAATATTATTGCTAGAGCATCTTTTTAAACAAGTATAGAATCTTAACCAGCTCCTGTTTCCAATCTGTCTATTTTATCCGTTTACATTCTGCTCTGTTATTTCTTTTGCTTCAGCATTATTTCAAAATCAATCAATTTAACAACCTTGAAACCATTAAAAACTTACACAAGATAGGTAGAGTGGAAGTTATTCAAAACCTCGTGGAAACGATAAATTACTTATCACTTGCTGCAGATTGTGTATACTTGCACATTATTCTAGAGCTCATTTTTATCATATTTTTAATCCACTCTAGAAGGCAACAGCGACGGCGGTGCGGCTTTACGGCTGCTAGATTGGGCGATTTGGCCGATCTATAGAAGGGAGGGAGAGAGAGAAGGAGAGAGAGAAAGAGAGAGAGTGAGGCCAAGAGTTTGAGACCCACGAGAGAGAGAGTTACCGTTGGCGGCAAGCGACACTAGCGGTGACCGGAGAAGAGAAGGAGGCGGCGGCGTGCGGTGATCAGAGAAGAGAAGGGGCAGTGGCGGCGAGTTGTTGCTGCAGACGCGAGAGAGAGAGCGTGTGAGAGTTGAGGGGGGGTGGAAGAGAGAGAGAGGGTCTGAAGGAAAAAAAATATTTTCTCTTTTCTTTTTTTTAAATTCCTTAAATGTTGGGGGGAGATCGTGAAAGAGTTTGCCCCCTTCTTTTCCTTCCTTTGATCGACTAAGGGGGAAGACTGTTCCCTTTTTTTTTAAAAAAAAAAATCCTTTGGTTGTTACATCATACTAACCTTAAAAGAACTTTCGACCTCAAAAGTTGCTAACCCTGGAACAACTCTGGATATTTGGCCATCATTTCATCTTCTCTCTCCCAGGTTGCTTCTTCAACACTTGATTCTGCCAAAGGACCGTAACGAGAGATATCTCGCGATTACGAAGGACCTTCACCTCTCTATCAAGAATTTGCGTGGGTTTCTCCTCATAAGTCAAGTTTTCTCTTAGTTGCAAATGTTCAAAGTCCACTCTGTGGGCTGGATTTGCCAAATACTTTCGTAGCATCGAGACGTGGAAAACATTGTGAATTGCTGAAAGAGAAGGCGAAAAAGCTAATCGGTACGCTACTGGACCAATCCGTTCCAAAATCTCAAACGAACCGATGAAACGTGGGCTAAGCTTCTCTTTCTTTCCAAACCTCAAAACTCCTTTCATTGGGGCCACCTTTAAGAAAACATGATCGCCCACCTTAAACTCTAAATCCCTTCTCCTTGTATCTGCACAACTCTTCTATCGGCTTTGAGCCGTTAGCATCCTCGATCTGATTGAGTGATTGTGCAGATGGCCTCACTGGAGACTTTGATCAATTCAGGCCCAACAACTGACGTTCTTCGACCTCACCCCAGTATACAGGGGACCTACATCTTTTCCCATACAGGGCCTCAAACGGTGACATACCGATGGTTGCTTGTTGATTGTTGTTATGAGCGAATTCCATTTAATGTAGGTCAGCATCCCAACCACCTGCGAAATCCAGAACGCATGCTCGCAACATATCCTCCAAGGTTTGGTTCAATCGCTCAGTTTGACATCTGTCTGAGGGTGAAATGTTGTACTGAGATGTAACTGAGTACTAGGGGTGTTCAAAATGAGACCGAAAACCGACTCGATCGAACCAACGTCGGTCGGTCGGTTTTTTACTAGATTCGGTCAGAGTCGGTTTTGTCAATTGACAAAACCGACTGTCGGTCGGTCGGTTGAACCAAAAATTGAAAAAACCGACCAACCGACCGATATGATATATTTAAAAAAAAATTGCTTGTTGTACATCATGCACACTGTGTAAAGACTTCTTTTTGCCCGTTGTACATCACTAAATGCACACACTGTGCATGTCTTTTCAGTTTTCAAGACCTTTCAAATATTCTTTTTCAAAAAGTAATAATTACTTTTTATTCTCCTCTCTCTCTCTCTCTTCTTTTTGTCTTTTCCCATTCCATCTTTTCTTTCATTTCACTTCACCAACTTTCTCCCTTTCTCCTTCCCTCATGTGAACTCCCTCTCTCTCTCTCTTTTCTTCTTTCTTTTTTCTCTTCTCTTTTCTTTCTTCTTCATCCAATTTCCTCTTCTCTCGATTTCTTTCTCTCTTTTCTCCACCTTTCTCCTTCTCATTCTTCGGCGCGTCGACGGACTTGGCACACCAAGTCCTCTTTCGTTTTCTTTATTCTCTCTTTTCTTTTTCTTCCTCACTAACCTCTCTTTCTTCTTCTTTCCCTCTCTCTTTTTCCTCTTTTTTCTTCCTTTTTTTTCTCCTCCTCCCATGCTTCAAATCCTCACAAAACCAGAACAAAATCTCATCCCAAGTCACGAAACCGAAAAAATCGACCGACCGACCGTGTATATGGTCGGTCGGTTTCAGAGAACGTTAAAAAATTTTCGACCACCAACCGACCGAAACCGATAGGTCGGTTGTCGGCGTCGGTTTTTGTCCAAAATCGACTTCGACCGACCGACGAACAGCCCTACTGAGTACCCAAAGCTCTTTGCAGACTCCTCCAAAAGTTAGACGTGAACTGAGGGTCTCTATTTGAAATGATTAGTACCTGCACCCCATGAAGCCTGACTATCTCTGACACATATAATTGTGCCCACTTTTCAACAGTGTAAGTGGGTTTTCCAGGGAGAAAATGCACTGACTTGGTGAGTCTGTCGATAATGACCAAGATTACGGTGTAACCCTTGGCCATTCTAGGCAATCTTGTAATGAAGTCCATGGATATATGCTCTCACTTCCATTCCGGGACACTCAGCGGCTGTAACAAGCCAGCTGGTTTCTGTCTTGGTGCTTTCACTTGCTGGCAAACGAAATACTTACTGACAAAATTCGCTATCTCTCTTTTCATGTTTTGCCACCAGTAGTACTGCTTTAAGTCTTGGTACATCTTCGTACTTCCTGGATGAATTGAAAACAGTGAACTATGTGCCTCCGCTAATAACTCTTGTTTAAGGTCGACATTCCCAGGTACGCATAAGCGACCCTGGTAACACAAGTCGAGGTCTGAAGAGAAGAACTCGTTCGCCTGCCCTGCCTCCACTTGACTGCGTTTAATGACGAGGTCATGGTCACTTGGTTGGGCATCTATGATCCTCTGTCTCAAGCTCGACTTAACTGTCAACTGAGCTAGACGTGTCGTAACTTTGCCCACTGCAACTATTATCTCCGCACGCTCCAAGTCATCCAATATATGAGCCTGAGTAGTAATCAAGGCAGACGTACGAGCAGTCTTCCTACTGAGGGCATCTGCGACTACATTTGCCTTGCCTGGGTGGTATTGGATATCACAATCGTAGTCTTTTACTAATTCCAGCCATCTCCGTTGCCTCATATTCAACTCCTTCTGGGTGAAGAGGTATTTCAAACTTTTGTGATCCGTGAAGATTTGAATTTTCTCTCCGCATAAATAGTCCCTCCAGATCTTCAAGGCAAAGACCACTGCCGCTAATTCTAGGTCATGGGTCGTGTAGTTCTTCTCATAATCTTTCAGTGGCGAGACGCATAAGCAATGACTTTACCATGCTGCATTAACACGCAATCCAGTCCCTTCTTTGAGGCATCACTGTAAATCACAAATTCTCCTGAACCATTGGGTACCGTGAGTACTGGTGCTGAAACTAGTCTTCGCTTAAGCTCTTGGAAGCTTGCCTCACAAGCTTCATTCCACATGAATGGAGTACCCTTCCGAGTTAATTGAGTTAGGGGTGCGACTATACTGGAAAATCCTTGTACAAAACAACGATAATAGCCTGCTAACCCCAAGAAGCTTCATATCTCACTACTGAACTGGGTCAAGACCAATTGGTCATTGCTTCTATTTTGGTCGGGTCTACTGTGACACCTTCCTTCGACACCACGTGCCCTAAGAAGGAAACTCGTTATAGCGAAAACTCACACATAGAGAATTTGGCGTACAAGTTGTTCGTCCTTAAGGTGATCAAAACTCTATTGAGATGATCCTCATGTTCCTCTTCTGTTTTGGAATAGATAAGGATATCGTTGATGAAGACAATTACGAATGTATCTAGGAACTCCTTAAATACTCTGTTCATCAAGTCCATGAATACTGCAGGGGCATTAGTAAGTCCAAAGGACATCACTGTAAATTCGTAATGCTTGTACCAGGTTGTGAAAGCTATCTTAGGTATATCTTCCTCTCTAATCCTCAACTGATGATATCCTGATCGTAGATCTATCTTAGAAAATACTGTTGCACCTTGAAGCTGATCAAAGAGGTCATCAATCTTGGGCAGAGGGTATCTGTTCTTTATTGTCACTTTGTTAAGCTCCTGATAATCGATGCATAGACGCATGGACCCATCCTTCTTTTTCACAAATAAAACTGGGGCACCCCACGACGAAACGCTAGGACGTATATGTTGGGTTTTATGCCCTAAAACTCGTAGATAGTAAATGTACTCTTGACCGAACATTAATAAAGTGATGTATTATTCATGTTTGTATTATATCTTGTCTTATTAACCCTAATCCAATAAACTAAACATCCAAGGCTAATAGAATGAGGCTTGAACTAGTATGTAGGGACATACAGGGATCACTGTTCAAGTTTTTAGCCTAAAGGGTCTGTAGTATAGGGATAATGCTGGGTACCTTATCCTGGTGACACTATGGATACGACCCGCTTTGTATTTTGATACAAACGTATTGATCCAACGCGTTCATGTAGTTGACATGCGAGTGGGGGTATCCTGTGCAATGAGTTTGCACAAAGACCGGACCACGAAATAGTTAACCACTAACTTTAACACCGTTAGTTAGCTCGGTTTCTATTTCACTAGGATGACCTAGGCAACTTGGCCTTAATCCTGAGTGGATTATGGACTCCTGTCCATGAGGGATTTTTCTTTGATTTGTACGGGTGAGAGTGGCCTGCACGCCGACTCAATAAGCCTACCATTTTGGGGATAAGACCGAGTGGGGAGCTGGGAACATAGTCTTACAAGATGGAATTCACTCATTCCCGACATTTGGGTAAGTAGAGGTGTGTTCCCTTAAGTGGTGTCTCCGGGTCTTGAACAATGGGCCCTACCCTCTCTATGGCACGAGAGGGACTTTTGTTTGTTGGTTGGACCTCAAACAGGCTGTTCATTAGAGGAGCACTGGTACTTAAGGATGAAGAGGTAGCCTAGGGGTAAAACGGTAATTTGACCTAGCTGGGATACGAACACACGTGAAGGGCTGACTTGCTGTTGATGGTAGATATCCATGGACACAGAAATATATCTGCAGTGAGAAGAGTGCAGCTGTGGTTCTTTAGTGGAGTGAACCATAGTTAACGAATATTGATTAACTTGGTTAATGAGTTTAGCCAATTAATCTCATATCGTTGGAGCTTCTGATCTGTAGGTCCATAAGGTCCCACCGATGACTCTAATAAGGTGTTGAGGTTAATTTCTAAGGAAGAAATGAATATTTGAAAGGGTTCGAATGAAAAGTTAAAATATGAATTTGATTCATATTAAAACTATAGGTTATAATTAATGTGCATTGAATGTGCATTAATACTATAGTTTAGTTGAGAGAATTATAATTAAATATGTGATATTTAATTATAATATTAATTGATTGTAGAATTAATTAATTGTTTTTTTAATTTAATTTAATTAAATTTTGATTTAATTAAATTGTATTGAAACTATAGGTTAAGTGAAGGATAATCATTTACATATAATTTAAGGAGCTGTTTGGGGCACTGAATAGGTTTTAATAGCCCCCTTTATTATAACCTATTCAGTGTTTGGGGCATCAACAAAAATAAATGGTGAGGTGGGTTATTTTTACCCCCGATTATTTTATCCATTCTCTACAGTAACCATCATTCAACCCACCCGATTATTCTATCTATTTTCTACACTAGCTCTCTCATCTCTTCTTCCATGCGACTCCTTGACTTTTCCGACGACCGTCGGTCGCAGTCGGCCGACGAAGTTTCCGTGACTTTTCTGACGGTCGCCGACCACTTTTCCGACGATTGCCGACGACTTTTCTGGCAACCGATTTTGTTTCTTCCTTTTTTTCATATTTCTTCTCATTTTCATTTTGAAAAATATAAAAAATGAAAATAAAGAAAAAAAAAAGAAAGAAAACGAGGAAAAAAATTTTGGTCGTCGAAAAATTTGTCGGCAACCGCCGGAAAAGTCGTTGAAAACGTTACCGGCATTAGGGTTAGAGGAAGAAGAAAATGATGAAGATGGAGTTTGAGGTTGAGGAATAAGATGGAGATGATGATGGAAATGGAGGAAGAAGATGATGAAGATGATGGAAATAGAGGAATAAGATGATGATGATGGAGATGGATGAAGAAGATAAAGATGGAGGTAGAAAATGAAAAAGAAGGAAAAAAGAAAAAGAAAAAAGCGTTTTTTGGTCATTCCATGTTAGAAACACTTACCAGTTTCTCAGTTGGTCATTCCATGTTAGAAACACCCACCAGTTTCTCAGTTGTCTTTCTACATATATAAATATGGAGTTTTATTAAATATGGAGTTTTATCATATAATTTCTTTGTACATAAGCATTTACCATTTTTACGTTGAAAATACAGAAATGAAACAAATATGGTTTTCCAATATGAAATCATAAAATGACTTCTTTTGTGAAAAAATCATGACCCTAAAACAAAGAAAATCAACTCTTACTTAGGTTATTTTTGTTTCCTTTTAAGTTAAACACATTATTTAACCCGTATACCCAATACTTTATTTTTTTTACAACTGAATCCTAACAATTTTTTTTATTGATATTTGCAAAATATAATATTTGACATACAAAGTTGTATGAGGAAAATAAACAAAAAAAAAAAAAAAAAAGTCAGGGAAAAAACAGTCAACTTGAACATTTGATTCAGAATCTCATGTTAAACATATCAGCAATCCAAACAAAGATTATTTTATCCCAGACTAAAATAATCTACACCCCAAACACAGATTATTTTATCCCAGACTATAATAATCTGCACCCCAAACACAAATTATTATAACCCCCAGACTATTATAATCCCTAGATTATTATAACCACCAGATATTATAACCAATTCAGCACCCCAAACAACCCCTAAATGATTTGGTTATTTAATTATGAATTAACTAACCTTTTAATTTTAATTTTAATTTAATTAATTTGTTAATTAATTAAATTGAATTTAAAATATAACTGATAAAGTGATCAGTTATGAGGGAGTGAGTGGTTGACCTATTTTCTCTCCCCTTCACGCCTACTAAGGAGGAGGTTACGGGGTCTTTGGGAGTTAGTTCATTCTCTACGTTCTGTGGCTTGTGATTCTCAGAAAAACTCTCTCAAGAAAAATCCCAGAAACCTCAATTCTCTCAAGCTTTTTCCTTAGAGAAATCAGAGTTCCCACCTACTCACTTAAACAAACCTTGGAGTCCATTGGTGTAATCTTCTGGTGGTGTTCGTGGGAGATTAGCAGCGAAAAGAGAAGCATTCTTGCTGCTGGAATTTTCAGAAATTCGAAGGGAATTAGGCGAAATGATAAAGATCTTCATCTACGGTAGGTATTTCTTGATCTAGGATCATTAGGATCCCCTTTAGATTAGATCTAGAGGATTTTGTATGGTTTTAAGCATGCTTTATTAGTGTTGTACAGTTTGTTAAATTATGTTTACTGCTGTATAACTATTTGCTAACGTACGGTATTTTAATTCCTACTAAAAACTGAGATAAAGTTCTGAAAACGTTTCCGCTGTGAAAGGTCTTTTATCCCTTCAGTATATAACCTTTATCTAGTAGCTCCTGAATTTGCACCTTAAGCTCTTTCAATTCTGTTGGGGCCATTCTATATGGGGCTTTAGAAATCGGATTAGTCCTTGGATCAAGCTCAATACAAAAGTCAATTTCTTGTGCTGGCGGTAGTCCTGTTAGGTTCTCAGGAAATACATCTTTGAATTCCCTCACTACAGGTATGGAGGTCACCGATACCTCAATACCCCTTGTGTCAACCATGTTAGCCAGTAGGCCCCAAGCTCCTTTGCAGATCAATATTCTCGCCTTCATTGCAGAGACTACTTTAGGAGCACCCTTGATCATTGATCCTTTAAACTTGAAGCTCGCCTCTGATGAAGGGTTGAAAACAACCTCCTTAAGATAACAATCTATGTTGGCATAATTAGAAGCCAACCATTCCATTCCCAAGATCACATCGAAGTCGCTCATGTCAAGGGCAATCAATGTCTCATCCATCAGTCGATCACACTAACATTTGACAGCCTTTCACTACTTCACTAGCTAGCAATGTTACCCCTAGGGGTTGAAACCGACAAAACATAGCCCAAGGGCTTTAACTCTAACTTGGCTTGATTAACAAATGTTGCAGAAATAAAGGAATAGGTTGAACCCGAATCAAACAGCACGAAAGCGTAATGACCGAGAATATGGATGGTACCTGTCACTACTGTATTTAGGTTCTTCGCCTCCTATCGGGTGGTGGAAAATACTTTGCCATGCTACTGTGTTGGTCTTACTCCAGATGCCTGGTTTGAGCTAGACGGCTGGTTGGCATAATTGGATTTCCTCTTATTGCAGTTCAGAGCGTTGTGCCCTTCTTGGCCACACTTAAAATATATGCGGGTCCCTGCCAGGCAACAACCACAGTAGTATTTCTTGCATGAGTGACATAACGACCTATCCTAATTAGGCCCCTGTTGGTTCTGTACCCTCTGTCGACGGTCATGAGTTTGACCTCGTCTAGGGTAACACTGACCCCACTGTGTGTTTGAATTCGAATCTTCGCTTCTAACCTGAGGAAGGTTCTGGAGGGACAACAGTCGGTCGACGATCAATCAACTCAGCCACCTTGACTACTATGGCATAATCTTGTAGTCGATGGGCTGCCACACTACCTTGTATCGATTCTTTTAAGCCCGTGGTAAATCGTTCAACTTTATTAGCCTCCGTAGCTACCATGACAGGAGCAAATCGAGATAGTCTAGCGAACTCCATCTCGTATTCCTCTACAGTTCAAGTTCCCTGCTTGAGAGCCACAAACTCTGCTTGTTTTCTGAAGCGGGAGGCCGCAGGGTAATACTTGCTAAAGAACTCCTCCTTGAACTGGGTCCATGTAACAGGTCCGTTGCTAACGTCTATAGTTCTCTCGACCGACTGCCACCAAATTAAGGCATTGTCTTGCAACAGAAAAACAACACAATAAACTTTCTGGTCTTCCGGACAATTCATGTGGCGAAATACGGTTTCGATGGAAGATAGCCATAACTCTGCCACTGTGGAGTCCCTTGATGCTCCATCAAACGGATGAGGGTCCCACTTCCTAAAGTCCCTTAAACACATTGCCTCACACGACAGTGTTTCATTGTTCTGAGATGCTTGGGCCTACTGCCCCGCAATCACGCCTGCAACTGCCCCGACAACTGCTGACTAAACAATTTCCTAAATGGCATCCACCGTGACAGGTTCTACTGCAGGTGCCAGTTGCTCAACTTGTGGGTCTTCTGCTAGATTATGTTCCTGCCCCATTGGTGGCACAACTGCTTTAGGAGCTGTGCGCCCCCTACCATGGCCTCTTCAACGACCTCGTCCACGTAGAGGCATGATCTATTACACAAGATTTTTAACCCTATTATTATACAAGCTCGGTTCTTTTAAACTTTTCACAATTATAGAGCATCATTCATACTTTTCCACAACACGAATCTTTACAAATATATAAACATTTACAGGCTACAAACTAAACAAATGTGTACCTGGCGTGACCGGATGCTTGCTGATAAGCCATGAACATACTTAAGGTTTACAATGTAAACCAGTCTACAGAACCTATATCCTAGAACTCTGATACATACTATAACGACCCTACATTTCATGACTAATTCCTAGGGCCATTATCACATGCATTGCCTTCCTACTTTTATAGAGCAACGATGAAAACGACGTTTAAAGTAAAACAAGCTTAGAAAATCAACGAGACGCAGCCTGGGATCCCAGTTAAAACAAGAACAAATAAAATTTTAACCATTTCAATAAAAATCTCAAAAGAGAAACAAGTCCTAAAACAACACAAATCAAAACGCAAAGAAGAAGGAGTTCGAAAACATGATAAACGGAAGTCTATCCTACGAAAATCCATGGCTCGTCCAGCAACATCTCGTCACGCGTTTTGTACACCTTTGCCTTTACCTGCAATTACATATTAAGGAAAAGAATGAGTATTTAAGAATACTCAATAAGCAACTATACTGCTAGGCATGCAACAACAAGGGTAACTTATGGTTAGTTCAGTTAAGGGTCTAATTATCATTTCATGTCATTTCATTTAACATGTCTTATGGGTCACGTGGACAATTAGTTCTCCTATCATACGCTTACCAACTCACTGGAGGTGCACATGCGGGAATCAAGCGAGAACTCAACCCCTACCGATGGTAGAAGACATCCAATCCGTGGAGTCGAGTCTCACCCATCAAGGCACCTAAGAGCGCATAACACTCTAGCTACCATCTCCCTGGTGGAGCATCCATAGGTTTTTTTTTTTTTTTTGTCGGAACTTTACTTCCACAGTTAGTAGATGGCACCTAGATTGAGATGAGGAGTTCCACCCATTTAACTCCTCGTCTCAATCTATATACATCTCAGTCCTAGGTGGTTAATTGCCATGACCTCTACTAGGATAAAAAGTTCGTTCTTTTCCCTATTAGAACCCTTTGCACATAGCATGACTTAACTGCACTAACCAACCAGTTTCTTCCCCTAAAGTGTTTCTGAAGGCTAACTATCATGCTTTCACCACATCACATCTCATCTCATTCAGGCATACACAAACAAAATCATGTCTAGCATCCAAAACTCAAAACAGAAACACCACAACCTTCCTTTTGACAACATTCAATACCAACCTCCCATAGCACCCAACAATTAGGCATTCACATAAACTTGGTCCAGAACAATTAATTCGTGTTGTCATACTCTCAATTGAAAAATTGAAACAACATTCATGTTATTTTTCCCAATCAATTCAGTACAACCAAATAAATAGCAAATTCTTAAACTGAAGGCCTAACTTGTCATTTCAATATATAACTACAGTCCAACACAGTAAGTTACTTACCTTGGGGTAACTAAAGTTTGAATGAGTAACTCCAATTAAGTTGATATGGCGCTAATCACATTATGCGAATAAGGAAATCTAACATAACACACAAGGTTCTAACATTAGAGACATTCAATTGCAATAATTTTCCTAAAAACGACATGATTTGAGAAGGTCGAAACTCGCCCAACGAAACTAACGCCTGCCGCCCAGGTTCAAATTTTGCTCCGCCTTTAAAGATTCGACACTAATTACTATGGGTACCTTAGATTAATAAATTAACAACAATTGGTATTCCATTAAGGCACAAAAGACCAAATAGATCTTTCTTCACAACCCCACCACCATCTTCTTCTTTCTCTCTCCTTCCTCTTCACACTTTTCTTCCTTCTTCTTCTTAAGGTCGTTTTCGGCGTCGAAACACGGGAGGAAGTCCTGACAACATGAAGGGGTGTGGGATTGAACTTGCTCTTGTTTCAAGAAAGAGAGATTAATTACTAGGGGGCTTTGCACAGATAGCAAAAACCGGCAAAATAATTGCAAAAATGGCAAAAAAATAAATTTATTTGTGGAAATAGCAAAAAATACGTTAAATTACGAAAATACCCTTAGTATCTCCAATAGTCTATCAGTCCCTATTATTAATAGTCACTGATAGACTTCGATTAATCGGAGTCTATCAATGATAAATACTGGTAGACTTTGATGATAAGTTTCAATTAATCGGAGTCTATTAGTGATAGACACTGATATACTTTGATTAATCGAAGTCTATCAGTGTGTATCACTGATAGACTTTGATGATCATAATCTATAAGTTTTTATCGTGTTTAATTCAAGCCTATCAATGATAGCCGCTGATAGAAAACAATTTAATTCAAGGTTATTAGTTCAGTTTAATTCAAGGCTATCAGTTTCTATCCATCAGTTTAATTTAAGTCTATCAGTGATAATCACTAATAGAAAACCGTTTAATTCAAGGTTATCAGTTTCTGTCATTGATAGCAATCAATTTAATTCAAGACTATTAGTTTCTATCACTGATAAAAACCAATTTAATCGAAGTTCATCAGTTTCTATCAGAAATCAATTTAATTAAATTCTATTGACTTGTATCACTGATGGAAATTAGTTTAATTCAAATCTATCATTTTCTATCGAGGATAGAAATCAGTTAATTGAAATCTATCAGTTTCTATCTCGGATATAAATAAGTTAATTATTAATTAATTGAAGTCTACCAATGATTGTTACTGATATAAATCAATTTAATTGAAATCTATCAGTAAAGTACTTTGCATTGCAATCATCTCGGTAATTAGAAACTCATCCAAAATTATTATACTACAGTCATAAATTGAACAAAAAATTTAAGTCTCTTGTGGTAATTAGAACATAAAATCCAAAAATAACTATTACGAACAAGTGACTCTCAATCAACAATATAATTTTTAAAGACTAGCACACAAGCTCCGTGACCACCACCATAAAATTGCTATTCTTGTATTCTTTGTATTTCATTATCTATCAATTATAGCCCTGATAGACTTCGACCAGTGATAGTCAGTGATAGACTACGATTAACCGGAGTATATTAGTGATAAACTTTGATATACCTATACAAACACTCACCAAAATTGCTATTTTTGTATTCTTGACATTCTTTTGAAGGCCAACAAGAGCTTAGCTCAATTGGCATAAAGTTGTACTGATAACCACAAGGTCTCTGGTTCGAAAAACAGAGGGAAAAAAAAAAAGAAATCGTATTAGCTCATTATAAAAAAAGAAAAAAAAAAGAAATCATAACAGCTCATAAATGCACAAAAGAAGAAATCGTATACACAAGAAATGAGGGAAGAAAGGCTCATAAATGCAAAAAAAAAAAAAAAAAAAAAAAAAAAAAAAAAAGAAGAAGAAGAAGAAGAAGAAATCGTATACACTAGAAATGAGAGAAGAAAGGGTAAATGGGAAGGGAGAGAAAGAGAAGAGTAAAATGGGAATATTCTAATTTTTTTGCCATATTTGCAATTCTTTTTACTTGGTGCTAAATTTGCTATTATAGATAATTAATTTGCCACCCACCGCAATTACTCTAATTACTAAATATATAATCTCAAGGATCAACAAGTAACAAGATTAATAATATATATATATATATATATATATATATATATGCAACTTGGACTAAGTATTCACAAAGTTTTTCAATAGAGGCCCTTAACTTAATTTCCAACCTATTTATTAGAAGAAAATAAATTTATTGAAATTTCTATTTTAAATTGTATTGCTATAAATGATATATATATACATCATTAAGACGATTCAAATACCTCCATTAAATAATAGTTCAACTATAATTTTTGTTGAACTTGTTTACCTACCAATGACTTGATTATTAAATTGCTAAAACAAAGCATAGTTCAGCAGTAATTGACATTTGAATCTATCTTTTTACACCTGGTTCTTTAATAATTTTCTAAAAGTAAAAAGAACTACTTTCATAGTTAGTAGTGGATGCATAATTTTATGTTAGTGGACAATATAGAAAAAAAATTTGGACACATTGATGTATAAAGCAGCAGAATCATAACTTTATGTCAAGGACTATATAGAAAAAGTTTTGAACAATACATTGATCGATATATATGATATTAATTTATGTATTTTAATATTAAATGGGTTAAATTAAAAACCTGACCTTTAAATTTTTAAGATTATGTTTAACACGACAATAGATCCTTGAACATTGACGTACAATACGTCAGGGATCTATTAGATATTAAAATTTAAAAATTGGAACCTATAATCTTTTAAATGAATAACATGATAAATATAATCTTTTAATAACTTTATAAATATCTTTAGTTTTTATAATGATTATCTAATTAACTCATCATCAAGTTGTTTAAAAAGTTTATATTTTAATATAAGATTATAGAAAATGAATATTATCACATAAGAAACATGTTGAAATATAAGTTACGTATAGAAAAAAAAAATCAAAAGATGACAACAAAAGTTAACCCCACTCCAATACAACAACAAATAAAAAAAAGACAAGAGAGAAAAATCCAAGAAATTAAATGTGTGGATGAGAAATTGTTGCAAATATATATAAAAAATAAAATGAGAATTAAGTTTGTAAGGTATTTTTGTGTCTTCTAATGGTCCTGGTGACCATTATAAGAAGGGCTTGCTGGGTAGAGAAACAATCAAATCATCTCGAAAAATAAAAATGACTTTCCAACATGGCTTTGGCTTCCTTAGCTTTGTGCTACTTCTTCTTCTTGTAGTTGCAGATCCCGACGTGACCCCTTCACACATCGATGTAGTTAATCGAAGTAGCTTTCCAGAGGGCTTCGTTTTTGGCGCATCATCTTCTGCTTATCAGGTCTAAAGACTTCAAATTAATATCCAAAATATGAACAAAAAAAAAATATATTTTTTTGAGATACAAAGACACAATTATTTATTTTATTTTATTTTTGCCAAAACGAACATAGTTCAACGGTAATTGACATGTACCTTGACCAAGAGGTTGACGTTCGAATCCTCCACTCTAAATGTTGTTAAACTCAAAAAGAAGAAAACTTTATTTTATTTTCTCTTAACGATTCTATTTACCTCTTATTTAGTACGAAGGTGCTGCGTTTGAGGATGGTAAAGGGCCAAGTATTTGGGATAACTACACCCACCAATACCCAGGTTTTTTCTCTTTTTTTTTTCATTGTATTTTTCTTATAATTCTCTCTATCTTTAATCTCTTCTATATGCAATAACTAGGGTTTAAATGATTTATATATTTTGGACTAACAACAATTATAGCAAAATTAAACCGAATATTATTTTAAAAAAAATAATCTAATATTAATAGACATAAGTATGCACATGAATAATGGATTATTATAGTGCAAACAACTATTATAGAAGTTTAAAGATAGTTTTAATTTTAAAGAAGTCACTTTGAAATTTGAATACTACAAAGAATGAAGTTATAATCTTATTGTTTGTTCGTGAAAATTGCAGAGAGAATTGCAAATCGTAGCAATGGAGATGTTGCCCTTGATTCATATAATCGATACAAGGTGTGTAAAGGACGACCAAACAAAATAAAAAGGGTTTAGATTTTATTATTTGTTATTCAAAGTCATTTTTTAAAATATTATGCAAAATTGATCAATACTTCTGTGTAACATAGGAGGATGTTGCCATTTTGAAGAACTTGGGCTTTGATGGTTACAGATTTTCAATTGCTTGGTCAAGAGTTTTGCCAAGTAAGATATTAATATGTTGCTGGTGCTATTTAGAATTTCTAAACTTTAAAAGAACTATGAAGAGTTAAAGTTCATGAATTAAAAAATTCTTTATTGAAATAGATTTGTAAATTTGTTAGATGCAAAGTATCACACCTCGTCCTAGATTATTCTATTGAACCGAAAACAAGTTGTGACGATAGACCTTGTAAGTGCAAAGAAATCTATTGTCAAGTCTCTCTCTCAGCCTATACACACACAACAATAATTACATTCTTTATGAAACTATTGCGTGGATGACCCATTTTGAGATGCCAAAATGAAAAATGTCTTACCTTTTCAAAATAAGGATATGTCCTTTTGATTACGTCATCATCCTAGCAAAATTACTATTTTACTCTCTATATGAAAAAGCGCATTTAAGGCATTTAAGAGCGAGAGGTTGGAGCGAGAGCGAGATTTAAGAGGGAGCGAGAGATTGGAGAGAGAAATTAGAGAGAGAGAAAGTAAGAGATTGGAGGGAGAAATTGGAGAGCGAGAGCGAGAGCGAGATTGGAGAGAAAGTGAGAGATTGGAGAGAGAGCGACAATAACGAGACAGAGCGAGGTTAGAGTAGAGAGTAAAATGATAATTTTTTTTTTTGAGTACATCAACATTTGGGGGTGGGGGGATTCGAACCTCTGACCTCATGGTCGAGGGTACATGCCAATTACCGCTGAGCTAAGCTCGCTTTGGCGAGAGTAAAATGATAATTTTACTAGGATGCAAGCAAAAAGACATATATCCTTGTTTTGAAAAGGTGGGACATTTATCACTTCCGCTTATTTTAGAGGGTCATCTGTACAAAAATCTCATTCTTTATATACAATAAATGATATGCATCAATTTGAAGAAACTTGTGACAGACTCTGGCTAACTTCCTCTGTTCAATCAACTCTGGTTGAAACTCAAACTTTTCAAAAGAAATTCCAGCGAGATTCCAGTGACTTGCCTCTCGAGATCTCCTTCTCCTTCTTTTTATCCCTCAATTTCTCTTTCTCTCTGTTTTTCCACCCACCAAGAACATGAACATGTGTCCTTTTTTTTCCTTTTTGTACGTGGCTCGACGTGAAGCCACATTTTTTTTTCTTAAAATCCTTTTTCTAGTTTTTTATTTTTTTTTTAATTTTTTTTTTTAGAATTTGGGCTTGGGCCTTCATTTTTTTTTGGGCCGGTTGCAATTATAGCAAACCGGCCCAAAATAATTGCAGATTTAGCGGCCCGCGAAACATTTTGCAAAAATGGCAAAATTTCAAAGTCTGGAACGTGAATTTACTAAAATACCCTTTTTAACTGATAGAATTCTATAAGTGAACTGATAGAATTCTATCAGTTCTATCACTGATTGAATTCTATCAGTTCTATCACTGATTGAATTCTATCAGTGATAGAACTGATAGAATCTATCGGTGATAGAATCTATCAGTGATAGAATTCTATCACCGATAGATTCTATCAGGTCTATCACTGATAGAATTCTATCATTTCTATCGGTGATAGAATTCTATCATTTCTATCGTTGATAGAACTCTATCACTGATAGATAGATTCTATCACTAGAGTAACAAAATTCTATCGCTGATAAATAGATTCTATCACTAGAGTAACAAAATTCTATCGGATAGAATTCTATCGCTGATAGATAGATTCTATCACTTGAGTAACAGAATTCTATCGGATAGAACTCTATCACTGATAGATAGATTCTATCACTAGAGTAACAGAATTCTATCGGATAGAACTCTATCACTGATAGATAGATTCTATCACTAGAGTAACAGAATTCTATCGGATAGAATTCTATCGCTGAAAGATAGATTCTATCACTTATAGAAAGACTTTCTATCAATGATAGAAGATTTCTATCAATTAAAAAAAAAAAAAAAAAAAAAAAAAACTGACGATGAAGAAGAAGATGCGCGCGCCAATCACAGGGGCAATTTAGGAATATAAAAAATTAATTAAAAAATTTTGCCATATGTGCAAATATTTTTAAAAATTGCTATATTTGCCATTATTTACCCTCATGTTGCCCACCCATTACAATTATCCTTTTTTTTTTTTCATTGTTGTTTTGTTTCGTTTTTTTTATTTACCACTTAACACTTGTCAATTTACCCACATCACCAACACACATGGGTCTCCACTTCAAATTCTCCAAAACTTTCACTTTTTTTTTGTTCATAACAAATAGTTAGGGTTCAAAATGTCCCTTTTTTTTTTTTTTTTTAAGTAAAGGAAAGCTAAATGACAGATGCGTCCTTACACAAGCATATTTAGTATTCTTCTACACCTTAACTCCCAAGTTGTTAAACTTACCAACTTGCATATAACCACACATATGTATACTAACTCGTATTAATTTAATTTGTAAGTTTTTTATTTCTAATTTAATGGATAAGTGAAAGATTTATTTCATCAAATTAAAAAAAAAAAATATATATATTTTTTATTTAATTAATAAAGTATATTTTAATTTTATATCATCATTTTATTAGTTAATTTCAATGTTGTGTAACAACCAAGACTTGATTGAATAATCAATACATGAAACGATGAAATTGGAACTGTTAAAAGATTAGAGACAAAATTAAAAATAAAAAAAAATAATAAAAAAAAAGACCTAAATGTTATGAAGTATAAATTAGCCTTTATTTTTCTTTATGAATTTGTAAGTAGATATTTTATTAGGCACGACAATACTAATAAACAATCACTCGATTCATGTTTACATTAAAAACAACTTTGACAACAAAAATAGAAAATTGTTATAAAACACTTTTACATACTTGTGTTCTTGGGTACAAGTTTAGTCCTTTTGCATCTCAACCTTTAAATTTGTTTCAATCACAAGTTTATAAAACTATTACGAAAACTTGGGTTATAAAATAAGATGCTAACCAAAATTCCTTAATGAATACTTCAAATATGAAAAATCATGTAAAAAAGAATTCAAACTAACACCAACTTTTTTTTAATTATTAAATCTACTCATTTATTTCACAAAAATTTAAAATATATACCTTTTCTTCCCATTTGTTATTATTATAGAAGGAAAACTTAGTGGAGGAGTGAACAAGAAAGGGATTGAGTACTACAACAACTTGATCAATGAGTTGCTTGCAAATGGTGAGTATTATTGTAATATTTATTATTAATCTCAGATTATTTTGTGTAATTAATTGGTTAACAAATGATCATGTTGTTTTGGTTTGTAGGTATCCAACCCTTTATCACACTTCTTCATTTTGATGTTCCTCAAGCTCTAGAAGATGAATATAAAGGCTTCTTGGATCATCAAATTGTGTAAGATATATATATATTTTTTATGAGATTTTTATATTTTCTACAAAATAATAGAATTCGAAATAATTCTCATAAGGTAATAATAAACTAAAAGTGTACTTTTACTCATAAATTTATCATTCGAGCCCAAACAAGACTTTACTGTTTGTTTAGGAATCTGATTATTAAGGCTCCGTTTGATAACCATTTGGGCTTTTGGTTTTTAGTTTTTGAAAATTAAGTTTTTTTTTTTCTCCCAATTTCTTTACAATGGTTTTCAACTTTGGAACAAGTTGATCTAGGTACATGCATAAATACATATAATTTTGGACATAATTGTAGGAATGATTTTGAAGACTATGCCGAACTTTGCTTCAAGGAATTTGGAGACCGAGTAAAGCATTGGACCACTGTAAACGAGCCACACGGCTTTAGTGAAGCAGCCTATGCTACTGGAATGTTGGCTCCTGGTCGATGCTCTTCTGAGGAACAAACAATATTTACTTGTTTGGGTGGAGATTCTGGCATCGAACCATACATTGTTAGTCATAATGAGATTCTTGCTCATGCAGCTGCCGTCAACGTTTACAAAACCAAATATCAGGTTCTGAGCATATTTAATCTTTTCAATGTGGGATCTTCGATATTTTTAACGTAACCTTAATAGATTCAAGACATATCAACAATAATATAATTTGGAATTTTGCAGGCACAACAAAAAGGTGTGATTGGTATCTCATTGGATTCGTTATGGTTTGTTCCATATTCAAATGGTGTGGCAGATAAAATGGCTGTAGATCGAATTCTTGATTTCATTTATGGTTGGTAAGTATAAAATTTGTGTTGAAACATAAACACATTATATTACATACCTCAAAAAGATTTGCCAAAGTTTAATTAAACTATTTACACTGCACGATAGGTTCTTGTATCCACTGACCTATGGAGATTATCCACCTATCATGAGAGAACTCGTTAAGGACAGATTACCAAACTTTACTGAGGCAGAAACCACTTTAATCAAAGGCTCTTATGATTTCGTTGGAATAAACTACTACACTAGTATGTATGCACAAAACAATTCTGACGAACCTGGTCCAAAACCAAGTTACTCCACTGATTCTCGAGTAGCAATTAAAGGTATGTATTGAATTTTTATAAATTTAAGTATTTTAATCAGATCGTTGGTAATATTAATTTTTCTCGATTAATTTCAGCTGACCGTAATGGAGTCCCACTAGGTCCAAAGGTAATCTCTATGACCAAATTTCTTCCATATCGACAATCATTATTTGTGGATTGTCATTGTAAGTATTCTCAACTAATAAATTATTGTTTTGGTTAATGATGTTATGTATACACAGCTGGACGCATCATCTTGGATCGTTGATTACCCGCTAGGGCTCTATGAAACATTGGTCTACACCAAAAAGAAATACAAAAATCCAGACATCTACATCACTGAAAATGGTACGTCCTAAAAGAAATACTTTATAGTTGTATAACATATATTCATTATTTTAGAAAAATGCACATAACTACATTCTTTATTAATTCAAATTATGTGTTTGTAGGATGTTTCGATCCTGATGGTTCTAACATGTCAAAATTAATCAATGACACGGGAAGAATAAATTACTATCACGGCCATCTCCATTATCTTCGTGAGGCAATCAAGTAAAGTATCAAAATAACTAAGTCATGTTTTTTTCTCTTCTTTTTATATGTAATATATAATTGAAAAAACTCTTGAATAATCTTAATTTTATTGAAGATATATTGATTGAGAAGTATTATGGTAGGTAGTTAATTAACATTATTTCTCTTATTGATATATTTTGGAAATTAAATGATTATATTGCAGGGCTGATGTAAGAGTAAAAGGATACTTTGCATGGTCATTGTTGGATGACTTCGAATGGATTCAAGGATATACACTTCGCTTTGGCATCAACTACATTGATTACAACAACAACTTGACAAGAATTCCAAAGATGTCAGCCAAATGGTTTGAAAATTTCCTCAAGTCTTGAAGTTAATCCATCACATCACAATATTTGTCTGTCTTATTTTCCATTTTCCCATGGTTTATTTACTATTATGGCCTCGTTTGTATCAATAAATTTTGCTACCTACTAGCAAAAATATGATTATAATCTTATCAGGACTCTTTCCTTAGCATTGTAATGTAGCTTTTCAAGTTGATTTACATGGGGTTTTCTTCTCATCTCCTTCTCTACTTACATGCTTTAAAATCGCCAATAAGAGCTTAGCTCAACCGGCATTACCTTATATCACAAGGTCTGTAGTTCGAATCCCCCTCCCCACATATATATTGTCAAAAAAAATACATGCTTTAAAATCAATTCCAACTCTTCCACGTCCTCGTAATTTTATTATTCATTTACTTTGGGGTTAGGAGTTAGGAGGGATGAAAAGATCTTAACTTAATTTTTCCTTTTATAAGGAATTTAATGGACAATTAATAACATAACTATTTTACTTTCAATTAATTCGAGCAATTATTAATATAGTCGATGAAAGGTAGGAAATAATACATATATATTACACATCATTCAAATGGAAATTGTAAAAAAAGTATGTTTCAAAAAAAATTGTAAAAAAGTAGGGTTAAAATTTATGTTCAATAGTAAGAGAATAAGGAGGAAAAGATTATTACAAAAATCTTGCTAGATAGTTGATGAACATTATTCATGATCATAAAAATTAGCCAATATGAGAAAACGAATAGGCCTTGTTTGATAACCATTTGGTTTTTTAAAATGATACTTGTTTTCTCCCAATTTTTTACCATAGTTTTCATCTTTTGTTAAGCACACATTTGAATTCTTAGCCAAATTCCAAAAATAAAAACAAGGTTTTGAAAACTACTCTTTTTTTTTTTTTAGTTTTTTAAATTTGACTTCGTTTTTTAAAACATGGGAATGTGGTAGATGACAAAATTACAAAATAAACTTATGGGTAGTAGTAGTGTTTATAGGCTTAATTTTCAAAAACTAAAAATCAAAATCCAAATGGTTATCAAAAACCGTAACTTTTTCATTAAACATTTTAGTATCAATGATCGAGTTTCAAATTTATTAAAATCTTGAAGGACAAAATAAAACTTTTCAAACTTTTGGGACCAAAATAAACACAAGAGTAAATTGAACTTTATGGATTGAAAGCTATATTTTAACTATCATTTTTCAAAAAAAAAAAAATGATGACAATGAAATAATCGTAGCTACTACGCAAGTTCATTTTTAATGTCATATATTAACTTGTTGATCACTACTACAATTTTCACTTTCTATGACGCCATAGTCCAACAAAATAAAGGGAAGGGACGAAAAAACTGTCATACAAGGTTAGGGGCGCGTTTTTGGCGGGAAAAGACGGAGATTTTCGTATTTTCGAAAATTTATGACATTTTTTCAATGTAAAAAATCTATGACTTAGATTAATTGTCATTAATTTAAAATAATTTATTTTTATTTGTGTTTTTATTTAATAAATAAATTTAGAATAAAAAACCTAATCGCCTCCCTCTCGTCTTACTCGTCCCCTCTCATCTCCCCTTGCGTCTCTCCCTTTCCATCAACACCACCATTCGACGGCGTGCTCACCCAGTCACCACCGTTCGACGGCGTTCAGATCGGTCACCATTGTTCGACGACGTGTTTTTCTTTTACGTTTCCTCCTCTCAAGTTAGGGCTTTATCTTCAACTTTCTCCTCCTCTCAAGCAAGAGAACACACACAAAGAGGTATATTCTTTGAATCTTTTTTTCGATTTTTCACTCTACTTCTTTTGCATTTAATTCTTCAAACAAGTTTTTTGAAATTTCCTCGAGTATTTTGACTCCTTCGCTGTAAATTCTCTTCGATTTTGGGTTTGGATCTCTTTGATTTTGAGTTTGGGTTTTTGTTCTATGAATTTGGTGGTTGATTTGGACTGTTTACGAGCTTTCCTTGGGCTTTATTTTTTCTTTCCGAATTATATTTTTTGTAATGAAGGGGTGGTGGAGTGGAGGATTTGGTTATGGATTGTGGATTGGCATATTAGTTTGGTTGGGATTTTTTGTTGTTCCTATGCCATCTCTTGAGGGGAAAAACAAATTTGAGCTTCCGAGAAAGGATACTTCTAAGGTCAGTTGAGCCAAATTACCTACATTAGGAAGAAGATGGGGGATCTCTATGCTTTGGACTTCGATGGAGTTCTCTGTGATAGCTGCGAAGAAAGCTCCTTTTTTGCTGTTAAGGTTTGCCTCTCTCACTTTCCCTTTTTGATTCTTCTAAAAATGTATGAAAGTTCATTAGGAAAATGAAAATTCGTCCCTGTGAAAACAAAAATTGACTGAAAACAATTAAATTGAACTCTGTTATTGCAATGGTTAATGATTGGTTCAATTCAATGATGTGAGGTTCTGAGCTATTGATTTGGAGGTTTAGATGCATTTGGTTGCCTATTGTGTTTGTTTATTCTGCAATTGGCTCGACGTTCGAATGTTGACTGAGGGTTTAAGAGATGAATTGGATTTGTGATCTGTGCTTCTGTTTGAATGTTATTAGGCTGCTAAGGTAAGATGGCCTGGATTGTTCGACGATGTAAATTCCAGTTTGGAGAATTGGATTGTAGATCACATGTGTATACAGTGAGTTGTTATCTTTTAGTTGTTTCAATTTTTTTTTAATGTTTTCTTAACCAAAAAGTTGGTGAATCGATCTCACATACAAGTACATGATAAATTTTGTAGTTGGTTTGATGATACACATTATTTTGAAAACTTAAACAAAGAAGAAAAAAATTGTTTCTGTGTTTTAAATATAGCTCAGTCAAATTTAAAGATTGAAAGACATAAAAACAAGTAAAAGTGTATTCTTATTAAAAAGTAATTTGAGAAAAAAGAACAAGAAGAAGAAAAATGGAGATAACAGAGAAAATGAGGGGGCAAGAGTCTAAGCGATCTGTAGTTTATCAAGAACTGGGAGTTAATTAGTTGTAAAAAAAAATATGAGGGACTGTATATTGTTCCTAAAAACAGCTTTATGCCTTTTAGAATAAAATTTTAATAAAAACACTTTATGCCCTTTAGAATAAAATTTTAATAAAAACATATTTGTATAACATTTTTTAAAAAGTTCTCTTGTTTTCTTATAGCTTGTATTCATAGATCAACTATCCTCTGGCAATTGAAATTGTTTTTTCTTTTGATTTGGAGTCACTTGATTTACAAGATCTTGAATATAGAGGTTTTAGTTTGATATTAGCTTCCCCTAAATGAGTATGTAAATACCTCAGCCTAATCTATGATTTACTTTTTAAACTTCTAGAATTTGATTCTAGGCCAATAGAAACTATTTAACTCAATCAAAATTTGTTGAAATTTCAAACTACAATGGACTTTGTTGACTATTTAGAACATTTTCAAGTTGATCACGAAAAATTAAAGTAAATGATGATGATTTTATTAGGATACATCACTTCTTTTTGAAGTTGGGCTTCAAATTTGTTAGGTACTTATTTACTGCTTGATTTTTTTCCCCTTTATTTATTTAGTTTTTGATTTTGGTATGTTGATTTAATTAATACAAAATATCAATTATTGTGTAGAGTTCAATAATTTAAGTTTTATATAGCTGCAATCTTGAAGGTCATGGGATAGCACTATATTGCAAACACATAAGAACATGTAGTTGGAGTTGTTAGAGAAGGTAATAAATCGGCACAAAAGCCTGAATATGGTAATTTAGTTTTTCACATGGTATTCGGTTTGATTCTTAGTGTAAAGGAATCAAGATATGTGTGTGTGTTTAATATTTCTTTTCATGATAAGTTTGATTGTTATGTTCTTTAATTTTTTGCTAAGTTTAGTTATTAGTTGTTATGTTCATGAATTTTTTATACTTTAAAAGCGCTTTACGTCATGTTTCTAATCTTGGGTATAGCCACTGATTGTAGTTTCAAGCGAATTCGAGCACTTCTACTTGCCAATCAGCAAGCTTTCGAGCTCAATGTGACTACCCACAAATGGAACAACCTAAGGATTGAATGCGCATAGGTTAGGAGGTTCAGATTAGCAATTTCGAACTCATTCGGTCATTGGACAACAAGCATTCGAGGCCGTTGGGTGCCGATCGGTAAGTTCCCACGTCCTTAAACCTTTTGAATGCAACTAGATTAACTTTAGTTTCTTAAATTGAATTCGATAGACTTGTTTAGAAGTCCAAGACATTTTTAGTTGTGTAAGTTGTAGCCTTTCATTTGAATAGTGATTGATGCGAGATCTGACTTGCTTTGATTTGCAAGGGTTTCTAGTGGAATTCTGTGTCTATAGAATTGTGTTTCTCGTGTTTAACAGGTTAAGGAAAATTTTGGGTTAGTCTTATGTATGTTGTTATGATGTCGAAATTTCTGGAGCATCTGGTTTGGAGTTAAGATAGGGGTTTAGAATAATTAACCTGAATTAAGGTAAAGCATAGAGGATAGCAAAAGTATATATCATAAAAGCATGAAACTTGGATGATATATTTGATTGTTCCTTTATTTATAATGAATATACAATGAATTCTCTTGCTCATGCTTGTTGTATTTTCCAATTTTTTGCTAAGTTTAGTTTAATTGTTATGTTGATCATTAATTTTTTATACTTTGGTTAAGTTCTGTATTTATGTTCAATAAAGTTTAACATTGTGTTAATTTGATGAGTTTAGTTGTTTATTTTCTTTTGATATATGTTATTCATACTTCAAATTTTAATTCTCTTGCTTACAATATTTTCATTTCTTCTTTTGTGTCAGATCAAAGATCCTATGCATCAATGGCTTCAAGAACAAATTGCACGATGTTCGATCAAACTTCACATAGTTATGTTTTTTTTTATTTTTTTTTTCAAAGATCCTATACATGTTTAAATGGTCTTCGTGTGAGCTGGAGTTATTTCATTTTTAAAATTGAATTCGATAGACTTGTTTAGAAGTTTGAGGTATTTTTAGTTGTTGTGTATAGTGTAGGAATTGTTGTGGTGTACAAAATCTAATACACTTAGTTTGTATGTAAAAATTTGATCAATTTGGGTTCAATGATATATATAAAAGTTATTTATGTATCTATTTATTGTGTCAAGATTTGAGTGCTTTATTTTGGAAACATATGTTTATTCACAGGTATTAGACAAAATAGTTTCTATGGCTTTGATGAATCAACATCGATGCACAAAACTTGTCAAGGAAATCACACCTCACCTAAATGTGCTTCCTCGGTAAATTTGTTGATTAGGGAAAAGAGGTAATTTATAAAATACCAATGTGATGCTTGCCACGTGATGAGGCTAACGAAATTAATTAAATCACTAGAATTTCGAGTCCAAGAGCAAGTGCACACTATCTACCAAGTTGAATTTCTTTTGAAATTGGAGATTAGGGTCTAAAATTAAACCTCCAAACTTTGAGACTAAAGATTTAATTTAAAAGTCCATTTTTTTTTCTAAAATTTAAATAAATTCAATTTATCCAACTTAAGAGACTAATTTGAAAACTCTAATGTCTCAAATTATAACCCATTAACAAGGAAGTCCAACTAATTTAGAATTAACGAATTAAATGAGTTTAACTCCGAAATAGTCTAAGTTTGTAACACGGGGTGTTACATACTACCCACACCCTAAACCTTAAATCCTAAGTAAATAGGAAAAAAAAGAAAAACAACAACCAGAAGATTTTTAAACTTTTGGAGTGCCTCTGGTGAACTCCTTAGGTTCACCATTCTTGGATCGGATTCTAATATATATTTTTTTTTGATCGAATACCCATTTGGGTTTAAAATGAGCTATGATACCATCCTAGATAACATGGGATTCCATCTCAAAACCAATTGACAATGAGTGGAGTAACCCATCAATCTTAAAACTTGTGAGGTCTCCATTAATCTTTTCAATGTGGGATCCTCAACAAGAAGATAGATAACAACATTAAAAACTTATAGGTAGAAGTAGTGTTTGTAGGCTTAATTTTCAAAAACCAAATGGTTATCAAACGGAGCTTGAACTTTCAATTTTTTTAAAATTCACGGATCTACTAAACACAAAATTGAAGTCTTAGGGTTCATTAGACATCAAATTCAAATTTATATCTAATGGATCAATTGATTTTAAAAAAAAAATTAAAATTTTCAAGGATATATTAAACATCAAATTGAAAATTCAGAGACATATTCAACACAAAATTCAAAGTTTAGAGACCTATTGGACACCTTTAAAAGTTCAAGGATAAAACTTTAATCTCAGTTAAACTTTGAAATAAGTTAAAAAAAAATTAATAGAAAAGAATATATATATTTGAAATGATTTTTTTTTTTTAAGAAAAGATGATACTTTATTAAGCAATATGTGAGAAACATACAGAGGTACCATGAAAGGAGGGTTTCAACTCTTCAATTCTTTTCCCTCGATTCCTTTTTTCTCACCCACTCTATGCACTCTCTCTAATGTTTTCTCTATCTCTTCCAAAAATCATTGAATGTGGTTGTCAAAATGTGGTTGCTGGGCCCGTTTGATAACCATTTCAGTTTTTGGTTTTTGGTTTTTCTGTTTTTGGTTTTTGGTTTTTGGTTTCCTGTTTTTTAAAAACAAAAACCACATATGTTTGATAACTGTTTTTTGTTTTCTGTTTTTAAAAAACAGAAAACCAACTTTGTTTGATAACTGTTTTTTGTTTTCAGTTTTTTAAAAATTAGAAAGATGAAAAGATATTTTAGAGAGAGAAAAATGTGTAAAGACGTTGAAACAAAAATTTAGAGACACAAATATAAATGTTTTCAAGAGAATCTTTTTTTTTTTTTTTTTTAAAGACGAGAGAAAAGTTAAACATAGAAAATTTAGAGAGATGAAAGAAAATGTTTAGAGAAAGAATATTAGTTAGACTCGAGAAAAGATATTAGTTAGAGAAAAAATAGAAAACAAGTTAGAGTAAAAGCGATAAATTTTAGATTAAAAAAATTAAATAAAAAAAGAAAATTTAGAGAGATAGTAAAGTTAAGAGTAAAAGATATGCTAAAGAATTAACGATAAATTAAAAAAATAAAGAAAAGTTGTAGCGATAGAAAATTTTGGTGACTTTTTTTTCTCCAAAAGAAAAATTAGAACATGTTTATTGAGGAGAGAAAAGGTATTGGAAAGTTTTTAGAAATAGACAAGTTATAGAGAAAAAAAAAGTTTTGAGAGAGAAATAAATTTTAGAGAGAAAAAAAAAATAGAGAAATAAATTTGTTGGAGAGAGAGGTAAAAGAGGAGAAAAGTAAGCATTAGAAGAAAAATGAGTTTTTGAAAAAACAGAAATCTGTTTTTAAAAACTACTTTTTTTGGTTTTTGAAATTTACTTATAATTTCAAAAACGTTTTTAAAAAACAGAAAACAGAAAACAGAAATGGTTATCAAACACCCCTGTTTTTAAAAAATGAAAAAACAAAAATAGAAAACAAAAAACGGAATGGTTATCAAACGGGCCCTTAATTAATTATTTTTATTAATTAAATTGAAAATTTATATACTTTCTAATCCCTCTCTCTTTCCTTATCTCTGATTTCCAATTGATCTATGCTCTCTATTCATATAATTTTTCGATGTTCCTCGATCTCTAATTTCTTTGTTTCTCATCTTGTTGTTCAATGTGTTGATGAAAATATTGAGGTCTTAACTTTATTAGGGATTTAAATCAGGTCAGTGTTCTAAAATATAAAATACTTAACGGATACCTTTTGGTTGAGAAGAAAATCGAACTGAATTGAATCGGTATTGGATTTTTCTTTTGGTTAATGGATTCTAGTTAGGATTTTGTTTATTCCCTAAAGTAGCCTTTGGGTTGAAAGTGAATAGATTTTGTTTAATGTGGATTTCGTAGATCGATCTCGAGTTTCTAATAGATCTTAATTTCTAATCATTGTTTAATGAAAAGAATTGATGTTAAGAACTAAAATAGTTATTTTTTGAGAAAATAGAAAATTTGAAACTATATGTACTAAAATAGTATAAGAAATTCAGATATCGGAATAGAATTTAAATTTTAATTCGAGTATATCTAAGTAGAAAAGACACAAATTATCATCATAAAATTCGATGGTTTCATCTTCACCCCACAATTATATATATATATATATATATATATATATATATATATTGGTATTTTTTAAAACTAATTTTGAATAATGTCATCGTTGATTAAAAAAAATCTTTAAAAACTTGGGAAATAAAAATTTAATTTTTTTTAAAATGTTACAAGAGTTTAAAAAACAGATTGTTAACAAGAACAAGCATATGATTTTTTAGAGTACAAATAGAAAGAATAATTGCTAGAAAAGGATCCTTTACTTTTAGTTTTTTATTTTAGTTAATAAATAGTCTTAAATTATTTACAATTTATTTTCTTTTTGCAATCTACATAACACGTAAAATTGGTATCAACTCAAACAAAAATATACAAATAATTTTTTAGTAAAAAAAATTATTTTAAACACTTATAAATAAAGTCATTATCAAACAATAAAAAAAAAAAAGTTATTTGATCACTGTAATAAATAAATAATTATATGTACTTATTAAAATATTCATTTAATTAACTTTTATGAATAAAAATATATTAAATTTATGTAATTAAGGATATTAATTAAATAATTTTAATTAGTTAAAGTAACCTATTTTAATCCATCAAAATTATTCCTTCTTTATTTTTTATTAATAATTTGAATTATTTTTTTATTTTTATTGATTAATCTATTAAAATTACATAAAGTTTCATAATTAATTTCATAAAATAAATACAAACATAATTGGTTCTCATCAAATTTTGATGACACTCTCATACAAAATCAAACAGAGTTATTTTTTATTCCCAACAATCTTATTCTCAAACATATTATTTCCAAACATCCTTTTTATTTTCATGCATCTATAAAACCTTAAACCAAAAGGCGCTCCACAGTTACTTTCTAAAACTTTAACCAATTTTTAATAACCTCGACAAAAATAAAATTTTCCAAATATAAAAGATTTAAAACAATTTTTTTTTTACTGAACAAGAGTGAAAACATATATTTAATGCCAGACATATCTTTCAATACATGTGCTTTTGAGAGCTCCATTTTACCAACATCAATATTTTCATCCTTGTTCAAACATTATTATTGGATGAATACAATTGAAAAGGATGAGATTCTACCTATATTCTTCAATTGAAGGGTTTGAACATCACATGTGAATTGGAAACCTCTCTCAGCCATCAATGTCATTCATCTTCTTAATTGAAAGAGTGTCCATTCACCAAATGATGTAGTGTTTGAGGAAACGCTTGAACCAGTGAGCTGAGCTTTTAGGGTATCTTTTCGATCCATCTTTATAGTCAACAAAGTTGATATGCCAAATCTTACGGTATAACCGCTCTGAAATTGCCTTTTTTTCTTTCCACTTTTACAGAAAATTATAATGGTAGTCACGTGGGTGCTTTCATGAGTTGTCAACATCATGTCTTCCATTCAATCAATTAGCCCAAAATTTCTCTCTATCCTACTTTACTCTTTCAATTACCCATCAAACAAAATATCAAGCTTTCTCTCTTTAACTCTAATTCCAGCAAGCATGCAGATTCAAAAAAGAAGAAGAATTTTGGAGAAAACTTACTAGATTCAAGAGCAAAGAATGAAGAAGAAGAAGATGAACACACTAAGACTTCAGAACTCAGCACCCCAAACACAGAATTCATAACTCAGACTTTAGAATTCAGCACCCCAAACACAGACTTCCTAACTCAGACTTCAGAACTCAGCACCCCAAACACAGACTTCCTAACTCAAACTTCAGAACTCAGCACTCCAAACACAGACTTCACAACTCCACAAATTTCACAACTCACCCTTTTTCACAACTCCCTACTTCCAAAACCCACACCCTTGCCCCAAACACCTCCACAATGATTAAGTGGTTCAGCAAGGAGCCTACATCCACTGTACAAGAGCAACCATGGGATCTTTATTAATCTTCTTCAAGAATGGAAAAATACAAGGTACATAACTCTCCTTTCTACTCTCATGCTTTTTTCTTCTTGAAAAGAAAAAACCAACGGGCTAAATGATGTTCATTCCCCTTTCATCTAAGAGCCATTCTTTTCACAGAAACAGAAAGCTAACAAACTTTCTTCTGTTTTTCTGTTCAGGTGAATAACTGCATGAAGTAAGTCTTCTTCAACCTTAACTAATCAACAAGGTAATTTTTAGTTCACCTTTTTAACAAATCTCCACCTTCAATTAAAACATTACCCTGACTGCATCTTATTCCAGGTTACTCTTCAGCTGGCAAATCAACAATCTTGAGCAATTTTAAACAATGCTCAAGCTTAGAACGGGTAACAACTTTAGTTAATATGTATGCTGCATTTTCTTCTGTATTTACTTTTGAAATATTGACTATACCTTTCTCAACAACATCTCTGACAAAATGTAGTCTCACATCAACATGCTTTCTTCTTTCATGAAATTGTTGGTTCTTTGTTAAATGTATGGCACTCTGGTTGTCATATAGGATGTTTATTGTTTGTTGGTAGAACCCTAGCTCTTCAATTAATCCCTTTAGCCACATAGTTTCTTTCACAGCCTCTGAAACTGCTATAAACTCAGCTTCAGTAGTTGATAGGGCCACCACAGACTGTAAGTTGGATTTCCAAGAGATAATATTTCCACCAAAAACAAAAGTGAAACCAGTAAGAGATCTTCTCTTGTCTAAATCTCCAGCATAGTCAGAGTCCACATATCCAAACAATTCTAGATCAGTAGAGTTTGGATGTTTATAAAGCATGCCTCTTCTTATAGTTTCAACTAGATAACGAAATACTCATTTAGTAGCTTCTTAGTGTTTTCTCCCTGGATTTCCCATATACTTGTTCACTAAGCTCGAACAATGAGCTAAGTCAGGTCTTGTACAGATCATAAGATACATTAAGCTTCCGGTAGCATTAGAATAGGGAATTCGTTCCATTCTTTCTATTTCCTCCTTGTCTTTAGGTGAATCTTCAGTAGATAATTTGAAATGTTGAGCTAGAGGTGTGCTAACTGCCTTAGCACTTGCCATATTGAACTTCTTTAATATTTTCTTAGGGCCCGTTTGGTACAAGGTTTTTGGAGATGGGAATGGGCAAGGGTTTCTAATACCATTGTTTGTTTCAAGATTTCTGTGGTGGGCCCAGGAAATAACGCATTCCCAGGCATCATTTATACCCATAAGCAAGGGTTTTCTATGCCCTTGCAAAAGCATGAGTTTTCTCTTTTCCCATCTCTTCTTTTTTATTTTTATATGCAATTTTATTTTGAATATAGTTAATTAATTAACTAATGGATACTAAATTAAAAATAATATAATAAATTATTTAATTAGATTAAATAATAATTTGTCAAGAATTTCATTTTTTTTAAACAAATACTTTTTTCTAGGACTTTTAAACAAATACTTAGTCCAAGTTTATTAAAGGGATGTAATTACATATTTACTAAAATTATAATTAACTAGTCAATATTATCGAAAATATATTTAATTATTGAATTAAAATCATTTAAATGAATTTAGTATAAAAATTCATTTTTCAATAATTATAATTAATTACTTATCGATTATTTATAATCAATTAATTACTTTTTTAAATTTTCTTATAATAAATAAATAATCATATTATTATTAAATATTTATCTAATTAATTTTTATGGATACAATATATTAAATTATTGTAGTTAAAGTCATTTATTAAAAAATTAATTAAATAATTTTAGTTTGTTAAATTAACATAGTTTATCCCATTAAAATCATTTCATGATTATTATTTCATTAATTTTTATTAATAGTTTGAATTAATTTTGATTATTTTATTGATTAATTTATTAAAATTACATAAAGTTTACCTGATTAATTCTAAAAAATAAATACAGACATAATTTGTTCTCATAAAATCCTGATGACATTCCCATGCACAACCAAACACAGTTATCTTTGATTCCCAGCAATCTTATTCCCAGGCATAGTATTCCCAGGCATCATGTATTCCCAGGCATCTATAAAACCTTAAACCAAACGGGCCCTTAGTGTAATTGCTTTGGCACACATAAAGTTCTCCAATAGCCCTGTTCCTAGAGATTTCCATCCCTAGAATTTTACTTGCAGCCCCCAGATCTTTCATTGCAAACTCTTTAGACAGTAGTTTCTTTATTTTGACCAGTTCCTTCATACTTTTCCCTGCCAACAATATATCATCTACATATAGTAGAAGATATATTTTTTTTTTATCACTAGCTTCTTTTAGATACACACAGGGATCAAATTTGCTCATTTTGAAATCAATTCCTGTTATATATTCATCAAATCTCCTGTACCAACACCTAGGAGTTTGCTTAAGCCCATATTAAGGACTTATTTAGCTTACAAACCAGCTCCATGTTCTTTTGATTTTCAAATCCCTCTGGCTGCTTCATATAGATTGCTTCTTCCAAATTCCCCTGCAAGAATGCAGTTTTCACATCCATTTGTTCAAGTTCTAAATTCTTACAAGCAACAATAGCATACAAGATTCGAATGGATGTATGTTTAACAATTGGAGAAAAACTTTATGTGTAGTCTACACCTTCTCTCTGAGTAAAACCCTTTGCTACCAACCTTGCTTTATATTTAACCCCACTCTCTTCTGACTTTTCTAATTTCTTCTTGAACACCCATTTGCATGATATTACTTTCTGTTTTGTTGGTAAAGTGACAAGATCCCATGTTTTATTTTTGTACAAAGAGTCTAGTTCTTCTTTCATAGCTTTTAACCAATATGAACTTTCATTACAGCTAATAGCTTCAGCATAGGTCTTAGGTTCTTCATCAAACATATCATCTACTGAATTTAAAGCATAAGCAACAAAATCAGCTTGTGCATACCTTGTTGGAGGCCTTATTTCCCTTCTTTGTCTATCTCTAGAGAGTGTATAATTTGATAAATCCTCGGTAGGTGTTTCAACTTGCTGCTCCTCCAGTGTATCAGTTGAATTAGGTTCAATGTCTTGAACATTTTTAGTTTCAACTTGTTCCACAACTGATTCATTTTTCTTTTCTTTAGTCAGGTCCACCTTAGACTTAGAGCAGGACCCCTCATGAAAATTTTTAGCTGTTTGTACATCACTGTTCTGTTTCATATAGAATTCTTCTTCTCTAAATGTAACATCTCAACTCACAATGCTCCTTTCTTGACTTAAAGTCCCAAAGCTTAAAGCCTTTAGAACCTTCAAGATAACCAAGAAACATACATTTTAGAGCTCTTGGTTCTAGCTTTCCCTGTTTGGTGTTGTAACGCCCCGCGTTTCGAAATCAAACCTTTTTGGGATTAATTGAGCATGTTTATTCTAATTTGAATAATTAGAATTTAAGCTTAGCCTTGGGTCGATAAATTAAATTTCTATAATTTAGAAAAAAAGGATTTTTAATTAAATCTTTAATTACCTAAAGCTTGGAGGTTTAATATTCGATATTTATTTTAAATATCAAAAGACCCAAATCCTTAATTATTTGGGTTATTTCTTTCTCAAATCTTTTAGGAGTTAAGTTTGGAATTAAAATTCGGCTTAAAACCTCGAAGATTCTCTAAGATTTGTTTCGGTATTAAGGGTTCTTATTTTGGTCTTTAAATAAGAGGTTTTAGGTTATTTGGAATTTTAATTAAAAGAAAAGAAGGAAAAGGAAAATCAAAGAAGCCCTAATCTTTCTTTCTCTCCCTCTCTTTGTTGCGTGCGCCAGACCCCCCCCCCCTCCGATTCTTCTTTCTGCCGCAACACTCATCCCTCTTTCGATCTCTTCTTCCGGCGAGCAAGAACCATGACCGCGCATCTCTCTCTTGGTTTATTTTGCCAGCAAGATTCCCGCACGCCTCTCCACCTCGTGTCGCCGCCTCCGACTCGCGCCGCCTCCTGTGTTTCTGTTTGGTCCGAGTGGCAAGGTCGTGTGTTCTCTTCCTCATGTTTTGCGTCTTCTCCAAGCGTGTCTTCTCGCTGCAAGCAGCTGTGGGTCTGTCCCTCTCCCTCTCGCGTGGTTGATCAGCTCAAGCAGCAAGCTCGTGCGATTCCAGTCCTTTTTTTGGTGTCGTTGATTGTTATCCTGTCTGTCAATGTTATGTTTTGGAATATGGTCGCAGATAATTATCGATCCAAGTATAAATTGACAAAATCAAGTAATACCTGGTGAGTCCAGGGTCGAATCCACAGGGAAAGGATATTCACAAAGTTTTTAACAAATTTACTGACCTAAACTCTAAACGTATGATACTATTTTTTTTTTTTAACAGATTAAACAAGAGGGTTGGTATATTTGAAAAATAATATTTGCATACAACAAAACATGCGAAGAGAGTAAAAGGAAAATCTTTAAGGAAAATAAGATCAAGGCTGTTGCGGTTGCAACCTCATGCATCAATAAGAACCTTGTAGCGCATACTTTGAGTAATTGATCCATTAATGCCTAAGTAAGAAAAATTCATAAGTTTCCCTTCCGGTATTCCCTATGCGTTTAACACAAACTATCAATTGATTAATTGACTAGTTCATGCGTTAGGTGCAGTCTCTTTTAAAACTTACAAGGGATTGCGTTAGTCACAACGCAGTCTAAACTCATGCATGCACTATCTTTTATCGGTAGTGTTTTAATGCTACCAAGACTACATGTCATGCGCTAACTTGCTCTACTCAGAGATTTCCACATGCGTTACCTGTTAGGGATTTAGCATGCTGCTACCGCATCCGACTGGCCAATCGGGATTTAGTAATGAAAATAGTATCGCAACTGAATAGAAAGCAATTAATGATTCATTTAATTCAAAATATGCGCTTACAAGATGTTAATTATTGCCGCATGAGGTGCTTGCGCTAAGCCTTGAAAAGGAATTTAACTCAATCGAGCAAAACAAGACATTCTAGAAGAAAACATTACAAGCACAAGTTTGCTCCTAATCACAGCTCTCTCTGTGATTCCTCTGCTGATCTTCCTTCTTCTCCCTCTTGAGCAGAAAAATGAATCAAGAATGATCTCCCCTGATATTTGATTTTTGGCTTCTATTTATAGGTGAAGGAAGATGACTTCTTCAAGTAATTAGCAACTTGCGTTAATCATCATTAGGCAACTTGCTAAACTTTTCAGTCCCCTTTTTTCTCCCACTTGCGCTTGCTTTGTCAGTTGTGTCTGCGCTTGTCTTTTCATCATCTTATCTGTCTCTTGATCGTCTTGGAATGTGTGCCTGCGCTGAGAAGGAACTAAAACAAACAACTGAATTAGGTTGCGTTAGCGCCCTATATTTTATAATTTCACACCGCATACATGAATGCATCTCGTCACATAAAATTATCACATTTTTCCCTCTTTATGCGCTGAAGCAACGCATCTTTGTTTCTTTTGACCTTGTTTTAGTCTAAGTTTAGAGGACAAATAACTTGCTTTTTGCAAGTTATCAGTCGTTGGTCGCTCCGGTAAGTTTGGCTTACTCCCACTCAATTTTCTTCAAGTTTCAAGCTTACCCATTCGGATTAGGACCTTGGATTGTGTTTAGAACATGACCCATTCATTATCAACTCTAGAATTGCAGGTTCAAGTCTCTTCGGATGCCAACCAGCAAGCGTTCGGCCTCGAATCTTCGCTGTTCGGTAAAGTTAAACCCTTACCCACTCTCTGTAGGTGCTGGTTTTGTGTTGCCCATTCCTTATCGACTTCGAAATTGCAGGAATAAGCTTTGTTCAGTCACTGTCCAGCATCATTTGGGGCTTTAGCTTGACTTTCAGTGAATACCTATCACTCGAATAGCCTTAAATCGGGTTACCCATAACCGATTGGCTTAAGACCTTGGTTGTTGGGTTAATTCGAACACCAACTAGCAAGCAGTAAAGCTCGTTTGGTGGATTTCGGTAAGTTTCCATGCCCTTATACCTTTGTAATTCGTTTAGGTTGGCTTTGGAAAGCTTATGACCCATGGGTATTCTGTTAGTGTCAGTTTCGACCCAACCCGAACCTCAGACAACACGTATCGAAGGAGTTTTGAGTGCTAATCGGTAAATTCAGCACCCTTTACCTTCCTTTATTAAGTCTTTTATGTGTTAGAAATCGGTTCTTAACTCTTAGTAGGTTGTTGCTTGTAGTTCGGCTCTTTTAGACTCTTCCGGTTGAGAATCAAGTGGTTTCGGTAAGAAATCCCTTCTCTAAGCATTCTTTAGTTGTATCATTAGGTTCTTAAGCTTGGTTTTGACTCGTAGCATTTACCTTGTTGTTTAGGAGATCCGTTGGTCTGTTTAGGATTGCTTAGGAGTGCTATATAGGTAAGAAGTTTCTATCTGTTGAAGTCTGTTTGATTGCATGATGCACGCTGTTTGTTTAATCGCTTTATAATTATTCTCTTGTTTCTTGCTTTGCTTATATATATATATGTGTGTAAGTGCTTCTTGCTTCTGTGTTATATATATATATATATATATATATATATATATATGAGATATTCGAATAGCATGAACTGTTGTTGTGTGATGCTTGGTTGTTAAGCATGCTAGTTGTTATGCTTTTATGAGTTAAACATGAGTCGAGAGTATGTTGTTGTTGTATGTATATGCTTGGTGGGCATAGTACATGAGTCTAGAAGCATGATGCATGGCATATGCATTCTAGGTAGTTTGGTGTGGTATGTATATGCTTGGTGGGCATAGTACATGAGTCTAGAAGCATGTTGCAGGGCATATGCATTCTAGATAGTTGTAATAAAGAGGTCGGGGACCTGAATGTGAAAGAAAGCCTAGTTGGGTGAATGTCAGTGCACCTCGAGTACAAATGGTCGAGGGTGGCATATCACTAGTGGTTTAAGAGGAGCATCGAGGCCTTGGGTACAAATGGTCAGGGATCGGTGTGATGAGTCTAGAAAGCATCGGTGCACCTTGGGTACAAATGGCCAAAGGACGATGCACAATTCGAGGCCTTGGGTACAAATGGTCAAGGGTCGAACGTCAAGCTCCGTAAAGAGCATTGTGGCCCTGGGTACAAATGGTCAGGGGACAGTGCAACTCGAAGGATCAGTCTTGGAGAGTCAAGTGAGGGCTAAATAAGTTTGTTGAGTGAGCTAGTGAAGCATGAGTGGTTAGTGAGTTACATAGAGAGATGCAAGAGGTTTGGCTTAGGAGAGTCATTCACTTTACTTGCTTTTAAGCATGTTGTTGTGTTTATAGCTTTGAGAAGTATGTTGTTTGCGCATGAAAAGCATGCTGGTTGCTTGGTTGCTGTTTGATGGCTTTTCAGGTAAGGGCTGCTTACCAGTACCGTAGTTGTACTGACCCCCTCCCCTTCTTTCCCCCAACATTTTAGGTTATGCAGGTTATGAGGATTGCGTTGACCGTGGTGATGCTGAGGAGGTGCTTGAGGAAGGACCATTACTTGTTCGCGTTGCTTTCTCTTTTATTTTCAATTGGATAGGGTAGTTGTGGTTCATATGTTAGACAACTGTTTGTCCTCTTTGGTTAGTTCTTAAATTCCTCTTGTTGAACTCTAGACTTAGTTGAGTTGTTTTAATAGACTCTATCTTTTATTTCAATTTATAATGACTAAGTTTGTTTCTAATAAGTTAAAGTGTAGTAGTGGTGCTTAGTTGAGTTGTTGGTTGTGGATGCCTTATTGATTTATATTATTGCGAGATTTGACTCGCTTGCTACAGAAGTTCTGTTGTTAACCTGAGGCGTTGTGGTGTGGTTGTGAGTGGATGATATTAGAAGTGTTATTTTTGTCCTATTAGGTCTTTGGAAAATTTTTGGTTTAGTCCGTTATATGCCGTTATGCTGCCGAAATTTTCGGAGCACTCGGTTAGTTCATTATGAGTTAGTAATGTCACTAGGTTAGCAGTTAATAAAAACCCAGGGCGTTACAGGTGTGAACATAAGCAACACACCCATAGACCTTTAAGTTTGAAAGGTTTGGGGAATGTCCAAACCACTTTTCTTCTGGAGTCTTGAGGTTTATGGAAGTACAAGGACTCCTAATGATTGTGTAAGTTGTTGTAGCCAAAAATTATGAGAAAGATTAGCTTCTGAGAGCATACACCTCACTCTCTCCATAATTGTTCTGTTCATGCGTTCAACTATACCATTCTGTTGAGGAGTGTACTGTGTTGTTTTATGTCTCGTAATACCATTCTCAACACATTATTGATTAAAGAATCCCCCAAGGAATTCCAAACCGTTGTCTCTGTTCTCAAATACTTCACTTTTCTGTTTGTTTGATTCTCAATCTTTACTTTCCATTCTTTAAACTTTTCAAAGGTTTGATTCTTTTTTTTAAGCATGAATGTCCACACCTTTCTTAGTAGTCATTAATTAGAGATAAGAAGTATTTAGAGCCACTCCATGAAGGAGTTCTAGATGGGCCCCAAATGTCAGCATGAATGTAGCCCAATATATCTTTGGTTGAATGTTGTTCTTTAGTAAACTTGAGTCTCTTAGACTTGCCATAGACACAATGTTCACAGAATCTGAGACGTTTAGTTCCTCTAGTCTTGGTTATCCCCTATTTTAGAATTTCTTGGAGACCTCCTTCACTTATATAAGAGAGCCTTATATGCCACAACTCAATTTCTTCATCTCTGTCACTTTGAGATATCAAGGCATGATCTTTAGAGAGCACATTTTTTTATTACATATAACCCATTCAGCTTTTGCCCTTCAAGAACAAGTCTTGAATCTCTTAGAACTTTTAGAGATCATTCCCTTATAATGATTGAACAACCAATATTATCTAGCATACCCAAGGAGATAAGATTTCTCCTCAAATCTGGAACATGTCTTACTTCTTTCAGCAAGATTTCTCTATTGTCTTCAAGTTTGAGCATTACTGAGCCTATCCCCACGACTTTACACCCGTGGTTATTACCCATGAATACTGAGCCTTCATCCCATGATTTCCAGGATACTAACGACTCCCTTAAGGAAATCATATGAAAGGTACACCCTGAGTCAAGGATCCAGTCTTCCTTTACCTCAGTTTTTTCATTCATGGTCTTTTCATTTGACGCTGTCAATACCTCAGAATACTCATATGCATCATCACCAATATAGCAATTTGCCTTTCCATGTTCCCTTGGCTTTCTATAATCCTTTTTCTTTCGATCTGGGCAATTTCTTTTGAAGTGGCCTTCCTTGTGAAAAGTATGAGATTCTACCTTTATTCTTCAATTGAAAGGTTTGAACATCACATGTGAATTGGAAACCTCTCTCAGCCATCAATGTCATTCATCTTCTTAATTGAAAGAGTGTCCATTCACCAAATGATGTAGTGTTTGAGGAAACGCTTGAACCAGTGAGCTGAGCTTTTAGGGTATCTTTTCGATCCATCTTTATAGTCAACAAAGTTGATTTGCCAAATCTTACGGTATAACCGCTCTGAAATTGCCTTTTTTTCTTTCCACTTTTACAGAAAATTATAATGGTAGTCACGTGGGTGCTTTCATGAGTTGTCAACATCATGTCTTCCATTCAATCAATTAGCCCAAATTTTCTCTCTTTGCTACTTTACTCTTTCAATTACCCATCAGACAAAACATCAAGCTTTCTCTCTTTTACTCTAATTCCAGCAAGCATGCAGATTCAAAAAAGAAGAAGAATTTTGGAGAAAACTTACCAGATTCAAGAGCAAAGAATGGAGAAGAAGAAGATGAACACACAGTGATTAAGTGGTTCGACAAGGAGCCTACATCCACTGTACAAGAGTAGCCATGGGATCTTTATTAATCTTCTTCAATAATGGAAAAAAACAAGATACATAACTCTCCTTTCTACTCTCATGTTTTTTTATTCTTGAAAAGAAAAAACCAACAGGCTAAATGATGTTCATTCCCCTTTCATCTAAGAGCCATTCTTTTCACAGAAATAGAAAGCTAACAAACTTTCTTCTGTTTTTCTGTTGAGGTGAATAACTGCATGGAGTAAGTCTTCTTCAACCTTAACTGATCAACAAGGTAATTTTTAATTCACCTTTTTAACACGCTCGACCATTCAAAGTTATCCAACAACGACCATGCAAAATAACCTTTTACTCTCGCGCCATCCCTTAAAAAAATTGTAACATATAGATATTTGTTAGCTAGAAAGAGTAAAGAAGTGGAAAAAGAAGAGAAAGATGTTGAAAGACTTACTCAATTATTGCTTTTTGTAGGAAATAGAGATGAGCTCTATAGTAATCAATTCTGAAGTTGTCCACAAGTGCTTCCTTCAGAGAGAGTGAGGCATTGTTAAACTCATCAACTCCTGCAATAGAAACTAAGTATATATAAGAATGGTTGTTGGGTTTCTAGAGTGGGTGAAAATGTAGTAAGAAATGGACTCTAGAACTCTGTGCAAGTATACACAGTCCGCAGCAAGTAATAAGTATTTATCGAATCTAAGGTCTGAATTAGCTTTTACTTTATCTATTTTGTTTAGCTTTTTAATGGTTTCAAAGGTGGTTAAAATGATTGGTTTTTATAGAAATGCTGAAGCAAAAGAAATGACAGAACAGAAAGTAAACAAATAGGCAGACAGATTAGAAACAGGCGCTGGTCAGGATTTAGTAATTGTTTTAAAAGATGCTCTAGCAATATTATTGATCATGTAAACTCTCGCAGTCTTATTAGAAGATTCCTCCCGAAACTCCAGATTTTTTAGAATATGTTTCAACTCCAATGAAGCACTACCGATCAAGCACTGGGCAACTGGCTATCCCTAGCTCAGTCACTGGCGTTCACCAATACACAATGATCTAGTGTGATTAAATGCCACACACTCCCTAAATCATCCCTGAAACTAGAGAGTGGTATTCATACCGGCTGGCCAAGCGGGCACAAAATGTAAATGAGCACAACAAATAATCAAGATGCATCAAATCAATATCTATTGCATAGAAATTAAGCACAGCAACTACATGTTCCCTAACCAACGCCTAAAGTTACTTAGTTCATAAAGTGCATAGAGACACACGTTACAATATAAGTAAATGCATCCATAACTACAAAGTAATACAAGAAAATATTAATTCCCTTGATCAGCTAGCAATTGATGGTCTTCTTGTAGGTCTCCAATCTCTCTCCTTTATTTGGCTCCCAAAGGTGGAAGTAAACTTTCCAAGAGTGGAGTGTTCCTCCCAAGGATGGAATGAATTTGACTTGGGCGGCTATTTCCTTTTATAGAGTGATAGGAGGCTTGAATTAGGTTGACCTAGACACATGGATGACTCTCCTTGCTCCTTTATCCCGAGAATAGCTTAACAGAATTCAGTTCATCAAATTGGCTAACGAGCTGTGACGTGACAGTTTTGCTCCTTGCTTTGCTCCAGCACAGATTTTGCTCCCTCAAGTCGCTCAGCAATATATTCTGCACAAAATAACTTCCAAATCATCCATTCTTCCAAATGGGTTAAAACATATAATATCTATCTAAAAGCAACCCTATTTAGCACAAAAGACACACAAATCATTATAGAAATAAGGCCTAAATAACTCCCTTTTGGAGAGTTATCAATGGTTATGGATGTACTGTTGAAAGAATCGAAAAAATGTGTTCAAAGTCGATTATCTCACAATCTGATCCATGGATAAAGTTCTATTGGGACATCTTTATGCTTGGAAAAGAGTATTCGACTCGGATAAGAGAAAGTTGTCGATTTGCTCATGAGTGGAAAATAGATGACTAGTTGATAAAAAGATTTCTATTATCCTTTTATGTGAGATGAGGATTGTTTTGATGCAGACATAGTTTTTCATATCAATTAGAAGTGGGATAAAACCAATCACAAGTAGAAGAAATTTTGGGTGGAATTCTTAAGTAAAACTTTAAAATCTTGGTAGAAATTTAGAGAGCTTGTAATTAACATACCATTCTCTGTTATATAGATGAGAGGATCATTGTACTTTGTTTTCATATACAGAAGCACGTCTCAAATGCCTCTAGGGTAAACTGCCAGCCATGGAAAAGCCGCTATCAGATCGATCGGCACGCCATTGTGCTCGATCGAGAGGTTGGCACGATTGTCAGAGAAGTAGGTGGCTCGATTAGCATTGGGAGGTGGCGTGTATTCAACATAATTGGCAGTGTAGTAGTTTAATCCAAGAAAATCAAACTGAAAGTGTTAATATCTAAATTACGGAAGCAATTTTGGATCTTAGGCACTTAATAAGCTCAATTTAATCAATTTTTGCATGTTGTTCATGAGAAGAAAATCAGAGACCAAATATCAACCTCTTTAAAATGGAGAAATTGGTTGGATTCTTTTGTCGTATTTCTTCACCAACGTATCACGAAACACCACTGGATCTTCCTTGCTATCCTCAAGCATTTGGAACGGATTGTGGGATCCTCTAGTGATGGAATTTGAAGGGAAAAGCTTGAAAAACAAGCTTATGGAGGTGGGTTTGGTGTGTGAGTATTTTGGCAGCAATTCACTATCAAAATCAATCAGTTTCTTCACCCTTCTTCTTCCCTTTTATAGAGGGATCAAAGATGAAGAAAAGCCCCTGAGATTGACACAAATTCAGCCACTAATTAGTGGGAAATGGTGTGGCTTAAGAGAGGGGAGTGCATGGGTTTAGTCACCATGCACTCCACCTCCAAAAAATCAAATTTATTTTTATTTTAATTAATTCAAGATAATCTTGAATTAATTTGATAATTATTTAATTTTTAATAATCTGAAAAATGTAAAATCAAATTTTAATTTTTTAATTTTAAATTAATTCAAAATTAATTTACAATAATTATTAATTAATTTAATATCCAATATTAAATTAATATTTTTGTCATCAATCCTGAACATTTCCGAAATTTTATTTTCCAACATGAATCCCTATTCATGTTCTCGGTATTTAAATCATATTTATGAAGAATTGAAATTCCGTAATTCCATAAAGCGGAAGCGTGATTGGGACCGATTCGTAATTAATTTTGTTTAATCTAAAATACCAATACATTGGCAATAATATTAGAACTATTCTAAATATATATTAAGGCTAAGCATACAAAAATATTAGATATAAATCTAATTTATAAAGTAACAAATTACTTACTCTCGTTGACGACTCAGATTAAATTCACCAACTGCTTGTGAATTAATCATGAACTAGTGCGAACACCACCACTATGGCTACACCAGTATGACTCTGAGACTTCTAGAGGCAGGAGACTGGTGGGAGTCTAGAGGAAGCCTTGAGGGGAATTCTCTAAGAGTAGGAGAATGAATGGGATATCTTTCACCCCACCCCAGGGGTCCTATTTATAGGTAAAGGCCAAGACCTTTTTCCAAATAGGAAAAGGTCTCTAATTTTAATAAATAATTAATTAATTCCATAATTAATTAATTTCCCTAATTAAATATCATATATTTAATCTTAGGGATTTTATTAAAATTAAAATTTAATATGAATCCAATTCATATTAAATTTATTTGAACTCTTTCAATATTTTCTTTCCTAATAGGAAAAGGTCTCTAATTTTAATAAATAATTAATCTTAGGGATTTTATTAAAATTAAAATTAATATGAATCCAATTCATATTAAATTTATTTGAACTCTTTCAAATATTTTCTCTCAAGAATTAATTTTTTAAATTAATTAAAAAATTATATTATAAAGATTCATAAACTTTATATTATAATGCATCAATATACATTATACGATTCCCCAAATAAATTGAACACTTTCAATTTACAATTTATACTTAATTGCCTCAAGTCTCTTTTACGAGCTACCAGTGGGACCTAATGGACCTACAGATCAGAAGCTCCAACGATACAAGACTAATCGGCCAAACTCATTAACCAAGTTTAGTCAACATTCGTTAACTGTGGGTCACTCCACTAAAGACCCACAACTGCACTCTTCTCACTGTAGAATATTTCTGTGTCCACGGATATCGACCAAGCAGTAAGTCAATCTTTCACGTGTGTTCGTAACACCAGCTGGGTCAAAATACCGTTTTACCCCTGGGTTACCTCTGGTTCCTTAAGTACCACTGATTCCTCTAATGAACAAGTTGTTTAGGGTCCAACCACTAAACAGGAGTTCCTCTCGGGCTAGGAGAGGACGGCGCGCCTTTGTTCAAGCCCCGGAATCAGCCCTTAAGGGAACACACATCTACTTACCCTAATAGGGGAAGGAGTGAATTCCATCTTGTACTGTTATGTTCCCAGCCCCCATTCGGTCTTGCCCCTGAAATGGTAGGATTATTGAGTCGGCGAACTGGCCACTCTCACCCATACAAATCTAAGGGCAATCCCTCCTGAAAGGGGTTCATAACAGACTCAGGATTGAGATTGAGTTACCCAGGTCATCCTATTGAAGAAACCTAAACTAGTTAACGACGTTACATCTAGTGGTTACTATTTCGCTGTCCGATCTTATGCAAACTCATTGCATAGGATACCCCCACTCGCATGTCTCCTACATGGATGCTTTTGATCATTGCATCTGTATCGAATACAAGGTGGGCCGTATCACATAGTGTCACAAGGATAAGGTAACCAGCCTTATCCCTATACTATAGACCTTTTAGGTTGTTACTTGGACACTGATCCCCGTATGTCCCCACATACTAGTCCAAGTTTCATTTAAACAACCTTGGATCTTAGTTTATTGGATTTAGGGTTTATTAATGCAAACTCGATTATTCAATATCCAAATTACTAAATTACGCTTTATTGAGATCGATTAATTTGTTTCATTTACTATCTACGAGCTTTAGGGCATAAAACCCAACAATTTAAATATTAAATCTCTCACAATCTGGTTTACACAAAACTCGACGTATCGATAACGTCAACCACATCTAACCATTTCCCTAAACTGAATTCAAAGTAATTCATATTCTATCCATCATATTGTTCCAAAGGTTAGTCTCGAACTAGCAAGAGGACCTAATGGACCAACAGATCATGGGCTCTAACGGTACGAGGTTTAACCAGCTAAACCCTTTTAACCTAGCTAAGCAACATCTGTTAACTACTGGGACACTCCACTATAGCCTAGTAGTTGAACTCCCCTCACTGTAGATATATTTCCGTCCACTCGATATAACCATGATTAGTAAGTCAATTCTTCACAGGTCATTCGTTACTATAGCTAGATCAAATGTTCGTTTTACCCCTATAGTACATCTTAGTTCCTTAAGTCCACTGGTCCTCTAATGAACAATTTGTTTATGGTCCAACCACTAAACAAAGTCACTCTCGGGCCAATGAGAGGGTGGGGCCCCTTGTTTAAGCCTTGGATTCAGCACTTAAGGGAACAACCTCTCTACCATCCCTGAATTGGGTAGGAGTGAATTCCGTCTTGCTTTACTTTGTCCCCAGCTATCCATCTAGTCTTATCTCCAAAATGGTAGGTTTATTGAATGACATTTTTGGACCACTCTCACCCATGATCAAAAGATAATCCTAAACGAACAGGAGTTCACAGCAAGCTCAGGATTAAGATCGAGTTACCTAGGTCATCGCATGAAATAGTCAGTCTTAACAGTAAACGACGTTATAAAGTAAGAGTGACTTATTTCTCGGTCATGTCTTGTGTAAACATCTTTTACACAGGATGCCCCTACTCGCATGTCTCTACATGAACGTTCCAGGATCATGTAGTTTGCCTCACTTGCAAAGTAGGTTTCATCCATAGTGTTACCAGGATAAGGTACCCAGCCTTATCCATTTACTATAGACCATTTAGATTATATACTCAAACTTGATCCCTGTTTGTATCCACGATATAGTTCGAGTATTTCATGATATAACCATGGATGTTTCTATTGGATTTAAGATATAAAATAAACAATTTCATTGAATAACATCTTTATTAGAAAAATATAATCAAAACTTGAGTTTTAGGACATAAACTCCAACACAAACGACCCTTTCACCAACTCAGATTGCTCTTGTGTGAACTTTGGAAGTCTTTTCCCCACAAGGGACTTCATGATCTTTGGATAATCTCCAAAGGTCAATGGATCCATGAACCTGAATTTTGGTAACAATGTCAATAATGTATATGATGATCTCCCTATGTTGTGGGAAAATTAAATATAGTTATTGAGATTATTTTAGTCTCTTTTGTTTTGAGAGTTTTAATCTGATCTCAAGGGACCGTTTGGTTTAAGGTTTTATAGATGTCTGGGAATAACGGATGCCTGGGAATACTATGCTTGGGAATAAGATTGCTGGGAATCAAAGATAACTGTGTTTGGTTGTGCATGGGAATGTTATCAGGATTTTATGAGAAGAACGAATTATGTTTGTATTTATTTTTTAGAATCAATCAGGTAAACTTTATGTAATTACAATAAATTAATCAATAAAATAATCAAAATTAATTCAAAGTATTAATAAAATTTAATGAATTAATAATCATGAAATAATTTTAATTGGATAAACTATGTTATTTAACTAATTAAAATTATTTAATTAATTTTTTAATAAATATCCTTAACTACAATAATTTAATATATTTGTATCCATAAAAATTAATTAGGTAAATATTTTAATAATAATATGATTATTTATTTATTATAAAGAAATCCAAAAAAATAATTAATTGATTGTAAATAATCAATAAGTAATTAATTATAATTATTGAAAAATGAATTTTTATACTAAATTCAATCAAATAATTTTAATTCAATAATTAAATATATTTTCGACAATATTAACTAATTAATTATAATTTTAGTGAATATGTAATTGCATCCATTTAATAAACTTAGACTGAGTATTTGTTTAAACAAAACTTGAAATTGACAAATTATTATTTATTTAATCTAATTAAATAATTTATTATATTATTTTTTAATTTAGTATCCATTAGTTAATTAATTAACTATATTAGAATTAAAATTGCATATAAAAATAAAGAAGAAAAGATGAGCTAAGAGAAAACTCATGCTTTTGCAAGGGCATAGAAAGCCCTTGCCTATGGGCATAAATGATGTTTTGGAATGCTTTATTCCCAGGGGCTTACCACATAAACCTTGAAACAAACAAGGGCGTCAGAAACCCTTACCACATAAACCTTGAAACAAACAAGGGCGCCTGTTTCTAATCTTGCACCAAAATTTTACTGAGTATATTCTTATATATTCACCCATGCTACATGACTTTCCTTTTCAGGTGGTACTTGACGACATCAGGCGAGTGGCGAGAGCAGTGGCTTGGCTAGGCTATGGGATGCAGCTTCAAATCATGTCTCTAGAAGTCTAGGATCGAGTTTCCTAGTTTCATGCTTTCAGATGTTATTAGTTTTCAACTTTACGAAAATTGCCTATCATGTTTTGATTATTCTGTTATTATAAACTGACTTATGGTTTGGGCCCAGTTTATTAAATAAAAAGATTTTTATCTATGGTCTCTTCCGCCTTTAAAGTTTTAAAAGTTTTAAAACTCTTTTGCCCACTTGCCCTTTTTTTTTGCCCACTTGACCGAAAATTGGGGGGGAAGTTTCCCTTTTTTTTTTTTTTTTTTTTTTTTTTTTTTTTTTACGAATGCTTGCCGTTACACTACACTTTTCAAGATTACATCTAATAAATAATGAGTTATAGGGAAAATGTCAAATAGGTCAAGGTCGTCACTATTAGACACAAAATTGAAAATTAAAAACCTATTAAACTCAAAATCGAAAGTTTAAAAATGGTCATTCTCCAATTCCATAAAACTATTCTAAATCATTTATTAAGGCTAAGCATAAAACCTTAGAACTGATTCTAAAGGGGAGAAACAAACATATCGTCGTTGTCGTCTCTAAAATATCAAGAACGCCTTTCTTGATTTCATAGGGACCAAGCGTCAACAATTGGGACACCACCAATTGATCTTCCCCGCAATGACTCTAAGATTAGGAACGTAGTAGTGGGACTACCCAATCTTGAATGGGAAAAACACAAGAGGAAAAGGTTCATCTTTGTGTTCTTGGTTGAGAGAATATGAGAGAGTGGCTAGGGAGGCTAGAGAGAATGCAAGAGTGTATTCTTGTGGCCTTATATTGTATCACCTAAACCCTAGGTTTAATGTTCTATTTGTAGGAGAAAGGTCATGAATAAAAAATATTCATTTAAGATCAATTATTTCCATAACTGATTTAATCTTTTCCATAATTAATCAATTTCCATAACCAATCAATTCCATAATTGATTAATCTTTTCCATAAATGATTGGTCACTTCCATAAGTGATTAAATCATTTCCATAAATGATTAATTACTTCCATAAGTGATTAATCATTTTCATAATTGATTAATTTCCAATTAATTAATTCTTTAATTAATTAATCACCAATTAAATATCATATATTTAATTTCAGACCTTATATTAGTTAATTAATTAATTATGCATATATTTAATTGCAGGCCTTCAATTAATTAATTTTATAATATGAATCAAATTCATATTAAAATTTGAACTCCTTCAAATTATCTTAAATCCTATAAATTTAATATGAATCAAATTCATATTAATATTTGAACTTCTTCAAATATTTATTTCTCTCATAATAATAAAGTTTAATTTCAAATTAGACTTTACATTTTAATGTATCACTATACATTATATTAATTTGTATCTCATACAATTAACTTAATTCCCAATATGAATTTGAAGTATTCAAATTCTCTCAAGATATATTTGTTCCTAATTACTCTTTATGAGCTAGCAGGAGAACCTAATGGACCTACAGATCAAAAGCTCCAATGATATGAGGTTAACTGATTAAACTCATTAATCGCGTTAACCAATATTCATTAACTGTGGGTCATTCCACTAAAGACCCTTTATGAGCTAGCAGGAGGACCTAATGGACCTACAGATCAAAAGCTCCAATGATATGAGGTTAACTTATTAAACTCATTAATCGCGTTAACCAATATTCATTAACTGTGGGTCATTCCACTAAAGACCCACAGCTGAACTCTTCTCACTGTAGAACATTTTTGTGTCCATGGATATAAACCCATACCGGTAAGTCAATCCTTCACGAGTGTCTGTAATCACAGTTGGGTTAAATTACCGTTTTACCCCTATGTTACATCTGTCTCCTTAAGTACCAATGCTCCTCTAATGAACAACATGTTTATGGTCCAACCAATAAACAAAAAGTCCCCCTCGGGCCAGTGAGAGGGCGGGATCCCTTTGTTCAAGTCCCGGAGTCACCACTTAAGGGAACACTCATCTACTTCTCCTAAAAGTGGGAATGAGTGAATTCCTTCTTGTGTTGTCATGTCCCCAGCCTCCCACTCGATCTTGTCCCCAAAAAAGAAGGCATATTGAGTCGGCGTATTGGCCACTCTCACCCATGCTAATCAAAGGGCAATCCCTCATGAGAAGGAGTTCATGACACACTTAGGATTAAGACTGAGTTACCTATGTAACAACCCGAATAAAATGAACTAAAAACAGACTGAAGGTCGCTACTACATGCATGAGAATGTAAAACTTTGGAGTTTAAATGCGGAAGAGATCATAAGTAAAAATTTCTTTATTTAATAAACAGGGCCCAAAACCATAAGTCATTTTACAATATCAGACCAGTCAAAACAAGATAGACCATTTTCATAAAATAGAACATTAGAAACATTTGAAAACATGAGACTAGAAAGCTTGATCCTAGACTTCTAAGGACATGTTTTGCAGTTGTATCCCATAGCCTAGCCAAGAATTGCCATCGCCACTCGCCTGATGTCGTCAAGTACCACCTGAAAAGGAAAGTCATGTAGCATGGGTGAGTATATAAGAATATACTCAGTAAGTAACCCACTTAAGGGCTGAAACTGAAAGCATGAGATCTGATAACATGAAATCTATTAGCATGAAACTTGATTATGGGTCTTATCATCATAGGGACCTAACAGAAATCATTCATTTGGGTTTCTAACCCTAGGGCCATAACTGAGTACATGAGACGTTCCGCCTAGGGTGTTTACCTATCCCCAACCTGTGCCAACTAGAGCGTTGTGTGAGTCAGTCGGTTAAGGCAAGTAAACTAGAGGCTAGCTGGCAACCTCTAGCAGAACAACACCTATCCCAACACAACACCCCTGAAATATGAATATAAAATACGATGGAGCAACTGACGCATGTAAACATGCCTGGTGCCAACTGGCGCACGAATAACGTGCCTGATCATAAGCTCAACACCGTCCTGAACTGAGAGAGCGCACGCTAGCGTGCCTGAAACTGAGCTCTAACAGTCAACTAATAGAACACACGTAAACGTGCCTGGCAACTAAGTTCTATCAGTCCTGAGATGGGGAAGGAAGACACGCTAGTTATTTAAGACTTAAGAATCTTTTAAGTCCACCTGAGGCCCTAATTGAGTCTAAGGTCCCTACACTAGGATCAGCCCTAATCAGCCACGTGGTCCTCTAGTGCACTCATACCCAAAGGTAATTAAACTTAGTTTTAGGACCATCACTATTCTACCGAAAATTCGGCAGCATAACGGCATACATATAGAGAAACCAAAATTTTCTATTCACCTGAAAAGCAGATAAACACTCCTATATTCCACACTGCCCAATCACAAGCTACAAGGCACTTCGAACCATCACAACCAGAGCGAGACAGGCCTCGCATCCACAACCATCCAGATATGCAGAACAACCAAACCATACAATCAAGCATACTTTCAAAACAACTAAAAGGTACTAATCCACCCAGAACAGTGTCAAATATGCCAATGAAATACTCAACTTTTATGCCACAACATGCTTCATAATGCAATAACTATCATACCCATTGAAATCCAAAAGCAAGTTCAAGGCTCATAACTAAACTCATGCTAGCATGCCAATTTCTCAAAGAAACTAGATCAAAGTCTCGAGCTAAGTATTTATCAAACCCAATAACATGCAATGGGGACTAAGCTTGAAGGTAAGATCCAATAGCTACTTACCTTAGCTTGAAAGCTTGCGAGATTAACAATAAAACCTCCTAGCGCCAAGACCCTTAATTAATCAAACAGAGAATCATGCTTGCTGTCCGGGTTCCGATTACCACCTAAAATCGACAATAAGTCACCAAACACTAAGGGGACCTAGAAAACAAGTGCTAATATCAATGGGTAATCCACTTACATAGATAAACCATAAAAAACTTGACTTAAATCGCTTACCCAATGACGAAACCCGCTCAAGGATGCTGAAACTTGGAAATTCTACACCCAAAACGCCGGATACGGAAAGAACGCCTGCTGAACGGAAGGAAGAGTGAATGGGTAATCAACTAAACTCAAAAACCAGCCACGAAAAAACTTCTAAACACCTACCCGCTCAATGAAACGCCGAAAAACGCTGAGAACGCCTCCTAAAAGATGCTGGTCGCGCCTCACAGACTGCTTGTCGGATAACACCGCTGCCCGACCACAACCACGCTACAAACAGATTGGAAATACGTGCTGCCCGCTGCCGCCGCTGAAAATGGAAAACCACCTCTGCACTGCCGCGAACACCATGCCGAGGAGATGAACAGGGCTGCGAACACCATGTCGGAGGGGACGAACAAGAGGAGCAACCGCCGGAGGAGGGACGCCCAACTGCAGGCACGCAAAGAGGAAGAAGAAGGGGCTGTCGGCGGAGGCTGGAACACGCGAGAGAGAGGGGGTTCGGATGAGGCAGCTTGCGGCTTCAAAGGGCATTTGGAAAGCTTAGGGCTCACTTAAAATTCGGGTAAATTACATAAATGCCCTTTCCTCCCATACCTCAAACAAAACATCAAGAAAACTCAAAATAAAACTTATATCCCCACCAATTTCATGAATTTAGGCTCAAATTGGAGGAGATAAGCGTTACCGTTAATATAGTCGTTACAACCTAGGTCATCCTATTGAAACAGTAACCTAACTAGTTAACGGTGTTATATCTAGTGGTTCACTATTTCATGGTCTGGTCTTATGCAAACTCATTGCATAGGATACCCCCGCTTGCATGTCTACTACATGGACGTTTTGGATCAATACGTCTGTGTCAAATACAAAGCGGGTCATATCTCATAGTGTTACCAGGATAAGGTACCCAACCTTATCCTTGTACTATAGACCTTTTAGGTTGTTACTTGAACATCGATCCCCGTATGTCCCCACATACTAGTTCAAGTTACATACAAACAACCTTGGATCTTAGTTTATTGGATTTGGGTCAAATTATGCAGTATTTAACAATAACACTTTATTGTAGAAACTAAATAACACTTTATTGAAACAAGTATACAATTTGTTTACATTCACTATCTACGAGTTTTAGGGCATAAAACCCAACAAATCTGAATAAGAAGGACTCCTCAATTATTGAAAGCTCATCTGAAGGCTTTGTCTTCTCATCAAGAAAAAAACAAAACTAGAAGCGGAGAGCAAGAATGGGGAAAAACAATGCTTCTGACGTTAACAACGTGCCTGATATGATAGCTCAAAAATCTCGGAAAAGAAAGATGGACGATGAACCAACTGAGTCTACAAAGAAAGCGAGAATTGGAGAGAATGAAACGATAGAGACCAGCTATTCTTTAACAAATCTGGCAGAAACTGTGGAACCACCCTGCCTAGAATTATGAATCTCCTATGCTGGAATGCTCGAGGGCTAGGAAACCCAAGAGCATTTCGTTCACTTAGGGATCTGGTGGCTCAAGGGAATCCACAGATCCTTTTCATATCAGAAACCAAAAGTGTGGAAGTGAAGTTACAGAAAGAATTAAAGTGAGCTGCAAGTTTGATGGATGCTTGACTGTTAAGAGTATTGGTGCTAAGGGAGGCTTATGTTTGCTATGAAAAGGGAATGATACAATCTCTATTCTATCATATTCGCAAAATCATATTGACTCCATGGTAAATTGGGGAGGAAAAAAAAGGCGTTTTACTAGAATCTATGGGTATCTGGAAACAAACCGAAAAAATCTAACCTGGGAACTTTTGCGTAGTACTCTATGTAATACGAGGAATGATCCATGGCTTTTGGGAGGGGATTTCAACGAAATTCTGTTTGAATATGAAAAGATGGGAGGGCCAAGAGGAGGAAGGAAATATCTAGAAGACTTTAGACAAGCCATGGACAATTGCAATCTTAGAGATTTAAATTTTGATGAGAACATGTTCACTTGGCAGAGCAATAGGAATGATGTTCAGGTTTGGGAAAGGCTCGATAGATTTTTTGTAATTCCTCTTTTGACTCACTTTTTGTTTTTTGCAGGAGTAAAACATCTGGAGTGGCTATTTTCAGATCACAGGCCAATTGAAGTCAGGTTAGAAATCTCACTTCATTCCAGAAGGAATGTTAAAAAAAATCGACCTCTTCCCGAGGCCGAGGCCGACTAGAGAAACTGCTGTTATCTCTCATTCTTCTCATTTCCATCTCACCTAACCCCTATTCAGGGAGTTTCTACTTTGTCTAGTTTGTCCTATCTTGCAGGATAACAAGGAATTCATACATAAGTTAGCACGAGACGAGAGTCATATTCTGAAATCGGTCTTAAGGAGCTCAACCTATAGCAGTAAGTCGCACCTGAATCCCAATTCAAGAGTGGGGGCTTAATGTTATAGGTAATTTTGGACCACTCCGATGCTTAAGGAATTGATGAGGACAGCGCAATACCAGCCCAAGGAGAGGAAACGGAACCTGGAGGAAGAATAGGCCAAAGGGTCGGGCCAAAGCCGAAGGGATCGGGCTTTTGGCCCGACCCCCTACTCGACCTCGGCCTTGGGCCAAGGCTGAGGCCCATGGTCGACCTCGGCCATGGGCCGAGGCTGTCCACTCGGCCCGCTTGTGCGGGCCCAGTTCCTCCGACTCAGTTTGGTCCCTGCTGCCCTAGTTCTGCCTGGTTCGTCCCGAAACGCCTCCGAATTCCTAAAAACCCTAGGAGCATGAGCAGGTATTTAAACCCCTCTTCGCCACCGAAGAAGGGATCCCAAACTCTATTCTCTGACTCTCCTCGTGCTCTTACTTTCTTGCTTCCCATCGTTCTGCTTGCTGACTTAAGCATCGGAGGCGGAGTGGCAAGCACCACATCGGTGTGCAGTTTACTGTCTTGCAGGCCACGTCTTCCCCCCTCACAAACAAATTTACCGTTGGTGGCACGTGAAGGTCAGGTGAGTTCCTCCCTACCAAATTTGACCATCAACGGTGATAATGGATCACCTTGACGGAGACCCCTACTTGAGTAAAACTAACCTCTTTAGGATTAGCCACCTTATGTATTAAAACTATATTGGTGTCATTCCACTCTTCTATCCCATTTTTCCCATTTAATATTTCAAGACAAGCCGAAGTTATTGAAGGGCCAACCGTATTCCAATAATTTTGGTAAAAGAGAGCTGGATATCCATTCGAATCCGGGACCTTGGTTGGGAACATTTGTTTGATTGCCATTTCAATCTCCACTTTTGTAAAAAGATTAAGGAGCCTATTATTCATATTTTGAGTTACTTTTGGCTTAATATACTTCAAGGTCAAGTTTATTTGGTCCATATCTGGTCTGGATGTTGTAAATAGGTTTTTGAAATAAGTAATAAAAGTGTCCTCGATGATTTTGGGGTCTTTTTCGGTCCAAGTTCCTCTCCTATCATTAATCCCCACAATTTCATTATTTTGTCTCCTAATAGTAGCCTTTTTATGAAACCACCGAGAATTCTTATCTCCCCATTTCAACCAAATTTCTCTGGCCCTTTGTTTCCAATAGATTTCTTCTTCTTCTAATAATTTGTCCAATTCAAATTCCAAACCCATGAATATCAGCAAAATTAATGTTTGGGAAATTATCATTTGCCTCTTTTAATGCTCTTTTGCAATCCTCAATTATGTTTTTCATTTTGTTCACCACTTCCCTTCCCCATCTAGCTAAAGCCGTAGAGCATAAATTTAGATTATTAGCAAAAGAAGGGAGAGTAGAGCTGCTATTGGACCCAAATCCCTATTGTTATTAATTATATCTAGGCATTCATCATATCTAGTCCACATTTCCTCAAATTTAAAAGATTTTTTTTTTTTTTTACAAACTTCCTTCTGGAATGAAGTGAGATTTCTAACCTGACTTCAATTGACCTGTGATCTGAAAATAGCCACTCCAGATGTTTTACTCCAACAAAAAGTGAGTCAAAAGAGGAATTACAAAGAAATCTATCAAGCCTTTTCTAAACCTGAACACCATTCCTATTGCTCTTCCAATTGAACATGTTCCCATCAAAATTTAAATCTCTAAGATTGCAATTGTCCATGGCTTGTCTAAAGTCTTCTAGATATTTCCTTCCTCTTCTTGGCCCTCCCATCTTTTCATAATCAAACAGAATTTCGTTGAAATCCCCTCCCAAAAGCCATGGATCATTCCTCGTATAGACTACGCAAAAGGTCCCAGGTTAGATTTTTTTGGTTTGTTTCTAGATATCCATAGATTCCAGTAAAATGCCATCTTTTTTCCTCCCCAATTTACCATGGAGTCAATATGATTTTGCTGAATAGGATAGAATAGAGATTGTACCATTCCCTTTCCCTAGCAAACATAAGCCTCCCTTAGCACCAATACTCTTAACAGTCAAGCATCCATCAAAGATTGTATCATTCCCTTTCCCTAGCAAACATAAGTCTCCCTTAGCACCAATACTCTTAACAGTCAAGCATCCATCAAACTTGCAGCTCACTTTAATTCTTTCTGTAACTTCACTTCCACACTTTTGGTTTTTGATATGAAAAGGATATGTGGATTCCTTTGAGCCACCAGATCCCTAGCTAAGCGAACCAACCGAATGCTCTTTAACTCAAGAGCATTCCAGCATAGGAGATTCATAATTCTAGGTAGGGTTGTGTAGACTCAGTTGGTTCATCGTCCATCTTTCTTTTCCGAGATTCTTGAGCTATCATATCAGGAACATTGTTAACGTTTGAAGCATTGTTTTGTCCCATTCTTGCTCTCCGCTTCCAGTTTTGTTTTTTTCTTGATGAGAAGACAAAGCCTCCAGCTGATGAGCTTTCGACAATTGAGGAGTCCTTATTCAGATTAACATCTTCAATCCCTTCCTCGTAAAGCATTTGATTTTTGTTAATCATTATTCCCATATTAGGATCATTTCTCTTTATCTGTTCCTCATTTTTTCCTCTACCATTTCTTAAGATCTCGGCTGCTTTGCATTTTCTTGTATATTTTCCTTATTTGTCCCTGGTTGCCCTTCCTCTATAATCTCACCTTTGTCCTTCTTATTTGAGCTGGACTGATTGGTTTTTTCATAATTCTTGAGAATCCTTGAAACTTTAACCATGCTCCTAATTCTAAATGGCTGCCACCAATAGTCTCCTCCAATTCCTTGGCAGTGCATTCTTTGATTCCATGGCCAATACACCCATGCTTGAAGCAGAAATCAGGTAACCTCTCATATCATTGAAACTTGTTTTTGTTTTTGGAATTTAGCTAGGAAGTCAAATATGTCCTTAACATAGGAAAACCGATAAGAAAATTGGGAGAAAACAAACATAATTTTAAAAAACAAAAGAACAAATAATTATTAAATGAGACCTAAACTTTCCTATTTATACATATTCTATTTTAATATCTTGCTTAAAAAATCATTTTAATAGAAACTCAATCTAGGCTTATCTTTTGTTCATTTTTTGAGTTGAACAATAATTAAGGATCGGAAGATCCAAACTTCCAACTTCTTGATCGAAAGTACATACTAATTATTTACTTACTATGACCTATCTTTTTGTTCAAGTATTTTACTTTATGAAGGCTTTGATAAATAAGTATATAGGAGGACAAGTAAAAAAGAAAAGAAAAAAAAAAACTAAGCATTCCATTATGGATCTTGTTTTATTTTATTTGTCATAATTGTGCAATTTACGATATTTAAAAATGACGTGATCACTATTTGCCACAATTTGATTTGGCATTTGGGATGCCATCATATGTCATCCATATGTGGAATATAATCATTTTCGTTTGAATATGTAACTTTTACTTTTAGTTGGATTTTTTTTTTTTTTTTTTGATAAAAACTTTTAGTTGGACTTGGTTGGCCCTCACTATTGGCTCTTGATGTTACCTTGGCTTCTCACTAAAAGAAGGGAAAATAACTTATAATAATGTATAAAAAGAAATTAGGAGGAAAATTATCTTTTCCATCTCCATATACTTCACATTTTAAATTAGGGTGAAATTACAAGTTTGCGTCTACTTGATCTCAAAATTCTAAAGTGTTCAGGTCTCTAAATTTGTAATTTTGTATATGTCCTTTAAACTTTTAAAAATATTTAATAGGTGCATTAAATTTTCAATTCTTTGTCTAATAGGTCCTCAAATTTTTTATTTTGTGTTTGAAAAGTCATTAATCAATTCTACATTTAAAAAAAAAACAGGTTGTTTGATAATCATTTTTGTTTTGTTTTTTTTCTGTTTTTTAAAAAAGTTTTTGAAATTATATGCAAATTTCAAAAACCAAAAAAGTAGTTTTTAAAAATAGATTTCTGTTTTTCAAAAATTAATTTTTCTTTTAATGCTTTTTTTGTCATGTTTTTTTACCTATTTCTCTCTAGCAAATATATTTTTCTATTTTTTCTCTAAAACATTTTTCTCTCTCTAAAAAAATTCCTTTTCTCTCTCAAAACTTTTTTTTCTCTATAACTTATCTATTTCTAAAAATTTATCCATAACTTTTCTCTCCCTAACAAACATATTCTAACTTTTCTTTGGAAAAAGAAAACTCCCAAAATTTTCTCTCGCTACAACTTTTCTTTATTTTTCTAATTTATCTTTATTTCTTTAACATATTTTTTACTTTTAACCTTACTATCTCTCTAAAATTTCTCTTTTTATTTAATTTTTCTATCTAAAATTTATCTCTTCTACTTTAACTTTTTTTTTCTTTTTTCTCTAAATTTTTTTCTTTTTTCTCTAACTAACATCTTTTATGGAGTCTAACCAATATTCTCTCTCTAAACATTTTTGTCACGTCTCTAAATTTTCTATGTTTAACTTTTTTCTCGAAAATATTTATATTTGTGCCTCTAAACTTTTGTTTTAATGTCTCTACACATTTTTCTATCCCTAAAACATCTTTTCATCTCTCTAATTTTTTAAAAACTTGAAAACCAAAAACAGTTATCAAACAAGTTAGGTTTCCTGCTTTTTATAAAAAACTAGATTTTTTTAACGTGCGATGCACGTGGTTTTCCTTTTTGAAAACTAAATTGAATAAAATAATTATGAAATTATGTATTATTATATGATTATACAGTAGATGTGTAAACAGAAATCCAATCGATAAACGCGAAGAAACAAAAATCGAAGAAATACACACCATGAAAAAAAAAATCAAATGAAAAAAAAAATCAAAGGAATAAAAGAAATTAAAACAGAAAAAAAAAATAGACACCATGAAGTAAAAAAAATGTGAGAAGAGAAGATTAAACGCGAAGAAATCTATATAAAGTTTATATAAAAAAAAATGGACATGGATGGGGAAGTAAAATAGAAAATACTTATTTTATGGGGAAGTTTTCTTTTTTATTACATGTTTTCGCGTTTATTTGTATATATATATATATATATATATATATATATATATATATATATATATATATATATATATATATATATATATATATATATGTATATGAAAGACATAAAAATAAAAAAATCTAAAATTATCCATATATATACACACATTGAATTGATGGTGGAAAATGTGAGAAGATGAAAAGTAAATAACTTAAAAAAAAAAAAAAAAAAAAAAAAAAAAAACTAATTTTTTGATTGGGGAAGTTGAATTAATTTACTTGTGGCTCAATTATTCAATAAATATGCATTTGTATACTTGAAGTGGAGAAATGTGCAAAAGTTTTGGTGTAATTATATTTAATTATTATTTTTTTTTTTTTTTTTGAGTATATCAACAATTGGGAGTGGGGGATTCGAACCTCTGACCTCTTGGTCGAGGGTACATGCCAATTACCGCTGAGCTAAGCTCGCTTTGGCAATTATATTTAATTATTGCAGTAACTACAGTTTGAAATATCAATTTGGAGTAAAAAAGTGGGGTGTGGAAATAAACATGTATGTGTAACTGAGGTGTGGAAATGCTAAGAGATTTGGAGTAATCAGTTTAACAAGTAAGATGACTTGAAACTTAAATTTTAAGTATGATTTTATTAGACGATTGAAATAAAAAGAATACTAATTAAAAATTTTAAGTATAATTTCTCTTCTTCATCAATGTCAACCCTTTCGAACACACCTATTGAATTTCCAAGCATCATTGTCTTTTTCCTAGTAAAACAAACAATAGGTAATAACTTGTGAAAGTGAACCCAAAAAGATGGTACCTGAATTCCAAGGTAGATAATTTATTTATTCCACTAAGTTCCTTGAAAAGAAGGAGAGCTTTGTCGAAGCTCCATGGTCCTCCACGAACAACTCTGAGTTCTTCTCTTCTACTTTTGAACTTGCATAAGTATAAAAATTAAAAAGGAACTTGAAACTTCAATTCCAATTTTATTAAATGACTTGAAACTTGAAATTTTTAATTTAATTAACAAATTATAAACATACATTTAAATTTAAAATATTAAAAAGAATACTAATTAAAAAAAGGAAAAAAAAGTAAGAAAGACAAGACCTTTGCTTCACACAATTTCTTCAAAGTAGATCTCTCTTGTATGGTTTGTTACTTTGACATATCAAAACTTTGTTCTATTATGTGAAACTTAAAAATTTGAGAACTAACAAATCGTCAAAGAAACTAAAAACATGAAGATACACTACAAGAATAATGGTTTCTGCCGACGATCTTTCTCCCGACGCCGTAAAACGCGACGAGAGAAGTGGTGTCTGCCGACGTCGAAATGACGATGTCGGGGAAAAAAAATTCGTCAAGTTTCTGCCGACGCCGTATATGACGGCGTCGGCAGAAAGCACTTCTCCCAACGTCGTTAGTAACGGCATCGGGAGAGATCGTCACTGCCGACGCCGTCAGTGACGGCGTCGGGAGTGACCCATTCTAAAAACCCTATTCCCTCTTTTAATTTGCAAACCCACGCTTTTTCTCCCCTATCTCTCTGCTGCGTTTTTCGGCCGAACCCCCCCCCCCTCTCGTGAAATTTCGTTCGACAGCCCCATTCGCCGCCGCACGTTCCGCCTTTCGCCGCCGTACATTCCGCCTTTCGCCGCCGTCTCGTCTCCTTTCGTCGCCGCCGCCTTCGTAATTGCCAGCGGTATGTGTTGGAGTGTGGAGACAAAACTCCTCCATCCTTCAGTTGCCGTGCGTGAAAAGGAAAAGGAAGCAAATGGGACAAGGCCCATTTACATTAGGTTGTTTGTTAGCTTATATATATGGATGCTTATGAGTTGCGACAGACACATGAAAGAAGAAAAACGGAGAGTGTGTTTTTCGGCTGGAGTTCGTTTTTCAGTATTTCTGAAGTGGCGGCAGTGAGGTTTTTCTTGAGAGAATAAGATTTATTCTCTTGGGTTGGTGAGGGTTTTGTTTATTTGTTTATCCCAAGCTATCGGGTTGTGATACTTGGAAGTCAATAGCCATTGTTGGGCTATTGAGGGTTGGTTTGTAGCGTTATTGAAGGCTTCCTGTAATTTCCCAAATTCAAGTAGAACTTGCAGTTGCAGAAGACTGGACGTAGTCCCGTGCTTGGGGCGAACCAGTATATTTTTCGGTGTCGTTTTTTTTTTCCCTATCTTCTATATTTTCGTGACTATTATTTTTGGCTTAACCTGTGGAAGGGGAGATAGTTATAATATTATTGATTGTCGTCATAATATTATTATTATTTGTATTCCGCATTTTCTCCCAACAATTGGTATCAGAGCTTTTGGTTCAGGAGTCATGGGTTTTGTAGAGCCAAAAAGTTTCGATGGAGTCATGAAGTTCGATGGAAAATTTTTTGGATATTGTAAGATGCAAGTTAAAGATTATTTAACTTGTAAGAAAGTGCATAAGGCATTGAAGGAGAGACCGAAAGGGATGACAGACGAAGATTGGGAAGCTCTAGATGAAGAGGCAGTTGCAACCATAAGGATGTGTTTGTCAATGGATGTGGCTAGTCTAGTAGCCCATGAGACAACTGCAGTCAAGTTGATGGAAGTGCTTACAAACAGGTATGAAAAACCTTCTGCAAATAATAAGGTCTACCTAGTTAAGAAGTTTTTCAACATGCAAATGTCTGAGGATGCTTCTGTGAATTCCTATATTAATGAGGTTACCACTTTGATTAATCAGTTAAAATCTGTTAAGATAGAATTTTCTGATGAGGTGAATGCTATTCAGTTGTTAACGTCTTTACCTGATAGTTGGGAAATGATGAAGACAGCAGTGTCTAATTCGACTGGAAATAACACTTTAAAATTTTCAGAAGTTTGTGATTTAGCCATAGCTGAGGAAATTCGTAGGCAGGGTAGTAATAAAGAGTCTACGGTAGGGTCAGCTTTGGTTATGACTAAGAGTAAAGATAACGTTGATGAAGAAAATGAATCGAGTAGCAGTAGGAAAAAGTGGAAAAGTAGGAATGAGGTAGAATGTTATTACTGCCATAAGAAAGGTCACTTGAAGTATCAGTGTAGGAAATTTAAAGAGGATCAGAAAAGAAAACCAGAGGCAAATATAATGGAGGAGGTTGTCTTAGCTTGTGTTGAAAGTGACACAAAGTAGAGTAACCACTCATCAGATTGGATATTAGACAGTGCAACTTCTGTTCACATAGCTTCAGATAGAAGTTTGTTCACATCATTCACAGGAGGGCATCATGGCCTAGTGAGGATGGGGAATGGTAGAACCTCCAAGACAAGAGGGATTGGAGATGTTAGTCTGAAGATAGAATGTGGAGGTAAATTGGTACTGCGAGATGTCAGGTACGTGCCTAATATCAAGATGAATCTTATTTCTATTGGTAAGTTGGCAGATGATGGTTTCATGTGTGAGTTTGGTAGTCGCCAGTATAAACTCAAGTTCGGATCCCAGGTAGTGGCAGTTGGTCACAGGAAATCTACACTATACAGATGTCAGTTGAATGTTGCCAAAGGTTCAAAGAGACAGTGGATGCCGGTTAAAGCTGCAGATGGTAGTTGAAGAGATACAGTTGAGCCAGCAGCAAGGATAGCCAATTTCGATCAGTCCGATCAAGATCCTTCAGTTCAAAAACAATTGGGAAGTCCAGGAGAGAAAGTTGATGGCTATCGTGAATCCCCAGTTGTCAGACGCTCGAATGAATTGAAGAAGTTGCTCAGGCGAGTTGAGGCATCAAAGTGGAAGGCCAGAGCAGTTGCTAAGGTGAAAGGTCAGGTCTCTAGCTTGGTAACAGGTTTGAATAGAGGATTCAAGCCATTCTCAGAGTGTATCTTCTTTAGGAACAGTTGTTCGGGTTGGAAGAAGATGACAGGTGATGCCACTTAGTTGAAGTGGGAATACGTGTCTGTCTTTTTCGTCTGGGAGACAGGTCCATGTAGCTAGCACATACCTCGGGGCGAGCACAGATGAGCTACAGCTATATTCTGATAGTTGCCTGTTTTGGGTGAGTTTGTTGTTTTTCAGGTATTTTTGAGCCTTGGAGTTTACCAAGAAGATCAGAGATAACAATTGTAGTGGGAGTAGATCCTTGGAGTTTGCCAAGATAATTAGAGTTTTGTTGCAGTGGGAGACGAGATTGTTGTTTTGTCTCCAAGTGGGAAATTGTTGGAGTGTGGAGACAAAACTCCTCCATCCTTCAGTTGCCGTGCGTGAAAAGGAAAAGGAAGCAAATGGGCCAAGGCCCATTTACATTAGGTTGTTTGTTAGCTTATATATATAGATGCTTATGAGTTGCGGCAGACACATGAAAGAAGAAAAACGGAGAGTGTGCTTTTCGGCTGGAGTTCGTTTTTCAGTATTTTTGAAGTGGCGGAAGTGAGGTTTTTCTTGAGAGAATAAGATTTATTCTCTTGGATTGGTGAGGGTTTTGTTTATTTGTTTATCCCAAGCTATCGGGTTGTGATACTTGGAAGTCAATAGCCATTGTTGGGCTATTGAGGGTTGGTTTGTAGCGTTATTGAAGACTTCCTGTAATTTCCCAAATTCAAGTAGAACCTGCAGTTGCAGAAGACTGGACGTAGTCCCGTGCTTGGGGCGAACCAGTATATTTTTCGGTGTCGTTTTTTTTTTTCCCTATCTTCTATATTTTCGTGACTATTATTTTTGGCTTAACCTGTGGAAGGGGAGATAGTTATAATATTATTGATTGTCGTCATAATATTACTATTATTTGTATTCCGCATTTTCTCCCAACAGTATGGCCAAGCCCTTGAGGTGAGCGAAATCGAAAAACAGACGCTAATTTCTGTTTGATTTTACCATTTCCCGTTGAAGGAATGCTTGTATTGTATTGTATTGTATATGATGTCTGTTGGATGATGTAAATTTTTTTTGGATTTATTCCTCTGAATCTCAAATCTTTTTTTCGTGTTTTATTCTCATAATGCTTGATTGGTTGCTAAAAATATTGTGGAAGAAAGCAACGATCTGGAAATGTGCAGTTTGAATTTTGAAGTAATTTGAGTATATGTTTTGTGTACACTAAGTTAGCAAAAACGCACATTATTCTATGGGAGTTCACTTCTAAAAGTTGTGTTTGAAGTTTGTTCGTCCCTTCATCCAAACAGCTGCTATTGCCATTAGATTCATCTTCCATTTGTAATGCATCATATACCCACAGAGACATGGCAACATACACCCCCACACCCCACCAATTAGTGTGTGAAAAAACCTTTGGTATTTCAAACCCACCTAAATTCCATGAACTTAGGTGGAAAGAAGTCCCTAAATTCCACCTAAATTCCGCGTCGGGAAATACCTTAATTGTTGTAGTGATATGACTTTGATGATGGAAAGAAGTCCCTTTTATAGTTGAAATAAAAGGAGTTAAAAAAAACTTTTGGTATTTCAAACCCACCTAAATTCCATGAACTTTTATAAATGAGGTATGACTATCAATATTCTATTTTTTTTTTTTTTTTTTTACATATCTCTCATTTATCAATAATTATGATTGTCATTAAATTTTTATTTATGAAATTAAATTTTCTATTAATTTTAAAAAGTAAAACACAAAAAAAAAAAAAAAAAAAAAAACAAAGGATAGAGAGATGAATTATTGGTTGATTTCAACATGGGAGGGTATACAGAAAGGGCTTCCATATAACACATTAGTTTAATTAGTATTTCAACGTGTGAGGCATGTTAAAAGTTTTATTTGAATAGTATTTTTTTTAGTACTTTATTTAAATAGTTTATTATTAAGCTTTCATTAACAAATTTATTTATTTTACCAGGTTTATTTCCAATAAAAAAAAACATGTAATTATTGATTGTAATTATTTTATAAAATGAATGGAAAAGAAGCTCTTTCATAATTGTAGGAAATGAGTAGGAAAACTCTTGGTATTCCAAAAACTTTTTAAATTCTCAAAATTAAATGGTTAATTTATTTTAGATCAATTTAACAGTAGGAAAACTTTTGGTAAAACTTTTTAAATGCTCAAAATTAAATGGTTAATTTATTTTAGATAAATTTAACAATATTTAGGAAAAAAACATTTATGTTTTTCTCTCCCCTTCTTAAATGGCCGAATTGAAACCCCCTTCCCTTAAATGAAAAAAAAATATACATTTTCAATTCATGTATTGTAACTACTTACGTGGTGTATGTTTTTTTTTATTTATTTAAAAAATATTTAAGGGACAATTAAGGTATTATGGAAAAAAGCAAGGCCAATATCGTCCAAAAAAAGTTTCTTCCACATTCGTACTTTTATATATATTATTATTATTATAGATTATAGATAAAAAAACAAAAAACAGGTATCAAACATATAAGGTTTTTTTTAAAAAAAAAATAGAAAACCAAAAACTAAAAACAAAAAATTGAAATGGTTATCAAACACTACAAGAAAGCAGCGTTTTAGTGACGAACTCTTAGCGACGAAACACCAAAAGTCGCATCTTTTGCGACGAAATAAGCAATTTGTCGCAGGTCCTGCGACGTCAATTGATTTACGTCGCAAGTGTGCGACGAAAAAACATTTACGTCGCACGACCTGCTTCGAATAATACATTTCGTCGCATCATAGAAATTCGCGGACCTTTTTTGGAATTTTTGGCAACCCAGATTTGCGACGAAACCCATGGGTTCGTCGCAAGGGTCGAAACCCACGTCAAATGGAGCCTTTTTTGGCAGCCATATCTGCGACGAAAAGGGTTTTTCGTCGCAGATCTGCATCGAAAAGGGTTTTTCGTCGCAGATCTGCATCGAAACCGTAGTTAAAATATAGGTTTCAATCCATAAAGTTCAATTTACTCTTGTGTTTATTTTGGTCCCAAAAGTTTGAAAAGTACTATTTTGTCCTTTAAGATTTTAATAAATTTGAAACTCTTTTTTTTTTTTTTGAAAAGAATAAATTTGAAACTCGATCATTGATACTAAAATGTTTAATGAAAAAGTTACAGTTTTTGATAACCATTTGGATTTTGGTTTTTAGTTTTTGAAAATTAAGCCTATAAACACTACTACTACCCATAAGTTTATTTTGTAATTTTGTCATCTACCACATTCCCATGTTTTCAAAAACGAAGTCAAATTTAAAAAACTAAAAAAAAAAAAAGAGTAGTTTTCAAAACCTTATTTTTATTTTTGGAATTTGGCTAAGAATTCAATTGTGTGCTTAACAAAAGATGAAAACTATGGTAAAAAAATTGGGAGAAAACAAGTATAATTTTCAAAAACCAAATGGTTATCAAACAAGGCCTATTTGCTTTCTCATATTGGCTAATTTTTATGATCATGAATAATGTTCATCAACTATCTAGCAAGATTTTTGTAATAATCTTTTCCTCCTTATTCTCTTACTATTGAACATAAATTTTAACCCTACTTTTTTACAATTTTTTTTATAACATACTTTTTTTACAATTTCTATTTGAATGATGTGTAATATATATGTATTATTTCCTACCTGTCATCGACTATATTAATAATTGCGCGTATTAATTGAAAATAAAATAGTTATGTTATTAATTGTCCATTAAATTCCTTATAAAAGGAAAAATTAAGTAAATATCTTTTCATTCCTAACCCCCAAGGTAAATGAATCATAGGAATTTTGTCAACATATCTTAAGAATTAGAAGGTAATTAGTAATGACGAGAACGTCGAAGAGTTGGAATTGATTTTAAAGCATGTAAGTAGAGAAGGAGATGAGAAGAAAACCCATGTAAATCAACTTGAAAAGCTACATTACAATGCTAAGGAAAGAGTCTTGATAAGATTATAATCATATTTTTGCTAGTAGGTAGCAAAATTTATTGATACAAACGAGGCCATAATAGTAAATAAAGCATGGGAAAATGGAAAATAAGACAAACAAGAGTATTGTGATGTGATGGATTAACTTGAAGACTTGAGGAAATTTTCAAACCATTTGGCTGACAACTTTGGAATTCTTGTCAAGTTGTTGTTGTAATCAACGTAGTTGATGCCAAAGCGTTGTGTATATCCTTTAATTTCCAAATTATATCAATAAGAGAAATGTTAATTAACTATCTATCATAATACTTCTCAATATATCTTCAATAAAATTAAGATTATTCCAGAGTTCTTTCAATTATATATTGCATATAAAAAGAAGAGAAAAAAACATGACTTAGTTTTGATACTTTACTTGGTTGCCTTGTGAAGATAGTATAAATGGCCATGATAGTAATTTACTCTTTCCTCATCATTGATTAATTTTGACATTGAAGAACTATCAGAATTGGAACATCCTACAAAACACATTTGAATTAATAAAGAATGTAATTATGTGCATTTATCTAAAATATATAATGAATATATGTTATTATACAACTATAAAGTATTTCTTTTAGGACCATTTTCAGTGATGTAGATGACTGGATTTTTGTAGTTGTTTTTGGTGTAGATCAATAGTTCATAGAGCCCTTGTGGGTAATCAGAGATCCAAGATGATGTGTCCACCTGTATACATAACATTATTAACCAAAACAATAAGGGGCAGTTCCAAAAATAGAAAAATAAAAATGGAATTTGCAACCATGTCATCAGTTTTGGGAAGTTTAAAAAGTATATCAATGGTGTTATTGATATACCGTATATCAATGGTGTTATTGATATACCGTATATCAATTACATCATTCAGTTATTTAGTGTGACTAATATACTAGATATTTGGTATATATCAATCAATTGATATACCAAAAATATATGGTAGATTAGATGTATATTTCATGAACATAATATCTTTCATTCGTGAAGTATACACATGAGCCTTCATTAGTTTAAATCTCTTTGATATACTTCATTAATAAAGAATTAGATATTTTAGCTTTATTTTGGGACAATATGTATGGTAAGAGATTTAAACCTCTAACCTCTTGGTTGGATGTGTATGTCTTCTGCTAGTTGAACTGTGTTCGTGTTGGCAAATATATCATCGATATACTATATATCATTTTAATTATTATATATACTGATACACTAATGACATACTTGAAATTACATTCTTAGTGAGTATTGATATACTGCTATTACATCAATGATATATTTAAAATTGCATCATATTGATATACTTTATAACAAATTTTGCATTCCACGACCTTCATAATACAACAACTATTAAAAATATATATCAATGATTTTTTGGTACAAAAATTAACAAGTCTATCATTGATGTATTTTACTACTTATAATCGGGTATATTAATCTTATTAATTATTTGAGTAATATAACAAATGAGGTATATCAATTCATAACAAGTATAGAAGACAAACATTTATGTTATAAAAGACAAAAATTACATTTAAAATATGTAAATAACACAACACCATTCAATAAAGAAAAAATGAAACATAAGGATAGTAATATATCAAGTATATCATTGGTATATCAACATTCATATATCAAGTATATCATTAATATATCAATACTCATAATTAGGTATATCAAAGGTTATGCTTATCAAATCTAGTATACATTCAATATATTAGGTATATCGGTTAATTGATATACTTTATATTTCGTATATCAGTAAATATTTCGTATATCAGATATACTACAAATATACCATTTGGTATACCAATAAGGGTAAAACTGGAATAATAAAAAAAAATCGAAAATCAGATTTTAAAAGTTTTGCTATATTTGCAAATCTTAAAAAGCATGGTTAAATTTGCAAATATTCTAATATTTTTTGCTACTCATTACAATTTTCCAAACAATAATTTATTAGTTGAGAATACGAACAATGACAATCCACAAATAATGATTGTCAATATTGAAGAAATTTGGTCATAGAGATTACCTTTGGACCGATTGGGACTCCATTACGTTCAACTGCAATTAATCGAGAAAAATTAACATAACCAACAATCTGATTAAAATACTTAAATTTATAAAAATTCAATACATACTTGTAGTTTTTACTCGAGAATCAGTGGAGTAACTTGGTTTTGGACCAGGTTCGTCAGGATTGTTTTGTGCATACATACTAGTGTAGTAGTTTAATCCAATGAAATCATAAGAGCCTTTGATTAAAGTGGTTTCTGCCTCAGTAAACTTTGGTAATCTGTCCTTCACAAGTTCTCTCAAGATAGGTGGATAATCTCCATAGGTCAGTGGATGCAAGAACCTATCGTGCAGTTTGAATAGTTAAATTTATTGGTAACTTAATTAAACTTGCAAATCTAAATTTTATACTTACCAACCATAAGTGAAATCAAGAACTCGATGTACAGCCTTTTTATCTGCCACACTATCATTTGAATATGGAACATACCAAGACGAATCCAATGTGATACCAATCACACCTTTTTGTTGTGCCTACAAAATCCCAGATTATATTGTTGATATGTCTTGAATCTGTTAGGGTTCTTAACCTAATCTGTCATAATCTCTGTAATCTCTACATATGTTTTCTCCTCACTAATAAGATCATTCTCTTCCTCTGTTCGTGGATGCAGCTAACACACCGTAAATTCTGTGTTATTTCTTCTCCCTTTCATTATTGTTTTGTTGATTTACGATGATGTCATAACATATATAATGATTAAATTTATGCCTACAATATGCTCAGAACCTGATATTTGGTTTTGTAAACGTTGACGGCAGCTGCATGAGCAAGAATCTCATTATGAGTAACAATGTATGGTTCGATGCCAGAATCTCCACCCAAACAACGAAATGGTAGTGGCGAAGAAGAGCATCGACCAGGTGGCATAGCTCCCAAAGCATAGCCTGATTCACTGAAGGCACGTGGCTCGTTTAAAGTGATCCAATGCTTTACTCGGTCTCCAAATTCCTTGAAGCAAAGCTCGGCGTAGTCTTCAAAATCATTCCTACAATTATGTCCAAAATTATATGTATTTAAAGTGATCCAATCTCTTTGTAGTTCAGTTCAAAATCATTGGATAGTGAACAGTGATTTTATGTACAAAGTTTTAAATTTTACCAACGAGTTTTTGATAATAAAGTTAGAAAATTATTTAGCCCTCGTTTGATAACTACCTACAAATACAATTTCCACCTATAAGTTTCTTTGCGTGGTTATCTATATATCTCATTCACATATTTTCAAAAGCCAACTCAAAATTTGAAAACTAAAAAGAATTGAAGTAGGTTTTCAAAAACTTGTTTTTATTTTTGGAATTTGGTTAGGAATTCAAATGTGTATCCTTAACAAAGTTGAAAATCATTGTAAGGAAATTGAAAGAAAACAAACTTAATTTTCAAAAACTAAAAACAAAAAACCAAATGGTTATCAAACAGAACCTTATTAATCAGATTGTTAAGCAAGCATTAAAGTCTTGTTTGGACTCGATGATAAATTTATGAGTAAAAGTACACTTTTAAGCCCTATGGTTTGGGGTTGGATATTAATGTTAAAAAATCTTATTCCTGTGTGGGGTCTTTGAAACTAAGGTGTTCTTTTTCTTTTAATATTAAATTCTTTGTTTTAGTTTCAAATTTTTTAACATATTTTTTAAATTTTAGTCAAAATATGCTAAAAACAATTTTTTTTTCATGCAAATGTCATAAATAGTTTATTATTATCTTATGAGGATTATTTCGAATTCTACTATTTTGTAGAAAATATAAAAATCTCATTAAAAAAAAATATCTCTTACGCAATTTGATGACCCAAGAAGCCTTTATATTCATCTTCTAGAGCTTGAGGAACATCATAATGAAGAAGTGTGATAAAGGGTTGGATACCTACAAACCAAAACAACATGATCATTTGTTAACCAATTAATTACACAAAATAATCTGAGATTAATAATAAATATTACAATAATACTCACCATTTGCAAGCAACTCATTGATCAAGTTGTTGTAGTACTCAATCCCTTTCTTGTTCACTCCTCCACTAAGTTTTCCTTCTATAATAATAACAAATGGGAAGAAAAGGTATATATTTTAAATTTTTGTGAAATAAATGAGTAGATTTAATAATTAAAAAAAAGTTGGTGTTAGTTTGAATTCTTTTTTACATGATTTTTCATATTTGAAGTATTCATTAAGGAATTTTGGTTAGCATCTTATTTTATAACCCAAGTTTTCGTAATAGTTTTATAAACTTGTGATTGAAACAAATTTAAAGGTTGAGATGCAAAAGGACTAAACTTGTACCCAAGAACACAAGTATGTAAAAGTGTTTTATAACAATTTTCTATTTTTGTTGTCAAAGTTGTTTTTAATGTAAACATGAATCGAGTGATTGTTTATTAGTATTGTCGTGCCTAATAAAATATCTACTTACAAATTCATAAAGAAAAATAAAGGCTAATTTATACTTCATAACATTTAGGTCTTTTTTTTTATTATTTTTTTTTATTTTTAATTTTGTCTCTAATCTTTTAACAGTTCCAATTTCATCGTTTCATGTATTGATTATTCAATCAAGTCTTGGTTGTTACACAACATTGAAATTAACTAATAAAATGATGATATAAAATTAAAATATACTTTATTAATTAAATAAAAAATATATATATATATTTTTTTTAATTTGATGAAATAAATCTTTCACTTATCCATTAAATTAGAAATAAAAAACTTACAAATTAAATTAATACGAGTTAGTATACATATGTGTGGTTATATGCAAGTTGGTAAGTTTAACAACTTGGGAGTTAAGGTGTAGAAGAATACTAAATATGCTTGTGTAAGGACGCATCTGTCATTTAGCTTTCCTTTACTTAAAAAAAAAAAAAAAAAAAGGGACATTTTGAACCCTAACTATTTGTTATGAACAAAAAAAAAGTGAAAGTTTTGGAGAATTTGAAGTGGAGACCCATGTGTGTTGGTGATGTGGGTAAATTGACAAGTGTTAAGTGGTAAATAAAAAAAACGAAACAAAACAACAATGAAAAAAAAAAAAGGATAATTGTAATGGGTGGCAACATGAGGGTAAATAATGGCAAATATAGCAATTTTTAAAAATATTTGCAAATATGGCAAAATTTTTTAATTAATTTTTTATATTCCTAAATTGCCCCTGTGATTGGCGCGCGCATCTTCTTCTTCATCGTCAGTTTTTTTTTTTTTTTTTTTTTTTTTTTTTTTTTTTTTTTTAATTGATAGAAATCTTCTATCATTGATAGAAAGTCTTTCTATAAGTGATAGAATCTATCTTTCAGCGATAGAATTCTATCCGATAGAATTCTGTTACTCTAGTGATAGAATCTATCTATCAGTGATAGAGTTCTATCCGATAGAATTCTGTTACTCTAGTGATAGAATCTATCTATCAGTGATAGAGTTCTATCCGATAGAATTCTGTTACTCAAGTGATAGAATCTATCTATCAGCGATAGAATTCTATCCGATAGAATTTTGTTACTCTAGTGATAGAATCTATTTATCAGCGATAGAATTTTGTTACTCTAGTGATAGAATCTATCTATCAGTGATAGAGTTCTATCAACGATAGAAATGATAGAATTCTATCACCGATAGAAATGATAGAATTCTATCAGTGATAGACCTGATAGAATCTATCGGTGATAGAATTCTATCACTGATAGATTCTATCACCGATAGATTCTATCAGTTCTATCACTGATAGAATTCAATCAGTGATAGAACTGATAGAATTCTATCAGTGATAGAACTGATAGAATTCTATCAGTTCACTTATAGAATTCTATCAGTTAAAAAGGGTATTTTAGTAAATTCACGTTCCAGACCTTGAAATTTTGCCATTTTTGCAAAATGTTTCGCGGGCCGCTAAATCTGCAATTATTTTGGGCCGGTTTGCTATAATTGCAACCGGCCCAAAAAAAATGAAGGCCCAAGCCCAAATTCTAAAAAAAAAAAATTAAAAAAAAAATAAAAAACTAGAAAAAGGATTTTAAGAAAAAAAAATGTGGCTTCACGTCGAGCCACGTACAAAAAGGAAAAAAAAGGACACATGTTCATGTTCTTGGTGGGTGGAAAAACAGAGAGAAAGAGAAATTGAGGGATAAAAAGAAGGAGAAGGAGATCTCGAGAGGCAAGTCACTGGAATCTCGCTGGAATTTCTTTTGAAAAGTTTGAGTTTCAACCAGAGTTGATTGAACAGAGTAAGTTAGCCAGAGTCTGTCACAAGTTTCTTCAAATTGATGCATATCATTTATTGTATATAAAGAATGAGATTTTTGTACAGATGACCCTCTAAAATAAGCGGAAGTGATAAATGTCCCACCTTTTCAAAACAAGGATATATGTCTTTTTGCTTGCATCCTAGTAAAATTATCATTTTACTCTCGCCAAAGCGAGCTTAGCTCAGCGGTAATTGGCATGTACCCTCGACCATGAGGTCAGAGGTTCGAATCCCCCCACCCCCAAATGTTGATGTACTCAAAAAAAAAATTATCATTTTACTCTCTACTCTAACCTCGCTCTGTCTCGTTATTGTCGCTCTCTCTCCAATCTCTCACTTTCTCTCCAATCTCGCTCTCGCTCTCGCTCTCCAATTTCTCCCTCCAATCTCTTACTTTCTCTCTCTCTAATTTCTCTCTCCAATCTCTCGCTCCCTCTTAAATCTCGCTCTCGCTCCAACCTCTCGCTCTTAAATGCCTTAAATGCGCTTTTTCATATAGAGAGTAAAATAGTAATTTTGCTAGGATGATGACGTAATCAAAAGGACATATCCTTATTTTGAAAAGGTAAGACATTTTTCATTTTGGCATCTCAAAATGGGTCATCCACGCAATAGTTTCATAAAGAATGTAATTATTGTTGTGTGTGTATAGGCTGAGAGAGAGACTTGACAATAGATTTCTTTGCACTTACAAGGTCTATCGTCACAACTTGTTTTCGGTTCAATAGAATAATCTAGGACGAGGTGTGATACTTTGCATCTAACAAATTTACAAATCTATTTCAATAAAGAATTTTTTAATTCATGAACTTTAACTCTTCATAGTTCTTTTAAAGTTTAGAAATTCTAAATAGCACCAGCAACATATTAATATCTTACTTGGCAAAACTCTTGACCAAGCAATTGAAAATCTGTAACCATCAAAGCCCAAGTTCTTCAAAATGGCAACATCCTCCTATGTTACACAGAAGTATTGATCAATTTTGCATAATATTTTAAAAAATGACTTTGAATAACAAATAATAAAATCTAAACCCTTTTTATTTTGTTTGGTCGTCCTTTACACACCTTGTATCGATTATATGAATCAAGGGCAACATCTCCATTGCTACGATTTGCAATTCTCTCTGCAATTTTCACGAACAAACAATAAGATTATAACTTCATTCTTTGTAGTATTCAAATTTCAAAGTGACTTCTTTAAAATTAAAACTATCTTTAAACTTCTATAATAGTTGTTTGCACTATAATAATCCATTATTCATGTGCATACTTATGTCTATTAATATTAGATTATTTTTTTTAAAATAATATTCGGTTTAATTTTGCTATAATTGTTGTTAGTCCAAAATATATAAATCATTTAAACCCTAGTTATTGCATATAGAAGAGATTAAAGATAGAGAGAATTATAAGAAAAATACAATGAAAAAAAAAAGAGAAAAAACCTGGGTATTGGTGGGTGTAGTTATCCCAAATACTTGGTCCTTTACCATCCTCAAACGCAGCACCTTCGTACTAAATAAGAGGTAAATAGAATCGTTAAGAGAAAATAAAATAAAGTTTTCTTCTTTTTGAGTTTAACAACATTTAGAGTGGAGGATTCGAACGTCAACCTCTTGGTCAAGGTACATGTCAATTACCGTTGAACTATGTTCGTTTTGGCAAAAATAAAATAAAATAAATAATTGTGTCTTTGTATCTCAAAAAAATATATTTTTTTTTGTTCATATTTTGGATATTAATTTGAAGTCTTTAGACCTGATAAGCAGAAGATGATGCGCCAAAAACGAAGCCCTCTGGAAAGCTACTTCGATTAACTACATCGATGTGTGAAGGGGTCACGTCGGGATCTGCAACTACAAGAAGAAGAAGTAGCACAAAGCTAAGGAAGCCAAAGCCATGTTGGAAAGTCATTTTTATTTTCCGAGATGATTTGATTGTTTCTCTACCCAGCAAGCCCTTCTTATAATGGTCACCAGGACCATTAGAAGACACAAAAATACCTTACAAACTTAATTCTCATTTTATTTTTTATATATATTTGCAACAATTTCTCATCCACACATTTAATTTCTTGGATTTTTCTCTCTTGTCTTTTTTTTATTTGTTGTTGTATTGGAGTGGGGTTAACTTTTGTTGTCATCTTTTGATTTTTTTTTTTTCTATACGTAACTTATATTTCAACATGTTTCTTATGTGATAATATTCATTTTCTATAATCTTATATTAAAATATAAACTTTTTAAACAACTTGATGATGAGTTAATTAGATAATCATTATAAAAAATACAGATATTTATAAAGTTATTAAAAGATTATATAGGATTTATTGTCATGTTAAACATAATCTTAAAAATTTAAAGGTCAGATTTTTTATTTAACCCATTTAATATCAAAATACATAAACTAATATCATATATATCCATCAATGTATTGTTCAAAACTTTTTCTATATAGTCCTTGACATTAGGGGTGAGCATCAGTCGGTCGGCGTCGGTTTTAGGTTCAAACCGACGCCGACCACCGATCTGTCGGTTTTGGTCGGTCGGTGTAAATTGGTTTGGAAGATTTTTGGTGCACCGATCGACCGACCATACCGACGGTCGATCGGTTTTGGTCGGTTTTGTAGCGTTGATGAACGGAGAGAAAAGAATAACCATAAAACAAAAAAAAAAGTAGAGAGAGATGAGAAAGAAGAAAAATGAAACGAAACAAGAGGAGAACGAAGAAAAATGAAACGAAACAAACAGAAAAGAAGAAAAGAAGAAGAAGAACGAGGAAGAAAGAAGAAGAGAATGGAAAAGAGATGAAAAAAAAGGTGAAAAAAAGAGAAGAAAAGAAGAAAGAAAAAAATAAAAGAGAAGAAGAGAAAGAAAGAACCTCGGTGATGGAGAAGAAAAAAAATGAAGGATGAAGAAAGATGAGAGAAAGATGAAAGAAGAATGAAAAAAAAAGAAATAAAATAAAATTTTAAATCAAAATTTGAATTCTTGGGAAGACCATCCGTGATGGTCTTCCCAAGGGAGCTACTACAGCATTAATTGCTGCAGCAGCTCTGACGGCTGGAAATGACATTTCACACTTTTTTTTTTAATTTTCGGTCAGTTCTAGTCGGTTTGAGTATTTTTGGACTCGCCGACCGACCGATGAGTCGGTTTTTCTATGGAAAAAACCGACTCCGACCGATTTAATTCAAAATCCGACCGGTCGACGTCGGTTCGGTCGGTTTCGGTCGGTCGACTGGGTTTTTCGGTCTATAATACTCACCCCTACTTGACATAAAGTTATGATTCCGCCGTAGTCCAAATTTTTTTCTATATTATTGTCCACTGAGATAAAATTATGGGTCCACTACTAACTATGGAAGTAGTTCTTTTTACTTTTAGAAAATTATTAAAGGACCAAGTGTAAAAAGATTGATTCGCGTTGAAACTAATTTAATAATCAATTCATTGCTAGGTAACAAGTTCAACGAAAATTATAGTTTTTTTTTTTTTTTTTTTTTTTTTTTTGAGAAAAACGAAAATTATAGTTGAACTATTATTTAATGGAGGTATTTGAATCGTCTTAATGATGTATATATCATTTATAGCAATACAATTTAAAATAGAAATTTCAATAAATTTATTTTCTTCTAATAAATAGGTTGGAAATTAAGTCAAGGGCCTCTATTGAAAACCTTTGTGAATATTTAGTCCAAGTTGCATATTATATATATATTATTAAGGAAAAAATACACTTTTAGCCCTTGAGGTTTGGATTAGGTTCCATTTTGGTCCCTGAGTTTTCAAATCGACAATTTAGTCCTGAGGTTTGGATTTCATTTCATTTTGGTCCCTCCATCCATTTTTCCGTTACATACTAATGGATTGCTGACGTGACATTAATTTTTTTTATTAAAAAAAATTATATTTAATTTTTTTTAAATAAAACTATATAAAAATAATAAAAATATTAATATTTTTCAATAAATTTATTTCCTTCTCTCTCCATCATCTTCTACTTCTTTATCAGCATCACCACCACCCACCATCCACTGTTGCTGCCGCCGGCGACAAATTTTTTTTTTCCTTCTTATTTTTCCTTTCTTCCTTTCTTCTTTTCTTTTTCTCAAACCCCTAGCCCACCCTCTCTCTTCCCCTCTCTATGTCGTCAGCCCCTCCCCTCATATTCATTATTTTCGTCTCGCCGACAGCCATCCCTTTCCCCTCCCCCTCTCAATTTCGTGTGCCACTAGCCCCCTCCCGCCTCATTCAGTGTCGGAAATGAACCCCTGTTGCTGACCCACGCTCGAAAATTCCAGATCTAGCCCAAAATAACTTCATTCCAGCTTTTTTTTACAGTGAAATAGCCCCCTTCTGGGTTGCGACCGTTCGCGTCATTCTGGGTTGCGGCTGACCCACGCTTGAAAGTTTTTCCACATCTAGTAAATAGCCCCCTTCCGCCACATTCTAGGTTGCAGCTGTACAGTGCGGCAAGGAACGAACGAACGGTGGTTGTATGAGCGGGAGCTGCTGGGTCGAGCGAACGGCCGCATCTTGTAAACGTCGTCTTCGTACGAGGAGTTTCATTCAGATCTGTCGCTCTGTCGTCTTCGTGCGAGTTCATGAGCTGCTGGGTCGTTGAGCTTCAAACTTCAGATCTACTATCTCCGGCGCCGGAACCCCCTTCGATTTGTTTTTGTTAAACAGTAAATGAAAAAAGGGAAGAAGAAGAAGAAAAATGGGAGGAGAGGAGAGGGAAGAAGAAGAAAAGAGGAAAAAAAGGGGACGGCGACGATGGCGGCGGCAGCGCCCGACGGTGGCTGTTGGAGGTGAGTTGGGATTAGGGTTTGAGAGTGGTGGAGAAGAAGATGAAGAAGATGGGAGAAAAAAAAAAGAAAAGAAAAATGGAAAAGAAAAAATAATAAAAAAAGCTTAATATATTATTTTATTTTAAAAAATTAAAAAAATATATTTTTAAATAAAAAACTAATGTCACGTAAGCAGTCTGTTAGTGTTTAACGGAAAAATTGACTGAGGGACCAAGAATTTAACGAAATCCAAACCTCAAGGACTAAAATGTCGAATTTGAAAACTCAGGGACCAAAATGAAACCTAACCCAAACCTCAGGGACCAAAAGTGTATTTTTCCCTATTATTAATCTTGTTATTTTTATTTTTTTTTTGAAAAATTAATCTTGTTATTTGTTGATCCTTGAGATTATATATTTAGTAATTAATCTCTCTTTGTTGGAACGAGAGCATGATTCAATTGACATAAAACTTATCTTGACCAAAATGTTAGAAGTTCAATCCCACACCTCTACATGTTGTAAAAAAAAAAAAAAAAATCCTTCTTAACACCCCAAATTTCCAGGTAAAATTATTTTCAAAATCTTAGTTAATTTCAAATTTTCATAATTTTTAATTATTGTAATAAAATATATAGAATTTTTCTCGAGATTTATTTGATTTCATGAATCCTTGAAAGTAGAGAATTGAGAGGGAAAAGTTAATTTTGGTGTTTAATTTAAGTTTCTTTTGGAACCAAATTGGGTCTTAGTTTTATAAGGAAACCCTTGATTAATTGAAGAATTAAATAGATCAAAAAGGAATTTTTCAAAAAAAAAAAAAAAAAAAAAAAAGATCAAAAAGGAAAAAAATGTTAATCTTCTTCTCCCTCAAGCCCTCACGCACGTGTTTTTCCCCTTCCCTCTTTCCTTCCGCCGCAGCCCTCCCTCCAGCCATCTCTCTCTCTTTCTAGCTCCAGCGCCGCAGCGTTTCTTCAGCCACCGCCCGACGCAAAGCTGCCATAGCCACCGCGTTTCTCCATCGCTGTCACGACCCTAGCCGCCGCATTGTCGTCAGTCTCGTTGGTGTTTCAGCGTCCATCAGCAGCTTCGTCTCCTCGATTCAGTTCAGGTAAGGTTCATCTTTGGTGAGTTTTTGATTCGATTGAGCGTTGGATTAAAGTTGAGGTGAATATTTTCTTTTAGTTAAGATAATCCACAACGTTTTCACTTTAGATTTCGGCCACGGCTGTTCATTCTTGGTGTTTGAATTCAATTATTCAGCTGTTTAGGCGGTTGCCAGCAAAGGAAGTGTTAAGTTAGATGAGCTTTCTTGTCCACTTGAGTTCCAATTCAGATTATTGTGTTAATCGGAGTTGACCGATTGTGTTTTAGACCCGTTTTAGCGTTACCCACTCAATCTCAAGTTCATAGTTGCGAAGTTGTGCTTTTTTGGAAGTGTCATCTAACAAGCGTTGGGTTTTTTGAGTGAGTTTTGGTGGGTAAGGTTTATTGTTTAAGCTTCCTTATTATGAAAATTAAGGTTTTGGAATTTAATACCTAAGGTCCCATTTAATAACCATTTTGTTTTTGGTTTTTGGTTTTTCAAAAATAAGCTTATACACACCTACTGCCTATAAGTTTCTTTGTTTTAGTATATAAAAAAAAAAAAAGTAGTTTTCAAAAACTTGTTTTTGTTTTTAGAATTTGGCTAGGAATTCAAATGAATGAAAGTCATGGTAGGAAATTTAGGAGAAAACAAGAATAATTTTCAAAAACAAAAAACAAAAAACCAAATGGTTATCAAACGGGGCCTAAGGATTGAAAAAATAAGTTAAAGGTAAATATCTTGCTTGGACCAGATAGTGATTTGCTCAAAACTCAATCAAGCAACGTGTACTTGAAATTAAATTAAGCTAGATTACGGGTTTCGTACTCAATTCCAACTCTCCTATCAATTCTTAAATATGTTAAATAATTAGTTTTGTATCTATATTATGACGTTGCTCGAGATGTGTCCGTTTTTAAAATCTTAATTTGTATTTTTAAGGAATTGTAATAATTTCTTAAACTTTGACTAAATATTATATTGTGCATAATTAGCTTATATACTAATCATCTTAAATGTGTTTTAATAGATTCTTTTACGTTTGAATTTAGTATCTACTATGTGTAAACCTTAAGCCCTAAATTTAATATAGTTACATCTAGACTATTATTTAAAGATTATATAGCAGGTTATTTTAAAGAACGTTCAAGTATTTGGTGGTGTGTAAAAGTTTAAACTTAAGAAAACCCTCATAGATCCTTGAGATTATATGTTTAGTAATCTCTTCTTGTTCCCCACGATGACTTATCTGCATATTTTTTACAACCAAATCAACAAAGGAATGCACGTTTTTAGGATGTTTATTCCTCCTTCTGCACCATTTTTTTGTGTTGTCATCTTCAACTTACGACATTTCACTTGAAAATGACATGTATATACTCGTAACTTCCAAAATATATAAAAACTTTTGTGAAAGATCCAAATTTCATTGAAAGAAAAATATACATCCAACACAAATTGACAAAATAAGTTGAAGGATAATATCTTGCTTGGACCAGATAGTGATTTGCTCAAAACTCAATCAAGCAACGTACTTGAAATTAAATTAAGCTAGATTACGGGTTTCGTTCTCAATTCCAACTTTCCTATCAATTCCTAAATATGTTAAATAATTAGTTCTGTATCTATTATGACGTTGCTTGAGATGTGTCTATTTTTAAAATCTTAATTTTTGTATTTTTATGGAATTATTTTAATAATTTCTTGAACTGTGACTAAATATGATTGTGCATATTTAGCTTATATACTAATCATCTTAAAATGTGTTTTAATAGATTCTTTTACCTTTGAATTTAGTATCTACTATGTGTAAACCTTACGCCCTAAATTTAATGTAGTAACATCTAGACTATTATTTAAAGATTATATAGCAGGTTATTTTAAAGAACGTTCAAGTATTTGGTGGTGTGTAAAAGTTTAAACTTAAGAAAACCCTCGTAGATCCTTGAGATTATATGTTTAATAATCTCTTCTTGTTCCCCAAAATGACTTATCTTGTAACGCCCCAGGCCCAAGATTCGGAATCCGGATTCGGCCCTTAACGGCCCCGGCATTCCCCTGCGACCTGGCCACGTTACCATACTTATCTGAAACTGCTCCTAAGAGTGAAGACTGTCCCCACAAACCAACACGGGGTCCTTTTAGCATGCTTTGTCCTCACTCACATGCTTCCTAGGAAAATTCCCAGGAGGTCACCCAACATAGAACTTCTCCAAGCTAAGCACGCTTAACTTCAAAGTTCATATGATTGAGCCACCGAAAAGGAAGGTGCACCTTGTTGGTATAGGTAGTATCTATCAATTCTTTTAAGCTTCTCTAGGCCATACTTTCATGTCCTCAGGATCCCTCTCATTCGGATGTGATCTCGGTTCATTCATGTACCCCTCCTAACTTCGGGTGTCACATATCTACATCTTTTTTTTACAGCCAAATCAGAAAAGGAATGCACGTTTTTGGGATGTTTATTCTTCCTTCTGCACCATTTTTTTGTGTTGTCATCTTCCACTTACGACATTTCACTTGAAAATGATATCTATATACTCGTAACTTCCGATGTATAAAAGCTTTTGTGAAAGATCCAAATTTCATTGAAAGAAAAATACACATCCAACACAAATTGACAAAATAAGTTGAAGGTAAATATCTTGCTTGGACCAGATAGTGATTTGCTCAAAACTCAATCAAGCAACGTACTTGAAATTAAATTAAGCTAGATTACGGGTTTCGTACTGAATTCCAACTCTCCTATCAATTCTTAAATATGTTAAATAATTAGTTTTGTATCTATATTATGACGTTGCTCGAGATGTGTCCGTTTTTAAAATCTTAATTTGTATTTTTAAGGAATTGTAATAATTTCTTAAACTTTGACTAAATATTATATTGTGCATAATTAGCTTATATACTAATCATCTTAAATGTGTTTTAATAGATTCTTTTACGTTTGAATTTAGTATCTACTATGTGTAAACCTTAAGCCCTAAATTTAATATAGTTACATCTAGACTATTATTTAAAGATTATATAGCAGTTTATTTTAAAGAACGTTCAAGTATTTGGTGGTGTGTAAAAGTTAAACTTAAGAAAACCCTCATAGATCCTTGAGATTATATGTTTAGTTATCTTGTTCCCCACGATGATTTATCTGCATATTTTTTACAACCAAATCAACAAAGGAATGCACGTTTTTAGGATGTTTATTCCTTCTTCTGCACCATTTTTTTGTGTTGCCATCTTCAACTTATGACATTTCACTTGAAAATTACATGTATATACTCGTAACTTCCAATGTATAATAGCTTTTGTGAAAGATCCAAATTTCATTGAAAGAAAAATATACATCCAACACAAATTGACAAAATAAGTTGAAGGTAAATATCTTGCATGGACTAGATAGTGATTTGCTCAAAACTCAATCAAACAACGTACTTGAAATTAAAAAAAAAAATTGGTATCCTTTATTCAAAAAACGTACTTGAAATTAAATTAAGCTAGATTACGGGTTTCGTACTCAATTCCAACTTGGTCGAAGCAAGTTATTTAATCAAAAGTCCACATTGTAGCACTTATGCAAGTTTGAGTTGAACATTATGATATACAATCTACTAAGTTTATAATTCCAGATGATGAAATGGAAAGTTTAGAGTTAAAATTGATACAACCTGATAAATACGGGTCAAAATTGTTCTTTTTCCAAAAATTGAAATTGTAAACGTCAATTAGAAACTTTTTGAAATTCGGTTGAATAAATCTAAGAGTTCATATTTCAATTAAACCTTGAATTAATGAGTAGAATTGAACTTTCTATATACATATATAGGAAAAAAATGGAATGACGTTTGTAATAGGTTGTTTTATTGGACTTAAAAGGTTGTATCTTGTACTTATAGAAGTTATAGCTTGGACTTTCATATGTGCTTAATAGGTCTCGATTTCGAACTCCTTTAATTTAAACTTTTACACACCACCAAACACTTGAACGTTCTTGAAAAATAACCTGCAACGTCATAATAGATACAAAACTAATTATTTAACATGTGTGAGGATCCCACATTGAAAAGATAAGTGGAGACCTCACAAGTTATAAGATAGATGGACAATTCCACTCATTGCCAATTGGTTTTGAGATGGAACCTCATGTTATCAAATATAACATATTTAAAAATTCATAGGAAAGTTGGAATTGAATACGAAACCTGTAATCTAGTTTAATTTAATTTCAAGTAGGTTACTTGATTGAGTTTATTGAGCAAATCACTGTTGAAATTTGGATCTTTCACAAAAGCTATTATGCATTAGAAATTACAAGTATATACATTTCATTTTCAAGTGAAAGGTCGTAAGTAAAAAAAAAAGTTAAAGCTTGGAAGAGTAAATTACTATCACGGCCATCTCTATTATCTTCATAAGGCAATCAAGTAAAGTATCAAAACTAAGTCATGTTTTTTTCTCTTCTTTTTATATGCAATATATAATTGAAAGAACTCTTGAATCTTAATTTTATTGAAGATATATATTGAGAAGTATTATGGTGTAGGTAGTTAAGTAACATTTCTATTATTGATATATATTTTGGAAATTAATGATTATATTGCAGGGATGATGTAAGAGTAAAAGGATACTTTGCATGGTTATTGTTGGATAACTTTGAATGGATTTTAGGATATACAGTTCGCTTTGGCATCAACAACGTTGATTACAACAACTTGACAAGAATTCCAAAGTTGTTAGCCAAATGGTTTGAAAATTTCCTCAAGTCTTGAAGTTAATCCATCACATCACAATACTTGTCTATCTTATTTTCCATTTTCCCATGGTTTATTTACTATTATGGTCTCGTTTGTATCAAAAAAACTTGCTACCTACTAGCAAAAATATGATTATAACTTTATCGGATTACACTACAAGAAAGACTATTTCCTCAGCATTGTAATATAGTTTTTCAAGTTGATTTTACACGGGTTTTCTTCGATCACCTCCTTCTCTACTTACACACTTTAAAATCAATTCCAACTCTTCGACATTCTCGTCATTACTTACCTACTAATTCTTAAGATATGTTAACAAAATTCCTATGATTACTTACTTTGGGGTGCCAACATGAACATAGCTCAACTGACATAAGACTTGTACTAATGACCGAAAGGTTTGTGCGGTTCGAATCCCCCACCCCCACATGCATGTTGTAAAAAAAAACCTTGGGGGTTAGGGATGATAAGATCTTTACTTAATTTCCTTTTATAAGGAATTAATGGACAATCAATGACATAACTATTTTATTTTCAATTAATACGCACAATTATTAATATAGTTGATGACATGTAGAAAATAATACATATATATTACACATCATTCAAATAGAAATCGTAAAAGACTATATTAGAAATGGTCTTTCCATCCCCTACTCTATACCAGATAGGATATTAGAAGGGCCCTCCTCCACAAAAGATTCTTCCATAAGTAGGATGGCTTGTTGCCCAGGTTAGCTTCCAGAATACCACTATCTTCGAAGTATTTGCTTTTTAGAAACAGGATCCTAGGGCCCCGTTTGATAACCATTTGGTTTTTGGTTTTTAGTTTTTGAAAATTAGGCTTGTTTTCTTTAAATTTCCTCACCATGGTTTTCATTTTTGTTAAAGACACACTTGAATTCCTAACCAAATTCTAAAAACAAAAAGAAGTTTTTGAAAACTACTTTTTTTAGTTTTCAAAAATTGGTTTGGTTTTTGAAAACATGGGAAGAATGTAAGTGGAAAGCCAAAGAAACTTAGAGTTGGGAGTGGTGTTTATAAGCTTAAAAACCAAAAACCAAAAACAAAAAACCAAATGGTTATCAAACGGGGCCTAGGGAATTTGGATTAACAAGGATCCTCCATACTTGTTTGGCTCTTGATTGACGCCTTCTAAATCTCTAAAATTCAGATCGCCCAAGCTTTTAGGAGGACACAAGCGATCCCATTTGCACCATTGAATTTTCTTCTTTGATTCATTTCATCCCCACCAAAAGCGAGTGGAGCTTCTTGAAATCTCCTCACATAATCTTCTGGGAATTCTAAACGTGCTCATGGCATAGGAAGGAATGACTTGCCCCACACTTTTGATTAGTATTTCTTTGTTCGTGTTTGAAAAAAAAAGAAACTTTTCCACCCTTGCATAGTCTTCCAAATCTTGTTCATAATAAAGCCAAAGGATCTTTAGATTTATTTCTAGAAAGCACAGAAGGAACTCCAAGATAATTACCTAAATCATCCACACATTTAATACCCAAAACACTGCTTAAAAAGGCCTTTCTGTCAGCATCATTATTTTTATAAAACAGTAGGACAGATTTTGAAAAATTTATACATTCTCTAAAAACCTCTTCGTATGTTTTAAGCAAATTTTTTATACTCATTAGTTCCTTTTCATCAGCTTTACAAAATATTAAAGTATCATCCGCAAAAAGGAGATGAGAAATGGTAGGCCCTGAAATAGAACATGAAATACCTGACAATGCACCTTTTTCATTTTAGCATTCGAGATAAGATTGGATAAACCTTCAGTAACTAATAAGAATAAGTATGGTGATAATGGATCACCTTGACGGAGACCCCTACTTGAGTAAAGAACATCCCTTAGGTTCCATGTTGATTAAAATGGAAAATCTTGCAGTAGAAATACATTTCATTATTAGATTAACCCATCTAATATCAAAGCCTAACCTAATCATTATTTCCTTAAGATATATCCATTCAACATGGTCATATGCTTTACTGATATCAATTTTTAAGGCAACCATGTTTTTTGTAACGGATTTATTATTCCTAATAACATGTAGGCATTTTGCATTCTTGACCAATCAATATGTTGTCCGATATTAATCTTCCTTGGATAAAGGCTGACTAGGAAGAAAAAATAATATCATTTAAGACACTCTTAAGCCTATTTGCTATTGTTATAGTAACAATTTGTAATTCACGTTACAAAGGCTTATAGGTCTAAAGTCACTAACCTCTTTAGGATTAGCCACCTTAGGTATTAAAACTATATTGGTGTCATTCCATTCTTCTATCCCATTTTTCCCATTTAATATTTCAAGACAAGCCGAAGTTATTGAAGGGCCAACCATATTCCAATAATTTTGGTAGAAGAGAGCTAGATATCCATCTGGACCCGGGACCTTGGTTGGGAACATTTGTTTAATTGCCATTTCAATCTCCACTTTTGTAAAAGGATTAAGGAGCCTATTATTCATATTTTGAGTTACTTTTGGCTTAATATACTTCAAGGCCAAGTTTATTTGGTCCATATCTGGTCTGGATGTTGTAAATAGGTTATTGAAATAAGTAATAAAAGCGTCCTTGATGATTTTGGGGTCTTTTCCGGTCCAAGTTCCTCCCCTATCATTAATCCCCGCAATTTCATTATTTTGTCTCTTAATAGTAGCCTATTTATGAAACCACCGAGAATTCTTATCTCCCCATTTCAACCAAATTTTCTGTGGCCCTTTGTTTCCAATAGATTTCTTCTTCTTCTTCTAATAATTTGTCCAATTCAAATTCGAAACCATGAATATCAGCAAAATTATTGTTTGGGAAATTATCATATGCCTCTTTTAAAGCTCTTTTGCAATCCTTAATTATGTTTTTCATTTTGTTTACCACTTCCCTTCCCCATCTAGCTAAAGCCGTAGAGCATAAATTTAGATTATTAGCAAAAGAAGGGAGAATAGAGCTATTGGACCAATCCCTATTGTTATTAATTATATCTAGGCATTCATCATATCTAGTCCACGTTTCCTCAAATTTAAAGAGCATAGTAGTTTCCTAATTTTTCTTAGGGGGCGTTGCCCCTGAACCCCCATCGGGCACTTCGCCCCTGGACCCCGACTCGTTGACCGGGTAGCGAGACCTCCGCACTTGGTCATTCGAAGTGCTTCATTTCAGGTCCAGGGCTTATCCAGAAATAAAATAGCAAAAGATTTCGAGATCCTGCATCGAAAAGTTAATCTCTGCAAAAGAAAAATGAGGGAAGAGGCTTGGGTCGGTGATAACTCTTAGAAATAAGAGTTATTAGCCATGATTTTGGGGCTTAAAGGCTTAATTTTGCCTTAGGAAATTGTTATTTGAGCTGGAATTAGTTGAATTTTAATGTTATTAAGTGAGAGTGCTGATTAGAGGCTTTGGGCTTTAATTTCACGTTAATTTCGTATTTAAGCTGACTTGGAGCTCCAGTTTTTGCAGATTATGCTGTAGCATGACATGATAGAGGCAGATTGGTGGCTGGAGCTGTTTTCAACGTGGAAAGCTTCATTTAATGAGGTGTCAAGTCCAGCTGGTGTAAAAGGGTATTCTTACCTTTGTATGGGTATTCCATGTGGGCTTGGAGTGTCTAATCAGCCCTCACTCCCACGTTTGAAGCTAGGTATTTAAAGAAAGTGGCCCTAATTTGGAAAAAATAGCTGGAGAAGGAGAGAGTTGAGGTTGGGGAGCTGATTTTCAGAGCAAAAATAGAGGAAAAGAAGAAGGGAGCTGCTGTGGAGTCCTTATTCAGCTTGGGAAAGCTGGATTTGAGCTTGGGAGCTTCTTCCTTAACCTTTTCTTCTTCTCTTTTATCTTTCCATTGATATTAGTTGTGTAAGAAGTTGAAAAGTATGTTGAGTATGAGCATTTTCTGCTGTATTGAACTTATTTTCTCTTTGAACATGAACTAATCCTCTTTAGGTGAGGATTAGGGATCCTATATTGTAACAAGGGGTTGTTTATAGTTGAACCGTGCTATTTTCATCTTAAAGTAAAGTGTTCTTCATTGTTTAAGCTGGAATTTCGATTGGCCATCCATTTTCTAGCATTGTTATTGGGTGTTTGGGAAAACATTTAGTAGCCGATTGCTTTACTTTACCTTAGTCTTTTATGATCATGAAAATGAGTGGGTATTTAGGGATAAATCACCACCTAGGGCACTAATCAGATTGAGCTAAAAATAAGGGGTTAAATGGGAGTTTAATCGCCTTAATCTTTGGAGAATTGGAAAATTCCCGTGTTAAAATCTGGGTGAGATGAATTAGCACAGTTTTCGCTATAGCAATCCCTGGAAGCAATACAGAGTATCCCTAATCCGAGCCTTAATTCTCCCCTGCATTCAGCCGTTTTTCTCGCATTATTTGCTTTCAATACTCTTCAATTTCATCCAAGTTAGTTTACATTTGCACACTTTAGTTAGTAAATGATATTTTTGTCCTTGGTTACTTGAATTTCGCCTAAAATCACACTTAGAAGTAGTAAATTTCATTAGCTTAATCCCTGTGGAGACGATCTTGAATTACTTATCACTTGCTGCCAATGATGTGTATACTTGCACGTTTTTTAGCTTGTTGTGAAGATTTCTTGCATATTTGTAAGCACATTGCACAAGGCAACAAGTTTTTGGCGCCGTTGCCGGGGATTGAGTTGATTTTCGCTATTTTTAAGCTAAATTTCGGTGAGATTGGTGCTAAAACAGAATCTAAACTTTGTTAATTGATTTTGCAGGTACGGGTAGCTGTGTATGAACGAGTTCCCTGATTTGGAATTCAATTTTGATCTAGAAATTGAAAGAACTTTTCATAGGAGGAGAAGATAGCAACGAGAAAGGAACAATAGAATGGATCCACCGCCTCTTTTGCCTCCGGGAAATCAGCCGCTTAATCTTGAGATAAATCGGCAACAAGGGGTAGAAAATCGAGCTGAGAACCCTGTCCGGGGATAGCAAGGCCAAAGATCCAGACACAGAATTTTGAGATGAAGCCTGTGATGTTTCAGATGCTGCAAACAGTGGGTCAGTTTCATGGGTTACCTTTAGAAGACCCACACCTACACCTTAAATCTTTCTTGGGAGTAAGTGACTCGTTTAGAATTCAAGGGGTTTCCCAAGACGCTTTGAGGCTAACTTTATTCCCTTATTCTTTGAGGGATGGAGCTAAGGCTTGGTTGAACAACCCCCAGCTCTATCACTACTTGGAATGAGTTGGCCGAAAAGTTTCTTATCAAATACTTCCCTCCCACGAGGAACGCCAAGCTCAGAGCAGACATAGTATCTTTCAGGCAGTTTGATGATGAATCGTTTAGCGAAGCTTGGGAGAGATTCAAGGAATTGTTGAGAAAATGTCCTCACCATGGACTCCCTTATTGCATTCAAATGGAAACCTTCTATAATGGGTTGAATACGACCACTCAGAGCATGGTAGATGCCTCAGCTAATGGAGCCTTGTTGTCCAAAACCTATGATGAGGCATATGCTATTTTGGAGAGAATTGCTACAAATAGTTGTCAGTGGTCAGATTCAAGAAGCATGGGGGGAAAGAAAAACAAGGGTATGCTTGAAGTGGACACAGTGACATCTTTCAATGCAAGATTTGATTCAATGGAGAGCATGATGAAGAAATTGAATTCGAGATTTGAAAGTTTGCAATTGGCAAATTCTGGTGCAGTCCAGAATGCTGCAGCAATTAACATAAATCAGAATGCAGCAGATTCTTGTGTGTATTGTGGGGAAGACCATACTTTTGAGTTTTGCCCAGGGAATCCAGCTTCAGTTTGCTATGTTGGGAATCAAAATGCCCCTAGGAACAATCCTTACTCCAATACTTACAATCCTGGGTGGAGGAATCACCCCAATTTTGCTTGGAGAGGTCAAGGGAGTAACGCCAACAATCAGCAAGTTCAACAGAAAATGGCAAGCGGATTTGGGAATCAAAATCAGCAAGGGCAGTTTCAAAAAGTTAACGTGAATCAGCAAGCTTCAGGGTCTTCTTTAGAGAATATGTTCAAGGAATATATGGCCAAAACTGATGCCGTCATTCAAACTCAACAAGCTTCTTTGAGAAATTTAGAGGTTCAAGTGGGTCAAATAGCAAGCGAATTGAAAGCAAGACCGATGGGTAAGCTTCCTTCAGACACTGAGAGTTCAAAAAGAGAAGGTAAAGAGCAAGTGCAAGTTGTAGAGCTGAGAAGTGGGAAGCCGTTGGTTGAGAAAAATTTGCAAAAATCGCAGCAAACAGCTGCTGATTTGGGTACTGACTCGTCAAAGACAGCAGGGGAATCTGAGAAAAATGATGCTGGAATTCAGTGTGAGAAGAGCTCCGAGGCTGAGGAAATTGAGGAAATACCTAGAAAAACCTCTCAAGCTTCTCCTAAACTAGTTCCTACACCTTCCCCTACATTTAAACCACCCCCACCACCCTTCCCTCAACGGTTGAAACAAAAGAATCAAGAGGCCAACTTCAAGAAATTCTTTGAGGTATTGAAGCAACTCCACATTAATATTCCTTTAGTTGAGGCATTAGAGCAAATGCCCAATTATGTAAAATTCCTCAAAGACATTTTATCAAAGAAGAGGAGGTTGGGTGAATATGAGACAGTGGCATTGACTGAAGAATGTAGTGCGATCTTGAAGAGCAAAATCCCGCCCAAAGTAAAAGACCCCGGAACATTTACAATTCTCGTTTCAATTGGTGGCAAAGAGTTGGGTCGAGCTTTGTGTGATCTTGGGGCTAGTATCAATCTTATGCCACTATCCATATTTAAGAAGTTAGGCGTGGGAGAGGCAAGACCAACCACAGTAACGTTACAGCTAGCTGACCGATCCATTACCTACCTCGAAGGCAAGATTGAGGACATCTTAGTCAAGGTGGATAAGTTAATATTCCCAGCGGATTTTATTATTTTAGACTATGAGGCCGACAAAGATATCCCAATTATTTTGGGTAGACCATTTCTAGCAACGGGAAGAGCTTTGATTGATGTGCAACAGGGTGAATTAACCATGAGAGTGTTTGATCAAGAGGTGAAATTCAGCGTGTTCGATGCTATGAAATACCCAGCTGAAACAGAAGAGTGTTCGATGATTCGGGTCATGGATGAGGTAGTAATGCAGAACTGGGAGCAGGAATTGCTACAACATCACATCCAGCAGTTTGGGGAAATCCGCGTGGAAGATCTGGAATTTCTATGTGTTCAGCCGAAAACAGAGGATTTGCATGAAATTTCTGAGTTCAAACGAGCCTTTGAATCACTGGAATTGGCAGACAGAACAGTCAAGCCGATGCAACCGTCAATTGTGGACCCTCCCAGATTGGAACTCAAGCCACTGCCTTCACATTTGAAATATGCATATTTGGGGGAGCAAGAGACATTACCTATTATTATCTCTTCAAAATTACTCCCTGAAGATGAAAAGGCATTGCTGAATTTGTTGGGCAGATTTAAAAAAGCTATTGGGTGGACCCTAGCTGACATTCAAGGTATAAGTCCTTCCTTTTGCATGCACAAGATCAATTTAGAGGAGGGAAACTTCAAGTCCATTGAGCATCAGAGGAGATTAAACCCGGCCATGAAAGAGGTGGTAAAGAAAGAAATATTCAAGTGGTTAGACGCTGGTATCATTTACCCCATATTCGATAGCAATTGGGTGAGTCCGATTCAGTGCGTACCAAAAAAAGGAGGCATGACAGTGGTGATGAATGAAGCCAATGAGTTGGTACCTACAAGAACAGTGACGGGATGGAGAGTATGCATGGACTATAGGCGCTTGAATAAGGCCACGAAGAAAGATCATTTTCCGTTACCTTTCATTGATCAAATGTTAGACAAGTTGGCGGGTCAAGATTATTATTGCTTCTTAGATTGCTATTCGGGTTATAATCAAATCACGATAGCCCCTCAAGATCAAGAGAAGACTACATTTACTTGTCCTTACGGCACGTTTGCATTTAGAAGGATGCCGTTTGGTCTTTGCAACGCACCGGCTACATTTCAAAGATGTATGATGGCGATCTTTTCAAACTTAGTAGAGACTATCATGGAGGTATTTATGGATGACTTTTCGGTTTTTGGAGAGTCATTTCAAGCTTGCCTCACCAATTTGGGAAAAGTTCTACAAAGGTGTGAAGAAACCAACTTGGTACTCAATTGGGAAAAGTGCCACTTTATGGTAAGGGAAGGAATTGTTCTTGGGCATAAAATCTCTAGGCAAGGTATTGAAGTGGACAGAGCAAAAGTTGAATTAATTGAGAAACTTGAACCGCCTACAACAGTGAAGGGAGTGAGGAGTTTTCTTGGCCACGCCGGGTTTTATAGGAGATTCATCAAAGACTTCTCTAAAATTTCAAAGCCACTTTGTTTATTGTTAGAGGCTAATCGACCCTTTGAGTTTGGGGAAGATTGCTTGGCGGCGTTCAGCACCTTAAAGAAGGCGTTAGTGACTGCACCTATTATATCGAGCCCGAATTGGAAGCTTCCATTTGAATTAATGTGCGATGCGAGCGATTATGCAGTGGGTGCGGTACTCGGGCAAAGGTACGAAAAAATCATTCATCCTATTTACTATGCTAGTAGGACACTTAATGGCGCACAATTAAATTACACCACTACAGAAAAGGAATTGTTGGCCATAGTTTTCGCATTTGAAAAATTTCGACCATACTTAGTGGGTTCTAAAGTGATTGTGTTTACTGATCATGTTGCTATTAAGTATCTATTAGCTAAAAAGGATGCGAAGCCAAGATTGATAAGGTGGGTGCTGCTTCTTCAAGAATTTGACCTAGAAATTAAAGATAAGAAAGGATCCGAAAATTTGGTTGCTGACCATCTTTCAAGGCTGGAAAATACAGAGAAACTGCTGCAGCAAAGTGAAATCAGAGATGCATTCCCAGATGAGCAGTTACTTACAGTGGCTCATGTAAAGGCAATGGGTATTCCTTGGTTTGCAGATTTTGCTAATTATTTAGCATGTGGAATTTTACCTCCAGATCTGACCAAGCAACAGTTAAAGAAATTCTACTTTGAGGTGAAATTTTACTTTTGGGATGACCCATTTCTTTATAGGCAATGTGCTGACGGTATCTTTAGAAGGTGTGTGGCCGAAAGTGAGATCCAGTCCATCCTCACTCACTGTCATTCATCCCCTTACGGTGGGCATTTTGGAGGTCAACGGACAGCATCGAAGGTATTTCAGTCGGAGTATTTTTGGCCCTCAGTTTTCAAGGATGCACATTTATTCAGTAAAGTTTGCGATAGGTGTCAGCGAAAAGGAAATTTGGGAAGAAAAGTTGAAATGCCCCTCACATTTATCCTAGAGGTTGAGCTCTTTGATGTATGGGGTTTGGACTTTATGGGTCCTTTTCCACCATCTTTTGGGAATTTATATATTCTTGTGGCCGTGGACTACATTTCAAAATGGGTAGAAGCCATAGAATGCTCGTTGAATGACGCCAAGACAGTTCTGAAATTTTTGCATAAGCACATCTTTACTCGCTTTGGCACCCCTAGAGCGTTGATAAGTGATGAGGGGACTCACTTTGTGAACAAATTGATGAAAAACATGTTGAATAAATACAATGTTAAGCACAAAGTGTCCACCCCTTACCATCCACAAGCCAACGGACAAGCGGAGATATCAAATAGAGAAATCAAAAACATTTTGGAAAAAATGGTCGGGCCAAGCAGAAAAGATTGGTCCATTCGGCTAGAGGATGCATTGTGGGCCTATAGAACTGCATACAAAACCCCATTGGGCATGTCCCCTTTTAGGTTGGTCTTTGGAAAATCTTGTCACTTACCCATGGAGCTGGAGCATAAAGCTTTCTGGGCTATCAAGAAGCTCAACTTTAATCAAGAGGCAGCGGGTGATTTGAGGAAGCTACAGCTTCTGGAATTGGAAGAGTTCAGACATTTTTCTTATGACAATGCTAAGATGTACAAGGAAAGAACTAAAGCATGGCATGACAGAAAAATAACATCAAAAAGATTTGAAAAGGGCCAAAGAGTGTTGTTGTTTAATTCCCAACTTAAGCTATTTCCGGGGAAGCTTAAGTCACGGTGGTCAGGGTCGTTTACAGTGTTAGAAACATTTGACCACGGGGCCGTGTTGCTGAAGGATGAAGAAGATGGAAGACAGTTTAAGGTAAACGGGCAGAGGCTCAAGCATTATTGGGGCGAAGAATTCCAAAGATGCTACGCCTCTTGCAAATTATTGGAAGTCTGAAAGCATGAAGGGATGACAGGGACAATGCATGCTCATGGAATAATTAATTTTGGTCCCTGAGGTGGTATGGTAATTTTAATTTGCATTTTAAGTTTGGGTGCTAATTAATTAATCTTTGCGTTTTCATTGTAGTGAGCTTGTTAATTTTAATGGTTTTTAATAGTGTTAGTGATAATTAATTGCATGGTGTTATTTTCGGCCCTTTGAACTACAATATGCAACTCTTTAACTTTCTTGTTAGCTCTTTCATGCAAATAGGAATTAATGAGCAGGTTGACATGACAAAAGGAGAGAAAATTTTGTGCAAGGGACCCTAGGGCAGAGGACTTCTCGGTTTTAGAGGGCTTCTTTCAATATTTGATGGGATGATGGTTGATAGTTGAAAAAAAATATCTTCTTGGGAAGAAAAAGGGATCAGCCTTGCGTGGCTCTAGAAAGAAGTTGATTAGACCTTGCATGGGTGCTGATGAAAAGAAAATTCAGAGTAATTAGGGGAGTGGACAAGTGGAGATCATGCTACAGCTGGTGGCATTAAAAGCACTTGAAGTCTCTTTATAAAAAAAACAGCACCCATGAAGAGGAAAAGTAAGCTCTCGGTTTTGGCTTTTTTTTTTCCATCTACTATCTGTTCGGTTTTAGCTTCCATTCTTCCCCATTTCTATTCCAAGTTCAGTTGCTCAAAAGAAAAAATGGGTCCTCGTTCAATTGCTCGAAAAATATTCAAGCCAAGAGCAGTAGGAGAGGGCGTTTCATCTGCCCAAAATAGGGGCAAGCAGCCTATGCTTGAAGATCCTAGTGTTCTGCAGCCCATATCTCCACTGCCAAGAAGAAGCCAAAAAGAAAAAGGAAAAGCTCCAATGGAGGCTGTGAGTGAAGGACCAAGGAAGTTTGTAAGCAATGCTGCAGCCGCGCGATATGAGGAGCTTAAAAGCAGAGATTTAATGTTGGAAAAAGGTTTTGATGCGGATTTAGAAAGCTTACCGCATATGTTGGCGGTAACAATTATAAACCAAAATTGGCAAAAGCTATGCCATCATCCCGAACCAGCTATCCCCAACATCATCAGGGAGTTTTACGCAAATTTCCAGGACAGCGGAGTATGGAAGACAATGGTGCGAGGGAAGATTGTGGTATGGAGCCCGACTACGATCAATGAATTCTATGATGTGCCCGATTTCCCCTTTGCCATTTTCAACGCCATGATGGTAGCTCCCTCAGACGATCAGCTTAAGGCCACTTTGCAATACTGTGCTATAGAGGGCGCAACTTGGAAAACGGGTAAAAATGGCAACCGCTCTTTGTTGTCCGCCTATGTGACTCCGAAAGCTAATGTATGGCTTTGGTTTGTGAGGAATCGTCTTCTCCCCACCACACATGACACAACGGTTTCAAAAGAAAGAATGCTCTTGGTCTTTTCTATCATGAGCCAAATAAGCATAGATGTGGGAAGAATAATAGCAAAAGAAATCACCTCATGTGCTCGGAAGAAAGCAGGTAAACTATTCTTTCCAAACCTCATTACGGCTTTCTACCTAAGGGCCGGGGTGCAACTAGAAGAAGAAGATGATTTCTCAGTCGACAAAGGCATTATTAATTCGGCGGCTATCAAGCGATTGATGGGTGATGGTAAAGCAAGAAAAACTTCAACAGTAGCCAGTGGGATCGAAGAAATTCTTAGACAGCAAAGAGACTTACTGCACCATATGCAGTACCAAGGCGAGCAGCAGCGAATCTATTGGGAATACGCTTGGAAGAGGGATGAGATGGTAGAGAAGACCTTTAACACTGATCCAGAAGAGGTGCTACCACCTTTTCCTCCATTCCCTCGTGGCGTTTTGAGCCCTTGGTGCCCCCCCTCCAAAGAAGAAGAAGAAGATGTTGAAGAAGATTGAAAAAGGGAGGTTGTTGTCTTTTGTTGTGTCTTTGGCTGTTGTTATTTTCGTTGCTTGGCTTGTGTGGGTTTAATATGTTGCTTGAAAGTTGTTTGTTTATTTTGTTATGTTGTGATGTTGTTAAGAGAAAAAGAAAAGAAGAAGAGAAAGAAGGATGAAAAAGAAAAATATGTATGTGCTTAGGTTCTGCTGCTTAAATTTTCAATGAAATTTCTCTTGTGTGTTTGTGCAATCTTCTACTTGGAATGGTGTTGAGCTGCTGCTGTGTTGGCGAAAAAAATTCTTGCTTGCTTGTTGTTTTTAAATTCTCAGCCCACGTTAGATGTATATAGTTGATGCCCATTAAGAAACTTTTGTGAAAGTGTGATTTTTAGAATTAGTGGGCCTAAATTAGAATGTCAGTAGCTAGCTTGCCTTGAAGTTATTTGGGCCTCATGCATATTTTAGTTATAAGCTTTGCAAGATTCATTCTTTTTCCAAAGGCCCAAATTTGTATTGATTAGAGAGCCTTTTATTTTCGTGCAGCTGTACTTTTGTCTGACTCCCCTTTGATAAATGTTGCAGCAGCTGACTGCTTGGTTAAGACAAAAACTCTGTTTTTATTTGGAAATAGCATGATGTCTTTTGATCTTAAGCTTCTTAACCCCTTGCTTAGTTTGATTATCTTGTTGGGTTGTAAATCCTTAGGTTGATTAGAAGCTTCCTAATTTTCTTCTTTTGCTTAGCTCAAAATTTAGAAAAGCTTGTGCCCAAAGTTATAATCTCCCTAAGCAATAGGCCTTAGCTTCTCTCTCAAAAGAAAATAAGTTTGGGGGTTCTTTCCTTACTTTCTCATTCATTGGGGACAATGAATAGTTTAAGTTTGGGGGTGAGGTGCCCTTTCGAAAAAAAAAATTAAAAAAAAAAAGCATCTTAGAAAGCATTCCTCTTTGTCCTAGTTTTGCCTAAGATGTACTCCTCTCCCTTAGTGGAATTTATTCTTTTCCTAAGCTTGCCTAGTAACCAGGGGGATTTATGATACCCATAGTTTGCCCTTGCGTCAAAAAGTAGCTCTTGAAAGGTATGAGTTCCTATGAAAAAAAAAAAATCAAAATGTATGATTAAGGGCTGAGTGCTAGCTTGAAAGTTGCAATTTCCCCAAAGCTTAGGTGAGCTTCACCAAAAAGTGTCGCCACTCTGAGAAGCAAGGAAAGAGTTGCTAGATAGCTATCTTAGGCAATTTTAGGGGATATGAATGCATTGCTCGCTAGGTGATGAGCTTGGAGGCTTGGGTGAGCTTCACCATAAAGTGTTGCCATTCCGGGACCAAAAAGGCTATGACCTAAGAGATTTTCTAAGATGGTAAAAATCAAAAAGAGAATAAGAGTTGAGAGAAGTTTGGGTTGAGCTTAGAGTTTTATAATTTGGGCATTAGGATTTTAGGCTTGCTTAACAAGCTTAAGGACTAAATTTTGAGCTAAGGAAGAAAGAAAGTTAGTAGCTTGTTTGATGCCTATAGGCTGGCTCAATTGGATATGATAGCTAGTCAAGGTGGGCTAAGAGCATGGATCAAAAGTATAATGCTGATTTGGAAGTCGCCAAGTTTGAAGCCTAATTGTCTTTAGGCAGTGCATTCTTCTTCTAAAGCTGTGGGCATTTGTTGAGGGAAGTTTTGAGCAAGAAATAGCTGTGTGGCGTGTAAAAGGCTCTAGTGAGAGGCTAGCTGATCTTTTCCTGTTTAATTGGGCTTTTAGCCTAGCATTGCTCGGGGGCGAGCAATGAGCTAAGTTTGGGGGTGTGATAACTCTTAGAAATAAGAGTTATTAGCCATGATTTTGGGGCTTAAAGGCTTAATTTTGCCTTAGGAAATTGTTATTTGAGCTGGAATTAGTTGAATTTTAATGTTATTAAGTGAGAGTGCTGATTAGAGGCTTTGGGCTTTAATTTCACGATAATTTCGTATTTAAGCTGACTTGGAGCTCCAGTTTTTGTAGATTATGCTATAGCATGACATGGTAGAGGCAGATTGGTGGCTGGAGCTGTTTTCAACGTGGAAAGCTTCATTTAATGAGGTGTCAAGTCCAGTTGGTGTAAAAGGGTATTCTTACCTTTTTATGGGTATTCCATGTGGGCTTGGAGTGTCTAATCAGCCCTCACTCCCACGTTTGAAGCTAGGTACTTAAAGAAAGTGGCCCTAATTTGGAAAAAATAGTTGGAGAAGGAGAGAGTTGCGGTTGGGGAGCTGATTTTCAGAGCAAAAACAGAGGAAAATAAGAAGGGAGATGTCGTGGAGTCCTTATTCAGCTTGGGAAAGCTGGATTTGAGCTTGGGAGCTTCTTCCTTAACCTTTTCTTCTTCTCTTTTATCTTCCCATTGATATTAGTTGTGTAAGAAGTTGAAAAGTATGTTGAGTATGAGCATTTTCTGCTGTATTGAACTTATTTTCTCTTTGAACATGAACTAATCCTCTTTAGGTGAGGATTAGGGATCCTATATTGTAACAAGGGGTTGTTTATAGTTGAACCGTGCTATTTTCATCTTAAAGTAAAGTGTTCTTCATTGTTTAAGCTGGAATTTCGATTGGCCATCCATTTTCTAGCATTGTTATTGGGTGTTTGGGAAAACATTTAGTAGCCGATTGCTTTACTTTACCTTAGTCTTTTATGATCATGAAAATGAGTGGGTATTTAGGGATAAATCACCACCTAGGGCACTAATCAGATTGAGCTAAAAATAAGGGGTTAAATGGGAGTTTAATCGCCTTAATCTTTGGAGAATTGGAAAATTCCCGTGTTAAAATCTGGGTGAGATGAATTAGCACAGTTTTCGCTATAGCAATCCCTGGAAGCAATACAGAGTGCCCTAATCCGAGCCTTAATTCTCCCCTGCATTCAGCCGTTTTTCTCGCATTATTTGCTTTCAATACTCTTTAATTTCATCCAAGTTAGTTTACATTTGCACACTTTAGTTAGTAAATGACATTTTTGTCCTTGGTTACTTGAATTTCGCCTAAAATCACACTTAGAAGTAGTAAATTTCATTAGCTTAATCTCTGTGGAGACGATCTTGAATTACTTATCACTTGCTGCCAATGATGTGTATACTTGCACGTTTTTTAGCTTTTTGTGAAGATTTCTTGCATATTTGTAAGCACATTGCACAAGGCAACAGTCGGCCTCGGCCTCAAGCCCCTGTTAGCCTAAAACTTAGCTCCTTGCATTCATTAGTTAGTCCTTATAGGAAAATAATGAGAGAATAAGCTAGAACATGCAATCATTGGTTAGACATGCTAAGCTACTGTGCCTTTTGTTTAATAGGGAGTGCATATCCCCTATTACTTGCTTTTTGTTTAATAGGGAGTGCATATCCCCTTTATAGCCCTCAATCTTAAGTAAAGCTTCATTAAAAACATAAAGTATAGTTGAGTAAAGAGAAGAATACCTTTAAGGTTTGGGGTCAGCCTCGGCTTAGGCCAGACGAGCCTGTCTCAAATGAAGTGCATGGGCTCGAGCCAGATGGGGTGAAGTAGACTTGGTAGTCCAGGCTCATGCAATTCCATATCTGGATGAGCCGAGGTAGACTCGGTTAGACCAGGCTCGTATGATGGGCTCACGCCAGATGAGGTGAGGTAGACCCGTGGTCCAGGCTCACATGGCCTCAAGTCTGGATGAGGCGAGGTAGACTCGGTAGTCTAGGCTCGCATGAAGTGATGATGCTCAAGCCAGATGAGGTGAGGTAGACTAAGTGGTCCAGGCTCACGTAATCTCGAATCTGGTTGAGGCGAGGTAGACTCGGTAGGCCAGGCTCGCATGATGTGAAGATGCTCAAGCCAGATGAGGTGAGGTAGACTCAGTGGTCCAGGCTCACATAGTCTCAAGTCTGGATGAGGCGAGGTAGACTCGGCAGTCCAAACTCGCATGAAGTGAAGATGCTCAAGCCAGATGAGGCGAGGTAGACTCGGTGGTCCAGACTCACGTAGTCTCAAATCTGGTTGAGGCGAGGTAGACTCGGTAGCCATGCTCGCATGGTCTCGATTCTAGTTGAGGCGAGGTAGACCCGGGGGCCCAAGCTCGCCTATCTTCAACTGGTTCTATCTTGATTTGGGCACACTCTTGAACACTGAACTTTAATGGTAGAATTGGAGCTTTGGCATTAATTGAAATTTTACATTGAAATGGAAACAAATAGGAAAAAGTACTCAATCTATACTAGAGGTAGAAACAAAACAATTAATGCTTAATTACATGATAAAATGCAATAAACAAGAAGCCCTAAAACTCCATAAGTTCAGATTCAGTGTTGGTGGAAGTGTGCCCTGCTCGGCCTCGGTTCATTCTCTGGTCGGCCTCGACCCTCTGTGGCTTATGCTTTCAGCGCGGTCAGTAACACTCTCTTGATGCCTTCTGTTCTCCTTTGACAACTCCCACACCATTTTGAGTTGGAAACTTCAGCAACTGATGATAAGTCGAAGCTATGGCCTTCATTTCATGCAAGGTTGGTCTTCCTAAGATTGCATTGTAGGCTGACATGCAATCCACAACTAGGAAGTTTATTATCTTTGTCACTGCATTCTGTCCATCCCCAAAGGTCACAGGAAGTTCTATGCTACCTTTTGAGGTCACTCTTTCTCATCCAAATCCTACAAGTGGGGTAAGGCTTGACTTTAAGAGTCCCCTCTCTAACTGCATTGCTTTAAAGGTTGTTAGAGAAAGGACATCAGTCGAGCTTCCTCCATCAATTAGGATCCGATGGATTTTCACATTGGCTACCATTAGAGTGACCACCATGGCATCATTATGTGGCTGATGAATGCTCGCTGCCTCAGCCTCAGTGAATTCCAAAGGGGGGTGTGCCTTTGCTAGATGGATAGAGTACATACCTCGATATTCTGGTTCGAACCTTGCTTCCCTGGCAATAGCTTTCCTCTTCCTGCTTGAACCTCCTCTAGCTAGTCCTCAAAAGATGGTTCTGATCTCTCGTGGGGGTTCCTCTTTGTCTCTGCCATCTCTGGTCGGCCTCGGCCTCGACCCCAGTTTCGACGACAAACTTCTTCAGATATCCATTCTGGATTAGTGCCTCGATTTCATCCTTCAACTGAATACAATTTCTGGTTGAATGCCCATGATCTCAATGGAAAATGCAATACTGGCTCTTGTCTCTTCTATCGGGACTCGACCTCATCCTCCCTGGGAATTTAAGGAGTCCCGTATTTTGGATCTCCATTTGAACTTGCTTCTGTGGAACAGTCGTTGGTGTATATTTCTCAAACTTACCAAAGGGATGTGCTCGGCCTCGGCCACTATCGTCTGTCCGCTGTCTCTTATCTTTCTTTCTATCCTGATCGACTGAAGAATGTCTCTTGTGCTCTCGTTCTGACCTATTTGATTTCAGTAACTCCTCTGCGCTCATATACTTCTGTGCCCTAGAAACAAACTCGGCATAGGTTCGAGGTTGACTCTTACCTATTGAATTGAGCAGTCTCTCATCCTTCAGTCTGGCTGTGATGGCTACTAGGGTTGCTCCCTCATTGTATCCCTCAACCTGCAGTGCTTTGTTGTTAAAACACATTATATAATCACGCAAGCTCTCACCTGACTGTTGTTTGACTGTTTAAGAGGTTGATGTGAGGCTTGCACTGTTCTCTGGCTCCCATGAACTGTGCAAGGAATGCTCGGGCTAATTCCTTAAAAGAGCTGATGGATCTCCTTTTCAACCTTTCAAACCAGTGCTTGGCTGATCCTGTCAAAGTGAAAAAGAATGCTCGACACCTGATTGCATCGGAGACGCCGTGGAAGTCCATCCAGCTTTTGTAGGCATTTAGATGCTGCACGGGGTCTTTCTTGCCATCATACGGTTTGAATGTAGGTACCTTGAACTTTTGGGGCACCTTAGCTTTCATGACTTCTTCCGTGAAGGGCGGGTCGACTTGGTCAATTAGTTCTTCCAGATCTTGCTCTCCCGAGTCCTTTAGCTTCTGCAGGTCTCCCTGAGGATTTCCGAGCTCCTTTAGTGTGCTCAGAAGCTCGGTCTTCCAAGGGAGATTGTCCTTCTTGGCCTCGGCCTCAGCCAATCTAGCCTCAACCTCGGCTGCTCTGACCACGGCCTCGGCAGCCCTGGCTTCAACTTCGGCAGCTCTGGCCTCGGCCTCGGCATCCTTGGCACTTCTGCGCTTCTCCTCAATCAGATTTCTCAGGTCTGTTCTACGGCTGATACTTGGTTCTGGGCTCCTCAGTACTGTGCGCTTTGCATGCTTCAGCCCCTTGACCTTGTTGGTCGCACTGTTGGTCTCCTTTCCCTTCGATCCTGGCTCCGACTCATCCACGTACTCGACTGGCTCCTTCCCCCTTTTCGGGTCTTTAATCAAGCCCCTCTCATAGAGTTTGGTGTTAGGGTCAGGTTTATCCAGGATTTGGATTTATCTAGGATTTGGAGTATCTTGGATAAACTCCGATCCATTCCCCTCACCTTGTCCTCAAGGGCGGCGATTTTGGAGTCAGCTTCTTCTCCTCGGCCTCGGCTCCCGGGCCTGTTCGTCTCGGTGACCTCTGGATGTTATCATCGTCTCGTGACTTCTGCAGTTGGCGGCTATTTTTCGAAGTTTCTGGGCTTGGATTTCGGTTTCCCTTTTCCATCCTCTTACTCATTGAACCACCGATGCGCAGATTCAATTAGCAAGCTTTCTTCCCCACAGACGGCGCCAACTATTGATGGTCAAATTTGGTCGGGAGGAACTCATCTGACCTTCACGTGCCACCAACGGTAAATTTGTTTGTGAGGGGGGAAGACGTGGCCTGCAAGACAGTAAACTGCACACCGGTGTGGTGCTTGCCACACCGCCTCCGATTCTTAAGTCAGCAAGTAGAACGATGGGAAGCAAGAAAGTAAGAGGAAGAGGAGAGTCAGAGAATAGAGTTCGGGATCCCTTCTTCGATGGCAAAGAGGGGTTTAAATACCAGCTTATGCTCTTAGGGTTTTTAGGAATTCGGAGGCGTTTCGGGACGAACCAGGCAGAACCGGGGCAGCCAGAGGCAGCAAGGACTGAACGGAGTCGGAGGAAGTCGACCCTGTTGGGTTTTATGCCCTAAAACTCGTAGATAGTAAATGAAACAAATTAATCGATCTCAATAAGTCGTTATTTGAGTGATTCAGTAATTTGGTTATTGAATAAATCGAGTTTGTATTAATAAACCCTAAATCCAATAAACTAAGATCCGAGGTTGTTTAAATGAAACTTGGACTAGTATGTAGGGACATACGGGGATCAGTGTCCAAGTAACAACCTAAATGGTCTATAGTATAGGGATAAGGCTGGGTACCTTATCCTGGTGACACTATGTGATACGGCCCACCTTGTATCCGATACAGATGCAATGATCCAAAGCATCCATGTAGGAGACATGCGGGTGGGGGTATCCTATGCAATGAGTTTGCATAAGACCGGACCGCGAAATAGTAACCACTAGATGTAACGCCGTTAACTAGTCTAGGTTTCTATTTCAATAGGATGACCTAGGTAACTCAATCTCAATCCTGAGTCTGTTATGAACTCCTTTTCAGGAGGGATTGTCCTTAGATTTGTATGGGTGAGAGTGGCCTGCTCGCCGACTCAATATTCCTACCATATCAGGGGCAAGACCGAATGGGGGCTGGGAACATAACAGTACAAGATGGAATTCACTCCTTCCTCTATTGAGGCAAGTAGATGTGTGTTCCCTTAAGGACTGATTCCGGGGCTTGAACAAAAGCGCGCTGTCCTCTCTTGGCCCGAGAGGAATTTCTGTTTAGTGGTTGGACCTAAACAGGTTGTTCATTAGAGGGATCAGTGGTACTTAAGGATCCAGAGGTAACCCAGGGGTAAAACGGTAATTTGACCCAGCTGGTGTTACGAACACACGTGAAGGATTGACTTACTGCTATTGGTCAATATCCGTGGACACAGAAATATTCTACAGTGAGAAGAGTGCAGCTGTGGGTCTTTAGTGGAGTGACCCACAGTTAACGAATGTTGATTGACTCGGTTAATGAGTTTAGCTGATCAATCTCGTATCGTTGGAGCTTCTGATCTGTAGGTCCATTAGGTCCACCTGCTAGCTCATAACGGGTTCTGAGATAATTTAGTCTTGGTATTAAAGAGAATTAATATAATGTATGGAGATACATTATATTATAAAGTTTAATTAAAGAATTAAACTTTATAATTAATTTTGGATATGATTCGAAATTAATTATTGAGAGAATAATGAATTTAATTAAATATGTGATATTTGATTAGTTCATGAATTAATTAATTGGGGAATTAATTAATTTTATTTAGTTTGGTTAAATGTGATTTAATCAAATTAACACTATAGTTTATATTAATGTACATTATGATGCACATTAAAACTATAGGTTAAAAGAGAGAGATTAAAATTGAATATGATTCAATTGTAATTAAATATTGGATATTTAATTAATGTGAATTCAATTAATGAAATTAATTGAATGGCCAATTTAATTCAATTTAATATGATTCAAATTGAATTAAATACCTTATGCTATAATTGGTTTAATTAATACTATTTTAGTTAAATTAATAATAGTTAATTATAATTAATTAAATGATTTTTATTATTTAATTAATGGACGGCCAAGATCGTATGGATTTGATCCAACGATCTAGATGGAGTAGGTTTTTTTAACTTCCCCACTTATCGTTAAGTGTTGAGGGAGTTTTCCCTAACAGGCTCTGACTCTCTCATTTTCACGCAAAAACAGAGAAAGAAAACGCTCTGTTTTTTTCCTCTCTTCATCTCTCAAAAATTCCAGCAATTCACCTTGCTGTAAATCCCTTTCAAGACTAGTTTTGGGTTCCCACAAGCCGGATCTTGAGTCCCAAGAGTTATAGTGGGTGTACTGTTTTGGTAATGTTCTTGGAGCAAAAAGGCTATACGTGAATTTCAAGTTGGAGCATTGTGCTGAGGAGTTTGGCCACTACAATTCACGTAAGTTTCTTCAACTCTAAAGTGGTTTAGAGTAATTTTTCAGCATGCTTAACATAGATCTAAATAGAAATCGTTTCTGTTTTTATTTTTTGCCCAACGTATCGGTATTCTAATTAGAAATTAAATCACAAACGGTGAAAACCGCTTCCGCTAGAGGATTCAATTCCTTCAGACCCATGGCCGAGTGGTCGGCCTCGGCCCATGGCGGAGGCCGAGCAGGGGGTCGGGCCAAAAGCCCGATCCCTTCAGCTTTGACCCGACCCTTTGGCCTATTCTTCCTCCAGGTTCCGTTTCCTGACTGTCTCCTTAGACTGGTATTGTGCTGTCCTCATCAATTTCTTAAGCATCAGAGTGGTCCAAAATTACCTAGAACAATCACCATACTTATTCTTATTAGTTACTGAAGGTTTATCCAATTTTATCTCGAATGCTAAAATGAAAAATGTGCATTGTCAGGTATTTCATGTTCTATTTCAGGGCCTACCATTTCCCATCTCCTTTTAGCGGATGATAGCTTAATATTTTGTAAAGCTGATGAAAAGGAACTAATGAATACAAAAATTTGCTTAAAACATACAAAGAGGTTTCTAGAGAATGTATAAATTTTTCAAAATCTATTGTACTGTTTTATAAAAATATTGATGCTGACAGAAAGGTCTTTTTAAGCAGTATTTTGGGTATTAAATGTGTGGATGATTTAGGTAATTATCTTGGAGTTCCTTCTGTACTTTCTAGAAATAAATCTAAAGACTTTGGCTTCATTATGAACAAGATTTGGAAGACTATGCACGGGTGGAAAAGTTCCTTTTTTTCAAACACGGACAAAGAAATACTAATCAAAAGTGTGGGGCAAGTCATTCTTTCCTATGCCATGAGCACCTTTAGACTTCCCAGAAGATTATGTGAGGAGATTTCAAGAAGCTTCACTCGCTTTTGGTGGGGATCAAATGAATCAAAGAATAAAATTCATTGGTGCAAATGGGATCGCTTGTGTCCTCCTAAAAGCTTGGACGATCTGAATTTTAGAGATTTAGAAGGCTTCAATCAAGCCTTAATAGCCAAACAAGTATGGAGGATCCTTGTTAATCCAGATTCCCTAGTATCCCGTTTCTAAAAAGCAAATACTTCGAAGATAGTGGTATTCTGGAAGCTAACCTGGGCAACAAGCCATCCTACTTATGGAAGAGTCTTTTGTGGAGGAGGGCCCTTCTAATATAGGGTATCTGGTATAGAGTAGGGGATGGAAAGACCATTTCTAATATAGTCTTTTACGATTTCTATTTGAATGATGTATAATATATAGGCTAAATTATAAAAAATACCCCTGAACTATGGGGTTTGTTTCAAAAATGCCCCTGAACTTTAAAAAGTTTCAAAAATACCCCTGAACTTTGAAAAATGTTTCAAAAATACCCTTGCCGTTATTTTTTAATGGAAACCGTTAAAGTTTGAGTTTCAAAAATACCCTTGAACTTTCAAAAAATATTCAAAAATACCCTTATTGAAAAATCCTTCTTTTTTTTCCCTTCTCCCACTGTAAATTAACTCTTCTTCCAAAAATTAATGAGAAACTTTACTTATTTGTCATGTATTCATAATCTATGAGCTTTCTTTCTCTTTCAACACATCCAAGGCACTTGGCTAGATTTTCGTATCAAATTTTCAAGATGACTTTTGTTTTGTTCTTGAAATTCTACATGTGCTTGACTTCATTTGTTGGTAGTCTTTCAATATTATTTCCTCACCAACTATTACTCAATTAGCTTTCTCTATATTCCTTTTACGAAAAATAAATGAAACTATAGTTGTATACGAATTCTAACAATTCTTAAATATCAATAAGAACAAAATCATATATAAAATTTTTGATTGATTAATCTTATAAATTTGACCAAACTCACAGTCTTATAAACATTTCTTCTTCTTATCATTAAGATACACAAACAGAGAGAGAGAGCAAAAAATGAAATAATATATACATATATATATATGTTGTTTTCTCATACTTATCTTCTTTACGTTTTTTAAAAGAGAAAACTCGATTTCAAAGTCTGTTTTTATCTGGTATTGAGTTGCACACAACCTATATAAGCTTATAAGCAAAGTTTTGCATTAATTTTCATGGAGAAAGAAATGATGGTGAGAGAGGAGGAAAAAAGAAGAATCATTTTTCAATAAGGGTATCTTTGAATTTTTTTTTAAAGTTCTAGGGTATTTTTGAAACTCAAACTTTAACGGTTTCCATCCAAAATTAATAGCAAGGGTATTTTTGAAACATTCTTCAAAGTTCAAGGGTATTTTTGAAACTTCTTAAAGTTTAGGGGCATTTTTGAAACAAACCCCATAGTTCATGGGTATTTTTTATAATTTAGCCTAATATATATATGTATTATTTTCTACATGTCATCAACTATATTAATAATTGTGCGTATTAATTGAAAATAAAATAGTTATGTCATTAATGTCCATTAATTCCTTATAAAAGGAAATTAAGTAAAGATCTTATCATCCCTAACCCTCAAGGGTTTTTTTTTTTTTTTTTTTGACAACATGTGGGGGTGGGAGATTCGAACCACACACAGACCTTTCGGTCATTAGTACAAGCCTTATGTCAGTTGAGTTATATTCATGTTGGCACCCCAAAGTAAGTAATCATAGGAATTTTGTTAACATATCTTAAGAATTAGTAGGTAAGTAATGACGAGAACGTCGAAGAGTTGGAATTGATTTTAAAGTGTGTAAGTAGAGAAGGAGGTGAGAAGAAAACCCGTGTAAATCAACTTGAAAAACTATATTACCATGCTAAGGAAAGAGTCTTTCTTCTAGTGTAACCCGATAAGGTTATAATCATATTTTTGCTAGTAGGTAGCAAAAATTTTTTATACAAAAGAGACCATAATAGTAAATAAACCATGGGAAAATGAAAAATAAGATAGACAAGTATTGTGATGTGATGGATTAACTTCAAGACTTGAGGAAATTTTCAAACCATTTGGCTGACAACTTTGGAATTCTTGTCAAGTTGTTGTTGTAATCAACGTAGTTGATGCCAAAGCGAACTGTATATCCTAAAATCCATTCAAAATTATCCAACAATGACCATGCAAAGTATCCTTTTACTCTTACATCATCCCTGCAATATAATCATTAATTTCCAAAATATATCAATAAGAGAAATGTTAATTAACTACCTACACCATAATACTTCTCAATATATATCTTCAATAAAATTGAGATTCAAGAGTTCATTCAATTATATATATTGCATATAAAAAGAAGAGAAAAAAACATGACTTAGTTTTGATACTTTACTTCATTGCCTTGTGAAGATAGTAGAGATGGCCGAGATAGTAATTTATTCTTCCCTCGTCATTGATTAATTTTGATATTGAAGAACCATCACGATCGAAATATCCTACAAAAAAACATTTGAATTAATAAAGAATGTAATTATGTGCATTTATCTAAAATAATGAATATATGTTATACAAATATAAAGTATTTCTTTTAGGACCATTTTCAGTGATGTAGATGGCTGGATTTTTGTAGTTGTTTTTGGTGTATATCAATAGTTCATAGAGTCCTCGTGGTAATCAGCGATCCAAGCTAATGTGTCCACCTGTATACATAACATCATTAACCAAAACAATAACTTATTAGTTGAGAATACGAATATGACAATCCACAAATAATGATTGTCATGGAAGAAATTTGGTCATAGAGATTACCTTTGGACCGATTGGGACTCCGTTACGTTCATCTGAAATTAATCGAGAAAAATTAATATTACCAACAATCTGATTAAAATACTTAAATTTATAAAAATTCAATACATACCTGTAGTTTTTACTCGAGAATCAGTGGAGTAACTTGGTTTTGGACCAGGTTCGTCAGGATTGTGTAGTGCAGTGTAGTAGTTTAATCCAATGAAATCAAAAGAGCCTTTGATTAAAGTGGTTTCTGCCTCAGTAAAGTTTGGTAATCTGTCCTTAACGAGTTCTCTCATGATAGGTGGATAATCTCCATAGGTCAGTGGATACAAGAACCTATCGTGCAGTGTAAATAGTTTAATTGAACTTTGGCAAATCTTTTTGAGGTATGTAATATAATGTGTTTATGTTTCAACACATATTTTATACTTACCAACCATAAGTGAAATCAAGAACTCGATCTACAGCCTTTTTATCTGCCACACTATCATTTGAATATGGAACATACCAATACGTATCCAATGCGATATCAATCACACCCTTTTGTTGTGCCTGCAAAATCTCAAATTATATTGTTGATATTCCTCGAATCTATTAGGGTTAAAGGTGGTGGCATATATAAACCCTCTTAACCTAATATGTCATAATCTCTATAATCTGCATATGTTTTCTCCTCACTAATAAGATCATTCTCTCCCTTTGTCTGTGGAGGTAACTAAGACACCGTTAGTGAACCACGTAAATTCTGTGTTGTTTCTTCTCCTTTCATTCTTGCTTTTGTTGATTTACGATGATGTCATAACATATATAATGATTAAATTTATGCCTACAATATGTTCAGAACCTGATACTTGGTTTTGTAAACGTTGACGGCAGCTGCATGAGCAAGAATCTCATTATGACTAACAATGTATGGTTCGATGCCAGAATCTCCACCCAAACAAATAAATGGTGGTGCTTGTTATTTAGTGTGACTAATATACTAGATATTTGGTATATATCAATCAATTGATATACCAAAAATATATGGTAGATTAGATGTATATTTCATGAACATAATATCTTTCATTCGTGAAGTATACACATGAGCCTTCATTAGTTTGAATCTCTTTGATATACTTCATTAATAAAGAATTAGATATATTAGCTTTATTTTGGGACAATATGTATGGTAAGAGATTTAAACCTCTAACCTCTTGGTTGGATGTGTATGTCTTCTGCTAGTTGAACTGTGTTCGTGTTGGCAAATATATCATCGATATACTATATATCATTTTAATTATTATATATACTGATACACTAATGACATACTTGAAATTACATTCTTAGTGAGTATTGATATACTGCTATTACACCAATGATATATTTAAAATTGCATCATATTGATGTACTTTATAACAAATTTTGCATTCCACGACCTTCATAATACAACAACTATTAAAAATATATATCAATGATTTTTTGGTACAAAAATTAACAAGTCTATCATTGATGTATTTTACTACTTATAATCGGGTATATTAATCTTATTAATTATTTGAGTAATATAACAAATGAGGTATATCAATTCATAACAAGTATAGAAGACAAACATTTATGTTATAAAAGACAAAAATTACATTTAAAATATGTAAATAACACAACACCATTCAATAAAGAAAAAATGAAACATAAGGATAGTAATATATCAAGTATATCATTGGTATATCAACATTCATATATCAAGTATATCATTAATATATCAATACTCATAATTAGGTATATCAAAGGTTATGCTTATCAAATCTAGTATACATTCAATATATTAGGTATATCGGTTAATTGATATACTTTATATTTCGTATATCAGTAAATATTTCGTATATCAGATATACTACAAATATACCATTTGGTATACCAATAAGGGTAAAACTGGAATAATAAAAAAAATCGAAAATCAGATTTTAAAAGTTTTGCTATATTTGCAAATCTTAAAAAGCATGGTTAAATTTGCAAATATTCTAATATTTTTTGCTACTCATTACAATTTTCCAAACAATAATTTATTAGTTGAGAATACGAACAATGACAATCCACAAATAATGATTGTCAATATTGAAGAAATTTGGTCATAGAGATTACCTTTGGACCGATTGGGACTCCATTACGTTCAACTGCAATTAATCGAGAAAAATTAACATAACCAACGATCTGATTAAAATACTTAAATTTATAAAAATTCAATACATACTTGTAGTTTTTACTCGAGAATCAGTGGAGTAACTTGGTTTTGGACCAGGTTCGTCAGGATTGTTTTGTGCATACATACTAGTGTAGTAGTTTAATCCAATGAAATCATAAGAGCCTTTGATTAAAGTGGTTTCTGCCTCAGTAAACTTTGGTAATCTGTCCTTCACAAGTTCTCTCAAGATAGGTGGATAATCTCCATAGGTCAGTGGATGCAAGAACCTATCGTGCAGTTTGAATAGTTAAATTTATTGGTAACTTAATTAAACTTGCAAATCTAAATTTTATACTTACCAACCATAAGTGAAATCAAGAACTCGATGTACAGCCTTTTTATCTGCCACACTATCATTTGAATATGGAACATACCAAGACGAATCCAATGTGATACCAATCACACCTTTTTGTTGTGCCTACAAAATCCCAGATTATATTGTTGATATGTCTTGAATCTGTTAGGGTTCTTAACCTAATCTGTCATAATCTCTGTAATCTCTACATATGTTTTCTCCTCACTAATAAGATCATTCTCTTCCTCTGTTCGTGGATGCAGCTAACACACCGTAAATTCTGTGTTATTTCTTCTCCCTTTCATTATTGTTTTGTTGATTTACGATGATGTCATAACATATATAATGATTAAATTTATGCCTACAATATGCTCAAAACCTGATATTTTGTTTTGTAAACGTTGACGGCAGCTGCATGAGCAAGAATCTCATTATGAGTAACAATGTATGGTTCGATGCCAGAATCTCCACCCAAACAACGAAATGGTAGTGGCGAAGAAGAGCATCGACCAGGTGGCATAGCTCCCAAAGCATAGCCTGATTCACTGAAGGCACGTGGCTCGTTTAAAGTGATCCAATGCTTTACTCGGTCTCCAAATTCCTTGAAGCAAAGCTCGACGTAGTCTTCAAAATCATTCCTACAATTATGTCCAAAATTATATGTATTTATTCATGTATGTAGAAGGAGAAATTTTGACCAATCACAAATTGCCACGTCATTATTTAAAATTAATGACTTTATTACAAATAATTAAATTTGGGACCAATTATAAATGGACATGTGTCCCAAATTTAATTTGAAGACAAAGTTGGCTAATTATAAATTTTTTGAGTCAAATGTCCATTTGATCAATTAATTAAAAATAAATGATTTTGATCAAATTAATTAATTTGACCAATTAATTAAAAAAAATAATTAATTGGATCAAATTTGGTCTTTTAAATATTTGGGTCATGTGGTTTTTGGGTCAAATATAAACCAGACCCAAGACCAAATAGTTGAACCTAAGACCAATAAAGCCCAAGTCCAAGTTGTTAGGCCCAAAAGTCACCAGAGCCCATCCATGGAGAACTCTATAAATAGAGGAGTTCTCCTTCATTTCAAGGGTTCATAAATTCTACACTCTCACAAAGACAAGAGTTCAAAATTTCAAAACTCTCAAGCAAAACCAGAGAATTTTGAGAGACTCCACCAAGACTAAAGACTCTCAGAAATCCACAAGTCTTGAAAACCAAACACTCTTCAAAATTTCAACACTCTTTGAAGACCAAACACTCTTCAAGATCTAAACATTTCTTGAAGACCAAAGACTCTTCAAGACCCCAAGACTTCTTGAAGACTGAAGACCCTTCAAGATCGGAAAACCTCAACAATCCTTGAAGACCAAAGACTCTTCAAGACTCCAAGCAATTGATTGAAGCTTCAAACTCGAGATCAAGTGTTCCAGTCCTCGAGTGAAACACACTCACACACATAAGAGAGAGAATCAGAGGATTAAAGTTAGAGATTGTATACCCACACACATATTACATCAATACAAATATATTGTTTATTCCATGTGTCTCCATCTTCGAAGTTATGTGTGAACAATGTACATGGACTTGTTCAAAAGAGTTGACCATTCTTAATTTGTAATATAAGAGCTATGCTTTAGTATAAAATAGTTTCATGTTTTTCAAGCAAAATTTTGGTTTTTCTGGTTTTACGTGTTTTAGAAACAAACAATCTCTTTGTACTTGAGTTCAAAATCATTGGGTAGTGAACAGTGATTGGATGTATAAACTTTTAAGGGTAAAATACCTTTTTGGTCCCTCATGTTTCGGGTCAGTTTCCAATAGGTCCCTAGGTTTCAAAATTGAACAATCAAGTCCCCACTGTTTAAAAAATGCTTCTATTGAGTCCCTGAACCATTAATTTTTTTAACGGTGCTGACGTGGCGATAACAGTGCTGACGTGGCACGTTAAAAATATTAAAATATTAATTTTTAAATTAAAATAATAATTAAATAAATAAATTTTAAAAAAAAAATCTCACACTCTTTTTCCCCCAGAATCTCTCTCTTCTGTTCTTCCCCAACCGAATCCCTCTCTCTCCTCCTCCTTCCCCTCCCCGAATCCATCTCTCTTTTTTCTTCTATCATCTCTTCTTCTTCACCTCTCTTCTTCTTCATGCCTCACATGGCTGCAGCCAAATTCTTCAACAACAAAACAGTCACAGATTCCTCTCTCTCTCTTCTAGCTGTTTTAAACAGAGAATTACGCCAAAAAAGCTTCAAAAACTCAAAAATTTTCAAACCCCAAAAGCTCAATCAAGTTGCAGGCAGCAGATCTTCAAATATGAGCAAAAACATAAACATAAGTGTTCCCCAACTTCAGATCTAAACAAAAACCCCCTCCAATCTACAGATCTAAGAAAAAAAAAAGCGCAACCAAAACCCACACGAGCAGCAACTTCAAGCGGCGGCGACGAAGAAGAAGAAGGGTTGTGGCGGTAGGGTTTGAATAAGGCGGTGGAGGGCGGCGGCGGTGGGGTTTGAAGAAGAAGATGTTCCCATCTTCAGATCTGAGCAAAAACCCTCTCCAATCTTCAGATCTAAGCAAAAAAAAAAAAAAGCAACTGAAACCCACAAGAGCAGGAACTTCAACGATGTTCGAGTGGGGGGGTGGGTTTTATTTTAGGTTTGGGTTAAGAAGAAGGACTGTGGCGGCGGGGCTTGAAGAAAATGGTGGAGGGCGGCGGCGGGGCTTGAAGAAAACGGTGGAAGGCGGCGGCGGTGGGGTTTGAAGAAGAAGAGGGAGGGGCGGTAGGATTCGAAGAAGAATGAGAGAGAGGGACTCGAAGAGGGATGGAAGAAGAGAGAGAAGTGTGAGATTTTTTTTTGGGGAAGAAAACCAGAGAATCGTGGATGGGGAAGAGGAGAGAGAGTGTGAGATTTTTTTAAAATTTATTTATTTAATTATTTAAAATTTAATTATTATTTTAATTATAATTATATTATTATTTTAATTTAAAAATTAATATTTTAATATTTTTAACGTGCCACGTCAGCACCGTTATCGCCACGTCAGCACCGTTAAAAAAATTAACGGTCCAGGGACTCAATAGAAGCATTTTTTAAACAGTGGGGACTTGATTGTTCAATTTTGAAACCTAGGAACCTATTGGAAACTGACCCGAAACATGAGGGACCAAAAAGGTATTTTACCCAACTTTTAAATTTTACCAACGAGTTCTTGATAATAAGGTTAAAAAATTATTTAGGCTCCGTTTGATAACCATTTGGTTTTTGGTTTTTGGTTTTTGAAAATTAAGCCTACAAACATTATTTCCACCAATAAGTTTATGTATGTGTTGTTATCTATCTTCTTCCCATATTTTCAAAAATCAACTCAAATTTTGAAAACCTAAATTTTGAAAACTAAAAAGAAGTAGGTTTTCAAAAACTTGTTTTTTTTTTTTTTGGAATTTGGTTAGGAATTCAAATGTGTATCCTTAACAAAGTTGAAAACCATTGTAAGGAAATTTTGGGAGAAAACAAACTTAATTATTGGCTCCGTTTGATAACCATTTTGTTTTATGTTTTCTGCTTTTGTTTTTCATTTTTTAAAAACAGAGTTGTTTGATAACCATTTCTGTTTTTTGTTTTCTTTTTTTTAAAAACATTTTTGAAATTATAAGCAAATTTCAAAAACCAAAAAAAGTAGTTTTCAAAAACAGATTTCTGTTTTTCAAAAACTCATTTTCCTTCTCATGTTTATTTTTTTACCTATTTTATCTATCTCTCTCCAACAAATTCCTTTTTTAAAAAAAAATCTCTCTAAAACATTTTTCTCTCTCTCAAATTTTCTCTCTCAAATTTTTTTTTCCTCTATAACTTATCTATTTCTAAAAACTTGTCCATAACTTTTCTCTCCTTCATAAACATATTCTAACTTTTCTTTTGAAAAAAAAATCGCCAAAATTTTCTCTTGCTACAACTTTTCTTTATTTTTCTAATTTATCGTTATTTCTTTAGCATATCATTTACTCGTAACTTTACTATCCCTCTAAAAGCTCTCTTTTTATTTAATTTTTCTATCTAAACTTTATCTCTTCTACTCTAACTTTTTTTCTTTTTTCTCTAACTAATATCTTTTATGGAGTCTAGCTAATATTCTCTCTCTAAACATTTTCTTTCACGTCTCTAAATTTTATATGTTTAACTTTTTTCTTGAAAACATTTATATTTGTGTCTCTGAATTTTTGTTTCAATATCTCTACACATTTTTCTCTCTCTAAAACATCTTTTCATCTTTCTAATTTTTTAAAAACTGAAAACCAAAAATAGTTATCAAACAAGTTTGGTTTTCTATTTTTTAAAAACAAGAAAAAAAAAACAATTATCAAACATATGTGGTTTTTGTTTTTAAAAAACAGAAAACCAAAAACCAAAAACTGAAATGGTTATCAAACGGGACCAATAATTAGATTCCTAAACAAGCAGTAAAGTTTTGTTTGGACTCGATGATAAATTTATGAGTAAAAGTACACTTTTAAGCCCTATGGTTTGGGGTTGAATATTAATGTTAAAAAATCTTATTCCTGTCTGGGGTCTTTAAAACTAGGGGGTTTTTTTTTTAATATTAAATTCTTTGTTTTAGTTTCAAACTTTTTAACATATTTTTTAAATTTTAGTCAAAATATGCTAAAAAAATTTTTTTTTCATAAAAAGTGTCATAATTAGTTTATTATTACCTTATGAGGATTATTTCAAAATCTACTATTTTTGTAGAAAATATAAAAATCTCATTAAAAAAAAAAAACTCTTACACAATTTGATGACCCAAGAAGCCTTTATATTCATCTTCTAGAGCTTGAGGAACATCAAAATGAAGAAGTGTGATAAAGGGTTGGATACCTACAAACCAAAACAACATGATCATTTGTTAACCAATTAATTACACAAAATAATCTGAGATTAATAATAAATATTACAATAATACTCACCATTTGCAAGCAACTCATTGATCAAGTTGTTGTAGTACTCAATCCCTTTCTTGTTCACTCCTCCACTAAGTTTTCCTTCTATAATAATAACAAATGGGAAGAAAAGGTATATTTTAAATTTTTGTGAAATAAATGAGTAGATTTAATAATTAAAAAAAAGTTGGTGTTAATTTGAATTCTTTTTTACATGATTTTTCAAATTTGAAGTATTCATTAAGGAATTTTTGTTAGCATCTTATTTTATAACCCAAGTTTTCGTAATAGTTTTATAAACTTGTGATTGAAACAATTTTAAAGGTTGAGATGCAAAAGGACTAAACTTGTACCCAAGAACACAAGTATGTAAAAGTGTTTTATAACAAAGTCGTTTTTAATATAAACATGAATCGAGTGATTGTTTATTAAGGTTATTACAGTCGTGTCTAATAAAATATCTACTTACAAATTCATAAAGAAAAATAAAGGCTAAATATATACTTTACTTCATAACGTTTAGGTCTTTTTTTTTTTTCTTTAATTTGGTCTCTATTCTTTTAACAGTTTCAATTTCATCGTTTTATGTATTGATTATTCTTTTCAATCAAGTCTTGGTTGTTACAAAACATTGAAATTAACTAATAAAATGATGATATAAAATTAAAATATACTTTATTAATTAAATCGGAAATAATTTATTTTTTTAATTTGATGAAATAAATCTTTCACTCATCCATTAAATTAGAAAAAAAAAACTAACAAATTAAACTAATATGAGTTAGTATACCTATGTGGAGTTATATTCAAGTTGGTAAGTTTGTTACTTGGGAGTTAATTCGTGTAAGGACACATCTGTCATTTCGCTTTTCTTTATAAAAAAAAAAAAGAAAAAAAGGACATTTTGGACATTAGTATTTGTTATGAATAAAAAAAAGTGAAAATTTTGGAGAATTTGAAGTGGAGACACATGTGTTGGTGATGTGGGTAAATTGACTAGGTGTTAAGTGGTAAATAAATTAAAAAAAAAAAACAAAAGAAAAGAAAAATTAAAAAAAAAATGAAGACCCAAGCCCAAGAAAAAGGTTTTTAAAAAAAAACTAGAAAAAGGATTTTAACAAAAAAAAAAAAAAAAAGAAAAAGAAAAAAATTGTGGCTTCACGCGAGCGACATATGAAAAGGCAAAAAAAAAAGAAAAAAGAAATGAAAGGACATGTTCTTGGTGGGTTGAAAAACAGAGAGAAGGAGAGAAATTGAGGGATAAAAAGAAGGAGATTTCGAGGGGCAAGTCACTGTAATTTCGCTGGAATTTTATCGGAAAAGCTTGAGTTTCAACTCGAGTTGATTGAACAGAGTAAGTTAGCTAGAGTCTACCACGAGTCTCTTTGAATTGATGCATATCATTTATTGTATATAAAGAGAATGTAATTATTGTTGTGTATAGGTTGAGAGAGGGAGACTAGACAATAGGTTTCTTTGCATTTACGAGGTCTGTTGTCGTCACAACTTGTTTTGAGTTCAATAGGATAATCTAGGACGAGGTGTGACACTTTGCATCTAACATTTTCATAATTTACAAATCTATTTCAATTAAGAATTTTTTAATTCACAAACTTTAACTCTTCATAGTTCTTTTAAAATTTAGAAATTCTAAACAACACCAGCAACATTAATATTGTTATAGGCAATTTTGGACCACCGGACGCACAAGGAGGTGACGAGGACGTCCGGGCGAAAATAGGGCTAGGAGACCGAGCTCGAGGAAGAACCGACCAAAGGGCCGGGCCAACTTGGCCGACCCATATGGTCGGCCCGCTTGCGGGGGCCGAGCTCGGTCACCTCCTCTCGGTCCCTGATGCCTCTAGCCGCCCCGGTTTCGCCTGGTTTGTCCCGAAACGCCTCCGAATTCCTAAAAACCCTAGGAGCACGAGCAGGTATTTATACTCCTCTTCGCCACTGAAGAAGGGGACCCAAACTCAATTCTCGACTCTCTTCTCTTGCTCTCTAGCTCTCCTCTTCCGTTTTCTGACTTAAGCATCGGAGGCGGTGTGAGTAGCACCACACCGGTGTGCAGGTTTTCCCTTTTGTAGGCCACGTCTTCCCCCTCATCTACAAATTTACCGTTGGTGGCACGTGAAGGTCAGGTGAGTTTCCTCTGACCAAAATCGACCATCAACAGTTGGCGCCATCTGTGGGGAAGAAAGCTTGCCAAATCTGCATATCGGTCATTCCATGAGTAAGGGGATGGAGAAGATAAATCAAGACATAAACGCAGAAAATTCGGATGGTGACCGCCACCAGCGGAGGTCACGGGAAGAAGGCCGAGATCGGCCTCGGATCGAATCTCCTCGTCCTCGGTCTCCACTGCCCTCATCCCGAGAGAAGCAAGCTGATCTAAAATTTGATGCTCTCGAAAACAAAGTAAGTGCGATGGATCATAATTTGTCCAGGATACTTCGTATCTTGGATAGAGCTGGTCCTAGCACTAAAACCCCTGATGAGAGGTTGGTTAGGGATCCGAGGAAGGGGAAGGAGCCCATGGAGCACACTCCAGAATCGGAGACGAGATCGAAGGGAAAGAAGACTAGCAGCATGACCAGCAAGATCAGGGGGCTCAAGCCTACTGGTCGTACAATCTTGAGGAGTCCAGAGTCAAGCACATTTAGGGGACGTGACTACACAGTTTCTACCCCAAGCTATGGTCATACTAAGACAGACCTGAGGAATTTGATCGAGGAGAAGCGCAGGAGTGCCAGAACTGCCGAATCCGAGGCCAGAGCTGCCGAAGCTGAAGCCAGGGCTGTTGAGGCCGAGGCCAGAGCAGCCGAGGCCGAGGCTAGGTTGGCCGAGGCCAGAGCAGCCGAGGCCGAGGCTAGGTTGGCCGAGGCCGAGGCCAAGAAGGACAGCCTCCCTTGGAAGACTGAGCTTCTTAACGCACTAAAGGAGCTTGGAAATCCACAGGGAGACCTGCCTAAGTTGAAGGACTCAGGAGAGCAAGACATGGAAGAACTACTCGACCAAGTCGACCCACCTTTCACAGAAGAAGTCATGAAAGTCGAGGTGCCCCAGAAGTTCAAGGTACCAACATTCAAACCGTACGATGGCAAGAAAGACCTCGTGCAACATCTAAACGCCTACAAAAATTGGATGGACTTCCACGGTGTCTCAGACGCAATCAGGTGTCGCGCATTCTTTTTCACTCTAACAGGATCAGCCAAGCACTGGTTTGAAAGATTGAAGAGAAGGTCCATCGGCTCTTTCAAGGAGTTAGCCCGAGCATTCCTTGCCCAGTTCATGGGAGCCAGAGAACAGCGCAAGCCTCACATCAACCTCTTAACAGTCAAACAACAGCCGGGTGAGAGCTTGTGTGATTATATAACACGTTTTAATGACGAAGCACTACAGGTTGAGGGGTACAGCGAGGGAGCAGCCCTAGTAGCCATAACAGCCGGACTGGAAGACGAGAGACTGCTCAATTCAATAGGTAAGAGCCAACCTCGAACCTATGCGGAGTTTGTCTCTCGGGCACAAAAATACATGAGCGCAGAGGAGTTGCTCAAGTCAAAGAAGTCAGAGCGTGAACACAAGAGGTCTTCTTCATCTGACCACAACAGTAGGAAGGATAAGAAGCAGCGGACCGACGAGGGAGGCCGAGGCCGACCAGACCGAGCACATCCCTTTGGTAAGTTCGAGAAATATACGCCAACAGCTGTTCCACAGGAGAAAGTACTGATGGAGATCCGAAATACGGGACTCCTGAAATTCCCGGGGAGGATGAAGTCGAATCCTGATAGAAGAGACAAGAGCCAGTATTGCCTTTTCCACTGGGACCATGGACATTCAACTAGGAATTGTATTCAGTTGAAGGATGAAATCGAAGCACTGATCCAGAATGGGTATCTGAAGGAGTTCATCGGTGAGCCCAAGGCCGAGGCCGACCAAAGATGGCCGAGACAAAGAAGAACCCCTACGGGAGATCAGGACCATCTTTGGAGGACCAGCTGGAGGAAGTTCAAGCAGGAAGAGGAAAGCTATTGTCAGGGAAGCAATGTTCGAACCGGAGTATCGAGGTATGTACTCTGTCCATCTATCAAAGGCGCCCCCCCTTTGGAGTTCACCGAGGCTGAGGCAGCAAGCATTCATCAGCCACATAATGATGCCCTGGTGGTCACTCTAATTGTAGCCAATGTGAAAATCCATCGGATCCTAATTGATGGAGGAAGCTCGGCTGATGTCCTTTCTTTAACAGCCTTTAAAGCCATGCAGTTAGAGAGGGAACTCTTAAAGCCAAGCCTTACCCCACTTGTAGGATTTGGAGGAGAGAGAGTGACCCCAGAAGGTAGCATAGAACTTCCTGTGACCTTTGGAGATAGACAGAATGCAGTGACAAAGATGATAAACTTCCTAGTTGTGGATTGTATGTCAGCCTACAATGCAATCCTAGGAAGGCCAACCTTGCATGAGATGAGGGCCATAGCTTCAACTTACCATCAGTTGCTGAAGTTTCCAACTCCGAATGGTGTGGGAGTTGTCAAAGGAGAACAGAAGGAATCAAGAGAGTGTTACTGGACCGGGCTGAAAACAGTTAAACCACAGAGGGCCGAGGCTGACCAGAGGATGAGCCGAGGCCGAGCAGGATGCACTTCCACCGATACTGAATCTGAACTTATGGAGTTTTAGGGCCTCTTATTTATTGCATTTTATCATGTAATTAGACATTGTCTATTTTTGTTTCTTCCTCTAGTATAAGCTGAGTAGTTTTTCTTATTTGATTTCATTCAAGTGTAAAATTTCAATTAAATGTCGAAGCCCTATTGATTCACCATTAAAGTTCAGTATTCAGGAGTGGCACAAGACAACCGATTCAAGCATCACGAAACGCGAGCCTGGACCGCCGAGTCTACCTCGCCCCATCGGCTTGAGACAATGTGAGCCTGGACCTTGGGTCTACCTCACGAGCCATCACTTTTTGCGAGCCTGGACTACCGAGTCTACCTCGCCTCATCCAGCTTGAGATTACGTGAGCCTGGGCCAACGAGTCTACCTCACCTCATCTGGCTTGAGCACCTTCATATCAGGCGAGCCTGGACTACCGAGTCTAACTCGCCTCATCCAGCTTGAGATTACGTGAGCCTGGACCAACGAGTCTACCTCACCTCATCTGGCTTGAGCACCTTCATATCAGGCGAGCCTGGACTACCGAGTCTACCTCGCCTCATCCAGCTTGAGATTACGTGAGCCTGGACCAACGAGTCTACCTCACCTCATCTGGCTTGGGCATCTTCATATCAGGCGAGCCTGGACTACCGAGTCTACCTCGCCTCATCCAGATTGAGACTATGTGAGCCTGGACCACGGAGTCTACCTCACCTCATCTGGCTTGAGCATCCTCACATTGGGCGAGCCCGGACTACCGAGTCTACCTCGCCTCATCCAAACTTGAGATTGCATGAGCCTGGACCACCGAAGTCTACCTCACCCAAGTCTACCTCACCTCAGAGCTCAGACACTTGCTCAAGCACTTCATGTAAGTCAAGCTCACCTGGCGGAGGCCGAGACCAAGCACCTCTTGCCAAAGCCGAGCACCTCTTGCCGAGGCCGAGCACAAACTTTAAAGGTATTCTCCTATTTACTCAACTATACTTTATGTTTTAATGAAGTTTTACTTGAGATTGGGGGCTGCAAAGGGGATATGCACTCCCTATTAAACAAAAAGCAAGTAACAGGGGATATGCACTCCCTATTAAACGAAAGGCACACTAGCTTAGCATGTCTAACCAATGGTTACATGTTCTGGCTTACTCTCCTATTATTTTCCTACAAAGACTAACATATGAATGCAGGGAGCTAAGTTTTGAGCTAAAAGGGGCATGAGGCCGAGGCCGGCCTAGCCTCTTCCCTCATTCATCTTTTTGCAGAAATTAACTTTTTGATGCAGGATCGTGAGATCTTCGGGGTCCAGGGGCGAAGCGCCCGGTGGGGGTTCAGGGGCAACACCCCCTAAGCAAAATTAGAAAAATGCTCGGCCTCTTCCCGAGGCCGAGGCCGAGCCGACAAGCTAAAAGGGGGATGGCAGTGCTTAGCCTCTTCCCGAGGCCGACCAGCACCAATTTTGTAATCCCTCACCTTTTCTCATTTCTATCTCACCTAACCCCTATTCAGGGAGTTTTGTTTTGTCTATTTCTATCCCATAATGCAGGATAGCAATGAATCCGCACGAAAGTCAGCACAGAGCAAGGATCATTACTCTTAAATCGGGCTTAAGGAGCTCAACCGATAGCACTAAGCCACACCTGAATCCCAATTCAAGAGTGGGGGCTTAATGTTATAGGAAATTTTGGACCACCGGACGCACAAGGAGCTGACGAGGACGTCCGGGCGAAAATAGGGCTAGGAGACCGAGCTCGAGGAAGAACCGACCAAAGGGCCGGGCCAACTTGGCCCGACCCATATGGTCGGCCTCGGCCCAAGGCCGAGGCCTACCATTCGGCCCGCTTGCGCGGGCCGAGCTCGGTCACCTCCTCTCGGTCCCTGATGCCTCTAGCCGCCCCGGTTTCGCCTGGTTTGTCCCGAAACACCTCCGAATTCCTAAAAACCCTAGGAGCACGAGCAGGTATTTATACTCCTCTTCGCCACTGAAGAAGGGGACCCGAACTCAATTCTCGACTCTCTTCTCTTGCTCTCTAGCTCTCCTCTTCCGTTTTCTGACTTAAGCATCGGAGGCGGTGTGGCTAGCACCACACCGGTGTGCATGTTTTCCCTTTTGCAGGCCACGTCTTCCCCCTCATCTACAAATTTACCGTTGGTGGCACATGAAGGTCAGGTGAGTTTCTTCTGACCAAAATCGACCATCAACAAATATCTTACTTGGCAAAACTCTTGACCAAGCAATCGAAAATCTGTAAACATCAAAGTCCAAGTTCTTCATAATGGCAACATCTTCCTACGTTAGACAGACGAAGTATCGATCAATTTTGCATAATATTTTAAAAAATGACTTTGAATAATAAATAATAAAATCTAAACTATTTTTATTTTGTTGATCGTCCTTTACACACCTTGTATCGATTATATGAATCAAGGGCAACATCTCCATTGCTACGATCTGCAATTCTTTCTGCAATTTTCACAAACAAACAATAAGATTATAACTTTATTTTTTGTAGTATTCAAATTTCAAAGTGACTTCTTTAAAATTAAAACTATCTTTAAACTTCTATAATAGTTGTCTACTCTATAATAATCCATTATTCAGGTGCATACTTATATCTATTAATATTCGATTTAATTTTGCTATAATTGTTGTTAGCCCAAAATATATAAATCATTTAAACCCTATTTAATGCATATAGAAGAGATTAAAAATAGAAAGAATTATGAAAAAAATGCAATGAAAAAAAAAACCTGGGTATTGGTGGGTGTAGTTATCCCAAATACTTGGCCTTTTACCATCCTCAAACGAAGCTCCTTCGTACTAAATAAGAGGTACATAGAATCGTTAAGAGAAAATAAAATAAAGTTTTCTTCTTTTTGAGTTTAACAACATTTGGGGTGGGGGATTCGAACGTCTAACCTCTCGGTCAAGGGTACATGCCAATTACCATTGAGCTATGCTCGTTTTGGCAAAAATAAAATAAAATAAATAATTGTTCTTTGAATGTCAAAACACATTCTTTTTGTTCAAATTTTTTTATTTTATATAACATTTGTGTTTATGGGCTCTCATTTCGAAGAATTAGTCTATCTATATGGAAGATTTTGGAGTTCTCTAAACCTTAAAACGAGGGAGAGAATAATCTAAAACTTTGCTATATTTCTAGTATTCATGCATACAATAAAGTTATACAATCAAAAGATCAGCAAGCCTTTCAAACTAATAACAATATATAGTAACTTATAGAATCAAAAGTTATTAATTGATCTTATTGCTTGGCATCCATAACAAGAGAGAAGATTGACTTAATTCAAAGATATTTATTTTTCCAACAACTTATGATGTTATATTTATTTTATTTCATTTTATAATGAATTTTAGGAATGAAAAAAAAAAAGTTATAAAAACAATGCTTTTTTTAAAAAAATTATATATCATTAGGGGAAAAAAAAAATTCTTTTTTTTTTTTTTTTTTTTGACAATAGAAAATCCCTCTAAAGCTTGAATATCTTTAAAAAAAAAAAAAAAAGAGGAATAAGAATTGGAAACTTGAGAACCACCCGCATAAAACACATGTTTCTCGAAAATAGAATAAGGACAAACAGAGAAACATAAATATTAATTGAATAATACTTGGTTGTATAATGTTAGGCCGAGATCTCCTTATATATCCTATTAAAATCTTGATAACTTTTTCAAAAAAAAAAATCTTGACAACTAAGAAAGAGAAAGGTAGAAATTAAGAAAAAAAAAAATCTCTCTTTTGATTATCAACATTTTAATGGTGGTGTGTATGCAACCAAATATTGTGGGATATTAATTTTAATTTGGTCTATCGGAACTCGAAAATGTAATACAACTCTTTAGACCTGATAAGCAGAAGATGATGTGCCAAAAACGAAGCCATTTGGAAAGCAGCTTCGATTAACTACATCCATGTGTGTAGGGGTTACATCGGAATCTGCAACTACAAGAAGAAGAAGAAGAACAAAGCAAATGTAGCCAAAGCCATGTTGGAAAGCCATTTTATTTTTGGAGATGATTGTTTCCCTACATAGCAAGGCCTTCTTATAACGGTCACAAGGATCATTAGAAGACAAAAAAATACCTTACAAACTTGTCCCCTTGTTTGGGACCCCTGAATTTGTGAGGATGGTAAAGGGCGAAGTATTTGGGATAACTACACCCACCAATACCCAAGTTTTTTTTTTTTTTCATGGCATTTTTCTCATACTTCTCTCTATTTTTAATCTCTTGTATATGCATTAAATAGGGTTTAAATGATTTATATATTTTGGATAACAACAATTATAGCAAAATTAAATCGAATATTAATAGACATAAGTTGCACATGAATATAGAATGGATTATTATAGTGTAGACAATTATTATAGATGTTTAAAGATAGTTTTTAATTTTAAAGAAGTCACTTTGAAATTTGAATACTACAAAGAATAAAGTTATAATCTTATTGTTTGTTTGTGAAAATTGTAGAGAGAATCGCAGATCATAGCAATGGAGATGTTGCCCTTGATTCATATCATCGATACAAGGTGTGTAAAGAACGATCAACAAAATAAAAAAGGGTTTAGATTTTATTATTTATTATTCAAAGTCATTTTTTTTAAATATTATGCAAAATTGATCGATACTTCGTCTGTGTAACGTAGGAAGATGTTGCCATTATGAAGAACTTGGGCTTTGATGTATACAGATTTTCGATAGCTTGGTCAAGAGTTTTGCCAAGTAAGATATTAATATTGTTGGTGTTGTTTAAAATTTCTAAATTTTAAAAGAACTATGAAGAGTTAAAGTTCATGAATTAAAAAAATCCTTTATTGAAATAGATTTGTAAATTATAAAAACATTAGATACAAAGGGTCAATCCGACCCGTCCCAAATTATCCTATCGAACCCAAAACAAGAGATGACGACAACAGACCCTGTAAGTGCAAAAAAAACCTATTGTCAAGTCTCTCAGCTCTTAGCCTATACACACACAACAATAATTACATTCTTTATATACAATAAATGATTTGCATCAATTTGAAGAGATGGGTGACAGACTTTGACTAACTTATCCTGTTCAATCAACTTTGGTTGAAACTCAAGCTTTTCCGACGAGATTCCAACGAGATTCTAGTGACTTACCCGTCGAAATCTCATTTTTTTTTTCTCCCTCAATTTCTCTCCTTCTCTCTGTTTTTCCACCCACCAAGTTTCTCTCCTTCTCTATGTTTTTCCACCCACCAAGAACGTGTCCTTCCATTTCCTTTTTTTTCCTTTTCGTATGTGGGTCGAATGAAGCCACATTTTTTTTCTTTTTCTTTTTCTTTTTAAATCCTTTTTCTAGTTTTTTTTAGAAAACCTTTTTCTAGGTTTTTTTTAAAAAACTTTTTTCTAGAAGTTGGTCTTGGACCTTCATTTTTTTCATTTTTCTTTTGTTTTTTTTTTCTTATTTTTTGTTTACCACTTGACACTTGTCAATTTACCCACATCACCAACACGCATGTGTCTCCACCTCAAATTCTCCAAAATTTCCATTTTTTTTATTCATAAAAAATACTTAAGGTCCAAAATGTCCTTTATATATATATATATATATATATATAAAGATAAGCTAAATGACAGATGCGTCCTTACACAAAGCATATTTAATATTCTTCTACTCCTTGACTCTCAAGTTGTTAAACTTACCGACTTGAATATAACTCCGCAATTATATATATATATATATATATATATATATATATATATATATATATATATATATATATATATTCAAACATAAAATTTGATGATTTTAGTTGTGTTTCATTACAATTTTATTTTTTTAAAACTAATTTTAAATAATGTCTTCGTTGATGAAAAAAAAAATCTTTAAAAACTTGGGAAATAATTTTTTTTTTTTAAATGTTACAAGATTTTAAAAAACAAATTGTTAACAAGAACAAGCATATGATTTTTTAGAGTATAAATAGAAACAATATTCATATGTACGTATTAAAATATTCATTGAATTAACTTTTATGAAAAAAAAATATATAAATTTATATAATTAAGGATATTAATTAAATAATTTTAATTAGTTAAAGAAACTTATTTTATTCCATCAAAATTATTCCTTCATTTATTTTTTATTAATAATTTGATTTTTTTTATTTATTAATTTATTTAAATTACATAAGTTTCATAATTAATTCCATAAAATAAATACAAACATAATTGGTTCTCATGAAATTCAACCAAACATAGTTATCTTTGATTCCAAACAATATTATTCTCAAACATATTATTTCCAAACATCCTTTTTATTCTCATGCATCTATAAAATCTTAAACCAAAAGGCTCCACAGTTACTTTCTAAAACTTTAACAAATTTTTATTAACCTCAACAAAAATAAAATTGTCCAAATATAAAAAATTTAAAACAAATTTTTTTATTGAACAAGAGTGAAAATATATATTTAATGCCCGACATATCTTTCAATACATGTGCTTTTGAGAGCTCCATTTTACCAACATCAATATTTTCATCCTTGATATAAATAGTGCATATGTTCAAACATTATTATTGGATGAATACAATTGAAAAGGATGAGATTCTACCTATATTCTCCCATTGAAGGGTTTGAACATCACATGTGAATTGGAAACCTCTCTCAGCCATCAATGTCATTCATCTTCCTAACGGGAAGAGTGTCCATTCACCAAATGATCTAGTGTTTGAGGAAACGCTTGAACCAATGAGCTGAGCTTTTAGGATATCTTTTTGATCCATCTTTATAGTCAACAAAGTTGATGCCAAATCTTACGGTATAACCGCTCGACCATTCAAAGTTATCCAACAATGACCATGCAAAATAGCCTTTTACTCTCGTGCCATCCCTTAAAAAAAATTGTAACATTTAGATATTTGTTAGAGAGAGTAAAGAAGTGGAAAAAGAAGAGAGAAATGTTGAAAGGCTCACTCAATTATTGCTTTTTGTAGGAAATAGAGATGAGCTCTATAGTAATCAATTCTGAAGTTGTCCACAAGTGCTTCCTTTAGAGAGAGGGAGGCATTGTTAAACTCATCAACTCCTGCAATAGAAACCAAGTATATATAAGAATGGGTTATGGATGTACTGTTGAAAGAATCGAAAAAATGTGTTCAAAGTCGATTATCTCATAATCTGATCCATGGATAAAGTTCTATTGGGACATCTTTATGCTCGGAAAAGAGTATTCAACTCGAATAAGAGCAAGTTGTCAATTTGCTCAAGAGTGGAAAAATAGATATACGACTAGTTGATAAAGAGATTTCTATTATCCTTTATGCGATATGAGGATTGTTTTGATGCACACATAATTTTTCATATCAATTACAAGTGGGATAAAACCAATCACCAGTGGAAGAAATTTTGGGTGGAATTCTTAAGTAAAACTTTAAAATCTTGGTAGAAATATAGAGAGTTTGTAATTAACATACCATTCTCTGTTATATAGATGAGGGGATTATTGTACTTTGCTTTCGTATACAGAAGCACGTCTCGAATGCCTCTAGGGTAAACTGCCAGCCATGGTGAAGCCGCTATCGGACCGATGGGAATGCCATTGCGCTCGGTCGAGAGGTTGGCACGAGCGTCGGAGAAGTAGGTGGCTCGGTTAGCATTGGGAGGCGGCGTGTATTCAGCATAATTAGCAGTGTAGTAGTTTAATCCAAGAAAATCAAACGACCCTTTCACCGACTCAGATTGCTCTTGTGTGAACTTTGGTAGTCTTTTCCCCACAAGGGACTTCATGCTCTTTGGATAATCTCCAAACGTCAATGGATCCATGAACCTAAATTTTGGTAACAATGTCAATAATGTATATGATGTTCTCTCTATGTTGTGGGAAAATTAAATAGAGTTATTGAGATTATTTTAGTCTCTTTTGTTTTGAGAGTTTTAATCTGATTTCTAGTGTTTAAGAAAATTTCAAAAATTTTAAATTTGTGTCTAACAAGTCTAACTTTAAAAAGTTATCTGATCTCTTTAAAAATTAAATAGGTTCAATTGGGTTGGGTGAAGTTAAACTTTTTATATTTCTTATGCTGATTGGATTTTTGAAGTTCGTAGAACTATTTTCTTTTTCTTTTCTTTTCTTTTTTTTTTTTTTGGAGTTTTCAAGGAGGGAATGAGAAAAAGTTTGAATTTTAGAAGGAGAAAGCCAAAAAACCAAAGCATTATTATCAATGCCTAGCATTATTATAAAAGTTATTGTAATAAAGTGAAATAAAAGATTAAAAAAAAAATTATATTAGGAACAGTCTTGTTTATTTGAAAACAAAACATCAAGGCCTCGTTTGAGGACCATGATTTAGATTTTTGTTGAGTTTAAAAATACAACTTTCTCTGTGAGTTCTTTGGCTCGTTTTCTACTTTTTAAACATGTTTTTCAAAATCCAAATCAAAATTTGAAAACTAGGTCCCGTTGATAACCATTTCAATTTTTTGTTGTTGGTTTTCTATTTTTTTTTTTATAAAAAAACTTTTATGTTTGAACTGTTTTTTATAAAAAGTAGAAAACCAAACTTGTTTGATAATTGTTTTTGGTTTTCAGTTTTTAAAAAATTAGAGAGATGAAAATATGTTTTAGAGAGAGAAAAATGTGTAGAGACGTTGAAACAAAAGTTTAGAGACACAAATATAAATGTTTTCGAGAAAAAAGTTAAACATAGAAAATTTAGAGACGTTAAAAAAAAATATTTAGAGAGAAAATATTAGTTAGACTCCATAAAAGATATTAGTTAGAGAAAAAAGAAAAAAAAGTTATAGTAGAAGAGATAAATTTTAGATAGAAAAATTAAATAAAAAGAGAAATTTTAGAGAGATAGTAAGGTTAAAAGTAAAAAAATATGCTAAAGAAATAATGATAAATTAGAAAAATAAAGAAAACTTGTAGCGAGAGAAAATTTTGGGAGTTTTCTTTTTTAAAAGAAAAGTTAGAATATGTTTATTAGGGAGAAAAGTTATGGATAAATTTTTAGAAATAGATAAGTTATTAGAGGAAAAAAAAGTTTTGAAAGAAAATTTTTTTAGAGAGAGAAAAATGTTTTAGAAAAAAAAAATTTTGCTGGAGAGAGATAGATAAAAAAGGACAAAAAAAGCATTAAAAAAAATTAGTTTTTGAAAAACAAAAATCGATTTTTAAAAACTACTTTTTTTAGTTTTTGAAATTTGCTTATAATTTCAAAAACTTTTTAAAAAAACAGACAACAAAAAACAAAAATGGTTATCAAACAACCCTGTTTTTTTAAAATGTAGAATTGATTAATGATTTTTCAAACACAAAATTAAAAATTTAAAGACCTATTAGACAAAGAATTGAAAATTTTAAGTACCTATTAAATATTTTTAAAAGTTTAAAGGACAGAAACAAAATTACAAATTTAGAGACCTGACACTTTTTAAAATTCAAAGATCAAGTAGACGCAAACTTGTAAGTTCACATGGAGATGGAAAAGAATATTTTCCTCCTAATTTCTTTTTATACATTATTATTAGTTATTTTCCCTTCTTTTTATGAGAAGCCAAGGTAACATCAAGAGCCAATAGTGAGGGCCAACCAAGTCCAACTAAAAGTTTTTATCAAAAAAAAAAAAAAAAAAAAAAAAAAAAAAAAAAAAAAAGTCCAACTAAAAGTAAAAGTTACATATTCAAACGAAAATGATTATATTCCACATATGGATGACATATGATGGCATCCCAAATGCCAAATCAAATTATGGCAAGTGCATCAAAAAAAAAATTATGGCAAATAGTGATCACGCCATTTTTTTAAATATCATAAATTGCACAATTATGACAAATAAAATTAAAACAAGATCCATAATAGAATACTTTTTTTTTTTTCTTTTCTACTTATCCTCCTATATACTTATTTATCAAAGCCTTCATAAAATAAAATACTTGAACAAAAAGATAGGTCATAGTAAGCAAATAATTAGTATGTACTTTCGATCAAGAAGTTAGAAGTTTGGATCTTCCGACTCCTGATTATTGTTCAACTCAAAAAATGAACAAAAGATATAAGCCTAGATTGAGTTTCTTTTTTTTTTTTCTTTTTCTTTTTTTTTAAAAGAAAGCCTAGATTGAGTTTCTATTAAAATGTTTTTTTAAGCAAGATATTAAAATAGAATATGTTTAAAATTTTATAAACCGAAATAAATAGGAAAGTTTAGGTCTCATTTGAGTTTTTTTTTTTGAAAATTATGTTTGTTTTCTCTCGATTTTCTTACTGGTTTTCATATGTTAAGGACATATTTGACTTCCTGGCTAAATTCCAAAAACAAAAACAAGTTTTTGAAAACTACTTTTTTTAGTTTTCAAAATTTGACTTGTTTTTTTTTTTTAACATTGGAGGAAGGTAGATAACGATACAAAGAAACTTATAGATGGAGGAAGTGTTTACCAGCTTAATTTTCAAAATTAAAACTAAATAGTTATGAAAGAAAATAGGGAATAGAATAACATTTGAATCAAAGTAAAAGAAAAAGAAGGAAAAAGAAATGGTTACCAGCCAAACATGAAATCAAGAGCTCTATATGCAGCATTTTGCTGTTTTCTTGCATTTGAAACTGGAACAAACCAATGTGACACTAGGGTTATTCCAATCAAACCCTTTTGAGATTTCTGCAAATAAAATCTAAGCTCATTTCAATTTCACATCAACATATAATTTCAAATACAAATAATAAGATAAAAAATAATAATTCTTCCAACCAAATTAACATTGCAATAAATATGCAAGATAATGAAATAAGTGAGGAAGGAAGGAATTCGACTCTCAAAACACTCAGGTCCGTTTGGAATACATTTTAATTTAACTGTTTCTCAAGAATGCATTTTTTCAAAAACATTTTGTATAAAAATTATTTAGAATTTAAACACTCATATATGTTTGGTTATATTTCCTCATAAGTATTTCTATCTACAAGTTATTATATACTTAAAAACTCATTTAAAAAAATTCGGTTTCAAGTGTTTCTCTCAAAATGGTTTATTTTTTAATAAGTCATTTTTATTAGTAGTTGTCAAACACTAGATTATTTTTATTTTATTTTTTTCAAAATTAAACACTTGAAAAGTTAAACCAAACATACCCCTAACTCTATCCTTTCTACCTTTCAACCAAAACAATATATTCAACCCGAACATATTCATATTTTGTCAACATATCCGATTTATCAAACCCTCCTATCACATTATAAATCACATCCACACATATCAACAAATAACTCATCATGTTGAATGATTTGTGTGACTAATGGACACATTTAGAAAACTTTTAACTCTACCTTTTAGTTGACACTTTTTTTTAGTACATCAACATTTAGGGTGGGGGATTCGAACCTCTGACCTCTTGATCGATGATATATATCAATTAACGCTGAGCTATGACACTTTATATGAGTAAGTGAAAGTGTCTCTCAAAATAATTAAAAGAAAAGCAAGGGATAGGACCTGATATTTGTGTCTGTACAGTTTGACTGCAGCAGCATGAGCAAGAATTTGATAGTGAGAAGCGAGATAGGGCTCGGTGGCAGCATCCCCACCACTACAATTGAGGTTTTGCCATGAAGAACATCTATTTGGGGCAAATGTGCCTTGTGCATAGCCACCCATGCTATAAGTCCATGGCTCGTTCAATGTGATCCAATCTCTTACTCTATCTCCAAATTCTTTGAAGCAAAGTTCTGCGTAGTCTTTGAAATCATTCCTTTGCAATCAAAACACAATTCATTTTTCATCAGTATTTAGTTGAGTGAACCAAAATTTAACCTTAAAATTTTAATTTCTTGTGGGTTGAAAGTGGTGAGGATTGAACGTTGAAAAAATAAGTTGAGACCTCACAATTTATAAGATAAATGAGTTACTCCACCCATTGCCAATTGGTTTTGAGATGAAACTCCATGTTATTCTAATATGGTATCCGAGCCCATAAACCCAAACGGGTATTCGGTCCAATAAAAAAATGGGATCCGATCCAAGAATGATGAACTCAAAGAGGCACTATCTTGAGGGGCATGTTGATGGAACCCCATGTTATCTAATAGAAAGTTGAAATGAAGTAAAATAATTAATGTCTTCGGTTAGTGATGTTAAAAGTAGGAGTAATTAAGACCCCGTTTAATAACCATTACGGGGCCTTAATAATTCTTAAGGTAGGTTTGGTTTAACTTCTCAAGTGTTCAATTTTGAAAAAAAATTATAGTGTTTGACAACTAATAAAAATGACTTATTAAAAAATGAGATTGAGAAATAAACCATTTGAGAGAAACACTTGAAAGCAAATTTTTTTAAAAGAGTTTTTAAGTATATAATAACTTGTGTATAAAAATACGTTTGAAGAAATGTAACCAAACATATGAGTGTTTAAGTTCTGAACAATTTTTATACAAAATGTTTAAAAGAAAATGCATTCTTGAAAAACACTTAAACTAAAAGATATTCTAAACAGGCGAGTTAAATTTTTTCACGTGTTTGGAGTTTTCCCGTTGAAATGGATAAACTTCAAATTTCAACATGTTAAAATTAACTCACTAACTAAATACATAGATTTTATATATATATATATGTATATATATATATACAAAAATCTCAACAAGTTTGTCCAACAAGATTTATGAAGATATTTTTAAAATATTTTATAAGAACTCATGTCTAATTTTTTTTCTTTTTAGAAAACAAATAATCCAAAAAGGAAACAGACTAGAACAATTAACAAATTTAAAAAAAAAAAAAAAAAAAAAAAAAAAAAAAAAAAAAAAAAAAAACCAGACGTTTTTTCTTTTTAATGGAAAATTTGCTTTCAAAATAATTTTATGGTTTTGTTATCAAAATAGTTTTCAAATAATGTCATAGAGATAGTAGCATTTATAAAAGCTAATATTATTATATAAAAGTTGGAATTATTATTTATAAAATCATCATTTTAAAAACCAAATCATTTTATTTCTAAAAAGCAAGTCATCATATCAAGAGAAAAAAATACAAAACAAAATTACTTTTGGAAAATGGCCATCCAAACATATTGTTTTATGGATCATATAGGGAAAGGCTAAGAAAATAAAATATAAATGGTAACTTACACAATATGAGGGCTCAAGAAACCACCATATTCATCTTCTAAGGCTTGGGGAAGATCCCAATGGAAGAGTGTAATAAAAGGCTTTATTCCTACATTTGATACATACAACAAAATCAAATTAACTAGAGAAACATTTGTTGTCAAGAAAAAAAAAATTAGAGAAACATTTATATTTTCTTAGACCAAATGAAATCAAAAAGTAGTTAGAGAAACCACTTTTTAAAAACAATTATCACTCAAATTAAATTTGTGTTCTTAAAAAATGTAATTACCTTTGGCTAGTAGCTCATTGATAAGGTTGTTGTAATATTGAATTCCTTTCTGGTTCACACCTCCGCTAAGTTTTCCTTCTGTTAAAATAAAGAGAATATGAAAGTAATATTGAGTCGTAGATTGAAATTAATTGATAGAAAATTGATATCACATAATCGATTTGCATACTCAATTAATATAACTAACCTTTGTTTATGAATATTAGATCACCACTAAATTTGCAGGAGTGAATTATATACCGGACAAAAATAAGTTTAATCATTTTAAAATATTCTCTTGCATATAAATACGTATTTTGATTGAGAAGACCTAATATAAAAATAATTAATATGAAAGTATAGAGACCAAACTTCAAACAAACAAAATTGAAAAAAATAAAATTTTAAATTATGAGACAACTTCGTCCACTACTATACAAGCAAGATATATTAAGCTATTACGTTAAACTAAGTTTAATCATTTAATATAATCTCAACACTGGCATTAGTTTTTCTTCTCTAAAAAATAATAAAACAAAAAATAAAAGCATTATTAAATCATCAATAAATCCAACCTAAAGGTTGATGAGTTATGGTAAATTTAATATTTTATTAATACTTTAACATCTTCTCCTATCTCGAACTTTGGAAATCTTACAATAAAATCGGGCATACACATTATCAAATTAGTCTCATCAAAAACCTCTATATCATGCCAAAACGAGCATAATTCAGCGATAATTGACATGTACCCTCGACCAAGAGGTCAGAGGTTCGAATACCCTCACCCTAAATGTTGTTGTACTAAAAAAAAAAAAAACTCTTTCACCATGTGTAACATAATATTTATTTCTAAAATAACCCAAATTCATAGTTTATTTTCCTTCAAAACGCCCTTAATTAAAATATTAAAAAAAAAAAAAAAACTTACTTGGCAGGATTCTGGACCAAGAAATTGAAAATCTATAAGCATCTAAATTCATCTCCTTCATAATCCCAACATCCTCCTGTCACATCACAAGATAAGTTAACAGAAAAGGTCAAAATTTTGGATTAATTATATATTAATTGATCAGAGAAATTAATTATTTTACAAAATAGCAACTCAGGCTAAAATTATAATATAAATCAAATTAGCTTTAAGTTAAGATCGACCGATAATAATAAATTAAGGTCTTGTTTGATAACCATTTGATTTTTGGTTTTTAGTTTTGGAAAATTAAGTCTGATTTTTTTTTATTTTTTTTTAGGAAAACTAATTTTTTTTTTTTTTTTTTAAGTTTAACCATATTTGGGATGGGGGATTTGAACTTCTAACTTTTTGGTCATGGATACATACCATTTACCGTTGAAATATGTTCGCTTTGGCATAGGAAAATTGATTTTATTTGATTGATTATGTGGTCACGTGCACTTTACCTTATAAAGATGATAAGCATCATTGGCTACATCTCCACTGCTCCCATCTTTAATCTTGCCTGCCATTCATCCCAATATATATAAATATATTGTTTATTATTAGAAATCGAATAAACTTTTTGTTTGATAATGATTTTTTTTATAATTTTTGTTTCTTTAAATAAGTTTGTTTACTAAAGATTCTAGGATAATTGCACTGGGTGGCAAATTAATTATATATAATAGCAAATTTAGCACAAGGTAAAAAAAATTGCAAATCTGGCAAAAAAATTAGAATATTCCCATTTTACCCTTCTCTTTCTCTCGCTTTCCATTTACCCTTTCTTCCCTCATTTCTTGTGTATTTTGAAATCTGTTACGATTTTTTTTTTTTGTGCATTTTTGTGCATTTATGAGCTGTTACGATTTCTTGTTTTTTTTTTTTTTTTATAATGAGCTGTTACGATTTCTTTTTTTTTTTTTTTTTTTTTTTTTGTGCATTCATGAGGGTGGAGTTCTTGTGTGATTAATATGCTTTTTTTTCCTCTGTTTTGTTCTGTGCAGTTTATTAGGTTGTGCATTTTCTTCTTCTTGTTGGCCTTCTTTTTAATTCAAGAATGTCAAGAATACAAAATTAGCAATTTTGGTGAGTGTTTGTATAGGTATATCAAAGTATATCACTGATATACTCCGATTAATCGTAGTCTATCACTGACTATCACTGGTCGAAGTCTATCAGGGCTATAATTGATAGATAATGAAATACAAAGAATACAAGAATAGCAATTTTATGGTGGTGGTCACGGAGCTTGTGTGCTAGGCTTTAAAAATGATATTGTTGATTGAGAGTCGCTTGTTCGTAATGGTTATTTTTGGATTTTATGTTCTAATTACCATAAGAGACTTAAATTTTTTTGTTCAATTTATGATTGTAGTATAATAATTTTGGATGAGTTTCTAATTACCGAGATGATTGCAATGCAAAGTACTTTACTGATAGATTTCAATTAAATTGATTTCTATCGGTAACAATCATTGGTAGACTTCAATTAATTGATAATTAACTGATTTCTATCCGAGATAGAAACTGATAGACTTCAATTAACTGATTTCTATCCTCGATAGAAAATGATAGATTTGAATTAAACTAATTTCCATAAGTGATACAAGTCAATAGACTTTAATTAAATTGATTTCTGATAGAAACTGATAAACTTCAATTAAATTGGTTTCTATCAGTGATAGAAACTAATAGTCTTGAATTAAATTGATTTCTATCAGTGATAGAAAATGATAACCTTGAATTAAACGGTTTTCTATTAGTGATTATCACTGATAGACTTAAATTAAACTGATGGATAGAAACTGATAGCCTTGAATTAAATTGTTTTCTATCAGCGACTATCACTGATAGGCTTGAATTAAACACGATAAAAACTTATAGATTATGATCATCAAAGTATATCAGTGTCTATCACTAATAGACTCCGATTAATTGAAACTTATCATCAAAGTCTATCAGTATTTATCACTGGTAGACTTCGATTAATCGAAGTCTATCAGTGACTATCAATAATAGGGACGGATAGACTATTGGAGATACTAAGGGTATTTTCGTAATTTAACGTATTTTTTGCTATTTTCGCAAATAATTTTATTTTTTTGCTATTTTTGCATTACTTTTGCCGGCTTTTGCTATTTGTGCAAATCCCCCAAGATTCTATCCGTATATTTTTGTTTGAATACCAATATTTTATGTGTTATGTAGATTACAAAAGAAAATTAAATTGTAAATAATTTAAGAATATTTATTAATTAAAAAATAAAAGCAAAGGGTCCTTTGATTACAATAATTATTGTTTCTATTTGTACTTTAAAAAAAATCATGCTTGTTAAACAATTTGTTTAAAACTTTTGCAACATATTTTTTCAATAATTTAAATTTTATTTCCCAAGTTTTTAAAGATTTTATTTTTTATCAACGATGAAATTATTCAAACTTGGGTTTAAAAAATAAAATGGTAATGGAAAAAACTAAAATCAATATAATTTAAATTATATATTTTTTAGTTCAAGATAGAGAATCAAATCATTGACTTTTGTAAAGTTTTAAATTTTTTATTTGACACATAAAATAACTATTTTTGTTCTTAACACCAATTATTTTGATTAAAAATTCAGATCTATTAAAAACTCTAGATCTACCATTTCAAATATATATATATATATATATATATATATATATATATATATATATATATATAAATAATATAATAAAATAAAAAACACTTAAAGGTCTGTCTAATCACTGAATTTTGTTTTAAATATTTCGTAGTACATATACCTATTAATCAAGTAAGCTAACAAAACAAAATGTTAAACTAACAAAAAAAAAATAAATAAATAGGAAAGAAAAAAAAAAGCTGTTATTTTTTTGTTAAATGTTTTTTAAAAAATCAATGATAAGGGTTAAAATTCTCTTGAATTTATTTAATTAAGAACTAAAATAAAATATTTAAAATTTAGGTTTTTTTTAATGATAAAATTTAGATATTAAAATTAGGAGAAATATGAAACTTTAAAAAACATTCAATTTATATTAAAAAAAAAAACATTCGATTTAAATAATCGGAAATAAAAAAAATAAAGTAAAAAATGAACATAATTCAGCGGTTGTACTAAGAGATCAAAGATTCAAATCTTTCCACTTCAGTCGTCGTTCAACTTGGGAAAAAAAAAATCAGATTTTTAAAAAGCATTTAATGGTCCCATGTGTTTTTCCAAAAACAGTGGATCCGGTCATTTCGACAATTTACGTTGGTTCAACTTTAGACCTTTTTTTTTTTTTTTGGGAAATAAACTTTAGACTTTTTCTATAAAATAACGTTTTAAATTTGAATTTGTCTCAATCTTGTAGATAATAGAATATTATAAAATAATATTTGTTAGACTTTGTCTGATCTCATGTCGAGACCTTGAGAATAATTATATGAAAATGTATTGAAACGTAGTTTATGAATACTTTTTAACCTTTTTTTTTTTTTCCTTTTGTCTAAAAATTAAATATAGTTCCATTTTTTTTTGTTTAATTTAGTAATGGTTTAATACAACATTAAAATAGGAAGTTTTGTGTTGAAACTCTAATAATGTTATTACACATCCTCAATAATAATTCAAAGGAAAGTAAAAAGTTTCTTTTAATATAGTTTCTCTGTAGTTGTCTAAAAAGAAAAGTATTTTGTCTCTAGTTTTTATTTTTAATTTAAATTGAATATATAAATTTTTCAAAGTGAATAGGGATTTTAAATTATATTTACATCTGTGTATTTCTAATAAAGAAAGTAATTATGAATATAGAATTCTTATAAAAAAAAAATTACTATAAATATAACAATTCTGTTTAAATTATTAATCTTTAATTGACTTGAGTAATGGTTGTCAAAAAAAAAAAAAAAAGTTGACTTGAATTAATGGTAATTAGTGTGCTTTTATCTTACAGGGTAATAATTATTTTTTTTTTAGTTAATGGATAACAATCAATTATGGACCCAGATATGATATCAAAAAATAATAATAATAAATAAATAAATAAAATAATAATAATAATAATGGGCCCAGATATTAATGAATTTATTATCATTGTCCAGCTATATGACTATATAATTTATTTATTTTTTATTTAAAAAAAATTACTTGTTATTTTTTCAATTATTTTTACTCAATCATGCTAGATTTGGCACAACACCTCTTTATGAAACTTCTCTTTTAGTTTTCACAAATTAATTCAAATTTCAAAAACACATATTTTAAAATACAAAAAAAAGGAAAAAATAAAAATAAAATTTTAAAAATCCAAACTTAATCAACAATCATTTATTACACTTTTGTTGAGAAAGAAAAGGTTAAACTATCCATATTGATGGTGATGGATAACAAAGTTGTTTTAGAGAAAAAGAGAGCAAGCAACTAGTACAAGAGCACTATACATGGCTGAAAATAAGATATCGACATCCCGATATTTCTATCAATATTTTTATATATTCATGTGTTCAACATTGATGAAAAGGTTGTTGAACCAATATTTCTCTCATGCCAAAAAAACTATTCACAAAATATATATTAAAAAAATCCAACAAAACATTGATAATACAATTAAAGTATTAAAAATTTGACTTTTTTTTTATTGTATTTAATTTTTAAGGGTTTTTTTAAAAAAAATAATTTTACGGATATTTCCATTAATATTTCTACAAACTTTAGGGGTAAAGGATCGAACCAAAATTGAATTAAACCGAGTTGGTTTGATTCAATTTGTCAATAGTTTAGGCCAAACTGACTCATCAACCCAAAGACTAATTTAGGTAATAAACAAAAACTTGACCAATAACCATTAACTAAATGAAATACCCAACCAAAAATTGAACCAATCTCGGTTTGATTTTCTTCTCGCAAAATGGTACCCATTAAGTATTTTCATTGAAAACTCAATATATCCATCGACACTTTGAGCAACAAGATAGGAAATAAAGAAACTAAAGAGCACAAGAAGCAATAGAGCAATATAAAGAGAAAGAACATAGATCAATTAGAGAGAATGGGATAAAAAAAAACGGCGAAGAGTGAAAGATAGATTAGAGATTAGAAAGTATATAGATTTTGAATTCATATTCAAAAATAATTAAGGAGAAGCAACTACATTGTGACAACCATACTCAATAATTTTTAAAAGGAAAAGAGATCAAAATTAGAGATCAGAAGAAGAGAGAATGAAACTCGAGACAGAAATGTAGATCGAGAGATAGGTAAAACCTGGGTATTTGTGAGTGAAAGTATCCCAAATACTAGGTCCTCTACCATCTTCATTTGCAGCACCTTCATACTAAAAAGCACAACAATCAACAAGATCAAAGAATCAAAAAACAAAGTCAATTCCAACAATGGCTATACAAATCAAAGTTTAAACTCACTTGGTAAGCAGATGAAGCTGTCCCAAAAACAAACCCTTTTGGAAAACTACTTCTATTCAAATTAGGGTTTCCATTTGCACCAACAACAAGAACAAGAAGAAGAACAACAACAAGCTTTGCCACAAGATATCCTTCCAAACCCATGACTTTGCCTTTTACACATAAAACCCACCACAACAAGCAGCTTTAATTTATAATTATTAGAACAAGAAATAAACTCTACCAAAAAGTAATAAAATAATAAATAAATACACATTTAATAAACCATTGAAATTTCAAAATGTGTCATGTCAGAAGAAAAAGACTGAAAATACGCAAAAGAAGGGAAAAAAAAAGGTTGAAATTTCTTCAAAATAATCTAAAAACACGATTGAAATTTGAAAGATTCCACTTTTGGCTGCCTGGTTTCCTCCTTGTTCTTTCTTTTCAACCGTTCTTGCACACTAATGGTCGCTTTTTGGACAAGGACACAAACCAGACACACCCACTAAGGATGTCTAATTTAAATGGTAAACCTTTTTTTGCCCTAAATGGATAATCTTATATTGTGTCTATTGGATGTTTTATTTTGTTGATCTTGTGAGGTTGTTCAAAAAGGTGACTAGAATCAGTGGGTGGTCTTTTATCTTTTGGCTACATTATAAAGAATACCCGTGAATTATAGGGCTTGTTCCAAAAATACCTCTGAACTTTAAAAATTTTTAAAAATGCCTCTAGAACATTAAAAAATGTTTAAAAATACCTTTACCGTTAAGTTTTGGATGGAAAATGTTAAAGTTTCAATTTTATCAATATCCTTGACCTTTCAAAAAATCTAAAAAATACCCTTATTGAAAAATATTTCTTTCTTTTTTCTTTCTCCCTCTGCAAATTAAGTTTTACTTGTTTGTCATATATTCATAGACTCGTAGAGGGAGGAAGAAAAAAGGTTGACTAGGTTCTCGTGTTGAAGCTTGAAGATGACTTTTGCTTCATTTTTTTAATTCTTCGTGTCCTTGACTTGGTTTTGTTAATAGTCTTTTTTCAATGTTATTTCCTCACCCGCCACTGTCCATTAGCTTTCCCTATATTCATTTAGGAAAAATAAATGAAAATATTGCCATATAGTGGTTTTAACACTTCTTAAATATTAATAAAAACAAAATCATATATAAAACTTTTGATTAGTTAATCTTATGTGTTGCACATAGTCTTTATAAGCAAAGTTTTGTATTAATTTTTATGGAGGAAGAAAAAAGAAGCGTTTTCCAGTAAAGATATTTTTGAAAATTTTTAAAAGGTAAAGGGTATTAATAAAACTAAAATTTTAACGTTTTCCATCCAAAACCTAAACAGTAAAGATGTTTTTGAACATTTTTTTAAAGTTCAGATGTATTTTTTTAAATGAACTCATAGTTTAGGGGTATTTATATATATATATATATAATTTAGCCTCATATTTTTGCTCATTACATTAATTTTTTTTAGTTTGGTTTAATTTATTAATAAAGTGTTGTGTTGTTAATCAATGATATGACGATAAATTCAAACACCCAATTTATTATTATTATTTAGTTTTGTTGAATTATGAGATATGAAATCATGTGTCAAAGATTTGAAAGTTTGATTCACCATTATACTAAAAAGTCAATCATTCTGATAAGATACATGTTTAATAATGATTTTTTTTTTTTTTTTGTGTGTTTAGAAATTAAGCATATATAAATTATTTATGCTTATGTTTTTTATAATAAAAACTTCAAATATTATTGACATTTGACGAGTATTTTGTTTTCTACTTAATTCAAATCATATCCATCTATTAATAAAATATTTCTTTATTTTGATATATATTTTGAAAAGTATGGTTAAAAATTAGCAATACGCAAACACGAGAAAAAAAGAAAATAACAAGTTTACACGCATGAGAAAAAGGTACTGAATGTAGATGGTGGGCACCAATCTTGCAACTACCATCTTGATCTAGCTTCTATGAAACATAAATCTTCTTCGAATCAAATTAAAAATTATGATAACAAATTCATAATAATAGTCAAAGCGAGTATAACTCAGCAGTAATTTACTCTCGATCGAGAGGTCAGATGTTTAAATTCTCTCATCCTAAAATGTTGTTGAACTCACCCAAAAAAAAAAAAAAAAAGCAAATATTTGATTTTTTAAATTAATAATCCTTTTCTAAATTTGCTTTTTTAAATTAAAAAAAAATCAATTCTTTCTATATCTAGACATATTAATTTTAAAAAATAAAAATATTTCTGAGAGTTACTAATTAAAAGTGTTTTCCAATTTGAAAGATAACTATTAATAAATAAACTTAACTTTTAATAATATAAATATATAAATAAAATCACAACCAAATGAGACTAAATTTATCAATCTAACTTTTCTTGAACTCCCTTCAAATATGCTTTCCTTCCCTTTTTTTTTTTTTTTTGTTTAAATCTATTCCAACTGGCATAAAGTTTGTACTGATGATTAAGAGGTCCTCGATTCAAACCCTCCACCCCACATATGGAAAAAATAATAATAATAATAATAAAACTAAGTATTAGAATATTTTAATTTTAATTATAAAGTTTAAAATTCTTCTCCCTTTTTTTTTTCTTTTTCAAATTTGCTTGCATTTGCATGTACTTCAAAGTCACACCATCTTATTTAATTTATATATTGACCTTTGACCATGATGGAAAAAAACAAAGATTAAAGAAATTAATTAACAGTACCAACTTGATGGAAAAAACGACACTAATCTCTCTCTGTCTCTTTTGGTGAACTTATAATATAAAAGGTTTTTTTTTAAAAAAAAGAAAAGAAAAGAAAATGAACAACTTGTGAGAAAAAAACAAAAGAAAGAAATTAAAAGGAAAAATTCTCTAGAAAAAGTTAGAGAGGAAAACAAGGAAGACAGAGAAACAGATGGTCGACTTATCTGTTTCGTCCAAGACAAAATCATGGATGTTCTGTCTTTTTAATTTGTAACCAATAACATTAATTTATAAGTTTAATTAGTGTTTATTTAATCTTTAGAATTTTAAAATATTTCAAATATCTTTGTGTTTTTAGTTTATGCTTCTATTTACTCTTTCTCGTTAATACTATTTAATTTGTTTTAAGCTAAAAGTTCTAAGATGATAGCGTTGAGACGCTACTGATTAAAGAAAGATGTCTTGTTCATGCAATGTAGCGTCAAGACGTTATGCTCAACACTATGTAGCGTTGAGATGCTATCAATAAAAATACCCCTAAACTATGGGGTTCGTTTAAAACAAACCTCTGAACTTTAAAAAATAATAAAAAATACCCCTACCGTTAACTTTTAGGTGGAAAACGTTAAAGTTTCAGTTTCATTGATACCCGTGACCTTTCCAAAATACCCTTAGTAGAAAACATTTATTCTTTTTTCTTCATCCCTCTGCAAATTCTTCATCCATGAAAATTAATGAGAAACTTTACTTATTTGTCATGTATTCATTGAAAATACCTTGGTGTTGAAGCTTCAAGATGACTTTTGTTTCATTCTAGAATTTTTTATGTTTTTGACTTGATTTTGTTGATAGTCTTTTCGCCGTTATTTTCTCACTAGTCACTACCAATTAGCTTTCCCTAGATTCATTTTAGGAAAAATAAATAAAAATATTGTCATATAATGATTCTAACACTTCTTAAATATTAATAAAAACAAAATCATGTATAAACCTTTTGATTAATTAATCTTGTAAACTAGATCAAACCCACAATGTCTTCAAAAGCTCTAAAATCTCAAAATCTAACCATAACTCTCCCTAGTAACTCTAAAATAATAATAATAATAATAATCTTACTCCTCTCGTCCTTCACCACTCATTCATCGTAATCGCAAACCACATTAATCTTTTGCTTATCACTAACATTCACAAATAGAGAGAACAAAAAAAATATATGTTTTTTTTTTCTCCCACTTATCTTTTTTACACTTTTAAAAAGAGAAAAACTTGATTTCAAACTCTGTTTTTTTCATCTGGTGTTGTGTTGCACTTAGCTTTTATAAGAAAAGTTTTACATTAATTTTCATATGGAGGAAGAATTTACAGAGAGATGAAGAAAAAAATAAGAAGCATTTTCTAATAAGGGTATTTTTGAATTTTTTTGAACGGTCAAGGGTATTAATGAAACTAAAACGTTAACGTTGTCCATCCAAAACTTAACAATATGGATATTTTTTAATATTTTTTAAAATTCAAGGATATTTTTGAAACTTTTGAAAGTTCAGAGGTATTTTTTAAATGAACCCTATAGTTAAGGGGTCTTTTTTATAATATATCCTACAAATCAGTGACAAAAATATTGTGGTTTTTTTGTCAAATAAAAAAAAATCCTATATTTTAAATATTTCATACTATGAACTTACGTGTAAATCGTATAGGTTGTATGTAATTTAACTAGGTAAATTAAATCGATATTTTTATACCATTTACGGTGCCTCATCAAGTTTTCATTGACGAAAATTATTCAATGCGGTTGTTACCTTGTGACTATTTCTCTCTAAATCCTTACCAATAATGTGAAAATCACGATTATTTTTGTTTCTCTCTCATTTAATAGTATAAAACTGTCAGTCACATTATATCAGTCTTCTTGAATAATTTCTCTCAATCAATCTACCTTAATATCCTCCCTCCCTCATCTCTAACATGCATCACACTCTCTCACACACTCTCACACTCATTGCAAAGGGTAATGATCTCCCTTACACATGGAAAGCAAGTTATATACCCTCTCTCTCTTACATGCAACAAGACCACACACTCTCTCTCATAAATATTCATGCAAGATCTTTCTCTCTCTACCATGCAAAATGACAAACCACCAACCATCTCCTAAACCCATTGATTGATGTCTTGAAAACCATTTGCGAAATCATCGGTAGAAATCGTATTTGGTCTGACTTGATTTTGTTTCATTAAAAAAAATAAATAAGAAAATAAGAATTTTATGAGTAAAAATTAATGGATTAAATTAGAATTTATCATCAAGTCAATTTTGAAATGAGGAATTTGGAATTTAAATTTAAAATTTGAAAGAAAAATAAAGTTACATCACAAATTTGGTTTGTAGTTATAGTTTTAAATATTTTCACGTATAGATCCTATAGTTTGAATATTGTTCCAATTTAGTCTTTATGATTCTGTGATCAAACCTTACAAATCATCTCTATCGTTACCATATTGATATATATGTTTTCCACATTGGAGAAGTCAATGTTTTTTATTTGGCTCACTCATTAGAGTTTAGAGATGAGCAACTTGGTTAGGTTTTATAAAGGGGCAGTTGCATAGATGGCAAATTGGACCAAATTAATAGCAAATATAGCACCATTGCAAACTAATTGCAAATATAGCAAAATTAATTGTACAAGACCAAAAAGCTATTGTCAGATTCTATCCGTGTCTATCACTGATAGACTCTGATTATTCAAAGTATATCAGTGTCTATCGTTAATAGACTTCGATTAATCAAAATCTATCAGTGACTATCACTGCTAGACTTTGATTAATCAGAGCTTATCAGTGATAGTCACTGATAGATTTTGATTAACCAAAGTTTATCAGCGATAGACACTGATAGACTCTGAATAATCGGAGTATGTCAGTAGACTGATAGATCTGATTAATCAGAGTCTATCGCTGATTAACTCTGATAATCGAAGTCTATCAGATAGACTCAGATAGATTTTGCTATATTTGCAATTTTTTTGACATGGTGCTATATTTGCTATTAATTTGGTCCAGTTTGTCACCCACTGCAATTTTCCTTTTATAAACCAACCAAAATTTAAACTTTCAAAATCATATGTACCAAATTGAACTAAGCTCAAATTGGAACTTCCAAAATCTCATAGAGACCCAAATTAAATCTATGTCCAAAATAAAGACATTAAAATTGTAATTTAAATTAATAACAAAAAGTTAGTGTGATTATTATGTAAATTTGATAAAGATTTCCATGTCTTAAAAATCCCACATGGTTTAGTTGTCACATTACAATTGTATTAGTATCTTTTTTTTTTTTTTTTTGAAATTAATTTGTATTAGTATCTCTCTACAAATAAAGTGATGTTGTGAATTATTTATGACTGTCTGCTTTTGAAGTATTAAAGAGGCCAAATCAAATCCTCAAAGCTATAGGAGCTAAAAAGACTTCTATTGTCTATTTCCAAAAAAAAAAAAAAAAAAAAAAAAAAAAAAAAAAAAAAAAAAAAGTACTATTGTCATTATATCCCATAAGAAATAATGCAGTTATTTTGTTGAAAAGTAAGTGAGAAAAAGGGCTTCTAGCCTCTTATAAAAAGCCCATTTTGTCACCTTTATCCATACCATAAGCCCATTTAGATAAACATTTGGGAACCTTAAAAAAAAGGGGAATTGTGCTAAATAGCTAGAGAAAAAAAGCCTTCTTGTTTTTTGGCTACAAATGTTCAGAATTCGCAGGGATGGCTACCGCATTTTCAGGAACTGTTTTCTAGATTTTTTTTTGACATTTTTACCCCTAGTATATACGCCTATAGACAAACGCCGTTAACAGATTTTTTTTGTTTTCATTCAGTTTTTCCCCCCTTTTTTCGGGATGGATGAATCCCGATTTATAGGGAGTTCAGTTGGCGGGTTGTGTTCAAGTGTATAAAAAGATCTACCTATTTTTTAGGCTTAGGTTTCCGCGTTTCCAACGGTAAAAAATATTTTATCCCTCACATTTTGTCCCTCATTATCCATGTTACAAAAGGACAACAATAAAAGTCGTAAGTAGTAGTACACACAGACAGATGACAGTGCATATAAACTACAACGTATATATAACTCATATGGGGGGTGGGACTGGGGTAAGTATGCATACATGCACACAGGATGCATGCGGAACACGTATGTATGTAATACTATAGACAGATTCAGTTATGGCATTCATCAGGTATTTGCATTCAGGTGAACATGGTATGGGGGGTTATTATGGTTACATATAGCAACACAGACAAAGACAGAGTGTATTTTTATTGGGCATTCCAGACATACACGATACAGGGGGTGATTAACTCAAATACAGGGGGGATTAAGTGTATACACACACAAGTAGACACATCAGACCATTCCATGGATGTATATAATAGTACAGACAAATCAAAACATTTTTTCTATTAGACATGTCAATGTGTATGCACACATATACATATGAGTATACCACAAGCACACTTTTTCCAGAGAAGTTGCAATAACGATGAAATGGTATTTATCAGTACATACCACTATGACGGGTTCAACATTTAAGTCAAATCAACACAAACCCTCCACCAAAACCGCCTCCATGCATTTCCTTCCCACGCCCGTGCTTTTTGTCTTACAATAGGCCGGTATAATGGCGGATTGGAAGGAAAAAATGAATCCCGAAAATATACGGTTTCAAAGGGAATAAACTAAATCCCTAAAATCTTGGGATAATGTATTTGTTTGTTGCAAATATAAGGGAAGAGAAATGAAACTGTTACCTAGTTCAAATTTTTTGGTACAGTCGTCGCGTAGGGGGAGAATCGATTGAGCAAGCAAGAGATGGTCGTCGACGCGGCGGATGAAGGTGGTTGGCACGGCGGAGGTGGTTCGTCGGCGTGATATGAGAGGTAGGTAGCGATATACACTCTGTGGTGGCGGTGGGGAATAGTGTGGAATAGGGGTTTCGAGGGTGTGGAATGCTCTCAATGAGAGGTAGTCTTTTTAGGTTATTCAATTTTCTGGGGAAATTAGCAACTTGTTCTTATTTTTTGTTTTTTAATTTCTGATCTTCTTAGTTGCAGGTAGTATGTCTTCGGATTGAGAGGACCTTTTTTCCAATTAATGCATTCCGAAGGTGTTTCTCTCTACTGAGGGAGGTTGAACTTTGTACTCCTTCCCCAATAAAGGTATTGACTCCTTTTTCCGGGAAGCAACTTTTTCCAGGAAGCAAATTTTTCCAGTAGTTAACAATATGATACACCTAGATTTTCAAACTAGTTTTATTTCTTGGATTTTTTAATTTCAAACTTCCTAAAATATCTCCAACTTATTTTTAGGGGTATATTTTATCTCTCTTAAACTCTGATTTTGGTTTTAAACGTTAAGAATACGTTAGACAGTTTGTTGGGGGGCATATTTGTCTTTTACAAATAGGTATTTATTAATCATTAAATCATTTAGCCATCTATTTAATTTATAAACGTTTGTAGTTATATTTCAAGCCACCTATTTATTTTTAGCCATATTTCTTGTTGCCCCTAAAAAAAAACGAGGGAAATCACTACAAATGGTCAAATACACGGTGCATTTTTTTGAAAAATTGTCAAACAGATTCTGTCAATCAAAAATGGCTGAACCGTTTTTTAACCTATTTTCGTGAGGATCATTCTTCCAATTATATCTCTTAGTCAAATTTCACATTCACACCCTATCTTTGAGGAAACTACTATTTGATTTAATTAAAAATTAAAAAATAAAATGGTTTATCCCATGAATTACAGTATCTATCTTTCCCTATCTTTCAAAACTCAAATTCATATTTTATCTTTTTTAAAATCAAAAGATTGCACAGAAATTGAGTTTTCATTTTCAATTTCCGATTACATTGTTAGTTTTTAATTATCTAATCAATATCTTCATCATTTTTTCAGACTTTTTGTCATCCATCGATTTTTTTCTCAGTCGTTCTTGTCACCATTGAAAGGGTTATTGATCTCTAAATGCTACACTACATATAATTTACATTTATTTTCAGTCTTCTAGTTTCTACGTGGTATGACGGGAGTGAGATAATAAGAATCAATACATTCGATATTGACCTTGCAATTAGATTCTACACTTCAACATCTTAACGATTGCATAAGAAGTAAGCTTAAATTTGAGAATAATCAAACGATTAATTGGCTGTCTATGTATAACTATAGTTATGAAAAAAACTAGTATTTAGGCTTTCCGATGATAGAGATGTTTCATGACTATTATTTTTTATCTGTAGGATGAACGATATCTGGAATGGAGTAGATTATGACCACTCTGACACCATAAATAATTCAAATACAGTGTGTATGCAAAATATATTGGCAATTCTCTCCAATTTTCAAGAAGAAAAAAAAGTTTGTTGATTATATTGACCTCGATTCTACTCCAGTAACCATACCCGAAAAGTATGTTTTTCAATCAAAGACTGATAGACTGATCTGAAAAATATTGTATATCTATTTGCCGTAGTTTTCAATATTATGTATTTGTGTAATTCATTCCTATTTATAAATTTAAAATTTTACTTCTTAATCATGCTGTTAAGATAATTTATATTAACTGTTTCAATTTTATCTTTGTAAATTTAAATTTGTTTTCCATTAATTTAAACTGTAATTTCTAGATTCTCTTATTCATTTATGTTTGTATTTGAATTAAGTTTTCATTGCATTTAAATTTCATTTAGAAGTATTTTATCCAATTTCATTGTTATAAAATTCTATGGATCGTTTCCATAATATCTTTGTAAACTGAATTTTTTTTAATTAAATTTTGTCTTTAAGATAAATTATATTTCCTAGATTTTCTCCTTGTATTCGAATTTATCAAACTGTAAATCCTAGATTCTCTCCTTCATTTATGCTATGTTTGAATATAATTGTTTACTAGATCCGATTCGTTGTTTAAAATATATATATATATATATATATATATATATATATATATATATATATATCGATCATTTTTCAAATGAAAAATTCAAATGGCTATTTTTCAAAACACCCCATTAAAAATAGGGAAATCCCTGTAAATGAAAATAAAAATAAAAAATAAAAATAAACGGAAGGAAAATGGGCGAAAGGTGAGAATGAGTGTATGTATTTGTATGTATTTGTACCGAGAGTTCATTTTTTACCATTGGTTGAACCTTCAACCTCTTTCATCATAAAAATAAGGAGGATGTTTCCAAACCATCCCAATTATTCATATAGATCATGTTTACCTAGATTAGGTTTTGAATAAAAAGTTTATATCATCCCAATTATTCATATAGATCATGTTTACCTAGATTAGGTTTTGAATAAAAAGTTTATATTTTTCGCACAAAAGAAGTCCAGTGGGGTTCTGATGTAGTCGGCGGCATGATTTGGACAACAATGAAGAAAGCGATGCCACATTGGCAAATATGAACTCCGAAGGCAAAGGAGGCCACGGCGGCGGTTAGCTTTAATAGAGTCGTCCACTCGACGGCGGTGGCGGAGCGAGTAGAGAAAAGAGATGGCCATTGTTCAGAAGGATAGGGTAACACTAAAATTTTAGACAAATAGTGTAAGGGATTACGGGACACTACACATATCTCCACAATAATATTGTCCACTTTGGACATAAGCCCTCATGGTTTTGCTTTTGGTTCACTCCAAAAGGCCTCATACCAGTGGAGATAGCTGTCCTCCCTTATAAACGCATGGTCAACTCCTTATCTAGCCAATGTGGGACTTTGGTCGCACTCCCAACAAATAACTTACGAGGAATATCAATGACCATCAGCTCACATGTCAAAACAAACAAAATTTTTTGACTCTTCTCCTCTACTATCTGAATAGCTCACAACCCTCCACAATGGCTGCAAATGATATAAAAAGGAATTAGTAAAATTTAGGTTAAATATTGATTATGCAAGAACATACTCATTCTTAAACAAGGAAATACTATATTCCTTTTTAAGAGAAGGCAAAAAAAAAAAAAAAAACCACTATATATGCAGAAACACAACACATAAAATAGAAAAAGAAATCAAAGAAGCTCTCCATTGTGATTAACTTTTTTTTTTTTTTTTTTAATCATCCATAACCCCTCTTTTTAAGGAAGTTTCAAACAAATTTACTCTATTTGATGTATTTCGTTTATTTTTAAAATTTATCATGTATTTTCGGCTCTTTTTAAGGAAGTTTCAAATTTTACTCTTTTTGATATGAATCCAAGATTCCCTCTGACTAATCCCAATCGTTTGTATGTATTTTTTCATCTAAGGGTATTTCGGTAAGTTGCTAATTGTGATTTTTTTAATTTAGAAAAATAATTTGGCCATTTTTCTAAATAATAGGATGAGTTGCTATTTAAAAAATAAAATAAAATAATACGGTATTTATATTTGGGATTGACCTCGATTCTCGAACCTTGAGTTTTTATTTTCCTTTAAAGATTTACAATATAGAGTTTTTGTTTTTTGTTTGAAGTTGACCTCCATTATTGTCACACCTTGAGCTTTTGTTTTCTTTTAGAGATTTACAATATAGAGTTTTTGTTTTTTTTGTTTGTCGTTGACCTCCATTGTCAAACCTTTAGTTTTTGTTTTCCTTGGGAGATTTATAGTGTAAAGTTTCTATTTTTGGAGTTTCTACTTCTTGATAATGATATAATTTTCTAAGGTTGAATTCTTACTTACTTTCTGTCTGAATTCGTTCTAGTCATTTTATGAGTTTCTGAATCTATCGATAACTTTTTTTTTTTTTCCCTTAATCAGTAGTTAGAGTTGTGCATTTTATTTTTACATGTTTGAATTGGATTCAATTTTTGTGGATTTTGTTCCTATTTCATTTATTTCTCGAGCTTGGTTGAGAAGATATGATTTTGAATTGAGGCAACAAAAAAGGTTTCTGTAAGTCATTGATTTCAGAGAAGTAGAAAATTATTTAGGTGGGTTTGAGTTATAGGAGTTGAACATGATAGTATATGATGGATAAAAGATTGTTAATTCTTCTGTAATTACTTTTGATATGTAATTGCTTTTAATTTTTAGTTTTGATTTTGATTTCGTAAAGATTTTGTTTAATGCGATTTGAATTGTTTTGATTTTGTTAGTTTGACAGATTTGAGATTTGTTTTGATTTGAATTGAGGATTTGTTTTTATTTGAATTATTTTAGAATTTAAATAGATTTGGTATTTGATTTAACATTGCTTTTTTTTAAGTGGTAGTTTCAATCTTTAGCTTTAACATCCATTTCAATAGAAAAGATATTTCTCTTCAACATTAAGCATCAATCTATTATAGATTGAAATGGAGGGGCGAAATCCCTAAATCCACCCTAAAACCAACATGGTAGTAGTATTCAATCTCTGTATTCAACGAGCATTGTACTCGTGTTTGTCGTTCCCTTCATTGGCATTACGTCTTTGGCTTGTCCTGCTTCGAAGGTACTCACTCTGTCTTCGTCGTCCCTACATGTGTCACTGTCTTCCACGACCTTCATTTTGTTTTTCTTGACACGTACCCAAGAGGTCAGAAGTTTATATTGGTTCAGGTCCCGTTTGATAACCATTTGGTTTTTGAAAACTATGCTTGTTTTCTTCTAAATTCCCTATCATGACTTTCATTCTTCTTTTTTTTTTTTTTTGAGAAGGATGACTTTCATTCTAGTTAAGGTTCATTTGAATTCCTAGCTAAATTTTAAAAACAAAAACAAGTTTTTGAAAACTATTTTTTTTTTTTCCAAAATTGGACTTGGTTTTTTAAGACAAGCTAGATGATTGATACTAAAACCTAGAAACTTATAGATGGAAGTATGTGTGTATAAGCATAATTTTCAAAAACCAAATGGTTATCAAACGGGACCTCAGAGATTAGAAGAAGTTTTATTTTTGTTTTTTTTTATTATTATTATTCTAAAAAGATTTATTTATTATTTAATAGTATTCATCCCATTGCTCTTTTTATTTGCCAATGTACATATAGTTGACATCCATCTAATGCCTAAATTAGTGTAAATGAGAGATAAAAGGGAGATATATAGAAGGAAATAAAGGAGACACCCTAGGCAGTTTTTGTTTATTTATTTAATTTAGTCATTATTTGGAAACCAATTTTTAATTTTCAAAATCATGAGGTTTTTTTTTTTTTTTTTTTAATTAATTTCGAATTTGGCTTTAGTTATGTAATGAGCAGAATCTTAATTATCTTTAAAATAGGAATATGTTGTTGGACGATAACATCTTGTTAAATATTTTTGTTGAAAGGTATTTTTGTCTTATAAAATTATTCGTTAAGTTGAAAATGAGAAAATTTCTCCAATACAAAAAAAAAAAAAAAAAAAATCTAAAACTAATGGTGATTTAACAAAGCCACTATTTATTATAGTCGATCCTATTATTAACCCTAAAAATATTTTGATTAGCTTTCAAACGGTCTATTATTTTGTCGTTTTCAATTGCATCTTTCAAGATTATTCTTTTAGAAAATATTTTTTATTTTTAAACTAAATTTTATTAGAACTTGGTATATTTTATATTTTTATTTTATATATTTTCAAATAATGACTTGGTGGACTAGATCATGGGTTTGGGCCTTTAAAAACTTTATAATTGGGTTAGTCCATTATGTATCTAATTGAACTAGCCATGAGTGACCCAATTCCAAGAACATTATAAACATAAAAAAAAAAAAAAAAAAAAAACACACCTGAGGTAATCTAAATTTGATGGAAAGGACTATTGAAAACTCTAGTCAATAGGTTTAAAGTAACTTTTTAGGTTCCAATTCTTTTGATTCATTTGGTGACAAGAAGGTATTGATACAAAGATTGGTCACAGCTATTGTTAACGTTAATATAGACTTGCCAACAAGAGCTTAGCTCAATTGGCATAACCTTGTATTGATAACCACAAGATCTGTGGTTCGATCCCCCTCTCCACATATTGTTAAAAAAAAAAGAACGTTAATATAGACTTATGTAAAGATGGTATTAAAGAAGCAATGAGATGCTGGGAAGTCCTTTGAATAAATTTACAATTTTTTTTCTTGAAAAAATTACCTAAAAACGATGATTTCATGAAGCATCTTAATTTATTTATTTTTCCTCATGTTTTATGTCGAATTGTACGTCAACGCTATGTATGTTCTTAAGTTGCAATGCGATCAAATCAATTGTATGATAGATTGTATATTAGGTTGACTTAATGGAGAGGACATATATACGTATCGAATTCGACCCACCAACTCACATCATGCTACATCAAATCTACTTTAGTCGTTGTTTGTGAACTCATCTACTGTGTCTCGACACCTTTAATTGTCTCTAAATAGTTCACAAAAGCATTTGCAAATCTCACAATTTCATTATTCTATTCTTTTAGTAAAGAAAGGAATATCAAACATATACTCAATGTACACTTTCATGTAAAAGCTTAAGATGGAGGCGCCAAGAAGCTACTGCAAAAATGCCAAAATCTAATTCACTAAGCAATCTCTTCCATTGAACCCTAACTTTTTCTCTACCTCAAACCTTATAATATTAATTTCTTTTTCATATATTATATTTTTCTTTTATTTTTTAATATATTTAAATATCCTTGGACTCTATGAACTAATCGAGTTTTGATCTCTAAATTTCAAGAACTCTTTTTAGTCCCTAAAAAAATAAAATAAAAAATTATTATGATTCTTATTATTGTTCTTTACTCTAAAATATGTCTTTATGCTACGTCGCATTACATATTCAAACCATTATCCATTTCTTAAACCATTTTTCTTTTTAAAGTTAAGATACTATACAATAGACATTTAAAAACTTTAGAGACCTAAAATAAAATAATCTCGAGATTTCAAGAATGAAAATGAAATAATCACCTCACCAGAAAACGCGCAGTTTAGTGTATCTCACACGCTTAAGTTCCAAAGGGCTATTTTTTCACTTTTGAGAAAACAATGAACTACACAATCTACTTTCCACTATGAAGACATTAAAAAAAAATGTTTATATTCTGAGACATAATAACATCTCAAAAAGAAAAGTAAACCACCAAACCACATCTTTTCAGCATCAAGACTTAACTTTATTCAACAGCCTAATCATGCTTCATTGCTTGAACCCTTCTCAATTAACCCATTTTTGGCAAAGTATTGAAACTTTCTTCTTACAAATGATAAAACCAAATGGAGAAGGAAAAAGAATATAACTCAAATTTTCCACTAGATTTTGGAGTTTGGTTTCAAACAAGAAATGAAAGACATTATAAGCAGCAATTGTAAAGAATATTGTTTGATTCTTAGTTAGATTCTGTTGTAATGGAACAAAGAGATAAGTGTCTGTTAAAGAGCATATTGTGAAGAGAAAATTAGTCAAAAATCCAAAAATGGAAGTAGAGAAGAAAGAATATTAAAACCAGCAGAGTGAATCCTCAATTCAACATTTTTTTAGAGATAAGAAAAGGAATGGTGATGGAAATAGTTATAAGATGAGATTGAGAACAGAAAATATGGTAATCTAGAAGATCACTATGCCTCATTTTCTACCTTTGAAAATTTATCTGCTCCTTCAGTAAGAGAACCATATTCTTTCAAAGTCGTTTCACTTGCAGTTCACGCCCGCTTCAGCAGCTCGACGGGGCTTGCTTTTTCGCCTGCTTCCATTGTGACGAAATCCATTTGATCTGGTTGATTCATCGGTGCTTGATCGCGTTCCGTCCCCATTTTCGTCTTTGACCGGTTCGAGCTTTTCTTTCACCTGTGAGTTTCTTCTCCTCCTTTTCCCATTCTCTGCTGCAGGCGGGCTTTTCATCTCCTTGCTCATGATGTCGCTGCCTTTCAGGTTCTCGCTGTCGTCATCTTCTATTTTTTCAGCTTCTTCCTCGTCGATCTCGTCCTTCAATGGCTTCTGTGGCCTTCCCCTCCGCTTTTGTGCAGGAATCTTCTCTTCCTCGCCACTTCCAGCATCGTCATGATTCGTGACGGTCAACTTCCTCCCCTTTCCTCGACCTCTACCCATCCTCTTTAAGAACTCCAAGAACGAAAAAAATCACGCAACAGATGGCCACTGCCAGGCACAAAACAAGAATAAAGCAATTACATAGGAAACAATTTTGATTCTCTTCTAATACGAAGCTCATGAAGTCATTAAATGAACTCGACACGCTCGAATCTCGTAATTGCCATGGAAGGATATACATCAAGATCAAGCACAAGAAGCATCTGATGAAATATTATAATACTTCCTCAAACTTAATTTTCATATTGAAACCTAACCAGTAGAGTTACAGATCATTAAATTCTTTAGGAATGATATGAAAGAAACTTGAACAAAATTGCATCACAGCAAGCAAATTACAGGTCAAGAAGCCCAGAAAAAGGGCAAATTTATCAATTAGCTTCATCATAAGTTCTTCTGCCTTAAGTCATGAAATGTTTAACACATTAAACAATACATATAAAAGAAAAATATACTCTAACATGGTGATTTGACATAGTATCAAAGTATGAGTTCCTAGGTTTGCTCTATTGATATTAATAGTTCACCTGCTAGACTTCATGAATCAAATAAATATTTAAGTCCGCACGTGGAGGGGGCGTTAACAGTATTATAAAAAGATTCAATATACTCTAACCTATCAACTTAAGATTTCAAGTTCAATGTAGATTTTCCGAGTTTAAATCCCAACAATACCATTTCCTCTCGATTGATCAATAATACTAGTTCACGTGTGAGGGAAGTGTTGAAGAGTATATATTAAATATGCTCTAACTTAGAGCCGATATGAGCATAGCTTAATTCGTCAAAACCCTGCTTATTTTCCAAGAGTTCAAAGGTTCGAATCCTCCGCTCCTTACTGAACTCAAATCTAACCTACAAACTTAAACTTTTGGGTTCAACGGTGGTTTAACCTAAAGCAAAGTCGAAGTTCCTATAGGATGTTTATTCACTTGAAACACTCAAGTGGAAGAAACTTGGACATAGTTTATCAAACTTTAGTTGACTTCCCCACATTAGGTAAGCGAACAGAGCACAAAAACAATTTCCCAAGAGACAAAAACTCAATCAAATGCAAAACTAAGTCAAAAAAGACACAGCAAGCAATCAGCACATTCAGAAGAACTACAAAGGGTAAAATCAAAAAGTCATGAAAATCTCTTCAGTTCTTGAACCCACCCCTCAAATCGCAGTAAAGAAGAAGATTAAGCAGAACCAGAAAGATAAACAAATCTCAATCACCAAAAGAAAAAAAAAAAAAAAAAAACCAATTCGAAGGAACAAGATTCTCGCAAGCATAAACTAAAACAAACAAACAAATACCAGAATCGAGAGTGAAAGCTAAAATAAGAACACTGAAAAATCCCCCAACAGCAGAGACAAACAAGATCCACCAAAAAGCAACAGAATCGGATTGGGGGAAGGCAAGATTGGAACAACAAGAACAGTTAATCGACAAACTGATTCGATTTCACAGCAAACAAAAGCACAAAAGAACAAGAAGAACAACAAAGAAGCAGACAAATTCAAAAGAAGAAGAAGAAGAAGAAGAAGCATAGAAATGAAGAGAACCTGATAAGAAACGAAGCCCATACGAATCATTGGAAAGGACCCATTACAGTCAATCTGTAGAAGAAGCAAAAGAAAGTCACAAAAACAGAGAAAGATTCATGTGGGTGTTGATGGATTGAAGAGAACAGAGAGAAAAAGAAGTGAAGATTTCAGAGGCATAAGCAATGATCTGAAGAGGGGATTTGAAAGAAGATTGAAATTGAAGAATGAAAAGAGGATTTTAAGAAGGATTGGGATATGGGAAACAGTGGGGAAGGCCACTTAAAGACCTGCCCTGCCCATATGAATCAGAGAGAGAGAGAAAGAAAGAGAGAGAGAGAAGAAGCGTAAAACGAAGAGATATTTGTTGATAGAATGTGAAGAATTTGGAGCTAAAGTCCATTGTATTCCGAGGCGTGTCCGTGTAGGAAGGCTTCAAATTGCAAGGCCATTTTGGTAAATTTGTCATCACTAAGGACCATAGTATTAAATTTCTGTCGACATGCTCGGATTTCTACACTCGACCAAGAGATTAGAAGTTCAAATCATCTCCTCCAAATGTTACTGAATTCAAGAAAAGAAAAAGACTTTGACACCGATGTAAGAAGTGAATTGAAATCACTTGACAAAATATATATATATATATATAAAATTAATATGAATGTAATATCAATAATAAAAATTTTACTTATTAAAAATAGATAAAATGCCTATTTTTTAATTTAAATATATTTTTTATGAGTTTACTAATTTTTAAATTTTTTTTTTTTTATAAATATCTATCAACATCGATATTTTATTGACATTTAGTTGACATTTCTCTAAAATTGAGACCACAATATTTTTTTTTTTTTTGGTTGACATGAATGTTTAAAACTTCCCTCAAGAAAATCAAATTTTTTTCCAACTTTCATGTCATGAAAATCTTGGAAAATTTAGGTGACTCTTTTATTTTTGCTGTGAAATTCATTTCTCATTCTAATACAATGAACAAACTATTTTACTTTGTTTTACTTGAAGAAAGTGATAAAAAGTTTTGTTCTTTTTAATCATTTAAGACTTGTGTAATTTGAATCTATATTATACATTTTATAAGAGATGTAATAATATTTGTAAATTTATCCTATTCTTTTAGCTTTTGTTTCTTTTTTCTTTTTTTCTTTTTTCATAAACTATGTCATTCATGAATCAATGTGTTGAAACTTTTGATATTCTCTTGACCCATTTGTTTATTTGAAGTAAGATTAAATCCCTGTTAAATATCGACTCGTTCTGCTTTAATCATAGGTTTAATTTGGTGTTTTTTAGGCTCTATTTGATAACTATTTGACTTTTGATAATTATGTTTGTTTTCTCTCAATTTCTTTATCATAGTTTTCATTTTTGTTAAGGACACATTTGAATTCTTAGCCAAATATCAAAAGCAAAAACAAACTTGTAAATTTTTTTTTTTTTTCAAAATTTGACTCGGTTTTTTATAACATGGAAAGAAGTTTGATAACAAAACAAAGAGCTTTATATTTTTTTATTATTATGTTTGATCAATAAAATTTAAGTTTAAAGTACAAGTTTAGTACCTAAAATTTTAGTTTTGTGTCTAATAGACCTCTAAACTTTAAAAAGTTTCTAATAAGTTTTCAAACATTTAATTTTATATCTAATAAGTCATTTAATTTTCTGACCCATTCAACATTTTTTTTAAAATTTAGAAATCTATTATATACAAAATCGAAACTCTAGGGTATTAGATATAAAATTCAATTTTATGTCTAATAGATAGTTAAATTTAAATTTTCTTTAATATGTTAGAGACCTATTAGACACAAAACTGAAATTTAAGAACGTATTAGACACTTTTAAAGTTTTGGGACCTATTAGGTGTCTCAGTTTGATAACCTCTTAGTTTTTAGTTTGGTTTTTGAAAATTAAGCTTATAGACACTGCTTCTTACCTATAAGTTTCTTTGTCTTGTTATCTACCTTCTTCCGATCCATGTTTTAAAAAACAAAGCCAAGTTTTGAAAACTAAAAAAAAAAATAAAAAAAAAAAAAAAAAAAAAAAAAAGTAGTTTTCAAAAATTTTATTTTGTTTTTGGAATTTGGTTAAGAGCTCAAATGCTTCCTTAACAAAATGAAAATCACTCTAAGAAATTTTGGAGAAAACAAGCAAAAAAAAAAAAAAAAAAAAAAAAAAAAAAACCAAAAACCAAAAACCAAATTAAATCAAATGGTTATCGGACCTTAGAAGCCTATTAAACATTTTTTAAAGTTCAAAGACCAAAATATTAGACACAAATTTTAGAAACTAAACTTGTAATTTAACAAAAATAAATAAAAAAAAAAAATAAATAAATAAATATTATTGTTGTCATTGAAGAGTACTATAAATCTAACTTTGTAAGTTTTTTTTTTATGAATATGAAAAATGCGCTTTGTGATGTGATACTTTTTCTTTGATAATGTGGGGTCAAGAAAATCACATGTTTGTTGAAAAACATGAATTTCAACTAGGTTTCAAAGAATTGTTTTAATTAAAATTTAGAAAGAGGATTGAGGTTTAACTTAATTTGGAGTGCAACAAATAATGTTGGATGGATTATATTTTTGTTAAATATAGGTTAATATTATGATTTTTCGTCTTGTAATGGTTAAAATTGTATCACTAGGGTTGGGGCCATACTTCAAGATGAAAGAGGTGAGATTTGAGCTACTATGATAAAGTTTTGTTGTACACAGAGAATATGTTCAATTCATGATGGTCATCTATTTAGGATTTAATATCGTACGTGCTTTCTTAGCAACCAAATGGTGTTTTCTTAGCAACTAAACGTAGTAAGGTTAGCCGATTGTCCCGTAAGATTAGTCGAGGTGTGCATAAGTTGGTCCAACACTCACGAATGTAAAAAAAAAAAAAAAAATTGTTGTGCACCAATGACAAACTAGTTCTACTCAATGAAGTGTCTTATTATTAAAAAAAGAAAAAAAATTGATCATGTGTTTTATGTGTTTTTGAAAGTGTCATTATCGTGCCATTATGCTTAAATTAAAAGCTTACGAAATATTTTATTGTTGGGAAGAATAATAAAAATTCTATCGTGACAAATTTATTTATGAGTTTGGTAAATGAGATTATTTATGATATAGTATTTTATTTTAATAACGTGGAGTTGAAAATCATGAATTTTGGATCAAAGGTTTTACACTATAATTTTAATTGACAAGTTAAAAGAGAGATATGTTAAGTGCAACAACCAGTAATCTTGGTTAGATTTTTTTGAGTTAAATCTAGGTTAAAGTTCGATTTTATTTCTAATGCTTTATATATAATTTTAATTTAGTATCTATGCATACTTTCAAAATAATAATAAATAAATAAATAAAAATTGGTGTCTATACTTTTTGATAGTTTTATTATGGGAAAGTTATCAAAAAAAAAAAAAAAAAATTTATTATGGGAAAAAATTACACTTTTGGTCCCTGAGGTTTGAGTTAAATTACATTTTGGTTCCTGAGTTTTCAAACTCAACAAAATTACTTGAGATAAGGAGCAATTTGGTCCTGTCGTCTAGTTTGCCGTTAAATACTAACCAACGACTGATGTGACACTATTATTTTAATTAAAAAATCAATTTTTAATTTTTAAAATAAAAATATATTAAAATAATATAAATATTATTATTTTTTTAATTTTTTAAATTCTTTCTCTCTCTTTCTCTCCTTCTTCTTTCTCTTCTCCATCTCCTCCTTCTTTCTCTTCTCCATCTTCTTCCTTCCCCATCTCCTTCTTCTTCAACTCTGGTGGCCGGCTGTCGCCGGTTGCCAGCAAACGGCGGCGGCGGCCGTTGGAATTTTTTTTCCTTCTTTCTTCTGTTTTTTTATAAAAAAAAACAGGCAGGTTTGAGGAGGAGGAGACTCCCCCTCCCCGATTCCCTCGCTGTTTTTTTTTTAAAAAAACAATGGAAAAAAGGAAAGGAGAAGAAGGAAAGAAAAAGAATGAAGGAAAAAAAAATTTCGGCGACTGCTGCTGCCGTTCGCCGGCAGTCGGCGGCGGTCAGCCACCGAAGTTGAAGAAGAAGGAGATGGGGAAGGAAGAAGAGAAAGAATAAGGAGAAGAAAGAGGGAGAAAAGAATTAAAAAAAAAAATTAATAATATTTTTATTATTTTAATATATTTTTATTTAAAAAATTAAAAATTAATTTTTTTTAATTAAAAATAATAGTGTCACGTCAGCAGTCCGTTAGTATTTAACGGCAAACTGGACGGAAGGGACCAAATTGCTTCTTATCTCAAACCTCAGGGGTAATTTTGTTGAGTTTGAAAATTCAGAGACTAAAGTGTAACTTAACCCAAACCTGAGGGACCAAAAGTGTATTTTTCCCTTTTATTATCAATCCATATGTTCTTATTAAAATTTATTAAACGCCCCTACTATTATGGAAGAAGAGTGTAATAGAAATCCAACATGACTAGTTTGATATTTCTATTTTCATCCTAAACTTTAATTCCATGCTTATTTAATTTCAGTTTCTAAACATCTAATATTTATTTTTCTCCGAACTTTTATATTGCAAAAAGAAATTATTTTAATCTTCTTCATTAATTTTTCATGGATCATTTAACAAAAAGCTATTTTGGAACTTTGACACATAACCTAATGTAATTTTAAATACTTGTGGACATAAGAATCTATTTAATAAGTCAAAGCGAGCATAGTTCAACAGTAATTGGAATGTACCCTCGACCAAGAGGTTAGAGCTTCGAATCTCTCACCTCCAAGTATTGATGTACTAAAAAAAAAAATCTATTTGATAAAAAAAAATGCATCTATGATAAACATTTATTTCTTTAACCAAACTCGTTGCAAATGCGAAGTTCATAGACTAGAAAATTCATGGGATTTTTGTACGAACGACCCTCTAAAATAAGCGAAAATGATAAATGTCCCACTTTTTCAAAACAAGGTTATATGCCCTTTTGTTTGCGTCAGCATCCTAGTAAAATTACCATTTTACTCTCTACTCTAACCCACTCTCTCTCTCGCTACTCTCGCTCTCTCTCCAATCTCTCACTCTCACACCAATCTCGCTCTCGCTCTCGCTCTCACTCTCACTCTCGCTCTCACTTCTCTCCCTCTCCAATTTCTCCCTCCAATCTCTTACTCTCTCTAATTTCTCTCTCCAATCTCTTGCTCCCTCTCCAATCTCGCTCTCGCTCCAACCTTTCGCTCCATCTCCATGAACTTTCAATTTTTTTTATTTAACAATGATGAGGATCGATGACCATCAAACCTACCTTTAAAGAAGCTATATATATGTGTCTCAACCATTAAACTATATTCAGGGTTAGCTTTAAATGTTTTATTTTAGTTAAAAAAAAACAAATGTTTTATTTTAGTTTAAAGAAAAAACTTTAGGTCATTGTATTTAATTTTCATTAATAATTTTAACAAAAACATAAATCTATTTTGAAACTTACGATGAATGTATATGAGGCTTCATAAACTTATCCACATAGATATTTACTATGATGAAATATGTCATATTAGATTTCCGCTAAAAGATTTATAAAATAATTAAATTTAAAATAAAATATTTGAAACACGAGTAACTAAGGACCAAAGTAGAAGTCAAACGCAGCAAAAGAAAATAGGAAAAGAAAAATAAAATTGTAAAATAAATAAATAAAATAAAAATTATGATACATTGAAAAATGATGATGTGAAGTTGAGAACTCAATCTCTTGTTGGGGCAAGGATCCAACATGCAAGCATGTTCTCTCTATAATTTTATTAATAAATTTCATTTTATGTCTTTATAATATTTCATTTATTTTACTTTATTCAAGTTAAAATATTAAATTTCTATTTTGTTTTCTCTATACCCATAACCAAAATAATTCCTTAGCTTCATTTAATTATATTCTGACAAAATTAAATTCTATGTGAATTATAATATACGGTTGTGGGTATTATTTCTTTTTGATATTATTGCAAGCTAAAAGTCTATATGACCTATGTTTATATAAATGTGATATGTGATGCATTAATAAATATTTTTAAAAAAAATGAGAAAATGGAATAAAATTATAGAAAATAGTCTCAAATTTCATGTCTATAACTTTTTTTTTATATAAATATCTAGAAGTTAATGCCAAAACGAGCATAGTTCAACGGTAATTAGCATGTACCATCGATCTAGAAGTCAGAGATTCGATCTCCCCAACCCAAATGTTGATATACTCAAAAAAAAAAAAAAAAAAAAAAAAAAAAAAAAAAAAAACTCTTGTAACGTGTTACAATGATTTATTTTTCAAACTTCATTATAATAATGATTGAATTGTGTATTCTTATTTCATAATTTATTATAATTAAACGTGACTTTAGAAATTGGAAAATTGTGCGGAATAGCTAAAAAATGACCAAAATGAAAAACGACTAAAAAGACATTCAGAATTATGGTTGCCATAATTTTAGAGAAATGGAATGAGTAGTAATTCTTATTCCATTTAGGTATATATTTGTATTCACAGTCAATGCTCACCAACTAGAAATAGATTTATTTTTTTTTTTTTTTTTTTTAAAAAAAAAAAAGAAACATATCTGTCTTTTCTCACTATCTCTTGGAATTTGACTCCCTCTAGATTCATGCATTTTAAAGTTATCCCTTATTTTTTGAATTTCTCATTTTTCAAATACTTCATCTAAATCCAATATATCGATCTCTGTTATATTTATTGTTTTTTTTTTTAATAACAAAATCAATGAAACTTGGGAAGATGAGATGGAGTGTAGGAGTGTGAGAATAGATTGATTTACACCATTTTTAACTAATTGTTTGCACTATTTTTACTATAATCGTTTGGTGTGCAAGATCAAAACCCATCTACTCCCATTATAATTGTTCAATACAAGTTCAAAATACGGTTTTTAAATTCTCCCCATACATCTTCTCCAAGAGCGAGAAGTCTAAAATTTTTTACAGTGAGAAACAAAATTTTAGTTCTAACTTTTTATAGGTATAATTTTTGTTGATGCCAAAATTCGGACAGACGACTCACTTGACCTTCACGTGACACCAACAGTGAATTTGTAGAAGCTGGGGAAAACGTGATCTGCAAAACCAGCAAAAACCGCTGCACACCGGTGTGGTGTAGGTCACACCGCCTCCGATGCCTAAGTCAGAAAACCGAGGAGACTAGAAAGTAAGGGGTGAAGTCGAGAATAAAGTTTCAGAACCCTTCTTCAGTGATGAAGCGAGGTTTAAATACCTGCTCATCCTCCTAGGGTTTTTAGGAATTCGGAGGTGTTTCGGGACGAACTAGGCGAAACCGGGGCGATCCGGGGCCGAAAGGAGGTGACCAAGCGGGCCGAATGGTCGGCCTCCGCCTCTTGCCGAGGCCGACCATATGGCCCGACCCTTTGGTCTGGCTTTCCTCTGAGTCGGTCTTTTGGTCCTACCCCTGCCCGATTGTCCTTGTCAGCTCATTGTGCGTCAGTGTGGTCCAAAATTACCTATAACATTAAGCCCCCACTCTTGAATTGGGATTCATGTGCGACTTAATGATATAGGCTGAGCTCCTTAAGCCCGATTTAAGAGTACGACTCTTGTCTCGTGCTGACTTATGTATGACTTCTTTGTTATCCTGCAAGATAGGACAAACTAGACAAAGTAGAAACTTCCTGAATAGGGGTTAGGTGAAATGGAAATGAGAAAAGTGAGAGGTTACAAAAGTGGCTGGAGGGCCTCTCTGGTCGGCCTCAGCCTCGGGAAGAGGCCGAGCACAGCATTTTCCCATTTTAGCTTAGGGGGCATTGCCCCCGAACCCCCACCGGGCGCTTCGCCCCTGGACCCCCGTACTTGGTCATTCGGAGTGCTTCATTCCAGATCCAGGGCTTATCCATAATTAAAAATAGGAAAAACAGAAGACTTTACAATCCTGCATTGAAAAATTAATTTCTGCAAAAGAAGAATGAAGGAGGGGGCTAGGGTCGGCCTCGGCCTCAGGCCCCTGTTAGCTCAATACTTAGCCCCCTGCATTCATATGTCAGTCCTTACTGGAAAATAATGGGAGAATAAGCTAAAACATGTACTCATTATCCCCTGTTACTTGCTTTTTGTTTAATATATTCTGTACTTTCCTTTCAATCGATGAGAAATAAGGCTCTTCATCTCCTTACAACTCCTTCGTCATGCCTCACGCAATTTCAGAATTACATAAAAATCTCCACCAAAATAGTAGAAACCATATCCATGAAAAAGTTTCATCATAATTTATGAAATGATCTTATCTTGGACCAATAAGAAAAAAGGGTCAAAATCATGCAAAAAATAATCACAGTTATGACATGGAATGTGATAAAAACAATCACCATGATGATTATAGCAAAGGAATGGAATGACCTTGACCTATCCCTACTCCTAGCCCCCACTCAACATGTGCATTTATTACTTCAGGAGTTGCATTTTTTGAGTAGGAAGGACTAATTTCATACCTGGCCTTTTGAAGGTGGATGGTCGGCCTCGGCCTTGGCATGAGGCCGATCCATGTTTTTACATCGCTTGCTCGTTCGCTTCATAGTTGGACTTATGTGCAGATTCGCTCCATGGTCGGACATCTCCTTGCTGCTTTGAATGCTTTGGTTGTGCTAAAAAGTGAAGTGACTGAGAACTCGAACCAGTCACGCTGCTTTGAATGCGTGCCTGAGGGTTGGCTTCGGAGCTGGGATGCTCGGCCTCGGCCTTGGCATGAGGCCGAGCATTTCTTCTGCTTTGCTTGCTAATTTGCTCTGTTGTATCCATCCCGAGGGTGCGTACACCCAGTCGGGGAAAACTTGGGGAGGTCGAGGAAATACCCGAGCCTCTCTTCAAGTGATGTGTTCATCCCGAGGGTGCGTACACTGAGTAGGAGAAAACTTGGGAAGGCCGAGGAAATACCCGAGCCTCTCTTCAAGTGATGTGTTCATCCCGAAGGTGCGTACACTCAGTCGGGGAAAACTTGGGGAGGCCAAGGAAATTCCCGAGCCTCTCTTCAAGTGTTGTGTTCATCCTAGAGGTGCGTACACTCTTCTAGGGGAAACTTGGGGAGGCCGAGGAAATTCCCGAGCCTCTCTTCAAGTGTTGTGTTCATCCCAGGGGTGCGTACACTCTTTTGGGGAAAACTTGGGGAGGCTAAGGAAATACCCAAGCCTCTCTTCAAGTATTGTATTCATCCCGATGGTGCGTACACTCAGTCGGGGAAAACTTGGGTAGGCCGAGGAAATTCTTGAGCCTCTCTTCAAGTACTGTGTTCATTCCAGGGGTGCGTACACTCTTCTGGGGAAAACTTGGGGAGGTTGAGGGCATGCGTCAACCTCTCTGCAAGAATTTAGTCTCTTTCCAAGGGAAAGTGCGGAAGTTTGGCCTTTGCAAGAATCATTCTCGTCTGGCCACATGCGCCACATCCTATGGAAAAATGCTTTGCACAAACACAGTATAAAGAACTTTATTAAATTTGCAAGTGTCTGCATTGTACCATGGGGAAAAGCTATGGACATGTGTTATACAAAATAAATAATCTTAAAAATAGCTCCACCGCTATTCATAACGTAATCCTAACTTGAATAAGTAAGAAAGGAAAGTCAAAATCATCGTAACATGACCATGATTATGAAGGACTCGGTCTGTCCTTATTCCCAACCCCCACTCAAATTGTGTATTCAATATCTTGGACATGCATTTTTTTAGTAAGGAAAGACTAACTTCGTACCTGGGCCTTTGAGGGTGGAGCTTAGCCTTGGCCTCTGGATGGTCTGCCTTGACCTTGGCATGAGGCCGACCAGCTCCTCTGTATTGTTCTGTAGACACCGTATTTGGTCCGACTTGATTTTTAGTAATAATGTTTGAAGTTTTTCAATATTTGGTGGTCAATTTGCTTTTTGGTATGCCAACAAGAGCATAGCTCAATCGGCATAAAGTTGTATCAATGATTACGAGGTCCTTGGTTTGAATCCCTCTCCCTACGTATTATTAAAAATTTGTTTTTTTGTTTTCATGGTTTATTTTCATTTTCATTTTATTTTCATTTTTTTTGTTTTTATTTAATTTATTTCTTTATTTTGTTTTTTTATTCATTTTATTTTATTTATTTTATTATTATTTTATTATTTTATTTTATTTTATTATTATTTTTTTTTCTTTTTTCCCACTCTCCTTCTTTCCCGTTGCTTCTTCCCCCACTCCCCATTCTTCCTATTCTAAAGCCATGTCCATGGCTTTCTCCATTTTCTCACCCATTCTCTTCCCCAAATCAGTAAGCTTCTTCCCCCACTCCCCATTCTTCCTATTCTAAAGCCATGTCCATGGCTTTCTCCACCATTTTCTCACCCATTCTCTTCCCCAAATTAGTAAGCTTTCAAGTATAAAATGGAGGAGATGGAGGATGAGGGACAACAACAAGGACAAGAACAAAGAGAAGAAGTGGAAGGAGTAAAAGTGAGCTTGAAAGAGTGAAGAAAGTTGAGAAAGGGCTTCGAGAGAGAAAGTGAGTTTGAGAGGGAAAAGTAGAGATTTTAGAAGGATTTTCAAAGATCCAAGTTCACCACCGCCGCCGCTCGCCGCCGCACACCGCTCACCGCCGCACCTCGCCGCCGCCGCCAACTCGTTGATTCCGACGAGGTTCCTAAGTGAGGTTTAAGATAAAAGAGGAGGGAAGGTGGAAGAGTTAAAAGGAAAAAAGAGGGAAGGAAAAGAAAAAAAGAGAGAAAGAATCGTGAGGAAGAAGAAAGGGTTGAAAGAAAGAGTAAGTGATGGGTGGGTGGGTCCCACCTTGTTTTTTTCTTTTCCCTTTTATTTTTATTTCTTTCTTATTTATGATTTGTTGTTATTTATTATCATTATTATTACTTTTATTTAAAAAAAAGTTGTTATTTATTATCATTATTATTACTTTTATTTTAAAAAATCTGAGTTTTTTTTTCCTTTTTTTGTTTTTTTTCTTCTCTTTCTTTAGTCTTGATTTGCAATTTTCAATTCAAGTTCTAGTCTTGTTTAATTAGCCTAAAATTTGAACTTCATATTAAAACTTTGATTTGGAATTTTAAGTTGACTCATGAATTCCATTTTTTTTTTTTTTTTCATTTCCAACTATCTTTTAATTTGACATCATTGCCTAAACAACTCTTAAATTGGATTTTAATTTGGAAGGTTCATATGAGTTTCATATTAGATTTTGATTTGTATGCTCAAACTAATGTCAAATTGAATGTAATTTGGAGTTTCAAATTAAATTTCCTATCACTTTCCAAGCTAATTTCAAATTGTTTTTTTGGACAAAATGACAAGAGAGAAAAAAAAGAACATTGATTAATAAACTTTTGGCCTAAAGTTTTGAATTTAGCCTAGAATTTTGTTTTGAAATTAATTCCAATTTACCTTGCTTTGGGAGTTTTTATTCAATTTCTTTTCAAAATTGAATTTCATTTCATAAAGCGAGATTGAGTTTTAATTTGGAAATTGAATTGAATGTCAATTTTGTTTTTAAGTTGGTTTTAAATTAAAATTTCAAAAAAAGCTTCAAAATATTAGATGACGTTTTTCCTTATCGAAATAGTTTTACCACTCGTAATTGTTAATTAATTTACATTTTGCCGTTAAAGTGTAACTTAACAAATATGAGACAAAATAATTCATGTACAGCCTATGACGGAGTTGAAATAATTTTCAAATTCTTGAGGTAAAATTTTTCTTTTTTTCCTTAATTAGGAAATTTCTACATGATAATAAAGTCATGGGTTCCCCACTCACAAAATTAAATCCTTACTTTATTTAAAGATAAGGTGAAATTAGTGAGACATTTAATTTTCATTTTTTCATTTTTTTTCTCAAATTTTATTTGTTTATTTTTGTTAAGACGTGGATCTTTGATTAATGGATTTGAGTAATAAATAAAATGTTTTCAAACGGGTGTTGTAGGGTGCTAACACCTTCCCTACACACAACTGACCCCCGAACCTAATTTTGGTTTCTAAGACCAGTTAATTTTTTAAGACGGGTGACCAATCACACCCCAAGATGATTGGTGGCGACTCCAAACCTTTAACCTCAAAAGAGACCCATAGGAAAGGACGTCGGCCGCTCCGCGTCGCGATGACGTTGCGACAGTTCACTTGCTTGTTTTCCATCCCAAGGGTGCATGCACTCAGTCAGGGAAAACTAGGGGAGGTCGAAGAAATTCCCGAGCCTCTCTTCAAGTGCTGCGATCATCCCGAGGGTGCGTACACTCTGTTGGGGACCTGGGGAGGTTGAGGACATGCGTCAACCTCTCTGCAGGAATTTAGTCTCTACAAGAATCATTCTTGTCTGGGAAAGTGCGGAAGTTTAGCTTCTGCAAGAATTATTCTCGTCTGGCCGTATGCGTCACATCCTTATGAGCCTGGAAATACGGTCGTAGTCTCCTAGTTGACGTGACCAAAGCTAGGGTGAGCTTCTCCACTTGGGGATGTCTCTGCTCCGACCATAGATTTACTGGTGTAATACACAGGTCTCTGAAGTTTTCCTTCTTCTTTGATCAGTGCGGAACTCACGACCGTATCTGACGCTGCTAAGTAAAGCAGCAGCTCGTCGTCTGGGAGCGGCTTGGCTAGGAGCGGGACCGAACTCAGGTAGTCTTTCAATTCCCGAAAAGCTTTTTCACACTCTTCAGTCCACTCAAAACGTGATCCCTGTCTCAAAATTTTGAAGAAGGGTAAGCACCTATCAGTTGATCTACTAACAAACCTGTTCAGTGCGGCGATCCTCCTGTTCAAGCTTTGAAGCTGATTGAGATTGGATGGGGAGGACATTTGCATGATCGCTCTGATCTTGTCTGGGTTTGCCTCTATCCCTCTCTGATGCACCATGAACCCCAGGAATTTTCCGGACATTACCCCAAAAGCGCACTTACTCGGATTTAGTTTCATTCGATACTTCCGGAGTATCTGGAAAGCCTCATTAAGGTCGGATTCATGGCATTGAGACTTCAAGCTGTTCACCAGCATATCATCCACGTATACCTCTATGTTCTTTCCCAGTAAAGGAGCAAACATGCAGTTCACCATCCGTTGGTATGTTGCTTCAGCGTTCTTCAAACCGAACGACATGACCTTGTAACAGTACAACCCTCGACTGGTGATGAATGAAGTCTTTTCTTGATCGGTCTTGTGCATTCTAATCTGGTTGTACCCTGAGTACGCATCCATAAAACTCAGCATCTCATGCCCTGCTGTTGCATCGACCGACTGGTCGACCATGGGCAAAGGATAACTGTCCTTTGGGTATGCCTTATTCAGGCCGGTGAAGTCGATGCACATCCGCCACTTCCCGTTAGCCTTCTTTACCAGTACCACATTAGACAACCATTATGGATAATGAACTTCTCGAATGAACCCCGCTGTAAGCAACTCATCTACTTGACTGGCAATAACCTCATTCCTCTCCGAATTAGATGCTCTTCGTTTCTGCTTTACCGGCTTGAAATCCCTGTCCACGTTTAACCGGTGAACCATAACTTCCAGGTCAATTCCCGGCATATCTTCGTGTGACCATGCAAACAAATTTGCATTAGCTCTCAAGAAACCAATCAGTCTGTCTCTCTGCTCAGCCCCCAGTTTGGTGCCGATGTTCACTCTCCTTTCCTCAGACGTTAGTGGCACAGACTCCAGTTCTTCCGCTGACTGTCCTCTTGGGTCAGGTCCAACAGTATCGTTGACAAGCGGAACCTTACAATGGTCTCCGAAGTCAGGGTCGGCCTCTTCCCTACCGGGGTCGGCCCCAGTCTGGTTCGACGCTTTCTGCTCATACCCGAGGTTTCTTTCTGGTTTCTGAACTCGATCCATCCTGCAGACCACCACCGATGCGCGGTATGAACTGGCAAGCACTCTTCCCCACAGACGACGCCAACTGTTGATGCCAAAATCCGGACAGAGGACTCACCTGACCTTCACGTGACACCAACAATGAATTTGTAGAAGCTGGGGAAGACGTGACCTGCAAAACCAGCAAAAACCGTTGCACACTGGTGTGGTGTAGGCCACACCGCCTCCGATGCCTAAGTCAGAAAACCGAGGAGACTAGAAAGTAAGGGGCGAAGTCGAGAATAAAGTTTCGGAACCCTTCTTCAGTGATGAAGCGGGGTTTAAATACCTGTTCATCCTCCTAGGGTTTTTAGGAATTCGGAGGTGTTTCGGGACGAACCAGGCGGAATCGGGGCGATCCGGGGCCGAAAGGAGGTGACCAAGCGCGGGCCGAATGGTCGGCCTCAGCCTCTTGCCGAGGATGGCCCGACCCTTTGGTCCGGCTTTCCTTTGGGTCGGTCTTCTGGTCCTACCCCTGCCCGATTGTAATTACCTATAACAATTTTAAATTTTAAACGGAGGGAGAGAAAAACCTCTAAAATCTTAACTTTATATATAATATTTTTAATCTAAGACAAATTAAGTGGGGAACAAATTCATCTCTAACATTCATCACAGTATTGTTCTAGCTCTTCAAATAATTTCACAAGAATAAGAATGAAAGAAATGAGAGAATTTTGAAGCTAATATATATATAATGGGTACAACAATATTTGAGGGTGGGGAGATTCGAATCTCTAATCTCTTGATCAATGGTACATGTCAATTACCACCGAACTATGCTCACTTTGACATCATAATCATTACTTTGATTACCTTTATTAATTTGGTAAAATAAATAAAGAAGTAATGATATGTATATTTACCATACCATTCTTCCCTTTAGAAATCTCCTAAGATGTACTAAAACTAACCTCTGCATTATGTTCTAAAAAATGTATTTAAGAGACACAAGTTCTATAATTTTTATTTAATTTTTTTTTTTGGAAAAAATACACTTTTAGTCCATGAGATTTAGATTAGGTTTCATTTTGATCCCTGAGTTTTCAAACTCAACAATTTAGCCCCTAAGGTCTGGTTTTAGTTTCATTTTAGTCCCTCCATCCATTTTTCAGTTAAAAACTAACGGATTGCTGACGTGACACCTATTTTTTATTTTAAAAAAATATTTTTTTTTAATTTTTAAAATAAAAAAAAATATTTTTTATTCTTTTTTTTTCCTTCTTCCTCCATGTTCTTCTCCTCCTTCTTCTTCATCTTCTTTAGCCTTCTTCTTCTTCAGCTACCGCCGCCACCTGCAGCCATGCATCGGTCGGCGACGACAAACTTATTTTTTTTTTCTTTCTTCGTCTTCTTTTCTTCTCCTTCCTTATCTTCCTTCTTCCTTCTTTTCTTTTTGTTTTTTTATTATTATTTTTTAAAATTTAAGGGGACAACATTCCAGATCTGCCCAGATATGCCCGTGACCGCGCCACCCAGTCAACGTTCCACACCCGTGCTGCCCAGATCCGAGCACGAACTCGAAGACCAGATCTAAAACGCACGAGATCCGCCCAGATCTGCCCGTGTGCTTTTTGAGGTTTTAGTTCGAGAAAGAAAAGAAGGAAAAACGAAGGAAAAGAAGAGGAGAAGAAGGAAAAAAGGGAAAAAAAGAGAAAGAAAGTTGGCTGACGGCCGGTGACGGCGGCCGACGACACTGGCTGATTATTCTGTTGTCCTTGCCCATAACTTGCAGCCGAAGAAGAATGAGGGGGAGAAGAAAAGGAAAAATAGGAGGGAAAAAGAAAAAGAAAAAGAATAAAGAAAATTTATTATATTATTTTATTTTAAAAAATAAAAAAAATTAATAAAAAAATTATGCCACGTCAGCAATCCGTTAAGTATTAATGGAAAAATGGATGGAGGGACCCAAATGAAACTAAAACCAAATCTCAGGGGCTAAATTGTTGAGTTTGAAAACTCGAGGACCAAAATGAAACCTAACCCAAACCTCAGGGACCAAAAGTATATTTTTCCCTTTTTTTTTTTTTATAAAAATTGTTCTATAATTTGTAAACACAAACACTACATTTTAATTTAAATGTTTTTTAAGAATGCATTTTTTGAAAAACATTTTGTATAAAAATTGTTTAGAATTTAAACACTCATGTGTTTGGTAATATTTCCTTATAAATGTTTTTATACCCAAGTTATTGTATACTTAAAAACTCTTTTTAAAGAAGTTGATTTCAAGTGTTTTCTCTCAAAATGATTTATTTCTCAATCTCATTTTCTAATAAGTCATGGTTGCAAAACGGGTTAATTGGAAAAAAAATACAGTTTAAAACAAAATTTGGCAAAAACATGGTCTTTTGAAAAAAATTGGGAAAACCAAGCACTTTTTTTGTCCTTATTTTAATCCGTGGGTTGAAGCCACGGATTCAAGCGTTGACTGGTCAAATTTGACCAGTCAGCCCTTGAATCCGTGGCTTCAACCCACGGATTCAACTTTTTAGGTTTTTTTTTTTTTTTTTTTTTTTTTTTTTTTTTTTTTTTTTTTTTAATTTCAGATTTCATTTTCTTCTTTTTTTTTTTTTTTTTTTAATTTCATTCTTTTTTTTTAAAAGAAAATTCTTGGCTTCATTTCTTATTGGTTTTTTCTTTTTACAAATTTTGAAAATTAATTTTTATTTTAATATTTTGTTTTTTTTTTTGTTTTTTAATGTTTTTATTCTATAAATCAAATTATTGGAATATTATAATTGATAACATAATTATAATTGGAAAATTATCCTTCTAAATTTACAACATTATTGATACATTTTCAACCACTTCACATTTCGATTCGTAATTTTTACCAACTATTTTTTTTTAAGAAATTATACTAATAAAAATTGATACATCAAAAATTAGTGGGACAAGAAAAATTGGGATAAATAAGAATAAAATTAGATTTTTTTTAATTAAGAAGGCGATAAAATTCCAATGTATTAAATTGAATTCACGAACCTTTCAAACATTAATTGTTTGGTTTTCATATTTACTAATTTTTTTAATACTTTTATGATTAATTAATCAACTGTTATTAAACTGTATATCTACTATCAGTTTTGAATACAGCTACGGATGGCTCAACTAACAGAAGTTGACTAAAGATTTTTATTCAAATGAATGAGGAAAAAAAAAACTTGACCACAACCACTCTATCATTTCGATAACTATTTGGTTTTTAAAAAATGTGTTTGTTTTCTTCTCATTTCTTTACCATGGTAATCTTTCTTAAGAAACATATAAATTTATTGTCAAATTCTAAAAAACAAAAAACAAGTTTTTGAAAGCTACTTTCTTTTTAATTTTCAAAATTTGACTTGAATTTTGAAAATATAGTAGATAACGAAACAAAAAAACCTATATGTAAAAATAGTGTCTATATGCCTAATTTTCAAATTCGAAGAAATGAGAGTGTTTTTATTCTTAGATTTTTTTACTTATTTATCCCAAAAATTTGATTTATAGGATAAAAACATTAAAAAACAAAATATTAAAATAAAAATTAATTTTCAAAATTTGTAAAAAGAAAAAACTGAATGAAGCCAAGAATTTTCTTTTAAAAAAAACATAATGGAATTAAAAAAATAAAAAAAATAAAAAAAAAACCTAAAAAGTTGAATCCGTGGGTTGAAGCCACGGATTCAAGGGTTGACTGGTCAAATTTGACCAGTCAGCCCTTGAATCTGTGGCTTCAACCCACGGATTCAAATAAGGACGAAAAAAGTACCTGGTTTTCCCAATTTTTTTCAAAAGACCATGTTTTTGCCAATTTTTTTTTAAACTGTATTTTTTTTCCAATTAACCCGTTGCAAAACACTAGAAATTTTTTCAAAATGACTTTTTTTCAAAATTAAATACTTGAAAAGTTAAACCAAACACACCCTACATTTGAGTTGTCTCTAATTTTTCTTTCCTTAGAAAAATCCGAGTGAGCTTAGTGCGAATATTATTATCACTCCCAAATAAAATAAATCATCTTGTCCTATATGTAAAATTTTCTTTACTCAATATGTCACTCGAATATATCAACATGCATGCAATATAAAAAAGAAAGTGGGAATTTGTAAATATGAGGTCGAATAATTGAAACAAGTTGAAATAACGGTTATAAAAACGTGAAGAACAATAACAAGAACACTAAGAACACTTAGAGAGAGCAAAGGTAGGGAGAAGAGAACAAATGAATTGTATTCAATTGAGTTGTGTTTAACCCTTCATACACATCCCTATTTATACTATTTCAATAGGGATGGTTACAACTTAGAAGGACTTAAAATAGGAGGGAGGGAGAGTCTTGAGCCTAAAGTCAAGGAGAGTCATGGGGAGTGTCCTATAATGGTGGGGTTGAATGACCTAAAAATGGATATCTATAATTACATTTACAGTGTATTTGTAACACTCCCCCTTAGATATCCATTGTATATGAAATATATGCCTCATTAAAACCTTACTAGGAAAAACCCAATGGGAACAACCCCAATGAAGGAAAAAGAGTACATTATATTTATATACATCAGCAACTGCCTCATTAAAAACCTTGCTAGTAAAACCCAGTGGGAAAAACCATAGCAAAGGGAAAAAGAGTGCAGTATATTTGCTCCCCTACATGAAAACATCATTTGAGATCTCTGAGTCGTCGCATTCCAATGATGTGCACCAACTTCTCAAATGTTGTAGTAGGTAATGCCTTCGTAAATAAGTCTGCCAAGTTGTCTTTTGAAGAAATTTGTTGAACAGTGATATCGCCATTTTCTTCAAAATCGTGAGTGTAGAAGAGCTTTGGTGAGATATGCTTCGTTCTATCTCCTTTAATGTATCCTCCTTTGATTTGGGCTATACATGTTGTATTGTCTTCATATAATGTTGTTGGACAATCTTTGCTAGAGGACAATCCACATGTTTCACAAATGTGTTGAGTCATTGATCTTAGCCATACACATTCTCGACTAGCCTCATGAATCGCCAGGATCTCAGCATGGTTTGAGGAAGCAGCTGTTATTGTCTGCTTCATAGACCGCCATGATATAGCAGTTCCTCCATATGTAAATAAATAACCTGTTTGAGATCTAGCTTTATGTGGGTCAGATAAATAACCTGCATCTGCATAACCAACTAGATCAAAGTTTGATTTATTAGAATAAAATAAACCCATGTCAATTGTCCCTCGAAGATAACAGAGGATATGTTTAACTCCATTCCAATGTCTTTTTGTTGGAGAAGAACTATATCTAGCTAATAAATTTACTGAAAATGTTATATCAGGTCGTGTATTATTAGCAAGATACATAAGTGCACCAATTGCACTAAGATATGGTACTTCTGGACCAAGAAGTTCTTCATTATCTTATCGAGGTCGAAAGATGTCTTTCTTTACATCTAGTGAACGAACTACCATTGGAATGTTCAATGGATGTGCTTTGTCCATGTAAAATCTCTTTAATATCTTTTCTGTATAAGTTCATTGATGAATAAATATTCCATCTGCTAGATGCTCAATTTGTAAGCCAAGGCAAAACTTTGTTTTCCCGAGATCTTTCATCTCAAATTCTTTCTTAAGATATTCTATTGCCTTTGGAAGCTCTTCAGGAGTTCCAATTATATTTAAATCATCAACATATACAGTAATGATAACAAATCCTGACTGTGATTTCTTTATAAAAACACATGGACAAATCGGGTTATTTTGATACCATTCTTTCAATAAATATTCACTCAGGCGATTATACCACATTCGTCCTGATTGTTTTAATCCATATAAAGATCTCTGTAATTTGATCGCATATAATTCTCTAGGATTTGAATTATATGACTCCGGTATTTTTAATTCTTCAGGGATTTTCATATAAATATCATTATCAAGAGATCCATATAAATATGTTGTAATTACATTCATAAGATGCATGTCAAGCTTTTTATACACAGTCAGGCCAATCAAATATCTCAATATTATTGCATCCACCACAGGAGAATATGTCTCCTCATAATCAATACCAGACCTTTGCGAGAATCCTTGTGCAACAAGTCTCGCTTTATATCTTGTGACCTCATTCTTTTCATTTCTTTTTCTTACAAATACCCATTTGTATCCCACAGGTTTGACATCTTCTGGTGTCTGGACTACTGGTCCAAAAACCTCACGTTTTGAAAGTGAGTTTAATTCTGTTTGGATTGTTTCTTTCCACTTAAGCCAATCCTTTCTATGTCGACATTCTTCGACAGATTTTGGTTCATAATCATCATTTTCAGAAATGATGTCATAAGCAACATTATACGCAAAAATGTTATCAAAAACTATATTGTTCCGGTTCCATCTTTTTCCATTCATTACATAATTTATCGAAATTTCATTATTATCCTCAGGTATTTCATCTTCTTCGATATTCTTATGAGTAGTCACATTCAGGATTTCTTCTGGAATATCCACATTATCAATTAAGTCATTTTGATTATTGACTACTTTTCTTTTTCGAGGATTTTTATCTTTGGAGCCCATTGGTCTACCACGCTTCTGGCGTGTCGCAGAATCATTAGTTATGATAACTTGCTGCGTCGGGATATCAATTTTCGATGGTGTATTTGCAGCTGGTATATGTGACTTGGTCACTTTCTTAACATCTGTAAATGCATCTGGCATTTGATTTGCAAATGAATTATCTTTTGAACTTCTAGTTCACATTGATTTGTACGGGGATCTAAATGAGACAATGACGCTGCATTCCATGTAATTTCATTTTCCAACTTCTTAATCTCTCCCCCTAATGTTGGAAAATTTGTCTCATTAAAATGACAATCAGCAAATCGTGCAGTAAATACATCACCCGTCAGGGGTTCAAGATATTTAATAATTGATGGGGAATTAAATCCAACATATATTCCTAGCTTCCTTTGAGGACCCATCTTAGTACGTTTTGGTGGAGCAATTGAAACATATACTGCACTTCCAAAAGTTCGTAAGTGAGATATATTTGGCTGCTGGCCATAAGCTAATTGTATTGGAGAGTATTTATGATAGGCAGCTGGCCTAATGCGTATAAGCAATGCAGCATGTAAAATTGCACGACCCCATACAAATATTGGAAGTCTTGCTCTCATAAGCATCGGTCTAGCAATTAATTGCAGACGTTTTATAAATGATTCAGCTAGACCATTTTGTGTATGAACATGAGCTACAGGATGTTCAACACTTATCCCAACTGACATACAATAATTATTAAATGATTGGGATGTAAACTCACCAGCATTATCAAGACAAATGTTCTTGATTACATAATCAAGAAATTGTGCTCTTAACTTAATTATTTGAGCAAGTAATCTTGCAAATGCAATGAATAATAGAAAGTAAAATGAACCCTACCTTCAACTGAACAAAAATGGAAGAGAATCGTGTTGATAACGTGTTATAAAAACGTGAAGAACAATAACAAGAACACTAAGAACACTTAGAGAGAGCAAAGGTAGGGAGAAGAGAACAAATGAATTGTATTCAATTGAGTTGTGTTTAACCCTTCATACACATCCCTATTTATACTATTTCAATAGAGATGGTTACAACTTAGAAGGACTTAAAATAGGAGGGAGGGAGAGTCTTGAGCCTAAAGTCAAAGAGAGTCATGGGGAGTGTCCTATAATGGTGGGGTTGAATGACCTAAAAATGTAATTACATTTACAGTGTATTTGTAACAATAACAAGCATCACATTGAAATAATTAGAAATTATCTTTATATTATATAAAAGTTAAATAGTTTAACAACACGTTGATGAATATTTAAATATGTGATCTCTTAATGAAAGAGATGTGTCTTAACACTTTTGAACTGTATTCAAGTTATTACATATAAATTGGAGTTGACTTAAACGAATGAGAATACAAGAACCTGATGTTGTCATTATATTGAGTAAAGAGACCCATTTTTTACACAAAGTCATCCATTTGAGTGAGGCATATAATCTATTTTAGATCTTTATTATTTAAATATTAAAATGGATGAGTAATAATGTTGTAACATATGATATTTAATAGACAATGAGTTTTATATTTATAATTAAAAAAATAGATATTGGAGGTTTTTTATTTAAATAAATTAAGGACAAACTTATTTGTTTATTAATTAAAAGAGAAGTTATTTTGACTAACATTTTTTTTTTTATTATTGTTGTTCAAATACATAATGTATCAAACTCTTATCATTTTACTTCCTTCCTAGGAAAGTAACCCTAATTGTCTTCTTTCTTACTTTTTATTTTTAATCTCTATTTTTGCCAATCTTTTTTGAGTATTTGGTCAAAATTAACAAAATGGTTTTCCTATTGATTTTTTTTTCTTTTTTTTTTTTTTATTTTAATCATATTTTCTATTGAACTTTGAGTGTAGAGTAATTCAAACTATAAAAACATTTTAATTTGAGTTATTGCATCCTACCTGAGAAGAACTTTTTTTTTTTCTTTTTTTTTATAATAAACTTACTTGCTCAATATAAAAAAGGAAATTCATGTTAGAAAGGAAATTAAATATCTTCAAAAAGTATATACTCATAATTCAATCTTTTTTCTTATTATTAAATTCTCATAATTCAATCTTATTCCTTTACATATTTGTTTTTTTAATATAGTGTTATAGGTAATTTTAGACCACTCTGATGTACAAGGAGCTGACGAGGACAACCGGACAGAGATAGGACCGAGAGACCGACCCAGAGGAAAACCATACCAAAGGGTTGGGCCAACTTGGCTCGACCCATATGGTCGGCCTCGGCCTCCAAGCCAAGCTCGGTCGCCTCAGTTTGGTCCTTGTTGCCTCTGGCTGTCCCGGTTCCTCCTAGTTTGTCCCGAAACACCTCTGAATTTCTAAAAACCCTAGGAGCATGAGTAGGTATTTAAACCCCTCTTCGTCACTGAAGAAGGAATCCCGAACTCTATTCTCGACTTCTCCTCTTGCTCTCTAGCTCTTCCTTCCGTTTTATGACTTAAGCATCGGAGGCGGTGTGGCAAGCACCACACCGGTGTGCAGGTTTTCTGTCTTGCAGACCACGTCTTCCCCCCTCTCAAACAAATTTACCGTTGGTGGCACGTGAAGGTCAGATGAGTTCCTCCCGACCAAATTTGACCATCAACATATAGATTCCAATTGTCTCTCTAAGCTAAGAATGGAAATTAATTGCACATATTTTTGTTTCAGTTGACTAAAGTTTCATTTCGAATAAAATAAAACCACTTATTTAAGGTTAAACTTCTAGAAATGATAACAAACCCAACTATGAGTATTTTTTTTTTCTTTTTTATTACATGAGATAAATTTTTTGGTCAATGCTATAATGCTTTTGCCCTATCCTCAAAGTGGCCAATAATGTGTACTTAGGATGAGGTCCCATTAAGCTATTTGAACATTAATAATATGATCAGATAAAGCATAGTCAATAAATATGGGAGTCACCTACAACAAAGTCATTAGTTAAAGGCACATGAGCCTATCCAAAATGACTCATTTGACAATGCATTTATTTTAAGAACCTAACAAATTAATTACAACCCTATTTTCTTCTGTGAATATAGCCAATTTTGAATTAGAGATCCCAAGATTGTTAATCCTTTTTCCTCAAATGACCCTTGGTTTTGCTTTTCCAATCAATAAATGGGCTAGGCTTTGTCATGTGTGTCCCAACAACTTTTTATCTTTTAAATCTTCTTCTTCTTTTTTACTATGTTTATGTTTATACTATTTTTCTTTTTTCTTTTTTATTATTAATTTGACTTTTTGCAACATGATATATGAGAAAAATAATCATGAAACATATGCAAGTTATCTTATGATTAATTTAAGGATCTAACCATGAAAGGAAAAATTCTCCTAGTCATGTTTGAGATATATGAATGGTTTCGTATTCTTTATTACACTAACTTTTTGTGATTTTCAAACATATCTAGTTGTTGGACTAAAAAAAATCATCCTAGTTCCGTTTCCCAATTTTGAGGACCGAGGGGTTGATTAGAGTATCTGACTCGAAATGGAAAAAAAAATATATTTTTTTTATAATTAACTATTGATAACTATATAATATATACATTTTCAAATCAAATTTTGCTGAAAATTTATTTTTCTTAATTAAGTATTAAAATCTTTATTTTCATAAAAACAAATTAACTATTTTTAAAAATTAGCATATGCATACAAAAGCGAATAAAAATATTTATATAACAATTAAAAAATTGGAGGGAAAGACATTCCAATCTCATCTTGAAAGACTAAAAGGTTCTCCATATCCTTAAAAAAAAAAAAAGGGAAAAAAAGTGGGGTTTTTGTACAAATGACCCCAATTTTTTGACCGAAATGATATATGACCTGCTTTTTAAAACTAAAGATATATAACCTTCGGCTGACGTCATCGCAAAGAGAGAGAGGGCGAGACGAGGAGACGGAGCGGGCAAAGGGAGAGCGAGCTACCTCGTCAACTTCTTCCCCATCGAAATTGACGGAAACTAAAGACCCACTGCTAATCCCGCTGGAAAACGAAGCTGCCCGTGCTTGAAGCTCGCTGGGACGCTGCAGAACGCCCGCACACTTGCTACTGCCCATGGATTCGAAATTGACGGAAACTAAAGACCCACTGCTAATCCCGCTGGAAAACAGAGCTGCCCGTGCTCGAAGCTTGCTGGAACGCTGCAGAACGCCCACACACTTGTTGCTGCCCGTGGATGGTTGCTTCTAAGGTGCTATCGTCGGCGCAAGAGAGGGAAAAGAGAGAGTTCAACGAAGAGAGAAAATCGCGAGGAGAGAGATGAACCCAAACGAGAGAGAGATACCCACTGCCGTTTGGGCAAGTTCGGCGATGCGCCGCTCTCGACTCCTCCTCGTGAGTTGCCTCCAATAACGTCGTTGTCGGAGACCAATTGCACCATTGTCGGAGTAGAAGCTGGTCGCCTACGAAAGAGAAAAGAGGGGGGCCGGCGGGTTGCCTCCTCTCGCTCTCTCTCCCCGCTCTGTCTCCTTTTCTCGTCCGACGGGTTACCTCTTCTCGCTCTCGCTCTCTCTCTCCCCGCTCCGTCTCCTTCTCTCGCGTGCTCTGACGTCAGCCGAAGGTTATATATCTTTAGTTTCAAAAAGTAGGTCATATCTCATTTCGGTCCAAGAATTTAGGTCATCCGTACAAAAAACCCAAAAAAAGTCATCCCTATTATTGAAAGTGATTAGTTTATTTTTCTTTTCCATTAATATTGTGCTCTATGTTAAAGATGACTAACGCGATTTCCATATTCATTGAACCCTCAATCAACATAGGGTGATCTTGTGTGGATGGTCTCTTTGCCATGGTTGGAGATAAAAATATGGTTAAATTATACGTTTAATCCTTAAACTTTCAAGTTTGTGTTGAACGTAAAATTATCTTTTCTAATATTACATCGAACAATTCATTTCTCATCTTTTTTTTTTTTTTTTCCTTTTTTGAGTTTGACAATATAGAAGAGTGAAAATTCGAATATTTGACCTGTTGGTCAAAGTTATAATGTCTTGACCAATTAAGCTATGTTTAGATTGATAATGTTGGAATTAATTTTAATAATTAATTCATATGTGGGTAACAATTTAAATAACAATTATATTTGGTCCCCAATATACTATGCCTCTTTAGTCTCCTATTCTTTGAGCATGAGCCCTCATGACTTTGCTTTTGGTTCCACCATAAAGGTCTCATTCAATGGAAATTCTTGTCCCCCCATATAAACCCATGATCATCCCTTTATCTAGCCAATGTGGGACTTTGGTTGCACCCCCAATTCCCAACAAAGGTCTAAGTTGCATAGTTGAGGATGACCTAAACCACACACGTTCTACACTAAAGTATTTCATGGATCCAGGTATTTATACATCACTAATTAATTTTATTTTGTCTTGCTTCCATGCTTAGATTCTATTATAACCCTTTTCATGGTTGTTCTTGTTGAATGATATTTATTTATTCTTGAATAATCATGAATTGAGACTTAATGAATAAATTCCAACAGATAACTCTCCTCTCATTTAAGCGTAGGTTAAATAGCTAATGTTTGTGTAACAAGAACTCCTTTCTATGGGCTAATTTTCAAAAGACACCAAATTCAAAGAAATGTTAAATAGCATGGGAACTTATAGATCTTCTCATGAGCTAACTTCAGAAGATACCAAATTCCCTAATTATAAAGATGCTAAAAATTACATGAGGGCCAGTGATAACAAAAAAAAAAAAAAAAAAACATATATATCTACTTTAGTATACATGGCTCTAGAGTAAAGAATGTAGTTACATCGATTAAAAAATCTATGAAATAATATGGGCTAAAAGAATGGACCAAAACAACAATAACAATACTAGAAAATGGTTGCCAAACGAAATTCCAACGTTTATCGTTAACACTCTAAATTCAAACTGAAATATAACAAGATAAACTCAGTTCAACATCCGATTTAAGTAAACTCCCTTAATCCTCACCTAAAGAAGATTAGGTCATGCTTAAGAAAGTAAAAGAAATAACATAGCACACAAAACAAATCTGTAATTACGATCGATCTCAAATAAAAAAGAGAATGATAAAGGAAAAGTAATTAAAGAACTAAAGAAAAATGCTCTAGAGGTTCATCCTTACTCTAGCAGTCTCCTCAGCTCCCCTTTTTCTCTGTGTAGATATCTTCACCTTTTTCCTCTCATTGATCATCTTCAATACCTTGAATTCTTTTTTTCATTTCAAGGTTGATTGGACTCTTCAAAACACATTGGGCAAATTCTTATTGGTTTAAGTCAGGTGATTCAACTCCAAGAATAAGGCCTAACTCAATTAATGAGTTGCCTTCCTACATGTTAAAAAAATTGAACTTCTCAATTGCTTCAACAAAATTCTATCAGTTACTGTCTAATCCTTTGCACTGTTTTGCAAGAATAACTCGAGCCATTCCTGTTTACAAAATAGCTAAAATGAGCATCTAAGGCCCCGTTTGATAACCATTTGGTTTTTGGTTTTTGAAAATTAATCAGCTTATACACACATATTTCCACCTATAAGTTTCTTGGTTTTAGTAATGTACAAGAGTTAGGCTACATGTGTTGTGATTGAAGATAGACTTCAATAAACGAAAATATCTTTTTAAAATGTTGTATTATTTTGATGTATAGCTAATAGGTTGCCTATTGTTGATAGTTGTCATCCCTCTCTATTTCTTGGATTTGGAAGAACAGAAGAGAGGAACATATATATTCGCAATTACACTAATAAAAACTATTTTTTTTTTGTTTGAGAACATGTGAGGAGTGAAGGGATCCGAACCACGCAAACCTTTTAGTCATTAGTACAAACTTTATGCCAGTCGAGCTACACTCATGTTGGTATATATATATATTCGTAATTTTTTTTTACAACAAGCATATATATATATATATATATATATATATATATATATATATATATATATATATTCGTAATTGCACCTATAAAATATGAACTTATAAGTTATAACTACATAAAGATAAGTTTAAATTTCAGTATATGTATATATATACTCTCATTTAATATGAAATTAGTAACTTTTAACCTATTTGCATGAAACTATGACGATCAACATTAAAAGATTAAAAAAATACTAGTTAAGCCATTTGTTGCATTCACTTGAGGGGAGGAGTGTCAAGTTAGTTGAATAATTATCTACCACTAAATAATTAGTGCATGTTTGGAAGTGATTTTGAAATAACTAAAATCACTTTTGTCACGTTCGAAATCATTCCAAAACATACTTTTAACTATTCAAAATCAATTTATATCATCAAAATTGAATTTGAATTTTAAGGGCATGTTACAGAGTGATTTTGAATATGACAAACATGATTTTGATCATTTCAAAATCACTCCCAAACATGCAATTAATAAAACAATAAAATCCTCTATCTTTAAAATATTATATATATTTGATTTGAAATCCTCTTGCGGGGTGTTTTTGGTTTAACTTTCCAAGTGTTTACTTTTGAAAAAAAAATCATTTTGAAAAAAGTTTTAGTGTTTGACAACCACTACAAATAACTAATTAAAAAATGAGATTAAGAAATAAACCATTTTGAGAGAAACACAAGACCAATTTTTTTTAAAGAGTTTGAGATTTTGGCACAGATGACCCTCTAAAATAGGCGGGAATGATAAATACCATACATTTTCAATTTAATGATATATATCATTTTACACATCCTAGTAAAATCTCTCCCTCACTACTCTCGCTCTCTCTCCAATCTCTTGCTATCTCTCCAATCTTGCTCTAGCTTCTCTCTCCAATTTCTCCCTCCAATCTCTTTCTCTCCCTAATTTCTCTCTTCAATCTCTTGCTCTCCCTCCAATCTCGCTCTTAAATGTAACCAATAAAATGTATTCTTAAAAAACATCTATATCTATATCTATCTATATATCTATATATCTATATATATATATATATATATATATATATATATATATATATATATATACTATATTAAAAGGCGCTTAAGGGGAGAAACTTTTGATTTTCTTTTAAGTCTCCTCTTTTTAATCTTCAAATTCCTTATTTGTCCTTCCTATTTCATTATTCAATATTTTATTATTCAAATTCCCGGGTAGATCATTCCCAATTAAGAATTGGTTTTAAAAAAAATCTTCATTATCACGTTTAGGTTTTGTTTTTTTTTTTTTAAAAAAAAATCTGATTAAGAATTGGTTAAAAAAATCTCATATTTGATGAGATTAAGAATTGGTTTAAAAAAACATATTCATTCTCACGTTTGTGTAGTTTTTTTTAATAAGAGAATTATTGGTTTAAAACAAAATCTTGATTTCCACGTTTAGAAAAAAGAAAAATCTCAAATCTTTTTTCGTTTAGGTTTTCTTGAGTTAGGACGAAGGTAGCTAGATGGAGGGTAAATTTTCTATTTAGTTTCTCATAATATCAAAATGATATTACGAACTTCCTCTACGTGTACAACATTTTCTTTGTGGTAGGCAACATTTTTTTTGCAGGGTAATATTGCAAATGTCATTGGCACCATTCGAGCCAACAAAATAGTTGATGATGGATCGCAGGCTATGCAAGGTCTAGCAATTCGCTGAAGAGTGGATTTTTGTTGATCTGTAAGTTAAATCACCCACCTTTCTGGATAAATACCAGGATGTCTCATGTTCTACTCAATCCTCTCTGAATTTGTTCAAATTTTGTCATGGGAAACTACATTTGAATCGGATCGGAGTAGTTGATTTATATATTAATGGATTGTATAATTCTTTTGGCTTAGTGAGGTCTTTTCTTTTCTCTCTCTCGTCAACTTCACCCGCTAGACACACAGCCCCCAGCTTTCTTCTGCCCTTCCTCACTCCGGCGGCGAGCCTACCAGATCTGAAACCCGGAGGTTTGGCGACATCATTCACGGCGGTGCGGGAGGGCTGCACCTGCACCGGTCCCCATCGGCATCGACGCCAAACACAGAGCCACAGATACCATTCCTCCCATAGGTACGCCCATCAATCTCACGAATGAAGGAGAAAGTCTGATTTGAGTATAAATAAATATCAAGTTCTTTTAACATTTCTCCCCAAGTTAATTGGTTTTAGATTTTTTTAAATCAAATCTGAATAGTGGGTAGTGAGGTGAGGCCATGTAATTGGTACTAACATAGAGTATGAAATGTTTCAGGGGCATTTGTATATTTCACTTGGAATTGGAAACTGTGTTTCATCCGGTTTTCAAACAAAACTCTGCTCAAATTTTTATGATTGTGGTTGATTAATGTTTTTGCTAGCCTTGCTTTTCAAAAATGAGTTTAGTTCATAGAAGTTGACAATGGACTCCCTTAGCTAGTTGGAATTCATTATCAACACGTCGTATCTGGGGTAGGACGTGTCAGTTATTGGTCTACACACACACGTCAGAATTGTGCATTGACAACTTTCACAAACAGAAAACTGAGTCTAAATTGATTTAGTTACGAAAGTTTAGGGTTTTAATTGATACAATTATTACTTTTTATGGCTATAAATTAGTTTTTTTATCCCCATGTTTTGAACTTTGAGGCTTAAACACTAGGTACTAATGGGGTTTAAAAAGGTCATTTTTATAACCAATATTTTTCTTTCGATAAAGTAGGTAGGGTATGTTAAAGCCTTTTTAGGTGCTATGAAACTTACTTAGACATTGCTTAAAATACATAAAACTATCTCTAAGACTTTCAAAATGTGGAGCTAAATGGGCAAGGGCATGGAGGAACAGGGACATCTGCATTCCCTGCAAGCATTAGCATAACCTTTTCCATGGTGGGTCTTTTGGATGGATCTTCTTGAAGGCACCAAATTGCTACCTTTACAAATCTTTCCATGTTCAGAAAGTCATCCATGACCTCCATGTCTCCTTCAATCAAGACATCCAATCTTCCTTGCACATAGCAGTCATAGGCCCAATCAGTTAAAACCTCTCTCTCTCCACCACCATCAGCTTTCATCACCACATTTCTTCTACAACATATGATCTCCAGCAACAGCACTCCATAGCTGTACACATCAACCTTGGCATTCACCGGAGAAGATCTGAACCATTCTGGAGCAACATATCCTCTTGTCCCTCTGATGCCAGTTTCAGTTCTACTTTGGTTCATCTTCAATAGTTTTGCCAACCCAAAATCAGAAATTTTCGCATTGTAATTCTCATCAAGAAGTATGTTTTGAGGCTTTATATCGCAATGGATGATTTGGGTGTTGCATTCTTCATGTAGGTATAAGAGTCCTCTTGCAATTTGATAGGCTATTTGAGTTCTCAGCTTCCAATTAGGTTTCAAATCGCCATTGAAGAGGAAACTTGACAATGAGCCATTGCTCATGAATTGGTAAACGAGCATGCGGTTGTTTCCCTCGTCGCAATATCCAAGCAGACGAACAAGATTTTTATGGTGTGTTTGGCCAATTACATTCACTTCAGTTCTAAACTCCCTCTCTCTATCTTCTTCCAACATTCTATCCAGTTTCTTAACAGCAATAGGACCTGCTTCTCCTGTCCCTTTGTAGACAATGCCACAAGATCCCCTTCCTACCTCTTCCTTGAAACCATTTGTTGCTTTGTAAAGATCCTTGTATGAAAACTGGATCAAATTACATTCCAAAGTGAACTTTTTCGTGCAAGTTTCAACTGGCATCTCCTTTTTCAAGACGAAGATACCTGAACATATGGAACCCACCAATATGAAGATGACAAGCACAGATCCACACAAGATTGCAGAGATGGCAACAATTATTATCGTGGCTTGTTTCTTTTGTCCTTTATGGACTGCAATATCAATATCAGAGGAACTCTGAAGCGAGATATTTTTTCTTAATTTAAGGAAAGAAACAGCTCTTACATTTGGATCTTGTCTTCCATTTGAGAGTGGCAGCTTCTTCTTCCAACAACCATCATCGAACACTGCTACTACACAAAGGCAATCTTGCAAGCAAGAACTTTTGCAGTCTTCTTCATTGAAAGGCTTAAAGAACTCGTAATCATGCATTGGCCATTCAGTATTTGGAATAACCACCATTCTATATAACCCATTGGTAGAATTTTCTACACCCTCTTCACAACTTTGTATTATATCTGGTTTGCAGTTGCCAGATTCGTCAGCTGGTTCGATCAAGCTATAACCTGGCGGGCAATTGCAGCTTGGCCTTCCATCAGTTTTGAGCGTGCAAATACTGTTGTACCCACAAGCTCCAGAGCCAAATCTATTACGTTGATACAAAATTGGACGACAGATATTCTCGGGTAATATGGACAAGTCTTTCCAGCTTCTGTTGGTGATTCCAGGGCCCTTGGGGTAAGAACTTACAGTCAAAACTCCATCAAAATTTATGGTGGCTTTGAAATAATAAGCCTCAGAAGGATTCCCATTCCCAACACTTGACTGTGTAATGTTAACTTTTACTCCATTTCGTTTTAGCACACACAAAAACCCATCTCCATCAAAAATCACTTGGTAACCTGAATTCTGTATACTCGCAGGATCCCAAGTGACGCTGACATAATAGGCATCATACGGAAAGCCGGTGGCCAAGTTCATGGTGTTTAGAACAGCATTTCCATCTTCTAGCAAACGAAACTGAAACCTTCCAAGTGAGAACTCATGGTGCGATTTGCGAGAGGAAAGCACACCATTTATCTCCAATTTCTGTGTAGGAAGCAGCGTATCTGTTGGGAATCTGAACGTCTCCCATAAGGATTCATTGTTGCTGTCAACAAGTACAAAATTGCCTGTATTTTCCATTCTACCAAAGGCAACAGCACCCGCCATAAGAGGCTCTAAATTCCATATCTCTACACCTTGAGGGTTTTGAAGAGCTAGCCCTTTTGACGCCATTAGCTCGATCTTCGACCCTCTTGGAACTAGAACAGGAGTATTGTTTGCGTTGGCAAACCAAACGATATTGTTTTTAGGTACTTTGTGAAACCAGATGGCGAGCAAGAAGAGATCGTTGTCGACGTTTTGGAATCCAAATGCAAAATCATCAGAAGGGCATCGCCATGGTTGAACTGAAGTATCACCAGAAACAAGGAAGCTGCCAATGGCTACTTGGGTTTCATTGGCTTGAGCAGAAACCATCAAAGGAAGCAACCAAAGGACAAAGAGGTGGTAGATTATTACTGGAGCCATGGAAGTTGCAAACACTTGAATAGCAGAAACTGAACATTTTCTTTCCTTTCAAGACCTCAACTTGTAATTTCCTCCCTCCATATCATTTAATGCCCCATTTGGTGGGAGTTCTTGTGTTAGGTGTGCAATTTCAATGCCATTTATTATATATTATTTATTTATTTGCGGATAAGAATAATCAACTAATGACGTGGCCAACAAAAACATAGCTCAACTGGCACAAATTTGTACTATGACCACAAGGTTTATGGTTCGAATCCCCTCACCCATCAAAAAAAAAAAATCAAGTAATGACGTGAATAAATTATATATTTTTCGTACCAGTGTTTTTTGAATAGATTTTCAAGCTCTTGACTAGTAATTTCAAATTTTCATTGACATGTCGACATTTCTATATATCTAAGAGTTTGACAACAACATGATGGGTGAATTGACTTTTCTATTATATTATAGAAAATTTGAGAAAATATATCAAAACTAATCCACAACATATCATTAATGTGAACTTAATAAGATGGAATTTGAACTTATTTTAAAAAGAAGAAATATTTATTTGTTAATTTAAATATTTTTTATGAAATTTTTATTTTCATATTTTTTTTTCTATAAATATTCATTAACATTGACTTTTAAAAGCTAGTTGTAACGAGTTTTTTTTCTAGTAATATTTAAAAATTTTTATAATATTTGGTTAGATGTCAAAATACACAATTTTAACGAAAGTACAGGATAGTCGGCATCATAAAATAAATTAAAATAGTCTGATACATTTTTTAGTAAGCTAAAAATCTATTGTAAATGAACAAGTTAGATTTCTTTCATGTTTGCTAATAAGTATACCTCAAGACATAAATCTATACTATATATAAAAGGGTTTAGGGTTTAGGGTTTAGGGTTAAGAGGGGAGAATCTTTGCCTTCCTATTATGCCCTTACATTTTTAATAAATTCCCATTTTGTCCTTCAATGATGGGGCATGACTTTTCGAGGTGAGGTGTCCGTTGAGAGAAATATTGAATAGTTGCAATGTATACTGGTAGGACATGACTATTCAAATGACGACGTGACTCTCAAGTGTATGTGTCTGTTCATTCAAATGTGTGCAATTAATATTGACAAGACACGACTATTGGGTGGGGTGGTTATACATCAATAGATGCATCCATTCGCGTATGAATGTAATCCATGTATAAAAGCATTGAACTATGTTATATAATTTCAATTCTCTAAAAAAAAAATTGTGGTTTGAAACTAAAAGTTAAAATTGCACTACATTTTTCATTCTTCATTCATAATGGGATTACGTTTCTCTCAACGTGTAAAAATTGTAAATACTTTACTATAAAATTGTAAATTGCAATTAATTTTTGTCTTTTACTATTGTGTATGTTACCCAAAACACACTGCACTTTATCTTTGTGTACAATTCACTTCATGGAAGAATTTTGATGAAATATTCTTTTTTCAGTTGCATGAAATTTCATATTGAGATTTTCTTTTCTATTGTTAATTTTATTGGTTGTGTTTGTGGTTTGATGGACTTTATACTATTCGTAAGTGATTGTTATATGATTAACTTTTTCTTTGACATGCATGTTCAATCGTGTTCATGGATTTTTATGCATATAATATGACTTTTCTTATAAATAATTACTTTATCTAACAATTAGCAATTATTATTAGTGTAAATTTTTTTATTTCTTTTTCACTTATTTGATGGAAGTTTCTTTTTCATTAATTAGTGTAAATTTTTTTTAACTTTCACCATAAATAATTGTATTCCAAAGATTTCAAACCACGTGCAAAAAAATTTCATATTCATTCTAAATGAACCTAGAACAAAATAATATATAGTTTTAGACTTCTAAGCACCGTTTTTTTTTTTTTTTTTTCAATTAAAACAGTGAAATCTAACGTGCATCACACGTGTCTTTGAACTAGTATGTTATAAAATATGTTCTCTCAATCAAGAGTTTAGAAGTCTGAATCTCTTATCTCACTATTGTCAAAAGAAAAAAAATATATATATTTCAAGTTTGGGTCGAACCTCCACACTATACTTTAAAATTTTCCACTACTATATATAACATGTAAATGCATTGTAGAGAAACACCTATTAGATCTCCTCGCATTCGAACTTTACAATTGAAAATCAAAGTTAATTCTCTCTTCTTTGTGGTATTTGATTCTTATTATTGTATCAATTCTCATTCAAAATTTCCCAATTGAAAAAATTTGGTCGCATACTTGATCATTTCTACAATGTTTTTGTCATTTATTTATCCTCATTTAGTTATATTTCATCCTCATTTATTTCTATCATTTAAAATGGTATCCAATATTTGGTTGTGTTCAATTATTAGTCGCTTTATTACTATTGTGGCCTAGATTTGACTTAATCTTCTCCCCCATATTAATTAGGTATTTGTATACATTGTTACTATTTTTATTTTTATTTTTTTCTTTTTGACAACATCTGGAGGAGGAGATTTGAAGCACAGACCTCTTAGTCATTAGTACAAGCTTTATGTCAGCTAAGCTATGTTCATATTGGTCGATAGATTGTTTCTATATATGCTTTGAATTGATCTTCTAAAAATTACAACAATGACCAATTGGTTATCAGTACAACTATATGCCAGTTAAGCTATGCTCTTGTTGGCGTCGACATCACTCATTAATTCATTACTTATATTTCAAATTTATATATAATATATATTACATACATATGGTTTTCACTGCTTTGACTTGGTCTTCTAAATTACAAAATTCGGCAATTGAAAATATATCAGAATCATTTGTCAAGTAATGCCGAAATAACTCTCTAATTCATGACTTATGGTTCAAATTTACCTATAATAAATAGTGAGGAAAATTATTTAAAAAAAAAAATAGTGAGGAAAAAGAAACAAGTGTCTTTTCGAAAATTTTTGTACAATTTATGATGTTTGGTTAGATGTCAAAAAGTATGATTTTAAACTTACATGGAGTCAAACATCATTATATATATCTTTGAAATAGTCAAATACATTTTTTTAAGCAAAAAATCTATTCCAAATGCACGATTTCTTTCACATTTAGGTCAAACCCGATGTCGACGAAAATATCGAAATCTCAATTCTATAAAAATGTCAATGGAAATATCAATAAAAAATATTTAAATATAATCTAAAAATAAATATTTTATATTTTTAAAATAGGTTAAAATACTTATTAATAATATTTTCTCCACATTAATTACTTTTTGTTATTATTTTGTTTATATTTTCGGTTAAATTATAAAAAATACCCCTGAACTATGGGGTTTGTTTCAAAAATGCCCCTGAACTTTAAAAAGTTTCAAAAATACCCCTGAACTTTGAAAACTGTTTCAAAAATACCCTTGCCATTAATTTTGGATGACAACCGTTAAAGTTTCAGTTTCAAAAATACCCTTGAACTTTCAAAAAAAATTCAAAAATACCTTTATTGAAAAATGTTTCTTTTTTTTTTTTCCTTCTCCCACTGTAAATTAATTCTTTCTCCATGAAAATTAATGAGAAACTTTATTTATTTGTCATGTATTCCTAGGAGTTTTTCTTCTCTTTCAACACATCCCAAGAACTTGGCTAGATTTTTGTGTCGAAACTTCAAGATGACTTTTGTTTTGTTCTTGAAATTCTACATGTGTTTGACTTCATTTGTTGGTAGCCTTTTTCAATATTATTTCCTCACCAACCATTAACCATTAGCTTTCTCTATATTCATTTTATGAAAAATAAATGAAACTATTGTGGTATACGGGTTCTAACAATTTTTAAATATCAACAAGAACAAAATCATATATAAAACTTTTGATTAATTAATCTTATAAATTGGACCAAATTCACATTCTTATAAACACTTATTCTTCTTATCACTAACATACACAAACAGAGAGAGCAAAAAGGGAATAATATATATACATATATATGTTGTTTTCTCACACTTATCTTATTTACACTTTTTAAAAGAGAAAACTCGATTTCGAAGTCTGTTTTTATCTGGTATTGTGTTGCACACAACCTTCATGAGCAAAGTTTTACATTAATTTTCATGGGGAAAGAATTTACAGTGAGAGGAGGAAAAAAGAAAAAACATTTTTCAATAAGGATATTTTTTTTTATTATTTTGTTAAGTTCAAGGGTATTTTTGAAACTGAAACTTTAATGATTTTCATCCAAAATTAACGACAAGGGTATTTTTTAAACATTTTTTAAAGTTCAGGGGTATTTTTTATAATTTAGCCTAAATAAAATTGAAACATATGTCAAACATAACTCAATTGAGTAACAACAAATGTAACTTTCCTATGTTAAATTTGTAAATGAAACATCAAATTCATTTTGATGTTTCACTCTATTTTGAAACTTTTGATGAATTAAATTTACACATCATTTTCTTTCGCATTTTATTTGTAATAATATCCAACATTTGATTCTTATAATTATTCTATCGATTTTACTCTGAGACCAAAGTTCAAGGTTAGTGTTTAATTATGATTCGACAAAATTTTGTTGTAAAACTATTTTGTTAGTTACATACATGATTTGATTTTTTTTTTCTTTTTTGACAATATATGGGGTGGGGGAAATTGAACCACATATTTCGTGATCACTAGTACAACTTTATGCCGGTTGAGCTATGCTCTTGTTGGCATTGGTTACATACTTGATCTTGATCATTTCTTACAATACTTAATTTTGTCATTATTTATCATCGTTTACTTTGTCTTTTATCCTCATTTATTTCTATCATTTAAAATGACTAGTTTTTTAACACGTGCTTTGCACGTGGTAGGTTTCATTATTTTATCATATTCCTAGTATATTTTCATTTCATTTTGTTGTATATTAATATTATTTGTTAACAAAAAAAAAAGTAAAGCATATATCCGATCTTAGGTTCATTTATATTTACAATATAATAAATGATTCATAAAATATTTTACACAATTACGAAGGTTTAAATTATTAAAATTTTGATAAACTTTTAAATTTTCATTATATAATTAAGGAGAACTTCATAAATTTTATAATTTAATTTTATGAATAAATTGGCAAAAGTTTTAATATTCTAACTTTTCATGTTCGTGTATCAAAGAAAAGTAGGAGAGAGGTATTTATATAGTGGTAGAAGTGATTCTCCCCCAAAGCCATTTTTTTAAGATAGTAAGATAAGATAAGATGAGATATGCTTGTTATCGATTTTTCCAATGTTGCATCTCCGAATGAGGCAAATGTAGAAAAAAACTATGTTTGATTATAAATTCAACATATAACTTAGGGAAAGTTTGACATACTATGTAATTAAAAATTAAACATTTTTTTCAAAATGTTTTTTTTAAAAAAAAAATTATAACACATTTGAAATTCTATGGTTAGTCAAAGTAAATGTAAAATTTAAAAAAAAAAAAAAAAAAAAACTATAATTAGTTTCCAGAAATAAAACAACCAAACTTTTCACAACATATTTTCAACCTCCTCATAATCCCAGCTTTTCACATTCTTATTAATTAATGTTATTAAACGTTAGAATTAAATGACATGTTTAATAAACATAAAAATAGATCAAATAACATAAATGGTCCAAAAAATATTTTAAAGATTGCAACTTTTTATTTATCAATTTTTCTTAATTCAACTTTTTATTTATCATGAATTATAGAATATAGATTAGGATTAATATAAGAGCTAATCACATCAAATTGATAAGATGATTTTTTTTTTAAACTAAAAAGTTAAATTAAAATAATCCTAACCATGCATACACATTTAGAATAAAAATGACAACAAATATTAATTATAAAATAAACTTGAAAACATTTATCGGAGGAATTGATAGCTATGGGTTGCGAGCATTTTCTTGAATCATCTCTGTCTCTCGTTTATGTACTTTAACACCACGTTGCAATTCATGCAAACTTCGAAATCTTTGAGTGAGGGAATAAGAAAAACAAACTAATAAGAGGAGACCCAAGCTGTTATAGAAAAGAGTAGGGGAGAGCTATTTATATAGTTGTAAGGTATAGGAGTTTAATGATGTTGTAAAACTTTTGAAATTCCCTTAATAATTATAATTAAACGTAAACTCATTAATTTTATAATTAAATAATAAAAATTTAATGAAGAAAAAATCTTTTACATTCATCTTTCCACCTTCCAACCTTTTACATTCTCATACCTTCAATTAAAAAAAAAAAAATTATTATTTTATATGTAATTTCATAGTATAGAATTTACTTAAATTATAATGTTTTCTTTTAATTAAATCATGCATAAAATTTTCATAATATAATTTTATCTTTAATTATTTAAAAAAACGGCAACATAAATTGTTTAGAATAAAAATCTTATTTTGATAGCATTTTATATTTTCTTTTGTTTAAATTTAAATATCATATTGAGACAAAATTTTATTAAATAATTAATAACAAATTCTTAATCAATTAATAATAATATCTATAACCGGTTACCATTTATTATTATTATTTAATGGTGTTTAACCGGTTTCTTCTTAAAAAATGGTGTTTAACCGGTTAGGATGGATTCTTTTAAAAATCATTTAAAAAATTAGAAAAGATTGTACATATTTAAATTAATTAATTATTAATAATTAATGTAAATGGCATACTTGTAAATTTAAAAATTAAAATAGGGACATTATAGTCCAAAAAAGTTTTTCAAAGATCCTCCCTTTTTAATATACTAGGTTTTTACCACGTGCGTTGCACGTGTAATGATTTTAGTAAAATATTTTGAAGTAAAATGATTTTTAAAAAACTAATTAAGATTAATTCGGATTTTTACATCAGTTTTATTTTTTATACTTCCATGACGATATCTTTTTTTTTTTTTTTTTTTGGCAACATTCCATGATGATTTCTTGTTAGATATGATATTTTATATACAGCAAAACATTGTAAAATAAATAAAAGATGGATATACATTATAGGAGTAAAATTTATAATTACTTCTTTTTTTTTAATGAAAGCAAAATAATATATAGTCTAACTGAAAGATTACAATTATATTTTAATAAATAAACTATTAAAAGTCAAACTAAAAAAAAGATACCTAAAATACATGAACAATTGAAAGAGATGTAATTTTAGACTTGAAAAATAAAGTTTGAGGGAAAAAAGAAATTAAAGTTCGTCTATAACATAAAATATTTGAGAATGACTTTCTTCTAATTAAATTGATAAAATTAAACAAAAATATTATAATTATAATTCAAGAGACATACCTGAAACCAACAATGGAGGAGATAAGTAGTTTTTTATGTGAAAACTAATGGGAGGAGGTGAACAATTTACGGAGGAAATTTAGATTCAAATTCTAACTTGATTAGATTTTGGATAAAGTTTATTGATAAAATATATAGACCATATTATTATTCTAGGTTATCAAACCAAAATGATAATAAAAGATAACAAAATCAAAAAGTGGAAATCAAAATTCGTAATTTTTGTAATTAAAAAAATAAAAGATAAAAAAAAATCTTATTCTATTTGTTTTTATTAAAAAAAGGAAAAATTAAAAAAAAAAAAAAAAAAACAAACAAACAAATTTCGTATGTTTGTTTTTATTAAAAAAAAAATCAAATTTCGTATTCACTGTTTAAATTAAAAAAATAAAAGATAAAACATAAATAAGTGTATGTTTATATTAACAATTTTTTTTTTATCTTTTATTTTTTTAATTACTAAAACGATTAATACAAAATTCATTTTTTTTTATTTTTTCCTTTTTTTAAATAAAAACAAATAGAATAAGATTTTTTTTAATTTTTTACCGAATAAGATGTTTTATTTTTTTATTTTAATTATTAAACCATTAATACAAAATTTGTTTGATTTTTTTCTTCTTTTTTTTAATAAAAACAAATAGGATAATATTTTATTTTATTTTTTTAATTAAAACAATTACGAAATTTGATTTCCACTTTCTGATTTCTTTATCTTTTATTTTTTTTAATTGCACTTTTTGATTTTTGTATCTTTTATTTTTTTAATTTAAATAATGAATACGAAATCTGAATTTTTGTTTAAAATTCTTTCTTTTTTAATAAAAACAACAGAATAAGATTTTTCTTTTTATCTTTGATTTTTTTAATTATTAAAAAAATTAATACGATTTTTTTAATTCTTTTAATAAAAACAAATAAGATAAGATTTTTTTTTAAAAAAATTATCTTTTATTTTTTTTAATTTAAACAATTACGAAATTTGATTTCCATTTCTTGATTTTTTTTTAATTGAAACAATTAGATTTCAACTAAAGTAATTATCATAAATTTGTTTTTAATTATTAAAACATTTAATACGAAATTTGTTTGTTTATTTATTTATTTTTTTATAAAAACAAGTAGGATAAGATTTTTTCATTTTTTTATCTTTTTTTTTTAATTAAAACAATTATATTTTAACTAAAGTAATTATCTTAAATTTATTGTTAATTATTAAAACAATTAATATGAAATTTGTTTTTTTTTTAATTTTTTTTTTATAAAAACAAATAGGATAATATTTTTTATATTTTTTATCTTTTATTTTTTTAATTAAAACATACCGGATAAGATTTTTTTTTCATTTTTATATCCTTTATTTTTTTAATTAAAACAAATAGGATAAGATTTTTTTTAAAATTTTTTTTTCTTTTATTTTTTTAATTAAAACAATTACGAAATTTGATTTTCACTTCTTGATTTTTTTATGATTTTCTTCTAATTAAGTTGATAAAATTAAACAAAAATATTATAATTATAATTCAAGAGCGATACCTACAACCAACAATGGAGGGGATGAATAGTTTTTTATGAGAAAACTAATGGGAGAAGGTGAACAATTTATAGAGAGAATTTAGATTCAAATTCTAATTTGATTATATTATGGATAGAGTATATAGATCCTAAGATAAAAAAAATATAGACCATAATATTATTCTAAGTTATCAAACCAATATGATAATAAAACATAACAAAACCAAAATGTGGAAATCGAATTTCGTAATTGTTTTAATTAAAAAAAATAAAAAGAATTTCCCTATTTGTTTTTATTAAAAAAAAAATTTTAAAAAAAAAGAACCAACAGTATTCGTGTTACAGATTTTTTATAAGAAAAGTTTTTTTTTTTTTTTTTTTTGCAAAATTTCATAATGGTTTTTTAAATGTTGTAGGGATTACAGATTTGGTAATTGTTTTAATTAAAAAAAAACAAAAGATAAAAAATTTAAAAAAACTACCCTATTTGTTTTTTTTTTAAAAAAAAGAAAAAAAAACCAATCGTGTAGATTTTTTATAAGAAAAGTTTTTTTTTTTTTCAAAATTTCATAATCTCGTTTCCTATTTGTTTTTATTAAAAAAATTAAAAAAAAAAAAAGAACCAACAGAATTTTTGTAGATTTTTTATAAGAAAAGTTTTTTTTTTTCAAAATTTCATAATGTGGTTTTTTAAATGTGGTAGGGATTACAGATTTTTTTTTTTTTTAATTTTCTTAATCATTTATTATAGATTATTATTAAATTTACTACGTTTGTTTTTTTTTTTCTTATTTTTTCTTATTTTTATAGTAAAATATTTTTTTCAAAATTTCACATTTGTTTTAAATTTTTTTTTTTACAGATTACCACTTTTTAATTTTTGTATCTTTTATTTTTTTAATTAAAATAATTAGAGATTTTAACTAAAGTAATTATCTTAAATTTAAAGGGGTATTTTAGTCTAAAAATGTTTTTCACAGATCCTTGCTTTTTAATATATAAATTTTTTTTTTTACAGATTACCACTTTTTAATTTTTGTATCTTTTATTTTTTTAATTAAAATAATTAGAGATTTTAACTAAAGTAATTATCTTAAATTTAAAGAGGTATTTTAGTCTAAAAATGTTTTTCACAGATCCTTGCTTTTTAATATATTATAGATTATAGATTATAGATTATAGATATCTAATATCGTACCACTATTTAAATAAAACGTATAAGTTTTTTCTTAAAAAAAAAAAAAAAAAGTATGAGTCACTTCATTACGGGTCTGTTCGAAATACATTTCAATTTAAATGTTTTTCAAGAATGCATTTTATAAAAAACATTTTGCATAAAAATTGTTTATAATACTTAAAAAGTCTTTTAAAAATAAGTTGGTTTCACTTTCTAAAAAAAAAAAAAAAAAAAAAAGTATGAGTCACCTCATTACTATTGGAGTCTAACTTTGGCTTAGGGTCTGTTTGAAATACATTTTAATTTAAATGTTTTTCAAAAATGCATTTTTTAAAAAACATTTTGTATAAAAATTGTTTATAATTTAAACACTCATATGTTTGGTTGCATTTCTTATAAATGTTTTTATACACAAGTTATTGTATACTTAAAAAGTCTTTTAAAAAAAAGTTGGTTTCACTTTCTCAAAAAAAAAAAAGTTGCTTTCAAGTGTTTCTCTCCAAATGGTTTATTTATCAATCTCATTTTCTAATAAGTCATTTTTAGTGGTTGTCAAACACTATAAATTTTTTCAAAATTAAATACTTGAAAAGTTAAACCAAACACACCCTTAGTCGTCCTTGTATACAGATACACTATAATAAATTAGGTTTTTAACGACCGTATCTAAATTTTTGGTAAGTACTATTCAGAAAACGCGCTCAAATTGAAATTTTCGAATATATTGGTTTTGTAACCAACAAGAGCATAGTGGCATAAAGTTGTACTAATGACCTGAGGTCTTTTTTCAAAAAAAAAAAAAAAAAAAAAAGACCATGAGGTCTATGATTCAAATCCCCCACCCCTCATATTTAAAAAAAAGAATATATTAGTCATGTGATGTGATTTTGTCTTTTTCGTGTATGTTTGGGAGTAATTTTGAAATGATCAAAATCAATTTGTCATGTTCAAAATTACTCCGAAACAAGTCTTTAATAATCCAAAACCAAGTTTAGTTGTATGCAAATCTCATTTAAAAGTGTAAAATTAAACAATAAATTGGTTTCGAATGATTAAGGGCATGTTTTGGGGTAATTTTGAACATAACAAAAGTAATTTTAGCCCTTCCTAAATCACTCCCAAACATGCGTGGTGGATCAGCCTGAAACCCATTTTTGGGTTAAATCTTATTTTTGTTTTTCTTTTGTAATATACTTGACACTTGCTCGAAACAAATCTAACTGGATATATGTTTCTTATTACAGTATTATGAGATATCGATATTTTTATCTTTGGTTAATTATAGTTATGTCGTTATGTTGAGATTTTCTGAGCATTAAGTTGGTTACATGCTAAAGTTTAGTAATGTTCCCTAGATTACATTGAATTTTGGGACATTACAAATCATGAGAGTGAGAAAAAAGACAAGGAACCAAGTTGATCAGGAAGTGGCTCTGACCATGGCCAACCCCTTTTTAGTTGAGGGGTTGCCCCTTTGGTCCTTAACCAACCTTTCTAGGTTGTGGTTGGTTTATTGGGTTTGGGTTGCATGTGTTCTTTGCTCGTGCCACTCGCCTCACCTTTAACTTGGCATCCCAAACAAAGTGGTGATAAGTTTAGTTTTTTTTTTTAATTCAACAACATTTAAAGGTGGGAGAGTCGAAGAACCTTGGTCGATGAAACATGCCAATTACGAGCTATGCTCACTTTGACGGGTGATAAGTTTAGTTATATTCATTTAATTTTTTGGATTAAGAGGATTTGAATCCATGATCTCTCGATCATAAACACATCTTTTTAGGCAACATAAACACATACCTTAAACTATGCTTTTGTTGTTAGCAAACTATGATAAGTTTAGATAAATTAGTTAAGATTTTTAAGTAAATCTTAGAGCATATTTGGGATGTTCAGAAACTTAATTCCAACGTTTTGGATTTTTTTTTTTTTATTCTTTTGATTTTATCTTCGAAAACTTAGGATGTGCTTGGTTGGTGATATGAAAACAGAAATTTGAAAACATGATTCAATGAAAATATTTCAGATATTAGTAGATTCAGAAATTTGATTCTAATTAAAATGATAGTTCAAAAATGCGTTTGATAATATATTTATAAACCATAAACCATAAATTTTTTTATAATAATTATTTTACAATATCATATGATTTATAATATATTATATTATACAAATTTTAATTTAAAAAAATGAATTGAGTTTATAATATGAAATACTATATTTATTAATAATTTTATCTTTTTTAAAAATTTTAAATTCAAAAGAACAAAACTTACTTTGCATATCGGTATGCAGGGATCTTGACAAGTAAGAAAGAGGAGGGGAGAAAATGAGAATTTTTTGTTATCTCTCTTAATTGTCAACGTTTTAATGGTGGTATGCAGGGAGATCCCTGCATACGAGTGTAAATTTTTCGGTTCGGGTTGGGTGTACGGACAACCAGACCCGACCCGGTCAAGATTGACCCGAACGGGGTCGGGTCATCCTCGGTTTTTTTTTTTCAACTTTACTAAAGCCCATATGAAAATCATCACTTCAACTGATTCGAGAGCAAAAATTGGTAAACCAAGACTCAACACTATGTCAAACGCTAGAAAAAGATTTTGAAAAACCCCCACATAGTGAAGTGAAGAGCAGCGGTTTATCTTTATTCCAGATAGTTGAGAAACCCCAAGAAGATCACAAAGCAAAATAGAGAAAAGTAAAAAGGGATAGTAGAAATTAGGCAAAAAAAATTAACCAAGTAGAAACAAAATTTTTAGGACCCGTTTGGTAACGTTCTCTTTTCTTGTTTCCGTTTCTTCATTTTTAATAAAGAAAAATAGAATTTCATGACTCTAACACCTATACATTCAATAATAATAAACCTATATTCTTATTTATGTTTGGAAAAAATTAGAAACAAAAACAAAAAAAAGGAGAAACTAGTTTTAGTTGTTCCCAAAAGTTCTATACAAATTTTGAGAGTGTTTCTAAAAAATAAGAAACAAGAAACATACATAGTTATTAAATACTTAGATTTCTTAATAAAATTGGAAACAAGAAACGAGAACGTTACCAAACGGGCCTTAGATATCTGCGGTTCCCTTATAGTTTGGATGAAAAGTGAAGAGTGGAGAACTAAAAAAGCAAAAAGAAGAAAACACAAAGGAACAAATCCTTGAATAAAATATGAAGCAATTGTTTATATGATAAAAGAAAAAGAAAACAAACTTTATTACTTGAAGAAGGATATATAAAAGAGAAAAAGAAGAGAGATGTTGTAAAAAAAGTGATTGTGAAGAAAGAACTAAGAAGTACTTGTAGAAGATTAATATAGGTTGGATTAATCTGCCGCGAAGTGGAAACTAAAAATGGCAGATAATGTTCCAATGGAAATGTTCAACGAGATGCGAAACTCTTACAAAGCAGTGATGAAAGAGAAATGGAAGAAACTGCCGAAAGAATTTGAGAGCGAGACGAAGCTAAGGTTTCCGATTACGATCAACGAAGACACGATGTTTCATCTGGCAATGCACAGCGGCGAAGTAGAGCCCACCAGAGATTTTCTCGCAATGAACCCACACCGACGGCTAACTGCCTCTGAATGCCGAGACCCACGACGTTTCATGACCAGCGCCTGGATTTCTCCTTCTCTGTTTTCTGCGTATGTGTTCTTCTCTCTCTGTGTCTTCTCCAACGAAGGCAAGCTCCGGCAGAGGAGAGGAGAGGCGAATAAAAGCAGACTCGATGGCGGAGAGGAGAGAAACAGGCGGCAAAGAAGATGAAATCGTGGGAAATCGAAACCCTAAAGCGAGAAAAGGAAAAGGCGAGAGGAAAGGAAACAGCGGCTAAGACCAGAGAGAGAAAAATGGCTATTAAAAAAGAACGAAACTCTAGGGGCCGTTTGGTACGCCGAAATTTGATTGGAATGGAATGGGATGTGATTCCCGGAAATATTTTGCTGGAATCGTGATTCTCATGCCCGTGTTTGGTGCATTGGATTTAGGTTGGAATTAATGGAGAGAAAAATGGTGGGACCCACCAAAATTATAATGAAAATAGAAAAAGAAATGATGGGTCCTATCAAAATTATGAAGAAAAATTAAGAGAGAAATAGTGGAACCCACAAAAATGTGGTTAAAATAGAAAAAGAAATAATGGGTCCCATCAAAATTATGAAGAAAAATGGAGAGAGAAATAGTGGGACCCACCCAAATGTGGGAATGGATTGGAATCCACATGCCCACCATTTCATTCCAAACCCACACCATTCCAGGCCAACCAAACATGGGCATCCCTTTTCAATCCATTCTAACCCATTCCAAACCTGTGGGCCAAATGGCCCCTAAGCGCCTATCTTCGGTTCGGGCAAAGAATATATGAGAACCGTTCGGTTTTTTACACCCCTACCGATATGTAAGCAAGTTTTTTTCAATTTAAAATCGAAATAGAATAAAAAGTTATTTTGAGAATTTCCGGATCACATGATTTAAAAACAGTTTTCAAAACACTTGCTAAGCGTCACTGAATTCAATGACCTTTTATTCTTTTGGCTTTGTGAGGTCATCGTTTCTTTCTCTTGTGGACTTACAGTCGCTGGAGACCCAGCCCCCAGCTTTCTTCTGCCCATTCTCACTCGGACGGCGGCGCAACTACCCGTTGCCACGGCGGCTTGAACGGCGGTGCGACGGCAGCAAGGTGACAACCGATTTCATTCTGTCACGGCGGCGCGGCTTACCAGATTTGCAACCCAGTGGCTTGGCGACATCACGCACGGCGGACAGCAGCGGCGGTGCGGGAAGGCTGCACAGGTCCCAATAGGCATCGATACCAAATATTGAGAGTGGTACGTGTATGTGTTGAGTTCATTTTTGTTGGGTTCCTGCGTTGTTTGTTTGTGTTTGTCTAAATAATGCAATTCAAGAGGGAGATGGAAATTGGAAAGCAAAGTAGTATGAATCTGTGTAGAAATTGATGAAAATGATGGCTGGTTCATAGTATCGTAGGGTACGATGAATTGATGAAAATGAAGGGGAAAGTCTGAATTGATTAAAAATATGAAGTTCTTTTAGTATTTCTCCCCAAGTTGATTGCCCCTGCTTAGCTCCTGTTTAATGTTTAGGTCATTTCCTCTTTCAAATGAGATTTCCTCAAGGATTCATTACTTCTAACTAATAATTTTTGAAGGTGACATAGAGTTTGTATTCACCCTTGGTATATAAATGCTAGGAATTGATCGTCATCAAAACACTTGTAAGTAAATTTCAGATTTTCAAATTCAGAAGGGACAGACTGAAACTCAAGCCCCTTTCTAATAGACTATAGATGATAGAGAATTTCCATATGAAGTGTGAATTTCAAGAGTTCTCGCTGTACTTTTCATTGATTTTTGCTGTGTAATTTGTCAGGTGTGGATCTACTTCAATTCTTGAAGCAATACATTTCGCTTTCCCTTCATTTCCATCTGTTGTTAAGCAAATCAAGCACTCTCTGGAATCAATCCCAACAATGAAAGCATCGTACGGAGGTACATTTCGATTTTACTTCGCAAAGAATCGAATCTGAATTCCTGAAATCTGCCTGCCTGTGTCTATAATCTCTGATTCCATCATAGAGGTGATGTTCAAGAGATAGAAAGATAGAAACAGTTGAAATCATTTTGACAACTTTAAAATAGGGAATGAGATTTCCAAGAACTCTGAAGATATGGAAAATGGGGGTTATCAATTACAGAGATGCACTCCATCTGCAAGAGAAACTTGTCTCTGCTAGGAAAGCTAGTAAAATCCCAGACACTCTCTTGTCTCTGCAACATCCACCCACATACACTCTCGGAAAAAGGCGAACCGATCATAATCTGCTAATCCCTGAGTCTGATCTAGAGAAGCTAGGAGCTGAACTTCACTACACAGAGAGAGGAGGAGACATTACATTTCATGGTCCAAACCAAGCCATTTTGTACCCAATAATTTCCCTTAGAGATGTTGGGATTGGGGCCAGAAAGTATGTGGAGAAACTGGAACTGACCATGATTGAGATGGCATGTCTGTATGGAGTGAAAGCCAGAGCTGGGGAGAAGGGGGAAACTGGAGTTTGGGTTGGAGATAGAAAGATTGGAGCCATTGGAGTTAGAATCTCCAGTGGGATTACTTCTCATGGTTTGGCTTTCAATGTGGATCCTGATTTGAGGTATTTTAAGCATATTGTGCCTTGTGGGATTGCTGATAAAGATGTGACATCTTTGAGAAGGGAGACTGAGGAAGTGCTTCCTAGTGAAGCAGTTGTTGAAGAGCAGTTGATTTCTTGTTTTGTGAAGCTATTTGGTTATTGTAGAACTCAGGTGGAGGAGAATCCTTCCATTGAATTAGATTTGGAGGACAGGATTGAGAGTTTGAAATAATATTTGGTTATGTAACTCAAAATTTTGAAAAGTACTTTAAAAATTGGTTAACAAGGAGAGCTTTCTTTGCAGCTATGTGGATGGTTGTGTTCCTTTTGTCATTTCTGAAACCCCCACAAATTGGAAAAAATATTAGAATTATTAGGTGCTCCCGGTACAATGCTCCGGGTATTTTTACACCGTTGGATGTAAGAGAGAGAAATTGTAAAAGTACCTCGATTTTGTATCCAACCGTTACTGGGGGACAGACAAATTTGAAGATATATATAGGGATGTCCACGGGGCGAGGCAGGGACGGGGATGGCTTTCCCGTCTCCATCCCCATCCCCGCGAAATTCCCCGTTAAATTTCGCGGGGAATGGGGCGGGGATTCCCCGTGGGGAATTTGCGGGGATCGGGTTCTCCGCGGGGAATTATTCCCCATTTTTTTTTTGTCTTCATTAAATCAAATATTCTTTTGATAAATTTTCAAATAGTTAACTTTGCATGAAAAATGTTCATTAATTTTCTATTAGATAGTTAATTATTCACATAAATTCTTCATTTAGATAGTTAGTTTCTTTTAAAAATCTCTTTTTAAAGAAAAAAATTCTTAAATCTCCTATTATAAACAAAATAATATTTCATATCAAACTATCTAATTATCTATACATATAATTTAAATATTTAAACCATATAATTCAAACTTATCCAATTTTCTAAATTAACAATAAAACTTTAAATTTATATATAGTGAGAAATAATAATAATAATTAAAAAAAAAAAAAGTAAACGGGGCGGGGAGCGGGGAATGGGGATGGGGAATACATTCCCCGTCTCCGTCCCCGTTTAGCTCGTGGAGAATTTTTTTCCCCACTCCTCCCCCATTCCTCGTTTAAACGAGGATTCCCCGCCCCATTAGGGGCAGGTCCCTATGGGGTCCCGACTCTGTGGGACAAATGGACATCTCTAGATATATATCCAACGATGTAAAACTACTCGGAACATTACACCGGGAGCTCCTAATAATTTTTCCACAAATTGGGGGGTGAATGAGAAGAGAAGGATGAGGTTTAAGGAAAGAAAATGATTTCTTGTTGTTTTTTAGTGGGCTGAGAAAGAATTCAAAGTTCATGAAGCTTCCAAATTTTTGAAAGATAATTTTGTACATCTATCTCCTGTCCTAAGTGTATGTTGTTCATTTTGAGTTCTGAAATCCATCATGGATTTGAAAACGTGGGTGATCGATAACAAAACGAGAAAAATGTAAGAAAAAACCTTCTTTTTCTTTAAGATAAAAGGCAATTAGTCTTGATTCTGCAATCCTAAGTTTTTGCCTTAAATATTTTTTTTTCTTTTTTTAAGTGACGGTGGAATGAATTGATATATTAAGACTACAACTGGATTTAGTTGATAACATATATATGGGTTAAAATTTCATTTTTTTTTTAATACAATATGTGGGGCGGAGGGATTCGAACCACAGATCTCATGATCATTAGTACAACTTTATGTCAGTTTGTTCTTGTTGGCAATATCATTTTGGTTATTTTCATTTTAGTCCAAGTATTTTCAATTAAGTATAAATTTTGTATCTATTGTAATTAATTTTTATCGAAATTGGTTAACTAGTAATAATAATTTTCATACATTAAAAAATATAATGGGAATGTATTTGTAAAATTTATAGAAGAAAGACTAATGGAGGCTAATTTTTTTTATAAAAATTAACAATAGACTCATTGTATGGATCAATTTTTAACTTTTGCAAGTACAAGGATTAAAATTGAACATTTGAAAGTACAACTAAAATGGAACAAAAATTAAAGTATAGAGACTAAAATGGTATTTTAACCTATGATAGCAAAAATTAAAGCAACTGTACACATGGAAATTTTTCTCAAAAAAAAAAAAAAAAAAAAAAAAAAAAAAAAAAAAAAACTGTACACATTGAATTTAACCCTAATCCTTAGTAACTAGGATAAAATTAGGTTAAATTATAAAAAATGCCCTTGAACTATGGGGTTTGTTTAAAAAACGCCCCTGAACTTTAAAAAATGTTTCAAAAATACTCGTCGTTAATTTTTGGAAACCATTAAAAATTTCAATTTCATTAATACTTTTTAACTTTCAAAAGATTTTAAAAAATAACCTTATTAGAAAATGCTTTTTTTTTTCCTTATCCCATCGTAAATTCTTCTTCCATGAAAATTAATGAGAAGCTTAACCTATTTTTCATGTATTCATAGCTTTTCTTCTCTTTTAACACATCATCCCAAGAGTTTGACTAGATTTTCGGCAATGGTATTTTCGAAACATTTTCAACGGTTTTAACAGTTCCCATCCAAAAATTAACTGCAAGTGTATTTTTGAAACGTTTTGTAAAGTTCAGGGGTATTTTTTAAACTTTTTAAAGTTCAGGGGCATTTTTGAAACAAACCCCATAGTTCAAGGGTATTTTTTATAATTTAGCCATAAAATTATTTGTCGATATATTGATGTTTCGTTGATTAATATCAATAAAACATAAAAAGTGTCATCAATTATTCACCAAATGGATATAAATATTAATAATAAGATGATTAAATTACAAGTTTAGTACTTAACTTTTAAGTTTGTTGTTATTTGATTTTTGAATTTTAAAAAGTTTCTAATAGGTTTCTAAATCTAATACATTCCTATCTTTTAAAATATCTAATAGGTTATGAACTTTTGATTTTGTGTCTAATAGATCCTTGATGTACTTGAAATTTTAAAAAATTAACTAATTTATTAGATATAAAAATGAATTTTATTTGTAATGGATCTTAAGGCCCCGTTTGATAACCATTTGGTTTTTGGTTTTTGGTTTTTGAAAATTAAGGTTATAAATCCTATTTCCACCTACAAGTTTCTTTGTTTTGCTAATACTTTCCTTTCATTGTTTTTAAAAACTAAGCAAATTTTGAAAACTAAAAAAAGTAGTTTTCAAAAACCTGTCTTTGTTTTTAGAATTTGGCTAGGAACTCAAATGTGTCATTGGCAAATATGAAAACCATGGTAGGAAAATTGGTAGAAATAAAGCCTAATTTTCAAAAACCAAAAACAAAAAACCGAATGGTTATCAAACGGGGCCTAAGTTTTTCAATTTTATTTTTAAAATGTTAATAGGTTAAGGGCCTATTGGACACAAAATTGAAAATTGAAGGACCTATTAGACATAGAATTGAAAATGTAAGACCTATTAAACACAAAATTGAGAGGTACTCAAGGATCTAATAGATGTTTTTTAAAGTTCAGGAACCAAATATACACAAACTTAAAAGTTCAATGACTAAATTTGTAATTTAACCTAATAAGATTTAACAATTTAATTTCTTATAAGCTTTTTGGTTCATATAAATATGAAATCTTGACATATCCATCAACATTTCAAACATTAGATTTTAATTTCATCTAATTTAAGAAAAGAATATTTATGACCTGAATATTTAACAAAATAATGTTAAAATAGTTTTAAATAATTCTAGAGTAAAGGAAATAGTAAAAAAATAAATTTTGACTAAGGAATAGCAAAAGGAAGATGAAAATCAAAGAGAAAATAATAAGAGATAAAAAAAAAAAAGTTATAGAGATAAAAGTTTTGAAAGTATGAAGAAATAAGATGACCGAAGAATAGATAAAAAAAAGTTTAAAAAATAAAAAGGAAAGCAAATATTGTACAAGAGAAAAAAAAAATCAAGGAAAAAGATAGAGGAAAAAAATTGAGTGCAATAAGGGGAAAGAAAATATGTTATGTATCATTTTGGCCCAAAAATTTGGGTTATCTGTAAAATAAATAAATAAATAAAAACTCCTTTTATCTTTAGGCAATTTCACTGCATTATACAAAAGTTATTATATACTTACAAACTCTTTTTTAAAAAGTTAGTTTCAAGTGTTTCTCTCAAAATGATTTATTTTTCAATCTCATTTTCTAATAAGTCATTTTTAGTGGTTTCCAAATACTACAAATTTTTTCAAAATGTATTTTTTTCAAAGTTAAACACTTGAAAAGTTAAACCAAACACATCATAAATGTCATTCCTTTAAAGAGATTATATTTGAAAGTTAGAGAACAAAATCGTTAATTTTTAAAATATTAAAGATGAAAGCTATTAATTTTTTAAAATTCCAAGAACCCAAATGGTTTATTATTTTAAAATCAAAATGATACTTTTTTTTTTTTTAAAACAAAATCAAAATGATACTTAGACCTATATTTTATTTCAAAAGTTAATTATTAATGAAAATTTCAAATTATGTTTACTTTTTATTTTTATTATATTCTAACTATTTTTTTAAAGACGGGTTAAATTTTAAAATTCTAAATTGTAGCATAGGTTTCAATTATGCCAATTCTATATAATTTTTAGGACAATTTTTTATTAATATTATAATTTTTAAAACTTATTATTAAAATATAGTACTATATTTTAATAATAAGTTTTAAAAATTATAATATTAATAAAAAATTGTCCTAGTTTTAAAAATTTATTCCAAAATAACTCTTTCGTCAACTTTTTTCATTAAAATGAAAATAGAAACCGAAGTTTGATGTTGACGTATGTGGCCATAAAACTAATTATAAATGTGTGTGTGGCTGTACAAATTTGAAGGATTCTAGTCTTGCATGCTTACCCACCCAAAAATTTGTTTCCTCAAAATCTTTTTTGACTATCAGATAAAAACATATATTTCAGACCTCCCAAATTTCTTTGCCTTCTCCAAAAATTAAATGACGTTATTTACATCTTGATCGATCATTTTAATGGAAAAGCTAACGAAATGATTGTTTTAAAACCATTTCAAAAGTTGAGAGTCAAAATAAAACTTTTCAAATGACGATAGAGGTATAATTTTTTTTTTTTTTTTTTCTGAGCGGATAGAGGTATAATTAAAAACTACCACATGTGTCCAAATGTATCTCTATATTTATCACCCACTACCATATCACACTTCCATCATTATACAAAAAGTCAAAAAAATGATTTTTTTTTTTTTTAACAAATCAATTTTTAAAGGGTAAAATTGCAATCTATCTAAAAGTTTTATTTTTTATTTAAAAAAAAAAAAGACTCATAAATGCTAACAAGTCCAACATAATTGAGCAAAAAAACATATATTCAATGTGGCCAAGAGTCATCAAGTCACAACGTTGACCGGGTAACTTTGAGGAAAATTTCTAGTACTATCTAGTACCATACTCCTATTCACATTATGATTTTGCCTTCATAAATATATCTTTAATACCTTCTCAAAAAATATATATATATATCTTTAATACTCGAGGATCACACATCATTTTTTAAAGGATGTTGACGTGACAAACAATAAATGGAAGAAATATTCATACTATGGTAGTATTGGAAATTTCTCCGTAATTTTCCGTGAGGTTTGAGAGAATCTTCAAAGAGAAGAAAAATCGTTAGAATTAGAAACACGTTTTAGAAAAAAATTTAAGAAACAACTTTATGTTTGAAAACTGAGCCCAAAGTCCAATTAATGCATGAAGGTCAAGTCATTTAATTTGCCAACACCTAATCTTTGAACTTGAAAAGTAAAACTCAAAAATAAAAAAACTAATAAAAAGTGAAAGAAAAATTAGAAACCGACGGTTTGGTTCAGTTCCGTAATCAGCGAACCGCTTAGTTGAAGCTCAGATCTGGGCTGGGCACGCGGGTCTGCGTGCATTCGGGCCGCACTTTCGCCATGATTCGAACCCACACCCTCACTTGTAGCTAGAATGTATTTTAACTGCTGAGCCATTTAAAATGTTTGATTGTAAACTTGGTAGATATTATATATATTAAACGGTCGGCTCGGTTGTTAGCCGGTTTAACCCTTCAAAACCCGAAACCGACCAAATTCAATCGGTTTTCATTATATTCAAGCCGAAACCGCCAAGCCGAATGGTTCTGAACTCGAATTATCGGTTTTTTCGGTCGGTTTTTGCGGTTTTTCGGTTTTCCCTTGCACCCCTAACATGTACCATCAACTAATAAGTCAGAAGTAGATGAGCAAATAAGGAGGAATAGGACTCGGGCTTTGGGGTTGAGAATGATCACGATTGGGTCTTCTCATAATTTTAATGGAGGAGTGATGTCGATGGAGATGTCGATGTCGATGTCTTAATTTTATGAAAATGTGGATAGAAACGTGGACATATAGATGGAAGGATTAAATGTATAGATGACCTATTTGGAGAGACCCAAATGAAAAATGTTCTACATTTTCAATTTAAAATTATATGTCCTTTTACTTTACGTCATCATTCTAGTAAAATTATCATTTAAAACACACATTTTTACTCTCATCTCGTTTCTTGCTCAATTTTTTTCTTCTCCCTTTTCTCTCTCCAAAGAGCACACAACGAGAGCGAAAGTTGGAGTAGAGAGAGAGATTGGAGAGCGAGAAATGAGAGAGAGAGTGAGAGATTGGAGAGAGAGAGCAAGAAGCTGAAGCGAGAATAGAAAAAGAGAGTGAGATTAGAGTAGAGAGTAAAATGATAATTTTACTTAGACGCTAACACAAGCAAAATGGTATATATCCTTAAATTGAAAAGATAAGACATTTATCATTTTCACTTATTTAAATGGGTCATTCGTACTTAATAAAAAATAAAAAAATAAAAAATCCTTATGGAAATTGGCCCCGTTTGGTTCATGATCCGTTTTCGTTTTTATGTTTTCGAAAATAAAAAATACAAGGAAAACCATGAAAACGTGTTTGGTATACATATTTTCAAAAACAATTTTCGAAAACAACTCAAAAAATAACCTGTTTTCAAAAACGATAAAAAATTGTTTTCATTGATTTCCAATTTTGTTTTCAAAATAATGGAAACACGAGATACAACTTTAAAAACACAGGATACATCTTTTTTTCCATCAAACAATGTTGTATTATCTACAAACAACATTTTTTATTTTTGATATCCAAATTCTCTTCGACTCTAAAGGGAAAAAAAATACAAAATTACTGTTGTGTAAATAGTGTGTTTGATTGATACTAATGTTTTGGTTGTTATTTTTACTTTTTACATAATTCTACCTATTTTGATATACTCCTCCACTTTACAAATCAAAAGTTTCATATAATACAACTATATGGTATATCTTTTTTTTTTCCTTATAATTCCAATTCCAACAATTTTTTTTTTTTTTTTGAAGAATCAATTCCAGCATCATTGATTTATAATCTCTCTAACAATGAATAAAAGTCAAGTAGAAAAATAATCATATTAAATTAACTTTTTCTAAAAAAAATTAATTTTACCAAGCACATATTAATATTTTCATGCATTTTTAAATTCATAACCAAACACAGTTTTCAAATTTTGAATTCAAATTTAAAGTTTTTAAATTAGAACAAAACATGTTTTTAGATACAATGGAAATAAGAAATTTGTTTTCGTTTTCTGCTGAATTCTTTATTTTTGAAAACAATTTTCAAATCACGAACCAAACGGGGCCTTAACTTCATGGTTTTAACTTCATGTTTTTGAGGGGGAGGGATTTAACTTCATGTTTTTTTTTTTGAAATAAAAGAAATGTATTAAAGGGGAATTAATTCATGGTGTATAACTTCATGGTTTAGGGTTTAGAGGGTAGGTGTATAACTTCATGTTTTTTTTTTTTTTTTTTTTTTTTTTTTTTTTTTTTTTTTTTTTTTTTTTTGAGAAAGCGTATAACTTCATGGTTGTACCTAACTCTTTCGGCTAATTAATTCATTTCTCTTTCGAAAGAAAGGAAAAAAATAAATTCATTCAAAAAAAAAAAAAAAAAACACATATTTGTGAAGAAAGAGTCAAACTTCCGTTTACGTGGCAAATTTTCAACGAAACCCAATTTTAAAAACCAATTTCAGACGCAAGCAAGAAGAAATACAGCAGGGAGTTCTGTGAGTGTTCAATTCTTGTTTCTTCTTCTTCTTCTTCTTCTTCTTCTTCTTCTTCTTCTTCTTCTCCGTTTGCTTTTTCAAAATCGAAGTAGCTCCAAGTTTTCCATGGCTCCCGTAAATCTCTTTCTTCTTTTGTTGCTGAGTTTCTTCGTCGTGTATGCTCAAAGCAATGGAACTCGAATAGCCACCGGTAGCTCTCTCATCGCCGGCAACCCTTCTGTTCAACCATGGCGTTCTCCTTCTGACGATTTCGCTTTTGGATTCCAGAACGTCGACGATGATCTTTTCTTTCTCGCAATCTGGTTTTACAGAGTTCCTGAAAACAACGTCGTTTGGTTCGCCAAGGCGAAGGACAACAATCCTGTTTTGGCACCCAGAGGATCGAAGATTGAGCTCACTGCTTCAAACGGACTAGTTCTTCGAAACCCTAAGGATGAAGAAATTTGGAAATCGGAGCCGGTTACGGCCTCTGTTGCATTTGGCTCGATGAATGATACAGGCAATTTCGTGCTCGTGGATTCAATCAATGGATCCATTTGGGAGAGCTTCACTTATCCAACAGACACGTTGCTTCCTACGCAGAAATTGGGGAGAGGAGGCGGTCTTTCTTCTCGCAAATCGCAAGGTAATTTCTCACTTGGAAGGTTTCAGTTTCGTTTGCTTCAAGATGGAAATGCTGTTTTAAACACCATACATTTGCTCTCTGGTTATGCGTATGATGCATATTATGTTAGCAACACTTACGATTCTGCAAGTGCACAGAATTCTGGTGGTCAAGTAATTTTTGATGAACATGGATTTCTTTATGTGCTGAAAAGAAACGGAGTAGTAGTTAACATTACGCAGCCTATTGTTGGTTACCCTGTGGAGGCTTACTATTACAGAGCTACCATAAATTTTGATGGAGTTTTGACTGTAAGTTCTTATCTCAAGAACCCTGGTGGAGTTGCTAAGGGAAGTTGGAAAGACTTTCGTAAAATACCTGAACGGGACAATATTTGCGTTGCTACTGTAAATCCAACTGAAAGACTTGGCTCTGGAATCTGCGGATTCAATAGTATTTGCACACTGAAATCTAATGAAAGGCCAAGTTGTAAATGTGCACCAGGTTACTCTTTCGTTGACCCAAATTATGAATTTGGCAATTGCAAACCATATATCGCACAGGGTTGTGAAGAAGAAGAAGGTGCTAACAATTTCAACCAGAATCTATATGAAATGGTGGATATTCCAAATACTAATTGGCCAATGAATGATTATGAGCGTTTTCCCACTTTTAGTGAACAGGCTTGCAAAACTTCTTGCTTGGAAGATTGCCTTTGTGCGTTGGCAGTGTTTAGCGGGACTGATTGTTGGAAGAAAAGGCTACCACTCGCAAACGGAAGACAGGATGCAAGTGATACATCTCTTTCTTTCCTTAAATTAGGAAAAAATGTCTCACTTGAGAGTTTCCCTGATGTTGATATATCACAAAAGAAACAAATCACAATAATTGTTGTCATGTCTGCACTCTTTGGTAGCTCTATGCTTGTCATCTTCATATTGCTGGGTTTCAAATGTTTAGGTTTCTTTTTCTGGAAAAGGGATATATTAGCTCAAACTTGCTCGAAGAATTTATTTTTGGAGTGCAATTTAGTTCAATTTGCGTACGTAGATCTTTACAAAGCAACAAATGGTTTCAAGGAAGAACTAGGAAGAGGATCTTGTGGCATCGTTTATAAAGGGATAACAGAAGCTGGTGCTATTGCTGTCAAGAAACTTGATAGAATGTTCGAAGCAGACAGAGAGAAGGAGTTCAGAACTGAAGTGAATGTGATTGGCCAAACACAACACAAAAATCTTGTTCGTTTGCTTGGATATTGCGACGAGGGAAACAACCGCATGCTTGTTTACCAGTTCATGAGTAATGGCTCGTTGTCAAGCTTCCTCTTCAACGGCGATTCAAGACCAAGTTGGAAACTCAGAACTCAAATAGCCTATGAAATTGCAAGAGGACTCTTGTATCTACACGAAGAATGCAACACGCACATCATCCACTGCGATATAAAGCCTCAAAACATACTTCTCGACGAGGATTACAATGCTAAAATCTCTGATTTTGGGCTGGCAAAGCTGTTGAAGATGGATCAAAGTAGAACTGAAACTGGCATCAGAGGGACAAGAGGATATGTGGCTCCAGATTGGTTCAGATCTTCGCCGGTGAATGCGAAGGTCGACGTGTACAGTTATGGGGTGCTGTTACTGGAGATCATATGTTGCAGAAAGAATGTTGAGATGGAAGAGGGTGATAGAGAAGGAGAGAGAGAGGTTTTAACTGATTGGGCCTATGACTGCTATGAGCAAGGAAGGTTGGATGTTTTGATTGAAGGAGACATAGAGGCCATGGATGACTTTCTTAGAGTGGAAAGATTTGTAAAGGTAGCAATGTGGTGCATTCAAGAAGATCCATCCAAAAGACCCACCATGGAAAAGGTAATGCTAATGCTTGCAGGGAATGTAGATATTTCTGATCCTCCATCCCCTTACCCATTTAGCTCCATAGTTTGAAATTCTTTATACTTTCTTTTATGTTTTTTTTTTTATTTCAACATGTCTACATAAGCCTCTGTGTACTTATAAGTGTTTGACATGCACCACCAGTTTCATTGAAAGATAAAAAGAGTTGATCATATAAATAGTCTTGGGTTAAAATATCATTCTTCGAGTCTTATTTCATTTTAGTTTCTATTTCTATACTTTCAAATGCTCAATTTAGTCCCTAGAGTGAGTTTGTTGTTAACTTTTCTAGAGTCTCTATTAGTCTTCCTTCTATAGACTCTAGAAATATGTATCAAAATTATTATTATTATTTAATCCATTTCGATAAAAACTCATTTAAATTTAATGTAGAGACCAATTTTAAACTTTATTGAGAATACATGGACTAAAATGGAATAAAGTCCAAAGAACAGTGATCAAAATAGTATTTTAACAACCTAAAACCCTGATTGTTTATGGAAGCTAAGCTAAGTTTGTCGATAATAACTTATCGATATTACTAAAACTTTGTGTTAAACCAGTTACCTGTAATAATGGTTGAAACCAACCAAGATCTTCGAAGGTTGTTGATCAGTCTTCTAAGCTCCAAACCTATAAAAGGCTGAACCAAGCATCCTAAATCAAGTGTGTGAAATTGAGAGAAGTTCAATGAGGGACCTTTGAGAGTTTTTGTATCTCTGTAATTCTAAAAGCTTCAATAAAACTTACCTCCCTTCACAGTGGACGTAGGCCTCGTTGTCGAACCACTTACATCTGAATGTTCTCCTTCTTCTTCTTCATCGTCTACTTCTTAATTTTGTTCTCCAATTTGTGTGCTTGATAATTGCACATTGAATCGATATTCTTCTCGTGAACTCAACTTCTTGGTTTCGTGATTTTGGAGATAATTTGCATGACTTAGAAAGTGCCCTGAAGACATAATTCGTGTTGAAGGTTATTAGTTCTACACGTGGTTGAGCACTTACACGCACTAACAGTGGTATCAGAGCAAGGAAACTAATCAAGAACTGAAATCTTGGAGAGTAACAATGGCCTTAGCAAGATACGATATTGAGAAGTTTGATGGGAAGAGTGATTTTGGCTTGTGGAAGGCAAAGATTAAGGCCATCCTTGGACAGCAGAAAGCCCTTCATGCCCTCATTGACCTTGAAAAGCTACCTGCTACATTAACTGCTGACGACAAAGAAAATATGAACATGACTGTCTACGGTACACTCATCTTGAATTTGAGCAACAATGTCCTAAGGCAAGTCATAGATGAGGAAACACCTTACAAGATTTGGCAAAAGCTGAACAAGCTTTATCAAATAAAGGATACTCACAACCAAATGTACTTGAGAGAAAAGTTCTTTACCTTCAAGATGGATGCTGGAAAATCCTTATCAGAGAACTTAGATGAATTCAAGAAGATGACTTATGAATTCAAGAATCTTGGAGAAAAGATAGGTGACGAGAACGAAGCCTTTATTCTTTTAAATTCTCTCCCTGAGGCGTACAAAGAAGTTAAAAACGCCTTGAAGAATGGAAGGGAATCAATCACAACTGAAGGGATTATTTCAACCATAAGGACAAAGGAACTCGAGTTAATGTCTTTGAAAAAGGAAACCTCAGAAGGGCACTTTGTGAAAGAGAAGACAAGAAACAGAGAACAAAAACCAGATGGATGAGAAACCAAAACAGAAGGTAAAATGTAATTACTGCCATAAGGAAGGGCATATCAAGAGAGAGTGTTATTCTTTGAAGAGGAAAAATCAGTACAATCGGTCAAAGAAGAATAAGCAATCAGAAGCTTCTGTTGGAGAGAATTCAATCACCTACTCAGACGCATTAGCTACTTCAGACAAGGCCAGTGATCAAGACTCTGTTCAAGAGAAATATGACTGGGTGATAGACTCCGGATGCTCGTTCCATATGACCTTTTCGAAGGATTGGTTCAGCACATACAAGGAATGAGATGGAGGAATAGTGTACATGGGCAACAATCACACTTGCAGGGTCATTGGCATCGAGTCAGTTTCTCTAAAGCTAAAAGATGGGTCAATAAAGCTCTTGAGAAATGTTCGTCATGTGTCAAACCTAAAGAGGAATTTGATCTCTCTAGGCATGCTTGATTCAATTGGTTGCACCTATGGAGGCAGTGGTGGCACAATTGAAGTCAAGAAAGATTCTAAGATAGTACTGACTGGAGTGAAGATAAATGGTTTGTATGTAATCCAAGATGTGCAGATGGTTCAATCCGCATTGGTAGTTACTGGAAAGGGGATGACAGACAGTGATTTTTGGCACAAACGGCTCTCACACATCAGTGCCAAATGCCTTCAAATCTTAGCAAAACATGGAATTCTTCCACAAGGCACTGGAGATGATCTCTCTTTCTGTGAACAATGTGTGATGGGGAAAGCTAGAAGACAAAGCTTCTCGAAATCACAGAAGACTACCAAGGGAATTCTGGATTATGTCCATTCGGACCTATGGGGACCAGCTCCTTCAAACGCCTCGAGCAACTCAAGATATTTCCTTACATTTACAGATGATTATTCAAGAAAGAGTTGGATCTCTTTTTGAAAACTAAAGATCAGGTATTTGACAAGTTTAAGGAATGGAAAGCTCTAGTAGAGAAGCGAACAGGGAAATCTTTGAAGTGTCTGAGAACAAACAATGGCCTTGAATTCTGCAATGAAGTCTTCAATGAATATTGCACAGAGAATGGTATCTTTAGACATTGAACAGTGAGGTACACCCCACAGCAAAATGGTGTTGCAGAGAGACTCAACAAGACCATTATGGAGAGAGTAAGATGTTTGTTGACTGATGCAATGTTGCCGGAGAGATATTGGGTAGAAGCAGCGTCCTACACAGTGTATATCTTGAATAGGTGCCCACACACATCTCTAAACTTTCTCACTCCAGAAGAAAAATGGTCAGGTAAGCCCCCAAAGCTAGAACATTTGAAAATATTTGGCTGTGTTGGATTTGTTCATCAAAATCAGGGCAAATTAAAGGCAAGGGCAGTGAAGTGTATGTTTCTTGGCTTCACTGAGGGAGTAAAAGGCTTCAGGTTGTGGCATCCGATTGAAAAGAAGTGCATCAACATTCAGGATGCTATTTTCAGAGAAGAAGAGATGTTTATGCTACAGAACAAACCTGAAGAAGATAACTCAACAAGTCCCCATCCTCAAATTGAGGTGGAGCACAGTCTATTACCCTCAACTTCTGACAATAGATCAGAGGAAATACAAGAAGGGAATGAGTCTCCTGAGGAAGAAGAATATACAAACACACCTCAAGAGACTCAAGACTTGTGAAATTACTCCCTTGCTCGAGACCGACAAAGAAGACAAATTGTGCCACCGGCTAGATTTAATGAGGCATCGTATATCATTGGCCCTAAATGTGGCTGATTCTCTGAATTTTGATGAACCGAGCAGTTTTGAAGAGGCTACAAACAGACCGAATAGAAGAGAATGGATCGAGGCAATGAATGAAGAGATGAAATCCTTGGAGGACAATGATACATGGACTTTGAAACCATTGCCTAAAAGATATAAGCCTACAGCCTCAAAGTGGATTTACAAGATTAAAGAAGGAATAGAAGGAGTGCTCAAGCCTAGGTACAAAGCCATATTGGTAGCTAAGGGCTACACACAAAAGGAGGGGATCGACTACAATGAAGTGTTTTCTACCGTAGTCAAAATGACCTCTAAAAGAATGCTCCTTTCACTAGTGGTCCAAGAAGATTTAGAGTTGGACCAACTTGATGTGAAAACCGCATTCCTTCATGGATTCCTATCTGAAAACATCTACATGAAGCAGCCACAAGGATATGTGAAAAAGGGGGAAGAAGATTTGGTTTGCTATCTTAACAGATCTATCTATGGTCTGAAGCAATCACCAAGGTGTTGGTACCAAGGGTTTGATGACACCATCTCGAAAATAGGCTTCCAGAAAAGCTCCTACGATAACTACGTGTATGTGAATGTTAATTCCTTTAAGGGAAGAGTATTCCTTCTTCTTTATGTCGATGATATGTTGCTGGCTGGGAAGAACAAGGAAGATTTGCAGAAGGTAAAAGTTCTCCTAAAGGAGAATTTCGACATGAAGGATTTGGGAGAATCAAAGAGGATCCTAGGAGTGGAAATACTTAGGAAAAGGGGTGAGTCTCTACTTCAAATTCACCAAGCTAACTACTGTGACAAAGTTCTTAAAAGATTCAAGCTGACAGAAGCTAAGTCTGTCTCTACACCCCTTGCACACCATTTCAAATTATCAGCTATGAATTCTCCCAAAGAAGACGAGTTAGAACATCAAACCTTCATGTCTAAAATACCCTACTCACAAGCCGTGGGTAGTCTCATGTACCTCATGGTGTCAACTAGACCAGATCTAGCATATGCTACCAGCCTAGTAAGCCGCTATATGTCTAATCCTGGTAAAAGGTATTGGGAAGCGGTTAAGTGGATTCTAAGGTACCTTAAGGGTACAACAAGAGCTACACTATGTTACAAGATGAATAACCAATCAGAGAATGAAATTTTCGGGTCTGTAGACTCTGATTTTGCAGGTGATCTAGACCGGAGGAGATCCCTATCAGGATACTTTTTCTTACTAGGTCAAAACCTATTAAGTTGGAAAGCAAACCTACAGGCAATAGTAGCTCTATCTACAACAGAGGCAGAGTTCATAGCCCTCTCAGAAGCAATAAAAGAAGGGTTATGGCTAAAGGGACTACTCAGTGATTTGGGTATAAAACAGCCATCAATCAGAATATTTTGTGATAATCAAAGCACTATATTCTTGACTAAGAACCCACAATTCAACAATCAATTTAAGCATATTGATATAAAATATCATTTTGTCAGAGAGGAAATAGAGAAAGGAGAAATAGAGGTGCTAAAGGTTCATACCTCAGATAATGCTGCAGATCTCCTTACAAAGCCTCTGACGCAAGTAAAATTCCAGCACTGTCTGGAGTTGGTAGGTTTCTACCTGCCAGAAAAGGGATGAAAAAGGATTTAACAAAGAAGGGAGGAATTCAGCTCAGATCATGCTTGATTTCAAAGGTGGAGAATGTTAAACCAGTTACCTGTAATAACGATTGAAACCAACCAAGATCTTCGAAGGTTGTTGATCAGTCTTCTAAGCTCCAAACCCATAAAAGGCTGAACCAAGCATCCTAAATCAAGTGTGTGAAATTGAGAGAAATTCAGTGAGCGATCTTTGAGAGTTTTTGTATCTCTGTAATTCTGAAAGCTTCAATAAAACTTACCTCCCTTCACAGTGGACGTAGGCTTTGTTGCCGAACCACTTACATCTGAGTGTTCTCCTTCTTCTTCTTCAACGTCTACTTCTTAATTTTGTTCTCCAGATTTGTGTGCTTGATAATTGCCATTGAATCACTTTTCTTCTCCTAAACTCAGCTTCTTGGTTTCGTGATTTTGGAGATAATTTGCATGACTTAGAAAGTGCTCTGAAGACATAATTCGTGTTGAAGGTTATTAGTTTTACACGTGGTTGAGCACTTACACGCACTAACACTTTGCCTCTAACTTTCCATGGTGCAGAAATCTCCCAAATTTTCTTCAACCTCTTCCATGGATCATTTATTACAAATTCAATTTTCAACGATATGATAGATTCAAATGAAATATTGGGTTTAGATATTGAGCACAAATTGACTCCCCCAATGGACAAGACATTGAACTTGCTTTCTTAACCAAACACTTGTCTTTGAACCAAACACCAAGTAAAAAGATTTTTTTCAATATGATTCCAACTCCTTTGGTACGCCACGAGTCAAGCGTAGAGCAAATTCTTTCTAACTTTTTACCCTCCGTTCAGAACCAAGATAGTTCAAGAAATGATTTTAAATTTTGTAATTTGAAATTCGAGAAATGATAAGGTTTTAATTTTAAGTTATTAATAGAAAACTAAAATATAATCATATTTACTAATATAGGTTTTTAATTTTAAGTTATTAATAGAAAACTAAAATATGATAAGGTTAAATAAGTAATTTAATTCTCACTTTTATGAAATCCTGCCAAATCCGATAGTTTTAGTTGAAAATTTTTTTTACATAAAAATACGATTTGAAATTATATCATTCTTTTTCTTGAGATAACAAATAATGGACAATTAATTTTTATAAAATACTATTGTGTTTTTATTAGACTTCTCTCACCTTGACTTCCATCCACTTGGAAACCATTATTCTTTTCCATAAATCAAATAAAACCTTCCAACTCCAATTTCCAAACCTCATCTTTAAATATACTAAAGTAGTTGGTCAACGTCAACCCCACCATGACCCATCATTCAACCCTCAACCCCCTCATATGATATTAAATTTCCTTTTCTTCGTAGATATTTTCATGTACCTATAATTTCATCGAAATATAACTCAACTGGCATAAAGTTTGTACTTTCTACCTAGAGGTCAGAGGTTCAAATTTCCACCCCATGTGTTAAAAAAAAAAATCAATGTGGATATTAAAAAAAATCTATGACTACACTATTAGATATAATCGATTAATAGATATTTCCATCGCATTGTAAAAATATCAAAAAATAATTTTAAGAAAAACGTCGACAAAATATCATCAACGTGAGTGAATATGGCATGTTTTAGTTGCTATCTAATATTTAAAAATATTTTTTTTTCTTTTAATTTAGTCCTTCAAAATTTAACACTTTTTTCAGATGCATTCTTTCGATTGGTGAATGTGGAAAACGACTTATAATAAGCTTATATGACATAATACTTACTGAGTTACAAAGATTTAGATGAGAAATTGTATGGCTTGTATAAGAGAGGAAAAATCAAACACTTGTGACAACTTCCAAGAATTTGGAAGAAGAATTAGAAATTTTGGTTTAATTCCTCTTTTGTCTTCTTATTATTAGGAATTATTTATATCATCTGAGCTTATCATTCAAGACTAATTCCTCCCTATCAAACTCATTTAGAAATTATATCTTACAAGTTTATCATCGACCAATTTTAATATTTACGAGTATGAAAAGTATAATTGAAAATGTTAAAAAAAAAAAAAAAACCAATAGATTAGAGTGGTTTGATTGGTAATCCAAAAACACAAATTTGAAAACAAACAATTTAGGCTCCGTTTGATAACCATTTGGTTTTTGGTTTTTGGTTTTTGAAAATTAAGCTTATACATACCTACTTCCACCTATAAGTTTCTTTGTTTTAGTATCAACCTTCTTCCTTGTTTTCAAAAACCAAGCCCAATTTTGAAAACAAAAAAAAAAGTAGTTTTCAAAAATTTGTTTTTGGAATTTGGCTAGGAATTCAAATGGATCCTTAACAAGGATGAATACCATGGTAGGAAATTTGGGAGAAAACAAACATAATTTTCAAAAACCAAAAACAAAAAATCAAATGGTTATCAAACGGGGCTAATGAATAACAAAGCTATATTAAATGTTTTTGTTGCTATTATTTAATTTTTGTCTAGCAAAAGATTTAAAATATGGAAATGTTGTTTTTTAAAAATTTTGCTTTCTAAGTCAAACACTATTTTTCAAAATTACCAACATACCAATAAGTATCTTTTTATCTATTACCATAAAAAAATGTTGACAATTAGAAGAGATAAAAAAATAAAAATCTCGTTTTCTACCTTTCTCTTCCCGACATATCGTATGAATTTGTTGGTTTCATCCTTTTTCTTAGAAATATCCATCCACATTCTCATAGAATAATTTATCTCCACATTTTTTTTCCCAACATCTTCATTTAAAACCCAGCAAAGTAGCTGACATTTTCATGGCTTCTTTAATTCCCATCCATTATCATCTCCTCCTCCTCCTCTTTCTCTTCCTCGTCGCCGGCGACCCTTCTTCTTCTTCGCCATGGCAGTCCCCTTCTGGCGACTTTGCCTTCGGCTTTCGCAAGCTTCCTGATGGCGGTGACGTGTTCCTCCTCGCCGTCTGGTTCGCCAAGACCCCGGACAGCACCATTGTTTGGTTCCCCAAAGGAGACACCGACGACGACGCCGTTTTGGCGACGATAGGGTTCAAGCTTGAGCTGTCTGCTTCCGATGGCCTCGTCCTTCGAAACGCTGAAGGTGACGAAAAATGGCGGTCGGAGTTGAGCTTGGGCTCTGTGGTTTCTTATGCTTCAATGGAGGATTCCGGCAACGTCGTTCTCTTTGATGCCAACAGAAAACCCATTTGGGAAAGCTTCAGAAATCCCACCGACACTTTGCTTCCCACTCAGGTTTCTCATTTCAAGTTATTGGTTATGATACATACTCGAGGGAAAAAACTTGGCCGGTATGTAGGGATCTTTCTGCATACCACCATTAAAATGTTAACAATCAGGATAGATAAAAAAAAAATGTCTCATTTTCTCCCTTCCTCTCTCTTAGTTGTCAAGATTTAAATGGGTATGTAGGGATATCCCTACATATATACCCGTATGCAGTCAAGTTTTGTTCTTAAATTATAAGTTTATATTTAAATCTCTTTGAAACTTTCAAATTTATTATATTTTGGTCCTTAAACTTTTAAATTTGTTCTATTTTAGTTTAACTTTTAAAATGTCCATTTTAGTCCCTAAACTTGAAAATAATAATAATAAAAACAAAACCATTTTGGTCCTTACTATATTATTTTTCTACCTTAAATCTGTTTTGTCCAAATTTATCTCTAACTTATTTAACTTGAAACCATGCTCATATTAACATGCTAATACACATACCCAAAGCTACATCTTTAATTTCATTTGATTTGTTAAAATTGAAATAAAAGTGAAGAGCAAATTAGTTCTTGTTCGGAAAGAAATTAAAAGTTCTAAAAAGAAATTAAAAGTTCATAAACCGAATTTGTAATATTGAAAGTTTAGAAATCAAAAGTAGATAACAAAACCTTCCAAGTTCATAGACTAAATTTATAACTCAAAATGAATTTACTTGATCATTAGAGCACCATTATGGATCCCAAATTAAAAGTTTAACATCTCGATTTAGAAATAATTTAATCATTTATTCATATCCTTTAACATACAGGTGTTGTTAATAAACGACGTCGTTTCATCTCGCATGTCGAAAGATAGCTTCTCTCATGGCAGATTTCAGTTTCGAATGCTTGAAGATGGAAACGCCGTTCTAAACACTGCAAATCTTCGAACAAGATTTCCGTACGATGCATATTACGTTAGCGGCACTCGAAATGAGGCCGACATGTTGCAGTCTGGATACAACGTTATCTTCTCCGAAGATGGTTCTTTGTCTGTCATGAAGAGAAGTGGCAGAAGAGTTCGTATCACAAATCCACCACCTGGGTTTCCACCATCCGCTTATTATTTCAGGTAAATAATAAGTTTGGTGCTTCTAAGATTGTGTTTATTTAGGGTTCGTTCGATAATTCTTTGGTTTTTTAAGATTACGCTCGTTTATTTTCTCTTTAACTTTTTGACAATAGTTTTCATCTTTTGTTAAACAAACATTTGAATTTTTAGTTAAATTCTAAAATAAAAACAAGTTTTTTAAAACTATTTTTTTTAGTTTCCAAAACGACTTGATTATTGAAAGCTAAGCATGGAAAGAATGTAGATAATAAAAGAAACTTATAGGTGAGAGTAGTGTTTATAAGCTTAATTTTCAAAAACTAAAACTTAAGAGGACAATACTTAGCTCTACGTATCAGTATCAGTGTAAGTACTTCTCTACACACCACCATTAAAATACTGACAACAAGGAGAGATGAAAAAAAAATTCTCATTTTCTATCTTTTCTCTAAATCTTATTATTAAGCAACCAAATCCTTAAATAACCTATTTAATGTCAAAGTGAGCTTAACAATAATTGACATGCATATTCGACCAAGAGATCAAAAAAGTTCAATAACAAAACTTATAATTTAATCTATCTTTTCAGAGCGACTCTTAATTTTGACGGAGTTTTGACCGTAAGTTGTCACCGGAAGAGCCAAGAAGCCACCATCAACGAAAGCTGGAAAGACGTAGCAACAATACCCGAGAACATCTGCACGGCGGCGCGTGGTGTATTGGGCACCGGCACGTGTGGGTTCAATAGCATATGCAAGCTAAAACCAGATCACCGACCGAGCTGCCAGTGCCCGCCGGGATACTCGTTGATCGACCCGAAAGATGAGTACGGCAGCTGCAGGCCAAACTTCACTCAGAGCTGCGGCGGAGAGAACTCGTCAGCCACCGGCGACGGTGGTTGGAATTACAGTATGAGTGAGCTTGGAAACACAGATTGGCCGATGCTGGATTACGAATTGTACAGACCTTTTGGCGCTGAAGAGTGCAAAAATGAGTGCTTGAATGATTGCCTTTGTGTGGTGGCTGTTTACAGAGACAATACTTGTTGGAAGAAAAAGCTGCCATTGTCCAATGGGAGACAAGATCCAACTGAAACTTCTGTTTCTTTCCTCAAGTTAAGTCACAAAATGAGGTCATAAGTGAAGTCCGAGAGCAAGGAAAAATTATTCAATTAGATCGTCACAATTGTGTGTTACGTTGGTAAGATATTAAAATTGAAAATGTAACTTTGTTCCGATAATCTTTTTTCGTGTTTGTACATCCACTTTGCCCTATTACTTGGTTTAGGAAGGACAAGTTCTTTACTACAACTTAGGTACGTTGTTTTTGTGATGTATTTGCCAGGTCAAACATTATGACCATCCACATCAGAAGCAATATTTGAAGTCTTCAGCTGAGTTGTATTTTCCGTCCCCATTATCTTTTTATTCTCTTTGTATTTTCTGGTTGGGCACCACCTCTCATATTTTGTTGTAACTGAAAATGAATTATATAAGCTTGGAAACAATTGCGTCGATGACCCATTTGGAGAGGCCAAAATGAAAAATGTCATACCTTTTCAATTCAAGGATATATGTCATTTTCCTTACGTCATCATTCTAGCAGAATTACCATTTTACTCTCTATATAAAAACATGCATTTAAGAGCGAGATGTTGGAGCGATAGCGAGATTGGAGAGAGAGTAAGAGACTGTAGGGAGAAATTGGAGAGAGAGCAAAAGGCGAGAGCAAGATTGGGGAGTGAGTAAGAGATTGGAGAGAGTGTGAGAGATTGGAGAGAGAGCGAGAGCGAGAGTAGCGAGAAAAAGCGAACTTAGAGTAGAGAGTAAAATGGTAATACTAGGATGATGACGCAAGCAAAATGACATATATCCTTAAATTGAAAACGTAAGGCATTTATCATTTTCGCCTATTTTAGAGGGTCATCGAAAACGGAAAATCACCATAAGCTTGTGTATTTCTTTTCTTCGAAGAGTGAAAGAACGGAGGAGCGCAGAGAGAATTGTGAGTTGGACAAGTCTGGGAAGTGAGGTTGTGTGTTTGGAGTGAATCTCCATTTTGTATTTCAAATCCGAGTATTCTTCTAGTGTTAATAAGATCGATCAGTAGCCCATGGATGTAGACCATTGCAAAATGGTTGAACCACTATAAAACTCTATGTATCTTCTTCTCCCTTCTCTAATTTGTGTATTGTTTTTGTTTTTAGATTCATTACACGATGGTATCAAAGCAACACAAACAACTTTTTAGTAGTATTGAAGATATTTTCAAAAAATTTCATACTTTTTTTTTTTTAAGAACTTTTAATTTTCCTAGTGGAAAATTTATTATAGTATGATTTTGACTATACATTTATTTTGATGTTTGGTTGAGGATATTATATAATGAAATATATATTCTTGGTGTATACCAGGTCCGACAACATGTCATTAATATACTACATTTTATTCACCATTGAAAAAAGAATATATATAAGAGTATATGTATCACTATGGACAACAAATTATGAATATATGTAAAACTAAATTTAGTATTAGCATGAAAAGCATATTCATTGTCTATATCAATTCCAAAAGGAAATTTTATTAAATATAATACACTTGTTGATCATAGAGACTGTAGAGTGAAATTTATTCAAATAATTAATGAAAATATAAGCAATCGAATTTATGACTGAAACATAGAATGTAAAATATCCAAATTACTCTTAGATAAAATAACATACTGTCAAATTTTCTTATTTGAAAAATGTATAAACCTTAAATAATAAAATGTAATATTAAACTAAAATTGATTTTATTCCGTACACGTGATGGTATTTTAATAAGGGAGATATACTGATTAATACATAAAAACCTAATTATGTTAACTTGAGATATTTGTAATGTTTGTACATACAAACAAGTTATCCATTATAATTTATGTATCTAATATGACATAGATCTATTAGACATCAAATCGATAATTCATAAATCTGTTATCCACTTTTACACTTCATTGACTTCTTAAACACAAAATTAAAAGTTAAAGTTAGAAGACTGAACTTGTAATTTGACATTAACTTTATTTACCATCACTCCTTTTAATTGTTTGTAATATCTAAGTTTGGCTAAATCTACATCTTATGCATTTTTTATTAGTTCAACAATTGTGGGTGGAGATCAAACCATCCATCTTTAAAATGAAAATTGGTATCTTGTCCAATAAACTATACTCGAATGGTCTCTACACCTTATACTCTTATTCTCTTCATTCTAATTTCAATTTCAGAATAATTATAATAAAAACAACCTTGTATATTTTATTCTCCTCCCATGATATTTTATTTTCATTCTATATCATTCCAACAGTGGGATTCTTGAACAAACTTGAAAATGTCATTTTACAAAGATATCATAGATTCAAATAAAATATGGACTTGTATATTGACACAAACCAAATCACTCACCAACAAGAGCATAGTTCAACATGCATAAAGTGGAACTATACTAAGGACCTACCAAATTTTATTGTAGAAATTTTTGGGCTCAATGTGGTGTAAACCAAATGGGAGAGAATTTTTTTCATTAACAGATGATTGTTCCAGGGGATACAAAGCTAGGGTATTTATAAGAGTAACCCACCAAATTAACTACCAAGATACATTTAATAATTAATCCAGCTGGCCTAACTAACTAAAGATCTTAACAACCTAAGTAACAAAGATCCAATAATCACATAGAATTTAAATGATACAATTGGCTTACATCAATTTTCCCCCACCCAAAATCAAACTCGTCCTTGAGTTCAAGTGGCCAAATGAAAAGTATCCGGAGCATGATATTAAAAAATATCAACAACATTGAATATTGGATTGATGCGAAGATCAATGGAAAGTTGAAGCTTATAAGTAATAGTTCCATAACGTTGTAGGACTTCAACTGGACCTATTTTTCTTGCCTTCAATAATTTATTATATGTGCCCATAGGAAACCGAGATTTTTTAAGATGAACCATGACCAAGTCTCCTGGTTTGAACTCTTTATCTCGTTCATGAAGATCAGCTTGTTGCTTATAGGATGCATTCATTTGTTGAAGATGATCAGTGACTTCTTTGTGCATTTCTACAACTCTTTCAGCCATTTGGTTAGCCTCCTGGTTAAGATCAATAGAAGAAGGAATTTTAGCCAAGTCAATTGTTAAACGAGGAAGTTTGGTGTATACTATTTCAAAATGACACTTCCCTGTAGATCGATTCTTCATGGGTTTGAATGCAAATTCAGCTTGAGCAAGAACTAGATCCCACTGTTTAGGTTTATATCCAACCAAACATCTAATGAGATTTCTCAACGTCCGATTAGTTACCTCTGTTTGGCCATCGGTTTGAGGGTGACTAGTAGTGCTAAATTTGAGGCTAGTGTCAAATTTCTTCCATAGTGTTTTCCAGAAATGACTAAGAAATTTGACATCACGATCAGACACTATGCTCTTAGGGATCCCATGCAATCTCACCACTTGTTTAAAAAACAAGTTTGCTATACAAACAACATCAGAAGTCTTTTTGCAAGGTAAAAAATGAGTCATTTTACTAAACCGGTCAACTACCACAAGAACATAATCAAACCCTCTTTGAGTTTTGGGTAGGCCGAGTATAAAATCCATGGACAAATCCTCCCAAATAGATGTAGGAATCAGTAGAGGAGTATACAGTCCAGTATTTTGACTATGCTCTTTAGCTGTTTGACAAATAAAGCACCTTTTGACCAAATTAGTTACATCCTTTCGTAGCTGAGACCAAAAAAAATTGTTAGTCAGTAGTTCAAGAGTTTTATCAACTCCAAAATGTCCTGCTAAACCCCCACAATGAACATCCTTGATTATTTCCTCACAAAGAGACATGTGGAATACACAAACGGTCTCCTTTAAAAAGATATCCATCAACTAAATGATAATCTCCACAGTTAACATGAGAATTGCATTGCATCCAAATACTATGAAAGTCAATGTCATGTTCATAAAAAGTGGGTAAATGTTTGAAAGCAGTGACTTCTCCAGTAAGTATAGTTAAGAGGTTAGCCTTTCTACTCAAAGCATCTGCAACTCCATTGGTGTGTCCATCTTTGTGTTTAATTAGGAAATCAAAGCGTTGGATAAAAGAAAGCCATCTAGCATGCATTCTATTGATATTCTTTTGTGTTTGGAGAAAGTTTAAGGAAAAGTGATCGGTAAATAATATAAATTCTTTTCCTAAAAGGTAGTGTTCCCAAATCTTAAGAGCACGAATAAGAGAGTATAATTCTTGTTCATATGTGCTCCATCTTTTACGTGACTCACATAATTTTTCACTGTAATATTCTACGGAATGGTCATTTTGAGAAAGAACAACTCCAATCCCAATTCCCGAAGCATCTACAGCTACTTCAAATGGTTTTGTAAAATCCGGCAATGCTAAAACAGGGAGAGCTTAGTTTATCCTTAAGTGACTGAAAACTCTTTGTTTGTTCCTCCTGCCAATTAAATTTTCCTTTTTTAAGGCATTTAGTTAAAGGGACAGCCAATGTACACTGATTTTGGTTGTGGCCATATTTTTATAGTTTGAATTTTTATAGGATCTATCGAAATGTCATTCTTACTAATTATGAATCCTAGAAAATGAATTGAGGTACTCATGAAACAACATTTCTTATGATTAATGTAAAGTTCATGTTGTTTAAGGGTGTCAAATAAAAGACGTAGGTGATATAAATGTTCCTCATTATTCATGCTATAGACTAATATGTCATCAAAATAAACTACTATAAAATGATTTAAATAAGATTGAAGAACCTGGTGCATCAATCGCATGAATGTGTTGGGAGCGTTTGATAAGCCAAATGGCATAACTAGCCATTCGAAGAGTCCTTGGTTTGTCTTGAATGCTGTTTTCCATTCATCCCCAGGTTGGATTCGTATTTGATGATATCCACTCTTTAAGTCTATCTTAGAGAATATTTGGACCCCTCCAAGTTGGTCTAGAAGATCCGAGAGTCTAGGAACTGGAAATCTATATTTAATTGTAATTTTGTTGATGGCCCAACTATCAATGCACATTCTCCATGAGCCATCTTTTTTTGGAGTTAAAAGTGCAGGCACTGCACAAGGGCTAAGACTAGGCTGTATATGTCCTTTTTCCATCAATTCACTAACATGTTCTTGCAAAATAGCATATTCTTTTGGGCTCATTTTATAGTGAGGTAGATTGGGAAGTGTTGAACCTGGTATGAGATCAATATGATGCTGGATTTCTCGTAAAGGTGGCAGTCCAGTAGGTTCTTGAAAGAGTTTTGAATATTCCTCCAGTAGGTGTGTAATTTCTAGCTGTTGTTTTGCCTTCAAGTTAGTTGTGATCTCCTGCCCTTTGTTTTGCTGTTGTTTTACAAGCTTGCTATCTTCTTTTGTTTTTTTCCTGTCATTTGGTTCATTTTCGGGTAAAAGTACTATTTTTTTTCCCATCCACATAAAGTCGTATGTATTCTCTCTCCCTTTATGTGTAGCTTGTAAGTCATATTTCCATGGTCTTCCTAATAAAACATGGCAAACATCCATGTCTAGAACATCACAAATAATCTGATCTTTGTAGTGATTTCCAATGGATAGGGGTACTGTGCAGATTTTTTGAACATGTGCTTCACCTCCCCTTTTAATCCAGCTTACTTTATAAGGATGAGGTTGTGGATCGACTTTAAGATTGAGGGCTGAAACGAGTTTTTGAGAGACAATATTTTCACTACTGCCACTATCTATGATCAAATTACACACCTTTCCATTGATTGTGCAAGGCGTTCAGAATAAAGAATGCCTTTGAAGATGAGTTTCTGTTTTTGGAGTCAATAGCACTCTCTGTACTATACAAGATATTTGCTCTCCGTCATCAGGTTCCACATAGGACACATTTTCATCTAAGTCCTCAATTTCTTCATCCAAATTTTCTTCTTCTTCCATAATTGCTACTGCCTTTCGTTGTGGACATTCATTTGATAGGTGTCCAGTTTGACCACAACGAAAACATTTGCCTAGATTTGGTCTAGCATACTGATTTAGTCCCTTTCTTGAAGAAGTTTCTTGAATCTTGATCCCTTGTTGGTTTTTTGAGGTATCTTCTTTTGTAAATCTTGAACTTGTCGATTGAGTTAGTTTACTGTCGTCACCTGTGAACTTTTTAAAACTTGTTGTTTGTCTATCCCAAGAGTTTTTCCTAACCAACTGCTTCTGTTGGTTTTTCTCCAATTTCTTTTCAACCATTGTTGCCAATGTGATTGCATCTTTGAGAAAATTAATTGGTTGCAAATCCATCTGATCTTGAATTTCTTCCTTTAATCCATGAATGAATCGAGCTATTTGATAATTTTCATTTTCTGCTAGGTTTGTTCTTGCACTAAGGCGATGAAATTCCTCTGTATAATCAGCTACGCTCCTGTCTTGTTGGCGGCACTTTTGGTACTGTTGGTATAGTAATTGTTCGTAATTTGCTGGTAAAAATCGATCTTTCATCAATCTTAGCATTCGATTCCAGTCCCTTATTGGTCTCTTACCAATTCTTCTTCGGTTTATTTGGAGTTGATCCCACCAAGCCGAAGCGTCCGACCGAAGATTTAACGTAACCAATTTAACCTTCTTGTCCTCTGGAGTATTCATATAGTCAAAAAAAAAACTTTCCACGTTCTTTACCCAGTCAAGAAATCCTTCTAGATCACTTTTCCCATTGAAAGTAGGTAAATCTATCTTCATTTTGAAATCAGTTGGTGGATGCCATTATTCAATTGGATTGTTTCTTGCCAATCTTCTTTCTTCTTGAACTCTATGATCAAAATCACCTTCCTCACTTGATAAGTCTGAATCTTGATTTCGCCAGTAGATTTCTTGGTTTCTTTGTTATTGTCCATGCCTTTCTTGGATATTCAACTGCTGATTTCCATTTCTTTCTTTGTTCTCTAGGTCTCTGTTTTGGCGATTTGGTTGCTCTAATGTAAATTGTTCCAATTGACTTGCCATGATCCCAACCATTCTTTGAATTTCGTTCATTGATGTATGTAATTCCCTTAAAGAACTTTCAACCGACAGCAAGCGTTCAGTGGTAGTCTTGGGGAAAAAAATTTCAGGTAGGTTTGAAGGGTCCACCTCACGCCCTTTACTAGATTGGCCAGAGCCTTTTCCAGCCATCAAGCCCAATTTCTTGGTTGCTCTAATACCAAATTTGGTGTAAACCAAATGGAAGAGACTTTTTTCATTAACAGATGATTGTTCCAGGAGATACAAAGCTGGGGTATTTATAAGAGTAACCCACAGAAGCAAAGCTTTAACCACCAGCTTAACTATCAAGATACATTTAATAATTAATCCAGTTGGCCTAACTAACTAAAGATCTTAACAACCTAAGTAACAAAGATCAATAATCACAGAGAATTTAAATGATACAATTGGCTTACATCATAATGATTGGATCATGCAAACTAGAAATACCTTTTCTTCGATAAAGGAAGAGATTACTCTAATCTATTTCCGTATCACTCATGATATATATTAATAACTTGGCCACCCGTTTCAAATGCATATCCCATTTTTGCACAGCAGGGTTATGAAAATCCACGAAAAGCAACTGACTGTATTGTCTATGTCAATTGTCATTTAGTTGTATTCTTGACTAAGAGATTAGATCGCTCACCTCACATGTTGTCAAAGAGGTATAATACTTGACTACATACCGATGTGTAGGTGTCTTTCTACCACACGCCATCATTAAAATGAATACAATTAAGGGAGAGACAAAAAAATGAAATTTTTTTTCCTCCTAGCTTAGTTGTCAACATTTTGATGGTGGTAGTCAAGTATTATGACTCTTTTTTTCAAACAACCGTGCCTCTCGGTGTTACATAAGACCAAGTAAAGAAGATTTAAAATTCTAACTCCTTTAGTACTCCACGACTCAAGCTTCAAAGTCAATATAGAGATCAACTTTTTCCAATTTTTAATAGTAAACGATATGTACATATCCCATTCAACCAAACCAACTTTTAGGAAAGCAAATTGCACAAAACTTCCAACCTTTTCTTTCAGTTGATGAACTGGAAATTTGTTCAAATAGCAAAATTTTCATGGCTCGTCTGATCCTTCATCTTCTTCTCTTGCTAATGCCTTTTGTCATCGATGCTCAAAATAATAGCAGAATAAACATTGGTAGCTCTATTATAGCTGGTGATGTTTCTGCATCTCCATGGCTTTCTCCTTCAAAAGACTTTGCATTCGGATTTCAAGAAGTTGATAATGGTCTCTTCTTGCTTTCGATTTGGTTCAACAAATTACCTGAAAAGACTGTAGTTTGGTTTGCCAAACATGACCAGAATCCAATCCCAAGAGGCTCAAAAGTTGAGCTAACAGCTTTGGATGGCCTATTGGTTCACAACTCCCAAGGTGGAACATGGAGACCAGGTTCAGTTTCAGGTATGGTTGCCTTTGCTATGATGAATGATACAGGCAATTTTGTGCTTGTAGATTCAGCCTTTAAACTCTTATGGGAGAGCTTTAGACAACCAACAGACACCTTGCTTCCTACTCAAAAAATGGAGATAAATGACATCCTTTCTTCATACAAACCACAGAATAATTACTCACAAGGAAAGTTTCAGTTTCAATTATCTGAAGGTGATGCAGTGTTGAATATCAGAAATTTGCCCACTGCCTATACTTACGAACCTTACGCTATTATACGAGCCTCTGATGGTTACCAGATTATTTTTGACGAGGATGGTTTCTTGTATATAATGCAAAGAGATGGAAAGCGAGTAAATATCAGTGGACCAGAAGGAGCTTACCCAGCTGAGACTCATCATTACAAAGTTACACTCAATTTTGATGGTGTTCTCACTGTAAGTCACTATCCAAAGAATCCCACCACTTCAAATGCAACCTGGAGGGATTTTGAGAAGCTGCCATATAATATCTGCATTTTTATGCGTGGAAACTTGAGCTCTGGAGTTTGTGGATACAATAGCATCTGCACATTAAAAAATGATCAAAGACCAAGTTGCAAGTGCCCACCAGGTTATTCATTTATTGACCCGAAAGATCAGTTCAGCAACTGCAAGCCAAATATCCCACAAATATGTGAAGAAAATTCTACCAATGATCTATATAGTTTACAAGATCTTCCAAATACTGATTGGCCAATGCTTGATTATGAGTTGTTCAATCCTTTTACTGCTGAAAAGTGCAAGAATGCTTGCTTGCTTGACTGCCTCTGTGTGGTAGCTGTGTATAGAGACGATACCTGTTGGAAGAAGAAGCTGCCACTCTCTAATGGGAGGGAAGATAGCACTGAAAGATCTGTTTCTTATCTAAAACTAAGAAACACTGGTTCCACTAGGCAAATCCAAGATGATCTTCCAATACCCAAAGGAAAGAAGCAAGGAACACTATTTGTTGTGATTTCTGTGTTGTTAGGTAGCTCTGTATTTGTCATTCTCATCCTGGTTAGTATGATGTGTTCGAGGTTCATCCCCTGCCAAAGAAAGAAACTTGCAGGTAATTTTCTACGGAGTGGAAGTTTAGAAAGTAATCTATGTCAATTTACATATAAAGAACTTAGAGATGCTACAAATGGTTTCAAGGAAGAACTAGGAAGAGGATCTTGTGGCATTGTTTACAAAGGGGTGATCAGAGCTTGTTCTATTGCTGTTAAGCAGTTGGACAAAATGTTTGAAGACAATGAGAGAGAATTCAAAACTGAGGTGAATGTGATTGGCAAAACACATCACAAGAATCTTGTTCGATTACTTGGATATTGTGATGAGGGTAAAATTCGCATGCTGGTTTATGAGTTCATGAGCAATGGCACTCTAGCAAACTTCCTTTTTGGTGATATCAAGCCCAGATGGAACCTCAGAGCCCAAATAGCCTATGGAATTGCTCGAGGACTCTTATACCTGCACGAAGAATGCAACACGCAAATTATCCACTGTGATATAAAGCCTCAAAATGTACTTCTTGATGAACACTACAATCCAAAAATTTCTGATTTTGGACTGGCAAAGCTATTGAAAATGGATCAGAGTAGAACTGAAACTGGGATCAGAGGGACAAAAGGGTACGTTGCTCCAGATTGGTTCAGGTCAGCCCCAGTGACTGGCAAGGTTGATGTGTATAGTTTTGGTGTCCTACTGCTGGAAATCATATGTTGCAAAAGGAATGGAGATAAAGAAGTTTTTGAAAGGGGAGAACTATTAGTTGATTGGGCCTACGACTGTTTCCAACAAGGAAGATTTGATGTTCTGATTGAAGAAGATTTGGAGGCCATGGATGACATGAGTAGGTTGGAAAGGTTTGTGATGGTTGCAATCTGGTGCCTTCAAGAGGATCCATCTCAAAGGCCCACCATGAGAAAGGTAATATGGATGCTTGAAGGCATAATTCCTGTTTCTATTCCTCCAAGTCCTTGCCCATTTACCTCAGTTTGCTGAGAAGCTCTTCTTCTATCCAATTTGTACAACTTTAGTAGTTTATGGTAAATCAATATGCTTGTAGGATTAGTAGAATTAGGATGAATTTGATATGATTCTTGGAAGAATAAAGTACTCTTTAAACTTTTTATAGTGTTTGGTTAATTAAATCTGCTTTCGAAGTACTATGAGGAAGTGTTTATAGAAATAGTGGTTTGTCTAAAAGCATTATTCTCAAAAATCATCCCCATGAAAGTTTGAGATTCCCAGACTTAAAAAGAAATTCAATGATGAACATGTAGCCAATGCTTTAGATAACCTTTAAATCTTTCTCCCAAAAATTTACACCCAAAATGAAGAGAAAGGGTGATCAGTTTCTAGATAAAGACCTCACTATTGCTTAAGAAAATTTTCCAACGAACACAAATTTCTCTCCGAATTTCAACTTCTGCTGGTGATATCCAATCATAGCATAAAATCACAAGAACTTGCCATTCTAATCCAAAATTCTTTAATTTCAACATTTCCAAGGTAGATGCATCAGAGATAATACTATAATGATATACTTGTTTCATGTATAGAATGCCAAAGAAAAATTCTCCGTAGAGGATATTCTGAGCCACTTTTCTATAAGAGGGACCAAATTACCAATACCAAAGACTTTAAGTCTTGATATCAGAAACTAATAGGATGCAGAGGAGTGGAGTCACTTTTCTATAAGAGAGACCAAATTACATCTGGTCTTAATAATGGAACCTGTTAAATCGTCAATCATCCCAAAAGCTTAAGCTTATGGATTAAGGTAAACTTTTAAAAAAAAATAAACTAAACTACATAGGGAATAATTCCCCGAGAGGAATACAATCCTTGCAAAATCCCGGTAGGAATCTCCATCCCAATCCCCAATAAGTTTAAGGGGAAATTTTGTGAGGAAGAGATTAAATTAGGAAACGAATGGGGACGGGGAAGTCATCCCCATCCCATCCGATGAACATTCCCAGTAGAGTCACTTGGATGATTGGATTTGAAAATGCAAAATATTACTCGCATTAGGATAAGTCAGCTTTTTAGAGCAAGGTTGATAGGGACCCATCAAAATGAAACAAAAATAAACAATTACATTTGTACTACCTCTAAAGTAGTCAATGGTTCCAAAATGGCTTAAAGTCTTGGAAAGAAACCATTTAATTAAACCAACTTGAGGGGAAAAAAATTGCAAAAAAACCCAACTTTCTCTTCCGGTTGGTTAATTATCTTGATTTTCCCAGTTCTGTCTACAAAAATTAAATTTAGCATGGCTTGTATGATTCCTCATCTTTTCCAATTGCTGCCTTTAGTCATCCATGCTCAAAGTAACAGCATGCTAAACATTGGCAACTTTCTTATTGCCAGCGATCCTTCTACTTCTCCATGTCGTTCTCCTACCGATGACTTTGCATTTGGATTCCGAGAAGTTGACGACGATCTCTTCTTGCTTTGTATTTGGTACAACAAAATAGACGAAGAGGACGAAAAATCAATAGTTTGGTTTGCTAGACATGAACAAAATCCAGCCCCAAGAGGTTCGTAGATCGAAGTACCTGCTTCAAATGGCTTATTGCTACAAAGCTCCTAAGGTGGAGAACCATGGTAACCAAGTCCCATTTCAGGTGTGGTAGCCTTTGGTACAATATATGATACAGGCAATCTAGTGCTTCTAGATTCAAATTCTACACCCCTATGGGAGAGTTTCAAACAACCCACAGACACATTGCTTCCTACTCAAAAAATGGAGGTAAATGACTTCCTTTCTTCGCGCAAATCGCAAAATAATTACTCAGTAGGGAAGTTCCAATTACGCTTGTCTCAAGGTAATCTTGTGCTCGATATCAGAAGTTTGACCACCATCTATACTTATGAACCTTACCATGTCATACAAGCCTCTGAGGGTTACCAGATTGTCTTTGATAAAGATGCTTTCTTGTACATAATGCAAAAAAAACGGAAAGAGAGTAAATATTAGGGAACCAGAAGGAGCTTACCCAGCTAGCCGTTATTATTACCGAGTCACTCTCAATGTTGATGGTGTTCTCATTGTTGAGGATCCCACATTGAAAAGATAAGTGGAGACCTCACAATTTATAAGATTCAAGGGTCACCCCACTCATTGCCAATTGGTTTTGAGATGGAAGCTCATGTAATCTAATATGGTATCAGAGCCCATTAAACCCAAACGGGTATTCGGTCCAAAAAAAAAAAATTGTGATCCGATCCAAGAATGGTGAACCCAAAGAGGCACCATCTTGAGGGGGCATGTTGAGGATCCCACATTGAAAAGATAAGTGGAGACCTCACAATTTATAAGATTCAAGGGTCACCCCACTCATTGCCAATTGGTTTTGAGATGGAAGCTCATGTAATCTAATACTCATTATAGGTTACTGTACGAAGAATCCCTCAACTTTTTTCTTTTTGATAAAGAGTCAAGCTTTCATTGAGAATAAATGAAAGAATACAGGACATCCAAAAAACCAAGCCCCAAACGAAGGAAACCAATTGCAGAAAGGGTTTCCAGTCAATCAAAATCATACCTAACGGGTTTTACAAAAAGCCTTAGAAACTGAGGCCCATAAAGAAACAGAAAATGTAATATTAGCCCAAACCTCACAAGGATGTCTCTCGGTCCCTCTAAAAATTCTATTGTCCCACTTCCCCAACAAACCCCACAAAATGGTGCAAACACCAGCATGCCATAAAAATCTTCCCTTCTCTTGAAACGGCAGATCGAAGAGGAACTCTTTGATCATCTCCCTACAGCGACGCTGGCCCACAGTCTGATACCCGAAAACCTCAAAGAAGCGGCTTTAGACAGAGCGGGCAAACTCACAACCCCACAACAAATGATCAAGATCTTCCTTCGCCATCCGACAGAGAATGCAACAAAAATGGTCAACCACGGGGGGCATCACTCTCAGAAGTCTCTCAAAAGTGTCAACACGATAGAATCCCTCAACTTTTAATGCAACCAGGATGGACTTTAAGAAGATGCCAAATAATATATGTGTTGCTATGCGTGGAAACTTGAGCTTGGAATTTGTGGATACAATAGCATCTGCACATTAAACAATGATCAAAGACCAAGTTGTAAGTGCCCACCAGGTTATTCCTTTATTGACACGAAAGATGAGTTCGGCAACTGCAAGCCAAATATCCCACAGATATGTGAAGAGGTGCACAAAATTCTACTAATGATCTATATAGTTTACAAGATCTTCCAAATACTGATTGGCCAATGCTTGATTATGAGTTGTTCAAGCCTTTTACTGCTGAAGAGTGCAAGAATGTTTGCTTGCTTGACTGCCTCTGTGTGGTAGCTAAGTATAGAGACGATACCTGTTGGAAGAAGAAGCTACCACTCTCTAATGGGAGGTAAGATACCAGTGAAAAATCTGTTTCTTATCTAAAACTAAGAAATACTGGTTCCATTGGGCAAAACTTTGGTCTTCCAATCCCTAAAGGAAAGAAGAATCAAGACATATTAATTCTCCTACTTGCTACGTTGTTAGGCAGCTCTGTATTGATCATTATCATATTGGTTAGTTTGATATGTCAGGGTTTCGTCTTCCACAAAAAGAAACTTGAAAGGGAAAGTTTTGGAAGTAGTATGCATAAGTTTACATACAAAGAACTTAGAGAAGCTACTAATGGGTTCATCGAAGTACTAGGAAGAGGATCTTGTGGCATTGTTTACAAAGGGATGATTGAAGTTGGCCCTACGGCTGTTAAGAAATTCAACCATATGTCCGAAGATAGTGAGAAAGAATTCAAAACTGAAGTGAATGTGGTTGGCCAAACACATCACAAAAATATTGTTCGACTACTCGAATATTGTGATGACGAAAAAAGTTGCATTTTGATTTACGAGTTTATGAGCAATGGCAACCTAGCAAGCTTTCTTTTTTGTGACACGAAACTCAGTTGGGACCTCAGAACTCAAATAGCCTATGGAATTGCAAGAGGACTTTTGTACTTACACGAAGAATGCAGCACACAGATCATCCATTGCGATATAAAGCCTCAAAATGTACTTCTTGATGAATATTACAATGCCAAAATTTCTGATTTTGGATTAGCAAAGCTATTGAAAATGGATCAAAGTAGAAATAGGATTGAACTATCAAAGGAACAACAGGGTATATTGCTCCAGATTGGTTCAAGTCAACCCCAGTGACTACCAAGGTCGACGTGTATAGTTTCGGTGTCGTGCTGCTAGAAAATATATGTTGCAGAAGAAATGGAGATATGGACGTTTCCAAGGAGGGAGGAGAAATATTGGTTGACTGGGCCTATGATTGCTTCGAGCAAGGAAGATTAGATGTTCTAGTTGAAGGAGATTTGGAGGCCATTAATGACATGACGAGGTTGGAAAGATTTGTGGTGGTTGCAATTTGGTGCCTTCAAGAGGACCCATCTCAAAGACCCACAATGAAACAGGTCATACTGATGCTTGAAGGCATAGTTCCTGTTTCTAATCCTCCAAGTCCCTGCCCAATCACCTCCATCTGCTGAGAAGTTTCTTCAATCCAATTTGTACTAAAACTTCCTTAGTTCACTATATATCAGCATGTTTACAGAAGGGTAACTTCATTATTTTTTGAGTGAGAAACGGTTTGACTAATTAAAAGTAGTCTTAAGTTTTCATGGTGTTGGGTTACATAATTGATTTTTAAAATTCTAGACACGTCAACTTCCTTTGATGATTCTTTAACCCCCTTGATAGACAAATATCAAGATTATTGCTGATTTTTCCAAGATTATTGATGATTTTTTATGATGTAGCCGTATACTTGTAATAACTCTTATTCTTTTATTTTACTAAGTCATGTGCCAACCACATGCCTTGTAACTACTTTAGTTAGGATCCTTGCCTATTTAAGGGCAAGTGATTATCAATAAAGAGGTATCATTTGTTATTACTCTAAAACAAGTCTACGGCTCCACCATATTTGGTATTAGAGCGTGTGATTTTGGGCGCTTCCTCGATGGCATCCAAGAAGGTCTCAACCAGTGTGGGTGGAGACTCAACATTGATGGGCAAAGAGGCGGAGACTATCACCGTCCTCTCACCACAAGAAACGATTGCACGCTTGCTGTCAGTCGAAGATGACGTGCGTGAGATTAAAAAAATCTTAGAGATGATATGCGATAGAATGGGCTGCAAGATTGGACAGCAAGCCTCAGAATTTCAAGAACATGAGAGTACAGAAAAAAGGCCGCAAGAATTTCATAAGGAAGGTGGCAGAACAAAAAATTGGCAAGATAGGCAAATTTTTTAGGGGAAACCATCTCAAGAAATGGTGACAGCACCAAGAATTATCCAAGAACAACATTTGGGATTTCAAGAATTCAATAGCAACCCCCTGTTTAGAAGACAACCCGTATGGTCTAAAGACACTTCCAGTCAAGAAGAAGATGAACCTGTGGAATTTCAAATGGGAAGGCAAAGAGAACGAAGGTTCCCATACCAACAACCCGAGAGTGACTTCAAAATGAAAATAGATTTGCCGCCAAGAATGGTCCAAGAAGTAGATTTTCCTCCAAGAATCCATCAAGAACACCGACCAATGCTCCAAGAATTCAACAATAATCCCTTGTATAGAAGACAACAAGACGGGACGGATTCATCAAGAAATAAGGACCTTGGAAAGATGGGAAACAGGGGGAACCAAGCTGTAACCTAATGGGGCAAGCTACCATGGAGAGAACTTATCAAGAACAATATAAAACATCTCGGGAATTGGAAGAAAGGATGGGACAGCAGCAAGAAAGACAAACAATGGAGCAAAGAATAGTTCAAGAAACACATTTAGCTTCAAGAAAGTATCAAATAATGCATCAAGACTTCCACATCAATCCATTACATAATTGGCAGCAAGAACACAAGGTAAAATATCAGCAAGAAAGGCAAGAAAGGCAAATTTTTGTTCAAAGAACAGTCCAAAAATGGGATACAATCCACAAATGGAATTTTTGGCCGTTTATTACTTAACTCGAGGTCGAGTTCTTTTTGGGAAGGGGATGTTTGATGTAGCCGTATACTTGTAATAACTCTTATTCTTTTATTTTACTAAGTCATGTGCCAACCACATGCCTTGTAACTACTTTAGTTAGGATCCTTGCCTATTTAAGGGCAAGTGATTATCAATAAAGAGGTATCATTTGTTATTACTCTAAAACAAGTCTACGGCTCCACCATTTTAACCCCCTTATGTCCATTGTTTTCTTTCTTATTTTCTCTTTTTTCACCTCTTGTGGGGTTTGTATCTTTTGAGCATTAGTTTCTTTTCATTTTTTCAATGAAAAGTTTTGTTTATTGTTCAAAAAAACAAAAAAAAAAAAGAATTCTAGACACACTTAAAATGCTTTATTTATAGGAAGCATTTAATTAGTGTTTTCCCCAAAAATTTAAGGGAAAGTGCTTCCACCTATAAACATTACTCCAAAAAGTCATCCTCGACTCAAAAATTTAAGGGAAAGTAGCCACAATATCAAGAAAAAATGAGATTCCCTAACTTAAAAGAGTCTCTATCATAAATATGTAGCAAGGGGGAGGGGTGTTTGGACAGCCCCTTAATCTGCCTAAGGTTTAAGTTACAATGAAGAGAAAGGATGACGATTTCTAGACTTAAAAAATTGATCAGGCTTTTCTTCTAAAGCTTCAACTTCTACTGGTGGTATCTCACCCCCACCATATAATCATCAAAACTTGTCATCCTAATTCAACCTTGTTTAGTTTCAACATTTCCAAGATACATCAAATCCATAAAAGTGTCCCACAACTACACCCAAAAAATTCTCCTACGAGAATCTCCAGAGCCAATTTTCTATAAGAGAAACCAAATTATCAATACCAATCATTTAATCTTTCTAACCTCTTGAGTCTTGATAACTGAAACTAAGATGAAGAGAAATGGAGCAGAACAAGAAATACAAGAAAGAATGAAACCTATCAAAGTAAATTAAGAGTCTGCATTGTTTATAATTTTGATTAAACTTTTGCAATCGTTTTTACAGAGCCCTGCAACTTGAGAAGCAAATAAATTTTTATCTTATCCATGTTGCCAAGCTTCATGAGGCTAATTTCTTGCATCAGAAAACAACTATATTAAGGATAATAAGGGGAAAAGAAAAAAGGAGAGAGACTAGAAAGAAAGAAACCTGTCAAGGTAAATTTAAAAGACAAAAAACTTTACTTTTCTTTGTTTGATCAGACAGTTTGTAGAAGTTGAAATTATTTATGTACTCGAAACCATTAACACACACACATATAAATAAATAAATAAATAAAGTCTGTAATATTCAAAAGAAGAACAAATTCAGAAAAAGAAGTCATCACGAGAATCTTTTAAAATGCAGATCCTTAAATCTTTTCGATGAATTCTGTTCTTGACAATAAAAATCAGTTTTTAAAACAAATTTGCAAAGAAATCCCAAGTGTGTCCAAATACAACAAAAAGAAGATTAGATCAATTGGATCTTTTCTTTGTCGAGACTATATGTATGGACATTAGAAAACTATGCAATGGAAGATCCAACGACTGCCAAAAATGAACGACTATTCCAAGTCTGTAATACTGCTTTTCTCTCAATAACGCAAGTACAAAAATGCATGTATATGAATGTAGAAATGGAGATGAAAGAACTGTCTAAATTTCAGGTCATACCATAAAGAAAAATAATAACTGAACATTATGGTTCGAGATTATAACACTGACTTGACAATAATATATACATAGCAACCATTCTATCGATAAATTATTTCCTCTTCTTTTTTCTTGTTTCTTTTTTTTTTTTTTTCTGCGTGTGTGAAGTAAAGCAATTAACAACTCACGAAGAACAAGAAAGCATACAAACACCCGGCCGATAAGCCCAAGCTGGGGGTAACCGTGCATATTTCTCCATTCCTGGCTGCTCGTCATATGGCCGTTCCATTATCTTCAGCAGCCGACGAACCTCTCCAAAATCACCCTGTTCAGCTGCATCTATGGCAGTCTGACATAGGTAGTTCCTCAGAATATATTTAGGATTTACTGCATCCATAGAGGCCTTCCGCTCCTCATCTGAGATGCCACTTCCAGCGAGCTGCAAAAGCAATAAAATACTGGATAAGATAAACGAAAATTAATTTATCTTTATATTCAAAGCATGCCAACAAACGTTCCATAAATTAAGATTGTATTTTATGAAAATTCAGCTACTGGTAAGAAAAGCATCTTTTAGCACTATATAGTTTTCTGAAATCTGAACTATGTCCAATATCTAAACATGATTTTGGCCAACGCAAACAGGACCGTGAGTTAGGCATTAAGCTATTTGGTTGGAGCCTGGAGGTTTGATGATTGGATGCTAGATACTGCCTCAAATTAGGATAAAAAGGATGAGTTTTTAGCAAATGACAATCATATCAGTTTGATACTTTCATTTTCCCCATCCAAATTGGAAACTGGCAAAGAACGTATATACCTAAACAAGTGGCTTTCCTCGATGCTTGGTGACTCCAGTTCATTATAGGTAAAACTTACTTTTAACTCAACAGATTCACAACAGACTAAGAAAAAAATGAAATTATAAATTAGTAAAAGTTTTTTTTTGGTGAGATAGTAAAAGGTTTATTTTGCTATTGATATGATATTCAAAAGAAAATGAGCATTACAAATTGAATTATTTAATTGTTGATATGGGTTAAGTTGAAGCTAATGACTGCATAACGCAATTCCATTGAAAGGTATGGACTCCAATTCTCTCATACTACGGTTAATCAATTTCTAGGAAGGTATAGCGCAAGCACCAAGCACTTCGTAAGTTTCAATCGAGAAAGCCAACACCACCGAGCAGAATTAGAGATATGTCATAGGCAATGGTCAAAGAAAATTGAAATCCAATAGTTATTTTTTTTTTTTTTTTTTTTTTTTTTGAACAAGATACGAAACTTTTCATTGATGAAATGAAAAAAGACTATTGCTCAGGAAACAAACTCCCAAAGGAGTGAATAGAAAGCGAAACTAAAGAGAAAACTAAAAATAACAACAAAGACTACGGAGGAAAAATAAAAGTATGCCAATTAAAACTAAAACAAATATCCTGTGAAGAGAAAGCAACAAAAGATTTAGAAAGATTGCACTAGTAAGAAGCCTTTAAGCAAGCTGATTCCCAACGAGCTAAAGAATGCCATGCTTTATCTTCAAAAACTCTCTGATTTCTTTCCATCCAAATTACTCCATAAAATAATCACTTTGGAATCAAGGTCCTTCTCAATTTCTCTAATCTCTGTGTTACTAGTATTTGACAATTGTTGCAATGAACCAGCATATAACTAAATATAGCATCTACGAAGTTGACAAAGTTGTCGTATTCGCTCCCAAGAAAACCGGTAACACATTTTCTTCTGCTGCAGGCCTGCTTGAACAACATACCGCCACCACAGATTGGGAGCCTCCAAAACAGGAACCATCGGCCTCAAATGGAAAACTTCAACATGTCTTATGTCTTGAAACCACTTCCAATAGCTTTATCCAATCATGGTATTGAGCCTCCGTTAGTGTCAAATACACGTCACCCAGAACTAAGGAAGCCATTTCATATGGAATCTCAGGATCATTTCTTTCTTGATTTCCAAGGCGATGATATTTCAAGATTCCATTAATTGGTGAAACCAAGTAATTTCGATTCACAGCCCATTTATTCCCCAATCCATGGTCAGCAGTGGGTTCATTTAAACCATCTTCAAATATCTCAATCCAATCCTTCGGACTAAGATCTTCCCATTTCTTGTCCAAACTCCATGGCAAGGTATTTGAATCATGATACATAGCAAGTCCATCAAGTTGTACTAACTTGCGTAGTTTATCAAGAGCGCCACTTGTATCAAACGTCTCATTTCCCTGCTCATCCATGGTAACTGCAGCAAGCTTGGCTAAAGTTGTAGAATGGATATCCTGGGTTGCTGACAGAATCTTCCTATTTGATATGTACATTGCTAATTGAAATCTTAAGATTTCCAATTATTGTAGAAATTAGAGAACCAAAGCTCACAATAGAAGGAAATAAAAGCCCTCTGAAAATTTGGAAAACCCATCCAATCAGTGGTTGAATGGCCAAATGCATTGATACGCTGAAGGAAATATTGTGATAATCCGACTCCAAAGAACCATGGTCAAGAACCCAAAGGAGAGGAAGACAATGTCATGAGTATATCCAAAGGAAAGTGAAGTTTTTTTGCTTTTACAAAATAACACAATTTTAGATTCCTTTAAGAGGTATAACGTCCCCAACTACCATTAAGAGCTAGCTAACAGCCCCAACTACAATTCTCTATACAACAAACACAACAAACTATTGACTGCTAAAGCTTACTCCTAGTTCAAGTAAACCAGACTGGAGCTACTTGCTTATCTCATTAAAGCCCCTAATCTATGAACATTCCGCAGTTATGAGGATCCAACATGAAATCTCGCTCGCTTGATCTCTCAGAAAGTTCCGCTGAGGGTAGAATAAGTTAATGTTGGCTGTTGGGACTCCTTTTGTGGGCTTGTTTTTTGTATGTCATTGTACATTCGTTCATTTTTCTCAATGAAAGCTTGGTCTTATCTCACACACACAACAAATAATCAAATTAAACCCTAAACTTGAATAAATGGTGAAATTATTTTCGGGGGTGATGAATTTTTTAATAAGAAACCATACATGATATACAACCAAGCAATACAAGAAATAGCCAAACCAAGAGAAGCCAAGACAAAAACAAAAGTTGTGGATATTGGTTCAGTTCTTCTAGTCATGTTAGATACTTTTTTGTTGGACTTGTGCATTTGGGCATTTTATTTATGAATTTGAACTTTTTTAACCCACTAGGTTTGTATATTACAATGGTTGAATTTGAACATTTCTGTAGCTTCACTATGAGAATTTAACCAATTAATTTTTTTTATATGAGAGAAAAATATATCCATATCATTTTTCAAAATATATATATATATCCATATCAACAAAAAGGAAGACAACCTAAGGGCAAGGGGTAGAGAGACCCCTCCCCAAACAAAAGAACTAACACAAAGAGACCTTCCAATTTCTAATAATCAAGGGAAGGCTATAAGTACATCAAAAATCTTTGTGACTTGAACTTCACCAAGTCAAAACTATAGACAAAAGAATCTTCCAAACTCCTTCTATCTTCAAAGATTCTGAGATTTCATTCCTTCCATGTCATCCATAAAGTAGCTTTTATGGCACAACTCCACAGCATCTTTGTTTTTCCCCTCAAACAAGTTCCCAAAGAAGCCTCAGGCAATCAATCTTCAACCTTTTTGGGAAGCAAATCGAGAGCCCAAACTCTTTTAAAATAAAGGACCGGCCCTTAACCACCAAAGGATAGTGAAACAAGTTACCAATTAGAATTACCCCTTGTAAGCCTCTCAACACCTAAGAAGAAACCTTCTTGTATTGATTACCCATCAGATGGTTATGTCAACCCCTAAAAGGAATCCTTCTTATATTGATTCGGATAGTTATATCAGCCAGAGTATGGAGCAGTTGGTTATTATAACCAATAGATATTTATATCAGTCGGCTGATATAAGCAACCAAGAAGGTGTAACAAGCTTCTCAACACCTAGGAAGAATCCTTCTTGTATTGAATCAGATTCTGAATCAGATTCTCTTATACCGGAAACAGAACTAGCTAATGAGTTTATAGAAGATTCCTTTGCTGAAGCTTTTGAAAATCTTTAGGAAGATAAATAGCAGGATGTCAATGTTTCTAGTGGAGTAGTTTCACTAGTGATTTCTCCCCAAAATCTGGTTAAATTTTCTTCCCTTGTTGAGATCTGTGGATTTCAAATGCAGGCAATTCCCAATATGTCACCAACACTTAAAGTTCTTTAGTTAAACTCGTTTGCTTATAAATGCATTTCTTCTCATAGAATAGTAACTAAAAGATGAGCACTTGTAAGATCTCATTGGTACAGATATTCAAAAGTGGCTGGAATTTTTGTCAAGGATCCATCTTCTTCTCCCTTCTTCATCAATTGATTATATCAGCCGGAGTGTGGAGTAGTTTTTTCTTTAACCTCTTCTTCAAGATCGTTCTCTTCGATGTGCAGGGTTAGTTTTGGTTCTAATCTCACTATTTTGTTGGATGTCTTCAAGTTTTGGTTTTCTACTTATGAAGATAGGAGGATTTTTTTTCTATAAGAAAGATAGGAGGATTCAAGTTGCCTAAGTTTCATCTCTGATTATGTTTGATTTTCTATTATTTTTGTTGGTTTAAAAGATTAGATGTTGCCCGTCTCAAGGCCTATTCATGGAGCTCTTTCTCAAGCCTTCTGCTAGTTTTCTATTCAAGCTTTTATATCAAGAAAAATTAAGATTTCCCCTAAAACAAGTTCTCAATTAAATTTTGTGTGATCTATTGAAAGGTTTGTGGCAATTTCTAATTTAATTGTGAGAAAAAGTAATAATTTCTCCACCCTTAGAGTTCAAGTTTGATCAAATTAAAAATGGAAGGTTACAAAAGACTTGTTGAGTCGAGTTGAGGATGAGAGAAACTGAATTTTTTTTATACAAAACAAGTGAATTAATTTGAAAAAAAAAAAACAAAAAGAATGAAGGTAAGGAATGAGGATGAGTTGGGATGAAAGAATGGCACAATAGCTCTTAGAATTCATTCTTTGTAGTAGGGGTGCACATCCATCAATCGTTGTCGGCTTTAGCACAAAGCTGACCATTCAGTTCTGGTCAATTGGAAACTTATAGTTTTTTTAGCTTTGTACAAACTAATCAACCATCCGCTCAGTCGACCGATTTTTGGTGGATGTCGAAGGTTGAGCGTGTGGATGACTGCACATGGCTGAAGCAACCTAGATGCTGTAGAGAACTAAAAGGGAAAGGAGGAAAGAGATGGGGAGGAGAGCAAGGAAATGAGAGAGAGAGAGAAGAGATGAGAGGGAGAGGGAAGGAGAAAGAGAATGAAAAAAGAACAGCAAGTGAGAGAAGGGGAAACAAAACATGAATGAGGGAAGAGAGAGGAAAAAAAAAAAAAAGGAGCATTACTTGTTTTTTCGAAAAAGCTAATTTCAGGTCAATCAAGATATTCACATGAATTGTGCTTTAAAAAAAGGGCCAGTTGCAAAAGTAGCAAAATGGCCCAAACTAATTGCAAAAGTAGCAGCCCGCAGAAATATTTGCAAAAATGGCAAAATCTCACCATTAGAAAAGTAAAATTACTAAAATGTCCATCACTGATAGAAAACTTTCTATCACTGATAGAAAATTTTTCTATCACTGATAGATTCTATCAGTGATAGAAGTTTCTATCATTGATATGTTCTATCACTGATAGAAAGCTTTTCTATCAGTGATAGAAACTTTCTATCATAGAAGATTTCTATCAATATATATATAAAAATTGACGAGGAAGAAGAAAATGCGAGCGCCAATCAGTTTTTCTATTACTGATAAAAATCTCCTATCACTGATAGAAACTTTATTCTATTAGTGATAGAAACTTTCTATCACTGATAGAAAATGTTTCTACCACTGATATAATCTATCAGTGATAGAAATATCAGTGATAGAAACTTTATTCTATCAGTGATAGAAACTTTCTATCACTGATAGAAAATTTTTCTACACTGATAGAATCTATCAGTGATAGAAAGATTTTCTATCATAGAAGATTTCTATCATTTTTCTACCACTAATAGAAGATAGAAAGACTTTCTATCATAGAAGATTTCTATCAATATATATATATATATATAAAATTGACGAGGAAGAAGAAGATGCGGGCGCCAATCAGTTTTTCTATCACTGATAGATTCTATCAGTGATAGAAAAAGTTTCTATCAGTGATAGAAATCAGAAATCTTCTATCACGGATAGAAAGCTTTTCTATCAGTGATAGAAACTTTATTCTATCAGTGATAGAAACTTTCTATCACTGATAGAAAATGTTTCTACCACTGATAGAATCTATAAGTGATAGAAAGACTTTCTATCAGTGATAGAAGATTTCTATCAATATAAAAAAAAAAAAAAAAAAAAAAAAAAAAAAAAAAAAAAAACTGACGAGGAAGAAGAAGATGCGCTCTCCAATCAAGGGCAGGGGCAATTTAGGAATATAAAAAATTAATTCAAAAATTTTGCCATATTTGCAAATATTTTTAAAAATTGCTATATTTGCCATTATTTACCCTCGTGTTGCCACCCATTACAATTATCCTTAAAAAACAATCAGATCGATCAAATCAAGTTATTCGACAGAATTTTTTTTATACAGATCAGTCAGAATTGTGCTTCCTAACCATTCCACCAACCGAACTTCAATTTTTTATTTTAAAAAATTTTAAAACCAACCGAACATCCCTCTAAACCAACCAACCAACTCAGTTTGATCGTCTTAGTCAGTTAGGTCGGTTTTTGGTTTGGTTAGTTTACCTCTACTTTGTAGGCATGGGAAATAGAGAATGCAAAAAAGGAATATACCACAAAAATTGCATAAGGAATACTCTCTCTTGAGAAATTTAAAACATCAGAAACATTTTTCAGGTAATTTAATCATCTAATGGCCTCATAATATCGTTGGTAATAGTTCTATGCCAACACCATTGTAGATAGATATGCAAGTGATATAACTTATAAATGTGATATCTATAGCAATGCAAAAACTTCAGAATGTTTAATTCAAAATCAACATACTGAAACAAGATTTTTAAAAAAAATGCCAACAAACAATGGCAAAACAGATCAAGTCCAAAGGAGAAACAGAAATATGCTAATGTTTTAAGTAAGTGACTGCTACTCTTAGTTAATGCATTATTTCAGTTTCAAAAAAGAAAAGAAAAGAAAAGAGACTGCTACTCCTTAACCATTAGATATTTTATGTCACTATACCTCTTCTATGTACGTCTTTACCCAGCTAACCCAAGCTTCCTTGCGCTCCTTGCCAATATCTAGTAGAACTGCCTTCAGAGGGATCAACAGCTCCTCCTCTGGGGTGCTGGGATCAGCTTTGATATTGGAAAGTGATCTAAAGAAATTTGTATAATCAACCTTATCAACAGCCATGTTGTTGAGAAGCTTGCTGATTAACTGTTTGCTGTACTTTGGCAGACCAATTTTCTTGGTCATTATCGTTTGATAGTCATCCATAAATTTGTCTCCGTATCTGTAAGAAGAGTGGGGAAGTGTCGTAATACGAGTGCAATAGAAGGTCAATGATTCTAGAACAGATAAAAGTTCAATAAAGTAAAACTACCTTTCCATGGCATAGTTTGCTTCTTTATCATTTATTAATTCCGCGGCTGAAAGAGTTGAAGCAAACTGGGCTATATTCCATAAGCCTATATCTGGCTGATTTGCAAAACAGTATCTTCTGCCCGGAAGATCAGTTGTATTAGGCGTATAACTAGGATCAAAAGCATCCAAAAATCCAAACGGACCATAATCAATGGTAAGACCCAAGATGCTCATATTGTCAGTGTTGAGTACACCATGTGTGAACCCAACTCCCTGCCAACTTGCTATTAAGGAAGCAGTTCGCTCAGCAACCTCTACTGTCCAAGCTGATAACATCATTCCATGTAAAGGCAATGAAAACAGAAGTGTCATTACGATAACATGAGTAACCCTTTTTGTTCAGAAACAGAAACAGCAAGTTGAATACAACTAAAAGGAGAACATGTGCCAACCATGCAATAAGATGGAGAATTTTTGTATGCCCTCGTAAACTCTTTCATTTCTCTTGATAAAAGATCAATTTCTTACCAAAAGGGGGGGGAGAAAGAAAGAAAGATTGCATGCACTGGGCTCTACAAAAGTTCACAGATGTGCCAAGAACGGTCAAGAAGTAAGCTGTTAACCAGGATTCATCCCATGGATCATGCTATCCTTGGGTTGCTAACAAGTTCCTTGTTGCCAAATGCCGTAAAGGAATAGAATTTAAACTTGAATCTAGACCACGGTCTTGAGAGAGAGAAGAATGATTATAAACCGTTGCTTGATAATAGGCAAGAAACAGTGTAAAATAAGATTTGTAACCACGTAAAGAAACAGAGATTATTTGGTCAAATTCCAAACTGGTCGTTTAACTTACGAAAGATACATTTCCATTTTTCCATTCTAGATCCTTGAGAGGGTTTGTGGCTTTGAACATACTTGTAACTTTTCAATTATCGATTAAAAAAAAAAAAACTTCATTTCCAGTTTAAAGAAGAAATAAAATGAAAAAAACAAAAAAGGCCATATGAAAGATATAGTATATAAAAGGAGCCTCAAGGCACAAAGCACCAAGCCCATGATGCATCAATTAGGCTATCAGTTAAAAAATTTTAAAAGAGGCAAACTACACATGTTTCGCTAACTTGAGGCAGCTTCTTTAATGCAGTTCAAGGGCAAGATACATGTGGAACATCAGAAATTCAGGAAGCACGAGGCAAATTCTTCATCTTCGTAAATTTTAAATATAAATACCATCCCAATATTTTTACCCATGCCCTTGTATTCTTTCATTTTTTCTCAATGAAAGCATGGTTTTTCATCAAAAATATATATATATATATATATTTTTACCCATGCCTCTAACAAATTGGGTTTTTGTGTATAAATTTTAATTGAAGTCTATTACATTATGAGTAACATTTAGATCATAAGATGTCAAAAGAAATCTTTGATGAACAGTAACAACAGAAAAACCAATACAATGGCACAAAGGAATATGCAAATTCAGACAATGAAGGATCATAAACTATATAGCCTTAGCAATGCCTCAGATCAGCTATAAATGATAACTTAGCGAAATAAATGATAACCTAGCTTTGCTAAGGATGGAATGTGTTAGGTATCCGTAGCTTTTCCTGTTAAGATCAAATGGAAACAAGCAAGAAAACAACACACAATCCCCCAAGAAACGATATCCGACACTGTTATATTGATCAAGCAACAATATACAGTGATTACAAGAATCTTAACAACGAAAAATAACAAGAACAAGCCACAAACAACAGCCAAACAGAACATAAAACCACCTAGCTATTCGAGAGAGCTGAAGACTCTCCTCAAGGCCACACACAAGCCAAAAAGATACCTGCCTCTCCTGAGAGCCCAAACCCCTACTAAAACTCTTTACACAAACACACAATACCATACACACATGCGGGAAATGCTCCCACTAACCAAAACACAGTCTCGTGGTGGATTTCCTTACACAAAAAATTCTTTTGTAATTACAGTTTGCTCATGATTATTAACGATTGGCAAGCGCTTTTGAGATAGTGTTCGGGCAGGGGCGATCTCCTCCCTTGGCCCTTAGGCTGTTGTTTGCTTTTTGTTTGGAATATATTTCTCTTATCGTTTCTTATCCAAAAAAAAAAAAAAAAAAAAAAAGACATGGTCCCCACACTGATCTTCTCACATTCCCTTCTACTCAACTTTCCCTTTTTTACCCTTCCTTTCGTATGTGTATGATTGGAGGCCTAACAGAATGACTGACAACCACTTTTTTTTTTAAGAAAAGACCAACTTTCATTGAGAAAGAATGAAAGAATACAAGGACATCCAAAAAAATAAGCCCACAAAAGGAATCCCGCTATAAAAAGAGGCTTCAATCAAGCTTAATAAGACCTAACAAATAATTACAAAAGGCCTACGAAACCGAAGCCTAGAAAGAAACATGGAATCTAGTGAGGGCCCACACATCAAATGGGGACCCCTCCGATCCTCTAAAAACCCTATTATTTCTCTGTCCCCACAAACCTCATAAAATAGCAAACATCCCGGCAAGCCATAACACCCTCCCCTTATCTCTGAATGCTAGATGGAATGGGGGAACTCCTCGATCATCTCCTCGTATTCTCTGAAGCTCCTAACCTAACCTGCAACCCGAAGGCCCCAATAAACAAACTCCAAACGGAACGTGCAAAGGCAATTGATTCCCCTTCCCCCCTCCAAACTGACAACCACATTAAACAAACGATTCCTCCCCTCTCCCCTTACTAGCCACCACAAATCAAGAATTTTTTTTTTTTTTTTTGGGGGATAAGAAATCAAGCTTTCATTGAGAAAAATGAAAGAATACAAGAGCATACAAAAAACAAGCCCGCCAAGACTACAGGAATGGGTCCCAGTCCAAAATAATAAGACCGAGCTGAGCTCATTCGTGGATTTCTCCACCCCTCTAAAGATTCTACTATTCCTCTCGAGCCAAATACCCCACAAAATAGTAAAGAAGCACGCTTGCCAAAGAACTCTCCCTTTGTCACGAAAAGGGGGATGCCAAATGATTTCCTCAAACATAGAGGAGCAACCAATGTTACGAGTCAAAGCCACCTCAAACATCCTGAAAAAATGACTCCAAATAGAACAGACGAACGGACAAATCCCAAAGCAAATGATCAAGGTCCTCCTCCTAACTCCTACAGAGAACACACCACTGCAGCCGCAACACGAAGGAAGAGAACCTTTGGATCTGATCCTGAGTATTCATTCGACCATGTAAATCTTCCCAGGCAAAGAACTTCACTTTCTTGGGAATTTTGACCTTCCACAGAGAGGAGAAAATGGAGGCTCCTGGAAGAGGGAGAGACGTAGAAAGAGAACAAAAAAAAGAGGCACAAGTGAAGCCATCATAAGGCTCCGGGGTCCAGAATCGAGAATCCCTTCTCCCATGACAAATCGGCTGGTCAGCCAAAAGGGAGAGGAGACTGACGACCTCAGCCACCTCTCGATCAGTGAAGGGACGACGAAAGCCAAGGGCAGGAGAGGAGGAATCGGAATCAGAGAAGACCGAGGCAACCGAATGCAGCCTGGTTTCCAACAAGTGATAGAGACGAGGGAATAAAACGCTCAAGGGTTTATCCTCAACCCAAGAATTCTCCCAAAAATAGGTATTTGAACCATCCCCAATAGAACACTGGACAAACTGAAAGAAGAGAGGAAACCCCGAAGCAATAGCAGACCAGAGATTTTTACTAGATCCTTTCAACCTACCACTAGAGATCCACTCAAATGGGTGCAGACCATACAAACTCGCAATGACCTTCTACCACAGGACGTCAGGCTCATTAAAGGAGCACCACAACTATTTCCCCAAAAGGGTCTCGTTACAAAGCCTCAAGAAAAATAAAATTGGAGAATTAATTATGCTTGTGTGTGGCTTGTGTGTGGAGTACTATTGATTAATTTTCACATAAAACAGCAACAAATAGTCCATTTCAAGCTATAGCTTTGATTAATGATATTGAACAAAGAACACATTTCTGCTTGGCTAAAAGCAATTTTTTCCTATGTATTTTTCTTTACATAGTTAAGTTCAAGTAGCACTTTTGCTACCTGTACTTGTCACAAACAATTTTTAACTACAACGTCATATACATTTTTTAAACAGAAATAATTACCTGCATACTTGTTTGAAGTGAGATCGATAACTGAACTATCTTTATTGTCTGTGCTGAAAGATAAACTCTGACTGCTGCTCATATTCTCTAGGTGAGGAAAATGGTGGCGGATCGCATAGTCTGCCAAAGCCCGAACAATTTTATAATCATCTTTTCCTCTAGAGGCATGAATTTGGTATGATCCAAAACGCAAAAAGGATTGAGCCACTCTGCATACAATTGCACCAGGCTCTTCTTTTGGATTCCCACTATAAAATGAAACAATTGGAACTTATTATTGCATTGCTGTAACCAACATGGGTTATATTAAATCCTTTTCTTCACATTTTAGAGTTAATTTACATGTTGAAAGCTACAATAAAAGTACTACAGATAGGTAATCAAGAAATCAAATTTTCAATTAAAAAAAATCAGATCTTTTTTTCTTTACGAAAAACCAAATTTTCAATAAGAAAAAATGAAAGAATACTGGATGCTGAAGCTACACTAAAGAAAAGGACTCCAATCGAGTTAGGTCTCACATAACAAGTAATTACAAAAAAGCTTCGTTACTAAAGCCCACAAAGAGACGTATAATCTAACGAGGGACCAAACATCACTCGAATCTCTATCAAACCTTTTAAAGGTCCTATTATTTCTCTCCGCGTTAGACCCTATAAAGTTGCATCAACACTTGCTTGTCACAAGAACCTCCCCTCCTCACAAAAAGGTGGATGGGGGGAGGAACTCCTTGAGCATCTCTTTACAACTCTGTGTCTAGCAAGCTAAAAACCAAAAACTCCAACAAAACAATCCCTGATCTAAAAATGATAAGAACAAAAATTTTAGGTTGTGTTCGATAACCATTTGGTTTTTTGTTTTTGGTTTTTGAAAATTATGCTTGTGTTTTCTCCTAATTTCCTTATAATGATTTTCATCTTTGTTAAAAACAGGTGAATTCTTAATCAATTTTAAAAAACAAAAACAAGTTTATAAGCTTAATTTACTTTTTTTTAGTTTTCAACACTTGACTTAGTTTTTTAAAACATGGGAAGAAGGTAGATGACAAAACAAAGAACCTTATGAGTGGGAGTAGTCTTTATAAGCTTAATTTTCAAAAACCAAATGGTTGTCAAATGGGGCGTTATGAAATTTATTTGTGTTAAAGGATTTTCCAGATGAAGAAAAAAACCATAATCAGAAATTAAGAATTATTGAATTTATGAGAAAACCCTATTCAAATGCACAAGACGATATAAGATCGTCATATAACTATAAATTGTCTTTAACTGCCATCTTGACCAGATGTTTTTGTGTACGTACTCATAAAACATATCTCGGGTAACAAATGTTCCTGTGGTCAGTAGACAAAGTGCACGAGTTGATGGTATTCCAAGACTGTGCATTGCTTCACTACAAAGGAACTCCCTAATGCTACTACGTAGCACAGCCAAGCCATCTGCAAACCGACTGTATGGAGTCTTCCCAGCACCTTTTAGCTGCAACTCCCACCTTTCAGATCGGGAATTAAGTATCTCTCCAAGGGTTATTGCTCGACCATCGCCCAACTGTCCGGCCCACATGCCAAACTGATGGCCCCCATAACATTGAGCGTAAGGCGACCTGTAACACACAATATCAGCTGGCAGGGGATAATGAAAATCACAATGCTGGTGCTGGTCAATCAATTAGTATTTCACACTTACACTCCAACTAATGGAGATGCTCCAGAGAACAAGAGGGGGAAATCTGGCCTCTGAAATCTGCAATGACAAAAGCAAAATCCTTCAGCTCTTGCAAGAAGAAAACAACTCTGAGGGGGAAGACGTATACGGCACAAATTGGATAAAATTCAGCATTTTTAATCTAAAATGAAACGCTAACATTGTCTGAACAGACATCTCGTTGACTACAATAGATTAAGACTGAAATACAAAGAGAAATTGTCATTAGAACACTCGTACAGTGACCAGTCATATGAGCCCAAATTCTCTTCTTTTTTTCCTCTCTCTTTTTCAATGAAAGAATGTTTGGATTTGACTTGAAAATATTAATGGTCATTATGTTTTAAATTTAATTTTTTTAAAAAAAAAATTGAGACTTGTGATTTCCTTTTCTTTTTGGGATCTCAAATAAAGATCTATTGTTGAAGTTTTCGATCTTCTTATTTTGTTTTGAATAAAATTTGTCTAAATTTATGAGGCCTCCATAGCATATATAGAGCAGTGGTCCTGCTTAATTATAGTAGGAAAGTGGGATCATTATATATCCACAACACCTTTGCCTTGCCAACCAGCTGCCAAACATACAAAACCTCTCCCAACCAATCTTCCAACGTCTTAGGCTTACACCAACAAAAACCGAACTGATTGTCGAAGAAGTCCTATACCTTTCTGCTGAAACTACAGTGAAGGAGCAAATGGGATAAAGACTCATCGCTTTCTTTGCACAAAAACACCTACTGGGGGAAATTTGGAAATGGGAGTCTTCTTTGCAGCTTGTTAAAGGTATTAATACTGCCATGTGCTTCAGACCACAAGAAAATTTTGATCTTTTTTGGAACTACCCCTCCCCAGACCGCATTACATAACTCCTTCACTAGAAACCTCCTTTTTTCCAACAAAGCAAGGTACTTCACCGAAAAGATGCCATCTGCTTCCAACCTCCAAACCACGTCAGGCCGATGGGTCGACCTGTTGCTTTCCAACAAAACAGAGAGATTGCCTCATTCCTCCAACTGAAAGTTCCTCTCGACTTCAAATCTCAATCGCAGCTTGATGAGTTCCAAAGGTGCTGAACTTCCCTGACTTTGGCATTTGAAATACTAAAAATGGGAAGGAACACCTTTAGGGGCTGAATTCTAGACCGACTATCTTCGCAAAACAAGACTCCATTCCCTAAACCCACCTTATATCTCACTAGGGTCCATATTTGCTTTTCACAGCAGTCCTCCAAAGAGCACAATTTTGTTTCTCAAACCTCCATAACCATTTAGAGAAAAGTGCCATATTAAGCACGGAGATTTTCCACTCCCAACCCTCCAAAGACCTAGGAGTTTTTAACATTGTCCTACCTGAGTGACTGCCTTCGATAGCTTCTACCCCCTTCCAAAGAAAATTCCTAAAAACTTTCTCAATATTTTTGCATACAATAGGGATTATGAAATCGGAGAACCTCTCCAAACTGCTAATTTGCGTCTGATTTTTTTGTAGACTGGATCCTAGAAAGCTATTCGATTTGGTTTCCCCCCATGGTAACACCAAAGTAACCGAAAGGAATGCTCTCATGTTTGCACCCCATTAAACCAGCCACTTCTACAACATCCAACTCAACCAAATTTACTCCCATGACCGCAGAGCACAGACTTATGCATATTAATAGTTAGGCCTAAAGCATTTTCGAAAAGGTTGGGGAACATATGCCACTTTTCAACGTAAACTTTCTCACCCTTGCAAAACAAGAAGGTGTCATCCATCCACATACCGAATGTGGGTAATATGAACATCATCTTTTCCCACCTCAAAACCTTCTATCAGCCCTTTGACTCTTCCAAAACTTCACAAAACAGCTAAAAGTATATGCCACGGTAATAAAAAGGAAAGGGGAAAGGGATTCTCATGTCTAATCCCCCTAGTGGCCTAACCCAAATAAGCTTCACAACCAAAAAAGATAGGATAAAGATAATCCCTTTCCTGATGGCAGAAAACACAAACTGATGGCATAAGTTTGGCAAAAGGCATCTTCCTTTGAAGTATTTTCGAAGAATTTAAATGCCCATTTAACATAATCCAAACCAAGATGTTTACCCTCTTTGGACTTTTAGATTTCTGCAATGCCCAAAACAAATCCTTATTTAGTTGAGAACCCGAAACAACAAACAAGTTTTCTTGTCAAGGATTTAACCGAATAAATTCCAGAATAGTCAATAGCCCAAACTCTCCTATCTTCATTCGAATTTGACTTCAAGAAGCTCAACAAACCCAACAACCATTGCAGATCAAAAATTTCTTCATCTTGCAATAATCTTCTAAAAGTAAAATTCCAAGACAAATGCTCTTGATCCCAAAATTCAGAAATCGATCCATTGGGACAAGATGATATAGCAAATAAATGCGGAAAGCAAGAGTTTTAATGAAGAACCTCCAATCCAGATATCCTGCCAAAATAAAATTATTTTACCATTGCCAAGTTTGAATGAGGCCAAATAATCAAAACGTTGCCAACATTTGGATGTATTCATCCATTGACTATGGAGGCAAGCATTATATTTTCCAGATGTGAACCAATCGAAAGCAGAACTTCCATGAATACTCGAAATCACCTTTCTCCATAAGGAATGAGATTCATTCATAATCTCCAACCCCATCTAGCCACCAAAGCTATATTTCTATGTTTAAGAGCTCCAAGACCCAATCCTCCATCTCCCAATGATTTTGAAACCGATTTCCAACTTACCAAATGATTAACCTTTCCCCATTCTTTCCTTCCCAAAAAAAAAAAAAACAAATTCCTCATTAAACGCTCCAAATCCAAGCACATATGTGAGGGCATGACAAAAAGAGACAAATAATAAATTGGAATGCTAGATAAAACCGAAGAACAAAGTGTTAAACGTCCACCTCTCGAAAGATTAACACGTTTTTCTTCCCCTACAGTCTTTTTGCATTGCTTAGGGCAACAGTGATGAGTCTCCTTATGCATCTCCAACCTTTTCTCCCTTTTTCGGAAAGTTTGGCTTTTCTTCTTTCTATCCCCTTGTGCTTTTAAAACTTCAAAATAGGATTTGTTTCCCATGGTAACTCCTTCCACCCCGCCTCTGGTATCTTTTGCACTATTGAAGACGTTTTTTCAACAAGAAACTATATTTTTTTCATTGAAGAAATTAAAAGAGCCTAATACTCAAGAGATACAAACTTCATGAAGGAGAGAGAATAAAACCAAATTATAAATGCAGCCCAAACTAGAACAAAATGTTGAAGAAGTTGTTTATCATACCTAGGAACTCCCTCCATCCGGATGAACTTTTCCTTGGGGGATGATTAGATTTTCTTTCTTTCCAAAGGAGAAAACCTTGGATATTTCTACGAACCAACCGCTTTTGTTCGAGAATTTTGGATCCATAAGAACCCGTTTTCACATAGGGTCTTCCTAAAAAACTGTTGATTGAAGGGTGTGATGGGCAAATCGTCCAATGCAACAGCTAACCATATAACAAACTTTGATTCTAAGGTTATCTCAAAGGACAGAGAATAGTTCTTCTTCGTTAACACCAACAAACTATTCTTCCTTTCTTTGCTAAAATCAATTGAGAACCCTTTATTTTCTACACTACACTCTCGAATTGACTTAAACGACATGGTTTTCAAGAAAAGCTAACCTTCTACCGATTGTTTCCATGATCGAAACCACTGTTGCATCGTCACTTGGAAAGGACTTGAGATTATAGACTAGTGGGATGGGGAAGGAAACAGGGGGAGAGAAAGTTTGTGTATGTGACATTAATCCAATGGTCTTAATTGATAATGATATGAAGGTTGTTCCAAACCACTAATTCAAGGTTCGTAGCTTGCCTCCTTAGGACCAAATCTAGGACTAGGTCTCTATGGACCAAGCTTGTGTTCACAGTGATATTCTCCAATCAATTTCTACTTGTGTTGAGTTACTTCTCGTCAAAATAATCCAATTTCTCTAATGCACATCTCAAAGTTCATTGACAGTCACATCTTGGAATCCACCACTGCCAAGTGTGTAAGCATAGAAAGAATGGGGTCTAGAAAAAGAGAAAATGTTCCTAAGTTCAGTTCGTTTGAATAAAGGGAAAAGAGTATAAAAAGATGGTTAGATTTGGTGTTAGAGTCCTATGTGTGCTCTGTTTTAAATATCATAAGATAAGCATAACTTTTTTTCTCTTTTTTTTCTTTTTTGTGTGTTCTTTTATCACAATTTTTTTCTTTTTTTTTTTTTTCTTTAGATGAAGAACCGAACTTTCATTGAGAAAAAATGAAAGAATACAAAGACATCCAAAAAACCAAGCCCCAAAGAAAGAACCCAACTACAAAAAGGGTTTCCAATCACCCTAACCCTAGCCTCCAGTCGTTGTTGTCTTCTGTCACCGTCCTGGCTCGTCGTCCCTCTCGTCGTCAGCTCGCACCGCTCTCCTCGCCGTCGTCGTCCCTGTTTCTTCGACCCGCGACTCGCATTCAGAAATCTCCTAGCAACCCTAACCCTAGCCTCCAAGTATCGTTGTCTACCGTCATCGTCGCCATCGTGACTCGCCGTTCCTCTCATCGCCAGCTTGCGCCGCTCTTTTTGTCGTCGTCGTCGTCGTCCCAGCTTCTTCGACCCGCGACCCGTCTGAAACTCAAAAACTTCAAAGAAAAGGCTCCAGACTGAGCGAGCAAAATCACAACCCCACAACAAATGATCAAGATCTTCCTCCGCCTTCCAACAAAGAATGCGATAGCTTCTCCAAAGTGTTAATACGACCCAGGATGACCTGTCACACGAAGAACATAACTTTCTTTGGAGCTTTAACCTTCCACAGACCCAAAAAAACAAACTCTCCAACCGAAGAGGGATTAACCAAAAATTGAAAGAACGAGTAGCAAGAAGAGCCCCCAGAGGGGTTAGGACTCCAAAAGCGAATATCCCTCCTATCCGATCTAAGGCTAACCCCCTCTAACAACAATAGAAGGACCAGGATGTTCGTGGTTTCTCTATCAGATAACAGACGATGAAATCCAAAGGAGAACGAAGTGGAGCTCCCTGTAGAGCCAAGGACGTCAACGACAGTGCAATTTTTCATGGAAGATAAGTGATATAAATGCGGGAACAAGGAGTAGAGGGAACGATCCCCCACCCAAAAGTCCTCCCAGAAGTAAATGTCCCTCCCATCACCGACTATGCATTGGACTAAGGAAGAAAAGGAGGGAACTCCAAAGAAATATCTTTCCAAGGATTCCTGAAGGTGCCTTTGTCCCCACCTGATAGCCACTTGAAGGGATGTCACCCCTATTTACTCACGATAATCCTAACCCAAAAAGAATCGGATTCAAGCCGGAATCGCCAAAGCCACCTAGCAAGCAAGGCTCTATTACGAGTTCTCAAATTGCTCGACTCTATACTGTTGGAATTTCTAATATTTTTGTGTAAATCTTTATTGTAAAATATTTGTCTTTATGGTTTTTATTTCTTTCCATATTTGTAATAGGTCTTTCTCCTATATAAGAGGACCTATCTTGCACATATTAGATATATGAGAATGATTTTAACTCTCAAAATCTAGATGGTATCAGAGCAGGTTTAAACCCTAGTCGTCTCAAAAACCCTAGCCACCATACTTTTCTTGAAACCCTAGCTGACGCCGCTGTCGGAACCCTAGCCGCCATTCTTGATTGGTGCATCCTACTTCCGACGTCGGTGATCTCGTATTTTTGCTTTGACCAATACATTTCCCTATAACCATAAAAATACCCAAACCTAACCCTAACTCTCAACCCAACTTCACCTTCGTCGACCATCTCAGACGCCGCCGTCGACCACCTCAGACGCCGCCGTCATTTACCCCAAACCTTTCCATCGGTTACGTCGTGATCTGGAGACCCGTGTGAAAACAGCTGCGACCCACGCGACCAGGGACCTTGCAAACGCGACCCGCGACCTCGCAAACACTCGCCGCTGCAAGTCACAGCCGTCGATCAATCCAGCGCCGCCGTCTTCTCACACTCTCTCTCCCAGTCGATTCTCAGCACACCGTTGTTCTCTCTGGTTCCCTTTGCATTCACATCGCACCCTCGCCCGCAACCACCTGATCAGAACCCTCGCCGCCGATCGGAACCATTGTCGTCGACTTCAAACGGCGCATCCTTCTTCCGATTCGAGTCCTTGTGTTCGCTGGTGAAGTTGTTTTGGGCTTGTGTGGGCTTCACGATAGCAGTAAATTTTTTTGGGTTGGTTCGCTGGTTGGTTCAATCTGGTTTGTTGAATAATCTGGTTCAAGTGGTTATTTACTTGGTCTGGTTCAACTTTGGTTTGTTTGGTTTGGTTTATATTTTATTATTTCTCATTTTCTCATTTATTGATATGGAGCAAGTTCATCAAATCCTAAAATTGCTACCAACCAATTTCTCATCTAATAATTCTTGTGTTTCATTGGCACAAACAGGTAATTATCCTCAAGCCTTCTCTTGTGGCACTTCTTCTCCATGGATTATCGATTCCGAAGCTTCTGACCATATGACTAGTACCTCTCACTTTTTTAACTCATACTCTCCTTCCTATTCAAATGAAAAAATTCGAATTGCAGATGGCAGTTTTTCTTCCGTTGCAGGAAAAGGAACTATTAAATTGACTGAAAATATTTCTTTACAATCTGTCTTACATGTTCCAAAATTAGCCTGTAATCTTTTATCTGTCAGCAAACTTTCTAGAGATTCTAATTGTCGTGTTATATTCTTTGAATCTCATTGTATTCTTCAGGATCAGGAATCGGAGAAGATGATTGGGAGTGCTAGGATGCTTGATGGTCTTTACTACTTTGATGAAGGTTCTGTTAGTAATAAAATAACTCAGGGTTTCAGTAGTATGAGTTCTCTTTCTGGTAAAGAAAAAATTATGCTTTGGCATCTTAGGTTAGGGCATCCTAGTTTTCCTTATCTCAAACATTTATTTCCAAATTTATTTAAGGGATTTGATTGCTCCTCATTTGATTGTGAAAGTTGCATTTTAGCAAAAAATCATCGTTCCACGTATTTACCTAAACCTTACAAAGCTTCCAAACCGTTTTATTTAATTCATAGTGATGTTTGGGGTGCTTCTAAAATTAGGACTCATAGTGGGAAAAGATGGTTTGTTACTTTTATTGACGACCATACTCGTCTATCTTGGGTGTACTTAATGGAAAAGAAATCTGAGGTGAAAGACATTTTTAAAAATTTTTACAATATGATTGAAACTCAATTTCAAACCAAAATTTGCGTTTTACACTCTGATAATGGGACTGAATATTTTAATGAATCTTTTGGTGAATTTTTAAAAGATAAAGGTATTGTTCATCAATCTACTTGTCGAGATACTCCTCAACAGAATGGTGTTGCTGAAAGAAAAAATAGGCATTTACTTGAAGTAGCTCGTGCTATAATGTTTTCCATGCATGTTCCGAAATATTTATGGGGCGAAGCAATTCTCACAGCTACTTATCTAATAAATAGAATGCCTAGTAAGATCTTAAATTTTAAAACTCCCATTAACTGCTTTAAAAATGTTTTTCCGAAATCTCGCCTATATTCTGATTTACCTCTCAAAGTTTTGGGTGTACTACTTATGTTCACATCCCTAGTCACTTTCGGTCAAAACTTGATCATAGAGCAGTTAAATGCATTTTTTTGGGTTACTCTTCAAATCAAAAAGGCTATAAATGTTTTGACCCTCAGACAAAAAAATGTTTTGTGAGCATGGATGTGTCCTTTTTAGAAAATCAACCATATTTTACCCAAAGTTCTCTTCAGGGGGAGAAACCAAATTTGGAAGATAACTTTTGGGATGTTTCTACTCCTCTTCCTAATCTTATTTGTCCTGATGTTACTAGTCCTTTGGTGCCAAGTATAGAAACTTCTCAATCAGGGGGAGAAATACTACATAACGATCCTACTGATCAAGTTCCTGAGTTTAAGTTTTATACTAGAAGAAAATTCAATCAGAGGAACCAAGACCAGATAGTCGATCCTTCACAGAACCAATCTAAGACTCCGACGATTGAAACTGGAGAACCTGGTAATTCTTCTTCCATTCCTACTTCAATTATTCAAAATACTTTACCAATTGTGTCTGATCTTGATATTCCCATAGCCATTAGAAAAGGTACTCGAAGTTGTACCAAATACCCTATTGCAAACTACATGTCATATCAAAAATTGTCAAATAGTCATAAAGCCTTCACATCTAGGATAAATGACTTGTTTGTTCCAAAGAATATACATGAAGCCTTAGAAGATCCAAATTGGAAAGTTGCAGTTATGGAGGAGATGAATGCTCTAAAACAAAATGGGACTTGGGAAATAGTAGAGTTGCCAAAAGATAAGAAACCAGTGGGTTGTAAATGGGTGTTCACCATAAAATGCAATGCAGATGGTAGTATTGAGAGATATAAGGCCAGACTAGTTGCTAAAGGGTTCACCCAAACATATGGGATTGATTATCAGGAAACGTTTGCCCCAGTTGCTAAAATTAACTCTATTCGAGTGCTTTTGTCTCTTGCAGTCAATTCAGATTGGTCACTTCACCAACTTGACGTAAAAAATGCATTTCTGAATGGCGATCTCGAGGAAGAGGTTTTTATGGACTTACCCCCAGGTTTTGAAAAAGATCTCGGATGCAGTAAAATTTGTAAATTAAAAAAAATCCCTCTATGGCTTGAAACAGTCACCAAGAGCTTGGTTTGAGCGGTTTGGAAATGTTGTGTCCAGCTATGGATTTATTCAGAGTCAAGCAGATCATACTATATTTTATAAACACTCTGAGAATAATAAAATCTCAATTTTGATTGTCTATGTAGATGATATTATTCTCACAGGTGATGATGAAGCTGGTCTAGCTGATGACTATTCCCCTCTTTTTGTCGAATAAATTTGGATAATTAAAAATCCCCCCATTAAGAAAACAGTCTTTATTTGGTCCTTGGTGCTCAGATGAAAACGAGTTAATACTGAGATGCTATTCTACCAAGAAATATCTATTGATAATTGGTATTATATGTGCCAAATGTAAGGAAGATTCTCTCTCCAAATAAAATAAAATAAAATAAAATAAGGAAGATGCCCCCATCTCTTTCTCTTCTTCCCATGGCTATGTGTTTATGAAATAAGGTATTTCACTATTAAGTCCTTGGGTTATACTTATGGTTACCTTTTCAAAGTATAGGCTAAAAACTTTGTGGATCAGTATTTTGGATGTCGTACTAAAAAAGTGTGGAAGAACCTTCGAAGGAAACGAGAGAACATTCTAGCTTTTGGGTGTGTTGTTTATTTTAGTAGTTCTGGTTATTTTTTTTTCAAAAGGTGGTAACAGATACATGGCTAGACATTTGTGTTTATGTTTAACGGAAGTTCAAATAAATTCTCATTTGGATCAAAGTGTGTAATGTGATTATGTTAATCAAGATTTGCTAGGCTGGACAAGCAGACCAAGCTCGGGCAATTTGTCTAACATTACTTTTTATTGGGGCTTGCAAATGGTATAATACTCCAATGTTTTTGGGAGTCTGTTTGAATCCACCATTAACAAATCAATGTAAGGGTTGCCATGCATTTGTATAGAAGAAATTAAATTAGTGGTGAGCATGATTAAAGATGGAAATTAAAATGTTCTCTCCCTTTTTTGTTTAAGACTAGCTTATTTATACTTTAACTAACCTCATGAGATAAATGTTCGGTTTTACAACATTTAGTGTCAAAGAACTTGCAGAATACTTAATGCCCTAGCTATTTTTGATACTTTTATTGGTTCTATTTTATTTATCTTACTCTATCTTGGTGTAAATTGACTCTTTCTTTTCATAATTATAGTCTATCTTCTCTCATAGCCAATTGGAAAAGTTTTGTAATCTTCCGTTGGATAGGAATCTCCTCTTTTGTAATTTCATTCGATCAATTTATTTCCTATATAGTTTTTTTTAGCTATGTGGCTAATGTAGTTTTAAATCGATGACTTCCAGGACATTGAATTTGTAACTTGCCTCTTTGATGACTAGGCTATTGAGGTCCAGATTGTTCAAGAAAAACCTTGCAAGAGAGTTTCAAATCAAGGACCTAGGACCGTTGAAATATTTTCTAGGGATGGAATTTGCAAGATCGAAGAAGGGCATCTTTGTTAATCAGAGAAAGTATGTTCTCGACTTACTTGAGGAAACTGGACTTCTTGGCTGCAAGATTGCAGAAACTCCAGTTGAACCCAATTTAAAGTTACAAGTAGCAAAAGCAGAAGAAATAAAGGACAAGGAACGATATCAGAGACTTGTTGGAAGATTGATTTATCTATCTCATACGCGTCCTGATATTGCATATGTGGTAAGCATGGTAAGTCAATTTATGCATGCACCAGGACCAACTCATTTTGAAGCTGTTTACAGAATTTTGAGGTATCTAAAAGGGACTCCTGGAAAAGGCATTCTATTTAGAAGACATAATCACTTTCAGATAGAAGTTTATACTGATGCAGACTGGGCAGGAAGTACTACAGATAGAAGATCTACCTCTGGTTATTGTTCCTTTGTTGGAGGGAACTTGGTTACTTGGAGAAGTAAAAAACAAAATGTGGTGGCTAGGAGCAGTGCTGAAGCTGAATTTAGAGCGTCAGCGCATGGAATTTGTGAGGGTATATGGATCAAAAGGATACTTGAAGAATTAAAGATTCCTTTGAACACACCTATACGGATTTATAGTGATAATAAAGCTGCCATCTCTATAGCTCACAACCCAGTGCTACATGATAGAACAAAACACATTGAGGTTGATAAGCATTTTATCAAGGAGAAAATTGAAGCAAATACAATATGTATTCCTTATCTTCCTACGTCAGAACAAATTGCCAATGTACTAACTAAAGGCCTTCCAAAGAAGCAATTCGATAAGTTGATTGACAAGCTGGCTATGGAAGACATCTTTAAACCAGCTTGAGGGGGAGTGTTGGAATTTCTAATATTTTTGTGTAAATCTTTATTGTAAAATATTTGTCTTTATGGTTTTTATTTCTTTCCATATTTGTAATAGGTCTTTCTCCTATATAAGAGGACCTATCTTGCACATATTAGATATATGAGAATGATTTTAACTCTCAAAATCTAGATATCAAATTACATGGGCTTCCATCTCAAAACCAATTGGCAATGAGTGGAGTGACCCTTGTAGCTTATATATTGTGAGGTCTCCACCAATCTTTTCAATGTGGGATCCTCAACATGCCCCCTCAAGATGGTGCCTCTTTGGGTTCACCATTCTTGGATCGGATCCCAATTTCTTTTTATTGGACCGAATACCCGTTTGGGTTTAATGGGCTCTGATACCATATCAAATTACATGGGCTTCCATCTCAAAACCAATTGGCAATGAGTGGAGTGACCCTTGTAGCTTATATATTGTGAGGTCTCCACCAATCTTTTCAATGTGGGATTCTCAACATATACCCTCCAGGCTCACAGGTTTTCCAACTATCTTCCAACTCACTAAGTGAGCCCCTTTCCCTTCTTCAACCCCCTCCCACAAAAAATCCCTCACGAGCTTCTCCAATACATTACAAACCAACATGGAAGCTCTTAAAAGCAATGTTATTAAAAACGTACGTTTCACGATTTGAATCGTACGATTCAAATCGAAACGGGAGAAAAACGATTCAAAACGTGGTTTTGAATCGGAAATTGCATGACTCGTACGATTCACGTTTCTGAATCGGGAGAATCGTGGTTGAATCGAAACGTTTCGATTCAAAAATCTAAAAATCTAAAAAAAAAAATTTTGCAAAATACCTGCGATTTTGGGTCAAAGATTACTTGAAAACGCCAGATAACAAGCCCTCATGAAGCGGCGGAGAAGAAACTCGTGGAGAAGAAGTTCGTGCGGCGGAGAAGAAACCCATCGTGAAGGAGCAAGCGTGAAGAAAAGAAAAAAAAAAGCAGATGAAGCGGATGAAAAAAACCCATCAGACTGAACTTGAGGGACTTGAAGACGAAGAGATGGAAAATGAAGAAGATGAAAGGTCTGGTATAAGTGGGAAGAAAGAGAATGTGAAGAAAAGAAAAAAAGAAATCTAAAAACGTGTGAAAGCTGGATTTGGAAAAAAAGAAAAAAGAAAAAAGGTATTAAAAAGCTAGAGTGAAATGAAATTAAATGTGAAGAAAGAGAAATGAGTAAATGTGATGTGATTGTGAAAAGACTTTTCATGAGAAATTAATTAAGAAAAAAAAAGAGAAAATCTGAAAGGTTTTTGCTTCAATTCTCCATCTCCTCGTTTCTGGAAAAAAATTTAAATTAACCAATTATCTCTTGTGCCTTTTCATTTTCTTTTTTTTTAAATAACTAATTTTCCCAAGCTCTTTTTTTATCATTATAAAGACAAGTCAAGAATTAAAAAACAGTTAACAACATAATCCAAAAAAAACACCATAATCCTCCATTCTTTTTATTCTAAAGCTAGCGTGGGTGAAGAGTTGGAATTTGGAAAACAACTTGCAAATTGCAAATCTTGGAGTTTCAATCCAGGTTAGAAAATTGTGTTTATTTTATTGTTTTACTATTTTATAGTAAAAAAATGGTAGAAGGAAGTAAAGAGAAAAATAGTGATCCAACATGGGACCATTGTGTTAAAGTTGAAGAAGGAAAAAATAGAAGACTCAAATTAAAATGTAGTCATTGTGGAAATTCCTATTGGGGAGGTATTTATAGGATTAAACATCATCTAGCACATACTAGAAAAGATGTTGCTCCATGTAGTAAAGTTTTGGATGAGGTTCGAGATATTTTCAAGAACTTATTGAATGGAAATAAAAGAAATAAAGATGGAGATGATTTTAATGATGAAGATGATGTTGAGAGCAAGAAGAAACTTATGATGGGTGCATTTGGTAAAGGCATACAAAAATCTAGTTCTATTACCCTAAATAGTATGTGGAAAAAAGGTGATAGAGAAAGCGTTTGTAGAGATATTTCTAGATTTCTGTATTCAAATGCACTTTCTTTTAATTTAGTCAAAGATCCCTATTTCAAAATTATGTTAGACTCAGTTGCTTCATTTGGTCCTGGACTAAAACCTCCATCATATCATGAGGTTAGATGTACTTTTTTAAAGAAGGAGGTTGAAACAATCAATACAGAGTTGTTAGAGAAGTATCGAATTGAATGGAAAAAAACAGGATGCACGTTGATGTCTGATGGTTGGACTGATGGGAAGAATCGATCTATTACAAACTTTTTGGTAAATAGTCCTCGAGGCACTGTATTTCTAAAAAGTGTGGATACATCTGGAATCTACAAAAGCGCAGATAATTTGTTTGAACTACTAGATTCGGTGATAGATGAAATTGGTGAAAATAATGTAGTTCAAGTGGTAACAGATAGTGCATTTGCTTATGTCAAAGCTGGAGAAATGTTAATGGAGAAGCGTAAACAACTATTTTGGTCTCCTTGTGCAGCACATTGCCTAGACTTAATTTTATCTGATATTGGAGATATGCCCTTACATAATGATATAGTGTCTAAAGCAAGGAAAGTTACTATTTATATTTATCGACACTCTTGGGTTCTAAACTTGATGAGGAAGTATACTAAAGGGAAAGAATTAATAAGGGCTGGTGTTACTCGATTTGCAACTTCCTACTTGACTTTGCGAAGCTTGGCAGAAAATAAAATAGGTTTAAGAGCGATGTTTGGGTCTGAAGATTGGCAAAGAAGTAACTATGCAAAGAAGTCTGATGGGGCTATTGTAATGAAAATTATTCTTGCTGATTCAAGCTTTTGGTCATCAATAAAGTATTGTTTAAAATGTGTTATCCCTTTAGTAAAAGTTCTAAGACTTGTTGATGGTGATGCGAGACCTGCAATGGGATGTATATATGAAGCAATGGACAGGGCAAAGGAACAGATTGAGAAGAATTTCAACAGAATTCAGAAACATTATAAGCCTATTTGGGATATTATTGATAAAAGATGGGCAATGCAACTTCACAGGCCTCTTCATGCAGCAGCATATTATCTTAATCCAAGGTTAAGTTTCATTCCTAATTTTCATCATTAGTATTCCCAATTTATAATTTTTTTTAAGATACTAATCAAGATATAAAAATTTATATATAGGTTTCATTATGCACCTGAATTCAATGTTGACTATGAGGTCAAGATGGGACTTTATCAAACTATTCAAAGAATGTGTCCTTCACAAGTGGTCAGAGAAAAAGTTAACAAGCAACTAGATCTATTCCATAATGCAGAGAGTATGTTTGGAATTGATATGGCGGTACAAATGCGCCACAAGAAACAACCAGGTACTAAAAGCCTAAGGAAAGATATTAGTTGCAGTTTTCCAAGACTTTTTAGATTTTATGACTAAAACGTATGTTTATTGTATTCAAGCATTATGGTGGGAATCTTTTGGAGGAGGTTGTAAAGAGCTCCAAGATCTTGCTATTAGAGTTCTTAGCCTGACTTGTAGTGCAACAGGATGTGAGAGGAATTGGAGTACATTTGATCAGGTATGATATTATGGAATTATGGAAAAATCAATTTAAGATAGGTTATAATTAATATCAAAATATTAACCTTAATTATTTTTAGGTGCATTCAAAGAGAAGGAATCGTTTGGAACAACAGAGGTTGAGTGCACTTGTGTTTGTAAAATATAATCTTCAATTAGAAGCAAGACATAAGAAGAGAATTTTAGAAGGTGAATCATATGATCCTATTTGTCTATCAGATTTAGAATCTGATGATGAATGGATTACAGAGAAAGAAGATCCAACATTACCAAATGACACCTCGTGGATGGATGTAAATGAGTGTTTCGATGTTCAAGAGATAGAGAGTAGCAAAAAGAGGAAGAGAGGTAATGATTTTACTATACCTATCAAATATAATATATGTGTATATTTTCCTAAGTAACCTTTGTTATTTATTTTTTCATTTAGGACCTAGAGATCTATCCACCCATTGTAAAAGTGACAAAGGGAAGGAAGTTATTGAATTAGTAGATGAAGAAGGCAATGGGGAAGAAGCACATGAACAAGACAGTGATGATCTATTAGCTGATAATGATTTTGAAGATATTGAAGTCAATAGTTGAACGTTGGAAGTTGGAACTTAGAAACAAAGGAGTTCTATTGTTTGCTTTTTTTTTTCTTTTTTTTTTGTATTTTGAACTTTGAAGGTAGTTGATGTTTGCTTTTTCTTTTTTTTTTTTCTTTTTTTTTTTTGTTTTTGGTATTTTGAACTTTGAAGTTAGTTTATGTTTTTATATTTATTCTGGACTTATTTAATGTTTGACTATTTATTTCTCTATTTTAAGCTATGCTATATTTATTTATATTTAAATATTATTTATCAATTTGAAACTTACGATACACGATACACTAAAATTTGATTTCGATACGTGTTCCGTTTTACGATTTAACAACCTTGCTTAAAAGAGATAAGAAGTAGATAGGAATGTCATTGGGAACAGAACAGAAAAAAGTCACCCTACCCCTTTAGAGAAGAAGCTTATCTTCCAAAAGGCGAGTCTTTTATGAACCTTCTCAATGATTGGGTTCCAAAAGATGATAGATTTTGGATTGTGACCAAGAGGGAGACCTAAATAAGAAGAAGGGAAGGCTCCAACCTCGCACCTAACCAAAGAAGCCCATCTTCTTAATTTGCCTTCCTCACAATTCAAATCCAAAATTTGGTATTTTCCCCCCTTGATTTTAAGTCCCAATAAGGCTAAAAAAAATTGAGAAAATGGTTCAAGATGAGAAATGATTCCTCCATGCCCAAGCAAAAGAAAATAGTATCGTCAGCGAATTGAAAATGAGAAAGGGGTCACTTTCTCCTTTCCTAACTCGAAACCCTAAAAGACACCACCTTCCAAGCTTCTAGATACCATCCTACTAAAGGAATCCACAATCAAAAGAAAGAGAAAAGGAGACGAGGATTGCATTGCCTTAAACCTCTCGTGGCTCTAATCTTCCCCATTGGCTTATCATTGATGAGGATAGAGTATTGAACCGATCTAACATTACTCCAGATCCACGATCTCCATTTGTAACCAAAGTCTTTCGTCTCAAGGACCTTATCCAGGAAGTCTCAATCCACATGATCGAAGGCTTTTTCAAGTCAATTTTAAAAATGACCTCTTCCCGACCCCTACCTTGATAATCCTCTAGAGCCTCATTTGCTATCAGGCCTTGATCAAGGATTTGCCTTCCCTTACCAAAAGCCCCTTGGGCCTCCGATATCATGGAAGGAAGGACTTTCTTAAGCATGTTCACTAAGACCTTGGCTATGATTTTGTAAGGACTTTCATCACAAAATTTTGGAATTGAGCTCTACAATTGTTTGGTTTAAATTGGGTGCTTCGGTACTTGTTGAAAGAGAATGTTATGCAGCTGTTGAGGGGTACTTTCTTCTAAGAAGTTAAGACTTTATGGAATTATCTTTAAAGGCAATTTTGTGGAATCTAGGGCTAGAAAGAAACAACAGGAATTCTAGAGGTCCTTCTAAGGAATGGAAAGGGGTTTCTGTTCTCGCAAAATATAATTCTTCTCGTTCAACTTCTTTAGATAAGGAGTTTGAACTTTACTCCTTTTGATAGTTGTTTCAAAATTGGGAAGGTTTTATGTATTCTTCCAAGTTGTACTGAGTGATTTGTATTTCGGGAATTTGTAAGGTTTTTGTGAGGAATGGGTATATCTATTTTGCATCAAAATAAAGAAGACCTTAAATAGGTTCTGCGTCAATATATCTTAATATATTCATACTTTATTCAAAATTAAACAATAATGATAAAAGATCTTTAAACCATATCTTAATATATTCATATTTTATTCAAAATTAAACAATAATGATTGAAGATCTTTAAACTATATCTTAAGTGTCCAGTGGAGTGTATAGTACATCAGACGATGATATTTAAGATGCTACTCAAAATAAATGTCCATGTTTCATAAGTTACAATACATAGTGCAAATACCTCATCTATCAATTACAAAAAGCAAAAGAAATAAGAAAACTCACTCTTGAGGATCCAAATCTAGCAAATTGGCAACCGATTCAGACCAAGCAACAAGCTGAGGACTGTCTACTTCAACTGAAGGTAATACATTTGAGTAACATGCATGTAATACCTAAAAGATTCATAGAGTAGATAAACTAATCAATCATAATAGTAGAATAACCCATTATATCAAATCCAAACTTGGACATTAAATGCCCATAGCATAGCTAAATAAATACAATCATTTTATAAATGGAATATAACTGCATTCACTTTTCCCAAGACAAAGTATGTGTCCTCAACCAGAGGGCCAGAGAATTCGAACCTCTAACCCTCACTTATTGTTGAACTAAAAAACCAATTGCATTCACTTCTTGTAAGAGATTGAAAGTTCTGCATAGAAATAAATTTTTTTTTCTTTTTTGATAAATAACCGGGCTTTCATTGAGCAAAAATGAAAGAATACAAGGGCATCCAAAAAAACGAAGCCCCAAACAAAGGAAACCAACTACAGAAAGGGTTTCCAGTCAACCAAAATCATACCTAGCGGGTAATTACAAAAAGCCTTAGAAACAGAGGCCCATAAAGAAACGGAGAATGTAATATTAGCCCAACCTCACAGGGATGTCTCTCAGACCCTCTAAAAATTCTATTGTTCCTCTCCCCCCACAAACCCCACAAAATGGTGCAAACACCAGCGTGCCATAAAAAACTTCCCTTCTCTCGAAACGACGGATGGAGGAGGAACTCCTCGATCATCTCCCTACAACGACGCTGGCCCATAGTCTGATACCCAAAAACCTCAAAGAAGCAGCTCCAGACAAAGCAGGCAAACTCACAACCCCACAGCAAATGATCAAGATCTTCCTCCGCCTTCCAGCAAAGAATGCAACAAACGGGGCCAACCATGGGTGGCATAATTCTCGAAAGTCTCTCAAAAGTGTTAACACGATCCAAGATGACCTACCAAACAAAGAACAAAACTTTCTTTGGAACTTTAACCTTCCACAGACACGAGAAGACGGACTCTCTACTCGAGGAGGGATTTAACAAGGATTGAAAGAACGAACGGCAAGAAAAGCCCCAGAGGGGTTGGGACTCCAAAAACGAATATCTCTCCCACTCGGTCTCAGACTTACCTCCTCTAGCAAAGAGAGGAGGGCCAGGATGTTTGTTGTTTCTCTATCAGATAACAGACAAAGAAAGCCAAAGGAAAACGAAGGTGAGCTCCCCGTAGAGCCAAGGATGTCATCCACTGTGCGATTTTTCATGAAAGATAAAAGATATAAGCGCGGAAACAAGGAGCAGAGGGAACGATCCCCTACCCAGATGTCCTCCCAGAAGTAAGTGTCCCTCCCATCACCCACAATGCAATGGACTAAGGAAGAAAAGGCGGGGAGCTCCAAAGAAATGTCTTTCCAGGGATTCCTGAAGGTGCCTTTGATCCCACCCGATAGCCACTTGAAAGGATGTTACTCGTATTTACTCACAATAACCCTAACCCAAAAAGAATCGGATTCAAGGCGAAATCGCCAAAGCCACTTAGCAAGTAAGGTTCTGTTACGAGTTCTCAAGTTACCCAACTCTAAACCCCCCATGCTCACAGGTTTTCCAATTGTCTCCCAACTCACAAGGTGAGCCCCTTTTCCTTCTTCCACCCCTGCCCATAGAAAGTCTCTCATGAGCTTCTCCAAAGTATTATAAATCGAAATAGGAGCTCTGAAAAGAGATAAGAAGTAGGTAGGAATGCCGCTAAGAACCAAACGGATAAGAGTCACCCCCCCCCCCTTTCGAAAAGAAGCTTCTCTTCGCGAGTCTTTTTCGAACCTTCTCAATGACTGGGTTCCAAAAAGAGAAAGATTTTGGATTGTGACCTAGAGGAAAGGGAAGGCTCCAACCTTGCACCCGACCAAGGAAGCACATCTTCTTAATTTACCCTCCTCACAATTCAAGCCCAAAATTTGGCATTTTTCCTTGTTAATTTTAAGCCCTGACCAAGCCTCAAAAAATCTCAGAATATGGTTTAGGATGAGAAAAGAGTCCTCCTTTCCAGAGTAGAAGAAAATGGTATCATCAGCGAATTGAAGATGAGAAAGGACCACTTTCTCCTTCCCCACCTCGAAGCCCTGAAAGATACCACCGTCTAAGCTTCTAGAGACCATCCTACTAAGGGAATCCACAATCAAGAGAAAGGGGGTCACCTTGCCTTAGGCCTCTCGTGGCTCTTATCTTCCCCCTAAGCTTACCATTGATGAGAATCGAGTATTGGACCAACCTAACACAACTCCATATCCACGATCTCCACTTATAACCAAAGCCTTTTTCCTCGAGGACCTTATCCAGGAAGCCCCAATCCACATGGTCATAAGCCTTTTCGAAATCAATTTTGAAAATAATGCCTTCTTGACCCCTACCACGATAATCCTCTATGGCCTCATTCACTATTAGGGCTTGATCCAGGATTTGTCTTCCCTTAACAAAAGCCCCTTGGGCCTCCAAAATTGTGGATGGGAGAACCTTCTTGAACCTATTTGCTAAAACCTTGGCTATGATCTTATAAGTGCTTGTGATCAAACTGATTGGCCTAAAGTCCTTGACCTTATTTGCCCTTTCCTTTTTAGGGATGAGGCACACAAAGGTTTCATTCAAGGTGGAATCCAAGATGCCCCTCTCAAAGAATTCTTTGAACACTCTTTCCAAATCCTCCCTGATAACCTCCCAGTTAATTTGGAAAAAGGCCATCGAGGAACCATCGGGACCGGGGGCTTTGTTCTTGTCACAGTCGAAAACGACCTTCTAATCTCCTCCATGGTGAAAGCAGAATCCATGAAAGCCTTATCCCTCTCAGAAATGGGGCTCCACTCCAAGCCAACCACAAAAGGTCTGGGGCGCACTTGGGGGGCATAGAGCTTAGAGAAAAAGGAGAGGGTCTCACCCTCTACCTCCCTCTCCTCTTTGATAGTTTCCCCCTCGTCATTCATCAAAGAACCTATGAAGTTCTTGCTCCTCCAGCCACTCGCCAGTCTATGAAAGAAGCCTGAATTACAATCCACATCCTTCGCCCACCTGACTTTAGCTTTCTACCTCCAGCTAATGGACTCTTTCCTAACAACCTCTGCAAACTCTGCTTTGAGGGATAAACGCTCTTCTTTTAAGGCAGGAGTGAGCTGATCCAACTCTTCAAGGGCATCCATGGACTTAATTTTACCCATGATCTCTTGTTTCTTAACCTTAATATCTCCCAACATCTCTCTATTCCACTCCTTCAGAATGTCTTTAAGATTTCTCAGTTTTCTCATGAACCGATATCCTTACCAATTACCAGGGCCTCAATACTCCACCAAGTCGTAATAGAGGACTTGAAAGAGGGGTGATCCAACTACATATTTTCGAATCTATAGGGGCAAGGGCCCCATTTCTGAAACCCGGAAGTCAGACTAATTGGCCAATGATCAGAGGTTACTCTTAGGCCTATAACCTACCACGCTCATGAACAAATCCATCCAACCCTAGGAGAACAGGCATCTATCAATGTGCATACGAGCCCTACTATTGCCCCAAGTGAACTTCCCGTTTGCAAGAGGAGGATCGAAAAGACTGCAACCCTCTATGAAGCTGTTGAAATGTTTCATGGATCTAGTAATCCTTCCCCCAGAGGCCTTTTCAGAGGGGAACCTCGTGACATTAAAATCCCCCACGATGCACCAACAAGATCCGCACAGACCAAAGAGGTCCCCCAACTCATTCCATAAATTCTTCCTACATCAAGCCCTAGGAGGGCCATACACACCAGTCACCCAACCAGAGTTCTAGGAGAACTGAAGGAAATGGAAACCGAGAAAATCCCTTTGATCACTTTTGTGACCGATATCGAACTCCCATCAGACATAATTAGAATACCACCAGAAGCCCCATAGGATTCAATGCCCATCCACCCCACTTTTCTCCTACCCCAAACACTTTTCACAAAGTCTCTACAATACTTTTGTCTTTTAGTCTCAAGCAAAATCACAATATCCAGGTTTTCTTGAGACAAAACCTCCTTCACAACGTTCCTCTTCTCCCTCCCCCCAAGCCCCCTCACATTCCAAGACACTATCTTCATTTAATAACCTTGATATCCCCCGCTTCCTTCAAAGCTTTATTTCGGTCATAGTTCACTGAGCTCGTCAATTTCTTAAGCTCTCTGTCCATCTTATTGGTTCCCCCCTTCCTCTTACCTTGACGAGATTGGTTATCTTTCTTAGGGACATCTAGAGGTTCTGTAGAATTCGCAGGATCCTCCTTAGTCGGGGTCACCTGAATGCCGATCGAGGCTAAAGCAGCCCAACCAGATGGCCACAGACCAATGACGCCTCCTTGGAAAGGAACACCTTGATACCCAGGAGATTGAGATTGGCAACCCGGATCCTCTAAAAGCAACCCCCCACGCAAGGATGGCTATTCCCACCTCTAAAAGCGCTAGAGCTCGGAGGTACTGGGAGAAGAAAATGAAGGGTAAGCACAACCTTTTTTTCCAAAATAAAGAAAAACCGCATGGAAGTTAAACGCAAGATATAGTAACTTGTAACACACAAAGGTAAGCTTATGGCTCAGAACGATCCGAAGAAAATAAAACTAGTCACGGAGACCATGTAAACTGTAGAACCTTCTCTTTTGAATGAAAATGAAGAGACGGGAATACAAACGATGAATTTATCTTCTGTTTATCATCCCATGCACCATATAGAGGGTAAATCAAAACCAAAATCAATTTCATCACTGAGAAGTAACTGAAAGTCGCAGAAAGGAACAACCACTAAACTATAGCATATAAAAGAGTTCCTACTCGAGCTTTCAATTGATTACAAACATTAATTCCCACGCTCCACATTTCCTGGAAATACGAGTAACATCCGAATTCCAATTTCCAAACAACAGTTCACATTAGCCAAAGAGAAAAGGCTGAAAACAAAGAAATGAACCTCCCGAGGAATGATATCAGTACGGGGATCGCCAGGCAGCTCTCTAACAAAGGAATTGTCCCAGTTCAGATCTTCGAGCTTCTTTTTCGCCTCGTGCTCGACGCTACTGCCTCCATCGCCACGATCGTCGCTGTTCAAGCTCTGATTCTTCAAACCCTCCGCCACGGAGTCGACCGACGCCGAAACCTCCGGTGAAGCAGAGTCCATGGAAACTCTCCGGCGGCCGTGGCGAGAGTGGCCGGCGAGTGGTGAAGGCGGAGAGACGAGAGAGGTAGAAGGGCGGCGAATGAGGAGAGAGGAACGGCACCGAACTAAGCCGAGGCGGTGGCCATGGCAGGGGAGAGAAATGTGGGGAAGCAGCGAGAGCTTGGGGAAGAGATGTGAAAGCAATGACATTCTGTTTTTTGTTTATCTTTCTTTTTTCTTTTTTTCTTTTCTTTTTCTTTTTTTAGTTCTGACTTTCTATGCATCCAATTAAAAAATAATCAAATAACTATTATTTTACAAATAAATAAATTATGTTCTTTTATACTATTTTCGTGTCTAAGAAGTTTTGGTTCATTTTTGTCCACATACTTTCAAAGTGTGTTGTGGTCTTCACTGTAGTTTTCTTCTACTTTTTAAACATTCGTTTGATCTATGTGCCTTTAAAAGATGACCAATTTGCAAATTTTAAATATAAATTTTAGGTTAAATTATAAAAAATACTTCTGAACTATGGGGTTTGTTTCAAAAATGCCCCTGAACTTTAAAAAGTTTCAAAAATACCCTTGAACTTTACCAAACGTTTCAAAAATACCTTTGCAGTTAATTTTTGGATAGGAACCGTTAAACCCGTTAAAAATGTTTCGAAAATACCATTGCCGAAAATCTAGTCAAGCTTTTGGGATGATGTGTTGAAAGAGAAGAAAGTCTCCTTGTGTATGAATACATGAAAAATAGGTAAAGCTTATCATTAATTTTCATGGAATAATAATTTACGGTGAGAGAATGAAAAAAAAAAAAAAAAAAAAAAAAAAAAAAAAAAAAAAAAACATTTTCTAATAAGGTTATTTTTTAAAATATTTTGAAAGTTAAAGAGTATTAATGAAACTGGAGTTTTTAATGGTTTCTATCAAAAAATTAACGACATTGATATTTTTTAAATAATTTTTAAAGTTCAGAGGTATTTTTAAAACTTTGTAAAGTTCATGGGCATTTTTTAAACAAACTCCATAGTTTAGCGGCATTTTTTATAATTTAGCCTAAATTTTATATACAATGGAAACTCTTTAGAACTTATGACTACATTTCAAAGAATATGCTTAAATTATGATAGAAATGAATGAGATAAAAATGAAAATGAATAGACTAAAATGGTCACTTTTTAAAGGTACCATGATTGAAATAGACGTTTCAAAAGTACATAGACTAAAATGAACAAAAATTGAAAGTATAATGATCAAAATAGACATTTTGATCATATACGGTTATAAGTGAATCAGAGTAAAAAATAAATGGACCAAAATAAGCTTTAATTTTTTTAAGGTCATGATCGATGCTACTGTGTGTTTTTAATAAATGATCGTGCAATTTAATATTCGTAATTAAAAGTCTGTAAAATATATTAATAATTAAAAAGTATGCAATAGTCTTTTTTTTTTTTTTTTTTTTTTTTTTTTTTAAAAAAATGATTCTCATGCTCTAGACACAATTTCAGTGAATCCTTAAATTTTCTGTTAAGTTCTTAGTTCGATGATGTAAAAGTATGGTAATATGGTTTTACTTATATACTGAGGAAATGTACAATATTTTAATCGTGTGTCTTTTTCTTTTTAATAGTTTTAACCAGTTTGATTATGTTCATGTTGGAACAAAAAATATATAACATAAGTGTTCTAAGAAAGTTGACTTTTAAAAAACATGGTGGACACAAAATTAAAGGTATAAACAACTTTGGGAATTGAAATTTGAGTAGCATAACATAGGTTTGAGTTATTTGTTAGACTTTTTTTTTTTTTCTTTTTCATTATTTTAGAATATGAAAGTATGAATACGAATGCCACGATTGAAACATCCAACTTATAATATAAATTATGAATATCTTAATAAGATTTATCTTTTTAGTATACTACTTATAATTGTGGGGTGGAGATTCGAACCTTCAACTTATAAAAAATATTTTTAATCTCTTGATTATTGATATGTTTGTTTGAGCATAAACTATTTGAGTTATCATATAGTACAAGTTAGGTAGAAGATAGTATAAGTCCAAGTCCAAGTCCATTTTACCAAAAATAGTGAGATCTAATAAACATGGTCCATTCCAATAGTATATACTTGACAGTTAAAAAAAAAAAAAAGTATATACTTGACAATGTAGCAAACTACAATGTCATGAGTTCTTTTCATATAGAGGACATCAATAATCAAAAGAAGAAGAAGAAGAAAAAAAAAAAAACTCAAATGGTCAAATAATATTGTTAGAGTGTCCATTTATGAGACATCTTTATTATCGTAAGAAAAATGACTCATCAACAATGTTTCTCAATATCGTAATTGAGTCTTGATAAAAATGAGTCGAAACTAGACCCTAATACACTCCAACAACTTTTACCGAACTTATCTTAAAATCCAAGTTCTCCATCACTTTGACTTCAACCAAATTGTATCTACTTGACCATGAAAATTATTTAAAAAGAAACCTTTTATCCTATAAATGGACAAAGTACTGGAAGTTGTTGGATAATTGTCTTCTACAACTTAGGGTCCGTTTGGAATACATTTTAATTTAAATGTTTTTCAAGAATGCAATTTTTAAAAAACACTGTGTATAAAAAATGTTTAGAATTTAAACACTCATATGTTTGGTTACATTTCTTCATAGGTGTTTTTATACACAAGTTATTGTATACTAAAGACTCTTTTTTAAAAAGTTGGTTTCAAGTGTTTCTCTCAAAATGATTTATTTATCAATCTCATTTTCTAATAAGTCATTTTTAGTGGTTGCCAAACACTATAATTTTTTTCAAAACAATTTATTTTCAAAATTAAACACTTGAAAAGTTAAACCGAACACACCCTTAATAGTCATAAAATATGTTGATTTTCTAAAATGACATAATCCACCTACAAGTGAAAGACATATGGTTTGTGTGGAGAGCTGTAAGGGGATACATGCATACATGCATACTATGTATGTATTTCTTCCCTACCAAATTGACAACAATTGTGAATATAAAGTTAAATTATTGGGTAAAAAACCCAAATGTAACGAGAGAAATATGAACTTCTTGAAGGGTTTTGGCAAAAGAGAGTTTAAAACGGTTAATGAACCAAGAGCACAATTATTTGGGTTATGTCCAATTTTGGTAAGTTGAGAACCAAAAGAAGGTGATATATGAGTCAAAAAATATGAGTTTGCACTCTTCAAATCTTGATGATAATTTTGTCCAGTGCTAATTGTATAGGCCTGGTAAAATCGACGTTCAAGTCAGTGAACATGTATAAGTATTTTGTTATGTGATGTCAATGACAACGTCAACGATATCAATAGTATATTGACTTTTTAAAGAGTTTTTCACATGCTAGAGAACAGATGTTAATGATACAAGTGGAAGAACTCATAAGGATTCAACCATCTCACAACACCATCAAAATTTAACGAAATAAAAGTATTTGTCATCAAGATGCTAGATAGTCTTAGTTTTTATTTCGGAAGGTCAAGAGACAAAATGAATAAGACCTACCTCCTACTTGAAGAACAAAATGATTTATTATGTTTTTTTTTTCCTTCGGTCGCTGCCATTACAACACTATAGTGATTAAAACATCAAGGTGACTTAATTTGTAAATTACACTATTTACAAATCAAACTGTTTTCTATGGACAGGTAATGATTAATTGTCACTCACAGTCTACCTAAACCTCTACGAAAGTAAATCTTTCCCTTACACGAAACTTTGTCAAGTATAAGAGTGATTTATTTTCAAGGTGCAGTAACATATGCGTTTGTTGAAAAGTGACTATCCTTAAAGACTACGATGATAACAATTCAAAATAAGTTGTGATCTTCACTGGTACATAAGTATGATTGATGTAATAGATATGTTTAAAAGTGATCAAATACCATAGTTTATAGACATCTATCAATGTGTGGTATTCAATGGATACTAATTTGTCAACATGTGGGGGTACGTAGGGGATTCAAACCACATAACTCTTGGTCATTAGTACAAATTTGTTGCTAGTTGAACTATGCTCGGGTTGACTATTCAATAGATACAAATTTGACAACTTAATATTCATATTGAGATTTGAGAGAACGTTTAGAATAAATATTATAAATAAGAATATGTCATTTTAGTCTCAAATTACTAATAGTTTACTTTTTTTTCAACAAGAGTTTCTCTTGAAAATATCCCATCAAATTACTAAACGGTGATTTGCTTAAACATATGCTTAATACATTTTCAACTGTAACAATGCAAATACCAATTAAAAATATTAATTAATGTTTAATACATTTTCAACTGTAACAACGCAAACACCAATTAAAAATATTAATTAAGTGATGGGATAAGTTAGCATGGGGATTTTTCTCCAAATATATATATATATATATATATATATATATATATATATATATATATATATATATATATATTATGGGGATTGAATTTTTACCACTACTAGTTATGGTCTATTGATTTAAATTTAATGTTCATGGTTTAAATAAATAAAAAAATGTTCATAAAGTTTTAATATTTATTTCATTTGGTCTCTCGACTTTAAAACCTTAGTAGTTTTAATCATGATTTTTTACGCTATCAATTATTTGACATATAGATGACATGACTCTCGACATGAACACAATTCACTAGATAAAGACGTTTATTACTAAGGTTGAAAATTCAATTCTCCACCCTCATATTGTTTTTTTTTTTTTTTTGAAGAGCTCCACCCTCATGTCGTTGTACTAAAAAATATGGATGACACGATTTCAAATACATGTCCTGATATACTAATATTCGTGAGTAGATACTATATAGACCGACTGAGATAAGTATAGTATTGAGACGATTCAAAACTTTTAGGGAGGGTATAATTTATCCAATGGACAATGAGAAGGAAAAAGAAAACACAATTTATCTCCATGGAAATCTTAGGGTATTTTCATGGATAACCAAATATAGAAATTTTCTTTGGTTTCCAATAAAACCTTTTTGTAACAAGTGCAAATCGCATAAAACCCATTGCGGAATTGAACGAAATTATTAACTGGAAAACAAAATGTACAGATGGAGACAATAATCGATTTCAAGTCCGCCTTCCCTCCCAACCCAGAGAACGGCTTCGCTCTCGTCTCGTTCATCTTTCACACCTTCAAGCCCCTTCAACAAAAAAACCCTCAAATCCTCCTCAATTCCCAATCCCTAGATTCGGCATATTCATAATTTATTGCCCGAAATTCTTGCAATTACTGTCTACTGAACTTTTCCGAGCGGATCGAGTCTTGATTCTCACTCGATCCGTGTTGTGTCTGCAAATTTAGCTTATTGGACTTCAAGGGCTGCTGTGGAGCTTGGAGTTGGGGCCATATTCCTGCGAAGTTGCTTGTTGGGTCTGTTTGTTCTTTGTTAGCTTTTTGCCGCCTGTGTTCTCGTTGAATCCCGAGAAATTTACCGCGTTTTAGAGTTGGGTTTGTCGTGAAGTTGCTTTTCCTTTCGTGGGTTCAAGTGGGTTGGCGTTGATTTGGGTGGGAGGAACTTCCATGGAGTATGAACCGTCGGATAGCAGTGGTGAGTAAATTGAAAAGATTGTTTTGAACTTTTGAAGGGTTTTCTAGGGCTCAATAGCAATAGTTTGCCTGATGAATTATGTTTTACTCTTGATAATGGCTAGGTTTTTTTCGCTGTTCTAAGTATTCCATCCAATTCCAGCTCTTTTAGCTGTTTTGTTCATTTAGAAACGAATTACATAATGGAAGTGAGTAGCCGTATGTTGATTTTTTATCCTTATTATTTTTCGTTGCTCGCTTTATCTTCCTTAGCTGTTCCTAGATACTTTAGTCATTGTGGGTGAAGTTAAATTTCTTTCTTTCCACCAGGCCTTCTTACTTGCACATTACAGCAGCCTTTTTATTTTTTGCAATCCACTAGAATGGATACTGCCTTCTCGAAATGTTATGTAGAAGTGAGGAGAATTTACCAAATGAAGTCGTGTGCTAACTCTTTTAAAAAGGAAACGAAAGAAGAAAAGGAAGAAAGAAAAGCTTTTGTTTTATTCATTATGTTTGTGTCAATATAATGTTTCTCTTTGGCTGTAAGAACTTTTTCCTTTCTTTCTTTTCTTTTTGTTATGTCTTCTGTATTTACTAGCTAGGAAGTATTCTAGTGTCAATTGTGTATAATGGGCAATGAATTGACATTTATATTCTGTTTAAATTCAGTTGCTTCGTGCGTATGAAAGCAACTGCCTGTGAGACGGTATGGAAGTTGCCTTACGAACTTGCTTGGAGGATTTTTTTTGTTTAATATATTATTTCCTATAATGGCAGCATTTATCTCGGGATTTCTTCTTCTAGTTTTAAGATTTTATGATGTAAAACAACTGCAGGAACAGATGATGACCTCCCTCCTCCTCATCAAAATAGATTTCAGAGAGGTGGGCTTCCTGCTGGGAATGGAAGATCTGCACCAGTAAATTCTTCTCAATTACCTAGGATGCTCGGAGATATGGAAATGCAGATCCACCACATTGAGCAGGAAGCATATAGTTCAGTCCTGCGTGCTTTTAAAGCTCAATCTGATGCAATTACATGGGTATCTTTTTCTCTAATTTGTTCCTTGAAGTTGTCAATTTTATTTTTATGCCCAGCTTTTTAATTCCTTACATTCTTAACTTTTATCAGGAGAAGGAAAGTTTAATAACAGAATTAAGAAAGGAGTTGAGAGTATCAGATGAAGAACACCGAAAACTTTTATCGAGAGTAAATGCAGATGATGTCATCAAGAGGATAAGGTTTGATTATTCGTGATTTATTATTTTGCATTTGGTATAGCTTGTCCTGTACTGCTACTTACCAAGTTGGTATGGATTATGTGATTTCGTTATTCATTGTTATGATTAATGCTCTTAGGGAATGGAGATCAGCAAATGGGCTTCAACCGGGAAAACTCAATGCTGATCAACCCATGGCTGATCCTGTACCCAGCCCCACTGCTTCAGCATCACGGAAGAAACAGAAAACATCCCAAGCTTCCTTGTCACAAGGTGCACCTAATCCTGCAATACCTACTGGTACGCAACCATCTTCATCAGCCATGAGACGTGGTCCTCCCCCTGGAGCTAGGACTACAAAGACGAAATCAGTAAGATTTACAATTTGTACTTGTTGAAGAATTTAGAGTAATTTTTCTATGTTTAAATTTTATCATCCTCTATTATCTGGTCAATGCATTGCATTAACTGCAGCACTTGTTGTGAAGTCCATGCATACAGGTCTTACTGGAAGTGGCCAAGTGAATAATCGAGGTTCTTTAGGGGCCTTTGCTTCAAATGAAAATGCTGAAGGAGCAACCCATGAACCATTAATTGGACGGAAAGTTTGGACTAGGTGGCCTGAAGACAATAGCTTCTACGAGGCTGTTATAACTGACTATAACCATGCTGAGGTTTGTTCTTTTAGTGATTTGATTTTACTCCAAATGTAGGTTCTCCTTGATCTGATTGACCCTTATTTTCGACAGGGCCGTCATGCTTTGGTTTATGATATTAATACAGCACACGAGACATGGGAGTGGGTCAACCTTAAAGAGGTACTCCCCTCACCCTCAATATTGTTCTCTATAAGAATGTTTCTCTTATTAAAAGGCTTGCTCTTCACTTATTCAAGCTGACAAATGAGAAGTATTTTGGATTTGAGTAGTTTGTATTTCCTCAATTTGGACCCAGGCTAAAGTTAAATGTAATAGGTGGCATGATCAATATGGTGTTTAAAATCATATTGCAATATTCTGTGTGCTAGATCAAGTTGAACATGTACTTTCATAGTTTCATTATAGGTTGGGATCTGTTTGATTAGTTCTTTTAACAATTGTTTACTGGTGAAGTACTTATTATATTGTACATTCTTGTAATGTATTCTGGTACATAATTTTAAGCTTAGATCACACTGGTAGCTGGAAGATAATTTAAGCAGCGGTAAATATACATTGCTATATCTCCGTTGGACTCCTGGTTTGGAGTGGAATACTATCTTCCGATCTTCTAATAGTATACTTGCTTGATCACTTGCTAGTTCACTGCTCATGATCTATAAATGTGCAGCTGTTCAAGAATCTGTATAGCTTCTGCTCATATTGAACCATCAACAACCATTGCTGTTGATTATAAACCAGATAACCTGTAGTGTGTCTGAAAATGTTGATTCATTTTTCACCTGCCGTAAACTCATATTGAACCATCAACAACCATTGCTGTTGATTATAAACCAGATGACCTGTAGTGTGTCTGAAAATGTTGATTCATTTTTCACCTGCCGTAAACCCAGTAGCCATACTTCTATTGGAAATCCTTATCTGAGGTGGAATATTGTCACTTATGAACTGTATACCTTTCTTGTTAGATTTCTCCCGAAGATATTAGGTGGGAACGAGAGGATTCTGTAGTATCTCGCAGTGGTGCTCGTCCTGGACACGGGAGGGGCAATAAGAAGACCATGACACGAGGTGGGGCAGTTGCTGCTGGTGGAAGGGGTAGAGGGACCACGAAGGGTCAATCCAGGAAAGAGTTACCTGTATCTCAAAATGGATCTCGGAAGCAAGCTATGGGTGATATTGAAATACTTCACACGGACACGCTGATTAAGGAGGTGTGCAAGATCTAATATGATTTCTTTCTATCATTGTTTGTTTTTTGGTGAATGCAAGTGGTGACCTTTGTTTTCACTTGTTGGAGTTGATCAAACAGGTGGAAAAGGTATTTGGTGCTAATCATCCAGATCCCATGGAGATTGAAAAGGCTAAGAAAGTGCTTAAAGTATGCATCGTTCATCCTTGAGCCCGACTAGTATTGCTATGTATTCATTTATGTAACTTATTCTGAATCTATTTAAATGCAGGACCATGAACAATCCCTTGTTGACGCAATTGCAAGGCTCGAAGATGCATCTGATGGTGAAAGTGGTAATAACTAATTAAACATGCTTACTGGTGTACAGTACATAATTTAAATGATATTGCATTGGTCCTGTATATGTACATTGTGTCTGAAAACCGTCATTTTCTTCTACTATGCTTTCTTTTATCGGCGTCATTGGGCTCCCAATTTTGTAAAAATTGTTCACTTCAATTATTAGACTCCCATTTGGATAGTGATAAATGGATCCAAAAGTTTGCCTGGTACTTAATTATCAAGCTATCTGTAATAGCTTTTTGTCCTTAAAAATTAGCAAGGTGAAAGGCTAAAAAACCAAATCCGGGTATTGAACTTGCATCTTCAATAATGGATGGTACAATTTCATCACCCCAATCTCATTGGATTATGTTTTTCTTTTTTTCAATTTAAAATAACAAGAAAGGTTAAATTGTAATATACTTGCTAGTAAGAAGACAATTTTTCTTCCTGGTTTTGTTATTTATTTTTTGGGATTGAAGCAGATGGGAGAGAACCATATTCTCAAGGACAATCAATGGTTCGTGTATGATGTAAAGTGGCCGAAGCTCCAAAATGGCAAAATGCTTAAATCCGCAGGCTTGCTAATAAATGATGGCAATGGTGATGAATTTGATTTTGTTGAATGGAAAACTCAGCAGCGCATGCTCACTCCGTTGTGGCGTTCTCAAATTTTTATGATCAACTGTGCAGTTAGTGGCGCCTTGGCTTTTGTTTATTGATTGTACTAAAGAGTTATTGTTTTATTTTGATCTCTAGCTTTAACTTCAGAAGAAGTGTTCTTTCTGTAAAACTTTATTCTATAGTCAATAGAATCTCATGTAGATTAGTCTCTCTCTCTCCCTCTCATATATGCGTGTTAATACATTATACATATCCAACACTACGGCAGATGTTTAGTTTTGCTTTTCACTGTGATAATGCAGAATCTGTTAAGCCAAAACCTCTGATCTCCTACACAACACACAATAAGTTAATATTACAGAGCCTAATGCACAATGGTAACAAGGGGTGGTTGTTCCCCAACAAATATTCTGAACAAAGTTGATATCCTACAAGGAAGAAATAAAATGAAGGATAAGATTCACCATTTGAGCATCATATGCAGGGCCTTCCATTTCAAAGTGCCTCACACCTTCAATTAGATGTGTTTCAACACGTCCTGCTGCAGAATTTAACTTGTTCTGCAATTGCTTCACACTAGTGAAGCCATCCCTTGTGCCCATCACGAAAAGTTTTGGTTTCGGAGAATGTAAAATGGCTTTGTGGTGTCTTCCAAAAAGAATCGAGGCAGTTAGGCCAAAAGGGTAGCCAAGGCTAACATAGCCTACCACTTGTTCTATCAAATCCACAGATGAGCCTGCAATGGGGGCGCCTGCAAAGAACACAATTACATGTGATTCAGAATAATTTCACCTACTCTCTTTCTGTCCCCACAAATTAGTAGAAACTAATGTTCAAGGCCCTCCAAACTTCACTACATGCATCATCAATGTGGTACCCTACCCCACCCCCTCCCTCAGTCCCACCCTCAATTTTCTTTGACACAATATTTCTTCCACTGTCTTTGATGTGTCTATATGGTATATGATAGTAGGAAGCTTGGCAATTTAAAATGAGAAAGCGAAAGGGTGGAACAAGATGTAGTATTGGTTTATCTCAGTACAAGTCCTGGAATGATCTAGATGGTTCCAGATAGTACAGGTTTAACCTTAAAGAAGAAAAGTTGCAAAGGATTATACAGGAAAGACCTGCTTCCATCAAGGCAGGGAAAAGAAAAATCTCGCCCATAAGTTTTGATGAGTTCCACAGCAATTAGCAAGCCCTAGGAACATGTCTTATTTAAAGCAAAGCTTCTGTTTGATCAATTCTTTAGATCTCAGAAAACCATTTTCAGAATTTGTTGTACAAACAAATATCAAAGTAGCAAAGCAGAATGTACTGGGTGCAGATTGAGGTCCTCTTTGGGTGACAAAACTTACTGGTACTAGATATATCGTAAAGTTGGTAGTTTTTAAATCTCATTCCATTTAATCACCCTGGAGTTTTCTTTTAAATTTTCAACATTCAAAATCTGCAATGCCATTCTGCCAATATATTACGAATTCCACGGGCAGCTAGATAAGATTACTAATCTATATAAAAAACGCAAACAAAACAGAAACACTCGGCCCTTTCACGCATCTTCTCTTCTATGATTATGAACAAATTCCTCTTTTTTATGAACAGATATCATCATACAACAACCAACCAAAGAGTTTTATGACATAAAATAATCAAACATTATCTTCAGCTAATTTATAAACCTCCCTTTCCATCAGACTCACGATACATTCATTCCCAAGAGCGAAAGACAATGATTTACAGCATCATGTTGAAAAGAATTTCAGTCAATATGCAAGAACAATCATATCCCAAAGCAATCAACAAACCAGACATGCAATCTCAACAACATTTTCACCAACAGAGACCAAAATCAAGCCAAACCCCACAAAATTCCACAGCAGAAACACAAAAACAACATACCTGCAGATGAACCCACCAACAAAATTCGATCAACAGACAAATCCTCACAGACCCACTTGCAAACAGCAGTCACATCCTTAATTTCTGCAAATCCAGTCAGAGAAGCCTTTCCAGACGATTTCCCAGCACCCCTCATGTCAAAAGTTACAGCCCTATAACCCCTCTCCGCTAACCCACCTGCAATTCCTCTCAAAAGCCCTTGACAACCACCCAAAATCGAATAGGGATGGACCAGAACAACCACCAGATTTTCCCTGTCCTCCTCATCTCTTGGCTTGAAAACCCTCGTGTAGAGCTTGACCCCATCACTGGTTTCGACTTTGCAAGACTCGACGGTGCAGTTCGCCATCGCCGACAGTTGAAAAAACAGCCGGCGAAGAGGAACTGAAGGGCTATGAACTGGATCGAAGGCTGCAACTGGGAATTTATTCTTTCTAGAGAAGAGGATTTTAAATGATTTTGGTTGGGAAGCAGATGGATACAACAATCTGACGGAGACTGGTAGAGACGAGGGTTACGAAGATTTAATTTGGTGGGGAATTCGGTTTCTTCGAGGGGAAATGACAGATTTGAGAGGAAATTGAGAATGAAGAAGCTCGTTTGTGGAAAACAAAATGATCATAGTTGGGAAAATTCATCTTTTATTCCCATTTGAGCGTTTTTCTTTTTCAAAATGTTTTTTGGGTCATATTTTAATTTTTAGGTAGTCTATTGGTTCTTTAAAAAAAAATTAATTTTGAGTAGGTACTAATTTTGATTTAATATGATAAAAGTTAGAATTTTTAAAATCAAAATTGATTCTTTTGGCCGAGTACACTACAAGTCTACAAAGCATAAAATGAACTTTTTTTAAAAAAAAAATAAAAAAAAAATATTAAAATTTGAATTTTGTGGTAGTCGTCAAGAACTTTGAAAAGTTATAAATATTATTTCTTTAGATTTTGGATCGTGCTTTTAGTAGAATTCTTGAAGTTAGCATGATTATCAAGTAAATTAAGCATGTATTGACATTTTTTATGTTTTAATGAATTGAACTATGTTCAGGTCGGTACTATAAACATGTGTAGAAGTCACATATGTTGACTTAGGTGATTGTTGCGTGGGCATATTTAAAATTAAAAATAATAACAATGACCATCATAAAAATAATAATAATAACAAAAACATCAATAACAAAAAACAGTAGTCACTTTTTTTTTTTTTTTATTACTTTAAAAGTTAAAATAGACATTTTAAAAGTTTATGAACCAAAATAATAAGCTCATGAATTAAAGTAGGATGAAAGTTTTTTTTTTTTTTTTTTTTTTTTTTTTTTTTTGAGAAAGTAGGATGAAAGTTCGAACCAAATATTTATAATATAATATAAATATTATACAATTCTACGGGAGTAATTGAGGAGTTGGAGTTGTGAAACCAGAATTTGTTTTGTATTAGAAGTTAGGTAGGAGTTAATAAATTTTTGGAGTCCACAATAAAGTGAATAAGAGTTAATAAGTTTGTGGGACCCACACTAGAATGTTGTAATTGGTTAATAAGTTTATGAGTCCCACAATTGGGTATTGTATATCCTTGGGCTAAATAGAAGTTGGGTGAAGTTAAGTTAAATTATTTTTTTTTTAAAAAAAAACCCATAAACTATGGGGTTTGTTTTAAAAAAATACCCTTGAAATTAAATGTTAAAAAATATAACTTTTGGATGCCTACAATAAAGTGTGGAATAGAAATTAATAAATTTGTGGAGTCCACAATAGAATGTTGTAATTGGTTAACCAAGTTTATGGACCCCAAAATTAGGTGTTGTATATTATAAAACAAGAAATTATGGGAATTAGACCTTTCTAGCAACCATTTTTCACAAATGTCTAGTTATAAAAAAAAAAAAAAAATCGAATTTGTCTTGGCTTAAGATTTCCTAGTTAAATCTTTCCTATTTTACCCTTTAAAATTTTTCATATTAAATTTTGGATTGTAGGTGATTCTTTCCATAATAAAATTCCAGCTAATTAATTTGTTATCACTCAACCCTAGACACATTTCACAAAAATCCCTTCAAAGTTGGTTGCCGTGGTTCCCATAATTTCACCCAAAATAATTGTGTGCACATTTTTTTCAAGTGGTTTGGTTTTATTTTTTTCAAACATGAGTAAGTTGTTTTTTTTTTTTTTTTTTTTTTTTTTTTTTTTTTTTTATTTTGTAATTCTTAATTGTGTTTCTATTACCCATTTTTCTCCAGTGATCTGTGCTTTTTTTTTTTCTTTTTTTATTTTAATTTTGCAACAGACCACCATACTTTATTGTGTGTATTTGTTTTGTTTATTTTGTTTTTTTCCTGCCAATGACATAAAACGTTGGCACATTTTTTTTGTGTGCACATTAACTCTTATTCCAATGTCAATCTAATCACATAATTTCATAAACACTTATTATATAATTCCATATACATAATTTTTTATATTGGAAAGAATTTTATACCCATGACTCAATTAGTTCATGTATTCCATTTTTAAAATTTTCTGGCCTATTGAAAAACATATAGAAATCATTTTGTGTGTGTGTGTTTTTTTTTTTTTTTTTTTTTTTTTGGAAAAGATATATGACCAGGTATATATATTTCCAAATGAGATGATGTTGATGATGAACAAATATACCGAGTATATATTTTCAAACACCATTTTGTTAATTTATTTGTTTCATACTGTTATTTTTTTTTTTAAGAAGGTTTCATACTGTTATTTAGGATAAGATATATAATATATAATCATACATATCTAATAAACTATGTTATATTTCTACGATACTTCAAATTTTATCTTGGTAATTAATACTATGCAGTATATTGTGCACATAAATATATAATCTGATATATATTATATATACCCCATTATTTATAGTATACACATAAATATATAATCCGATATAAAGCTCAACACATTTCATGAAAAACCGATGCGAAGATTAGGGATGACAAATTTAGTTGTACAAACTATTGTCTAAAGGTGATGTTAAAATTGTTTATATAAACCTACATTATATAAAGTGTTATATACTTTGTTTATATAATATAAACCTTTGAATCATTTAGCCATAAAAAAATATTTAGTGATTAGAAGTTATAAACATTTGAATTGTTGTATACATAAATTGAACATCTAAGAAAAATCAAATAAACACCAAATATATACCACAATTATAAAATATAAACACTTTGAATTTTTTATACATACATTGAATACCCATTAAGTGAGCAAAAACCATTAAATATATACTACCATCATACATTATAAACTTGTAAACTTGACTAAATGAATGACAACAGAAAAATTGCATTCCCAAACACTTCAATTTAGATTGAAGATGAAAAAAATCATTCCAAATATAAACTGTAGTTTATTTAATGGAATATATTTTTTTAAAAAATAATTGAAATAACACCATATAAGCTTATGAAAAAAAAGGGGAAAAAAATTAGGGTTTAGGGTTATCTTTAGAAGTTATGGAAACTATTTTGAAGAATATGAAAACTAAGTGTGATTTTGGGATATTTTGAAATCTTATGAAAAATATATTTAGTTCTAATTTATTCATTTTTTAAATTCAATGGGCAAATCTGTAAAATCATTCTTCTATTTGGCTTAAACGGCTAAGCTTGGGACAAAGCTAAAAATATTCTTGAAACTTGACATTTATGTAATTTGGTATTCAAAATGGTCTATCTATGTAGTTAACCCATTATAAAAAGTACCCCGAACTATGGGGTTTGTTTAAAAAATACTCCTAAATTTTAAAAAAATACACTTATCATTAAGTTTTTGGAACTTACAATAGAGTGTTGTAATTGATTAATAAATTTATGGGTCCCACAATTGAGTGTTGTATATCCTTGGACTAAACAAGAAGTTAGGTGAAATTAAGCTAAATTATAAGAAATACCTTTCAACTATGAAGTTTGTTTAAAAAATACCCAACTTTAAAAAGTTTCAAAAATACCCTTAAACTTTAAAAAATCTTACTATATATAAAAGGGGCTTAAGGAGGAGAATCTTTGCTTTCCTCTTTTGTCCTTATAATTTTAATAAATGTCTATTTTGCCCTTCTATATTTGTTAAAGAGACACAACTCTTTGAGTTAAAGTGTCCTTCAATCTTTGCTGATAAGACGTGACTGTTCAAGCAGAGTTGGTTACACATCAGATGCATCCATTCGAGGATTAAAATTAAAAATATATCTTACAATAAAAAGGGGTCATTAGTCATGTCTTTCCAAAAAGCATATTAACTTTTGAGTTTTCTACATGTTTTTTTACTCTAATTTCATCACTATTTTGATCTGTATAGATTTTTTGTATCAAAATCTATATAAAACAAACAAAAAAAAAAATGCATAAAACACCAATAAAATATAGCGATTGTTACCATTGCTATCCTAAATTTTAATAAACTTTTTTTTGGTATCAATATATTAATGGTCTAATTATTATGCAATTACTTTTTTTCTTTTTTCTTTTTTCTTAAATTTATAACTTTTTCCTTGCAATCTTTGTACCATTCCTTTAAAGTCCTATGTAATTTATATTTACCTATTTGGAGAAAGTTCTTCAAGAAAATGTATAGGAGCTATGTTTAAATTGTCGAAGTAGTAATGGGAGAACAGGGAAACACATTTTGATATCATGATTTCCATTAATTAAGTCCACCTAATGGCACAAAAGGATATCCATTCAAGTTCGAAAGGAAACAAGTTTCCTGTTATATTATGTTGTGCGATGACGTTAAACAAAACACAAGGACAAATTGTTCTGAATGTTAGAAAATATATTTCTAAATATGTAATTTCACATTAACAACTTTTTTCAATGTCAATACAAAAATTCTTATCAAATCACTTGAAGATCAAAATTTGTCATCCAAACATACCAAAAAATGTTATTTTCAAAGAGGTTATACTTTATTAAATACTTTAGTTTTTTTTTTAAAAAAAAAAAAATCAACTTATATAATTCTTATGAAATATATTTCTTTCTTTTTTCTTTTTCTCCAGAATACAATCTCGAAGCCCACCGATGAATTATCCATGAGATAATAAACTATCTTTATGATGTCACTTTTTATGTTTTATCAAATTTAGTTTACAACTATTATATGTATTTTAATTTTAATTATATATCTTTTATTATTTTTCTACCTCTTACATTATAGTTTAATGTCAAATATTTACTATTTGAACTAGATGAAAAATATATTTATTCAAAAGTTAACTTTCACGGTAAAAAATATATTCCAAAGATTTCAAACCACGTGCAAAATATTTCATATTTATTATTGTAAATGAACATAGAACAATATAATATATAGTTTTAGACTTCTAGGCACCATTTTTTTTTTTTTTTAAATTTTCAATCTAAAAAGTGAAATTTAACGTGCATCGCACGTGTTTTTAAACTAGTGTTAAAAAAATACTCTTACCATTAAGTTTTTGGAACCCACAATAAAGTGTTAGAAACCAAAATTTTAACGTTTTTCATTCAAAACTTAACAATAAAGGTATTTTTGAACACTTTTTAAAGTTCAAGAATATTTTTGAAACTTGTTAGAAATATTTTTGAAGCAAACCTCATCATTTAAGGATATTTTTTTATAATTTAGCCATGAAGTTATTATCTCCACTCAACTCCACCTAACTCCTAATCCAAACACCCCTAATATATATATATTATATAAATGCATATAATTGAACATTTGGAATGACCCAATGGCCATCAAATCAAACCTTTCTGTCCAATCAATGGATGATGGCTCCTCCTCCAGCAGATTTATTTGAGAGAAGAGCCACTAAAACCTAAAGAACCTCAATTATTCTCTTGACCACTCCCAAAAGACCTATATGCATAGACTTCATAAGAGTGCTGCAGTTTATGCAATGCATTCATCAAATAATGTAGAATAATAAAAGTTAAATAGTACAAATAATGCAATGTACACCATTATTCCAATACACAACTCTTATAGCATATATTTAATCCTTTTTCCTTCAACATTGAAAATCTCAAACAATATTAAAGACTAAAATTCTCTTGTTCCTTTAAAACCAAATATTCTACAAAAAGGTTGTACATAAGGCTTTCCCATAACTAAAAGCCAGCGGGTGAAAGCATCATCACCCCAACATCAAGTGACAAGATATGTTAATTTGAGTATAACTCAACTAGTGAAGACATTAAACTCTTGGTTAGAAGGTCAGAGATTTAAATTTCCATACACACATATCGTTGAGCTCAAAGATGTATTGTTTTATGGGCCAAAATCACACCAAAAGCCTCCATGAAATAGTTCCAATTCAGATACACAAATCAGCACCCCCACAGAACGTTATCCAGATCGTAAGAAAGCACACTTGCATAAGATGCACCATCGAGACTCCAAAAACATAGAAAAAGACCTGGAAGTTAGTGTCAATCTTCCCACGCAATGTGAAAATTTTGACCCTTGGAAAGATTCTAACCTGGAAATGAAAAGGAAATGGAAGAGTGAGAGTCACATAAGATAGAGGCTCTTACCCCTCATGAAGCGTCAGGAGTCAACAAACGAAAATTCCTAGTGTATTACAAGGGTTCCTAAAAGTGTATTTTAACCCCCAAAAGTTCAAACCGTGGCCACAAAGCATCAGTCTCCGAAAGACAAACAAACTGCATTACAAAGTCTTTAAGTTTTCCTACGCCCAAACCAACCAACTCGAACCAGTCTTGAAATTACCCCCCCCCCCCACGGCCCACGTATTTGAATACGCTCTCCCACTCTCCTCAACACTCTCTTATAGAAAATTACTCATGATCTTTCCCAGCCTTAAACAGAAAAAGGAAATAGATCAAATTTCCATTCAAAACATAATAAGGGTCAACCTACCATCATTAGGGAAGAATACCTTGTTTCCATGAACAAAAATGCCTCTAAATCTTTTCCACTACGAAGGACAAAAGGAAGAAGATGCGTTTCTTTCAATTGCAGAGGAATGAGATTGTGGAGTTGAACCTCATACCATTTGCCTGCATACACAAGCGATATGATGTGGCATTCACGAGTGCCCCAAATCCTAAATAAGGATATAAATATTCAAGGTAAGAACATGATGAAAAATCAAGCTGTAATATTTGAGAAAATTAAGGAGATAAAAGGCTATATGAGACATCAGCATATAGTTCCAAGGAAACTTAATTAGACATATGCCAAGGAAACTTAATTAGACATATGCCGGTCAAATAGAATCTTTTTAGTACAACAAATGAGGATATAGGATTTGAACATCATCTATCTTAAGGAAAGGAGAAGATGCGTTAACAGTTTAGCTGTATTCAGGTATTCTGTCACTTTTTCCCAACATCACAGTTAAACAACTTTCCACTATACTTGCATTTCATTCATCCAAGATTTGGACCCAAGATCAGCGTTTCCTTTATCTTCTTGAAGCAAGTTACTAGATACGACCTAAATTTTCTAAGAACTACCTGACTCAAAAATCATAGATATACATATATTTTTAAGTAGGCAACAGCTATGCTTTTCTCATATACCTAAAAAGGGCACTCTTGACAGTTTGTCCATAGTCATTTCAAGCCTTTTCTTCGTCCATGTCATGCATTGGCCCCTGATCCTGATTGGACGTCAATGTAAAATCGGGCACCACCTCAATGTTCTCATCAGGCTATTGTTAGAGTATAGAGGATAGTCAATACAGATGAAAATTATTGGAAGACATTTCAATGAAACCAAAAGGAATACGACTACATTACCTGCCACAATTTCAAAAGATACCATAGCAAAAAGTCGATGATCATAACCAAACAAAAAAGCTTCCCCGCCCACGATCCACATGAGAGATACCTGAAATATAGATTTTAGTTGTGAAGACCCTTCAATATTATTTCACAAGCAGCACTCTACAGCAAGTTGCACCAAAGGAGAAAACAGGTTACTCTAGTTTTTGGATATCAGAACTTAATTGAGGATTAACATTTCATTCAATATTTGGTGTGCTGACGACTGAAAATGTTGCTAGTACTATCTGAATGATAAGTACTCTTTTGAATTCCCATTTAAACATATGAATTCTAGGTCTAAAGGGCATGTATCCATCAACATATCAATAGTATACCTGGAGAGTCGTTCAAGAAGATTTTGATCCGAACTTCTTAGAGCATAGTCATAAACAATAACCGTCCTTCTTGCAACATCATGCCAATCATACAATCTCTTCATCTAAGAGTTTGTTTTTTAGATAGAGAGAGAATACAATTAGTACATATGGACATTGCCGATGTTCATAGAGTTTTTTTTTTCACTTCAAAGAAAGCACTCACACGATCATGCATTTCTTGTGGGTCAATCATAGGAAGTAAGGTTATCGCCTTCTTTATAGCCTGTACCATATCACCAGGATCTGGTTCTGCAAGTACAACCATGTCATCTGGTAGAACCTGACAACAGAATATAAATAGCCAACCGATAAAGTGAACACAAATGTTTAAGAAATTGAACATTATCATGCATATAGCATATTATATATGAATTATTAAGATGAAAGTCGCTACCTCTGGCACGCCTCCAACGCGGGTACTAACTGTTAATAATCCACAACTAGCAGCCTCTAATATGGCAATGCAAAAAGCTTCTGTTAAAGAACTGAAAGAGTGGTAAGAGTCAGACTTCAAATGAGAATATACATTTATAGACAAGGTGACTATAGAAACAACAGACAGCTTGATTTCCAATGTTTATCAAGCTTTTTTTTTAAAAAAAAAATACCATATGCTTCTTGATTTTAAAACAAACATAAAGGAAAATGTAGCAACCAACAGCATGGATGCATGGACAAAGTAGAAACAATCATGTAAATGCTTTATTTTTAAATCTACGAGTTCCATGATCCTTTTAGTAAACAACAAAGTCATCAAATTTACTACTCCATTGTTGGGAATTAGAGAGTGCAACCAAAGTCCCACATTGGCTAGACAAAGAGATGATCATGGGTTTATAAGGGAGGACAAATATCTCCATTTGTATGAGGCCTTTTGGGGTGAACCAAAAGCAAAGCCATGAGAGCTTATGCCCAAAGTGGACAATATCATACTATTGTGGAGATCTGTGTCATGTCCGTTATCCCTTACAAGTGGTATCAGAGTCATGCAACTGACGTAGCCGTTTCGTAAATTCCTCGGGTGCCAAACAAAGGATTTGTGAGCCTTGAAAAACATAGTCTTGGTGGAGATCCGTAATTAGGCTCTATTGGGTAGGCGTTTGGCCTAGATAAGAGCAAACTCCTTGGTGAAGCCTTGGTAAAGGAGTGTTTGACGGATAGATGACTATTTGAGGGGAGGCTCGTTCGTGGTACTTTGTTCGAGGGGAGGATTGTTGGGAATTAGAGAGTGCAACCAAAGTCCCACATTGGCTAGACAAGGGGATGATCATGGGTTTACAAGGGAGGACAAATATCTCCATTGGTATGAGGCCTTTTGGGGTGAACCAAAAGCAAAGCCATGAGGGCTTATGCCCAAAGTGGACAATATCATACTATTGTGGAGATCTATGTCATGTCCGTTGTCCCTTACATCCATAAATACTAGGTCTAGGACAAAATGATTCTAAAACCATTCAAACTCTCTAACAGTTCCAACATTCAGAAATTAAAAAAAAAAAAAAAAAAAAAATAGTCAGCCTAATTTTTAACAAAGATTCTCAGCAACAAGCAAACAGAGTACACATTTTACCATTTCTAATTTTCACCTTTACATTCCAGGAATGATGGAAAAATAGACAATCAATTTTCATTTGAAATCAACCCAATAACATAGTTAATTTAGTTTTGATAGACAACATTAATTAAAGAGAAAGAAAAAAAAACCTCGTTTTTCAAAAAGAACCAAAACATTTGGCTCACAATACTAGAATAAAATATAGCAATGAATATAGAACTCAAGAAGTGGCAACCTATTAAGAAATATATGGCCAGATATAAGAACTGATCGAACTCGAGCATGTGGAACAGCTCCCAACATCTCAACTCGATCCTGAAGACCATGCTTTTCCCTCATCTCTTCTAGGCGCACACGTTTTGGTCCATCTCCTCCAATAATGAACCGTACCTATGACAATTACATATAATCTGGATCAAATACTCCAATTACATCTTTTTGCAGAAGAATATACTGATGACATTAAAACGGCATCCTTAATATAGTGCATCACTCCCACAACATGAAGGTCATACTGATTGATATGTCGTCTACTCAATTGTACTCATTAAGCATCATTTTACTTGAAATTTTTTGAGATAACTTTTAAAAAAAAAAAAATCGATGCATATAAAACTTGAGTTAACCAAAATCATATGGTCATACAAGCAAAAATGCCACATACAAAGTAAGCTATCAATATCATGCCTAAATAGCAGGGGTTCAGACAATAAGAAATTAATGAAGTACATGATAACTTGACTTAGAAAAACTAATAAACAATTTACCATTGAACTACGAAGTCTAGACTTGAAAACCAAAGAAACAGTCCTATCATAGCCAAGGTATAAGTTCAGGTGAATCAACCACATATAATTAGAATAGCAAAAATTTACACTTTAAATAGACATTAGCTTGACTTAAAACTTACATTAGCAAACATCCGACAAACTTCAGGAATGACTTCAACAAGCAAATCTGCTCCTTTGCGATAAACCAATCGACTTACAACCACAATGATGATCTCATTTGTACTGGGTCGGTTCAAAGCAGGCTTAAACATAGCAGTATCAACAGCATTAGGTATTACAAAAACTCTTTCTGGTGGCAAACCTGACCGTAGAACTGTGTTCTCCTTACTAGTATGTGAAACACATATAGCCTCAGTAACATCTGCTAAAGTAAATTGTAATACTTTGTTCATATGGATGCTTCCCACATCAGCAAAACCATAGAGAGAATGATCTGTAAATACAACTTTGTATCCCATGGTCCTTGCATGCATCAAAGCTTCATGACAAAGTGTTGAAAAGGCCTGGTGTCCATGCACTAATGTAATTTTTTCCCGAATCAGGATTGTCCTGACAATGGGAAGTGTCCCATAGAAAGTTGGCAATGTATTTTGCATAAAAAATGGTTTCCATGGTACATAATACACTTTTAGGCCTCCTGTCATGTATCTCACACCACTACGATTTCCATAAGCATGAGTCATCACCACAACCTAGACAATTTTTTTCTAAAAGTTTTTATCATCGAAAATAGTTTAAACTTACATAGATATCAAGTCAGAAGGGCTTACTAAGCATGCAAGAACCTAGGAAAGGGAACTCGATGGAGACTGGGGACCAAAATGGTGAAAATTTTCTCATCAACATATTATGTATGATTTTCCACATAATTTAATTTATTTAATGCAGGAGTGCATGGACACTCCCTAAATAAGAATATTTCATGCAAAACTTCTGATTAAAATTGCATCCAGAAATTTTGATTTTACTTTTAAGTTTTAATCAAATATAAGTGTGTACTCTGACACATTTAAGTGCTTTTGAAATTAATGAACTCGATAAGTAACCTTTCAGCTTAAGCACCCAATTTTAAACATCAAAAAATAAATTATATTTTTCTTGAAGTTCTGGACAAAATAAAGTCAAATGGCTAACACCAAAAAGACGAAGTTCTGAGTTAGATTTTCTGTGTTGCAGATAATTTAGTTTTCCAATCATATTTTGGTTTTCTTCTGCTTTCTGTTCATCATCATCTGTATAGCTATTATATTATTTGTTTATTCATTCATATTTAATGTAATGTACTCTTTAAGCTTGAATAAGTTATCATCTATAAGTTCTTTAATATGCTTCCCTCTTCCTCCCTACATAATTTGTCTTAACGTCCCCTAAAAATGTTTATTTGTTTATTCATTCATATTTAATGTATGTACTCTCTAAGGTTGAATAAGTTATCATCTATAAGTTCTTCACTATGCTTCCCTCTTCCTCCCTACATAATATGTCTTAACATCCCCTAAAAATGTCCTTGGCATGTTCAATGTATTAGACAATTTAAAAGAATTAGATACTCCAAAGTCCAAATCACATGTCGAGAATGCACTTGACACTGGAACTCAACTCAAGATAAGACATCCATGTTTCCTGACATGGTGAGGAAGAAGAGAGAGAGCAAGAAAGAAACCCAATCATTCTCAATGAAATTTCAAAGAAAGATGCAGAAGATATGGGGAAAAAATTAGGATAAAATATAATGATATATATTTATACCACAGAAAAACTTCGATTCTCTTGCTCCCTAACCAAATAACAACATACACCTTCAAACACACTCATTTCAATTCAATAAAAAAATTGCAGGAAATACATCGCAGGGTCATCTCTAACCTTGTGACCAAGTTTCAACAGACATTGTGAGAGATAATAAATGTGACTTTCCACACCGCCAAAGTTGGGATAAAAGAAATCAGAAACCATCAGAATTCTGTGTCTTCTTTGATCACCCATCATAAAGGTCTCTCAAACACCTGCCAATGAGCAACCATTGTGATCCAATCCAACAAACTGCCCTCATACACAAGAAATGCAATTGGGTTCACACAAACATCATAGCTGTATGAATGATTTAGATAGAGAATATGCTTGGCCTTCTAAAATCGACACAGCTCACTCGTGTGCTAACTAACTAACTACAACTCGTGATAATGAACAAAAGTAAACCCACAATAAATTGAACAGAGAGGAATTAAATTAAACACTCCATCGCTTAGCATCAATAAGAGAAATGGAGAATACCAGGTGAGGATGGAGGATGCCTACAAACGGATTTACTGGAATGATGGGAATCCATGGAAGTAACTTCAGATGAATATTTGGATTAGAAGATTGGGGGGGGGGGGGGGTAGAGAGAGAGAGTATTGTGCAACACATGGATTTCTCTTCATCTGATCAGACCAATCGAGCTTTCAATCAGAAAAGAATCCAAAACAAGGTGGAGAACACAAAATAAAATTTTTAGATTTGAGGAAGTAGGCATGAAGAAGATTGTACAACCATGGAAGAGAAATGGAAGTCAGATCCAAGAGTATGCCCAACGAATTTTGTGCAAATAACATCCCAATGAGCAAAACATCTAGCATATGGGGGTAAAAACAAACAAGGGAACTACAAAAAGAGAATTGAGAGGCCAACTCTAATCATCATAAGGCTATTTTTGATCTTGAAAGAGGTGGAAGTCTGCAAATGGTCCATGAATCTGAAGCCAAACTAGATGACATTCTCGAGGAAGAAGAAACCTATTGGAAGCAAAGATCTAGAGAAGATTAGTTCAAAAGCAGTGACATGAATACACGATGATTTCACAATAAAGCTTCTTTTAGACCTTGCTTTCATTGGCGACTAGAAAGACGCCAAGTTCACTTTTAGGTTCTTCCATTGCATTATAGGTAGAAGAAGTTGGTACAAAAAAATGGCTTAGCTCTTGATCCCCTACTTGCAGCAGTTGTTTGGTTGCACCTGCTTTTTTTTTTTTTTTCCCATAATCCCACGCAATGAGGAGAAAAAATTTCTCCGATACAAATTTTGAACATATGTAGAAAAACTTCAATAGATTTAATTTGTCGCTTTTGACCTCTTGGCCACTTTCCTTCTTGGGCGAATACCCCCAGTGGGTTTTAACTTCTAAAAGGAAAGGTGAATCAATCAATAAGCTTTTTTATTTGATTGAAGGAAAATGACTATTTATTAGTTCAATTGGCATTCTAGGAGAATCAACCCATTTAGTCCCTTCATAACAATTTTTCTAAAGCAAGGGGCAAAAACTCTATGAGAGCTTCCCCTCATCGCTTCTGGCTAAGCATCTTTCGAGGGAAGCAACTAGTCACTTCTAGCAAAAGCTTAATTTCAAAATTGAAGAAAAAAAATGTAGTTAAACCTCTCAATTCAAGAAACATCTCTACAAATTTTTTTCTTTCTTTTTTTTCCACGAGGGTTGAAGGGAAAGGAGTAATTGTTGATGCTTTTGCTTTCATCCTCATATAATAGGGAAAAAAAAAAGATATCTTTCTTTGATGATATCCATAGGAATTACTGAACGAAATTGCTTGCCAAATATCATACTTCTTCATTTAGTAGGTCACTGGTTATCTATATCTATACTTACTCTATACTTGCTATAAAAGTGACTATAGGAAGAAATCTTATCTCCCTATTTTTCCCTCCAAATTTTAAATTTATGCCTAATTTACCAAGAACATCCATTGAATGTATTGGAATCGGAGTGTTGGGAAAGGTAAAGTGAGTTGGTTCAAGAAAGTGAACCACTAAGTTGGCTTTTCAATTTTCAATTTATCGTATGCTATTAATGAATGTACCAGTCTATTTTTATTAAAAATGAACCTATGGACTCCTCTCATTCCAAGTACCGTCGATAAAAAAAAAGGCTCATCAGCTTCCAAAAAAAAAAATTAGTTCAATAACACATCACAATCTACTATAATCTTAGTATTACAAATATCTGGAGCTTGCTCAGTCAATCAAAGCAACCCCATCAAGTCCGATGGAAGGAAGGGAGGACAATTCATAATCAAAAGACAATACCTTCGATCTGGTTTGGTTCTTCTTTCTCAATCCAATTCCTTTTCTCTCTATCAGAATGCAGTAGCAGTATCTCTTAGTCCGAGTGATGGATCCTCCACAACGTCCGTCTCAAAACCATCCTTCCGTCGTCCCTGCACCAATTGCGTCTAATGTTATTAAAAAATCAAACTCCTCCATTTTTCATTAGAAAAATTCTAATTTTTGTTTTTCAATTGAGAAGAAAGACATATATGGAGATTAAGAGAATACCCCAAACGAGTAGAAAATCGGTGCAAAATCTTTAGGACGGAGGCTGCGGTGGCACTAACGGAAGAAATACGACGGCGGCGGCAGCAGTGAACGGGATAGAGCCGGCGGCAACAAGGATCCGCTGAAACGGAGGAAACGGAGTGGAAGAAGAAAAATAAAATAAAAAGTGACGTGGAAAGTGGAAACGCAGATCAGAGTATTTTCATTTTTTATTTATTTTTATTTTAATTTAGGGAAAATCAATTTTAACCCGTTAACTCATAGGTTGTAAGTTAAAAAAAAAAAAAAAAAAAAAAAAAAAAAAAAAAAAAAAAAAAAAAAAAAAACCCTCATAGATTGTATCAATTTTAATTCTAAACTTCCAGTTTCATCAAATTGAACCCAAACTTAACAAATTGTATCAATTTGAACCTCAAACTTTGCAATTTAGTCATTTGGTCAACTTTCATTTGAGTTGCTATTAAAGCATGTAATTGGCATTTTTTTTTAATTCACATTGTACATGAGTTGGTGTTTTGTAAAAAAATTATGGGAGAAATTCTTTATCAGAAGAAATCAAATATCTCATACTATTGTTTTTTATTGTTATCCAAAAAAATCACAAAGTTATTGGAAACAGAAAAATCCAACAAATATGAGAAATAAAAAACTCATAATTTATTTGTATTCGTTTCCTACATTGGTACATCTTTCTAGTTAGCAAAAAAAAAAGCAGTAAAAGAAGAAGAAAAAAACTCACAAAGTTCTTAGCAACAAGAACAAACCAACAAATATTTGAAGATAAAAAACCTCCAAAGTTGCTTTGTTTTCGTAATTTGAGATAGCAAAAAAAAAAAAAAAAAAAAAAACAAAAACAAAAAAACTCTTACAAAGTTCTCAACAACAAGAAAAAATCATCTAAAATAAAAGTTTCTCCAATATTTTATTTATAAAAAACCAATTTAGATGCAATGTGAATTAAGAAAAAAAATAGTCAATTACGTACAATTGTTCAAACAGAAAGTTAACCAAAGGTATACATTGTAACACTTATGCAAGTTTGGGGTTAAAATCGATACGACCTGATAAGTTTGAGGTTCAATTTGATGAAATTGGAAGTTTAGGGTTAAAATTAATATAACTTGCTATGTTTAAGGTTCAATTTGATGAAATTGAAAGTTCATGGTTAAAATCGATACAACCTCCAAAGTTTAAGGTTTGAAATGTTTTTTCCATTTAATTTAAGTTAAATCACAAGTTTAGTTCTGACTTTGAGAAATGTGTCAACTTGGTCCCTAGATCTTAAAGAGTGTCTGTAAGTCTCATGAACTCTCAATTTAGTATCTAATAAGTTTATCTGCTTTAAAAATATTTGTAGGTCTCTAAACTTTTAATTTTGTGTCTATAATATATCTCTGACATGTTTGAGTCCACTCTGACACCATCTATAACGTCTCAGGCCCAAGATTCGGAATCCAGATTCGGTACCTAACAACCCCGACATTCCTCTGTGACCTGGCCACGCCACCATACTTGTCTGAAACTACTTATAAGATTGAAGACTGTCCCCACAAACCAACACGATCCTTTTAGCATGTTTTGTCCTCACTCACATGTTTCCTAGGAAAAAGCATGCTTAACTTTAAAGTTCTTATGGTTGAACCATCGAAAAAGAATGTGCACCTTGTTGATATAGGTAGTATCTATCAGTTCTTTTAAGCTTATCTTTACCATACTTTCATGTCCTCAAGATTCCTCTCATTCAAATGTGATCTCGGTTCATCCATGTACCCCTCTTATCCTCGGGTGTCACATCTCCAAGCCAAGCACACTTAACTTCAAAGTCCCTATGATTGAGCCACCAAAAAGGAAGGTGCATCTTGTTGGTTTGTGAGGACAATCTTCACTCTTAAAAGCAGTTTCAAACATGTATGGTGACGTCGCCAGGTCACAGGAGATACGAGGGAATGCCGAGGCCGTCAGGTACCAAATCGAAATTCTGAATCTTGGGCGTGGGGCGTTACATAAACATTTTTTTCCTACTTCTTTAAACGTTGCTCTGCTTTAATAGATTATTAAAATTTAAACTAATTATTGGTTATTGATAAATATAAAAAACTTGGAATGTTTGTCAAAATGGAGTTGGTCTTTTTTTTTTTTTTTTTTTTTTTGAAACTAAATGGAATTGGTCTTAGTTAAAACTTTTAAATGATATTAATTATTTACTTTATAATATTCATTTTTTATAAAACTTACAATACATTTGTAACCTCTTATGATATGTTGATGCGGTGTAGACTGAGTGTGGAGGTAGGAATAAGATGGAAAATCAGAATTAAAGATGAATTCAGTGTAGCTAAGTGCAAGTATACACTATCGCATGGAGTAATAAAAACTCTTGAAGTATATTCCAAAAGTATCGATCTCACATGGACTAATTGAACACAAATTTGAAGAATAAACTGCTATTAAGTTGCAAAGTAGGCAACCAAGTAAAAATAATTGATGTATGGGTTTTTTGAAAAATAATAAAGCAAACAATCAAAGTATAAACAAACAATAACAAAAGTGATGAATTTAGTGAAGCTTCAACCCAAGGGCGAATTACTCTAATAACAGCTTGTTTAACCTAAGTCTAAATATGCATTGGTCAGATTTAACTCCTATTTGGCCTTGCTCCCAAGAACCGTTAGAAGACTAAACGAGTACCATTATGCAAATTTCCGTGACTTGACTCCGACATAGATGATTCATGCATGCAACTCATAACCCTATAGTTGTTATAAGCGACCATCCCCTATAACAACAAATACACTATTTCGAGCCCTTTTTCCTATAACACCTTTATGAGAACCAATATTGTTTGACCCTTTCGAAACCAAACTCACATAGCATGCTAAGTCTGAGTGATCAAGTTAAACTCAACAAGATTAAAATGATAATCAATAAAGGATGACATGCATACATAAAGCTTAGACAAACAAACAACTTTCAAGTCATTCTATCCGCAAGGGAATTCACTAAATTGAACCCCTCAATGGAATTTACCTACGCATGATGGATGAAAGTGCAAACAAATAACTTTCCATTGAATAAATAAATGATAAGTACAAGAAATAATGAAAAGAATAGGGTGCTAGAAAATATTGTGCATTAGCTAAAACTAGTGTTTTTAAATTTATCCAATCCCTCTAGAGTTCTCACGACACTTTACTCTCCTTTTACATGGTGAAAATAGGGTGAAATCTCTATAAACACGAAGGTTTGGTATCTAACTAAGGTTAGAATTTAGTCTTCTAGTAAAGACCTCGGGCATCACGACTCATGGGCGTCTATTAGGGTTCTGTCACCACCCTCTTATTCCCAGTGAGTTATACTTGCATTTGCCTTCAATTCATGACCTTTTTATAGAGTGGGGAGTCACGAAAATGATGCATACACGTAGCCCAATCAGTTTCGGGGTCAAATCAGTCGGTTAGGTGTGTGGAAAACTCGTTCAAAATGACCTACGACTGACTCAAACTTTTCTGTTTCTGCCCATAAATGTGGTCGCATTTCACTATGCCTTGCGCATTTTTAGTGTTTGCCCTGTTTTCATCCGTTTTTATGCAACACATAAAAATAAGTTAAATTCATACAAAAATGAGTTCATTTAAGCACAAATATGCATAATTCAACACACATGACTCTCTAAGACTCAACTTACCAACTTTCATACTTTTTAAAGCTCGGGAATGGCAAATTTGATAAAAAAAAAAAACATATACAAGTTTCACAAAAAAATAAGCTAAGAATAAGGGGCCAAATAGGTATATTTTTTGCACTTATCATATATTCACTTTAGTGGTTCGCTTATTCTAGTAATATTATGATTTTATGTTTTTCCACAATTTCATGCCTTCTATCGTGTTCATTCCACAAATTTTTCTAGAGTGGTTCGCTTATTCTAGTAATATTATGATTTTATGTTTTTCCACAATTTCATGTCTTCTATCGTATTCATTCCACAAATTTTTCTAGAGTGGTTCGCTTATTCTAGTAATATTATGATTTTATGTTTTTCAACAATTTCATGCCTTCTATCGTATTCATTCCACAAATTTTTCTAGAGTGGTTCGCTTATTCTAGTAATATTATGATTTTATGTTTTTCCACAATTTCATGCCTTCTATCGTATTCATTCCACAAATTTGTCTCTCTGGACTTGTCTCTCATTTGACTTTTAGAAGGTTTAGTTTTTCACACTTTGGGGCCGTTTGGCCCACTGTGTTGGTTATAATAGTTGGTTATAATAGTGGGGGCTATTATAACCAACCCAGTGTTTGGGGCATCAACAAAAATAAGGGGTGGAGTTGGTTATTTTTCCCCTCCGTGTTGCTACAGTAACCACTATTCAACTCACCCAATTATTCTATCCATTCTCTACAGTAACTCTTTTCTCTCTTCTTCCATGTGACTGATTGACTTTTCTACCGACGTCTTTTCCGGCGACCACCGACAACTTTTCCAGCGACCGCCGTCGACTTTCCGGCCACTTTTCCGGCGATCACCGACGACTTTTTCCGGCAACTTTTTTTTTAAAAAAAAAATTATTTCTTCTCATTTTCATTTCGAAAAATATAAAAAATGAAAATAAAGAAAGAAAAAAAAAAAAAAAAAGAAAAGAGGTAGAAGAAAATGAAAGGAAAAAAGAGGGGAAAAAATTTCAGTCGCCGAAAAATTTGTTGGTGGTTGTCGGAAAAATCGGAAAATTTCTAGGGAGTTAGATACTTGGTTGTCTTTGTACATTTATAAATATGGAGTTTTATTACATAATTACTTTTGATAATGAAGTATATGAATGTTTACCTTCATCGTATCATATTTTTCATTTCAAATTATACTTATCGTATTTAAGTTTACTGTGATAATAATATTTTTTTTAAAAAATACTACTCAAGTTTTTATTTTATGTGATTTCTATTTTATTTGATTCTTTTGATAATGAAGGTAAAATGAGTTTTGAATAAGCATCACCATTTTTATGTTGGAAATACATAAATGAAACAAATATGGTTATGGTTTTTCTATATGAAATTATAAAATGACTTATTTTGTGAAAAAACCATGACTCTAAAACAGAGAAAATCAACCTTTACTTTAGGTTATTTTTATTTCCTTTTAAGTTAAACACATAATTTAACCCATATACCCAAAACTTTATTTTTTTTACAACTAAACCCAATATATTTTTTTTATTAATATTTGAAGTACAAAGTTGTATGAGGAAAATAAACAAAAAAAAAGTCAGGAAAAAAAAATAGTCAGCTTGAAACATAGACTATTTGAACCCAGACTAAAATAATCTGCATCTCAAACACATACTATTTTATCCCAGACTATAATAATCTGCACCCCAAACACAGACTATTTTATCCCAGACTATAATAATCTGCACCCCAAACACAGACTATTTTATCCCAGACTATAATAATCTGCACTCCAAACACAGACTATTATAATCCTCAGACTATTATAATCCTCCAGCTATTATAACCAACTCAGTGCCCCAAACACAGACTTTTTCTTTTTTTTGAAAGGTTTAGTTTTTCACACTTAAATGGTCGTTGGTTTTAGTAGTGCATGTCTTTTCTCACCTTGCTTGACTTTCCCACCATTTTAACTAAAACTACATCTCCTATCTATTTCACCCTCAAATCAATATATATATATATATATATATATATATAAAATGTGATTAAAACCTTTCATTTTTTTTTTGTTCAAACTTGCGGCTAAGTATGCCCACATGTTTTTCAAAAAGTATGCCCACATGTAATCTTTATTTTTCAACTACTTGCCATGTCATATTTTTGTCATAATTTTAATGGATAATCTAATAAAATAGTTGTTTTGGAAAAACAATTTCAAAAGTTTGTTAAAAATGAAAATTTTAAAATGATAAAGGCATTACTTAAACATCATAACCAACAATTTGGGGACATAGTTGAAACTTGCCGCATTTGTCACACGCACCACTATTTCACAAATCACTGCTATGCCACATACTCATACTCATCTTTACTGAACAAAAAAAAGTTGATGCAAGGATTGAATTGAAACAAAATTTGAAAGTACAAGAATATAATTGAAACATACCCTAAAGTTTTTAGGTAATTTTATAATTTTTTTCTAACACACGTTTTGTCTTATATGAGAATTAATTGGTAAAAACAATATGGAGGATCAACTTTTACCCTTAAACCTGTCATGTTGTATTAATCTTCACCCAATACTCTCAATTTATCAAATTAAATCTTGAACTTAGATAAGTGTCGTAATATTTACCCTTTATTCAAATTCCTCTAATACACTAAGTAATTTTAACACAAAAAAAAAATCATGGCAAAAATATTCATAATATCACTAATTACAATGAAATAAAGTTCTTCACACAATTAAGTTTTTTCGATACACAATTAGCCATAGAATAACCTTGTAAAAAACTCACAAATTTCAAGAAAAACTGAGCTCTCATGTCGATTTCTCTAAAACTTTTTTACCATATATATGTTTTATAATTATTAAATACACACATCAATACTTTTTCTTTAACGATCTTCCAATCAAAAGATTATCAAGATAAAAATTACAACTTTTAAAAGTCAAAGGTTAAGATTACAATATTTACCTATCATTCGACAATGAACTTAAAAGTTTAGAGTAAAAATTAGGCTAAATTATATATATAAGAAAAAAAAAACCCTTGAACTATGGGGTTTGTTTCAAAAATGTTCATGAACTTTGAAAAGTTTCAAAAATACCCATAAACTTTGAAAAATGTTTCAAAAATACCCTTGTTGTTAATTTTTAGATGGAAACCGTTAGAATTTAAGTTGGGAAGAGGAAAAAAGAAGAAGTATTTTTCAATAAGAGTATTTTTTAATTTTTTTGAAAGTCTAAGGACATTTTTTAAACTAAAACTTTAACGGTTTCCATCAAAAAATTAACGGTAAGAGTATTTTTGAAACCTTTCAAAGTTCATGGGCATTTTTGAAACAAACTCCATAGTTCAGAGGTATTTTTTATAATTTAGCCTAAAAATTAATATAATTTAACAAGTTTAGGGGAAAATTGGATTTTCCCCCCACCCATTTATTTTTTTTTTTCCATAAATAAAAACGAAGGACGTAAATTGGGAAGAAGGAGCGGGAAAGGGAACCTCCACACTCATAACGCCAAATTTCAGTAGTCGGAGTGGCCCCGCTCTTTTCGTTTTCCTTTTTTTTCTCTCCAAATTCAAAAACACAATTCTCGACTCTCCAAATTCCTCTGCAACTCTCTGATTCCTCACGAGTTCTTGATTCTTCGCCTCTGAGTTCAAACCCTAATTTTGGATTAGGGTTTCCATTGCGCAATCGTGACGATGAGGCCTGTCAAACGCGAACCCGTCGCCAGCAGCCGCAGTAATCGGAGTACAGGCGGCAGCGCCGACGATGCTGCGATTTTAAGGGATGTTAAGCGGGAGAGGGTTGCTAGGGAGCGAGAGAACTCCCACGAGGACAACACCACTGAAGAAGAAGAGGGTCAGCAAGACTTGTCGAAGCGGCGGGTCCTTCGGTCTCGGTACCTCGCGGTCATTCATGAGATTAGTGGTACGATGAGTTTCTGCGTTTTGAATTATTACTGGGTTCGAGCTGTGGGTTTTATTTGTTCGTTTGTGTAATCGGGTTTCTTTGGTTTATTGACTTGAAGAAAGGAGAGAGGATTTGTCGAAGGATTTGGATAAGTTTAATGTTATCATCAGTGAGGTGGAAAAGTTGCACGAGCAAGGTATTTCTGTAGTTTCTTTTCTCCTTGTTTACATTGCAGAACTGTTATCTCTTTTAGTTAAAACTTTCATCAAAAGAGAAGTAAAATACAAGCGAAAAGCGACAATTGTCCATTGTTGCTCTTCCCTTGCATTCTTATATTCATATAAGGTTGTATGTCAGTTGAACTTCGAGTTTTAAAAGGGGGCTTGTTACTTTTCCTTTTGATATTGTTACTCATGTGACATGGTTGTATTTCCATTTGGGTTTCCAGTTCAGAAGCCAAGGGAACAAGTTGCAGATGCAGAAGCGTTGCAGGATATTGCAAACTCCCTCGTGACATCTATTAGGTCCCAGTCCAATGAAGGTGTTACTCCATCAGATTTTGTTAGTTGTCTGCTCAGAGAGTTTGCTGACATTAACGTAACATCTAGAGAAAACGATCTGGTTTCTGTCAGTTGGAAAGATATTGGACTCAGTGTTTCGTCTATTTTCATGAATGGCCATGGGTGCCGCACCATGTGAGATTCATGGATTCCTTTTTCTCTCTAACCTAATGCTAAAGTGGCTTCAATGGATGTTTTTATCAATTATGTAACTTTCTTATTTTGTGTTTTATCAAGGCTTGGACCTATGAGTACTCAGTTGAAGCAGCGAAAGACTGTTACCAGGAAGCGTTCCAGGCCTACTGAAAGTTCTAGACCTGCAGAGGTTAGTCTGGAAAGATTTGGATATTTAAGTATTTTGGGATTGAATCATCTGTCACACTGTTCTGAGCTTTGTTAACTTATTGCTCATACCTATAAAAGGTATTGTTTTAAAAATTCTAGACTACTGTCAACTTTTTAAGCTCTCTATTTATTTATTTGGAGATCAGTGTAAGCGTGTTTAAGATTATTCTATTAGATGGTCGAGTGCCCAATTTTATCGAAAGTACAGATATTCTTTTCTTGTAGGACATGTATTATTGAACTTGCTAATGTTTCAGCTGGACGTTAGGAAGTTTGTTTGCAGTCACTCCTCAAGCTTACCTACTTGATGTTCTTTGCTCATATCTATGATTTTGTCCTGTTTGCTCAAGCGGTTTACGAAATAGATTGCATTTTCTGGTTCTTTTTTATTTTAATGCACTCAATATTATATTATCCCGTTGATTTTTATTTCAATTCATACGTGCAGGTTGAAGAAAATGCGTCTGAAGAAAAAACAGATACAGATAAGAACATGAGCATCATGTTTCTGATTTTGAGGAGGAATAAAACCGTTAAACTTGAACATTTGATATTGAATAGAAAGTCTTTTGCACAGACGGTAGAGAACTTATTTGCTCTATCCTTTCTGGTTAAGGATGGTCGTGCTGAGATAACTATTGATAAAAACGGCCGTCATCTTGTGTGTGAGTAGACATCTACAGACTAAAGTTCATATGCTTTTGTTTGAAAACATTGTGTTCTTTGCATTATACTTACATTCCCTGTCAACGTTTTCAGCACCGAAGAATGCCCCTGCCCATAGTGCTATTATGTCACATGAAGTTAATTACAGTCATTTTGTATTCAGATTCGATTTCAAGGATTGGAAGGTACATAGAAGCTTTCATTGTTATGACACTATGCATTTTACAGTGTCTTGTAACAGAGTTCAAATATTAAGAAAAATATTCTGTCCTCTTGATTAGAGTGTGAGCAATTTTGGATAGAGGCTCACAATATATCTCATGCTGTGTACTATTTAGATCTTTGGCTTCAATTGAGAAACACATACTTGTGATATTTATTTGCAGCTGATGATGGATATGGTACCAGTTGGAGAGGAGCTGATGCCTCACAGGAATTTTCTGAATTCAGCACCAATGCCCCAAGCAGAGGCATCAGGGGATGATTCCGAAGCAGCAGCATTGCCTACCACGCCAATTCGAAAGCTGTCAAGAAATCGAGGTTTAGTTATGCAGTCTGTTGTTGAGGATTCTCCTGATAATGGCACTGATTCAGGACCAACTGCAATTTTGAGGTGCAAGAGAAAGCTTAGTCAAGGTTTAGTAAATTAGAGCTTGGAAAGCAACCGAATGTGAATGCCTCTTTCCTCTATTTGTTCTGTTGGTTGTACATTTAACGGCTGCTTTGTAAATAAGTAATTAGGTTCTAAGAGAAAATGATTGGCAAATTTAAGTTAGCTAACAGAGTTTCGTTAGTTGTAATGATGTTTGTGGAGTAGCTGTGAGAATGCCTTTTGGGTAGCTTAGATCAAGCTCCAATTATTTTGTAAAGGTTCTTTTTTGTACCCCATGAGACTACCATGTAAAAGTAGAGTGCCCAAGTACGTGCAACCAAGGATTGGCAGCCAGAAATTAGTTTCAGGGGTATTTTGTTTTGTAACTCTTCAAGAACCAATATATATTGGCTTCTAATTATACGCATGTTTGCCCCATTCAATATCATTTTGAAGTTTGAACCAACATACCATCTTTTTTGAGTATATCTTAAATTGACTGTCACTCAATTAATTGGATGATGATGTGGTTTGGAAAATTATACAGAGACTCATCAAATCCTCAAAATAGAAAAAAGAAATCTCTTGCTGTAAGTATGAGGTAAATGAAATGAAGTTCGTGCACGTTATGGAGCAAGAAATAGAAGAGATGAGCAAAGACTTGGCGCCAAACTGGAAGTGTCTGCAATTTCTTCTCACGTTTTCATTTCATCAGCTAGCAATGGTATCTGGTGGTCATCAGTCGGAGCTAGAAGATCAAAGTCCTTCAAATATCGGGCTATCAATTCCCACTCCCATAGCATTCAAACCATTGTCAACATAGATAACAGAACCAGTTATGGCAGAAGCTAAAGGAGATGCCAAGAAGGCAGCTGCATTCCCCACCTCCTCTGTTGAACCAGTTTTTGAGATCAAGATTTGGTTAAAAAAACAACATTAGAACAGATTGATGCAGAGAAAAAGGAAAGAAAAGAAGATACTCTACCTGCAGATAATTCTTTCTTCAGAGGTGCATTTGCTAGTGAATAGTCTATCATCATATCGATGAATCCAATTGCTTTTGCTGCACGGCTTCTAAGTGGACCTGAGGATTGCCAAAGAAAATGGTAATTGTAGCAACTCAAAAGAGACTAGATCCTAAACTGCAGTTTGCCAAGTTGACTCATTGAAGCTGTAAGCCGGTAAGAAACAGCCTCAGCTGGGGCCTTGAAGTGTTGAATTCAACGAGGAAGAAAAGATAAGGCTCAATTACCAGCAGATATGGCGTTCACTCTGATCTTATTTTTTCTACCCGCTTCGAAAGCAAGCACCTGGTTTGATAAAGAAATCAAGACAAGGAAAAATAAAAAAGTAGAGGAAAGAAAGCAACGGAGAAAGGTACTGAATCTCACTCGTGTGTCACTCTCCAGTGCAGCTTTTGCTGAACTCATACCTCCTCCATATCTGAGCATTTACAAATTACAATTCAAGTTATCATGACATGAGAAGGATGACTTAAAGCAACAATGCATAAAACACATACCCAGGAATGATCCTTTCAGAAGCAATGTACGTAAGAGAGATTGACGAACCACCTACAAGATTGAAAATCAAAATCTATACTCAAGACATCCCTTTCTAGCCAAAAGCTTCCATAGTTCATAGAAGGAAATAAAGACAAGCAATGAAGAATTGGCATAGGTGAATTGATCATTGAACATGCCTGGAGTCATTATTGGAATGAAATGCTTAAGAAGAGAAATGTAGGAGTAACTTGATGCAGATAAAGCCGCTAGGTAACCTTTCCTGGATGTCTCTAAGAGAGGTTTACTTACCTGTTAACAATGTGAATCTTTATTATGAAGATGCAAAATGGTATATTTAAATGAATTATAGAAAGTGCATACCTCTGGCCCATTTGCAAGTGAATGCACAAGGATGTCAATGGTTCCAAAATCCTTCTTCACTGATTCTGCTACTTCCTGACATCCGTTTAAAATCACACTGATATTATGAAAGAAGAAATACAGACCCAAAAGCTTAAGCTTATAAGTTAGGATGTATTTCATCTTAAGCTGATTGGTTAGAGTACAACTTTTCTAAAAGAACTTTGGGAACTGTATCAACGCAATCGAGCAAAGTGAACATTGAGTAGAAAGAGTGATGCTTACCTGAACTGTCCAATTAGTGGAACCTGCATACCGCTTATTTGTTTTTATCTGCATGAAATGTAATCAACACATGTTTATGATCTTTTGGTATGGTTAAAAAAACAACAGGTAATCTGTGGCTTACATCTTCAGGAACATCCTGAGGATTGTCAAAAATTGCATCCAGGGGATATATTTTGGTGATCTCCATTAAAGATCCATCTGGCAATCTGAAACATCAAATTCTCAGTAGCAGAAAATACTATCAAGTTTAATACGGGTTAATTGGAAAAAAAATACAGTTTAAAAAAAAAATTGGCAAAAACATGGTCTTTTGAAAAAAAATTGGGAAAACCAGGCACTTTTTTTGTCCTTATTTGAATCCGTGGGTTGAAGCCACGGATTCATGGGTTGACTGGTCAAATTTGACCAGTCAGCCCTTGAATCCGTGGGTTCAACCCACGGATTCAACTTTTTAGGTTTTTTTTTTTTTTTTTTTTTTTTTTTTTTTTTTTTTTTAATTTTCAGATTTAATTTTCTTTTTTCTTTTTTAAATTTCATTCTGTTTTTTTAAAAGAAAATTCTTGGCTTCATTCCTTCTTGGTTTTTTCTTTTTACAAATTTTGAAAATTAATTTTTATTTTAATATTTTGAGTTTTTTTTTTTAATGTTTTTATCCTATAAATCAAATTATTGGAATAAATAAGAAAAAAAATTATATTTTTTTAAAAAAATCTAAGAATAAAAACACTCTCATTTCTTCGAATTTGAAAATTAGGCATATAGACACTATTTTTACATAAAGGTTTTTTTGTTTCGTTATCTACTATATTTTCAAAATTCAAGTCAAATTTTGAAAATTAAAAAGAAAGTAGCTTCCAAAAACTTGTTTTTTGTTTTTTAGAATTTGACAATAAATTTATATGTTTCTTAATAAAGATTGTCATGGTAAAGAAATGAGAAGAAAACAAACACATTTTTTTAAAAACCAAATAGTTATCGAAATGATAGAGTGGTTGGGGTCAAGTTTTTTTTTTCCTCATTAATTTGAATAAAAATCTTTAGTCTACTTCTGTTAGTTGAGGGGTTAATTGGAAAAAAAATACAGTTAAAAAAAAAAATTGGCAAAAACATGGTCTTTTGAAAAAAATTGGGAAAACCAGGCACTTTTTTTGTCCTTATTTGAATCCGTGTGTTGAAGCCACGGATTCAACTTTTTAGGTTTTTTTTCTTTTTTTTCTTTTTTTTTTTAAATTTCAGATTTCTTTTTTTTTTTTTAAATTTTATTCTGTTTTTTTTAAAGAAAATTCTTTCATTCCTTCTTGGTTTTTTCTTTTTTACAAATTTTGAAAATTGATTTTTATTTTAATATTTTGTTTTTTTTTTTGTTTTTTAATGTTTTTATTCTATAAATGAAATTATTGGAATATTATAATTGATAACATAATTATAATTGATAACATAATTATAATTGGAAAATTATCCTTCTAAATTTACAACATTATTGATACATTTTCAATCACTTCACATTTCGATTCGTAATTTTTACCAACTACTTTTTTTAAAGAAATTATACTAATAAAAATCGATACATCAAAAATTAGTGGGACAAGAAAAATTGGGATAAATAAGAATAAAATTAGATTTTTTTTTTAATTAAGAAGGCGATAAAATTCCAATGTATTAAATTGAATTCACGAACCTTTCAAACATTAATTGTTTGGTTTTTATATTTACTAATTTTTTTTAATACTTTTATGATTAATTAATCAACTGTTATTAAACTGTATATCTGTTTTGAATACGGCTATGGATGGCTCAACTAATAGAAGTAGACTAAAGATTTTTATTCAAATTAATGAGGAAAAAAAAAACTTGACCCCAACCACTCTATCATTTCGATAACTATTTGGTTTTTAAAAAAATGTGTTTGTTTTCTTCTCATTTCTTTACCATGATAATCTTTATTAAGAAACATATAAATTTATTGTCAAATTCTAAAAAACAAAAAACAAGTTTTTGGAAGCTACTTTCTTTTTAATTTTCAAAATTTGACTTGAATTTTGAAAATATAGTAGATAACGAAACAAAAAAAACCTTTATGTAAAAATAGTGTCTATATGCCTAATTTTCAAATTCGAAGAAATGAGAGTGTTTTTATTCTTAGATTTTTTAAAAAAAATATAATTTTTTTTCTTATTTATTCCAATAATTTGATTTATAGGATAAAAACATTAAAAAAAAAAACTCAAAATATTAAAATAAAAATTAATTTTCAAAATTTGTAAAAAGAAAAAACCAAGAAGGAATGAAGCCAAGAATTTTCTTTAAAAAAAACAGAATGAAATTTAAAAAAGAAAAAAGAAAATTAAATCTGAAATTAAAAAAAAAAAAAAAAAAAAAAAGTTGAATCCGTGGGTTGAAGCCACGGATTCAAGGGCTGACTGGTCAAATTTGACCAGTCAACCCATGAATCCGTGGCTTCAACCCACGGATTCAAATAAGGACAAAAAAAGTGCCTGGTTTTCCCAATTTTTTTCAAAAGACCATGTTTTTGCCAATTTTTTTTTTAAACTGTATTTTTTTTCCAATTAACCCAGTTTAATACAGTTAAAAAAGAGTTTAATATAGTTAGATATCTTACAATCGAGATTCATCGAACTTTCCACGTCGCAAGCTGGATTCAAAGATGTTCAGAGCCTAGATGAGATGACTCTAAACTCTTAATGACCAACTTTACAAGGCTTGATAAAATATTTCAAACATAAAAATAAAAGTTCCAATGAGATTATACTTACAGGCACCCACGTACCGACAATAATTTCAGCCCCGGCAGCAGCAAGAGATTTTGCTATTGCCCAACCATAACCATTGTCATCAGCTACACCAGCAATAAATGCCCGCTTACCTAAACAGAAATCCCAATTGTAGCTAAATTTGCTGAACTGATTTAGAGAATTAAGCTAACCAGCATGGAAGGAGATGGTTGAACCCAAATTCCTATATTTTTATCTCTTAGTTTCAAAAGCAACTATTCAGGTCTTAGGTCTCTTCATTCAAAGCCAAAGTTCGAGCTCGCGTATAATGAGAATTCTAAGAAATAACTTCAATAATTAAACTCGTGGCATTTTAACAATCTAAACAAGACAATTACTAAAGGTTGCATTGATGTATGCGATCAAGTAGTGCATGAATAATGACTTACAAAAAGGTATTCAAGCAAGAATATAGAAAACAAAGAGTATCCCAACCTGTCTTCAATCTGCCAACAAATTTTTTGTTCAAAATACGAGAAACTTAAACTAACAGGGTAAAAATAAAGATGCTGAAGATAAAAACCATCAATATGCACAATAAATTTGTAACCTAACACTCAAACTAAGAAACACATGCATATTGATAGAACAAAATTTAAGCCAATAAAAGAAGCAACTAGAAAACTGAAGAGCTAACCTTTTAAATCAACCGGTAATCCAGAGACGGGTGTGTTTTCAGTAGATCCAGACATAGCTTTAGTTGCAATCTTCCCAAATTTTGTAGAAGATAAAGTGGTGGAATTCAGCCGAGAGTGTTTCAAAGAGGATATATTGTAGACACTTCTAAGTTTAGTCCATGGTATTACTTTTGAGTTGCCACTAAGAGCTGGTGTAACAACATCCTTGAAACCTCTTGGAGAAGAGAACTTGCAGTTTCTCAGTGTGACCATCTGAAGATTAGAGGCTGCTGTTGTCGACATCTTAAAGAAGATGGCTATCTATAAAATTGAAATTTCAAACAAAATCCATAACTCTGCAGATCAAAATAAGAATTGAATTCTCCATTGCAAAACACAGAGAACAAAACAATGCACAGAACTTAGCCAATTAAGCCGAAAAAGCAAGCGTAAGAACCATTCACTATCATCACACGGACATTTTACGTACATTTAACGAATGAAAGTGACTTGTAAGCACTCACTAAAGTAACAGAACAATGTACGAGAAACTCAACAGGACAAAGTATTGCAGATTCTGAAAACATTGAAGAACATGCATGATTCAATGAGATTACGATATTCACAAATTTCCAGAAAGATCTCAAACCCAACTCAAAACAAATGGAGAGAAACAGCATTACATTCATTTCTTACATTTCTCGAGACCGAGAGAGCGCGTGAGTGGAGATTGCAACAAAATCAATCGGCCCTTCGATGAAACGAGAAGAGTAGAAGAATCGATTGATTGGGGTTTGAAGAGTGATTAAGGGAAGCAAATGGGTGAAAGAGTGTCGATGAAAGCGATGAAGAAAAAGCTTCGAGAATGCCGAAAAGGGTTGTTGAAGAAGACGGCAGATTATGAATTTATGAATGAGAGAGAGAGAGAAAATTGATCGAAGAGTTGGATTACAGTTGGGAATGAGAATGAGGGCTGTAGGTGAAAATATGTGAAGAAACTAGAGAAGCCATTGTTGGTAGCTCAGCTACTTTCAGAAAATTTTTCTTTGGCCATTGGAGAAGAAGTCATTTGAGAGCCTAAAACTGTCCCTTGAAAACTAGTTTCAACTACCTGCGTTTCATTATAATATCTCTAAAGTATAAATTAATTAGAAAATTTGAAACATGACTTTATAATTTACCAAAAAATATAAAATGAATAAATACTACACATGAATTTATAATTATTGAAAAAATTGTAAATTCAATACTAATGAACTTGCGTTGATATAATGTACTAAATGAAACATAAATATTTACAGAATATTTCTATATTCCCTTCTTCCCCTCCCACTTGTTATGTTTGCTACAATTTTTTCAAGGCCATAAAAAAAAACTTGACCAACAAAAAAGAAAAAAAAAAAACAAAAAGAAAAAAAAAAAACTTTATATCCTCTAAACTCAAAATTTCACATCTTTTGATCTATGATTTTCAATCTGTCTTCCCGTTTAATTTATAAGGCTCGAGTGAATGTTGTGATTTTGGAAATTTAAAACAATTAATTTGAATTTTAGTTTTTCAAAAATAATTTCAAAACTTATTTGATTTAACCAAAAATTAAACTCAAATTATCTTTCTATATTGGAAGGATTCTTTTAAAAAAATCTAAATTTAGATTTCACAAAATATAATATAAAGTAATAAAATCTCGAAAGAAAACTAACAAAATATACCGTAGCCAACTTAAAAAAGAAATAGGAAAAAACTTTAAAAAACAAATATTTAGAGGATATTCTATATTCACTCACATTGTTGAAGATGGAGTAGGAACCTCTGTCTCCTCCCACCTGGTTGATGTTTGCTGCAATTTTTTTAATTTGTCATGCACTACCCCACTCTCATCCCTCAATTTGTCTTTGAAAAGCTCCACTCTCATCTCTCAATTTGTCTTAGGATAAAAAAAAAAACTGTAAACTCAAAATTTCACTCCTTGGTGGTTTAGACCACTATTTATAGGGTTCAAGTGAATCTTAGTGGTTATGATAATATTTCCAAATTAGAAATTTTGAAAATTTAAAACAATTAATTTGAGTTTTAGTTTTTAAAATTTAATTTCAAAACTTGATTTGATTTAACCGAAAATTAAACTCAATATTCTTTTTATTTTTGAAAAATAAAAAAATGATCTAAATTTAGATTTCACAAAATTTAATTTTAAAAATTCTATTTATCAATAACCACAAAAAACTAATTAGAATAAATAATTAAATAAATTTCAAAATAAAAAATCAATTAGAATAAATAATTAAATAAATGTTCAACTCGAATTAATATGAAAAATAATAATTAAATAAAAAATATTCAAAATTTCAATATCGAAAATCAATTAGAATTAATAATTAAATAAAAAAATCTTCCAATTTCCACAACCGAAAATCAATTAGAATTAAAAATTAAATAAAAAATGTTTAACTCAAATTATAATAAAAATGACAAATAATAATTAAAAAACCTTAAAAAGGTTTTTTTTATAAAAAAAAAAACGAAAACCTAAAAGTTTGGAATAACGTGGGAAGGATCTTAAAAACCAAAAACTTTTAAAGAATTAAATATAAATTTTGAGAACATATACTTTATCTTAAATAAATGAAAAAAAAGTTTTTTTTTTTTTTTTTTTTTTTTAAAAACCTAAAAATCAAGAATAACGTCGAAACTTAAAAATCAAAGATATTTAGAGAAATAAATATAAATTTTGAGAAAATATATTGGGAAAAATACACTTTTGGTCCCTGAGGTTTGGGTTAAGTTACACTTTGGTCCCTGAGTTTTCAAACTAAACAAAAATACCCCTGAGGTTTGAGATAAGGAGCAATTTGGTCCCCGCCGTCCAAATTGCCGTTAAATACTAACGGAATGCTGACGTGACACTATTATTTTAATTAAAAAATTAATTTTTAAAATTTTTAAATAAAAATATATTAAAATAATAAAAATATTATTATTTTATTAATTTTTTTAATTCTTTTTTCCCCACTTTCTTCTCCTTCTTTCTCTTCCCCTTTCTTCTCCAACTTCTTCTTCTCAAACTTCTTCGCCGGCAGCCGGCAATATTTTTTTTTTCTTCTTCTTCGGCCAGCATTACCTCCACATCTACGGCGAGCTCAACGGCGGCGGGCGACTTCTCCGGCGAGCAACCCAGTCCGCGGCGAGTGCAGTGAGTTTCCTGAGGCGGCGCGCGTTCTCTAGCATCGGTTCAGCGGGCGGTTTCGGGCGGCGTTTTTTTTCTCCTTCAGCAAGCAGCAAACGCGTTTCAAGCATGTGGGCTTCGCAGATCTGGCAACGTTGGCAGCGTTCGCGTCTCAGTCCGGCGGCAGTCGTGGAGAGAACGCTGAAGATCTGGAGCGTTTGCAACCCACAGAGAGAGACGAACGTTTTAGATTTGCAACCCGCAAACGTCCAACGTTTCAGATCTGCAACCCATAGAGAGAGAGACGAACGAGGAAGAGATCTGCGAGTTTCAGATCTGAAGCTTTCGGCACGAATAAAACCCATGTGAGTTTCAGATCTGCAGCTTCAGACAACTTGCAGCGGCGACCAACTCCAGTGGCGGCGTTTGAGGCGGAAAACATGGAGATCTGAAACGGCTGCCGGCGTGGAAGTCGCGCGCCGCCGAGGAGCTCGCCGGAGATGTGGAGGTAATGCTGGCAGAAGAAGAAAAAAAAAATCTTGCCGGCTGCGGCGTTTTTTTTTTTTACATTGAAAAAAGGAGGAAGAAGGAAAAGAAAAGGAGGGGAAGAAGATACCAAAAAAAAAAAAAAAAAAGTCGCCGCCTGCCACGGCCGGCGGCGAGCGGTGGCCACCTGCTGCCGGCCGCCGGAGATATGAAGAAGAAGAAGAAAAAGGAAGAAGATGGAAAAGAAAGAAGATGGAGAAGAAGAATAAGAGAGAAGGAGTAAGAATTTAAAAATAATAATATTTTTATTATTTTTTATTTATTTTTATTTTAAAATTTAAAAAATAATTTTTTTTATTAAAATAATAGTGCCACGTCAGCAACCATTAGGATTTAACAGAAAAATTGACGGCAGGGACTAGCTCCTTATCTCAAACCTTAGGGGTATTTTTGTTGAGTTTGAAAACTCAGGGACCAAAGTGTAACTTAACCCAAACCTCAGGGACCAAAAGTGTATTTTTCCCAAATATATTTTATCTTATCTTCAATTTTTCAAAGTTAAAAAATGGATTTTTTTAATAAATACGTATGTGGATCTTTAACTAATTAAATATTAAATAATTAAGTAGGAAGGACAAATGAGGAATTTGAAGATTAAAAAGGGGCTAAAAAGGAAATCAAAATAAAAATGACAAATAATAATTAAAAAACCTAAAATTAAAAAAAAAAGGATTTTTTTTAATAAAAAAACGAAAACCTAAAAGTTTGGAATAACGCGGGAAGGATCTTTTTTTTTTTTTTTTTGAGTACATCAACATTTGGGGGTGGGGGGATTCGAACCTCTGACCTCATGGTCGAGGATACATGCCAATTACCGCTGAGCTAAGCTCGCTTTGGCACGCGGGAAGGATCTTAAAAACCAAAGACTTTTAAAGAATTAAATATAATTAAAAAATAATAATTAAATATAAATTTTGAGAAAATATATTTTATCTTAAATAAATGAAAAAATAGATTTTTTTTTTAAAAAAAGAAAACCTAAAAATCAAGAATAACGTCGGACGAATCTTAAAAATCAAAGATCTTTAGAGAAATAAATATAAATTTTGAGAAAATATATTTTATCTTATCTTCAATTTTTCAAAGTTAAAAAATATATATATATTTTAATAAATACGTATGTGGATCTTTAACTAATTAAATATTAAATAATTGAGTAGAAAGGACAAATGAGGCATTTGAAGATTAAAAAGGGGTAAAAAGGAAATCAAAAGTTTCTCCAAACGTCATTTGTATATACTAGGTTTTTACCACGTGCGTTGCACGTTTAATAATTTTAGTAAAATATTATAAAGTAAAATTAATTTAGAACTTAGTTCTATACATTTTTATATTAGTTTTATTTTTTATACTTCCATGATGGTTTTTTTTTTCTAATCTAACTAAGAATTATGAAATTTATGGTTAGACATAAAAACTCGGGAGAACAATGCACAATTTATGAAGGGAATTTAGAATCAAATTACATATTCAAACTTTCCTATAATTGAAAGAGAAGTTTTCATTTTCGTGAAGACAACATTATTAGATTCCAAATAGTGGTTGCAAAATAAGACTTGGCTAAGATGAAATACAACCTCTTACCTATAGCATGACGTTTCAAAAGTTGAGAGGATCTCATTCACATGTATAAGATAATCTATCAAATATTATCATATTTAGAGTTATTAGCTCATGTCGCATGCATTTAAAGCATAATAAGTAGATTACCTTTTATCATTGTTTTGAAATTTAAAGGGGTACCTTTTTTAGAAATTGAAAATGATGAAATTTATTTAAATAAATAGACAAATAAATAATCTAGAATAAATTTAAATTGCAAAAATTCAAATTCAAATTAGGCACAGTATATTCAAATCAAATTAGGGGTAGACAAGAAAAAAAATTAAAAAAAAAAATAGAATATCAAATATCTATAAATATTTGAGAATCATGGCAAGTGATAATATCAATAAAGTTTAATGTTTTTTTTTTTAAACAACTAATTGATTTTAAAATTACAAAATTATTTTTTAAAAAAGTTAATTTGAAAACAACCTTATATAAAGTTATTTGAAAATCATTGTCTCATGATAATTTCAATAAAATTTAAATGAAAACTGGTCTTTTTTTAACAAAGAAAAAAGAAAAATTCCATTAAAATTACCAAAATATTTTTAAAATATGTAATTTAAAAACAATCATGAATAATTCAAAACCAAAATAATTTTTCACTGTGTGCACAAAAAATCTTAATTTATTCCCAACACATGAAGTTTTGTTTTTATATCAATAAATTAAAATAAATGACAATTAAAAAAAAAATTATATTTGAAAATTTGCAACTTGTTAATCATGATATATTATTCCAGAAAAATTAAATTTTAAAATAACAACAATAAAATAGTAAATATCTGTAAATATTTGAGAAGCATCATGTACTAATAATTTAAATTGATCTTAAAAAAAAAAAAGAAATCAATTTTCTAAATACTAATTTTTTTTTTTAAATGTAATTTTAAAACAACCGTGAAGAATCCAAAACCAATTTTTTTTCCCATTAGACAACAAATCTTGATTAATACAAAACACATGAAATTTTGTTTTTATATTAATAAATTTAAATCAACTGCTATTCAAAAATATTATATCCAAAAAATTGGTAGTTTGTTAACTATAATATGATATTCGAGAATCACCGTCTAATTAAATTAAAAAAAAAAATCAAATTCAAATTCAAATTGTTCCCAGTATATTCAAGCTAAAATAGTTGTAAGGAAAACAAATAAAATAAAATAAAATAACAAAAACAATAGAATAACAAATATTAAAACATTTTCTTAAAAAATATTTGAAAATCACGTAGGATATTTTTAAGAGAGTTTTAATGAAAGTTGATATTTTTTAAAAAAAGAAAATCGATTTTAAACTTATTAAACAGTTTTTTTAAAAAAAAATAATTAAAAAACAACCATATAAAAATATGGTTTGAGAATCATGGTGTAGGATATTAAGAGGGTTTTAATGAAAGCTGATATTTTTTAAAAAAAAGAAAATCGATTTTAAACTTATTAAACAGTTTTTTTTAAAAAAAAATAAATAATTAAAAAACAACCATATAAAAATATCATTTGAGAATCATGGTGTAGTGATAATTTCAAAAAAAATTTAACTGAAATTGATTATTAAAAAAAAAAAAGAAAATCGATTTTCTAATTACCAAATTACTTTTAAAAAATGTAACTGAAAAACAAAGAATCTAAAACCAAATGAATTCTTCTAGTACATAAAAAACTTTTTTTATTGGTTTTTTAGTTCCAATATACAAAAAACTCGATATCATGGTGTAATGATAATTTTAATAAAATTTTAATGGAAATTGATATTTTTTTTAAACACAAAAAACTTGATATCATTGTATATTGATAATTTCAATAAAATTTAAATTCAAATTGATCTTTTAAAAAAATCGTTTCTCTAATTACTAAATTATTTTTAAAAAATGTAATTTAAAAACAACCATAAAAAATCTATAACCAAAAGAATTTTTCCCAACACATAAAATATCTAGATATTGTGTAGTGATAATTCCAATAGAATTTTAATTCATATTGATCGTAAAAAAAATCAATTTTCTAATTACTAAATTACTTTTTAAAAATTTAATTTAATAATTTTAAGAATTCAAAGTCAAAAGAATTCTTCCCAGTACACAAAATAATAATAATAATAATAATAATAATAATAATAATTACCAATACATGAAGTTTGTTCTTATATTAATAAATTTAAAAAAGTGTCTATAAAAATATTATATTCAAAAACTGGGTTAATCATAAAAATTGAAAAAAAATTCTTTATTTTTCATCGTGAAAAAATGACTAAATTTCTTCATTAGTTTCTAGACATTTTTTTTTTTAAAAAAAAGTGCCAACCCTACAAACTCAAGTCCTCATGGACTCTCATTATGACATTCACAACATAGATTACATTTATATTTTAATAAATAACTATTAAAAGTCAAACTAAAAAAAATAGCTTAAATATAAACGAACAATTGGAAGAAATTGGAAGAGATAAGTAATTTTAGACCTGAAAAATAAATTTGGAGGGGAAAAAGAAATTAAAGTCAGTCTATAACATAAAATTTTGAGAATGACTTTCTTCTAATTAAATTGACAAAATTAAACAAAAATTGAACAAATATTGTATATTGGTTTTTTAAATTTTGTAGGAATTATAGATTTTTTTTTTTATATTTATTAATTATTTATTATAGATAATTACTAAAACCATTAGTTTGTTTTTTTTTTTTTCTTATTTTTTTTATAGAAAAAATATTTTTTCTAGATTTCATATTGGTTTTTTAATTTTTTTTTACAGATTAGAGACTTTTTAATTTTTGTATCTTTTTATTTTTTTAATTAAAATAATCAGATTTTAACTAAAGTAATTATCTTAAGTTTACAGGAGTATTTTAGTCTAAAAATGTTTTTCACGGATCCTTGCTTTTTAATATATTATAGATATAAATATAAATAAATTATAGATTATAGATTATAGATTATAGATTTGTTTAGAATATAATGTTGATGTTGTAAAGATAGTTAGAATTGGTTGAGACATTATATACGCTTAGCTCATCTAAGTATATATAGTCTACTAAGACTTTAGGGGCTGTTTGGTGCGCCGGAATTTGATTGAAATGGAATGGAATGTGATTCCCATGGGAATATTTTGCTGGAATCATGATTCTTATGCCTGTGTTTGGTGCATTTGATTTGGGTTGGAATTAATGGAGAGAGAAATAGTGGGACCCACCAAAATTATAAGGAAAATAGAAAAAGAAATGGTGGGTCCCATCAAAATTGTGAAGAAAAATGGAGAGAGAAATAGTGGGACCCACCAAAATGTGGTTAAAATAGAAAAAGAAATGGTAGGTCCCATCAAAATTATGAAGAAAAATGGAGAGAGAAATAGTGGGACCCACAAAAATGTGGGAATGGATTAGAATCCACATGCCCACCATTTCATTCCAAACCCACACTATTCCAGGCCAACCAAACATGGGCATCTCTTTCCAATCCATTCCAAACCCGTGGGCCAAACGACCCCTAGAAGTTCGAATCTTTCATTCATGTATTATAAAAAAAAAGGGGAAAAAATCAATTTTGACCCCTGAATTTAGCATATTGTATCAATTTTAACCCTAAACTTTCAATTTCATTAAATTGAAACCCAAACTCAACAAACTGTATCAATTTGAACCTCAAACTTGCATAAATGTTGCAATGTAGACCTTTGGTCAACTTTTCATTTGAATTTCTATTAAAACATGTAATCGACAATTTCTTTTTTTTTTTTTTTCAATTCACATCGCACATGAGTGTTAGTGTTTTGTAAGAAATTTGTTGGAAAAACTCTTTATGAGAAGAAATCAAATATTCTAGACTATTCTTCTCATTATTATAAAAAAAAAAAAAATCATAAAGTTATTGACTACAAGAAAAATCCAGCAAATATGAGAAATAAAAAACTCGAAATTTCTTTATTTTCGTTTCCTACATTTGTACATTCTTTTGATTAGCAAGAAAAAAAAACAGTAAAAGAGAAAAAAAAAAATCCCACAAAGTTCTTAGCAACAAAAAAAAAACCAACAAATATTTGAAGATAAAAAACCTTTGCTTGCATAATCTTAGATAGCAGCAACAAAATCTCTAACAGAGTTTTCAACAACAAGAAAAAGTCATCTAAAATTAAGTTTCTCCTATATTTGATTTATAAGAAACCAATCCTGGTGCAATGTGAATTAAGGAAAAAAAATGAAAGAAATAATCAATTACGCATGGTGGTTCAAACGAAAAGTTAACCAAAGGTGTAAATTGTAACACTTATGCAAGTTTGGGGCTAAAATCAATACAATCTGATAAGTTTGAGGTTCAATTTGATGAAATTAAAAGTTCAAGGTTAAAATTGATACAACTTGTTAAGTTGGTTCAAACTTAATACAACCTCCAAAGTTTAAGGTTAAAAATGATTTTTTCCCTAAAAAAAAGTTGAAAACAGTATATATTTATTTAATTTGTCATGAAGTTTAAATATTTGAATTTCTATCCCACATTACCAAAATAATGATTTAGTCTGTCTAATTTAAAATTTGTAACAATTTAATTCTTACGGGGAAAGATTCCATCAAGTTGACCTATCAATGTAAAAGTTTTATTCCAGGTAGAATATAAACACATTTTTTTTCTACTTGCCATTTTTTTTTTTTTTAATTAGTTTCGATAGAAGTCATGTTATATCTTAACAAGATTTTATATGGTAAAAATTAAATAGTTACAATTTTTAAAGACACTTTTTTTTTTTTGAAAAGGTTTTTAAAGACACTTAATTGTACCATGTTAGACTTTAACCCAAATTAAATCAACAAAATTCAAAGTAAAAAAGATGAGTCTATAAAGTCAAACAATATCTATTAATAGTTAAATCTAAACTACCCTATAATATCTTGAGATAAAAATATGAATACTATAATATATCTTAGGGAAAAATACACTTTTGGTCCCTGAGGTTTGGGTTAAGTGACACTTGTCCCTGAGTTTTCAAACTCAACAAAAATACCCGCACTTTGGTCCCTGCCATCAATTTTTCTGTTAACTCCTAATGGTTGCTGATGTGGCACTATTATTTTAATAAAAACTTATTTTTTATTTTATTTTTTTAAAATAAAATATTAATATTTTATTATTTTTTTTATTCTTTCTCCATTTCTCTTTCTTCATCTTCTCCATCTCCTTCATCTTCTTTCTTCTTCTTCTTCCTAACTCCGGCGACCACCGCCCGCCGCCGCCGCAGTCGGTCGCCGGCAACTGTTTTTTTTTTTCTTTCTCTTTTCTTCTTCCTCTTTTCTTCTTCTCTCTTACCCCATTTTTCTTCTTTTCTTTCAAAAAAACAGTGGAAAGATGGGAAGAAGAAGAAAAAGAAGAGAAGAAGAAAGAAAGAAAAAAAAAAAAGTCGCCGGCGGCCGCCGGAGATAGGAAGAAGAAGAAGAAGAAAGATGATGAAGAGGAAGAAGAAGAAGACAGAAGATGACGAAGAGGAAGAAGAAGAAGAAGGAAGATGAAGGAGATGGAGAAGATGGAGAAAAAGAAGAAGAAGAAAGAGAAAGGAAGAAGAAAAAAATATATTAATATTTTAATATTTTTATTTAAAAAATAAAAAAATAATTTTTTTTATTAAAATAATAGTATCACGTTAGCAACCGTTAAAATTTAACAGAAAAGTTGACGGCAGGGACCAAAGTGCTCCTTATCTCAAACCTCAGAGGTATTTTTGTTGAGTTTGAAAACTCAGGGACAAAAGTGTCACTTAACCCAAACCTCAGGGACCAAAAGAGTATTTTTTCCTATATCTTAACAACATAAATTCAGCAAGTATTCAAATTTAAAATTAATAAAATAAGTGAAATTTGAAACAAATGTTGCTGTAGCGTTAAAAAAAATTAAGTTTACAAAAAGAAAAATTATGCAGTAAACAAATCATGCAAATACAGTGTAGTAAACAACTTATGCAAATACAGTGTATGCAATAAACTAACCTATTAGATAACATGCATATAATTACTATGGTAAACATCAAATCATCCACAAAAATGAAAGAAATCATTACTCACTATTTCCCTCAACTTAATTCGAAAATTAGGATTTAGTATTCACTTTGTTTTTAAAAAATTTTATGAAACCTTTGAGATTCTTCCCATTTTCTTGAGTTTTTGCGGTCTTTCCCATTATCATCTTCTTCCTATAATTACAAAAGAAATTCTTCAGAAAACTCCAATTTTCTTTGACTTGGGCACCTTTCTCCATTCTAATCTTCTTCTAAAAACTTTCATTCGGAAACCATTGAAGATCTCGAAAAAAAATGAAAAATACATTATGTTGGAAAGGAGGATACGAGGAGGAAAATAATGAGATAAATAAATACAACATACCTATGTTTCAAGATTGATATCCCTTTTAACAATGAGTTGTTAGAACGATGATTTCTGGGTTGAGGGAGAAGACTATGATTTCTGGATTGTTAGAACCATGAAGATGTTGAGTTGGAAAATAAAGATGCCAATTTGGATAATGAATATGCTTGATTTGAGGATTAAAAATGAAAAATCTTAATACAGGTTTATCTTTAAAACATAGTAAGATATAACAAACCAACTATATTTTGTAAATCAAGGAATTGAATGATTCTTTTTATAAAAAAAAAAAGAGGTTTAATTCTACCATGAAATCAGGGATGAGAGGGGTATAATTGGAAGAATAGTTCATGACAAAGTAAGTTAAAAAAACGATTTAACCATTTTTCATTGAAAAAATTTGTTTGGCCATTTTTCAAAAATACAGTGTGTATCGGGCCAGATTTCAAATGGGAAGAGAGAGAGGAGTGATCCTGTAACTATGACTCATGGGATTGGAGGTTACCGATTTTTTATCAGATACGAGCTACACAAATATAGGGTGAGACATGAGAAATGACTTAAGGGTAAAAATGGAAGATTGAATTGCACGAAAATAGGTTAAAAATAACTGTTGACCATTTTTCATTAAAAAATTCCAGTTTGGCCATTTTTCAAAACAACACTATAATTTTGACAATTTGTAAGGATTTCCCTTATATAGTTTGGAGTTAGAAAGTCTATGTTTGGGAAGTTGACTTGTGAAGTCTGAGTTATTAAGTTTGGAGTTTTGAAGTATGTGTTTGAGGTGTAAAGTTGTGAAGTCTAGTTTATGCCGACAGTTTTTAAATACAAATTTTTAACTTCAATTAATAGAGATATTTTTCCATCCCTCGTAAAATAAAGAGTTTAGAGTTAATTAGTTTAACGTTAATGTGAGTGGTTAAATTGATATAAGTAAAAGTACTAAATTAATATACAAAAGAATGTGATGTTTATCATTAAAAAGTGGATTGTATTTGAATCTTGAAATAAAAATTTTAAGTTAATAACATTGCAAAGTCCTTATTTATCATCATTAATTTTCAAGTTAGGACATCCGAAAGAACATTCACTTGACCCTAAAGTGTCTGTTGCTTCCCACGCCAAATTTAATAAAGTTGTTGACGAATTTAACAAGGCCGTTGAATTCTAGCACTAGATATCAAGCCAATATGATTTATCCATTCATCACAACTCGTTTATGCATGTTACGGTTAGATTACCATGAGTAACATTTTGCGAAGTTCACCAAAGTTCTAAGGTTTCATTGTCAAAAAAAAAAAAAAAAAAAAAAAAGTTCTAAGGTTTCAAATGTGAGATTTATACCAATTCATCAATTACCATTTGAGATTTAATTTTACTACCATTTCAAAGATTATTGATTTGATCCGTACTCTTACCATTGTTGAACTCAAAAAATTAAATTTATGTTATCTAGTTAAATTTCTCTAATTTGATGCAACTTTTTTTTTTTTTTTTTAGGATTTAATAAGTCTTCAAACTTTTGATTTGACGTCTAACCATTATTGAACTTGTGTTTACTAAATATTTGAACTTTCAATTTTATATTTAAAAATTAGGAAGAAGGAACAAAAATTTTACGATTAATTTTTTAAACGTTATTTAATTTTGAATTTAAAAGTTAGAGACAACAAAGGAAAATTTTGCACTTCACTTTTCTTTTCTTTTCTTTTTTTTTTTTGACAATATGTGGGGAGGGGGATTTGAACCACATACCTTGTGGTTATCAATACAACTTTATGCCAATTGAGCTAAGTTCTTGTTTCAATTGGCATAAAGTTGTACTGATAACCACAAGGTCTGTGGTTCGAATCTCCCTCCCCACATATTGTCAAAAAAAAAAAAAAAAAAAATTGAGCTAAGCTCTTGTTGGGATAAAGTTGGAAAATTTTGCACTTCACTTTTCAACATTGTATGTATATGTATATGTGTGTATGTATTTATGTATGTATATATAGATGAAAATTCCAACTTACAATTTAAGATTAAATGCCTTAACTACTAGAATCAAAATTGATAAATTTAGAAAAATGTGCTTACGTATTGCATTATATTAGCGTATTTATATTTCATTTCATAAATATAGAAATTTTACTACATACTAAATTTAACGTATTTTAAAAAATATTTAAAATTTTTCCTTTTCTTTTCCAAATATAGCATAAATTATAATATATTGTTGTAGTTTATATTATATTTAATTCGAACTCCCGTTGGATCCGCTTTGATTTTATATACATTTGTGGTTATCAGTACAAAATTATGTCAGTTGAACTAAGCTCTTGTTGGCATATACATAGGTAAATATTTTTAACAAATAGGAACATCTTTCTAATATTTTTGAGTTGGTGAAAATCAACTAGGTTAGTCAAAGCTACTAATTATCACTTTTAAGTCCAAAATTTTCCTTTGTTGTCCAAACAACTTATATGAAATCTAAAGAGTTGAAATACAAAGAATTTTATCATTTCATTCTCCAATAAGTTAAAACATCTTTTCTTTAATTAATATTAAAATTATAATATATATGAAATCAAAAGTCAATATTCATCTTATCTTACTTCTTACTTCTTATCTTACTATCTTAACAACTGGTTAATCATTTTTGGACCATTTTATCCCTTTGTCGAATCTTAAATTTACAAAATATGTCACTAATCTTAAAAAAAAGGACAATATTATCTTTTGTTTTTAAGATAATGTCGAAATTGTTCTTATTAAATTGATTAAGGGATACTTAAAACAAATCTACTCATCACCGTACTAATAGGTTTTTAATTTATTTATTATATATTTATTATTATTTAGTATTATTTAATAAAAAATTTAATATTAACATTAACTATTTAATTTTCTTTTCACATTCTCACCTTCATACATAACCTATAAGTATTTAAGAGAAGAAGATGTTAAAATAGGAAAAGTTCTATCTCTTTATTTTTTTACATTAATTTCTAAAATTCATGATTGTGTCTTTAAATATATTTAATGATGAGACTTGAAAGGTTTTGTAACTTTTATCTCCTACAACTATATAAAGAACCATCTTCAATTTTTTTTATACAAACATTTGAGCATTCTCTTCTACCTAGGTTTTGTTTTGTTTTTATTTTTTTTTTCTTTTATTCATTGGCTTGTTTTGCCCTATAATTTTTATTAAATTGCTTAATATATAACATTTTTCTTTAGCTTTGCTTTTGTGTTGCAATGCTAATATTGTGTAATTGAAGAGAAGACTTGAATATATGCAAATAGGGAAGCTTGAAAATGATATAATTATAATGTCAATTGTGGTCATAAGATTTCTATTTAGTATAATCTGAAAAACTAACAATTAATACAAAATTTTTAATATATATTATATCTCATTAAATACATAAAAATTGATTTAGGTTATTACAAGTTTGTCAATTTATTCTTAAAAATGAATTATAAAACTTATGAATTTATCATTAACCATATAATAGAAATTTAAAAGCTAAGTTTGCAAATTTGAATAATTTTGAACTCCTACAACTATTTAAAGAACTATTTCCTCTATTTTTTACACAATATTTATTGTCTCTCTATGTTCTAAAAAATTGTTGATTGAAAATTATATATTAATTTATAATTCATTTATTTTATTGTATGTTTATATATATATATATATATATATATATATGATAGAATGAAAAGAAAATACTATATATATATATATGATAGAATGAAAAGAAAATACTATAAACATTATAAAAGAAAATAACACATGTCCATTATAACATAATTGGAAATACCACATTCATTTCAAGTATTTTAAAAGGTTTTAACTTTACCTTCTAATTAAAATTATTAATTGCAATGACATTCATATAAATGAATATTAAAATATTATCAACTAGATCAACATTACATGAATCCATATTTTCGTACACTTAAATTGATTCATTGATGATAGAGTCAATTAAAACTAATAAGAGTGTGTTTGGTTTAACTTTTCAAGTGTTTAATTTTGAAAATAAATCATTTTGAAAAAATTTCTAGTGTTTGACAACCACTAAAAATGACTTATTATAAAATGAGATTGATAAATAAACCATTTTGAGAGAAACACTTGAAACCAACTTTTTAAAAAAGACTTCTTAAATAAACAATAACTTGTGTATAAAAACATTTGTGAGGAGATGGAACCAAACATATGAGTGTTTAAATTCTAAACAATTTTTACACAAAATGTTTTTTAAAAAATACATTTTTGAAAAACATTTAAATTAAAATGTATTCCAAACGGACCCTAAATTAAATTACATAGTCAAAATTGACACATGATTACATTAGTAAAAAAATATAACTTCATATTAAAATTCAAAGTATAGAAACCAACCCATTAAATTCTATGACATCAAGAAAATCCCTTAAAATTGTCAATACAATATTTGAGTTCTCTCTCGAACTATTATTAATGGATGAAATACAAGGTAAAGATAACAACTTCAGTGCTCCTCAAAAAAAAAAAAAAAAAAAAAAAAACTTCAGTGAGACAGTCTTTTGGGCTGAAACAAAATCAAATCACGCAAGGCTCATAATAGTCGAGATCATATCATCCTAGAAATTAAAAAAAAGTCAATTATGATTTAATTAAGGCTAATTGAGGGGAAAATACTAAAGAATGAGGAAATATTTTTTTAAGAAATAAATTGTTTTTTGTGCTTGATATAAAGTACCAACGAAATAGAGATCTTAAATAAGGAAGGAGTTTCATTTTTTTTTTCTTCATTTTATATTTTTTTTGAGTTCAACAACATGTGAAGTGGAGAGATTCGAACCTTTGAGCTCGTTACCGAGATAATATATGCCTTAATCAATTCAAATATATTGAGGTTGACATTCTTTCATAATTGATTGGATAGGTTCTTGTAAACGTTCCCATTTCATAATTTGTTAATATTAATATATTACCTTGTATTTCATCCATTAATAATAGTTCGAGAGAGATGAATAAAGACTTGACGCAAAACTGGAAGTGACATTCATATAAATTTTGTACACTTAAAATTGAATTTATAACAATTCTCTTCTGGATCAAAGGACTACCAAGTCTCTCCTCTAATAACCATCAATTTATCGAGTAAGCACATGGAGAGTTTGCTTTCATCCAAGTAGTCTTTTTTCCTCAACAGCACATTACTTGTCTCGATAAAGTTTAACCACAAATTACATCATGGGATAATTGATGTCCACAATGTTTTAACACATCCCCAATAATCCTCTCTTCAGACAACGAAGATCCAAAACATGTTGCCAATTTAACATAACATTATCCGTATTCTATTGTTGAGATAAACAAGGCTCATTACTTTTGTCCAACATCCGAGAATTCATCCACAATTCCATTTAAAGCATCTCTCAAGCACACCAATCTTTTGTTTAAGACCCAATGGATTTCCAATCCGACTAAATAGAGAGCAGGTCACTGATACCACTTGTTAAGACAATATATATACCTCTCCAAACCCCGTAATCTATGAAATCGTTGTCCTCACTTATCTTCTTTACTTCAAATGTCACATTTTTGTTCAAATCATCCATAGCAAAGGCATCAAAAGGAAAATTGAATGTCCATCCATGATCTATATCTTTAAAACACTAATATGAACCCTAATTTCATTCAATCAATATGTACTCCAAAAAGTCTTACTCGCTTTTCCCCAACATTTTCATCATTAGGGTTCTTCAATTCACTGTTCAAAATCTCCTTCTTCTTCTTCTTCTCACAATCTTTCTCCCGATCAAGCCCTAATTCCCTCTGCAACTTCTCATTCTTCATACTCTCTTTCTCCGCCGCTAAGCAACTACTCTCGCTCTGATCATCTTCCGTTTTCTTGTAGATCACGTCGATGAAGTTCAATGTTCCGCCATTTTCGTCTCTTCTGCAGCTCTCGTATGTGTAAAACGTGATGATGTCGTTCGCCTTCAGTTTCTTCTCCTTCACGAATCGATTCCAGCCTCTGGTGAAGACGAAGCTCTGGCTGCTTCTCCAGTAACAGTATCGGAACTTCCATGTCTTCATCGACGTATCGTAGAAGACAATTTCGATGTCGTCGCCATTCTCCTCTGCGCTGTCGCTGATGTATGGAAAGTGTTTCACTGCGTATTTTTTAGGGATTACGAGTCGATTGAGCTTGCCGACGTCACTCGGTGTTAATTCCTTTTGGAACAGATGGCTGCAAGAGAAATGGCCATCGCCGTCGGCATTGTCGAAATTTTGGGGGTTCTGTGAGTTCGAGTCGCAAATTTGAGATTTCGTTCGTAAATAGGCGGAAAATTTCGAGGAATACGATCCATCTTTAATCATGCTCAAAACAGCGTCTGTGGAGAATTTGATTTGAAAATTTGGCTCCTCGATTGACCGGCGAGTCCAGGGAAAATTCCGGTGGGAATCTCTGGTTCGAAGCTTGATAGCGGCGCTGTCGTAAGCCATGGCGGCGTCTTTCTCCGACTTGAAGGTGCCTAGCCAGATCCTCTGGTGGTTCGCGTAGATCTGCGCTCCCCAACGGCCGTTCTGTTGCGGCACAACGCCTTTGAATTTTCCGACGGCGGCGACATCGTTAAGATCGTGGTCCAATCTCGGCCGCTTGGCAGCAGGTATGGCGTAATCTGAAAAATTAGAATCTGAAACTTCGTCTGTGAGGAGAGGGGTCTTGTTGAGGGAAAGGAAGCTGGAGGAAGCTTCGTCTTCCATGGTGTGGATGAGATGGGGAAATGGGGAGGAGGGGAATTGGGATTAAAGAAGAGGAAGAAGAAGCCATTGTTGAAGTTAAGTTGCAGTTGCAGGGAAGAGGAAAAACTAGTTGGCAATGGTGAGAGAAATTTTTGATTCTGTTGAAACAAGGTTCAAATTGATGGGTGTTGTAGGACTTTTGGAAGGTGGAGAGTTTTCATAAACTAAACAGTATTTGGTTACTTTTGAAACAAATTAAACTAGAAATCATTACAAGACAACACTAGTTTGTAAAAGCAAATGAAGTTGGGATGGATAACACATTTTCCTTTTGTGTCTTGGATTTCTACCCAAATTCTCTCTTAATTTAGTATGTAATTTTAGTACTCAAAACCAATTGAGTTGTGTGCTGTTTAGCTGGCTATAAACTACAAGAAATCATCCAACTGTAAATGTTTTTGTTTGCAAACTGAACTCTCTCTCTCTCTTTCTCTCTCACAGATTTGGGTTCTGGTTAAATTATAATTTTGGGCTAGTTCAACAAATATGGTATAGAAGATCTATATTCAAGTTTAGAGAAGATAGGGATATTTGCCTTATCCATCAATCTATGCAATTTGTAGTCTTCAAGGATATATATATTTTTTTTACATGTGGGAGAATTCGAACCATTTAGCTCTGGTTCATTAATACAAGTTGTATGTCATTTGAGCTATACTTACGTTGGCGAGTTAGAGATATCTTAATCACTTAAATGTTTAGATTACAAAAATTTGAATGAATTATTTGTAAATGGTGGTAACGGGCCATTTTGGCTGCTACCGGTATGTAGGGATTTCTCTATATACCACCATTGAAATCTTGACAACTATAAGATATAAAAAAGTTTTCTCATTTTTTTCTTCCTCTTTCTTAGTAGTCAAGTTTTGTTCTTTATTGGACAGAACTCCCACACCAAAATCAAAATCATTAAAAAATATATTTTTTTAGATATGGAAAGCAAACAAGTTCATAGTTAAAATTAATTTTTTTTAGTTTAAAAAAATAAATAAATAATTTTTTTAATCTTTTTTTTTTTTTTTTTTTTGAGGAAATAATTTTTTTTAATCTTAACAGTGCACCTGCGTTTCCTCTTAATTTAGTATATTATTTACACTAACTAATGGAGTTATTTTATAAAAAAAAAACGGTTGATAAAATTAATAGGTTTGTGTATGTGTGTGTTTCAGAAAAACCCAAGTGTGTATATATATATTTATATGCAAATGTACTCTCTCAACAAAATAATAATAATTTTTTTATGTAAAACAAAATAATAATAATTTGAATTAAAAAAAACAAAATAATAATTTTGGGACTATAGTACATACAATTTAGTTTATTTCTTTTTTTTTTTTTAATAATTTTTAAATATTGCACTGGAGCTAAACGTACAACAAAGCAAGTAGATTAGATATTTTAATTATCAAACGTCTTTTTATTGCAATTGAAGAGTAACAAAAAAATAAAACTAAAATAGAAAAAAAAAAGAGTAACAAAAAAAATAATAATAAAAAGTAACAAAAATTCAACATGGGCAAATTGTTTGTAAATGGTGGCAGATGAATTTTTATAACGTGTGATTTTATTTTAGTGAGATGTGGTTCTTTTACTTTTATTTTTTTTACGACAATAATATTTAGAGCGGATGGATTTCTTTTGACCTCTTGGTCAACGATACATATTAATTACCGTTGAATTATACTCATTTGACAATAAAAATCAAAGTATATTAGATACTAAACTCAGTAAACATTTGTTGCCTAGTAAATGTCTTTTTATTGCAATTAAAGAGTAACACAAAATCTCAACATGGGTAAAGTATTTGTAGATGCAAATGAATTTGGTTAAATTACAATTTTGATCCCTATGATTTAGAGAAAGTTAGAATGTAGTCCCTATAGTTAATAAAATCTCCATTAATAATTGGGTACTAAATTCGTTAGAATTTTGTTACTATCCTACCACGTACTCAATAACCCGTGAGTGGCGTCTGACGACCATGTATTCAATAATCTATTAGTGATTTCGAACTATCTTGACTATTTAATGAGATTTTATCAAACTTTGAGGGCAGAATTCTAATTTTAAGTGATTGGCCAGGAATCACTTAAAGTAATTTTGGATGCTTCCAAAATCACTTACTCTCCATTGAGAAACATGATATCATTGAAAGAAAAGTGATTTTGAACATATCAAAAGTGATTTTGACCATTCAAAAATCACTTTCAAACATGTTCTAATATATATATATATATATATATATAATTATTTAGTTAATACTATTCTAAAATCACTAGTTAAGACATGTGTCCTCGATTAGGTTAGAGATTCAAATTTTTATGGTTTTGACATAAAATCACCCAATCTAATTCACTATTTTACCTTCAAATTAAATGTTCAAACTTATTTTTTTCGGAAACCTATTTAAATTAAATTTAATATACAATGTGATTCCCCATAGCTTCAAGAAAAAAAAAAAAAAAGAAGTCAAATGTTCATTATGAAGATGCAAAAAGTGGGGAAATTTCAACAGAGTCCTATTAATTTGGATCTCATTAACAGCCATTTATCAACATTATAAATTTTTCCAATCACTCTCTTTCTCTCTCAACAAAAACAAAAAAACAAAAAAAGGTCACTCTACTTCATTTTTCTTTTCTAAAAGTCAGCCATTAGAGCTCACACCATAGAGCTTTCATTTTTCTGATCAATATTCAAATAATCAGATGTTGAAGACAAGTGTTGAAGAGAAATTTCTTCCAAGGAGACTTTGTTAGAGACATTATATCATTCTTATTATTAAAGTGAACATCGAGTTGAGTTTGATATAAACTATCATTCCCTTACCATAAATGACAAAAGGTTTTGATGGTTCTTTTCGTTTTTGGGCAAATCGAAGGCTGATTTCTCAATCTGGATTACCTCTTTTTCGTGTCGGATCTTCACCGTCGCCGGAGTCATCGTCTCTCATTAACATTCCGGAACAAGTCACCCTTGCCCTAATCAAGTTTCGCAAAAAGGTCAAGATCCAGAGTTTTGCCTTTTCTCTCAGCTCGACTTCAAACATGTTTGGAAATGATTATAATCTTTTTTGTCATATTGAAAATCACTCCAAAACGTGCATTTGATTAATCATTCAAAATAATTTCAATGTTTTGCTTTACACTTTTAAATGTGATTTAAAAACTATTCGACCCGGTTTTATCTACTATTTCGGATTTGATTTATTTTTATTTTATTTTATTTTTTCTTTTGCAGAGCTTAAAATGGATTCTGGGAGAGAGATTGGGGTGAAGGTTAGAAATTTTAATTTGAAGATAATTTGAATGTTTTATTGATTTATGAAGGTTTTTTTTTTTTTTTTGAAAAAAAAAAAGTTGATTTAGTTGTTTGTGTTATTAATATTTATAGATTGCTGAAGTAGCTAGCTTGACAGAAGCAGAAGCTGTGAATGAAAATGAAAACACAAAAACTGTTTCAAAGTATAAGGAGAGACCCACTGTTTCCAAGAAAGCGGGAGGATGGAAACTTGCAACTCTATTATTAGGTATCTTTTTTTTCTAATTAAATTATTATTTTTTGTTTGGAACATCGTGATTTTGAGAGATGAAATGAATTTTGTTTTTTGTTATGTCTAGAAAGAAAATGATTTGAAATCTAAAATGATTTTGTAGGATTTCATGGAAATTAGAGTTAAATTACTTATTTGTCCTTAGTATATTTTAATATTAATAAATCAAATTAAAAGTCTATATTAGTAATTTTTTTTTTACTTTCTATTTTTTAGAGATACCATCCAAACAAGACAAAGAATTTAAAATCATTTCTTGAATTTTAAATCACAAGATTTTAAATCATTTCGAACTTTCCTGGTTAAGTTAAAATACTGACTTTTGTCTCTTTTGAGTTGAGTTCAACAAGAGAGATTCGAACATCTGACCTCTTGGTCGAAAGTACATGTCTCACCTTGACATTATCACTGTGTGGTGTTTTGAAAAATCGTGTTGATTTAATTTTGTAAAAATGCTAGAATTCTTCTTTTTTACTTTGTAATTTTCTCAAAAGCCAAAACTTGAAATTCTTTTTTCAATCAATTTTTTTTAAAAAAAAAAAATCTAAAAGTAACATTGTTATTAAATAGAAAGCTTTTTCTTTGAAGATGCGTTTTTTAAACACAACATTATCATCATGTAATATTTCATTCACAAATCTGTTTCAAACACAAATTATCTATTTTGGTGGAATAAAGTTATAAATTTTGCAAAATTATTTTGTTTCATAAAACAAATAATGCATTGAAGATTTATTTGCTATATACGTTTTTGTGCAGTTAACCAAGCCCTAGCAACTCTAGCTTTCTTTGGGGTTGCAGTGAACTTGGTGTTGTTCTTGACAAGAGTTCTTGCTCAAGAGAATGCCACCGCTGCCAACGGCGTCAGCAAGTGGACCGGAACCGTCTACCTCTGCTCCCTTGTTGGAGCCTTCCTCAGTGATTCCTATTGGGGCCGCTACGCCACCTGTGCCATCTTTCAACTCATCTTTGTAATCGTAAGTAACTTTGATGACGTTTCTATTTCTTGTTTTTTGATTGTCATTTTTATACTTAAATGAATTTAGGAATTATTTCTTGTGTTGGTTTGTGGATCTAATTTCTTATTTCTTATTTTTTGGTATTTTTTTTTTTCAAATAACATAAATTTTGATATGTATTTTGAAAAAAGAACATTATTTTTTTTAATCTTATAGTGCCTTGCATCAGTTTTTATTTGTTTATATTATATTTAAATTTAGGTTGATCTTTTTAGTTGAGTTAGTTATTTTAAACTTCTTGTGTTTAAAAAGTACATATTTGTTTTTTTGAAAGGAAAATAAATACATATTTGTTATGCCATTTATGTAAATTTTTTTTATAAGAAAAATATAATCGAGTTTGGTCATTTATTTTTCTTCTTTATTGAAATAGAAATATTCTGCCTGTCGTTTCTCTCAAATTTTACCTGTAAAACAACATTTTAAAATGAAATAGTCAAAATTATTAAGTTGCATTGAAATTTACTTCTGACATTTATATCCATTTTATATCTCAAATTTAATTCTAAAAGCTAAAAATTACAAAAACAATAATTTTAAACTCATATACTAACCATCATGGTTCATAATCATACACATCCAAGAAATATAAACTTTAAAGCTGTATTAAAAATATTTTTTTTTTTAAAAAAACTATATTAAAAATATTTCTTCAAAAAAGAAAAGCTAGATTAAAAATACACTTTTTTTTTTAGTCAAACAACATATGAAGGGGAGAAATTGAACATCTCTTAACTAGTTGAATTATGTTTAGATTGAGCTCATTGAGAATGCACATTGAAGTAAAATATTAAACTGATTAAACATTATATCATCGACAAAAATATTAAAGATTTGAGTCACTGATGTATACAAGGAGAAGTAGAATTTGTTTCCCTAATATATATATACATAATTGCTTTCCCAAATGTGTAGGGCTTGGGGCTACTATCCCTAACCTCGGGGTTATTCCTCCTAAACCCGAGAGGGTGTGGTAATGGTGTGCTAGACTGCATGCCAACATCCACAACAGGTGTAACCATTTTCTACTTATCCATCTACCTGATTGCGTTTGGGTATGGCGGGCACCAACCAACAGTGGCGACGTTTGGTGCAGACCAGTTCGATGGGTCGAATCCAAAAGAGGCAGAGGCGAAAGCAGCATTCTTCGGATACTTCTACTTCGCGCTGAACTTGGGGTCCCTCTTCTCAAACACAATATTGGTGTATTTTGAGGACTCGGGCCATTGGACATTTGGGTTTCTAGCGTCGTTGGGCTCAGCAGTGCTGGCATTACTTCTCTACTTACTTGGAACCAAACGATATAGGCACTTGAAGGCGTGTGGGAACCCTTTGCCACGCGTGGCGCAGGTGTTCATGGCTGCACTTAAGAAGTGGAAAGTCGTGCCTGCTGCTAGGGATAACCTTTATGAGGTCGATGGGCCCGAATCTGCCATTAAGGGCAGTCGAAAGATTCTTCATAGCAGTGGTTGTAGGTACGTGCCTTTTTTAAAAAAAAAAAAAAAAAAAAATTGTACGTGCCCTTTTTGTTGTTGTTATTGTTATTGTGAAACTATGTTCTTACGGGGACCAAGTTTTAAGATGACTCATTGTTGGTATTTCTATAGACCACTATTGTGTTTTTTAACGACTAAGAGAAAAGAGAGTGAAAATATAGATTTTTTAAATCAAATTTTTGGTGATACCCTTTTGATTTTTCGGAAGCCATCCCTACTATTGACTACCGATACCTTTGTGTTTATTACGGCTAAGTAGAGAGATGAGTTTTACGGGAAAAAAAAGTTTAATTTTACCCTGAAATCAGGGGTGAGAAATAGATTGAAAAAAGGGATGTAGCTATTTTTCATTGAAAAAAATCTGGCCATTTTTCAAAAGTAGTGTGTATCTTACCAATAAGGATTTTTTTTTTTTAAAAAAAAAAGGTTTGACTTTATAATGATTTTTTTTAAGTTTTGACTTTGTAACGAGGAAATCAATTATGTCAAGAAAAAATCAATATAGTTTTTTTTTTTTTTTTTTTGTGAAAAAATTTACCAGAAAACTATATATTTATTTAAAAAGGTCATTTTTACTTGTTTGATGGTAAAAAAAATATTTAAAAAAGAATAGAGGTTTCACAGTTTTTTTTTAAAAAAAAATGAATGTGTCACAGTTTTTACCTTTAACTTTTTCAGTTAAATTTCGACAAAAATAATAAAATTACATTAATTATGGTTAAATAGATTTTCCATCTTGTTGAAAAATGGATGTAAACCTAAAATCTGCAGGTTTTTGGACAAGGCGGCGACGATAACAGAGGACGACACGAACGGATCGAAGGATCCATGGAGTCTCTGCACAGTAACACAGGTCGAAGAAGCCAAATGCCTCATCAGAATGCTTCCGATTTGGTTCTGCACCATCATCTACTCCGTCGTCTTCGCTCAAATGGCCTCTCTCTTCGTCGAACAAGGCGACGTCATGAACTCCACCGTCGCCGGCCGTTTCCACCTCCCCGCCGCCAGCATGTCCGCCTTCGACATCTGCAGCGTCCTCTACCGCCAGGCCCTCGTCCCTCTCGCCGGTCGCCTCAGCGGAAACCCTAAGGGCCTGACAGAGCTTCAGAGAATGGGGATCGGCCTCGTTATCGCAATGCTCGCCATGATCGCTGCTGCTGCGACCGAGATCGAGAGGCTGAAGCACGTGGTTCCAGGAGAGAAGCGAAGCTCTCTGAGTATCTTCTGGCAGATTCCTCAGTACGTTCTCGTAGGTTGCTCTGAGGTTTTCATGTACGTCGGTCAATTGGAGTTCTTCAATGCGCAATCGCCCGATGGAATCAAGAGTCTGGGGAGTTCGTTGTGTATGGCGTCGATTTCGTTAGGGAATTATGGAAGTAGCTTGCTGGTGAATATGGTGATGGCAATTACGGCGAAAGGGGGAAACCCTGGGTGGATTCCCGACGACCTGAATTCCGGCCATATGGATCGATTTTACTTCCTGATCGCGGCTCTGACGGCGATTGATTTTCTGATCTATGTGTATAGAGCGAGGTGGTACAAGTGTATTCAGATCGACGGCGCTGCGACGGAGCCGACGAAGACGATGGGCGCCAGAGGGAAGGAGGAAGAAGATGAGATTCTTGGTAGAGCGTGATTAATTATTGGAAGTAATTTTTGTTTTGTTTTGTTTTTTTTTTCAATTATGATGATATTTGTTGATTTTTTTTCTTCGTGTAGTGGTAATTTATGTGGAGATTTTTTTTTTTTATTAGATTAGGGAATTAGGTTAATAAATAATGTTATATTTGATCTTATGGTTTATGAATTATGAGAAGAATAAATGATAGTTTAGGGGAACAGAAATTTGAAAACAAGGGATCCAATGAAAACAAAGTTGTATTTCATGTTTTCAGATATGTGTTTGGTAGCAGATTCAGAAATTGGATCTGAATTTGAATAATGGTTCAAAATGTCTTTGATAATATATATTTATAAACCATAAATTATTTTTAGTTATCAACTAAATATAAGTTGAATATAAAATATTATTAATTAATTTATAAATATGTTATGTGTTATAAATTTGTTATTATTATTATTTTACAATATCATATAATTTACAATGCATTATATTATACAAATTTTAATTTCACAAAAATAAATTAAGTTTATAACATGAAATACTATATTTATTAAAGCTTTTATCTTTTTTAATTTAGTTATCCATTTAAAATTTTCAAATTCAAAATCTGGATACAATGAAAACATAAAAAAAGTTGTTTTCAAATTTTTCACTATTTGGATCACAGAATCCGAAAACGGTTTTCAAAAACACATTTGACAAACGCATATCCACTAAATTCAATGAATCTGAAAACATAAAACAGAATTCGGATTGCCTACCAACCATGCTTTTTTTTTTTAGCTATCTTTTAATGGATGGTATTGCTTTTTTTTTTTTTTCTCTTTCATTTTATTCTTCTTGAGCTTTTTTTTTTCTCTTTTTCTCCAAGCATTTGAAATTTTTGTTCCTTTTTATTAATTTGTTTTTTTAGTACATCAAGATTTGGGGGTGGGGGATTCGAACCTCTGACCTCTTGGTCGAGAGTATATGTGAATTAGCTATGCTCACTTTGACGACCTATTTTAAGATGTTGTAGATATGAATCCGATTAATTTCATGTGATGTGATATTCTCTAATAATTAATAAAAAAATTTGTTGTTTTTATAGATCTTACCTCATATTGTATTTTTGTCTTTCTTAGAAAATATATTTTTGTCTACTAAAACTTTCTTTAAATAAAAATAGGACCACCACCAACATGAGCATAGTTCAAATCACATAAATAGGTACCAATGACTAAAAGGTTACATCAATTATTTAGATATTGGGTTGTTTGGGCCCGTCCATTTCCAATTTGGTGATTCAGATATTGGGGTGTCTAATCACACATGTGGGGATCCTGTCCCATACCTAGTTTTTTTCTAATTTAATGAAGTATTTATTCTCTTAAAAAAAAAAAAAAAAGTTACATCAATTATTGTATTATTTCTGATCAATTTTTTTGTTTTAATATATTATGTGGATATTAGAAAAAAAAATCCTGAAATAGGAAACTTCAAATCTAGCTTGATTTATGAAGTGTTATAAATGTTGGCACCCTTTGCATAAATACTTAGGGGCCGTTTGGTGCGCCGGAATTGAATGGGTTTGGAATGGAATGGAATGGATTCTGATGCCCATGGGAATATTTTGCTGGAATGTGGATTCCTGGGAATGCAGATGCCTGTGTTTGGTTTGCTGGATTTAGGCTGGAATCAACCTGATGCCTGTGTTTGGTTCACTGGATTTGGGCTGGAATCATACTGATGCCTGTGTTTGGAGTGCAGGGTTGGGATTGTGCTGGAATTGAAAATGTTGATCAATTGGGAGCTGTTTTTTATGCTATTTTTATTTCTTTTTTTCATTTCAAAAGTTTTTTCACTTTTTTTTCCCAATTATACACATGTATGTCCTATACCACATTTTTCCATTGTAATTGGAATTTTATAAGATAAAGTAGAAAAAAACGTTTTGTATAATGAAATCGGTTTGCTCTAGATTTTAAACAAGGAAGGGAACTAGTTGCATAGGTATAGAAATGAAAGATAATAGTGACGTAGATTCTTGCATAACATAAACCGTACATGAAATGAAAGATAGATTGTTCTGACAAACTACAAACACATAGCATAAAATAAATGAAAGATAGATGGTCCCAGATAGTGAAAAACAACAGAAGCAGTAGTACTCTGCAACAGAAGGACTGGAGGTCGATGTCTTCGGACAGTAACGTGAGTCATCATGGCTGTGGGGGCTGTCTCGATGCCCTACCGAGGATCTCCATACAGTAGTCGAACTTCCATTCTGGAGGGAAGTCCATAAAGTGAGTCAACATCCTCTCATCTGATAGTAGTGCCCGTGCGACCACCAAGCCGTCCTCCCATAAGCCTATGTTACGAAGTTTTAATTAAAGTTCGAGTAGTAAGTTATCGTGAAATGATAGCACAATTCGACTAATAGTTCTACGTCACCGTGAATGATTTTCAAAGGAAATAATTTTACTACAATTTTATAGGTTCCATGTCAAGTTTAATCTTACATTAAATCATACGTACTAAAAAAAAATCAAAACATGAAGACATAGTTTTAGTAATTAGGTAAAAAAAAAATAACATAGGAAATAAATAATTGAGTTCATAATTTCGAAGCAATTTTAAAAACTTTTTTTATAATGTCATAGAATAAAAAATGATTGCACCAAACGTCACATTTTGCAACACATTTTTTAAAAATGTCATTGTGGTTGTACACAAAAAACAAACCCATACATTTGTATACTCACAAATGATATTTTTAAAACACAACACAATTTTGCATTTTGAAGTGGAGGTTCCATGTATTTTGCTTCAATTTAGTTAAAATTATTTGTACTCATTGTCGGAAAAGAAAATATATATATAGAATGTGGCCATCTATTAATCCTTCCTTTGTTACGAATTTCATTTTCATTAATAACTTCCTCATTTATTCACTTCGTCCAAAGAAAAAAAAACATTGTGTCCATTCAATAGGACTGAACATGAAATCTGTTTTCGGACATTTTAGAACACATTATTCACGAGGATTTTGAGTTCATAGTTTAGAAACAATTTTTTAACAACTTGTTTATATGGTTATAATGTTATTAAAGAAAAAAATGAAGACATCAAATATTCTGTTTAATAGCTAATACTAGTTTTAGCAAATTATTAATAGCTAAAATATGTTTTCGAGCAGTTTAGAGCACATTATTTTGTAATAGATAAACCCCTACTAAGAAGTTAAATTTCGTAGAACATAATTTTTTCAACCACACCAACAGTCTTAAAATAGATTTTTTAAAACACACAACTTCAAATTCGTTACTCACTTCGAAAGGCTATTTTTTAGAAGTTGATGCATGGTTTAGGAGTATGTTGACTGAATTTGTTAATTTTATAACCCGATTTTTTTCGAAACTGTTAATAATTATAATTGTGTGCTACTATGGAGTGCTGTTACGAAAATAAGTAGACTAATTTTGGGGTTCCATGTGTTAAGAAAATAAGTAGTCTTATTTTTCCATGAGATCAATGGTAAATAATAATAATTTTTTGTTCAATGACATAAATTGAAAATAATTATAGTTATAAATTTTAGTCATTTATGACAGTCCAAAAATGTGTAATTATGTCTTTCATTTTATAAATTTTCCAAATATTTAACAAATTTGATTTTTATTACTACGTTTGTTTTTCCTCCTTTTTTTTCAAAAAGAAAAAATTATTATTAAGTTAGTTAAATGAAAAATGATGTGACAAATCAACTGGAAATGTGAACGGCAAAATCACTAGTAATGTGACTACGACATTGAACCCAAAAATCCAACACAAAAAAATGGGAAATTCGAAATGAAGAAAATATCATGAAAAAATGAACAACCAAACAAGAAAAGGGAAAAAAAAAAAGATTTTATCAAATAAGTCTTTTTAAAAATTAACAAGTTCAAATGAGCAAAATAAAAGAACTAATAATGCATCATATAAACGTAATGTCCTATTTACAGCGTTCTTCGAAGAAAGAAACGCATAATATAATGAACATAAATATATTACAAACAAAGAAGTTGACAAGAGAGGTATTTACGTGAATCGGTGAGACGTATATTTTTTGCCTAGAGGGAGATCGAGAACCTGCGAAAAATGTATTAAACATGTGGCAAACATGAACTTAGTTAGAACAATTCACACATGGAGTGCATATTGCATACTTTATTTAGTAACTAAGGACAGTCATACCGGTAACGTGATCCCTCCTAGTTAACTGTTTGGAGCATCCATTAAATACACCATTGTTCGGTTATGTCATTCACGAAGTACATGAAAAATTAAAAACGGAATAAATAGGCTCAGCAAGTCTGTGAGAATAGGAATCATAATAAAGAGAAGAACCAAACTAAAGTAGGAAGGAAAGCTTACCCGAACAGTGAAGATGGGATAGGATAGAATGCAGTGGATGGTTGCACAGAAAGGGCAAAGGGTGATTGGTGAATGAGGGTGGGTTGTGTATTTAAGGAAGAAAATGAGAGCTCATATCAGTTAAGTCCCCCAACCACCAAAGTACATAGCATAAATGGAACTAGTCACTTTCATAAATATTGAAAGGACTAAAATCCACCCAACCACCTAACAGTGCCACATTAAATACGAGACAGATGAAATAAAACAAAAAAAAGGAAAAACAAAATTAATTGCCACTGATCTGTCATTACTGAACAGATATATGGAGTAAGGAAAACACAACTTCCAGCCAGTCGATAGTCACGGAACAAAAGTAATCCAAAACAAGGCCTATGCATCTCAAAAAATCGGTTTTCCAACCAGTCTATCTATTTCCCTCGAGGACTATGCATCTCAAAAAATCAGGAATGGTGGCCTCAGATTTGAACATCAGTTTACGAAATCATAAACAAAAACAACAACACGGTTGTGCAGTGGAAAGATACTCCCAGAAACAAAACAATATAATTGATAATCAGTAGCGCATCATCATGCTTTAGGAATGTAATCAACGTTAATCCAACTGAATATAAAACGAATTGTATTGGTACTCAGGGGCCTCAGGTATGAACAAGAATCATACAAAAATCATGGAACAGGTTCCTCATCATAGGCCTTAAGAAAACGATTAATCGAACCTGTTTTTTCACTCGTTCCGGCCTCCCTACCAAGCTTATCATCCCCAAACCAGTCTCCTGCCGGGCCTCGTCGAATGGTGGACTGATTGTGTAGCATCTGAGAATGAAAATGCGAGCCCCAACGACCATGGAGAATAGTCCTCCATCTTCGAGGCGGCGAAGAGACGAAAGGAGATTCGAAGCGGCAAGGGGGACAGTCCTCCATCTTCGGGGCGGCAAAAGAGAGGAAGGGGGATAACGAAGCAGCAAGCGGCCAGATCGTCGAAGCCAAACGGCGATAGGGTGTCTCGCCGACAGCATCTGGGACACAAAGAGAAACAAAAAAAAACCACCCTCAGACGAACTGAACAATGCAGATCCGCCATGAAACGACGGCCACTCGGACAGAAGTATTCGGAGGTGAAGAGACGACAAGAAACCTCACGAAAAATGGCAAACATACCTTAGATCCGAGCGAATAAGAGGGATTACACCGCCACCGACACAAATCCGCCGAAATAATTCGAAAACGGCGAAAATACCTCAGATCTGAGAGGTGGAGGGCGAAACCCTAACTCAGAGAATCATGCATCAACTCAGAGAAGGGATGCAAAGAAGGAATCGACAAGAACAACCATTACTAAGACCGTTGAAGGTCGTAATGAGGGAAAGAGAAAATGGCTGCTCGAAGATGGAGGATGTGAAGGGACAGAGAGGAGTTGCAGAGACGCGTAAATGAGGAAGAAAGAGATTCTGAAGATTTCAGTCGTGGGTTATGAAGGAGAGAGAGACACAGAGGGAGAGTAAATGAGGAAGAAATAGAGCCCTATTCAGTCGTGAGTTATGAAGGAGAGAGAGAGTGAGAGAGTAAATGAGGAAGACAAGGGAATGGGTTGGCATCCACAAGGGAATGGGCTGGAATCCCATTCCAAACCCATTGGAATCCAACCAATTCCAAACCCATCTCATTCCAGGGCTTCCAAACATGGTGATCCATTTCCAATCCAATCCAATCCAATCCAAACCCATGAAACAAACAGCCCCTTAAGGAAACACAAAAGACAAAATCAATCCGAACCCAACGATAGCGTTGTTTCCTTAAGACAATTTTGTTCCCTTTATGGTGCTCAAGGTATCATGAACAATTGTCTCCCAGGATAGGACGGATTACCCACCTATGAATGTAGCACTCCAATCACAGGACTCTCGAACACTGGTATTTAAGTAATCGTACAGAGAAAAGTAGGAGAAGAGTTTTTTGAAAGAAGAGTTTGTGTCTTTTTCTTGTATTTGTATTCAAAACTCAAAATGAATCACATATTTATAGACTATTTGTGGCCATTCAAATAGTCACATCTTTTCATGTAAGGGTTGTGTCTTTTGATAAATGGACACATCCATTCACATAAGGTTGTATCCTTTTCCAATGGACACATCCAATCACATAAGGTTGTATCCTTTTCCAAAAGACACACACCCTTTCACATAGGGTTGCGTCCTTTACAAAAGACACACCCTTTCACATAGGGTTGTGTCCTTTACAAAGGACATACCCTTTCATGTAAAGTTGTGATTCTTTATTTTATTAAAATAATTTTATTCATAAATCCAACAATAAAAACTTAGGAAAATTCGAAGTATAAAAATTTGAACATAAATAAGAAAGGTAGACTATTAGAGCTAATTAAAAAGAATGTGTTTATATCATTGTTGTTATTTTTTATAGATAAACAATAAATATGTAATTAAAATGTCTGAAAAAAAAAACATATCATACTGACGATTACTATTATTAATTTTTTATTTATTTTTATTTATTTTTTGAGAAGAAAGAAACACATCAAAATTACACCAACTTTCGCTTGTCACCCTCTATGGCTTCAAGAAGCCAACATGGAAAATCCGAAAACCAGGTGCCATAAATCCCATTACTCATTGCTCGTTGCGCCAACATATCAGCCACCAAATTTTGGCCTTGTCGAATATGCTTAAATTGTACTCCTACCAAACAAGAAGAAAGCTTATGCAACTCCATAGCAACAGAATGGACTAATGTGAAGTTCCCATCCACACCATTCAAAAAGATTTACAACAGCCAAACAATCTGACTCCACCACCAATCGAGGAAGCCCCATCTCACCAACAGCCAACAATCCAACTCGAATTGCCTGCATTTCCAACATATCCACCCTGAGGAGCCCTGTAACTGACTCACAACCTGCCCCAATCAAATTTCCAACATGGTCCCGCAAACACCCAGTCCAGACCCCCACCACGACCTCCTTTAACCAAGCTGCATCACAACAAAGAGACTATGTATTCGCCGAGGGGTATCCAAGAAGCCACCGCATGCAATTCCACTGTCCCATGCGAGTCAAGATAGTCATCCCCACAAGTCCCACGAGTAGTCGAGGGGAAAAGCTCCCAAAGAGATGCCTGAATAGCCTCCTTCACCATCTCAATGGAGATTTCTCCCTTGCGAAAGATCATGTGATTTCTGTACTCCCAAATATGCCACATAAGTAGGACGAAGAAACTAAGATGTGACTTTTAAAAATAGAAATCAAATTCTAATCTCGATAATTAAAAATGTTAGTTTTGGAAACAATAGAAACTAAGTTCAAAATTTTGATGTGATATTTCACTTTATTTTTATTTTTTTACTTCCGTGGTAAGAATTTTGAATGCATGACCTCTTAAAAGAAGTAAAGATGCCTCAATCATGAAGTTTGCTTTATTTTTAAATCAAAGGTTGGAGTGACAATTTAGGGTCCGTTTGGAATACATCTTAATTTAAATGTTTTTCAAGAATGCATTTTTTGAAAAACATTTTGTATAAAAATTGTTTAGAATTTAAACACTCATATGTTTGGTTGCATTTCCTCACAAATGTTTTTATACACAAGTTATTGTTTATTTAAGAAGTCTTTTTTAAAAAGTTGGTTTCAAGTGTTTCTCTCAAAATGGTTTATTTATCAATCTCATTTTCTAATAAGTCATTTTTAGTGGTTGCCAAACACTATAAATTTTTTCAAAATGATTTATTTTCAAAATTAAACACTTGAAAAGTTAAACCAAACACACCCTTAAACCTCTGTCTTCAAAGGAAGCTTTCATACCTTAATTGCAAATTAGGTTACTTCAAATAATTTTTTAGTTAAACAAACATAGAAGTGAGATTTATTTTTAAACAACTAGAAGTGAGAAATTAAACTTTCATCTCAAAACAGAAAAATAACAAATGTTTTGTTTATTCAGCTGTGCTCAAAATGAGGAAGTTATTTCATGGTTGAAGCTAGACTATAGTTTGTGAACTCTATATAATTTTTAAAATGATGTTGGCATGACAAGTAGTGAATCTAAGAAACATAGTAGTATCCCTGATACGGTATGAGAGGTCCACGAAAATTTTCACGAGGTATGTATGCTCTTTCCATTTATTGTTTGTCACATTAACACACTTCTGAAAATGACGTAGATCCACCAACATAAAAAAAAAATTATAAAGACAATTTTTTAGACACAATGTAGTATACACTCCATTTGTTCACATTTTGGTTTTGTATTTGGACCACATTATTTTTAAAAAGACATCGTGTGTTAGACAAAAATGGAAGAAGTATCCATACTATTGTAAAAAAATTTTCGATGTGCACTTGCCTCTCACAACCTAAAAGAATATTGCACCAACAAGAGCTTAGCTCAACTGCCATAAAAGTGTACTTTCGAACGAGAGACAAGATGTTTCGACTTTAAAAAAAATCTATGTATTTAAAAACCTAAAAGAATATTGCATTAAATACAAACATCAGAACTCCCGTGCAGAGCACGTGACTCACATCCATATACATTTTTTCAGTCCAACTCAGATTACTCTCCACCTCACTCTTTCATCTTATCAAACCCTATTTTGACCTAATTTTCAAATCCGCCCCTCTCTCTTCTTTCCATATCCAGCTCCTCCTCCTCCTTATTAGGGTTTCCACATTCACTTCTCCCGCTGCTTCATTCCCAATTTTTCTCTTCTCTAACGCTTCCTCTTCTTCCCTTGAGTATTGGGTCGTCTTCGCTTCTCTCTTCAATGGACCCTGACGGCGTTCGCAAGAGGGAAAGAACTGAAACCGCCTTGAATGGCAATGGCGCCTTTAAGAAGTCCAAACCAGGTTCGTTATGCTTCATAAATGCACCTCTTGGACTACTTTTTTTTTTTTCTTTTCTTTTGGGCATTCTCAACGGCTTTGGTGTTTCCTCATTTAGCTCGTTCTTGGGTCGTGTTTCTCTTGCTTGGTGTGAGTGAAATATTGGTAGTGTGTGAATGCTGACTTCTATTTGTTTGGTTCAAATGAAAAGGTAGTGGATTTCTTATTATGGAACATATTTCAATGTTCTTTCAGTTTGCCAGACTAGTCATTGCCTTTTATCCTTTAACCGTGTAGCTTGCTCTCTGTTTGAGTATATGGATGTGGGTATAGTGTTTTAGTCTTTTGTTCTCTCTTTGGTTTGGAGTATCGTCATTTGGTTTTTTTTGGTAGTATGTGGAATTTGCTTTAGGTATTTGGTTAATCATTGTAATGTCTTCTTTTGAGTTCTGGTTAAGGTTTTTGGATGTGAGTTCACGAGACTACTGTTTATGGCCTCGATGGAAGTCAACTTGCACATCCTTGTTTGGAGTTAATTTTTTTACCCCGGCAGTTTCAATTTATAGGGCTATAAAGTACAAGCTATGTACACATCTTTTTGCGTCACTCCCTTTTGCCACTGTTTGTTGTTAACTTTTGATGTAGAAGAAATAATTTTGTTTTTTATTCTGTTTCTTAATTGATTTAATTGTTATGTTATCCCAATCTTTGATGACTTTACTGTTTTTATCTCGGTAAATAAAACAATGTGAAAGTTGGTATTATACAATTTTCTTTCTTACTCCAAGCCAGTGTAGTTATTAATTTAAATGGAAATAGATGGTTTAAATTTTGAGATATGTTTTGTTTTAGCATATAAAGTTTGGAATGTAGTTGTCTTTCTTTTTCCTCCTGCTGGCCCTTTTCACCGTCTTAAATAGTAGTGTCTTGTCTGAGTGATGAAAGATGGTAAAAACAATATTAGATATTTTAAGCTGGGAGATCAACAATACGCTGGAATTTTAACTAAGGAAAGTTAATTAATGTTCTGCGACAGAAATGGACTCCTTATCTACTGGTTTAGGAAGCAAATCGAGGCCTTGCACAAAGTTTTTCAGGTTCTAATCTTAACTTATCTAAAATGAATTAATATAATGCAGTCAATCTATTCTTAATATTTTTTTAATTTCCAGAAAGATTTGCTTAATTTTCTCAAGTGAAATTATTGTGATTTGGACTAATGAATTGGTTAGTTAAAGTTGTTTCAGGTTATGCATTGATGTAATCATAACAACAATCACTGAACTGAAATAGTTGATTCACAAGAATCCAGTGGGAATAACCTTTTGCTGGAATTTGTCTAAATTGAAAGCAATACATTTGATGCCAAACATGTTCTCTCTAAAGTGGATAAATAATTCTTACTTGAATCTTTTCGAGTAAGCAGTGTGATGCAGAATTGAATTGGCATCTTAAGTTATGGCACAGGTTTTGATCAAAGAATTAAAAGTTATGGTACAGGTTATTCTGTTTGTTTCAATGCTATCATATGAACCATACATCCATTTTTAGGTTCAAATGGGATCTTTGTGTATCTTCTATGGTATTGTTGCCAAGGACATTATTCCACTCTGGCATATCATTTCTACTTATGCCTTTTACCAGTTGATGTTTTGTGAATATTGTGAAGTCCCAGCATCTTTTTATATATATCTGTTTGCAAGTCTGTACATGTTATGCTAATTTTCTGTCTGACTTTTTTCGTATGGAATTATTTTGTTGAATGATATTCAAGTCAGTCAAGATTTCAGTTTATTTTCCTGTTGAGCTGTACAATTTGATGATATTGCAGTTCAACTTGTTTCTCTTGCTAAAAGAAGAGTTATCTTGAAACTTGAAAGTCAGACATCGTTGTTTGTTTTGGAGTAAAGTTATTAAATATCATTCGTAGGACATTGTGGATTTTTGGAAAATATTTTTGCTGCGCATTTCTACTCCTGAGCTCATATGGTTATTTGGTTGTTTTTGCTCAAGAATTTTCATTGGCTTTTTCTTGGTTATGTTAGATCTTGTATGGGTTCATACAAGTACTCTGGATTGTGATGTTATAGTGAAGTTTACACCTTTTTTGAAATAAAAAAAATGCAGCACTTCTGGTTGCCCTTTTGGTGAGGGTTGTCATTTTGCACACTATGTTCCTGGCGGATTCAAAGCAATTTCTCAGATGATCAGTCCTGCTATTCCCCCTGGCGCTAGAAATCCAGTCGGCCCCCCATCCTTTCCAGATGGTGTTTCGTCTCCAGCTGTCAAGACACGGTTGTGCAATAAATTCAACTCAGCTGAAGGCTGCAGGTTCGGTGACAAATGTCATTTTGCTCATGGTGAGTGGGAACTTGGAAGGCCAAACCCTCCACAAGAACACGGTGGAATGGGACCACCAATACAACAACCCAGAATGGGTGGTGGCTGGAATGTGCCTCCACCACCACCTAACCATGGACCTGCTGCTAGCTTCGGGGCCTCTGCAACCGCAAAGATTAGTGTCGATGCATCACTTGCAGGGCCCATAATTGGGAAAAATGGGGTCAACTCAAAGAATATATGTCGTATGACAGGAGCAAGGCTTTCTATAAAAGAACACGAGTCAGACTCTAACCTGAAGAACATTGAGTTGGAGGGCACCTTTGATCAGATCAATCTAGCTAGTTCGATGGTGCGTGAGTTGATTGCAAATGTTGGTGCTGCCTCTGCCAATAATGCCATGAATCAGCATCATCCTGCTCTGCAGCAATCATCTGGCTCCGCAAACAACTTTAAGACCAAGCTTTGTGCCAACTTTGCAAAAGGTACTTGTACGTTTAGAGAAAGATGCCATTTTGCCCACGGTGAAAGTGAATTGCGCAAACCAGGTATGTGAATGACCTCTTTGCAGCAACCTTGTAGCAGCGGATCTCTTCTTGAACAAAATGTTCTTTCGTTTTGCTTCTCCGTTTGAATCATTTGTTGATTTCGAAAAAGATATCCGATTACTTGTAAGACAAACATTTTTCATCTAAAGAATCGGGACGAGATTTTGAAGGCTCTTAACTTTAATGGAACCAGCTTGTGCTATTCTCTGCAACTTTCTTTCTCTCTTGCTTACAAACGAAATTCTTATGTTCATTATTTTCTCGGTTCAGGTTTTATTTTGAATTGTTTTTGTTCTTTCCACTGTTATTTGAGTGAAGTTCAGTAATTCCGTGAACAATGCTTTAATCTCCTACTGACATGGCAACAGTTTCTACAACATGCTGCAATGCAATTTAGTTGCCTTTTACTTTCAATTTGAAAATTTTGCTTATTCAGTTTTGTGGCTGAATACTCTCACCTACCTGCAACTATATTTAGATACTCTGCAACTATTTTTGTGGCTGTTCATTGTTTCCCATCCAAACTTAAAAACTATATTTAGATATCTCACCCACCTTATCTTCTCATGATCTGAAAGGTTTTTCATGTCACATACTTTCCTCTGGTGCTTCTGCATAGGCTTTTTAAGTTTAGGAAATGAAAATGGAATCCTTTTTCTATACCTTTTGAAACTCAGTTTCTTTGATAAGCTATTCAAACGAGGCTTATTAGAAATTAAGTTGAGGTGTCTATCAAGTGATGAAGCAACGGAGATTGTGCATCAATCACACACTTAAATCTTCTTGTTGCTCCAATTTTTTCTCGTAGGCTCCCGCTCTGAGAATGTGATGACTACCAAATTTTATTTGCAACCGCTTGAGTGGTTGACGAACAAGTTTTCAATTCAACCATTTGCATGATCTCTCGACCTCCTTTGCCAATTCATTGACTCCACGTTCATTAAAATGATTCAAGAATCTCTTTTTAAAAAATAAAGAAACATAAAATAGAAATAAACTTCAAAGTTTGTTTATTTTTCAATGAGGACTTCAAGTAAGTTATTGACATTAAATATATTCAATCATTGATCATATTTAATATATAAATAGTTGACTTTTTTTTTTTTTTGAAAAGAAATAGTTGACATTGATTCATATTAAACATAGTCAATCATCACACATAGCATGTTTACATGAATGAATGTTTTAATACCTCTAAAGACTAATTTTGAATTCCCAAAACATCCAAATGACAAGTGGCTTGTATTTAATTAGAAAAATCTCTAAGGTAACATTAATGGTAGATTGTTGTAAAAAAAAAAAAACCATGAATGGTAATCAATATGAGCATAACTCAACTAATATAGAGAAAACAAAATCATTTAATTTTGTTCATATATTTATTCATTGGCACAATGGTTCAACATTGAAAGTTGAAGGGTCACATCAATCATCTTGTACATCTTTTTAGAGTTGGGATAATTTGGATATCAGAAATAGAAATTGTTTGTGGATAATATAAGCATTAGTTTGATGGAAAAAAAAATGTATCTCAAGGTTGTATGTTACATTACAACCATATTTTATTGTTTTTAATAATAGGCTATTTCATGAGTTGTTTTTTAAAATGGTTTTCGAAAATATATAAGTATACTAAATTAGTTTTCATTGTATTTTTTATTTTTAAAATCATAAAAGAAAAATGAATCATGAACCGGCTGCACACACACAAAGTATATATTTCACTTAATTCAATTAACACAAAATATTGCCAACAAAAGCATAGTTCAACTTCAAATCTCACCCCGCATATTTAAAAAAAAAAAAAAACACAAAACATTCTTCTACCACCATTATTATTTATAAGATTACAAGTAATCCAAATAAATTCAAAAGTATAACTCATGTGGTTATAGAGTTCTCAAAATAAATAAATAAATAATTAAAAGAACTTATTGAAATAATATGTGCACCATAAGAGAGTTGTGAGAAGTGTGTGCAACCTAAATTTGAGCATAACTCAACTAATCAAGGCGTATACTATAAATTAAAAGGTTAGAAATTTAGAACTCCCACGTGTTGTTGAATTAAAAAAAAAAGAAGAAAAAAAACCTATAGAGTTATCATATGCACAATACAATATTGGTTAAATTACAAATTTGGTTCTTAAAGTCCCATTTGATAACCATTTGGTTTTTTAAAATTATGTTTGTTTTCTCCTAATTTTCTTACCATGAATTCATCTTTGTTAAGGTCACATTGGAGTTCTGAGCCAAATTACAAAAACAAAAAAAAGTTTTTGAAAACTTTTTTTTAGTTTAAGGTAGTGGTTGTAGGCTTAATTTTCAAAAACAAAATAGTTATCACAAACGGGACAAACTTTTGTCAACAAGAGCATAGCTCAACTGGCATAAAGAGTTGCTTTCGTTAAACGAGTTTCTTGTAATTTAAAAAGTTTCTAATATATCTCTAAAATTTCAATTTTTGTGGTCTAATAAATAAATAACTTCTTTATTGATTTTTTTTTTCTAGACACTTTATTTTGATATTTATATGATATATAAACTATATTATTTAATGGTAACTGGTGTGTTGATTTTGAGTAAGTTGAGGTTTTTCATGGTACATAATGGTTAGATACTTTCTTTTTAGACACATAAGGAAAGTTAAGATCTAGACCTTCTTCTTTTCCTCCTCCTTTATTTCTTTTCTTTCATTTCCTGAATCACTTTTAAAAATTGGGTAGTTAAGACCCCGTTTGATAACCATTTGGTTTTTGGTTTTTGGTTTTTGAAAATTAAGCTTATAAACTCTACTTCCACCTACATATTTCTTTGTTTTTCTAATATACATTCTTTCCATGTTTTCAAAAACCAAGCCAATTTTTGAAGGTTTTTGAAAACTAAAAAAAGTAGTTTTCAAAAACTTGTTTTTTTGTTTTTGGAATTTGGCTAGAAATTCAAATGTGCTCTGGACAAGAATGAAAGCGGGAAATTGGGAGAAAACAAGTATAATTTTCAAAAACTAAAAATCAAACATTATCAAACGAGGCCTAAATAAACAATAAACTGCGTGTAGCAAGATTGAAACCCACTATTAGACCCAAAATTTAAAGTTTATTAGCCATTAGATCTTTTTTTTAGAAAAATTATTGGAAAAAAAAGATACAACCTCGAAAATTCAAAAGTTTTTTTTTTTTTTTTTTTAAATAGACCCCCACTAAAAGTTAATGCGACTAAATTTATATTACCTCTTTTTTTTTTTTTTTTTTGAGAAGAAAATAAATTAACATAAAAGCTAACCACCAACACAGTTCACGGCAAAAGCTTAATAACCAACCTCACATTTATTTAAACTAAAAAAAAAAAACATAATAACCAATAATATTTATAAATTATGGTTTTTTTTTTTTGAGAAATAAATTATGATGGAGTTAAAAATTTTGTTTTCAAATTATCTTCTAGAAATTTTAATTTATTATTTAAGATATATTGTTGTATTATATATTCCTTTTATAATCGGTGCAAATTAAGTTAAAAATAAAAGTTCAAACAAATCTACATTGCTTTAAAATTTTAAATTCTCGATTACTTGTACCAAAAGAAAACTCCCACCACCGTCCGTTGCCAAACCCTCTCCCTCTCCGCCGCCTTCCGTCGCTCTCAGCGCTCAGGCCGCCGGAATTTATCTTTCACCATCTGGTAATCTCTTTTCCTTTTGCTGTCTTCATATTACAGGCCAGTACAAGCAACTCTCTAGTATTTTCCCTCTTTTTCTTGCCGTCTCCAGTCTATTGCTCCGCTCATTCGCTTCCGTTGGAGCCTCGTGAAGTTACAGCTCTCAAAGATCCGTTCGATTGACACTTAGTTCCATTACTGGTGGTTTTAGTGGTACGGCGGACTCTTTAATGTCTAATAATTTGTGATTCAGAGCTAAAAGAAATTCTACTGATTTTTGCACATTGTTGTGGCTGAAAGAAAATTATTGTGTGATTATTTTGGTTAATCCTTGTAATTTCCAATTGCTTACTCCCCAATAGTGTTGATATCACTGGTGAGAGGAGTTTTGAGCTTTTGAGTTTAGTGTTAGTTTAATAGAACTCTCTGACTGTGCCTTGAAGTATATGATTGTTGTTCTTTTCATAATTACGGTTTTAATGTTTTGCGTGTGCTTGTGTTGACATGATGTTCAGATTGTGATATCTATCATGTTTCTTGTTAGGTGTAAGTATGAGGAACAAGGTGGATGATCGGATTCGCAACTTGATTCAGAATGGAGTGAATGCTAGGCATCGTTCGCTGTTTGTAGTTATCGGTGATAAGGGTTGCGATCAGGTTATTATCATATTTATGAATAAATCACTAATATCATTATTTTAGGTAGTCTGATCAGAATTTGTAATAATTGTAATTTCTTTGGGAATTAATGAATTTTTTATTTCTTTCCAGGTGGTCAATCTTCATTACTTGCTAAGTAAGGCAGTTGTGAAAGCACGCCCAACTGTCTTGTGGTGTTATAAGGATGAATTAGAGATTAGCAGGTATTCTTGCAATATTTATTTTGATACAATGAAGCTTTGTATTCCTATAATGCAGCAACCACAAATAGATAAACACAGTCTTATGTTTTTTTTATAGACAAAATGAATAGTCATACAAATATATATATATATATTAACAAAAGGAATGTAGTCAGTAATAACTAGAAAAAAAATCTTTATATGCAAAGCAGAGCCTTTCAACATTTATGGGTACTATTCCTTTTGAAATCAGAAGGCAAAAGCAGTTACATGGTCTTAATTTTCATTTGTTACCAAATCAAGTAAGATTTATGAGAAAGCTTGAAATTTAATTAATAACCTCTTTTTTATTGTCAAAACCCGAGTAATGTCATATAAGAAGTGTATGAAGAGTAGGCAGGAAGTGAAGCTTAATCTCTCTCTCTCTCTCTCTCTCTAAAAATTTGACCTGAAAATAAACAATAAAATTCACTCAATTTTGTTGATGACAAATTTACCATGAATAACAAGATCGAGTTATTGTTCAATTTTTTAAAAAAAAATTGTTAAAAAAAATATATCAATTTTAGAATGATATCTTGTCGTAAAAGTTGAATGATACAAATGATGTTGAATTTAGAAAAGTGACTCCTTTTGATTTCCAAGGATAAAGTTATAACTATTGTGACAGTCAATTTTTGCGTTACCAAGTAAATTTTAAAGATTATTGTTTATGAAAATTTACTTATGTGATATAATTTTTTTTTATGTGTGTTAGCCATAAAATAAAAAGAGCCAAGCAGGTGAAAAAGTTGATGCAAAAGGGACTTCTTGATCCTGAAAAAGTGGACCCATTTTTACTTTTTAGTGAAAGTGGAGGTTTGTCATATTGTCAATATAGTGACACTGAGCGCATCCTTGGAAGTACTTATGGGATGTGTGTTTTGCAGGTTTATGCCCAATGTATTTTCTTTTAGAATGAAGTCTGTCCTATACTATAATGACTTAACCATATGATTTTTTTTTTCTCTTTTTTTCATGCTCTAGGATTTCGAGGTTTTGAAACCTAATATCCTTGCTAGAACTGTTGAGACCGTAGAAGGTGGAGGCCTTGTGGTTATGCTTCTTAATACTCTGTCTTCTCTTACGAAACTCTGTACCATGGTTACGGTATGATTTATTATTATTTTCTTTTATATCTATACACTACTATATTTTTCTGACTCTAACCTTCATCCATATTCATATGAGTTCGTTGCATTCCTTGTTACAGGATGTCCATGAACGTTATCGAACAAAGGCGCAGTCTGAGACTGTTTCTCGTTTTAATGAAAGGTTCTTGTTATCTCTTGCATCTTGCAAAGCTTGCTTGGTTGTGGATGATGAACTCAATATTTTTCCTCTCTCTTCTACTGTGAGGTCATTAGCGTCTGCATCTAATAATGAGGTTAGCTAATTCATTCAATAGTATCTCTCATTATAGAATCCCTCTGCCCTTTATCATTATTTTGAAATTGCCTGATATTTTGTGTGTGAATTAAGCCCCTTGTAACAAATTAACAATATATGATCTTTGTTGAGTGGTGTATAGGAACAACCCATCTAAGAGGCGTTACTCCAGAATAACTTTCAAACAATCTTTCTAAATTGGCTTGTAATGGGGCTTGTTAGTGGTGGGAATGTAAATTATTATTCACTATTGGGGGACTGTGTGGTGGTGGTTATTCTAAAACTGTCTCCTCTTTTTGTTTTCAAAATTGTTTTAAAAACCTTCTTTGTTTCAGTAGAAAAAGAGTGATTGTTGAGAATATCAAATCAATATTCATAATCTCATGCTTTTGGAAGGAAAACAGTGGGTCACGTGAACATAAACTATGAGAAAACAATTAAAAAATATGATCCAAACATCCTTTCATTGAATTTTTGTTCTTAAAACATAAATCTGTTTTCCAAAATACTCCCAAACAGCTCAAGATGATTAACTTTAGCTAGCTGCACAGTCTTTGTCCATATCCTTTTTTCCCTTCTCATTAGAAGTGAGTTGGTTATTTGGTTTTGGTAGTCGAAGTTTGACGTATGTTATCAAAAATCGTTTTCAATTCTTAGTTGGATGGTTTTGTTATTTTTTAAAATTATTTTCTTTAAAAAGATTTACAATCTTACCTTCTATTAACAATTTTTATTGGGGTTTGCAAGGAATGTGGTCCTAGATTGGGAATGGAGCAAGAATTAGTACATCTAAAGCAGCAACTACATGGTGCATTTCCAATTGGTCCCTTGGTCAGTTTGTGCTCAACGTTAGATCAGGCAAGCCTCACATCTATTTGCCATTACATCCCCTTTATATACTGTGGGTCTTTCTATCATGGAGAGTTTTGTTCTTGTTTTGTCCGGTGACTAGGGAAAAGCTGTTTCAGTTTTACTCAATACCATTCTCGCTAAAGCACTTGATAGCACTGTTGCTCTGGTTGCTCCTCGAGGAAGAGGTAAATCTGCAGCACTTGGTATAGCAATTGTTGGAGCTATTGCAATGGGGTAAGATATATTCATGGTTTACTCAGATATTATTCTGAGTACTGATTTTAATGATTTCTTTCCCATGGTTACTCTGCATAGGTACTCTAATATTTTTGTGACTGCTCCTACTCCAGAAAACTTGAAGTCATTGTTCGAATTTATTTATAGGGCACTTAATGTGCTTCGATATGAGGTATACTATCATTGTTTTACTGTTTACAAGTGTTGAACAATGTGGGTCAATTCTTCCTATTTTCTTATAAGTAAAAGAATATTTTCTAGTTTTTTCATCTCTTGCCATTTTGATTAATTTAGAATACTGAAAATGGTTAAAAGTCCAACTTTTACAATTTGCACCTGTCATTGGTGCAATCCTGTAGTAGTTACATTGAGTTTCAAATATTGCAAAACATAATTTAATATGATGAGATACATTACAATAGAGACAAAGACAGAGAATGAGTTACCTACTCTTAATGGTCAAGCGAATTCTTTCATTATGAATTACAAAAGAACTAATTTTAAGTTGGGGAGTGGATACTAATGGCTGGAAAGAGTACATTAGTAACAATGAATATTTAAAGCTTCTTTTCATGGTTTGTGTACGAATCAAAGAACAGGCATGTTGAAGGAGGTCTAACTCTATAGTTGTGTGTTTTGCTAGTAATCTATGAATTTTAAATGGAGATTACATTTTTTATGGTTCTCTTATTTTTATTGTCCATAGCAAGAATTAGAATGGTAAGTTTCACATCGCCAGAGAATTAAAATCCCACCTATTTACTGGGAATAGAAGTGACAAAAAATTAGAATGAAAATTTATCGTTTATAAAATCAATGGGAATGAAATTATTGGGAATCAAAGTTGTATACCAATCTATGTTGTTTATCTGTTAGGAATAAGAATAAGACTATAATTATTAGAATACCCCTTCTATACTCCTGGAAAAAATGCATTGATTAAAAGAGATGCTAATAAAATTTTTATTTAAAAGAGCTATTACTAATAATGAATTTTTATCTATTCTTTTCAACAGTATTAGAATTTTTCTCAATATTTTATTTGAAATTGTCAAATAATAAATAGTTAAAATTAAATTATTGAAAAATTAGATAAAAATTCCTGTTACTTCGTAATAGAAGCACGAAGAACAATTATTTCATTGTTATGTTGTTAATGGTAACGGGTAAGATTAGAAGAAAGAGAGGGTGAAAGCATAAAAGGATTAGAAAATAGGTTGTGGGTTTAATGGAATTGGAAAAGCGAATGAGATTGATTGTCGTTGTTGTTATTTTCAATTAATGAGAGTTTCTTTATTATGAGGTGATTCCCATATTTCAATTATATCTCTCTTCATTTTCTAAATAACTAGAATGGGAATAAAAACATTAATTTCCATGAGCCATGTGAAATAGTAATAAAATAATGTTTAAGAAGAAGCCTAAATGCCAACAAGAGCTTAGCTCAACTGGCATAAAGGTGTACTGATAACCACAAGTTCTGTGGTTCGAATCCTCCTCCCCACATATTATCAAAAAAAAAAAAAAAAAAGAAGCCTAAATGCCAGTAATTATATGGCATCCTAGTCGTCCTATTTAATGAATTAATAACCACTTTTATTGAATAGCATGTCATTTATGGGTAAATTCATAAAGTTAAATTTATAGTTTTTTTTAATGCCAATTACCGTTGAGCTATGTTCACTGTGGCAAATTGATAGCTTGCTTGTTAGTATATTTTTTTGTTGTTAATTTATTTACTTCATTATCTTCTTGGTTTAATCATAGAATGTTGTGTTTTCTTTTAATTGAAAACTAATAAAACATTGCCCTACCGTGTAAGGAACATTTGCATTACAATCTGGTGCGAAGTTCTAGTCCTGAGTCACAGAAGACAATTATAAAAGTGAACATCTACAAGCAACATCGGCAAACAATTCAGGTACATGGCTTTGTCTTTTACATATTTGAATGAGGAAATATTTATCATCTAAAATCTTTTTTTTTTTTAAACATTTATCATCTAAAATCTTTATTATTTATTCCAAACCTTAAGTAAGGATATCTCCTCGGAATTTTTTTTTTGGGGGTAAGTGTAGCCACGTAGGACTTGGACAATTATGTAATAACCCAATTTGATGGTGCCGTGGTAAGATTTTGTTATTTACTGGGAAATTTTGTTAAAAGATGGATGACTAGGAAACACAGACAAATTGTCCGTGTTGAACATGATACGTCCACCAAACACATACTGGACACATATAATAAGTGTCTTTTTTCCTTCTTTTTTTAAAAAAGTTAATTTCAGACATATCAAAGACATATATCACACATGGAGGTATTCCACTTGAGGAAATAATGAGAAGTTAAAGAAAGCTCATTTATTTGTTGCAGTGGCTACTCATTCATAGGTAAGAAAATCCCATTTATTTACTGCAATGGACCAACTCTAAACAAACAAAATGAAAGTTAACACCCGTGGAAAAAAAAAGACATTCAGCTCTTCTGCTTCCATCAAGTCACAACCTTGAAAGTTAAATTGTTGAAGGTTGGTTTATGTTGTTAATACTTCTCGAAGTTGCCATGACATTTGAATTTAAATACTTATGAGCATTATATTTGTAAGCAAAATGCATATTTGAAATTTGTTAATTCATCATGGGCTGTTAGTTAATCATGGTTGATTGAAGTTTATAAGCAGATTCAATAAACTCGTCAAAGACCTTAACCTTTGTGAGATCCCCCTCTTCAATTGTAATTTTACTTGGTCAAATCTTTTAGAGAGCAGCCCATCCTAACTGTCCTAGACAAATCTCTTAGTCAAATGATTGGATTTCCACCTTCAAGAATTCCAGGCTTTTAGGAGGATAGGTTTTTTTATCACATTCCAATCACTTTGTGTAGATTATTTCAATTTTAAATTTATGTTTTTCCTTATTTAGATTAGATTTTATTCTATCTTTATAGTTTCCTTTTATGTATTTTTATGATGTATATATCTTCTTGTATTTTGGGTAATGAAATGAAGAAAATAATTTTCTCCCAAAACCACATGGTATCAGAGCCCATTAAACCCAAACGGGTATTCGGTCCAATAAAAAGAAATTGGGATCCGATCCAAGAATGGTGAACCCAAAGAGGCACCATCTTGAGGGGCATGTTGAGGATCCCACATTGAAAAGAAAAGTGGAGACCTCACAATTTATATGTTAGAAGGGCCACCCCACTCATTGCCAATTGGTTTTGAGATGGAAGCCCATGTTATCTAATATGGTATCAGAGCCACTCTCAAATTAAAACCCTAACCCTAACCCTAGCCGTCAGACTTCACCGGCGAGCTCTCCTTCCGGCAACCCTTCGTCGTTTCTTCTCCGGCGAGCTCGTTCCGTTCGCTCGTCGCTCGCCGCCCGTTCGCAGCTCGTTGCTCGCCGCCCGTTCGCAGCTCGTCGCTCGCCTTCTTCCGCCGCTCGTCACTCGCCTTCTTCTCCCTGGCGCCGCGACACTTCTCCGCCGTCTAGCCCCTGCAGCGGCACGAACCGTGCAGCCCGAATCCCAGCGCGAGCGCCGCCTCCTCTCACGGTGCTCTCTCCATCTCCGCTGCCCAGATCCGGCCGCACCGCACCTCCCACCGTGGTTTCTCTCCTCTTCAGGGCCGATTTTGCTCAGTTTTGTTGCTCGGTTTTTTGGTCTGCTTGTTTTTCAGATTTGGCTATTTGGTTGTTCGAGGCCTTCAGCGATTTCAAATGGCGAAACATGGGTTAGCAAGTGTCAGTTATGAAAACTCCTCTCAATCTCACGATTCCTCTCCTCAAATTGTGACTAATCATAAACTTCAAGGTCACAATTTTCTTCAATGGAATCAATCAGTCTTCATATATATCTGTGGCCGTGGTAAAGATGGTCATCTAACTGGTGATACCCCTGCACCGGATGCTACAGACCCGAAGTTTCGATCGTGGAAAATTGATGATCATTTGGTCATGTCTTGGCTACTAAACTCTATGACTCCAGAGGTTGGAGAGAACTTTCTATTGTTCAAAACAGCAAAAGAGATATGGGATGCAACCCGTGACACCTATTCTAGCTCAGAGAACTCATCTGCTCTATTGGCTATTGAAACCCGGTTGTATGATTTACGTCAAGGAGACCTCAATGTTACTCAGTACTTTAATCTTCTTGTTCGAAACTGGCAACATTTGGATATGTATGAAACATACGAATGGAAGTGTGGAGAAGACATGACTCTTTACAAAAAGATAGTTGAGAAAAAGAGAATATTGAGGTTCCTTCTAGGACTTAATAAAGAGCTAGATGACGTAAGGGGAAGAATTATGGGAGCAAAAGATCTTCCCTCTCTTAGGGAAGCTTTTGCTGAAGTACGACGTGAGGAAAGTAGAAAACACTTGATGATGCCTGAGATTGGGTCCTCTACTGGACCAGAGGTTTCGGCCATGTTGACACACAGTTCATCTCAAGAGTACAAATCTAAGAAAGGCAATCGTCCTTGGTGTGATCATTGTAAGAGAGTGGGACATGTTCGAGATACTTGTTGGAAAATTCATGGCAAACCAGCGGATTGGAAACCAACGAGGAAAGGGACAATCGAAAATCATGCTCATGTTGTTACTTCTCCTTCTCCACATCCAACTTCTGCTGTGTTTTCGAAGGAACAATTAGACGTGTTACAACAAATGATTGGCCATCTTTCATTATCGACATCTACTCCCACAACCTCAGTTGAGAAACCTTCTAGCAATCTTGCTTATCAAGGTACTGGTCTTTCTTGTTTTTCTGTGCAGCATAACAAGTCTAAACCTTGGATTGTGGATTCTGGAGCATCAGACCATATGACCGGCGACATTTCCTTATTCCACCAGTTCAAATTCCAACCTGGCTATTCGTCAGTTCGAATAGCTGATGGATCTCTCTCTGAAGTTACAGGGACAGGGTCAATAAAGTTGACAAATGATCTCGTTCTCTCTAAAGTGCTTTATGTTCCTAAGTTGAACTTCAATTTGATTTCAGTTAGCAAACTTACTGGCGATTCGAACTGCGTTTCTAATTTTTACTCAAACTTGTGTGAATTTCAGGAGGTGGATTCGGGGAAGGTGATTGGCAGTGCTAAGCAACATGGTGGCCTCTATCTTCTTCAAGAAAAGTGGCCTTCAAGTTCCGTCTTCAGTTCTAGTTCTAAGTTTTCTTCTCAGTCTGTTAGTTTTGTCTCCAAGTCAGAGTCCTTGTCAATTGAAAGTCAAGTCATGTTATGGCATTTACGCCTTGGTCATCCAAATTTCATGTACCTTGAAAAGTTGTTTCCTGATTTATTTATCAATAAAAAGTCGTGCTTCTTCCAGTGTGAAACTTGTCAATTATCTAAACACACAAGAAATGTTTATCCTAGTGTGCCCTATAAATCTTCAAAACCATTTTCACTTATTCATAGTGATATTTGGGGGCCTTCTAGAGTGAAAAATATATCAGGAGCACGATGGTTCCTCACCTTTATTGATGACCATACCAGGATGACTTGGACATTTCTAATGAAGGACAAATCTGAAACACCAAATCTTTTCCGTTCTTTTCATGCTATGATCTCTACTCAGTTTGAAAGTAAAATTCAAGTTCTCCGAACAGACAATGCTCGAGACTATTTCAACTCGATTCTTGGTACATATCTCTCATCTCATGGTATTGTTCATACTAGTTCATGTGTGGACACTCCACAACAAAATGGGATTGCTGAACGGAAAAATAGACATCTTCTTGAGGTAGCTCGTTCTCTCATGTTTTCTACTAATGTTCCTACCCATTTTTGGGGGGAAGCCATTCTCACTGCAACCTTTCTTATCAATCGGTTGCCTAGTCGTGTCCTCGCTTTTAAATCCCCTCGAGATGTCCTTCTCCAAATTCACCCTCAATTCCAAAACCTTTCCTCAAATTTACCCCTTCGGGTGTTTGGTTGTTCTTCCTTCGTTCATAACCATTCTCCTCACAAGTCCAAACTTGATCCAAAATCCATCAAGTGCATTTTTCTAGGTTATGCATCCCATAAAAAGGGGTACAGATGTTATTCACCTATCACTAGAAAAACGTACACGTCCATGGATGTTACATTCTTTGAAAATCATCCTTTCTTTACCAAGTCTCAAATTCAGGGGGAGAATATACAAGAATTTGAGCTTTTGGATGTTGAGCCTTATTCTGTCATCCCTACTATTCCCATCATAAATGAGGTCTTAACCCCTACCATAAACGAGCCACCTATTTCTGAGTCTAGTATTTCTGAAGTCGAAGTCCCACAAACTCGCACACCTATTGTTTATACAAGAAGAAAAGAGGCTACCATGCAAAACCAAGAATGCCAACCACCTGAACCAGATTCATCATCACTGAATTCCACTGACGAGAACATCACCGTTATGGCACCTGTAATTGATGATCTGACCCTACCAATTGCTCAGAGAAAAGGTGTTAGAAGTTGCACTAGTCATCCCATTGAAAAATATGTTGCATATGGCAAATTGCTTCCTACTTATAAAGCTTTTGTGACTCAGTTAGACAATATTCACATTCCACAAACCATTCAGGACGCACTCAAAGATCCGAAATGGAAAAAGGCAGTGGATGAAGAAATCAAAGCTCTTGAAAGCAATGGAACATGGACTCTTACAAAACTTCCTCATGGAAAGAATCCAGTTGGTTGCAAATGGATTTTCACTGTCAAATACAAATGTGATGGCAGCGTGGAACGGTTTAAAGCTAGGCTTGTTGCGAAGGGTTTTACTCAGTCATACGGTATAGATTACCAAGAAACCTTTGCCCCTGTTGCGAAACTGAATACTGTACGTGTTCTATTGTCTCTAGCTGTGAACCAAGATTGGCCCCTTCACCAACTTGATGTCAAAAATGCATTCTTGAATGGTGATCTCGAAGAAGAAGTTTACATGCAAATTCCCCCCGGAATGGAAGACAAGTCTAATAGCAACTTGGTGTGTAAGTTAAAAAAGTCTCTATATGGATTAAAACAATCTCCACGTGCTTGGTTTGACAGATTCACTAAAACACTGATTAAAAGTGGCTATTATCAATGTCAAGCTGATCATACCTTGTTTGTGAAATCCTCAAATAACAAAACTGCAATTTTGATTGTATATGTAGATGACATCATCATTACAGGGAATGATTTAGAGGAGATCCTCAACCTGAAAAAGATGCTTGCAACTGAGTTTGAAATCAAAGATCTGGGAAACTTGAGATATTTTCTAGGCATGGAAGTGGCACGATCCAATAATGGTATTGTAATTTCTCAGAGAAAGTACATCCTAGATTTATTAAAGGAGACAGGAAATCTTGGGTGTAGACCTGCAGAAACACCCATGGATCCAAATCTAGTTTTACATCAAAGTGAAGATGTTGTCCCAGTTGACAAGGGCATGTATCAAAGACTTGTGGGAAAGTTAATTTATCTATCTCATACCAGACCAGACATAGCATACTCTGTTAGCGTTGTTAGCCAGTATATGAACAATCCAAATGAACGTCATCTTGGAGCTGTGAACAGAATTCTGAAATACTTGAAAGGCACTCCAGGTCATGGTTTATTGTTCAAAAAATCTTCAAACAGACTTGTAGAACTCTACACTGATGCTAGTTGGGCTGGAGAATTAACTGACCGAAAATCTATGACGGGCTATTGTTCATATGTTTGGGGTAACTTGGTCACTTGGAGAAGTAAAAAACAAGCTGTTGTAGCAAGAAGCAGTGCAGAAGCTGAATACAGAGCGCTTGCTTTGGGAATATGTGAAGGAATATGGATTCAGAAACTTTTGACAGAGTTGAAAATTGATACTCAGAACCCAGTAAAATTGTTTTGTGATAGTCAAGCAGCCCTCAGTATTGCAAAGAATCCTGTTCATCATGACAGAACAAAGCATATAGAGATAGATCGACATTTCATATTTGAAAAGGTCAACAGTAGAATAGTGGAACTAAACTATGTTCCATCTCGTCATCAAGTTGCCGACATTCTCACCAAAGCATTACCAAGAACAAGCTTTGAAGGATTCAACTCCAAGCTTGGCTTGTACACTATATACAATCCAGCTTGAGGGGGAGTGTAGATTATTTCAATTTTAAATTTATGTTTTTCCTTATTTAGATTAGATTTTATTCTATCTTTATAGTTTCCTTTTATGTATTTTTATGATGTATATATCTTCTTGTATTTTGGGTAATGAAATGAAGAAAATAATTTTCTCCCAAAACCACACTTTGAAAAGAGGCTCTTTTTGATGGGTCCCTTTTCTTTCAAGTTTGAAAATTTCCAACTCCAACACTCTTCTTTCTGTTCCTCCATAATTCTTTGTAGAGTAACGCTCCTATTTAAAGATGGCCTTGTTTTCCTTTTAATCAGAAGCTCAGGGCAGTTAGAATCTTTTCTGGTCTTACCCATGGCTTCTTGGTCTCCCTTTAAAGTCCTCATTCCCTTGGCTCTTCAATGTTGCTAGCTCTCCGAACTTTGTTCCTAAAGATCGTTGGAATGCAGATCAGCTTAATGATGGGAGATGTTTGAATGGACCAACCTCCTTACTTTCTCTTTAATGTCAGCTTACATGAGAGCAATGATTATATTTTCTTGCTGTTGGATAATATACGGGATTCTTCCAGCCTCGAGAGAGAGAGAGAAGAAAAGAAAAATCAAGGACTTCAGCCTCTTCAATAGTCAACAACCCATAATTTCCTTCGTTTGTAGACTTATAGCAAGACTATTTGGAGGCTTCATATGGACTATGTATTGTCTAGGTTTCAACACTTCTGATTTAATTCAGAATAAGCACTTGAACTGCTCTGTCCCCCCAAATTTGTATCCTTTTTGTAGACGTAGATTTGAAGACATTGACCACCTTCTTTTGCATTGTCATCTAATGTGGAACAACCTCCTAAACGCTTGTGGCTTCAGTTGGTGCTCACCATTCTATTAAGGAAGCCATTGAACAATTTCTTTGTGGCCCTCTGTTTCGTATCACACTATTTTAATCTCTGGTCTAATGCTGTGGCGGCTACCTTTTGGAGTCTTTAGCTTGAGAAAAGTAGTAGAAATTTTCACGATGCTACTTTTGTGCCCCTTGATCTTTGGCTTTCCATGAAGCCCGTGAGTTCTTTGTGTAACACTGGTGTTTGTTCTATAATCTCCTTGGCCTCAAATGGCTTATTATATTCGTAAATAAGATTTACCTTCTGATGCAATGGCCCCTATGCATTTTTAGTTTAATAATTTTCAATAAAGATACCTGTCTTTGAACACTTTTGCAGTATATACATCCAAATGAGCATCCAAAGCTTACCCAGGCTGAGCTATTGGTAATTGATGAAGCAGCTGCCATACCTCTACCTGTTATTCATTCGTTACTTGGGCCTTATATGATTTTCTTATCTTCAACAGTAAATGGGTAATAGTATCTTATATAGACTACAATTACATATATCTTTGTCAATCATCTTTGAAATTTTATTTCTTTGCTTTGAAATGTACTCACTGAAAGATCGGGGGCATGTTCTTTAGATACTAATTTATTTCAATGCTTTCTTGTATAGTTATGAAGGTACTGGCCGCTCTTTATCCTTAAAACTTCTCAGGCATGTGGAAAAGAAAAGCCAAATAACAGATTGCAATAACTCTGCTAGCCTTACAGGTATCAGTTCATGGAAGATATCTCGTCTTTTTGTCTAGTGTTTTTAAGTGGGTTATTTAAGGTTTAAATTTGATAATTTTCAAGATGGAAAACTGTACGTTATTTGCCTTCATATTTACATAGCATCATGATTGTATACCAAATAAAAGCTTTTCATATGATCAAAATTACACACTGTATTTTTTTTGTTTTTTTAAACTATCAAAATTACACACTGTAGAAAGTTTCTTTTCTTTCTTTTTTTTTGGGGAGGAAAATTATACTTTTGGTCTATGAGATTTGGGATAGATTGCATTTTGGTCCCTAAGTTTTCAAACTCAACAATTTTACCCTTGAGGTTTGAATTTTGTTACACTTTTGCTCCCCCATCCAATTTTTTGTTAATTACAAATGGATTGCTAACGTGACATTCATTTTTTATTAAAAAAAATATTTAAAATTTTTTTAAAGTAAAATAATATTTTAAATACTTTTTTATTATTTTTTCTTTTTTTCTTCCTCCTTCTTCCTCCTTCCTTCTTCTTTTTTCTTCATCATCTTCTTCCTCTAATCCTAATGTCGCTGCCACGCTTCGGAAATTTTTTCCCTTTTCCCTTTTTCCTTTCTTTTTCTTTTTTCTTCTTTTCATTTCGAAAAAATAAAAAATGAAAAGAAATAAAAAAAAGAGAAGACAAGAGGAAGAAGAAAAGGAAAGAGAAAGAAGGAGAATTTTTTTAAAAAAAAATTCGGTGCCAGCAGTAGTGGTCGGCGGTCGACGGTGGCATTAAGGTTAGAGGAAGAAGAAGATGAAGAAAAAGGAAGAAGAAGGAAGAAAAAAATATTTAAAATTTTAAAAAAATAAATTGTCAATAAAAAATGAATGTCACGTTAGCAATCCGTTGGTAATTAACAAAAAATTGGACGGATGGACTAAGAGTGTAACGAAATCCAAACCTGAAGGGAAAAATTGTTGAGTTTGAAAACTCAGAGATCAAAATGCAACCTATCCCAAACCTTAGGGATCAAAAGTGTAATTTTTCCTTTTTTTTTTTAATTTAGTGATTTTAATGAAAGATTTAAAAAATTAGAGCTTTTAAATTTCACAATGCATGACAACATGCAGTACTATGGACAAACTTTTAGATGGTTTGATTCCAACCACCAAAATACCTATCAACTGTCCAAATACTATTACAAGGATATAATATTTTGTCTTCTTGTTAAAACAAGGGCATCTATCGATATGAGCTTCTTAATGTGCTGACATTAAGCTCTCTGTAGTCATGTTTTGTGTTAATTCAACTGTAATATTGGTGGTACTTGGCAAAAGGAATATGATCCTGGCATGCCCTGATTGCTATAATATTGTGGAAGTAACTTCTTCTTCTTCTTCTTCTTCTTCTTCTTTTTTAGGAAATTGTGGAAGTAACTTTTTTTTTTTTGAGAAGATGTGGAAGTAACTTGTGTAAACCTTGATTGCATCTTCTATCATCTAATTTTTTTTTGTATATATTTTAATTAAATGATGGATCTTATTCTTTTATCTTTTTAACTTCTCTTATGTTACTTCCTTCTATCTTTCCCGATAGCTCTATAAGGACCAATAAATAGCTTTAATTTTGATGTACGTTATAGTTTATCGTTTGAATTCTAGAATTTACTGTGAAGACTCTTCTAATAATCCTTTTGGTTTTTTACTTGTGGTATGTCTTTCTAACATAATAAGTTCATGCTTGCATTCGATCCATCCTACATTAAGATTTAGAGGAAGCCTTATGGTTTTGGGTTGCAGGGAGAAGATTTTGTACGTTAAAACTCCAGGAACCTATAAGATATGCTTTTGGGGATCCTTTGGAGAATTGGCTTAATAATTTACTTTGCCTGAATGGTTCCATATCTCCCATCTACAGGTTAGCATGGTGATTTTTCCCTATAATTATGGAGGCTAAGTTCTGAGTAAAAATCTCTTATCGTAAATCCTTGTCATTTCTGGTTGACCTAGGTTCCCCCTTCCTAGTGAGTGCAACTTATATTATGTCAATCGAGACACTTTGTTCTCCTTTCACAAAGAAAGTGAAATTTTTTTGCAGGTGATTTTTCATACTTAATTTGATCATTTAAGCCTCTTGATTTTGTTGGTTTTAATGTCAATTTGTTGTTTTGTTTCTTTATTTAGAGGATGATGGCTCTTTATGTTGCATCTCACTATAAAAATTCTCCTGATGATCTTCAATTAATGGCCGATGCTCCGGATCATCATTTGTTTGTGTTGTTAGGTATATTCATATTCTTTAACATTGTCGCTATTTTGTACACTTAATTGACATTTGAAATGATTATTCTTGACCCCATGTGCAGGTCCAGTTGATGATTCACAGAGTGTCCTTCCAGATATTTTCTGTGTTATACAAGTTAGTAAAAAATGTACTCTTAATTTTGTTTTGTTGGCCACTTATGGTCAATATTAACATTTTCCCTTATATATTTCCAATATTCTACTTCTATCTTGAAGTTTATGTTAATAATGCAATATCCTTTGTTTGCCCTCTATTGCTACAATGTTTAGAACTGCATGCTTGCTTTAAAATTTTCACGTATGTTTGGTTGGTTTTTCGAGACTTCATGTTTGGAAAGATTGAAGTACAATGTTCCCTCAAAATTAAATATTATATGCTTGCAATTGGAGCAGTTGCATAGATGGCAAATTGGACCAAATTAATAGCAAATATAGCACAGTTGCAAATTAATTGCATATATAGCAAAATTAATTGTACAAAACCAAAAAGTTGTCGTCAGATTCTATCCGTGTCTATCAGTGATAGACTCTGATTATTCAAAGTCTATCAGTGTCTATCGCTGATAGACTCCGATTAATCAAAATCTATCCGTGACTATCACTAATAGACTTTGATTAATCAAAGTCTATTAGTGATAGTCACGGATAGATTTTGATTAATCGGAGTCTATCAGCGATAAACACTGATAGACAGTGATAGACTCTGAATAATCGAAGTCTATCAGTAGACTGATAGATTCTAATTAATCAGATATCGAAGTCTATCAGATAAATTCTAATTAACCAGAGTCTATCAGTGTCTATCAGTATCTATCAGTAATATACTCCGATAGATTTTGCTATATTTGCAATTTTTTTTACATTGTGCTATATTTGCAATTATATAATTCTTATCTGTAGAACTTACAAGCTTTATGGAAATAAAAAATCACATTTTTTTTGTTCATCGAGTAAAATTTGATGTCTACAGGTTTGCATGGAAGGAGATATTTCTCAAGATTATGCACGGAGCTCCTTGCAACTAGGTTGCCTGCGACATGGTGATCAAATACCTAGGAAATTTTGTGAAGTATTTAGGGATACAGAATTTCCAAGTCTCTCAGGTGCACGTGTTGTAAGGATAGCTGTTCACCCTAGTGCTTTAAGGGTATCTGTCTAACATTTCTTGCTTTTATATATTGTTTTCTACTCATTTATAAAGGAAAGGGAATGATAAGAATCAAGTTAATATTTGTATTAAGAAAAGAGTTATAGAATGAGAGATTTTCTTCCTCTTTTTTTTTTTTTTTTCCTTTTCTTTTTTGATGAAAAACCATACTTTCTTTAGAGAATGAAAGGATATGCAAAGGGCAAAAAAAAGAAAACTAGTCCAGATCAAAGGGAGCCAAGACAAGAGAACCTAACTGAACGAATGGGCTCCAAGTATTAAGAATGATAACTAGAGGAAATTTTATACCTAAACACCCCAAGTACTAAGAATCAAATTGATATTTGTATTAAGAAAAAAGTTATAGAATGAGAAAGAAATTTGAAAGTCCTCACTCTCACAATCCCTAGCTATTTGAAATATTTTCCCAATATTTGCATACTTTTTACCCTCAACTCACTCTACTTATAGCCACCCTTCCTCTTGCAAATTTTCTCTAACTTGAAAGATTTTTTGGTTGGGGGTGTCAGAGATGAGTGTTCTGCCCCTTCGACCTATAGTAAGGCAGAAAGTTAGATTCTTTTTGTGGGCTATGATAGTTTTTTTTAGTGATCCATATTGGAACCTTTTACTTTTATGTAAGTTGAAGATCTAACCGCATAGAAAGTTGAGCCTTATCATAATCTTATTGGAAGAGTAAGTACCCTGAGGTGATTGTATTTTTGTGGATTGCACCAATGAGAGAAAATGCAAGCTACAAATCTTCACTGCAGTCTTTCTCTAGATATCTTTGTCTTATGTAGAAACTAGACTGAGAGAACACTCGCCACTTATTCTTCTATTTTTGGACAATTTTGTGGAGATTTTGGGGGGCCTACTTTAGGCGATGAATTGGGTCTGGCTTCCTCATTTAAGATGGTTTCTGCACACTGCTTTATGGAGCCTTTTTAAATACGAAAGCTAGGGTCTTTTTGCTTCATTTACTAAATTAATGTTTTGGGAAGTCTTAGCTTGAAAGGAAAAGAAGACTGCTTCGTGAAAATATTTATTTTGTTGTTTTCCTTTGGAGTTCTTGCTCCAAGCACTTCTATAACTTCCTCCTCCCTGTATGAACTCTAATTGATGCTGTCTTTTTGTGAGCTCCTTGAGTTCCTTGTCTCCTCATGTAAATTATATTCATCAACAAAATGTGCTTATTAAAAGATATGCTTATTTTTCAAATTGTAAATTCTCATTTTGTAGGAGGGATATGGGTCTGCTGCGTTGAAACTTTTGACAAGGTATATTCTATTTATGTTTAGTTTTTCTCTGTCACACCTAAAAATTGGACACTAATTACAGCTTTCTTGTGAAAATTTGTAGAACCTCACCTTTAATTTATTAATTTATTTTGAATCTCTCCACATTTGATGAGAAAGACAACATTAATAGAAAGACAACATTAATTGAATAAAATGTGGAGAAAACAACATTGACCAAAGTTAAAGAATTCATCAAAAGGCTTTTTTGATTGGCACCGACAGGCGACAGAAGTGGTAGAATAATTATAGAAGTGATTGTGATTTGAAAAAAAATACATTATGTGTAACAAAAACAAAAACTAAAGCGTCGGAAAGGTCTTTTTAGTTTCCGTCAAAATTATAAACTCTTCTTTTCCTTTTAATCCATATTTCTCTAATAGGGTTTAGGGTTTAGGGTTTAGGGTTTAGGGTTTAGGAAATCTATATCTATCCTTGAATGATGAATCTGTTGCCAAGGAGGATCTGATAGAAAACTCCTTAACTAAAATATGTCAAATTTTGCAACATAAAACATAAACTTGTATTTGATGTCTTCAAAATTTGTAGTAGTGAATATTTTTCAAAATTACTCGCTTATCGCAAGCTTAGATCTTCGAAAATACTTAATTCATTTTCTATAAATGATTGATATCTGTGCATTGTGTAATGCCTTGCCCACACCCTACACTAGACCTTTAGCAGGGATGCCATTAAAATACATGCATACCACATGGAAAGACAAGTTCATTTATATCAGGCGTGTCTCAGTATATGCTCTTCGTTTGAGCAGGGATTGAGATATGTATTCTTGGGAAAATGCTTTATAACTTTTCAAATTCTTCATGAAAAGTTTGTTTCTATTTATATATATATATATATCACGAAAAGAAATTAGTGCTGGGGAGTTCCAATCTCTCCACCAACTATTCTACATTGCAATTATGTGTGGCCGCTATCAATGAGTGCCACTACTTCCTAGGTTTCGATGGTCACCGTGAGTTTCATGGTGTGTGGAGAATTCAACCCCACAACAGAGTCCATTCTAAGTCACCAATTCTTCCACCTGCTCCCGATCCATATCTTCTTCCTCTTTTTCCTCTACATCAGTTTTGTTGCTTTCCATCCTGCCAAACTCGCACCATTACCACCATCATTTGCAACTTTTTTAATTTTCTTTTTACCATCAAAGTCCAAGCCATATACTTTGAATTGCACTGCAAGCATGATCCTTTTTCCCTCTTTGCCTTAGAATGGAAGATCATGTCTTATTCCTCCTCATTGGGCTGCTAGTTGCTCGAATCGTCTCCAATTCCTGCCTAGGAGCTTGTGTACCATCCTATGCATATTGGAACCTGGCCAATAGCAGCATTTTAAGCTCAACCAAGATTTGGACCGTTCAGCATGTTCCTCCCATTTATGCCAAGCCAGGACCTCTCCTTCCAAACTAACAGCCCCCCACTCTGCCTCTCCAAGACTTGATTAGTTGAATGCTGTAGAGCTATATCATTCTACCAAGTGTCCTCCTCACAAAGAGGAAAGGAATTTTTAATAGGTCTCCAATCTAAACCTCTGGAGGCTAAAACCTTCCCTTTAGAATACCATTGACAAATATGGAAGGCGAGCAATAAGCTTCAGAAGTGTAAAAATCTGTTTATTTCAAAACATGGCTGTTTCTAGTTTCCTTTCCTATGTTTGATAAAAATTACTCATAAGTCTTAAGATTGCTTTCTAGAAAAAGGGTGTAGAAATTGTGTATTTTATTTGGTGCTTTTGAGTTTTTAAACTGATTGTGGTCTTCATTTTTTGCAGGTACTATGAAGGAAATTTAACGATGCTTCGTGAAATGGAACTTGACAATATTTCAACCAGTGGTGAAAGGATCTTTCAATATGCAGAAAAGGTTAGAATTAACCAAGTTAGTTCATAATCTATAGTTATTTTCATCTCTTTATATTATTTCCATATATTTAAGGTCAAGTTATTTTTCTGCTCAATAGAGTTTAAACAAAAAATTGAGCTAACTTGTTTTCTAGGTTAATGGAGAGTAGACATGCTTTTTACATCGATATTATTATTGTTCTATATAGCCCTTCATATATATATATATATATATGTATGTATGTATGTATGTATTTATGTATTTATTATTATTTTCTTCCATTAAATATTTGTTTAACTTGCAGGTATCAATGGAAGAAGAAACCATAGTTCCTAAAGAAAACCTTCCCCCATTGCTTGTTCCTGTTTGTGAACGCTTACCTGAAACGCTGGCTTACATTGGTGCTTCATTTGGACTTACAACCGAGTTATTCTGCTTTTGGAAGAAACATGAGTTCCTTCCATTTTATGTTTGTCAGAATCCAGTTATGGCTCAAATCACCTTCATATATATAGTTTTATGTTTGGGTTCACACTTAATAATAATAACAACAACAATAACAATAATAATAATATTATTGTTGTTGTTATTGTTATTGTTATTATTCTTCCTGTTTTTGTTGATATTAACTTTTAATGCATGTAGAATGGCATGACTGAGCATAAGTGTATGGTGCTCAAGCGATTAGACAACGAACAGACTGCATTTGGCATACCTTTACCATTCAGGCTTATCAATGAGTTTTACGGACGTGGGTGTCTCGGGCATAATTTGTTGGATGTTTTTTTCTTGATTGGGTTTAAGGTTGTAGATGTAATTATGTAATATTCACATGTTGTAGGTTTTAGAAGCAAGTTCATCCGTGATATACCTCATTTCTTCCGAGATTTCGACTACAAGCTTGTTTTAAGGTATGTGCATAAGGATTGCTTATTGGTACTTCTTTTGTTCTTTTTGCTATTATATACTTATAATTATTTTTTTTCACATTTTAGCATATTGTCCGCAAAGGATAGACCCTCTTATTATGAATCTCCGGCGTCTCGGGAAACAGAAAGCTCAAAGTTATTCATTGATCGTGCTGATTTTTACCAACTGGAAGCATACATATATGATAATACTGATTACAATGAGGTGAGTATCAAACGTATATAGAGTTTTTGTTATCTTCTATCATTCTTCAATAACTTTGTAGGAAGAAAAATATTGAAATATTTTGCAAAACGGAATTTGTATGGCCATCTTGCTTGCTTTTTTCCAAGGTCTAAGAGTCCAATTTTTAATGGTTTTATAATTATAATTTGTCCAATAAAAATCCACAGGAAAGGCTTCAACAAGAAGCGAAATTGATTCATTATTTTCTTCAATTTTGCAGGTTTTCCATATTGTAACCACGCTTGCTCAAAACTACTTCAATGGAAAACGTGGAGTAGCGTTATCTGATACTGAAGCTTCTATTTTATTATCCATCGGCTTGCAACTCAAAGATATATCAAGTCTCAAGGTTCTAATTTCCAACCTTACTATTTTTTTTTGTTTTTTGCTTTTTTTTTTTGACAATAATTTCCAACTTTACTATTATTTACCAGTATGGTCTGCAAAACCAGTATTTAAAAATGTGCTTGCACGTGTTCCTGTTTGCATTATATGAACTAACAGGTTTTCCTGTTGTGCTTTTACAATCTGAACAGGATAGTATGAAGTTAAAAAGTTCACAAATCAAAGCAAAATTCCACAAATTGATGAATAAATTTTATAAGTATTTTAAGGAAGAATTATCGAGAAAGATCAGTTCAAGTAGGGAGGTAAGACACTGTATTATTATTGTCTTGTGTTGGTATTTTAATTGTTAGCACAACTTTATGAATTGTCAAAATCTTAAATGTTGTCATCATCTTAAAATCATCAGGAGACAATGAGCCCACATGATACTACAGTGGATACTGACCTCAATGATGAAGACAAAGAAGTATATGTTGTGAGTATAGCAATTTAACCATGTCAATAGTTTAAAGTCCTTTGCAAAGTTTTGATATTCTATTTTCTAAGAAAATAAGCACGGATATATTTTTTTAAAATCTAGGACACGGACACGGCATGGACACGTTTAGTAAAATATAAATTTTTCAAAATATATATCATTTTTATACTAGAAGGAAATTCGAAATTAATAAGTTTATGCATTTATATCCTTAAAATAATGAATTTAACGTATTTCACTCTTAAAATTTAACAATGGTTCTATATAGACCTATATTGACATCGTACAACTAGTGTTTGCCACATATCAATTATGCTAACAAGTGTCCAACAAGTGTCGGAGTGTCCAAGTGTCCGACACGTGTCGGACACGGACACGCTAGCCAAACTAAAGTGTCCGTGCTTCTTAGTCTATTTTTCTAATCTTTATAAATGATTAACAGAGATCAATGGGAGATGAAAATGTTGAAAGTCAAGAATATTCCATTGGAAAGAGAGACAGTGAATATGAGCAATATTCTTCACCAAGGTATTATTCACCAAGTGGCCTTAATGATGTCAAGTCATCATCCAATAGGCAACCTAGAAAGCAAGATTCTTCTTATTCCATAAATAATTATAGTAGCAAAAGAAAAGGCACTTCCAAATCCATAAATAGTTCTAAGAGAAAAAGAAAGCAGTTGTAAAGTTTTGTAGAAGCTTTCTTCTCACTTTTTTATTTACAATTTTAAACTTTTTTTTATTGTTAATTATGAATTAGATCATTAATGTCAGTCCTTATTTATTTCTCGGGATTGTTGTAAAGTTTTGTATATTTTCAAAAATCAATATATACACATTTGTTGTTAAAAGTGAAGGTAACCAATCTCTGTCATTTAATTTTATTTTAAATCATTGGTGGTAGCTGTTATTCTTATTTCTAAAAATTATTGTGAATTTCTGTACGATGAGACTATTCTGATAATAAATAGAGTACAAAAGACTCAATAAGTAGTATTAGTTATGGTTTTGAATCCCCACCCTCACAATTGTTTGAACTTGAATAATAGTAATAACAATAAAACTAGTAAATTATGCCAAGAAAATATAAGTGGAAAACTATAACGATGAGTGTCTATACGTCCACAAATTTACCGTCCACCTTATTTAAATATACATTCTATAATTACATACACTCTAAATCATTCCCATAAGAAAACAATTTTAAACGCCCCCCCCCCCCCCCCAAAAAAAAAAAAAAGTTCCATTTGTACAAATTCGGGTTTCCTAGTATTATTTGTTCATTAGGGACTTCTGACTATCCCTTTTTTCCCTTCTCATATTCAAACCTTAGAAGATCTGCAGTGTTTTATAGTGGTGGTATCTATAATGATGTTCAACGAAGAAAGGTTAATCAGCTACAAAATCGTAAACTATGAAGTCAAAAATCAGAACTCTTCTTTCCTTCAGTTCAAATATCTCCTCTTCTAGTAGTAATGGCGTGAAGTTGCTTAGCAGTCTCTGAGATTTCAGCAATGTTTCTAAGCGGATCTTCAATCTCTTTGCGCATAGCAATTACAAGTAACCTGCATTCTGCATCACACAAAGACATTATTGGTTGGCAAGTTGCCTAATTGTATTTGCTGCACCATGAATAAAAGAGTTCATATAAACAATAAAAGATGACACGACTACAAGATAATCTAGTACTCCCTTGTATTCTTGGATGTTCTTGTATTCTTTCATTTTTTTTCTCAACGAACGTTTGGTATAAAAAAGAAAAAAACAAACAAGTATTCAAGGTACTTGGAACCTCCCCACTCTTGAGTATACTCACTCAAACTTAAATCACTAAACAATTTTCTCCGTCATCCATTTTTTTTATAATCGAACTCTCCATACAAACTTCTGAGCTAATTTACCAACATACCTTTAATACCCCAATAACATTCCTAATAGCATCCCTATCACAATTGTTCTCTCTCTCTCTTCCCCCATCCACCTACAATGTTCAATTCTCTAATCAACTGGTCCTTAACTTCCCAGAACTATTTTGATGCTCCTCAAAATTAGGCGGTCGGATTCTAATTTCCTATTCCACAATGGATAAATGACAGCTGTAACTTGTAAGATTGAGGATGTTTTATGCAAGTTTACTCAAATTTTTGGATTGAGCATATCAGCAAAACCATCGAAAACTGAGAGAATGAGTTGATCGATCGGATGATTTGTTGCAATTAATAACTTGATCATGACCATCCTTGTTCGAGCTTATGGGAAGCACCTAAGGTACATAACCACATGCAACTCAAATCCATATGTAGTTTGTTTTTATTTTATTTATTTTATTTTTATTTTTTAAGAAACTAAACTTCCATTGAAAAGATGAAAGAATAAGAAGGGGCATACAAAAAAACAAGCCAAGAAAAAAGGGGAGTCCAAAACAAACTAAAAAAGGGACTCCAATCCAGAAGAACAAGACCAAGATCCATATGTAGTTTGTTTACATGTCCATATGCATTTAAATTACTGGTTTGTTTACATGAGTGAACATGCATTCAGTAAATGAGGACAAATCCGGGGATCTGTATCTGTTAAACTACAAGAATACAGAATTTCTAAATAGAAATCTGCCTTGTGAACACAATTGTCTTATGTAGCATGCACATATTGACTAATAGATGGCAACAAAATAATTAAATAAAATAGAATAAAAGACAAACCTGCAATTTTGGTGAGATTAAGCAGAGAAGTTGAAGCAAGAATCTTGTGTTCAACCAGCATACTGTTTTGCAAGCTATCTTTAAGCAGACAGATGAGATTTGATAAGGCTGAGGGATGAAACTTAGGAGCAGAAAGGAGAGGAAGGGAAAAACTCAACCATGTCAAAGTCGATAGGCCTACCCCCACTAAATCAAGGCTTCCAGCAGCCAAACATTTGGAAATGATCACAAAAAATGATTGCTTCACACTTTTCATCAGGGATAAAGTCATGTTCCTCCGCCATTCTTCAATTGCCTGCTTTTCATCATCCTACAGTTTGCAATCAAATATCAGATGAATAGTTAGTATATTTTTAAAGCCAAATTTTGAATGACTACATGTATCATCATTCCATACAATAGAAAGAATAAGGGAGAAATCAACTTGTAATGATTCAGAAATTATAAACTTTTAGGAAGTTTTCAATTTGCTTGTTCCATGTTAAGAGAATCATTTCAGACAATATAAGGAGGCATGTACAGATTGAAAAATACCAGTACTTTATTGGTCATTAAAAAATTTGAACAAAACTGACTACAATGCCAAAATTTCAAAAAAACTGACGCTAGAATGCAGAAATTTCAAGGCGAAACACCACCTCCCTCAAGTGCATGTTATCATTTTCTTTCTTTCTTTTTGGACGAGTAACAAAGTATTTCATCAATATAAAAGAAATATACTGGAAATGACTAACGGAGCTATAAAGAAGATCTACAATAGGTCTGCATATCAAACAAAGAATAATTGAAAAAGGTTTTAGATTTTAAACACCAAGAAGGAGCAATAACATCCTAAATCTGATCTAGACTTCTTTCTTCTTCGTTTTAGAAATTTTAAAAGGTTAAGATTTGTGAACAATTATATCCATTAGAAGAAAATTTTAATTGGAAATGATATTAATGCTAGTTGAGAGGAACAAGTGTAGAACTAGAACGATGGGTAGAAAAAATTAGAAGTAGAGAGAAAGAGTAATGCCATAAAAGTTTAACAGCTTTCTTACTAGCAGAGCATTACCTATGTCACACCATTTCGTGCCAATGTCAGTATAATACCCAATATTTTTCCTTCTTTACCCTTGTATTTGTTCACAGTATAGGTCATTTTTCTATGCGTTAATCATGAGAACTAAAACCATTAAAAGATGTTGCATTGTATAAAACCATATCATAGATGATGAAATCAACAAAATAATGACTATCAACATTCGTTCATATCCATACACTTCTATTTTAATGGTCAACTGTAGACTCAACTAAAAACTTCTTTGGGAGGATTAATTATGTTCATGAATAATCATCCTGTCTTTTCTTTTCTTTTTCTTTTTCTTTCTTTCTTTTCTTTTATTTTTTATTTTTCTTTTATTTTATTTTCTTTTATTTTATTTTTATTTTTATTTTTATTTTATTTTATTTTATTGGGTGGGAGAGAATAATTTAGTTGTTAAACTTACCGATGAAACTTCGCTGTCCATTTCTGGATACTCTTCTTTATAGTCAAGATAATTCACTTCACAACTGTTAATAAATCCTGCTTCTTTTAGCGTTGAACTCTCAAACTTCTCAGGCGAAGAAAAGTGCCCCCCCAAAATTAAAATTGCTTTGCAACAGCTTTCTCGGATCTTCTCATTAGTTAAGCTAACATCAAGGGCTTTGATAATGGCATCAACAGCTTCTTCCATATACATGTTGTGCTGCAGAGATTCTACCTACAATACCAATATATCTCATTAATCTAATTGTACGGCTGAATTCTTGCATAAATACATATTTTAATGTGCATGCAGGGATGGGACCAGAGGTTTAGGTCTAGATAAAACACTGAAATGGACATTTAACTGAACCCATCTTGAAAATTTGTATCACCAACCTGATGGAGTTAAGCCATAAGTCTTTCTCAAATGTCAAGAAGCATAGTTAAAAATCAATAAGACAGAAGTTAACCAAGTCAGATGCAAGATATACTTCCAGACACACTACAGACGACTCCAATTATAATTCAAAGCAATAAACCAAGCTTGAAAGCATCAGTAAGGGCCATTTAATCTAAATTCAAGAAACTTACCACTAGATTAAAGTGCAACAGAAGTACAGCAACAAGTGGCCTTTGCTCAGGTGGAGCACAACGGAGGTATACAAGGACAGCCTGCAATGTATCCTCTGAATCTTCATTCTGCAAGCTACTTAAAAATGAAGTAACATCTTTTCTCCTGCAGCAATGAAAAGGATAACATTAATGCATAAAACGTTGAAACATTTTCCTTGTGCATACAAGTGCCAATAAGGATAATAAATGCTAAATTGGCTAAGTATCTACGTTCTATACAAGTACATGTACGCAAGGGTATGATATGCCGTAGGGTTTGAAAGTAAAAATAATAGATCTAGAACACTCCGGAAATTTTTGGAGGTCTAAAAACACTTCCACTTTAGTCACTACTCCCCTCTACCTTCCTGATGTTCTAAAACTTTAATAGTTCTAGAATTGTAGAAACATTCTCACAGTTATCAACTAACAGCACACTGACGGTCGACCCACTAACATCCCAAATAACTGGCTGCTAAATACTACCTAACAAGTCCTCCTAGCATAGGAAAAATAAATAGTAGGCTTAGAATGTCAAGCAGGGAATTTTTAACTTAGTCAAACATCCATGGAATATATAGGGATAATTATAGAGTTATCTCCAATGCTACAGTAGTATTTATATCTATTACTACCTCAAAACATTTTCTTCCGCACTCTAGTTTTTCATTTTCTTTATTGTGATTGAAAATTTCATAAAGAAAAGGAAAAGAAAAGGTGTGAGAGAGATGTAAGGAATAACTATAAAGCATCGCCAGCTTCAATTACAAAAGGTAAGTATAAAAATACCTCTTGAGGCAAATTAGTTTGGTCAGAAGCTGCACGACACTTTCTAATGACTTGGCCCGCTTGCTATGAAGTAGATTGACAAGAGAACTTTTACTAATTTCACTAGCTATCTGATTTCTGCATTGTCCATCTGCTTCAATACAACAAGACAAGAGTGCCAAAATGCGTGTCTTCTCTTCCAAATTTCCCGATTCAAACAGTTGAATAAGAAACCGCAAGTATCCATGAACAATAAGATATTTGGCATTCTTCATTGCTTCCGCTTTGCCACAAGCAGTAAGAGACTGCTCTAATACAAATATTGTCATTTCACTCTTGTCTTTAGTCATACATTTTCCTGAGCTGTTCACTCTCTGAGAAAGAAATGCCAGGAGATTCGTCCGACGATTGGAATTCCAATTCTTAATGACACGCTTCAAAACAAAATTTGTAAGAGGCACTGCTAGAGTTTCCAATTTCTTTCCTGTTACAGGACAAGTTCTGTGTCCTTGATCAAGCCATGCCTTGATGGCCGTCTTCTCAAAGCTTTGACCAGTCTCCAGGGTCACAGGATCTTCATATAACTGTCCAGTTAAAGGGCAGATGAAGTCCTTAGGAATGCTCAAGAAAGAGGATCTTTCATCAGAGGACTCATAACTATCATTTGGCTCTGCAACGGGAAAAAAGCATAAGTACTTTAATATAGAATATATAAACCAAGGGTAGAATATAAACGTACCTAAAACTTCTTAACTTACCTCTTAAAGAGGGCTTGGTCTTGATAGGCTGCAGATAATGAATAATAGATTAAAAAAACAATTAAAGGAAAAACAAAAACTTTGAAGTAAAAAGGATTATTGAGAATCTCAACATATTTACAAGAGAAGACAATGACGCATCGCTGAAATTTGAAGGATCAAATGATCTGAGATCTTCAGAATCAGAAGCATCCGAGTGTTTTACTTCAAAGCTCGATTGTGCAAGCTTTTGTCGACTATAGCTGTTTTCTTTTGTATGTGGCTGAGCATGCAGCACTTCAAAGTCAATCCCATTCTGTTTCCATGTCATAGAACTGCTGAATTCGTCACTATTGTCTATTTCTGATAGAATATTAATATTATACATCTTCCATTCTTGTGCTTTACAATTTTCCTGCAGAGAAATGTTGAGCACTTGATTAGGGTCTGGTTGTAGAGAAACGGATGGACAGATCAATAGGAACATTAATACAAGGCCAACACGAATGGGAATTGAGAATCATTAGCAGGGGTCATAGGACCCTTCTTTTTTCAAGAAAGTGAACGAGCAGTTTCATTACAGGAGAAAGAAATTCGGAGAGATTTGTGCTTTAGAGGTTATAATGAACCCACTCAGCGTAATATGGAGGTATGGCAGAACCATGCTCCTTAAGCATAGCCGTCTGAACAATTTGCCCCACCAATTAAGAGTTTACTACGTCAAGTAACAGCAGCCAGGCAAAAAGGATAAGGAAAAGCTAAGACCTGGAAAGTTATCTTCTTGTAGACTTGACCTGCCAAGGTTTATGTGCACTAGACAAATGCCACTATCGGCAAAAAATGAGAAATCAAAAACTGTAAAATATGGTAGTGGTCATTGCAGAAAGCATACTTGATAATACTAAAATCCTAAACTACCAATAATCTTTCTGAAAGCTGTTCAAGGTATCAACACAATCACCAGAGTTAAGAAGGAATCTTTTTAACAATATAAGACATCGATATGAAAGAAAAACAAATTCAAGGAAATACTTACAGAAAAGGATGTGTTCTCTGTCGTGCTTCCTGTAGAATCCTCATCAGTATCTTGATCTAAGTCTTTAACTGTGTCAGAGTAGTATATCTGTGTATGTTTTGAAACATTGGAACTATTAGAGCTTTTGACACGGTTGTCAAGGTTCTCTGATTCCCATTCACTTTCAGTATCTGGAGCTCCTGGATTCTTTGAGGTGGCAAACATAGCATCATATAGTTTTTTACTGACCATAAGATTAGGTGAGACAAAATCATTGGGAAGACTCGTTGCAGTAGAATTATTAAGAGGACTTTCCTGATCAAGTCCCTCAAAAGATACAGCTGGGACCACAATGGAGGGAGCTGGAGCTTCAATTCCAGTGAGCCAATCCTTGTAGTAAACTGCAAATTTGCAAGTACCAGAATCCAGGGTTTCGTTATACACTTTATCAAGAAGTTTCTGGTTGCTTGACCGGCTTGGAGTATCAACTAATGAATCAGCTTCATGGTCATACCAGGACTTTATATGTGATAGATGTGGCAGAAATAGATCATCCCATAGTTCTGGAAACAATATGATTCGTGCCTGAAAAGGCAGATCACAAAATACTTGTAAAATATGCTTGGCTGAACTATTTTCTTTATTTTGTATCTTGAATATTATACCGAGATAGACATGGGCACAAGCAGATAATTTTGAATTAGATATTCCAGATGTAAAGCCATCCTTTAAAGCATTCATATTCAGACCTGCTATCATACTTAGCTGCAATAATGCTTTCTTTAAATCCTTTTCAGTTGACAATCTTTCAGCAACTTTTTCTACTACGTCAATTGCTTGTTCAAGGTTGGCAATAACTTTAGAACTGTTGCGTCCATCAACTCCAATAAAATTCAGTAAAGTGAAACTATTGTGCCGAAGCGTCAAGCGGAAATCCTTGTCTTTGAGAAAATATTTAAGATGTCCATTAATGATAGAAACCACGGCTTGGACAGCAACCAAATCTAACGCAGGAATAGAAAGTGAATCTACAAGACTGTCCTGCGTTTGACTGTGAGTATCTTCAAAGCTTTTCCAATTGCTTGTACTGTGGTCGGATTTATCATAAGATCTCTCTGGAAAATTTACAGCTATCTTATTACTATCATGAAAATTTATACGCCCAAATAGATTTTTCTTCAAACTGTTTCCTTGCCTTTTCTCCACATCTATGTTCTTCCCTGACCACCTCTCTTTGTATTGCTCCTTTTCTTTGGCTTCACCTTTTACTCCATGTCGGATATGCACTTCATTAGAATGAATGTCCTTGAAGCTCTCAGTTTCGTCCTCAGAAATAATATTATTTCCTCTTTGTGGTTTATCCTTGGCTAAATTTATAAGACGTGGGTTTTGTTCTATTACATCACCATGTCTTTTTCCATCAAGTCTCTCCACGTATTCTTTACGTGACTTTTTATCTATATTTTCTCTATTTGTAAAATTATCCCCTTCTATCAACTTCTTGATTATACTTTTTGATCGAAAGTCGTCACTAGAGCTACACCGGAGTATAGAAGGCCAAGGCCTCGTAGCGGTTCTAACTTGACCACCCAAAGCAGAATCTGAGTTTCTTGTTTCTTGGGAATGATCATTAGATGTGCTCATGGCGTGTGATTTGAAGGGACCTTTAGACTTCCTTAACAGTCTTCTTCCTCTAAAACCTTCTTCAGCAAGAAGCTCCTCCAGAGATGAAGCCATTGACTCTGAATAATTTCCTCTGCACTAAATCATGTGGTAAGTTAAAAGAGGTCCAGGGAAATTTTGTTTTAAATGCTCGGTCTAATTGGGCCAGAAGAGTGGAGTATATTTTTGGTAAAAGCTCATGCAAACCAATTCCCTTCTAGCATATTGAAATTTCTTTAGACATTGAACATGAACCCAAAACTGAAAGGAATTATGATTATCATATAACCCATATTAATTGATTTCTTTTTCCTACAGTAAAACACAAAAGAGCCTCTCAGTGCGTCTTAGATTAAAATAATTGTATAAAAATGTTTTTTGAATTTTTCTCTCTAATTTATCTCCTAAATTTTCAGAATTGAATTATTATATTTATTAAAATTTTAGGATGTAAAATTCTGCCCCTATGAAAATTTGAAGAAAAAAAAAATGCTTCACCTGCAAAAGAATTATAGGGGCTATACAAGTAGAGATATTTCCTCTCTCTATGAAAAGAGAGGACAGACAGAAAATTGAAACTTAAAAGAAGGTGAGTGAGAATAGAATCTTTATTATTTATTATTTCTGTAAAATTTTAAGTTATTAATTTACAAAAATTAATTGTGAAAATATCTCAAGCTCCTGGTATGGTAGAACCTCCTCAACTAAGGACTATCAGGAATCATACTCCTAAACTTCAAACATCCTTTGTCGAAAATCTACTGAGAAATTTCTCCGAAATTTTACATATTTACGAAATTTAAAAATTATTAAAAAAAACCATTATCTAGTCTCAAATACTATCACTTATCATGTACTTACCAAATTTAGAAAATCTTATAAAACAACACTACTCACCCTCGAAATTAGTCAATCCTTTTTTCAAGAAAAAAAAAACAAATTACTTTTTGAAAGAAAAAAAAAATGAACATCATGTAGAATGAATATGCATAGCTTAATGAAAATCAAAGGGATGAGCAGGAAAAATTATTCAATGAGCAAAGCATGCACACACATACATCCATAAACAACTTTCCATGCCCCCACGTAAACCACTCTTCGTTAAATTTTCACAAGAACATGATTTGACCCAGCAAGAATCCAATCCAATATGCCACAATAAATGCTCAGACTCAATCAAAAGCTACACAAGGAGACAACGTGCAAACTTACCTAAAATGAATGCGTCAGAGTGATGGAATGTCTGCTGTTAATGGACCGATAACTGATCAAGCGAGAGAGAGATAGAGAGATCAGAGCAGTTATAGAGTCAAAAATTCAAATCAAGTAGCTAAATCAAATTCCTGCTGTCTAAATTTGAGAGAACCAGAAAATGTAGAAGAAGAATCACTCACCACCTGGGTTTGCCTTAGAGTGGGAATTTCGTCGAACACCTGGTGGGCATAAAAATCCCAATACGAAAATGAGCCCTTCCAACTCGATCCTCCTGTAAGGGCTTGAAACTCGAAATGGGGGTCCAATCTGGGACGAGGGGTTTCGAGAAAAGATGCAGGGAATGTTGGGAAATCTTCGGAAACGACGAGGATAGAATAATGGCCATTGTAGGCGATAAAGTGCCGCCATTATAAAAGACTGCAAAATGGAGAAAGGTCCAAAGAGAGAAGAAGATGAGACTAACACTGGGCAACAAGAGAAGCGACGGAGTGACAAGAGTGACAAGAGAAAGCCGACGAAGAAGAAGCTGAGAGGACCTCGTCAATGGAGGTTGTAGGCTTTATTTTACACCATTTGCTTGCGTCTGTGTGTAAGCAGCTGAGCTGGTTCTTGGTCGTTGGGATTCACTCTTCAACTGTTTCAACGGCCGCCCGCCCCGTCTTATTCAAGTCATAATTCTTTTGTTTTTTATATGTTTTGTTTGTTTGTTTTTTTTTTCTTTTTTTAAGCCTATATGTTTTCGGAAAAATTTCTACTACCTTCATTGAATGTTGGAAGATCCCTAAACAATTTTTAAATATTTCATTCATGACAAACCATGAATAGAGTTTTTCATACTATCTAGTACTGGAAATTTTTCCATATGTTTTCTCATTTTCTCGCTTCCTCTTCCTTAGTTGTCAAGATTTTAATGGGGTATGTAGAAAGATCTCTACATATCGGTATACAGTCAAGTTTTGTTCTTTGTTTTATGTTTTAAATTTTAAAAAGCTACATATGTACTTCAGATTCAACCTTTTATTTTTTTCTATATTTTATTTTGGGCCGGTTGCAAAAGTAGCAAGCTGACCCAAAATAAAATATAGTTGTTTTCTCATTTTCTCGCTTCCTCTTTCTTAGTTGTCAAGATTTTAATGGGGTATGTAAGAAGATCCCTACATATCGGTATGCAGTCAAGTTTTGTTCTTTGTTTTATGTTTTAAATTTTAAAAAGCTACATATGTACTTCAGATTCAACATTTTATCTTTTTCTATATTTTATTTTGGGTCGGTTGCAAAAGTAGCAAGCTGGCCCAAAATAATTGCAAATTTAGCGGCCCGCGAAACTATTTGCAAAAATGGCAAAATCTCACCATCTGAAACGTAAAATTACTAAAATGCCCATCTTAAACCCTGAACCCACGAAATTCATTTGTCTTCTCCATTTCTTTCTATCAGGTTTGTCTTCTCCATTTCTTCTCTATTTCTCGTTCGTCTCCATCTGAATACATTTACTCTTCTTTGCTTTCGTCTTCTCCATCATCTTCTTCAGTTCGTTCTTCCGTCTTCTCCATATAGTTCGTATTCAGGTTTGTTTCGCTCACTCTTTTTCTTTTTTTTTCTTTGATTTCTATCAGTTCTGATTCTTCTCTATTTTGATTCTCAACGCTTGATCAAGGTTTGTTTTCGTTCTGATTCTTCTCGAAACAGGTTCGTTTTCGCTCCCCCTTTTTCTTTTTTTTTTTCTTTGTTTTCTATTAGTCGATTCTTTTTGCCAGTTGATGTTGTTTGTTTAAGATTGTATTGCATTTTGCTTTCTATCGCTAATGTTCTGGTTTTCTGATATCGTGTTGTCAGCTTGTTTTCGCTATTGTTCTGGTTTTCGCTATTGTTCTAGTTTCTATCAGTGATAGAAAGGTGATATAAAGTTTTCTATCACTGATAGATTCTATCACTAATAGAAAAATTTTCTATCACTGATAGAAAGTTTCTATAAATGTTGGTGTTCTGATATCATATTGTTTTGTTAGCTGTTTGGTTATTGTTGTCATTCTATATATTTTTGTAGTTGTTGTGTTCTATCATGACTTTTCTATCACTGATAGAATGTCTATCAGTGATAGAAAGTTTCTATCACTAATAGAAAAGTTTTTATATATTTTGGTGTTCTACAAGCTGTTTGGTTATTTTCATTCTATCAGTGATAGAACTGATAGAAAGTTTTTCTATTACTGATAGAATCTATCAGTGATAGAAAAACTTTCTATTAGTTTCTATCAGTGATAGAAAGACTTTCTATCAGTGATAGAAAGACTTTCTATCAGTGATAGAAAGTCTTTCTATCACTGATAGAAAGGAAAGACTTTCTATCATTCTATCAATGATATAAATATTTTCTATCACTTCTATCCTTCGTGTTCTAGTTCTAATGTTATATCACTCATTTTTTTTATCTTGTTGTTTGGATGAAGAACGAAAAAGTAGATTACGAACATGAGGAGGAGAAAAGGACAAAAAGAAAATTAAAATACAAAGGAGAGGGCTCCAAGAAGAAACAGAAGGTTGGTATTAGATTTTATAGATTCTCAGTGATAGATTCTATCAAGTGATATAAATGTATAATTATTAGCTTTGAACTTTTTTTTTTCTTTTTGTTTTTTGTTTTTATTTAACAGGTTAATACTTTAATAATGCCAAAAGAGGATTGGGTTCCAATCCATAAAATTAGTTTGTATTTAAACCTATCTATCACTGACCATATTAAAGGTTTGAGGGAATTATGTGTTCAATTGTTCAGAATTGGCCCTTTTGGACACTTTTTAGAATTAAAAATGAAAAAAGTCCCTTTAAAACTCATTACACACCTCATTAGGAGGTTGTGTGTTTTCCCTAATCATAATACCATTGTCTTCAACCTTGAGGACAATGTAATAGAATTTGGGTTAAAAAAAATTCAATTATTACTGGATTAAATTGTAATCCATTTCCTGTTGAAAATATTGATGATGAGGATGAGTTAGAGTCAGAAATTAAAAAAAAATCCTTCTTCAAACATAAAGACTCACTTGATAGAAAGGACTTAGGTACTGGGTTTAGTATTTGTCAGAGCCTTCTATTAGATGATTCTTTAGTTGTCAAATTTTCATCTCTATATTTACTAGAATGTCTTCTAGTACCAAAACAGCCTCACAATAGGATAAGTTGGAGGCATGTAAAATTGTTTGACAATCAAGAATCAATTCAAAATTATCCATGGAGGAGGTTGTCTTATGAATTAACCGTAGAATATATAAAAAAGGCCAGGATTCATCTATCTCCAAGGATTTCCAATAGTCCTAATTTATTGGGCATTGGAAATCATTCCAAAATTGTCTGAGGAAACCTTAGGATTTGCTAGAAAAATCCAAAGCCCCACCCCCACCCCATGAATGGCTCACTGGGAGATGCTGGACACGCTCGATTGGAGTGAGTTGGATAAAAATATCTTCTCGGCTGAAGATGTAAGTGTTACTTTTTAATTCTTACTCTATGATTCTTATTCTAGATTATATCAGTGATAGAATTCTATCAGCGATAGATTCTATCAGTTAGTGATAGAATATAATTCTATTACTTGATAGAATCTATCATTGACTTAGTAACATTCTAATTTTTTTTTCTTTTTACTTCAGTTTTCTGTTGTGTGCCATTAGTGCCAACTGATGCAGAATTGGCATAAAAAAATATGAAATATTTCATCCAAGAAATGGAGATTGAAATGGAAAAGAATAGACAGAAGGAAGTAGAAGAAAAAAGAAAAAGAGAAGAAAGGGAAGAAGAAGAAAAAAGAAAAAGAGAACAAGAAGAAAAAAAAGAACAAGAAAATAATGAAAAAGAAAAGGAAAGGATATCAATGTTAGAACATGATATCAAATATTTGAAGGAAGGACAAAAGGAACTAAAAAATGGGCAAAAAGAGATTCTGAGATTGTTAAATAATTTGGTGGAAATTGTCACAAACAAATTTCCACCAAAAGATATTTCTGAAAAACAATCTCAGAATCTCTTCACAAAAATTGTCCTCCAACTTCTAGTCTCAAAAAACTAGAATTTATAAATGCAGCTGAGCAATTTGTAGATGCTGCTGAAAATGTTGTCAATGCAGAAGACCACATTGACAACATTTACAGGATTGTTGATTATGCAACCTCATATGCTGCTACTAGAGAAAAAGAGGCAAAGTTATCATGTTTTTAAAAATCAATTTTTTTCATATCAATATATTATTCTCATTAATTTTTATTGTTCTCATTTCAGATAAACGATGAGGAGGATGATGAACGAGAAGAAGAAGAAAAATAAAAGGAAGAAGAGAAGGAAAATGAAGATGAAATGGATGAAGAAGAAAAAGAAGAAGAAGAGGAAAGAAATCAACAGGTAAAATAAAAAAAAAAAAAGTAAATTCTATCACTGATAGAACTCTATCACTCATAGATTTTTATCTTCACTGTTTTTTTGTTTGTGTTTATCAATAATGGAGCAGGGGGAGAATAACGAGGACGGAGATAATGCGGCCGAAAAAAGAACAAAGAAAATTCATGATAAAAAGGTGAATTTGGTTCTTTTTTTTGGGGGGGGGGGGGGCTTAATAGACATTCAGTGATAAAAAAAACTTTCTATCATAGAAAGTTTTTTTATCACTGAATGTCTTTCTATCATGAATTTTCTTATCAATAATGTCTTTCTATCAACCCCCCCCCCCCCCCCCCAAAAAAAAAAAAAAAAAAAAAAAAAAAAAAAAAAAAAAACCAAATTCACCTCCTTATCATGAATTTTCTTTGTTCTTTTTTTAGCCGCATTATCTTCGTCCTTGTTATCTCCCCCTCCTCCATTATTGATAAACACAAACAAAAAAACAGTGAAGATAAAAATCTATGAGTGATAGATTCTATCACTGATAGAGTTCAGTGATAGAGTTCTATCAGTGATAGAATTTACTTTTTTTTTCATTTTACCTGTTGATTTCTTTCCTCTTCTTCTTCTCTTTCTTCTTCATCCATTTCATCTTCATTTTTCTTCTCTTCTTCCTTTTATTTTTCTTCTTTTTCTTTTTCTTCTTCTCCTCATTCATCATCCTCCTCATCTTCTATCTGAAATAAGAACAATAAAAATTAATGAGAATAATATATTGATATGAAAAAAATTGATTTTTAAAAACATGATAACTTTACCTCTTTTTCTCTAGTAGCAGCATATGAGGTTGCATAATCAACAATCCTGTCAATGTGGTCTTCTGCATTGACAACATTTTTAGCAGCATCTACAAATTGCTCAGCTACATTTATAAATTCTAGTTTTTCGAGACTAGAAGTTGGAGGACAATTTTTGTGAAGAGATTCCTAATATTGTTTTTCATAAATATCTTCTTGTGATAATTTCCACCAAATTATTTAACAATCTCATAATCTCTTTTTGCCCATTTTTTAGTTCCTTTTGTCCTTCTTTCAAATATTTGATATCATGTTCTAACATTGATATCCTTTCTTTTTCTTTTTCATTCTTTTCTTGTTCTCTTTTTTCTTCTTCTTCTCTTTTTCTTTTCTCTTTTTCTTCCTTTTCTTCTCTTTTTCTTTTTTCTTCTTCTTCCTTTTGTCTCTTCTTTTCCATTTCAATTTTTTCTCGTTCCAACCTTTCCTCCTTCTCCTTCTCCATTTCTTGGATGAAATATTTCATTTTTTTTTATGTCATTTCTGCATCAGTTGGCACTAATGGCACAACAGAGAACTGAAATAAAAGGAAAAAAATTAGAATATTACTAAGTCACTGATAGATTCTATCAGTGATAGAATTCTATCACTGATAGATTCTATCAATGATAGAATACTATCACTGATAGAATCAATGAGTGATAGAATTCTATCACTAATAGTTTCTATCAAGTGATAGAATTCTATCACTAACTGATTGAATCTATCGGTTATAGAATTCTGTCACTGATAGAACTGATAGAATTCTATCACCGACAGAACTGATAGAATCTAGAATAATAATTATAGAGTAAGAATTAAAAAGTAACACTTACATCTTCAGTCGAGAAGATATTTTCATCCAACTCACTCCAATCGAGCGTGTCCAACATCTCCCAGTGAGCCATCCGTGGGATGGGAGTGGGGCTTTGGATTTTTCTAGCAAATCCTAAGGTTTCCTCAGACAATTTTGGAATGATTTCCAATGCCCAATAAATTAGGACTATTGGAAATCCTTGGAGATAGATGGATCCTGAGGTATTTGTGGAGGCCTTTTTTATATATTCTACGGTTAATTCATAAGACAACCTCCCCATGGATAATTTTGAATTTATTATTGATTGTCAAACAATTTTACATGCCTCCAACTTATACTATTGTGAGGCTATTTTGGTACTAGAAGACATTCTAGTAAATATAGAGATGAAAATTTGATAACTAAAGAATCATTTAATAGAAGGCTCTGGCAAATACTAAACCCAGTACCTAAGTCCTTTCTATCAAGTGAGTCTTTATGTTTGAAGAAGGATTTTTTTATTTATGACTCTAACTCATCCCCATCATCAATATTTTCAACAGGAAATGGATTACAATTTAATCTAGTAATAATTGAAAATTCTTTTAACCCAAATTCTATTACATTGCCCTCAAGGTTGAAGACAGTGGTATTATGATTAGGGGAAACACACAACCTCCTAATGAGGTGTGTAATGAGTTTTAAAGGGACTTTTTTCATTTTTAATTCTAAAAAGTGTCCAAAAGGGTCACTTCTGAACAATTGAACACATGATTCCCTCAAACCTTTAATATGGTCAGTGACAGATAGGTTTAAATACAAACTAATTTTATGGATTAGAACCCAATCCTCTTTTGGCATTATTAAAGTATTAACCTGTTAAATAAAAACAAAAAACAAAAAGGAAAAAAAAAAAGTTTAAAGCTAATAATTATACATTTATATCACTTGATAGAATCTATCACTGAGAATCTATAAAATCTAATACCAACCTTCTGTTTCTTCTTGGAGCCCTCTCCTTTGTATTTTAATTTTCTTTTTGTCATTTTCTCCTCCTCATGTTCATAATCTACTCTTTCGTTCTTCATCTAAACAACAAGATTAAAAAAAAAAAAAAAAAGTGATATAACATTAGAACTAGAAAACGAAGGATAGAAGTGATAGAAAATATTTATATCATTGATAGAATGATAGAAAGACTGGTAGAAAGTTTTTCTATCAGTGATAGAAACTGATAGAAAGTTTTTCTATTACTGATAGATTCTATCAGTAATAGAAAAACTTTCTATCAGTTCTATCACTGATAGAATGAAAATAACCAAACGGCTCGTAGAACACCAACATTTATATCACTGATAGAAAAGATTCTATCATTGATAGAAAGATTCTATCACGGATAGAAAAGTCACTGATAGAAACACAACAACAACAAAAATATTAATGATAGAATGACTACAATAACCAAACAACTAACAAAACAATACAATAACAGAACATCAACACTTATAGAAACTTTCTATCAGTGATAGAAACACAACAACAACAACAATATATAGAAACATCTAGTTTCTATCACTGATAGAATGTCTTTTTTTATCAGTGATAGAAAAGTCATGATAGAACACAATAACTAAAAAAATATATAGAATGACAACAATAACCAAACAGCTAACAAAACAATATGATATCAGAACACCAACATTTATAGAAAAACTTTCTATCAGTGATAGAAAGTTTTCTATCACTGATCGAAAAACTTTGGGAAAAATACACTTTTGGTCCCTGAGGTTTGGGTTAAGTTACACTTTGGTCCCTGAGTTTTGAAACTCAACAAAAATACCCCTGAGGTTTGAGATAAGGAGCACTTTGGTCCCTGTCGTCTATTTTTCTGTTAAATACTAATGGTTGCTGACGTGGCACTATTATTTTAATAAAAAATTTTGTTTTTTAATTTTTTTTAATAAAAATAAATAAAAACAATAAAATATTATTATTTTTTTATTATTTTAATTATTATTCAAAATCTCTTTCTTCTCCACCTCTTCTTCCCCTTTTCTTCATCTCTTCCCACCTCTTCCTCCGGCGATCGACGACCGGCCACCGCTCGCCGCCACCGGTGACCTTTTTTTTTTTTTCTTCCCCTTCTCTTCCCCTTTCTTCTTCTCTTACCCATTTTTCTTCCTTTAAAAAAAAATAGAAGAAGGTGGAGGGACTCCCTCCTCCTTCATTTCCGGCCGGAAACGAGTCCCTCCTCCTTCTAATTTTTTTTTTTTAAGGAAGAAAAATGGGGTAAGGGAAGAAGAAAGAGGAAGAGAAGGAAAAAAAAAAAAAAAAAAAAAAAAGTCGCCAGCAGCGGCGAGCGGTGGCCGGTCGTCGGTCGCCGGACACTTGAAGAAGAAGAAGGAAGAGGTGGGAAGAGATGAAGAAGAGGGGAAGAAGAAATAGATTTTGAATACTAATTAAAATAATAATAGAATACAAATAATAATAATAATTTATTGTTTTTATTTATTTTTATTAAAAAATTAATTAAAATAATAGTGCCACGTCAGCAGCCGTTAGCATTTAACAGAAAAATTGACGGTAGGGACTAAAGTGCTCCTTATCTCAAACCTCAGGGGTATTTTTGTTGAGTTTGAAAACTTAGGGACCAAAGTGTCACTTAACCCAAACCTCCGGGACCAAAAGTGTATTTTTCCCAAAAACTTTCTATCAGTAATAGAAAACCAGAATAATAGCGAAAACAAGCTGACAACACGATATCAGAAAACCAGAACAATAGCGATAGAAAGGGAAATGCAATACAATCTTAAACAAACAACATCAACTGGCAAAAAGAATTGACTGACGAAGAAAAGAAAAAGAAAAAGGGGGAGCGAAAACGAACCTGTTTCGAGAAGAATCAGAACTAATAGAGAAGAATCAAAACGAAAACAAACCTCGATCAAGCGTTGAGAATCAAAATAGAGAAGAATCAGAACTGATAGAAATCAAAGAAAAAAAAAAGAAAAAGAGTGAGCGAAACAAACCTGAATACGAACTATATGGAGAAGACGGAAGAACGAACTGAAGAAGACGATGGAGAAGACGAACGCAAAGAAGAGTAAATGTATTCAGATGGAGACGAACGAGAAATAGAGAAGAAATGGAGAAGACGAATCTGATAGAAAGAAATGGAGAAGACGAATGAATTTCGTTGGTTCATGGTTTAGGATGGGCATTTTAGTAATTTTACGTTTCAGATGGTGAGATTTTGCCATTTTTGCAAATAGTTTCACGGGCTGCTATATTTGCAATTATTTTGGACCAGCTTGCTACTTTTGCAACCGGCCTTTTTTTTATAGAGTTCAAACAGACATTTATAGACCAACTTGAAAGTTTTAATATTAAAAAGTGTTTTTTTTTTAGACTATATTAAAATGGGGTTTGAACCTTAAAGAAACACAAGTATACAAAGAAAAAAGGTATTACAAAAAAAACAAAAACAAAAACAAAAAAAAAGGTATACAAAGAGGTTGGGATGCCTTTTTTTTCTTTCATATATTTACTTTGAATATTCAATAAGTATACTTTTAGGATTTAAGGTTTCAATGATGACGATAAAAGAATGCAAATGTAGGAAACAGAGATTCATAGATTTTTTTTGTTTCCTTTTTTAGAATAAACAGAGATTCATAGAATTGAATGGAATTATAAGCAAATCACCTCAAATATACGTACATACATATATATAAACTAAAAGGTATGTGTGAGATAAATTAAAATTAGTTATTCTATTTCTAACCAAGGTATTAAATTTATGTCGACATGTTAGCATTTCCATCAACATTTTCATATGTTCAACATTAACATGAAGGGTATCAACATTTCTATTATACCGTACAAAATCAATAAAAAAATGTTATTTTTTTTTAAATAGCCACAAAATGTAGAATATGTGATTATAACCAAGTATTTTAACTCATTTAAAAAGTGTAAAATTGTTTATTTACTAATTTAAGTATTCGTATTTTAATTTTTTGTTTTAAAAATTTTTCCATCAATGTCCATCCACAAACATTGACATCTTATTGATATTTTTATAAAATTGAGACTTCAACATTTCTATTGACATTGACATTTTGAACTCGATTTCTCAATCATACTAAAATAATACATTCTATTATTTTTTTTTTCTTTTAACAGCCAAAGCGAGCATAGCTCGACAATAATTGGCATATAACTCTGACCAAGAGGTCGGAGATTCGAATCCCCGCACCTCTAGTGTTGATGTACTCAATATATATATATATTACATAATACGTGAAATAATTGTGATTACTATATAGTTTTATTTTTGTTGTTTTTATAAATTAAAAAATGTGCCTCCATGAACGTGACATTACGTTTTTATTTTGCTTTTCTTGCAATTCTCTATTTGTGTTGATAGATTGCATCTGTTTTATTACTTACGTGACTTATGCACCTCCCGGAAGTTACAATGCCTTAATCAATTGAATCATGTTCATATTAACTCGTTTTACCCCCTACTATTCGATGTATATTGAACAAAAACTACAAAAAAGAAAGGAAACTTGATTGAAAACAATTTTATGAGAAGTTAAAAATGGACAGGAATTTTAAACGTCTTGGAATGTATAAAAAAAAACCATCAATAAAAAACGTTAACTTAATAAGAATAAAACAAAAACAAAACTCTTATCCATCCTGTTAAACTTATAATATAGATTCAATATAAATTGCATCATTTTTCAATTCATTCTCGAATAAAAAAATTTAATTTATTCCCTAAGCTAAAAATGGTATAAGATAAACTAAATAATGTAATAAATATATATATATATATATATATATATATATATATATATAATTTCAAGCAGATTTTAAATCATATTTCATGCAACATGATGCCAGAAATCTCAGAGAAAAACAAAATGATAACTGACATTCACTACAGAAATGAAAAACTACAAAATTGCTTTTAGCTCAAGATGAGTTGGAGAAAAAGTACTTTTTTTAGATAACTGACATTCCTTCACTACTAAATAAGGGGACTAATAATGATAATAATGATACATTCAAAACTTCACCGAGAATGTAATACACGCACCTCTACAAGAACTCAAGCTATTGCAAAAGAATCATTCATTTCGCCTTTCCATTCTTTGAAGATCCCTTCTTCAATGGCTTCTTATGGAGTTTCTTATTTGGTTTCAACTTGCTTGATGTTGATGAAGACTTTCCTCGTTGGTTTCTTTGTTTCTTTTCTTTTTTCACGTTGTACATGTTGACAGCCTGAAAATCCAGATGAGGAATCCAAAATAGGCTTAGAAATAGATCATTCCAAAAGGCTTAGAATTTAATGTGATTGCAAAATCCATTTCTTCTCGATGTAATAACGATCTTTACTCGCATAATAAATCATGCAAGAATATCCATCACGTCATGATCTATTTACACCACTGTCACCACAAGGTCCATTTGCAATCATGTTAAATCATATAGGGAAATAGCATAACATGACATATACTCGTCAACATGAACATAATTCAACTGGTTAAAGCATAATATCCTCAACCAAGTTTGAGAGTTCTAATTCTCTCTTCCACATGTTTTTTTGAACGAGAAACAATTTTTCATTACTTAATGAAAACAGACTAAAGGTGTGTTTGGTTTAACTTTTCAAGTGTTTAATTTTGAAAAAAAATCATTTTGAAAAAATTTCTAGTGTTTAACAGCCACTAAAAATGACTTATTAGAAAATGAGATTGAGAAATAAACTATTTTGAGAAAAACATTTGAAACCAACTTTTTTTTAAAAAGAGTTTTTAAGCATACAATAACTTGTGCATAAAAACACATGAGGAAGTGTAACCAAGCATATGAGTGTTTAAATTCTAAACCATTTTTATACAAAATGTTTTTTAAAAAATACATTCTTCAAAATCATTTAAATTAAAATGTATTCCAAACGGACCCTAATGCATGTTGTTGACTGAAGAAAAGAACTTCATAATCTAATTTGGAAAACGAGAACAAAACATAGGGGTGTTTTTATGCCACGTGAGTACATGTACAAATAATCGCTTTTAAACCATAAGAGTTACATACCATAAAACAATAAGATTATGCATTTGTTCATCCTTTAAAAGGTTATGTGTAGTTTGGTGGTCATACCTTATTAATGTTGAGAATCTCGTGTGAATTCTTGGAAATTAATCTGTTAAGAACTTTCTCTGTTTGCTCTCTTTCTTGAGAGCCTATCCCCGTTCCCTCCACAACAGGCAGAAACTGTATGCAAACACAAAAAAAAATGCATCACATCTTTTAACGAGAAATATAAAGTAAACTGAAGCATAAATGCAGATCAACAGGCTTATTCAAATAACCTTGCGATATTTTCCTTGATGTTTCGCAGGCTTTTCTCCTGCCAACTTCTTGTCAAATTTTCCACCACTGGCTGTTGAAGTTGCTGCCATTCCAGCTACATTTCCAAGTTCATCCTTGGTAAATTTCTTAGCAGCAGCTTGAGTTCCCGTAATAGGCAAAGCAGTGGCCGCTAGCTGAATGTGGCTGACACAGTAAATTTTATGCTATCAATAATAGATTGTGACAGGCAGGAAAGGAACACATAACGGAAGATGAACACTAAGATGAGCAACTTGAGAATAGCAACATGGATAATATCTTAAATGGAATAGTTTATAAGAACATTTTGGAAAAAACATTGATCAAGTTTCAAAATTCAATGAAACTCGTTTATGAACTGAAATTGAACAAAGTGTGTGAACTTAAATCATATTCAACAACCAAAACTGTCTTGAGAGGTAAAACCTTGGTAGAGCGCCAACTTTTGCAGCTTCCTTCAGATTCTGTAACCGATTGTTTTCTTGCTTTTCAACTCGGCTTTTCTTATTGGCTCGCCTTGCAGCAAATGGATCCTCCCCAGGCTCTGCAGGACAAATCAACCATGATACCATGATACATAACAGCAATTTCAGCACTTTTATGTGTCTTAAGCATAAAGTGCAGCCAGTAATTAAATCCAATAATCAGTTGATTATCTGGATGTTGCAATTTTGCAAATCATGCTCGCAAAAAGCAAAAACATAACTAGAATATCTAGTAAAACAAATAATCATAAAATACTACCATCAGTCATCTTGGCCTCAATTATGGGTATGTTATCCTCGTCATTTGCACGATCATAACCATGGCGACGTTTCCATGTGCCCGTCTGTTCATCATATGCTATCTTATCTTTCTTACGATTTTTTATTCCTGCAAAAGTATTTAAAAAATAATAATAACGAATGAAAATACCTTTTGATCATATTAACTAAATTCATGCTGTTATTTCTTCTTTTAGTTGTTTTTTCCTTTTCTTTCTTTCTTTCTTTTTTTTTTTTTTTTTTTTTGGTGTGTGTGTGTGCGCGGGTGGGGGACGAAGTATGCTACCCTAGCACAGGGTGCACATTAAGCAACTGACCTCTTTTTTTGGCAAAAAGTTCCCATTTAGTAGGAGGTTTAGGCTTTGGCAACTGGAAAAAGGAAAAGAAAAGATCACCTCAGCCAAGAACTACAGAATTAACATTTGCAGCCACTGCTCTTGGATACAGCACGATCAATGACAATGGTTACCAAATGAAGAAATCATCCAGAATGAAAAAGAAACAAATGAGACGATAAAGTAGCACGAGCCCTTACATGTTTTTCCCTCGGCAATCTAGTAGTAGGTGGAGGCAACCTCACAAGAGGACCATCTCTGTCTTCAGTTGAAGGCAGATTGAAAAGATCATTGGCAATAAATTGGACTAACTCTGTGCCCTTCTGCAGACATTCATTAACTAGGTCCTCCCTGGAAATCAAATAAAAAAGAAACTAAGCAAAGATAATCGAGGTTCTTTTCAAATAAAATACGAAATAAGAAATTCTCTCGTGGATATTCAACACATTGAGAAGAGTCTTAAAGATAACAAAGATGAATATTCATAAGTTAAAGGTTTCTAATTTGATTGGCAAGAATGCAACACTTGAAAGTCGCCAATCCATACACAAATGTTCATAATCATACGCTCCAAAGACATGCAAGCGTGTAATTCATCGTTGTTCACCATCAAAGTTCAGAAACCAGTACAACGGAACGTGAATAGCATAGTATCGCAAGCCAAAATACACCGCGCCAGTGTTCTTCAACCTCAGTGTGACAAAAACAATGGAAATTCGGGGCAGAAATCTCTACAAACCTCTATTTATCTACCAACTTAAGACATGAATATCAAAAAAACTGAGAGAGAATATGTAATGCAAGAAGAATCAGAATAAGAATCAGTCCTCCGTAGCTTTGTGAGCGAAGAACAACTAACCTGGAGGAGGGCAGGGAAGGAAATTGATGATGAGGATTGAACGCCATTAGATTACCAAGGTCGATCTGAAACGGTTGATGATTCTCAACCTCCATCTCCGATCACCTTGTTCCGGTGATGAGGTTGATGGTTCTGAAATTTGGGGCTGCCTCCTGTAAACTGTCGACGACTGTGGACAGCTCAGTTGGTGAAATTTGAAGCCCTAACGATTGCTTTTCTTCTCTCTTTTAAAACGACAATAATCTTTTTTTCTTTTTTTTCTTTTTTTTTTCCTTTTTGACAACGACGATAATAATCAATTTAAATAAATAATATTTTTCAAAAAAATAAATAAATAATCAATTTAACTTTCTTATCGACTAATAAAATCAAATCATACATTATTTTCGTTCTAGCTTATCCGACAAGGGCTTTGATCAGCTTCTTTCTCTCCTTGATCAGCATATGGAAAAAGAGAAGGAGAAAAAGGGCATTCTGAAACCTTACCCATAAGAATAGGCTTTTCTCCGAAAAAAAGGAAAATATAAGCATATTGGGAAATTAAAGTGGTATAGTTTTTTTTTGTTAGTACATAAACATTTGGGGTGAGGAGATTTGAACCTCTGACCTCATGGTCGAGGGTAAATACCAAAAAAAATGATAATAATAATGATATCATAGGTTGAATTATGTTCGAACTTTAAGAAAATAAAATAAATTACGTTCGAGATTATGAGTACTTGGTTGTTGGGCTATGACTTAGGGCTATGTTACTTGTCATTTTTCTCTCCTTTTTAAAATGGAAATCGAACATTGTGACTAGACATGACCCCAATTAGTTGTGCGAAGATTATTTAGCTATATTCAAGTGATTTTTATTTATTTATTTTTATAAAACAAGTATGGACGTTACTCTTCAAAAAATATACATAGATATAGATATCAACATTTGACTCATGTTTTAGTTTAAGTTACATTAGAAATCTAATATACCTCAAATTGTCAAACATGTCTCCATTGATAAATTGGGGGGAAAGCATCAATGTCGATTCAAGCACGTGTCTATGATTTTTTTTCCCTTGAATTTAACAACTCGTGAGATGAGGATTCGAACTTTAGATCTCTTGGTTGATAATATATGTCTCAACTAGTTATTCATTTCCTTGTAGGTAGAATTTACATTGTTTGTTTAGTTTGACAATGTAATACTCTCATCGTTTTGAGTATGATTCAATTGACTTAGGCAGTATACATTTGTCATGCATATCAAACATTTGAATATTCACATCCATGTTATATTCAACCAAATGATGTATATTCTTCTACTCTCTTTGTTTGTGTCGTTTTAATTTCCCCTTTCTGTTTTTAATATCTCAATGTAGGTTTAAAAGTTTGAGCAATATGATTTATTAGATTGTAATAAAAAAAAAATTAAATCGACGGTGTTTGATTGGTTAAATTACATGTAATGTGGTCATTCTTGTTTGAAGAATCAACAGTGTTTGATTGGTTAAATTACAAACGTAATGGGGTATCATTCTCATTTGAAGAAAGTTAGAATCAATACACTATGATTTTAAAAGTTGGAATTTTGTTGTTATGATTCGATAAAATCTCATAGACAGATATTACGTTAGAAAACACTAATGGATTGAGTACGTGGTAGGATATGGACTGTTCTAATGTTTTATTAACTATAGGGACTGAACTATAGCATTTAAAACCAGAGGGATTAAATACTAAATTTATTTGATTTATCCAACAAAAAAAAAAAAACTTTATTCGAAATGTATGTTAAGGTTAAATCATGTATTTTGTTGGCGTGTATAACTTTGTTTTCCATTATATATAATAAGGTTAAATCATGTATTTTGTTGTGAAACAATTAAATTTCATCCCACCCTCTTTTAGCATGTAGATTTGAACTCCAAACATTAAGAGAAGTACATGTTAATTGCCCTTATTCTTCCCAGCCCACCCCTAATTTGGGTCCTGTTATAAGTAATTTTGGACCACTCCGACATGCAATGAGCTGACGAGGACAATGCGATACCAGCCCAAGGAGACAGCCAGAAAATGGATCCTGGAGGAAGAATAGGCCAAAGGGTCGGGCCAAGGCCGGAGGGATCGGGCCTTGGCCCAACCCCCATGGTCGGACTCGGCCATGGGCCGAGTCCTTCCCCCTCTGTTTGGTCCTTGGTGCCCCTGGCCGCCCCGGTTCCGCTTGATTCAGCCTTGGATCGCCTCCGAACGCCTGGAAATCCTAGAGTAGGAACAAGTATTTAAACCATTCTTCGTGACTGAAGAAAAGATCTCGAAACTTATTCTCTGAACTCTCTCCTCTTACTCCTGCTCTATTGCTCTCCTCCTTCAGCTTTCTGACTTAAGCATCGGAGGCGGTGTGGCGAGCACCATACCGGTGTGCAAGTTTTTCTGTCTTGCAAGCCACGTCTTCCCCCCACTCAAACAAATTTACCGTTGGTGGCACGTGAAGGTCAGGTGAGTCCCTCCTGTCCAAATTTGACCATCAATAGTTGGCGCCGTTTGTGGGGGAAGAAAGGTTGCTAGTTAAATCTGTGCACTGGTCATTCAAATGAGTAAGAGGATGGAAAAGGGGAACCAAAATCTAAACACAAAAACTTCAGAAAATAACCGTTAACCGCATAAATCGCGATAAGATGATAACACGCACAGGTCACCGAGACGAGCGGGCCAGGGAGCCAAGGCCGAGGAGAAGAAGCTGGCGCCAAAATTGTCGCCCTTGAGGACAAGGTGAGGGAAATGGATCAAAATTTGTCCAGGATACTTCAAATATTAAATAAACCTGATCCTAGCACCAAACTTCGAGAGGAAGGCTTGATTAGAGACCCGAGAAAAGGGAAGGAGCCAATCGAATACGTTGAAGAGTCGGGGACAGGATCGAAGGGAAAGGAGACCAACAGTGCGACCAGCAAGGTCGGGGGGCCGAAGCATGCAGAACGCACAGTTCTGAGGAGCCCAGAACCAAGTACCAGCCGTAGAATAGACTTGAGGAACCTGACTGAGGAGAAGCGTAGAATGGCCAAAGTTGTCGAAGCCGAGGCCAAGAAGGACAATCTCCCTTGGAAGACTGAGCTTTTAAACACACTAAATGAGCTCGAAGATTCTCAGGGAGACCTGCAGAAATCAAAGGACTTTGGAGAACAAGACTTGGAAGAACTGATCGACCAGGTCGACCCACCCTTCACTGATGAAGTTATGAAAGCCGAAGTGCCCTAGAAGTTCAAGATACCCACGTTCAAACCATGATGGCAAGAAGGACTCCATACAACACATAGACGCTTACAGGAACTGAATGGACTTCCACGACGTCTCAAATGCGATCAGGTGTCGCGCCTACTCTGACAGGATCAGCCAAACAATGGTTTCAAAGGTTGAAAAGGAAATCCATCAGCTCTTTCAAAGAATTAGCCCGAGCATTCCTCTCGTAGTTCATGGGAGCTAGAGAACACCGCAAGCCTCACATCAACCTCTTAACTGTCAAACAACAGCCAGGTGAGAGCTTGAGTGATTATATAACACGTTTTAACGAGGAAGCACTGCAAGTTGAGGGATACAATGAGGGGGCAGCCTTAGTAGCCATCACAGTCGGACTGGAGGACGAGAGGTTACTAAATTCAATAGGTAAAAGCCAACCTCGCACTTACGCTGAGTTTGTCTCTGGAGCACAGAAGTACATGAGTGTAGAGGAGCTGCTTAGATCGAAGAAGGTAGAACACAAGAGGTATTCTTCATTGGATCGGGATCAGAGGAAAGACAAAAGACAGCGAACAGACGAGGTTGGTCGAGGTCGACCAGACCGAGGAGACTACACAAGAAAGTTTGAGAAGTATACTCCTACATCAGTCCTGTTGGAGCAAATCTTGATGGAAATCCAGAATACGAATCTGCTCAACGTGACTAAAAAGCTGAAGTTAAATCCTGACAAAAGTCAGTATTGTCTCTTCCATCAAGATCATGGGCATTCAACTAGGAACTGCAATCGACTGAAGGACGAAATTGAAGCATTGATTCGGAACGGGTACCTGAAGGAGTTCACCACTAAGGTCGATGATGGACCCCCTCTGGAAATCCATTGAGGATCAAGACAGACTCTCTTATGGCCAAGGTCGACCCTCCTATGACTGAGGCCGAGGCCGAGCTTGACCATACTTCACGCTAGGGTCGAGGACAACATTTTTGAAAGCACACTAAGTCTGGGCTTAGGGAATTCTAATTTTCTTTTATTTGTTGCACATTTATCATGTAATTAGAACAATGTTTACTCATCTTACTTCTAGATAGGCATAGAGGTCTTCTTTATTGTTTTACCATTCAAAATTGAATGTAAACATTATCATTAATGTTAGGACCTAGATGTTCCCCTTTCAAGGCTCAGAGTGTGTTTCAAGGCATGTATCAAGACAACATGCGAGCCTAGACTTTTTCAGCTTAGTGCACACACTTACCTAAGCTTTTTAGCTTGGAGCCCACGCCTACATGCGAGCCTAAGCTTCCCAGCTTGGAGCCCACGCCTACATGCAAGCCTAAGCTTCCATGCTCAGTGTCCACGCTTACATGCGAGCCTAAGCTTCCATGATTAGAGCCCACACCTACACGCGAGCCTAAGCTTCCCAGCTTAGGGCCCACACTTACATGCGAGCCTAAACTTCCCAGCTTAGTGCCCACGCTTAAATGCGAGCCTAAGCTTTCACGCTTAGAGCCTACGCCTACATGGGAGCCTAAGCTTTCCAGCTTAGTGCCCACGCTTACACGCGAGCCTAAGCTTCCCAACTTAGTGCCCACACTTACATCAAGACCAAAGGCGAACCAAACCATCTGGATGAGGTCGAGGGCGGCCCTATGGTCTTACAACTGAGAAGCACTTACACAGGGGGGTTCAAAATAGAGAAATGAACTGAACAAACATCCAAAATGAAGGGAAAAAACACAAACGTTTGGACTAGCTCCAAACGTTAGCCTCGGCCTCATCCTGAGGCCGATACTGGGTTATTTCATCAACCCCTCACTTCTCTTGTTTTCTCTCACCTAACCCCTATTCAGAGAGCTTCTACTTTGTCTATTTCTATCATATCTTGCAGGATAGCAATAAATCCACACATAAGTCTGCATAAGACAACGATCATTACTCTTAAATTGGGCTTAAGGAGCTCAACCTATAACAATAAGTCACAGTTGAATCACAATTGAAGAGTGGGGGCTTAATGTTATAGGTAATTTTGGACCACTTCGACATGCAATTAGTTGACGAGGACATCACGATACCAGCCCAAGGAGACAGGCAGAAAACGAATCCCGGAAGAAGAACATGCCCAAGGGTCGGGCCAATGCCGGAGGGATCGGGCCTTGGCCTAACCCCCATGGTTGGCCCGCTTGCGCGGGCCAAGTCCTTCCGACTCCGTTTGGTCCCTGGTGCCCCTGGCCGTCTTGGTTCCGCTTGGTTCAGCCTTGGATCGCCTCCGAACGCCTAGAAACCCTAGAATAGGAACAAGTATTTAAACCCTTCTTCGTGACTGAAGAAGGGATCTCGTAACTTATTCTCTAAACTCTCTCCTCTTACTCTTGCTCTCTTGCTCTCCTCCTTCAGCTTTCTGACTTAAGCATCGAATGCGGTGTGACGAGCACCACACCGGTGTGTAGGTTTTTCTGTCTTGCAGGCCACGTATTCCCCCCACTCAAACAAATCTACCGTTGGTGGCACGTTAAGGTCAGGTGAGTCTCTCCTGTCCAAATTTGACCATCAACAGGTCCCATAATAAATTAGTACGATGGAAATAACTTGGAAAAAGACTTTTTTTAAAAAAAAAGTTCTATTTGGGAATAAGTGGAAGAAGAGAGGGAAAGAAGTCTCAATAATTGTATGTTATTATAATAAAAAAGAACAATGGTAGGGACAAAATGGAATTACAAAACCAAGGCTCATAGGATAATAATTTGATTTTTGGTTTATAGCTTTGTTATTATTATTATTTTTTTAAATGATGCATTTTAATTCATACCCAAATTCAAAAAACAAAAGACAAAATTTTAAAGTACTTTTTTAGTTTTAAAAAATTAGATTGGTTTTTATAACAGAACAAATAAAGTCAATGGAATTAGTGTTTATAAACTTAATTTTTTAAAAAGCAAATGGTTATCAAATGAAGCTTGACTCTATTTGATAACCATTTGGTTTTTTATTTTTAGTTCGTGAGAATTATACTTGTTTTCTCCCAAATTCCTTACCATGATTTTCATTTTTTTAAAATAGTTTTCAAAACTGACTTGATTTTTTTAAAAATTGAGAAGAATGTAGACGACAAAACAAATAAACTCATTGATAGAAGTAGAGTTTATAAACTTTTTCTTTTTTTTTGACAATATGTGGGGAAGGAGGATTCGAACCACAAACCTTGTGATTATCAATACAACTTTATGCCAATTGAGCTAAGCTCTTGTTGGCTATAAACTTAATTTTTTTTTTTAAAAAAGTATTTTAAAAAACAAAAAACCAAACGATTATTAAACAAAGTATAAATGATTAAACCATACTTTTTTTTTTTTTTAATGTAGTTCGCTTATATCGTCGTTTGAAAAAAAAAATGCTAAACGACACAATTCATTGATTAAAAACTATAATTCACCCTGGCTTAACTTAGAAAAACTGCATCAATCAATTTGGTTGCTTTTGTATGTGCTTTAGGTCATTTTCACTCAAGTGAGCTTGCAAACTATTTCACCAACCTGGTTTTTGTGCATTTTATTGATACTATTCGAAGATTTTTTTTATAAAAAAAAAAAAAAAAAAAAAAAAAAAAAAAAAAAAAAAAAAACTCAAAACTACGCTTTTTACCTAGAACTTAATCTATCCAATTTAATATTCAAAGAAAAATCAAGTCTAACAAAAATTGAATGACATGATTTCAAGTAATTTGATGTGGATTTTAAGGTGTCAAAGAAAGCACTATCCTTAATTTTCTAGTTTGTTTTCTTCATACTAATTATTATTTTTATTAAATAAGTCTGCAATACACACACCAACAAAAAAAAAAAGTTTTTAATTTTTAAACGCATTGTCCACATTTCTTTTTTAATATTTTGTATACAAACGGTTTAGAATTTAAACATTTATATGTTTCGTTACGTTTTCTAATATAAGTATTTTTATACACAAGTTATTATACACTTAAAATTTATTTAAAAAAAAAAAATTGATTTTCAAGTGTTTCTCTCAAAATAATTTACTTCTCAATCTCATGTTTAAAAGTCATTTTTAGTGGTTTGTCAAACACTATATTTTTTTTTCCCAAAATTGAACAATTGAAAAGTTAAACCAAACACACTGACATATAAACACATGTTTGTGCCCTCTCTAAAAACTAAAAATCCATAAATTTATCTCAATTCACTAACACATTTTTTGGTTAAAAATACCTTTTTGGTCCCTCGACTTTTTTATGAAAGTACCAATTTAGTTCTTAAACTTTATTTTGTAACAAATTGGTCCTTAAACTTTCGTATGTTATTATTTAGTCATTGTACTTCAAAAATGACAACTATTTAACCCCAACAATGAGAAATTACAACAAAATTGGTAATGTTTCAAATTTTTTATTTTATAAACACATTTGATCCCAATTAATTTATTCATCCACGTACATAACAAATCCCATTTGATTTTTTTTAAGAGTCAATTCAATTTTAACAATGTTTTTCTCGATATATGGGAACTAATATTTTAAAGTTTTAAAATACAGGAACTAAATTGTTCCATATTAAACTTCAAATTGTTTCAAAATAGAAAGTACAAAGAGTAAATTGTTGCAAACTAAATTCACAAACTAGAAGTTTGTTTTTGTTTGTTTCTTCTTTTATTTTTTAATTTATGTTTCTTTTACAATATGTGGGTGGATGATTCAAATATTTAATCTATTGATCGATAATACATATTTTATGTTTCATTTTGGTCCCTAAATTTTAAAACTCGACATTTTGGCCCTTGAAATTTGGATTTCGTTTCATTTTAGTCACTCCATAAATTTTTCCATTAGATATTAGCGGAATGCTAATGTGACACCTATTTTTTATTTAAAAATATTTTTAAATTTTTTAAAATAAAAATAATATAAAATTAGTTTACAAAAATTATTTTGTATTATTTCTTTCTCTTCTTCTTCTTCTTCTTTTTTTTTTTAAATAAAAGGGAAAAATCAAATTTGACCCCTGAACTTAGCCGGTTGTATCAATTTTAACCGTAAACTTTCAATTTCATCCAATTGAACCCTAAACTTAACAAATTGTATCAATTTGAGCCTCAAACTCGCATAAATGTTGCAATTTAGACCTCTGGTCAAATTTTCATTTGAATAGCTATTAAAAACATGCAATTAACAATTTATTTTTTCTTTTTTTAATTCACTCTGCACGTGAGTTAGTGTTTTGTTTGAAAATTGTTGAAAAATCCAGAAGTAATCAAATATCACAAACTATTATTCTCATTATTATCCAAAAAGAATCACAAGGTCATTGACAACAAGAAAAATCCAACAAATATGAGAAATAAAAAAACTCGAAACTTCTTTATTTTCGTTTCCTACATTTGTACATTCTTCTAATTAGCAATAGAAAAAAAACCATAACAAAAGAAAAAAAATATCCCACAAAGTTCAACAATAAAAAACCAACAACTATTTGATGATAAAAAACCTCAAAAGTTTATTTGCTTTCACAATTTTAAATAACTGCGAAAAAGCCCTCATAGTTAAAGTTATCAACAACGAGAAAAAATAATCTAAAATAAAGTTTTTTCAATATTTTATTTATAAGAAATCAATTCAGGTGCAATGTGAATTAAGAAAAATAAAATGAAAAATAATCAATTACGTACGATAGTACAAACGAAAAGTTAACCAAAGGTATACATTGTAACACATACGCAAGTTTGAGGTTAAAATCAATACAATTTTTTTTTTTTTTTTTTTTGAGAAGAAGTTAAAATCAATACAATCCGATAAGTCTGATGTTTGATTTGATGAAATTGAAAACTCATGATTAAATTTGATACATCTCTCAAAGTTTAGGGTTAAAATTATTTTTTTTTCCTACTAATTTTCAAAAACCAAAAATAAAAAACGAAATGTTTATAAAACATAATTAATAAGGTCTTGTTTGATAACCATTTGGTTTTTGGTTTTTCAAAATTATACTTAGTTTTCTCTAATTTCCTTACCTTGGTTTTCATTTTGGTCAAGGAGACATTAGAGTTTTTAGCCAAATTCCAAAAAACAAAAACAAGTTTTTGATTTTTTTTTTTTTTTTTTCAAAATTTGACCTGGTTTTGGAAAACATGGGAATGATGTAAGTTCAAACGAAAGAAATGAATGAGTGAAAAGAGTGTTTATAAACTTAATTTTCAAAAACGAAAAATAAAAAACGAAATGTTTATAAACATAATTAATAATTTATTAAGATGGAAGGTCCCAATCTACCCTCGTTCCATTGTCAAACACTCTTTATCGCCCCACCGCCTCTCTCCATTCCAAAAGTTAAAAAGAAAGGAAAGAAAAAAGAAAAAAAAAAAAAAAAAAACGCATAAAGCGAATGAAAGGCGAAGACAAATCGAACCGACACAATCAAGATTCCCTTATCGCAATAACACAATCACCCAATTTTTCTTCACTCTATTTATTGTATCCACCCTATTATAATTGCTGAATTACAGCCCGACGGGTAAAAAAAAAAAACCCGATCTGTAAAATGGAGATCCGATTACGTGATTTTACCGTTTTGCCCTTTGCATCTTGGTCTTCGTTGGGTTGGGCTGCGAGGGTATAGTTGTCTGCTCGGTGTTCGAGAACGGCTGCTTTTGCTTTTTTCCTTCTCCGATTTCTACGTCCTTCGGTTTCTTTTCTTTTGCCTAACGAGGAGGCTTTTTCGAAATTTGAATTTATGTGACTGAAATGCCCTCCCGGTTTTTCGCTTATTACTCTCCCTGCCCCCTCCCGGTGCTTTCACGGATTTGCCCCCCAAGTGATTCATTCGAGGTGGAAAATGGAATTATTGATTGGTTTTATAGTTTATTTAATCGAATGTTGTAAAATAATAATAATATAATATATTGAATGTTGTACTTTTGCCGGGCTCAAAAAGTGATTTTTTTTTTATTTTTTATTCGACAACAAGTAGAAGAAAAAAAAGAGAGAGGACTTTGATTATTAGAAATCTGTTGATCGAGAGTATACGCTAATTACCGACTTATGCTCGTTTTGGTCTTAAAATTTTTTTTTTAAATTTTTTTTATTTATAATTATCTAGGGTTATATTATAAGTTCAGTTTATGATTTGGACTTATGCTCACTTTGGTCGTAATTGACATTTTCTATTAAAGTTTAGTTGACATATTTAAATTTTATAGGAAATAATTGATTTATTTGGTATAAAATTGAATCTTATGTCTAATTAGACTCTAAACTTTCACTTTTGTGTCCAATGAGTCCATTAATTTTTTTTTTTATAAAAAATACGCAATAGGTTAAAGAGCTATTAGACACAAAACAAAAAAATTTCAGAAAAGCTCGTTGGATGAAAGTTTAAGAACATATTATACACTTTTTAGAGTTAAGTGACTTATTGGATTCAAAATTGGGAATTGAAAGACCTTTAGACACTTTTTAAAATTTAACAATCAAATAGACTCAAACTTGAAAGTTCAACGACTAAAATTGAAGTTTAAAAAAAAAAAAAAACACACACACACAAGATTGTAAAGAGATAAAAATCATCAAAATCCATAGAGTAAATTTGTGGGTTAAAAAACCAATTTTGATCCCTAATACTCTGAAATTTATCCTATTTTAGTCATTGTATTTTCGAATGTCTAGTTTTAGTAATATACTCTCAATAAAGCTTAAAATCAGTATCCACCATAAGTTTATCGTTGATTTTTATTGAAATTATTAAATAATAATTATTATTTTTATACAAGACACAACGTGAATGTATTTTTAAAAAAATACTAACAATGACTAATTTGATTTAAAAAAATTAATAATAAATTTATTATAGTAGGAATCAATTTTAAGTTTGAACTAAATACATGTTTGGGAGTATTTAAAAAAAAAAAAAACATGTTTGGGAGTGATTTCGATGGTTAATATCACTTTTGTTATGTCCAAAATCAACTCGAAACATGCTCTTAAGAATTCAAAATCAAATTTGATGATATGAAAATCACGTTTAAAAATGTAAAATAAAACATAAACTTGATTTTGAATAATTAAAGGTATGTTCCAGGGTGATTTAGTAAGTGATTTTAGCAATTTCAAAATCACTCTCAAACATACACTAAAATTAGACATTTTAAAGTATCGGTAGAAATTTAGAATACAACCAAAAAAATAATATCTTAACCAAATTTGTAATTAACCACAAATTCAACCATCCGACTCCTCAAAAAAAAAAAAAAAAAAAAATTCAACCATCCGACAACCGTCAAACACAGCGGTGGCACATTCGTCATTACGTGAAAAGATTCTACCCTTTCTGTAAAATGGAGCTTAAAGGAATATAATTGGGCCCCACAAAAGCAGTAATTCTTTCCCTCTCTACAGTGGCAGGACCAAAGGAGAGAAGTAGTAGTGTACAAGCACGAGCAAGCTACTGACACCAAAAAAGTTGCTCTTTTTCTTGGCTCCATCTTCCTCTTTGCTCTCTCTTCTTTCCTTTTCTCTTAAGTAGCTTAAATTTGCAGCTCTCTCTCTTTTTCTCTCTCTTTCTCACTCTGTTTAGGGTTTCCCCTTCTTCTGCAAAACCCATTACCACAGGTGATTCGTCTCCGTGCTTCTTAATCTCATCTACATTTTGTGTATCTTTGAAATGCATCAATGTTTCTGACTGTATTCGCTCTGTTTTACTTATTTTAGCTACCCCTTTTCTGTTTTTGTGTTCCAGATGCTTGAATCTTGCGTTTAAGTTGTCACATTCAGGAGGTAGTTATTGCACTTTTGTGTGGATTGGTTTTGGTTCGAGTTAGTGTGTTGTTGTGCGTTTTCTGATTGCTGGTTCTTGTTTCTTTTTACTGTTTGCGGTTTTGAAATATGCTACTTTTGTTGGGGTTTTCCTTTTTTCTTCTGTGTCACTGTATTTTGTTCTTTGAATTTTTGTGAGGGGAACAGGGAGATTTGGAGTTTGAGAGTCTGAAGGAACGTAATGTCGTCGAGAGGGGGATCCGATCAGCCTCCTCCACTGCAGAGGAGGATCACGAGGACGCAGACAACGGGGAATATCGGTGAGTCGGTGTTCGACAGTGAAGTCGTTCCGTCGTCGCTCAAGGAGATCGCGCCAATCCTGCGTGTGGCTAATGAGGTTGAGTCGAGCAATCCCAGAGTTGCATATCTGTGTAAGTTGAGATCAATGCTGTACTGTTAATAGGTTCTTATCTTGGTGTATGCAGAATTCTAAGACGAACAAATATCATAAATAATTACTTAAATGCTTACGTTGAAAAATTGCTGTTTTTCTTGTTGATTTATTTTTGATAACAAGCTCCAACACTATCCAACTGTTGTAATAATTTGGACACCGGTTCCAATTAAGTGCTTGCTTATATCCATACCAAAAAACTGTTGGTCTTTTCTATACAGTGCTTACTGGCACAGTGCTAGCTTACACTGTTGGGCTGCACAAGTGAGTTTTTATGTGCTTTTACCTTGTGCTAGTGTCACCTTCGTGCAAGCGAATTGTGATTCTAGGTTTCTGTCAAGCTGCCCAATTTGGATTTGGAAGTCTCCAGACTTGAAAGTGAAAATTGTTGAGGGTCCATAATGTTTGATTGCAAGCTTTTATTGTTTGAAACTTTGAGGTATTGACTTAACTTCGAATTGATGCATATTGCGTGCACCAAACCTGCATTTTTGGTTGAAGTCAATGTACTTCAAGCAATTTAACTGCTTTTAGACAACAATACTATTCTGGTTTAGGGTGGTTGATTTAGACTTCTGTTCGTTTTGGGATGAGAACAGATTATATTTTTAACTTTTAAGAAGCCAGTGATATCTCTGCTTGGTGTAGTTGTCAACATTCATAATGGCATCCTTGAGCCTCAGTATATGCGTCAAAACTTTCCAAGAGGTGTTTTAAGGGACCTAAATCAAATGTATGGATGATTGAGTATGGGGATATTTTTTCTTCTCAATTTGGAAGGGCATGAAAATAACTCAATAATGTTTCAATTGGACAATAATTCTCACTTTTGTCCACTTGGAGATGTTTATTGTAATTCCTTTAGTTTGAGGCTTTTCTCCCCCCTCTTTTTTTTTTTAAATTTCATACATTATGATGTTGATTATTTTAGATTTTGTTTGTGGACATGGTGCATTATTTATAATGTTTGATCTGTATCTTCCTGCAATTCTATTAATAGGAAATGTTTCTCAAACTCATATATAGTGACTCGATATAAATGTATCTATAGTGGTATCGATCACTACTTTTTGCATATTTTTTGGTGGTTTCCAGTCATTAGCCTTTCTGTTTTTCCCGCATTTGTGAGATGAGCTAATATTTATTGATTATTTATCTATTTGTTTTAAATTTTCTTGTTTTTTGGAGTTTTTGGGTCATATTTTTAATCTATTGTATATTGTTCATTGTAGGTCGGTTCTATGCATTTGAGAAAGCCCATAGGTTAGATCCAACTTCTAGTGGGCGTGGTGTTCGACAATTTAAAACTGCTCTACTTCAACGGCTTGAAAGGGTTAGCTCTCTCTTCTTATTTATTTATTTTTAAAAATAAAATAAAAAACACTTCTCATGAGTAGTATGGATCTATATTCTTGTTTTTATTTATTTTGAAGTGAGTTAAATGATTAATTTCCAGATTTGTAGTCTACTGTAGTTATATGCTCAAGCGCACCATATTTTTAAGAAGACTACTTTGACTCTCAAGTAGACCATTGAAACATCTGTCTACTTAGAGTGTGGATGGTAGTCGTGTTCATTTTGGTTAGATCACTAGTACCATTTTGAAAACTATAACGGGACGAGATTTTCTTGGAGCTTTTTGGCACTAGTTTGGCTGAGCATGGATTTATGAAAAGCCTCCCCGCCGCTTGAGGGGGCTGTCAATAGCGAGCGCAGATACTAGGGTTTCGGTCTGTCTATAAACCCTCTCTCCTTTCCCCGAGGGGGTTAGGGGGGAAAGCGTTGGATTAGGAGTGGAATCTGGGCTATGCCGGATGAGAGGTCTTGGTTTCTTTTTGATAAGAACTTTGAACTTCATTCAAAAGGGGAGTGACAACCTAAGGGGGCTGGGGGTAGGGGAAACCCCTGCCAAAGAAGTAAACGATGAGAGCCTTCTAATTGTAATAATTATAAAAAAGTTCTAGTTAAAATAGAATTTGAATGCAAAGTACACCACCAAGAGGTCTAATTCTGTAGATAATTTGAGGTGCAAAAGGTGGATTTGACATCACGACCTGTAAGTAAGATAGTAGCATTCACGCCATTGGGCCATGAGCCCAATTTTGAGGTCCTTTTTTGGTCAAGCTATTATTGTTAGAAAGGAACAAATTATTCTGTTAGAAGAAGGATAAACAAATCTTTAGAAGTGTGGAGGTCAGTCAGAAGTAGATTTGGAGTTTGGCTTTGGCTCGTTGGTGCACAAGAACAACAAATCACGACAACCAGAGAAAATTCCAGCCACAAACATGCCCTCACGAGGAAAAACAGAACTGAACTAAACAAAAAGAAAACTGAAATCGAGCCGAGCACACAAATTGAGGCCAACGTGACCTGTTTTGGCAAAACCAAGTATTCAGACCGGTCGGAATTCTCAGCCCGAGACTAACCCAACTGACGGAAGGGAAAAAGGACCTTCCACGCACCCTTACGCATCGGCATGTGGCGGCGGCTACAGAAATCTCCGGCGGCGTGTGTGGCAAACGCGCAGCTGCTTCCGGCGAATGATGATACGATTCGACTCCCATGACGACGACGCTTCTCTTTAGGTGGATGGTGTCGACAAACGATCCCTCTAATGTGGTGACCAAATTTCAAATCCTAACCCCACTTGGATGAGAAGAAACCCTAACGGTCAAAGGAAAATTCTAAAACCCTAAAGTAGCTCTGATACCATGTTATTGAGATATCAAACATGAGAGAATTCCATATCCTTTCTTTACACTAGAGCCGATTATATATAGACATACATAGAAGCCCTAAACTAATAATGGTAAAATTACAATAAAGGACGAAGACTAATAAGCTACTATATTTACATATATACTAGCATATATCAATGTTACTTCTTAATGATTGGAGCTTCTTTTTGTGATTTTTGGCTCCTTTTTTTGGGCTTTCCTTTTTCTATATGGAACTTGCTTTTGTGCTTTCTTTATTTTCCTTGAAAGTTGGTTTTTGAGTGAAAAAACAAAAGAAAGTTAACCTTGAAAGAGTGGCCCTAGTGTCAAAGGCATAGGATGTTTGAAGATACTTCTTAAGGTCCTAACTTCAAACTTTTAGGTAGAGAACTTGATAATTCAAATCTTAGATGTCTCCTGGAGCTGGGTTTTGGGATGGCAAAGTCCCCCTAGGGATTAATGAGAATTGGCCATGAGTATGATGCAAAGAGTGAGGTCTCCAACCAAGTTATAAAAAAAGAAGTTAGGGAACCAACTATTTCATAATTTTCTGGTATCCTCGTGATATCCCTTCAAACAAGTTCTTACTTCTTACAAAATAATCTCTTTGATCCTTTATTTCAAGGCATTTGGATTTTAGATGCTCTGTTATTCTCAAGCATTTGGACATGCTTTAAGCAAACAACCTCCTGCCTTAGGGATACTCTATTTGACATTTGAAGAATGTAATATTTGGCATGATCCATGGCTGGGGGTTTCACCTTTATTCTTGCCTTTCCCCGCTGCTCCTTTCCTTATCTAATAGACAGTATGCTACTGTCAAAGATATATGGAGTTCAGAATTGGCCTTGTGGCACTTACACTTCAGAAGAGATTTTAAAGGAGTGGCAGAATGTGCTCAATTGAGTTTTAACTTATTCAACGTCCATTTGTCTAGTGAGGATGATATTTAGGTGTGGCTATATGAGAAGACTGGAAGTTTCTCAACAAAATCTCTGCTATACAGCCTCGTTTCCTCGTCTACAGACAATCCTTGCCTCATACAAAGGCCATTTGGTCCGGCGTTTTTCCAAAGAAGATTAAATCCTTCATTTGGAAACTTGCACACTCGACATTAAACACAAATGATAGACTCCAAAGGAAGTTCCCCTCCATGGCTCTCTCTCCAAATAGGTGTATCCTTTGTTAAGCTGATTTGGTGACACAGTCACACATTTTTATCTTCGGTAACTTTGCACAACTCTTTTGGAATGATTTGAGATTCGCTTTTTAACTGGAAGTCAACCCTATCAAAGTACCCCCACACTCTATTATCTTTCCTCCTTTTGGCCACCCTTTTAAAGTCACAAAGGAAATTCTTTGGTAAAATCTGGTTTGGGCGTTCTTGTTTTCGGTTTGGATTGAAAGAAACCATAGACTTTTGAGTCTAAGGATATCCGATCTTCTTTGAAATGTTTTGTTCCTTGCTTTATCTTCGTTAAACCGAATTCCCTTTTTTCCTCTTTTATCTCATCACTTTTAACCAATTGGAGATGTTCATTATAACCTTTAGTTTGGGGCTTTCTCCTCCTTTTTTGTGTGTAAATTTCATACATCATTGAAATTGTTTCTTAGAAAAAAAGAAGAATGTAATAATGACTCTTACTTTCAGGTGATCATTCACTATTTATTGAAATGTGTGAATGTATCTTCCTCTTCTTTATATATATATGAAAATGCATTATATCTATGTGCATTCACTTAGGGCTTCTCTCGCCACATTCACGTTTCTTTGTCACGATTCTTATTTTCAGGTTTTGACAAATATGTGCATTTGTGGTAATGTTTTCTTGTCTCTCCTTTCTCATTTTTAGGAAATGTTTCCAAAGTTGTGTTTTTTTATGAGAAATGTTATTTTATTTTGTCTTAAAATGCTTGGTAATGGTAAAAAAACACAAAATCACATTATTATCATCATCATCATTATTATTTTTGATAAAAATCCAACTTGTATTGAGAAAAAAATAAAAGAATACAAGGACATACGAAAAATATAAAATGACATTATTGTTTCAAATAGTTCATTTTAATTTCTAAAGAGAATATGACCTCTTGGTGGATTACTTTACAAAAGAAGTTCTTTTGTAATTATAGTCTATTGATGATTATTAATGATTGGTAGGCTCTTTTGAGATAGTTTTTTGGGGGGTGATCTCCACCCTCGGCCCCTAGGCCGTTTTCCCTTCCTTTTGTTTGGAATATATCATTCTTGATGTTTATTAAAAAAAAAAAAAATTCTAAAGAGAGTGTTTTTCAAGTAGAGCTTTTATTTCTTCATTTAAAATTTAAGCGAATAGAAAGCAGAAGTATGTACCATATACATTTTTGCTTTTTTCCTAAATAAAAAAAAATATCAAGAAAAAACAGTTCTGTTTATCTCTTCTTCCTTTTGTATAGCCTACTTTTGTTCTTTTATTTATCTTGATGAAAGTTTGGTTTCTCATTGAAGAAAAGGTGTCCAGAAATAATTATCGAACTATTTCAATTTTTTATTAGATATCAAGAAATTGAAAACAAGAAATGTGCAACGTAACAAAAAAATCTAAACATTACCAAATGGGCACATATATATTATTATTATCATTATTTTTTTTTATAAGAAATGATGTACGTTCTCTTGTTCTTTCCCTTGAATGGGTTACCGTCACCACCTCTAACAACGTGGTCTTTTTTCTTGCTATCTTTCTATTACTCAATTTCTTCCTTATAGTTATGCTTCTATAATTTTTAATATATTTCTTTTCGTGTGTAGTTAGTTGTTGCGCTATGTTTTTCGGTTGCTTTTTCAGTTTCTTCATTTACATTATTATTCTCTGATTGCAGGAGAATGATCCAACCTTAATGGGAAGAGTAAAGAAAAGTGATGCCCGTGAAATGCAAAGCTTCTATCAACATTATTATAAAAAATACATCCAGGCTTTGCAAAGTGCTGCTGATAAAGCTGATCGGTATGTTATTTATGTTAGCCTGTGGTATTTTAGTTAACTATTGCATTTTTATCCATCTTGATCACCTACTGCACGAGAAGTTTGGACGCAAAGGAACAGAGGTTTTAGAAGAGGAAAAAGAGGATTTGTAGATATTGTTTTGGATTGCTATAATTTTGGTCCTGTTCAGGGTGAAGTTATTACTATTACCTTTTTCTTATGTTTTAGTGAATAGATTTTTGGATGACTGTTAAAATTTGTTTTCCTTTAGATTGTTATGCTAATTTGATTCCTTCATATCGGAGAATAACAATTTCATGTATTCACTAACATCATGTTTTAAAAATAGTTGCATGTAACAGCTATTATGAACTTTTATGCTGGAAATATTTCCAACAGCCCACTCTAACTCGCTTGTACAGAATCTCCTAGGCCTAGAGCCTAGAGGTATATTAATCACAAAAGATCGAACAACCTAAGGGCCAAGGGTGGAGATTTTCCTTGCCCGGAAACTATTTCAAAAGAGCTTGCCAATCTTCAATAATCATCAGCAAACTATAATTACAAAAAGAATTTATATGCATCGAAATCCACCAAGAGGCTATATTTTGTACACTATCACAAAAAAAAAACTGAAACTAGCGGACTTATCTTCAAAAGCTCTAGCATTCCTCTCCTTCCAAAGCAGCCAAAGAGTGGCCTTGAACGCACAACTAGCCACGATTTTAGCTTTCTTTTTAAGGTTCCAAGCAACCAACCCTTCATCAAGCCAACCATCCACCGAGATTGGTAAATATAGGGATATGCCCAAGAGACCAGCTACAAACTGCCACACTTTCACAGCAAACTCACAGTGTAGAAATAAATGATCAAGGCTTTCCTCCGACCGAAGACGAAGCCTACAAGCTGTGGGGGTTAAAAACATCCAATAAATGATCTGGTGTAGTTTTCTTGTTCTGGACTTTACTCTCTCCCACTTGAGTATGATGATAGTAAGGGAGAAAGTTTACACCAAGATATAGCTAAGAATATAATGGAATCAAAAAAAACTTCGAAGGAGGACTCCATTCCTTGAAAAGTTCTTTTATTTCTTTCTCTCCATAAGCTCCAATAGAAGGCTCTGATGATGTTCATCCATAACAGTGCTTTAATATTCTTCAAAGGGTGGCCCATCAAAGATGATGCAAGAAGATCCTCCACTCGACCCGGGAGAATAAAGGACCAGCCAAAAGGGGTCGTAATTCTGGACCAAAATTCTCCGGCAAAGGGGCATAAGGCAAATATATGAATCTGAGATTCGTCATCCGCTTTGCATAAAGGACACCTCCCGGGGGAAAGAGGAATATAAGGCATACGCTTTTGCAAAATGTCTTTGGTATTGATGGCTTTGTGTGCTAGCTCCCATAAGAAAAATTTAACTTTCTTGGGATAGCTAAGAATTTAACTTTTTTCTTATGTTTTAGTGAACAGATTTTTGGATAACTTTAAAATCTGTTTTCCTTTAGATCGTTGTGCTAATTTGACTTAATCCTTCATATCGGAGAATAGCAATTTCATGTGTTCACTGACATCATGTTTTAAAAATAGTTGCATGAAACAGCTATTATGAACTTTTATGCTGGAACTATTTCCAACAGCCCACTCTAACTCGCTTGTATAAAATCTCCTAGGCCTCTTGGTCTTAAAATCTGGTGTAGTTTTCTTGTTCTCGACTTTACTCTCTCCCACCTTTACACACCCTGCCTCCCTCTTTCTTATATTTGCTTGTTTGAATGGAGCTTTGACCTTTCCTTTTTCTGCATTCAGTGCTCAGCTTACCAAGGCATATCAAACTGCTAATGTGCTCTTTGAAGTTTTGAAGGCTGTTAACATGACCCAGTCCATTGAAGTTGATCGTGAGGTGAAACTGAGAAATTTTATCTTTCAGCATTTTGTTGGTTCTTATGAGAATTTTTATTGGATTTTCTTTAACCCTCCTGAGATAACCTAAAATTTATTGGGAAAAAGGTGAACTTGAAACTTGTGGGACAATGATTTTTGCCAACTTTAAAGTCAATACCTGTATCCCAGTCATCATCTTCTGGTATCCACAATGGCTTATATCATTGAAATCTTTATTTTTTATTTTTTTAATTTTTTTAATTTTTTTTTATAGATTCTGGAAGCACAAGATAAAGTTGCACAGAAAACACAAATCTTTCTCCCTTATAATATTCTTCCTCTTGATCCTGATAGTGCAAATCAGACGATTATGAGATATCATGAGGTTTGGTATTAGTTTGATATTATGTGCTAGTTGTTTTAGTGATATAATGAAATCGTTTTCTGATTAAAAGTTTCTGAAAAATCACTGCAGATCCAAGCTGCAGTTATTGCCCTTCGTAACACTAGGGGCCTTCTTTGGCCAACTGATCACAAGAGGAAAGATGGCGAAGATATCTTGGATTGGCTCCAAGCAATGTTTGGGTTTCAGGTAACAGAATGAGCTGAGTTTTGTCCTCTTTATTTGGCATTGCATCAGTGGTTTGCATGACTATTGTGATGTTTTCTTGATGCAATTATTAGAGTGAAATCTGATTGAGTTGCATATTCCCTATGAAAAAAAGTGAGCCATATATTTTGAATATTGGTAACTTGAATGCAGGAAGGCAATGTGGCAAATCAAAGGGAGCACCTTATTCTATTACTTGCAAATGTACATATTCGGCAGTTTCCAAAGTCTGATCAGCAGCCCAAGGTCAGTAATCTGCTGCAAATATATAGAGTAGATGTTGTGGCTTTATAAAACCTGTGTGTGTGTTTGAAGGTTTGCAGTGGTAAAGCCATTTTTTTTTTCTTCTTTTTCCTTTTTCCCCTCTAAGAAAATTGCTTTTATAAAGAAGAAAGAGCCAGAAAGCTCAAGAGACTAAACGTGGCTATTCCTCACCCTGGGTCTCAGCTAAACCCTTTGAAGGACCGACAAAAGGAAGAACACTCAAGCCATCTTCATGTTCAATAGGTAGGGCCCTTCTTTAATGGACATTATGAGAAAGTACACTCTCCACGAAAGTAGACAAAAGAGATAGGGGGATTTTAAGAGAGATTGGAGAGATTAAATAGAACAACTGATGTGAAATAATTTCCTCAATTTGATGGCCCTCCCAAAATTGTATCTAATTATGGTTCCCCAACTAAGTACTTTTTTTTGATTAAAAACCATGCTTTCATTGAGAAAAAATGAAAGAATACAAGGGCGTACAAAAAACTAGCCCAAAAAAGAGAGAGCCCATTAGATGAAGGGGCTCCAATCCAAAATGATGAGACCTAGGGAATAATTACAAAATAAGCGCGTCACCGATGCCCAAAGAGAAACGTTATATTTAACAAGGGACCAAACTTCAACAGGATCCCTCTCCAACCCTCTAAAAGTTCTATTGTTTCTCTCACCCCAAAGCCCCCAAATAATAGCACAAATTCTAGCTTGCCACAAAAACTTTCCTTGCTCCCTAAAGGGAGGATGGGGAAGGAACTCCTCGATCGTCTCTCTAAGGCCTCTATGTCTGGCAAACTGCAACCCAAATGAGGCAAAGAACTCATCCCACACCGCCCTAGCAAAAGCGCAGCTCCACAGAATATGGTCGAGGTCTTCCTCCACCATCCAACAGAGAATGCAATAAAAAGGTCCAATCAAACAAGAAATCTTTCTGGACAGTCGATCAAGAGTATTAACTCTTCCATGGATCGCCTGCCAAATAAAAAACTGCACCTTCTTTAGGACTTTGACCTTCCATAATAAGGAGAAAATGGATGACTCGAATGAAGCGGGGTCCAACAGGCAATGGAAGAAAGACTGACAAGAGAAGCCAAGGGAAAGGTTGGGGCTCCAGAACCGAATGTCTCTCCTAGTAGCACTAAAATACTAGCCACAATTAGATGCTAGAGCACATTGGGTCTAAGAAGATTTTTAAAATTATTTAATTTTTTTTTTTGGGATAGGAATTAGAATTATTTATTTATTTAATAAGAAATTAGATCTCATTAGAAGAGGAGATATATCAAAGAGCTGCACAGGGGAATGCACCCACCATTTCGTTAAATAAAGGCACATTCTTACACAATCATGGAGAAGCATGGAACATCAATCTGGAAAAAAGAACAAAAAATGGGTGGATATTGTTTATGAAATTTTGACTATAGACTTCAAAGAAGAGAATCTCTTTTATCTTTGGAAGATATTATCAGAAACTGAGGCATAAATTGTAAGATTTTATAGCTTCATATTTTTGAGGAAATGAATTTGTTACGAAAAAGTAAGTTGCACTGGTTGAAGGAAGATGATGAAGAAAAGTAAAAAGGGGAGACATTTTTACACCAAGAGATCCCAAAAAAAAAAGGTAAAAAAAAAAGGAATAAAAAGTGATTTCAAAACTCTTCTCCTTATCTCGTAATATTCTGCGGTTCCTTTCATTCCAAAGCGACCAAATAAATGCTGTGTTGAAGGGCCTGATACTCCTTTTGGTCCCTTTTGGACAATGTTCTCCGAAGGGCTATCTTTTGGTGTAAACGTTTCTGTCTCTTCTCCGATTACAGTGTTACTATACTTTTGGCCAAGTCGAAATCCTTTTTGTAATTCCATTTTGGGCTCTTAGATGTTTTTTTTCCATCTTTTCCCATGTATATTTCTTTCTTTCTTTCTTTCTTTCTTTCTTTTAAAGTTTTTTCCCATGTATATTTTATCAATGAAATACACGTTTCTTCTAAAAAAAAGAAACACCTGTTGTGTTAGTCTACTTAAGGCATAAAGTTTAATGTGTGAGTATTTAGTAACAGTTAATGTCAAGTACGATCCTTTTCATCTCTCATATGTTGTTCTTATTCATTGTATTAGCTGGATGAACGTGCTGTGACTGAAGTGATGAAGAAGCTTTTCAAGAACTACAAAAAATGGTGCAAGTATTTGGATCGTAAAAGTAGTCTTTGGTACGTTCTTACATTCTTTTTAAGACATTTGGTTTTTTGAATTGAATTTCTAAATTCTGATCTGTAAGTACTTAATCTTGTTACTTCTTGTCACCTCTCTTAAGTTAGTAATAATACTAAGCAATTGGCCGCACACCATTTCATATGTTTGGGCTTCCGACACTTCAGGTTACCTACCATACAGCAGGAAGTGCAACAGCGGAAACTTCTATACATGGCTTTATATCTTCTAATTTGGGGAGAAGCTGCAAATTTGAGATTCATGCCCGAGTGTCTTTGCTATATATACCATCATGTATGGCTCAGTATTCCGTTCTTTTACTTTTTTGGTAGAAGATCTCTTATACATGTGTGGATTCATATTTTAATGCATTTGCTTTGTACTGCATCTAGGAAACTAAATTGTCTGCCAATATTTTGATGCCGAGTTTGTCGTCTTTGTAAACTCCAAGAGCTTTCACCAGATCCTTAAACTGGATTAGAGGATTTTTTTTTTGATGAATTTTTGATGTTTTTTATGGTGCACATATTATTTTCATATTTAGTCTATTCTAAATCTTTTGGTACTACTTTTATGGGGATATGGAGACTAAAAAATATTATTTTTCTGTTTTGAAATGGTTTAGTAGAAAGTTGCTGTTAAGTCGTATAATCTAGGGGCAACCTCTCTCATGGTCCTTACCTGATCCTTACAAGTTGTGCTGAGGGTTTATGAGAGCTAGTCTTTCTTTACTGTTTCATTCTGGTGGAAGCTACTGAATAGTGAGTCATTGATTTTTTCGATCAGAAGACTGGAACTATTTTTTTTTTTTTTTTGGGCTAAGCATTGTCAATGATTTTTTCCCCTTTTGGTAAGTAACCAAACTTTCATTGAGAAAAATGGAACATTGGCAATATATTTTTAACAGAATTCTTAGATGTCAACCATCCCGAGGAATGGTCAACACCTTGGATGTGTGGGTTTCTTCTAGAAGTCTGTTTGGAAGAAGTGGAATTTGAATTACACGATGATTGAATTATAACAAAGGATTCTGTATATCATATGCTTGTTTGTGAACTGCAGTAGTATGCACTAAACATTGTATGCGACTTTTCTTTAATCAAGTTTGGGAAGTTTGAATCTTGAACTCCCTTGCATAGATGTTTGGGGCAAGAGCTTATATTCCACCATAAACTGTGAACGACTTTTATTTAATAATAGAATGCCTCTTTGTTGTGAAATTAAATTGGCTGTTTCTTGAAGATGGCATTTGAGTTATACGGCATGCTAGCTGGGAATATCAGCCCTATGACAGGAGAAAATGTCAAGCCAGCCTATGGTGGTGAAAATGAAGCTTTCTTGCGTAAAGTTGTGACTCCCATTTATGAAGTGATTGCGAAGGTTTTTGTGCCATTAATTTGTATTTATATATTTTTTTATGCTTGATCTATGGGAAATATTAGGAAGGCCTTTTCCATTTTGATAATATCGTTATCTTGCAACTTGCTAGGAAGCTGCAAGGAGCAAACAAGGGAAATCAAAGCATTCCCAGTGGAGGAATTATGATGATTTAAATGAATATTTCTGGTAACTTTTCATTGTGGAATCTTTCTCTCAAATAAATAAGCCATATGATTTTTTGTGATTAGGCCACATGATGTCTATTCTATAACTGTAGGTCAGTTGATTGTTTCCGTCTAGGCTGGCCAATGCGTGCAGATGCAGATTTCTTTTGCCTTCCTCACGATCAAATCCGTGCAGACAGAAATGGGGTGAGTTATTTCCTTTTTGAACTGAGATTTCCTTTGATCTATCTAACACTTCATTCTTATTCTCTGCTACACTCTGGCAAGTATTTGTTGCAAGTGTTCATGAAAATTTTATCTACTCGGTACTTTTTCTCTCCCTCAATAAATTAGGTTGTATTATTTTATGGCTAAATTCCATATAATAGGAATCACATATATAGTTTTACCTTATGCTTTACGGAAGTGTTTCTGTATGGATCAATGAATGAACTTCCATATGCCATTCTCATCTTTATGTTGTTTCACTTGGAAGTGATGTTTTGTGTAATTTCCATTGGGACTTTCTGTTATAATTGTTTGTATCAAAGGGTAAAGTAATTATGATTCTGCTTGTCAATGTTTATAAGGTACTGGAATGAGCTTTGAATGGGTTAGTGTTGAAACCAGTGGAAAATCAATTATAGACAAGAAATTCGCACTTGATAATGTTTTTAAAAGCTAGATAGGATGGATAAAAAATTGAAATCTGTTCATCACCTACTGTTTTATTTTACTTTCTACAGAGTTCTGCTGGTGCTCTATATTTGTGCTTTAGGTATTTTATTATATACTGCAACTGTTTTACAATTTGTGAGCTTGATTTATTTTGGCTGTGATATCCAGGAGAACAAGCCTCTTTCAAAAGATCCATGGGTGGGGAAAGTTAATTTTGTTGAAATAAGGTCATATTGGCATCTCTTCAGAAGCTTTGATCGTATGTGGAGCTTTTTTATACTTTGCTTGCAGGTTGGATATTGTTTTTCTTTTACACACTTGGATGTTGTCTGAAACTACTATTTAACTTTGTACTTTTAACTTTTTATTTCAGGCGATGATAATTGTAGCCTGGAATGGCTCTGGGCAACCAAGTGCAATCTTTAATGTTGATGTGTTCATGAAAGTTTTAAGCGTCTTCATTACTGCAGCCATATTGAAGCTTTCTCAAGGTTGGTAAACTTTCTTTCTTTGTTTGGATCAATGATATTTTTAAATTTAGTCTACTGCCTTCTTCTTCTTCTTCTTCTTCTTTTTTTTTTTTGAAAGGAGACAATAATATTGATATTAAATAATAAAGGGAGAAAACAAAGAGATAAAAGTTCAAGCCTACAAAGAGTAGACTTCAGAACAGAGAAGAAAATAAGCAACCTAAAACAGAAGGCGGTAAAGAACAAAAATGCAGTAAGCCATAAAAGGCATCAAGAACCCGAAAAAAACTATAAGAAGGTTTCCTAGTTGTTGCAAATAGCTTGGAGAGTCACCTGAAAAAGGCTTTGATAAGAAAATTCTTTTGTAATTACACGGCCTCGTGGTAGATATCTTTACATAGGAAATTCTTTTGTAATTACAGCCTCTTGATGATAGCTAAAGATTGGAAAGCTCTTGTTATTTAGTGTTTGGGGGGGTTATCTCTACCCCGGCCCTTAGGTTGTCTTCCTGTTTTGGTTGGAATGATATCCTTTTGTCGTTTCTTATAAAAAAAAAAGAAAAGAAAAGGCTTTGATAAGGAGCACCAAAGAAGGCTTAAACCAACCTGATGATCTCAAATTGATCCAATCAGGAGGAAAAATGATCTTAAAAAATTCTTTGATTTCTTTCAACCCAAATCTCCGAAAGAATGACTTTTGAAGCATTAATCTATAATAATTTGGCTTTGATGGGAAAATCCAGAGCACAAAGAAGCTGATGAACATTTTCTCAAAAAAAAAAAAAAAAAAGCTGATGAACATTTGAGAATACATCATTGCTGAAAACCCAGCTCATATTGAAGATAGAGAAGAAATAGGATCAATAAGACATTGAGAAAGAGCACCAGAAAAATAGATGATATTAGTCTTCAAAATCGGCCGTGCATAGAGGACACATGAATGGAGATAAAACCATGGAAGAAAGCTTCCTTTGAAAAAAATTTGATGTATTGATGCCTCCAAAAAGTAACATCCATATGAATCATTTAACCTTTCTTGGACTTCTTTGATTTCCAAAGAGCCTTAAAAAAGAAGGAAGACAAAGGAAAATGACCAACCAATTTTTAGAAAAGAGATTTCACCGAGAATGAACCATGCGAGTCAAGTGACCAAATTTTATAGTCTAAATGAGTGCACTGCTCATGTCCTCTTTAATTCAAATCCTCTCTTCTCTCAACTGCCCACAAAGAGATCCAAGAGTGCCTTCCTTATCAAAGCTATTGATATTCTATCTTTGATTCATTGAAGCAGTTTGTTTGTGTATTCCTAGTTATTTCCATGTATCCTTTATCTTTTGATATTCTGACGACTTGTTCCCTCTCCTCCTTGTTGGTGTTTAATAATGGGCTACTTATATTTATTCCTGACATGCATCTTTTCAATCCAACAAACATACTTATTTCTTGGTGTCTTTTCCATGCTTCTGCAGCTGTCCTTGATGTAATTCTTAGTTGGAAAGCACACCGTAGTATGTCGTTTTATGTTAAGTTGAGATATATCTTGAAGGTGGTTTCAGCTGCTGCGTGGGTGGTTATTCTTCCTGTGACTTATGCTTATAGCTGGGAAAATCCATCTGGATTTGCTCAAACTATCAAAGGCTGGTTTGGTGGCAACAGTGCAAATTCACCCTCCTTGTTTATCTTGGCTATTGTGATCTATTTGTCACCGAATATGCTAGCTGCTTTTTTCTTTTTATTTCCTTTTATTCGTCGGTTTCTTGAGAGATCCAACTACAGAATTGTGATGCTCATGATGTGGTGGTCACAGGTAGAGTGATAGCTAGTTGCTACTGTGTTATTTTCCATTTTCCTGTTCTGCAATCTCTATTTTTCTCATGACATTGTTCATTGAAATTTGCAGCCACGACTTTATGTTGGCAGAGGAATGCATGAAAGTACATTTTCTCTTGTCAAGTAAGACGTCATTATTTTAAAAAAATAATAATTCTTGCTTTTGCAATTTCCTTTGTCCATTTTTGATTGATCTCGTTTCAAACTTTTAGGTACACATTATTCTGGGTTCTTCTTATTGCAACCAAGTTGGCATTTAGTTATTATATAGAGGTATTTTCTCCTCTACCATTTGTGCCTGCTTTTCAACTGTCAGCTCATTTGTAAATTAAATATGCTGGATTTTTTTGACCTCTCCCTCTTTGATGCTACAAGCTATACGTTTACCTGGGCATGTTGTTTTTGGCTTTTTTCCTATTTGCACAAACAGCAACGCCTTTGCTTATTTTCGCTTATTCTTTTGCTTCTCTTGACAGATAAAGCCTCTAGTAGGTCCAACAAAAGCTATCATGAGTGTTCGAATAACTGTCTTCCAGTGGCATGAGTTCTTTCCTCGGGGTGGGTGACCTAATTATTTGTAAAGGAGTCAACCTTTGACTTTGATGCTCTAATGTTGTTTTATTTCTCTGCAGCAAAAAACAATATTGGCGTGGTCATTGCACTCTGGGCTCCTATTATTCTTGTATGCATTTTGACTATTCTTAATAACACTTTTTCTTCCTTCATTTTCTACTTCGTCTAAAGTTCTGTGCTAATGGGTTAGAAATTTTCAGGTTTACTTTATGGATGCCCAAATTTGGTATGCCATATTTTCCACATTATTTGGTGGTATTTATGGTGCATTCCGGCGCCTGGGAGAGGTTTGTATAGCTTTCCAAAGCCTATTTTTTTTAAATAAAAAAACAAAGAAACCTGATATATTGAAACAAATAAGAAGCAACAGCTTAAGGTCAGGGAAAGAGAAAACTGCCACTCGATAAGCTAACAAAGAAGGGTTTTCCAATCGCGAAAGATCAGTTAATTACAAAAGAATTTCCTATGTCTGTAGTACCACTATGAGGTTATTTGTACACTATTACAAGAAACATCAAAGAAAGCTTCTTTGTCTTCAAATGCTCTTTGATTCCTTTCCATCCAAATGCCCCACAAAGGTGCCGTAGCTCCTCAATTCTACAAAATCTTAGCTTTTCCTTTCAAGTACCCAGCTTTTAGCACCTCTATAAGCTGATATGGGCAGACACGTTGAAAACCCATATTTCTTCGGGATAAAAGCCCAGCCCTCCAGCCCTCGAAAGGCAAAGGAGCAGTGGAGAAATAAGTGGTCTAAGGATTCACTTTCTTTAAAAGATAGATTAGAAACAACTGGAGAAAGGACCCCATGGCTACGTTTTTTCTGGAGCTTCTGCACCTTCACTTTCTTGTTTAGTTTTCACTTCAGATTTTATCAAATTTTTACAGTTTTTCACTAAAGTTGAATCTTCTCTTTTTGTGATTAAACAAAATATAGGACAGCCTCGTTTTAACTCCCCCTGGTTCTTTGGTGAAAATGACTTATCTCCCTTCTATGTATACTTTGATTTTCTTAATGCTCTGATTCTGAGCTAAAACATAACCTCCTATCCTTGAGTACTTTGTGCATGTTCGATGTTTATGTTATTGTTTGACTTTTTATTTATTTAAAATTTAAGTTAACGTCCACCTTTGGCTTTGTCATGCTTTTCCAACATGTCAGTACGTTCACTTTCCTAAGTAGAAAATGTGATCTGCATTTTGGCTTGTTCTTTCCTTGCTACTGTTTAAGGAGAATGTTTTTATTCTTTCAGATTCGTACACTGGGAATGCTTAGGTCTCGTTTTGAGTCCTTACCTGCAGCTTTTAATGCCAGTTTGATTCCAGAGGAACAGGGGGAACCCAAGAAGAAAGGGCTGAAGGCCACTCTTTCCCGAAACTTCTCAGTAATTAGTTTTGTCCGCCTCAAATTTTAGTTGCTTGATTATTTTCCTTGTTCCAAACTTTGACAAGCCATGTTGTTTTTTAAATTTTGGCTATCCTGCAGACTTCATTTGACAAAGAGAAAGAGGGTGCAAGATTTGCTCAGCTGTGGAATAAAATAATCAGTAGTTTTAGAGAGGAAGATCTTATAAGTAATAGGTAATCTTATAAGTTTAAATTCATAATTGGTTTGAGTTGTCCTCATCTTCCTTGGGTCCTTGGCTATCTTTGCTACTGACTTTATGCATTTCTTTGAATTGTTTCGGTTAGCATGACGTTAGCTTAAGCTGTTAAATATCTCAGGGAAATGGACCTTTTGCTTGTTCCTTATTGGGCAGATACTGAATTAGGCCTTATGCAGTGGCCTCCGTTTCTTCTTGCTAGTAAGGTCTGTGCTACTGATCAATCTACTTCTGTAGATCTTGGTTGTTGTAAAAATCTATTAGGGTGTGATGATTGTTCTTCGTTTAGATTCCAATAGCATTAGACATGGCTAAAGATAGCAATGGCAAGGACCGGGAGCTGAAAAAGCGAATTGAGGCTGACAGCTATATGTCCAGTGCTATTCGAGAATGTTATGCCTCATTTAAGAAGATAATCAAGCATTTAGTTCAAGGTGATCGTGAGAAAGAGTAAGTCTCTAGTCTGACATGATTTTGTTAAGTAAAATAATACAATTAATGTGCGAGTAGATACCAACTGGTTTCTAATTATTCACTTTTTGGTATCGTATTTTTAACCCCAATATTGGAATTTTACCAGGGTTATAGATTATATATTTACTGAGGTGGATAGACACATAGAAGAGCATACCCTAATAAGCGAGTTCAAGATGAATGCTCTTCCAAAGCTCTATGATCGCTTTGTCAAGCTTACCAAGTATTTGGTAATGTTTCATAATTCGCCCTGCGTATCCATTTTGATTCATTGTTGTCTGTGCAATCTAACCGAGTAATATCTTCAATTTTCAGTTGGATAACAAGCAGGAGGACAAGGATGCTGTTGTGATTTTATTCCAGGATATGCTTGAGGATGTAACAAGAGATATCATGAATGAGGATCATATATCCAGGTGTTGCATCTAAATTTTGTGATGTCCCAGAAAAGTATAGCTTCTGAATATTGTTTTTCATATATCAAGTGTCTTACGTGGAAATTTGAAACAGTTTCCTTGAAACACTCCATGGAGCATCTTGGCATGAAGGAATGACTTCATTGGATCAACAATATCAACTATTTGCATCCACTGGAGCCATTAAGTTTCCTGTTGATCAGACAGAAGCATGGAAGGAAAAGGTCTGTGCTTGGTTTAGAAACATTCATGGTTTTTTTTCCCTAGTAGAAGAAGCTTTGGAGGCGTGCCTCTCCATCTTTAAATTTATGCAATTGCATGACAAATGATTGTACTTTATTGATATGCAAGGATTGCCCAGTAGACAAAAATATACTGTAACAAGAAAATGGAAAAAATCAACACTGAAATGTCTAGTGGGTATCTCCTAAAGTTTTAGTGTTAATTACGGGATATAATAAAAAACAGCTGGACAAGAATTAACGTCTACATTAGCAACATTCAATTTTTTTTCGCATGTTGACACTTCACAGAGAATTTTAACGGTTTATTTTCTGTGGACTAGCTTATGCCACGAAGTGTAATGGGTATGCTTCTATGTTCAGATTAAACGACTCTATCTATTGCTTACAACCAAGGAATCTGCCATGGATGTACCATCCAACTTAGAAGCAAGAAGGCGTATCTCCTTCTTTTCAAATTCATTGTTTATGGACATGCCTGCAGCACCTAAAGTCCGGAACATGCTTTCTTTCTCGTAAGCCTTATTCTTTTTTCATTTCTTGGTGCTATTATTAATGGGTTATTTTATTGGAGATGGCGAGAGAGAGAGAGAGAGTGAGAACCGTGGGTGGGGGGTCACTTAATTGAATTGTTTTGATTAAAAAAATTACTTGGTTGAAATATTCTTTTCCACCATGTTATGGAATTTCTTGTGTGCATCATAAACGTGTGCTGCTTTAAATCATTGTTATCCATATTTCTCTAATATTGAGCCCAATTCAAGGTAGCTAGTCTATAATCTCATAGCTTCTTATCGTTTAGGATGAACCAAAAATTTTGAGAAATCAACAGAAACTGATCTACCAACTGACCAACTGTCTCCTCAGAAAATTTAAAAAGCATAATTATCCAAGAGCATGACTGATGGAAGAAGGCCGGATTAGTTGTTGAAGAGTGGGAAAGCATGGGTAAAAGGAAAGCATGAAAGCTAGCATTAAATGCTGTAGAGTGGCTAAAAGTTTAAACCTTGCCCTCTTGATCCTTTCTTATGAAAAAAAAAAGGAAAAACAAAAAAGGAAGAGCCTTGCTCTGAGGTTAGCCTCAATGTGTAAGCTTTATATTTTAAAACATTGAATTGGAGTTGAGTTCAAACATCACATCTTGCCACTAAGTGAAGCACCTTCATCCACTACCCCTCCCTATTTTTGCCGCAATGGCTGTTCACTGAGCATTCCAACTGACCGACTGATTGGTTTCTTTATTTGGGAAATAAGGTTTTGGTTTTTCTAGCTTTCTCCAATTGATGGACAACATTGAGTTGGTCCTAGCTCTAGTTTGCTCAGCCCTGACTGACTTTCATTTTGGTCATAGTTTATATCTCAGTTTTTCGTTTGTTTGTTTTTGTTTTGTTTTTTTTTCCCTTTTTTGTTTATTGTTTATTGTTTATTTTTGTTTTTGTTTTTGTTTTATTTTGTTTTTTTTTTTTTTTGTTTTTGTTTTTGTTTTGTTTTGTTTTGTTTTGTTTTTTTTTTGTCTTGGCTCTGTGTGTATGTCCTTTGATTTTCTCTATGAGTTTACGGTTTCTGATTAAAAAGAAGTTTTTGTTTTACAGCTCTCCAATTAGTGGTCAACATTGTGTTGGTCCTAACTCTAGTCTACTGAGTACTGACTAACTTTCACCCCTAATCATTGCTTTCTGAGGTGAACTATAGATGTTGCACTCGAAAGAGGAGACATATTCGGGCCAACAGGTTAGAGTTAAGTGGATGAGTGAAGTTGGCTGTGAGATAGCTGTGAGATAGTCCATAGGGTAAACTATCTTAGTCTGCCACTGAGGATTTGAGAGTCGAACATAGTGAGGGAGATATATGTTGAGGATCCCACATTGAAAAGATAAGTGGAGACCTCACAATTTATAAGATAGGTGAGTTACTCCACTCATTATCAATTGGTTTTAAGATGGAACCCCATATAATCTAATATGGTATCAGAGCCCATAAAACCTAAACGGGTATTCAGTCCAAGAAAAAAGAATTGGAATCCGATCCAAGAATGGTGAACCCAAAGAGGCACCATCTTGAAGGGGCATGTTGAGGATCCCACATTGAAAAGATAAGTGAAGACCTCACCATTTATAAGATATATGGGTTACTCCACTCATTGCCAATTGGATTTGAGATGGAATCCCATATAATGTAATAATATAATTGCCCCTGATATTGCCTGTGACCTTGCCCATAGAATAATATTGGCGTCCTTTTAGTGAAGGATGAGTTGTGGGTTGGAATTAGTTGATGGTCAAGGAGGATGGTCTTGGTCTTGATGTATGATTTGTGCATAAACAGGTCAATAGTACTTGGTGGTGAAATTTTGATCCTCAATCGCAATGGATTTACTATGTAAAATTAGGTAATGATTTATTGTATGCTTTAGATGGGAATTATTCTTGACTTGAGCCACGTAAATGCCGACCGTTTCAATTTCTCAATGAGATATGAATAGATGGCACTTCTCGAACGAGTTGCTGCTGATAACTGAATTTGTACTGTGATCGATTTTTCTTAGAATGTCTACAGTGAAGTGGAATGATCATTTCAATTTTGGAAAGAAACAGTGATATCTTTTTTCCCTTTTCTGGACCTTTTCTCTTATTATTACTTTCACATTTTCCTCATTCAGTAGGTATTTAATATATGTGTGTGTGTGTGTTTTCCCCTATCACTGTTACTGATGTATAGGTTGTCGATTCTTTTTTAAGTTAGACAGAGTTCTTCCTTTTTATTTATGTGGCTGTAACTTCCTTTTCTCCTCCGTTTGCTGATACTGTAACGTGAAATTTTAGTGTTTTAACTCCATACTACACGGAGGAGGTTCTATTTTCATTGCATGATCTAGAAGAGCCAAATGAAGATGGGGTTTCAATTCTCTTCTATCTACAAAAGATATATCCAGGTTTCTTTTTTTCCTTTTTTTGTTTTTTTGATATTGCTATACTCGTAGTTGTGTTTTATACCCATGTTCTATTTTCTTGGATGAACAAATGGTTTGTATATCTTTAGATGAATGGAAGAACTTTCTTGAAAGAGTGAAATGCACTAGCGAAGAGGAATTAAAAGGAGTGAGTGAGCTTGAGGAAGAACTTCGCCTTTGGGCATCCTACAGAGGCCAAACACTGACAAAAACTGGTTCTCTCCCTCCCTCCCTCCCTTTGTCATTTGCATTGCAGTTTATCCCTCTTTATGAAAATGTCGTTCTGCATGTAACACCCTGTGTTTATTGAAACCCAGTAAGAGGAATGATGTATTACCGAAAGGCTTTAGAGCTTCAAGCTTTTCTTGATACTGCTGAGGATCATGGTACTCTTTTCATACTCGCATCTTCTTTTTTACCTAAGTTCTAAATTTTTCATCTTGTTAAAGCTTCTCTTCTGTTTTCTTCTAACTTCAATGTTAATTCTTTTTGAAGACCTAATGGAGGGTTACAAGGCAGTGGAGCTGAACTCGGAAGAAAATTCTAAGGGTGATAGGTCATTATGGGGACATTGTCAGGCAATATCTGACATGAAATTTACCTACGTAGTGTCATGTCAGCAGTATGGTATTCAAAAGCAATCTGGTGATGCTCGTGCCCAGGACATTTTGAAACTAATGACTAAGTACGTAAGGGACTGTTTGGATAGAACTTCTTTAGAAAATTGTATCCAGTTACCATTTTCATACAAATTTTTATTTAGCTGTTTGCTATTACTATTTACTAATTATTCAAAAAGCATTAGTTCTCCCTTTAGGTTTAATACCCTTTGGTATAGGGATTATAGCGAGCAAATACAGTATAGGATTACATCGAGCAAGTACAGTCCTCATCTTTCTGAGTGGATTTCGGGTGGGGTCAAAGACACTTCTTTTTCTCATTTGGTCCATTCCGTGGGTGATGCGAAGGGAACATACTTTTAGGAGCATTCCTTGATTATATCATTTGACCTCTATGAGAAATTGCACTGTGGATGATGTTTTTGTTCTTTTTGTGGGAGCTCTTTCTCTCTTTTGCTTGGTTTACATCGTCCGTTTTTCGATTTGGAAATGATGGATGTGATGAGTCTTTTTGATCGGGGAGTTTGAGCATAGATCAAGGAGAAAGGATATTCATCTTTGGAGTTCTAACCCTACTAGGGTTTTTCTCGTAGTTCGTTCTTACGTTATTGATGAACCCTTCTCCATCCAGTGAGTTAGTTTTCTCATCTTTGTGGAAGGGGAAAATTCCAAAGAAGATTAAATTCTTTGTTTCGTAGGCTATCCACAAAAGAAACAATCCTTTATATTGACCTTTGAGAAAGTTGCCTTCTTTGATAGAACCATTTGGTTGTATTCTTTGTCGGAGGACAGAGGAAGACTTGGATCATATCCTTTGGAGCTGTGATTTTGTACGGCATGTTTGGAGTTATCTTTTGATGCGTTTGGCTTTTAGTTTGCTTGACATAGAGACTACAAAGAGATGATTGAAAAGTTCCTTCTCCATCTGCTGTTTCGAGAGAATGAGAGGTTTCTGATGCAAGTCGGAGTTTGTGCAATGTTATGGAGCTTGTTGGGGGAAAGAAACAATAGATTGTAGAACCTTTGGAGGAGTGGAGAGGAGCCCTTGTGATGTTTGGTCCCTTGTTAGGTTTTATATTTCTCTTTGGGCATTAGTAACGAAATCTTTTTGTAATTATTCATTAGGTCTCATTTTACTTGATTGGTGTTCCTTTCTTTAGGTCTCTCTTTGGGCGTTCTTATTGTTGTTGTTGTTGTTTTTTTTTTTTTTTTTCTTTCTGCATTCTTTCATTTTTTGGTCAATTGAAGCTTGGTCTATCATTTAAAAGAAACACCCTATATGTGGATACAGATTGTAGTTCATGGCCAAGTATATTTGTTGCAGGTACCCATCCCTTCGAGTGGCATACATCGATGAAGTAGAAGAACCTAGTAAAGACAAATCCAAGAAAAACCAGAAGACGTATTATTCATCTCTTGTGAAGGCTGCTTCACCCAAATCTATTAATGCTTCTGAGCATGTGCAATTGGATGAGGTATTGCTTAAAATTAGTGTGATGGCATGCTTGTGTTCAGTTTGACATTGTTATAGTTCTTGTATGGTCCAGTTCCATGCTCGAATAATTTTTCCTGTTATTTTTGTCCAATATAAGAATTTAGGAGCTGATGTGATTGGTCTTACCAACCGGGAATAATCCTGCTTATTCTTCATTGTCTTTAAACTTTACCTTCCCTTTTACCCGATCTCCGTTTGACCAATTCGTTGAGGAAAACTTTGTGGTTGCGCTCTAATCTCCAAAAATCGATCCTCCTTTCCAAGAATCCCTCTTCTCTCCTTCTCATGCTCTCGATCTCTCCGAGTCGGTCTTCCTCTTCTCTCTCTCTCTATCTTTCTCTCTCCCCGACAGTCCTTTTTTTTTTTTGTTCTTTAATATCACAGCCCATCTTTTTTTTAAAAAAATTTATTTAAACCCCCATTTGCCGCTTTGAACTTTCCATTTTTTTTAAACCTTAAATGAAAGACAAAAATTTAAAATGGGTGAGGCCTTACAGAATATTACCTCCTTTTAGGAATTTCGTCCTTGAAATTCAACAACTCCAATCAAGAGAATAGCTGAGGATATTGAGCTCGCAATTGCTCTTCACTCTCCCAATTTGCTTCTTCCACTGCATGATTTTCCCATAGAACCTTAACAAGTGGAATTGTCTTGTTTCGCAACACCTGCTCTTTCCTATCCAAAATTTTCTTTGGCTCCTCCACGTAAGTTAGATTTTCCTTCAGTTGCACTGGCTGTGACTCTAATATATGCGTTGAGTCTAGTACATACTTGCGTAACATCGAAACATGGTACACATCATGAATCCTGGAGAGTTCCATCAACAACGCCAACCGGTAAGCAACTGGTCCAACACGTTCAAGGATCTCATATGGACCTATGTAAGACGGACTTAACTTTCCTTTCCTCCCAAATCTCAACACACCTTTCCAAGGTGACAACCGAAGGAAAACCTTTTCACCCATTGAACAGTTTAGATCCTTCCAGCGTTTATCAGCATAACTCTTTTGTCTATCCTGAGCCATTTTCAATCTTTCCCTGATCAGTTTCACCTTTTTTGAAGTGATATGAACAAGCTCGGGTCCCATCAACTTACTTTCTCCAACTTCATCCCAACAAACTAGAGTTCTGCATTTCCGACCATACAACGTTTCAAATGGCGCCATTCCAATGCTGGAATGGTAACTATTGTTGTACGCGAACACCATTAAAGATAAATGAGAGTCCCAACTCCCTTTGAATTGCAAAACACAGGTTCGTAGCATGTCTTCTAAGGTCTGAATAGTTCTTTCCGACTGACCATCTGTTTGAGGATGAAAAGCGGTACTAAAATGTAATTTAGTACCTAAAGCTTGCTGCAAGCTTGGCCAGGATTTAGAAGTAAATCTAGTGTCCCTATCTGAGACTGAGATTATAGACATTGGAGCTCCATATAAGCTCACTATCTAATCCACATATAACTTAGCCAACTTGTCAAGAGTATAAGTGATTTTGATTGGTAAGAACCGAGCAGTCTTGGTTCACCTATCAACTATCACCCAAATTCCATTGTGACTAACTTGTGTATGAGGAAGTTCAAATAAGAAATCCATAGTGATATGCTCCCATTTCCACTATGGAATCGAAAGTGGTTTTAGAAGTCCACTAGCTTTCTGACGTTCTGGTTTTACTTGTTGGCAGATCAAGCATTTAGAGACATACTCTGCAATCTCCCTTTTCATACCAGGACACCAGTAATATTCCCTCAAGGTCCTGTACATTTTCGTGCTCCCAGGATGCATTGCATAAGCCGAACTATGAGCTTCTTTTAAGATCTCTTTCTTTAAATCTAGTTTGTTCGGTGCAGATAAGCGATTACAGTTCATCAAAGCTCCATCCTCTCTCAGAGCATAGTCTTCTCGCTGACTACTCATCACTTCTATTTTCATCTTGGTTAAAACTGGATCATCATACTGAGCCTCTGACTTTATTAATCAGAGTAGGTCTTACCTGAAAATGAGCAAGTAAACCTCCCAAACCATCCACTGCTACTTCAACGTTCAAGTTTTTTAGCTCGCCCAACAGGGAGAAGCTAATCGCATTCTGCGAAACCTGTGAACAAATACAAATGTTGACATCTTGGTTGACATGTCGGTATGTTAAAGTTGTTGGCTCCAAATCAATGGAGTGTGTCTCTTCCTTCAAAGATATTCAAAATACATGAGGAAAGGCTTTAAATATGCATCAAGATAACCTTGGTTGCTAGCTCACAATATAGTTAACAAGTCAAACCGCAATAACTACTACCCCATCTCGTTAAAATTTAAAACATTTCCTAACTGTGAAAAGTTATTAAGAGTACCGACATATGGATTACAAATAATGAAACTAACCATAGATTGACTTAGTGGTCAATAAGGGCTAATGTAAATAGTAAAAGACTTGGAGGAAATGAGTTCAAATCACAAGGGCCACCTACCAAGCATTTAATATCCTACGAGTGACCTTGGTGATCAAATGTAGTAGATTCAGGTGGTTGTCTTGTGAAAATAGTCACGGTATACGCGAGTCCACTTACACTACCAGATAGGATTTAATATCCTACGAGTTTCCTTGGTAACCAAATGTAGTAGGTTTAGGTGGTTGCCTTGTGAAAATAGTCATGGTATGTGCAAGTTGACCCTTGCACTACCATATATAAAAAAATTACAAATAATGGAACCATTATGTCCTTACGTCTCCCTCTAAGAAAATATTCAACCCAAATTTTAAGTTGTTAATCAAAACTCATTTAAAGGTTGGTCGTCTTGGGGTGTAGTGATGTTAAAAATCGGGGAATGTCTAATTTTTTTTGGAAGCTCAACACTAAAGTATTAGGGTCAATATTTTGAAGTATTGTACATGGTCCAATCTTCTGTTTATGAAGCTTATTACATTACACCTTAGATATCCCTCCCTTTTTCATTACAAGTATAACCATTCCATAAGGGCATTACTATATCACCAAGTTGTTTGAACCATCAATGTATATTAGTTGCCTCTTTATAACAATTGTTTGACTTAAAGTGATCAACCAGCTCTTGATGGATTTTCAAGGCATCTTGGGCTGACTATTCAGCTGATTTATGTAAGCCTGGAGTACTTGTTAATTCAGTTTGATCCAAAATCCTTTGAGAAAAGGGCGTTGTCTGAACAATTTCAAATAGTGATTTTCTAGTGGAAAAGTTCTTCGTACAGTTAAAAGGATTCTTTTCTTGAGGAAGGGTTGTATCTCATTGGCGAGGTCTATTAAGGCATGTAGAACATATGGTATTTCCAAGTGCTCAATAAACAATTTTAGTGCGGTTGTTGCATGTAATCAAACACCCTTCTGAAAATATAAATTGCTACATTAGCAACATTCAATTTTTTCGCATGAAATTAGAAGTGGTATCTTAATCAATTTAACACAATAAATTCCAAGTTGATTCCGTTTGTGTTCTTGATAGTCAAATTATAAAGTTCATTGTCAATTCTTCCCAAATGTTAACGATATAGGATAAATTCATTTGCTATTAGGCAGTGCTACCAAACTGTAGGCATGATAATTGCATAGAATTCTTTCATCCTTACATTTATCATTGTTTTCTCCTTGCCAAGCTTAACTTTTTACTGAAGTATTCTATTGGCCTCCTTGCACTGATTATTCCAGAAGAACGCACAGAAACTTAGTGCTACCAAACTGTAGGGCATGATAATTGCATAGGATTCTTCTTGTCCTTACATTTATCCTTTTCTCCTTGCCAAGCTTAGCTTTTTATTGAAGTATTCTGTTGACCTCCCTGTGCTCTGATTATTCCAGAAGAAAGCACAGAAACTTTGAACAATAAATCTAAATTATTTAAAATTAGTTGTCTGACTCAAAATGAGCACATGGTCAATACCATCCGGAATGTTTGTTGGGATGCAGTGAAATTCTGGAGGTGCTTTTTGACGGGTCGTCTTTTTCGTACTTATTGATGCTATAATTATTTTCTAAAGCATGTATTTTTATTTTCTGCCACACCTCTACTTTTCAAGGCTGAAACTTATTTATTTATTATCTGAATGTTATGGTATCTAAGGTAATTTAGATAGTTTTTGTGATGCTCCATGGGTTAACAAAGATGCCCTCCCTTTTTGTGGCTTAATACAATCATCTCAGTTTCTTATAAAAAAAAAACAACAAAGATAATATCCCTTAGTACACAAATAAAAAACTCCATCGAATGAACTTTCAACTTTAATTACAATCCATTTTTGTCCTACAAAATTGGCATACAGATTATTTATCAAATAAAGCTCCCGGGTCCGGCTATCTTGGGTGAGGGAAAGCCAGAAAATCAGAACCATGCGATAATATTTACACGTGGTGAGGGCTTGCAAACAATAGACATGAATCAGGTATATCCAGTTAGGTGTAATGGATTCTCTTCTTCCCATGTATTTCCTGGATTATTCATATTGTTATTTGTCAGGATAACTACATGGAAGAAGCATTGAAGATGAGGAACTTGTTGCAAGAGTTTCTTAAAAAGCATGATGGTATTAGATACCCCTCAATTCTTGGACTTCGAGAGCATATATTTACTGGAAGGCAAATTCTCTCATTTCTCTCTCTCTCGAGCCTTTATTATTACTATTATTATTATTATTATTATTATTTGCTTCACATGGCCAGTTGTATGCTTTCTTCATTGTTCTTCTGTTTCTGAATGCAGTGTTTCTTCGCTTGCTTGGTTCATGTCTAATCAAGAAACAAGTTTTGTTACCATTGGTCAGAGACTTTTGGCCAATCCTCTGAAGTAAGTAGTCATCTCTACCTGATTGTGCTTGTAGAGGAGGAAAAATCACAAACTAAAGCTGAGATAGCTCCATGTCTATTAGTTGAGTTCGAAATTGTTTGATGTATTTTAAATTTAGCTATGAATATGATGCTCATGCATTTTTCAGGCATTTATCATAGGTTTTAGCAATATGATTAGTTGCAATTACTTTGAAGTTCTCCTGTTCTGTCATGCTGAAATCTAAAAGAATAACATGATCTTACTCAATAAAATTATTATAGATCATTTTGCATACCCTATCAACAAAAAATATACAATAATAAATTAAAATAAGGAAAAATTCAATTTTCACCCCTAACCTTGTCGAGTCATATCACTTTTCACCATAAACTTTCAATTTCATCCATTTGGACCATAGACTTAGTAAGTGTTGCAATTTCTACCCACTCTTCAATTTCAACTAATTCACCCACTATTTTCAACAAAAAACAATGCAAAAATCTCCATAACTCACGAATTTTAATGATATCAAGTTTTGCACAAATTTAGTTTGATTAATGCACAAATTAGCCATTGAGGCCCCGTTTGATAACCATTTGGTTTTTGAAAATTATGTTTGTTTTCTCCTAAATTCCCTACCATGACTTTCATCCTTGTTAAGGATCCATTTGAATTCCTAGCCAAATTCTAAAAACAAAAACTTGTTTATGAAAACTATTTTTTTTATGTTTTAAAAATTGGACTTGGTTTTTGAAAACAAGGAGGAAGATTGATACTAAAACAAAGAGACTTATAGGTGGAAGTAGGTGTGTATAAGCTTAATTTTCAAAAACCAAAAACTAAATGGTTATCAAACGGGGCCTAAATAACTTTGTCAAAACAAGTAAAATTTTACAAAAGCTTAGCTTTAATGTCATTTTTTTTTTAAATCCTATCAATTTTTTACCATACATACGTTTTATAATTCTTTGAATGCATACAAGAATACTTTGTTTAACAATTTTTTTTATTGATAATTTATCAAAGAGGGGAAATGCAACACTCAGGTTTAAGGTTAAAATTACATGACTTAAGCTAGAGGTGCAATTAGATGACATTGAAAGTTTAGGGTGAAAATTTAACCAACTTGATGAGTTTTGGGGTAAAATTTGATTTTTCCCTTTTTAAGTATTATTGTTCTTGGTTTTGTTATTTTACTAGTCGAAGGTGGTGTTAGATTGTAATAGTGTGACTTTTTTGTTGGTGATGAGTCTGTAATTTTTGTTGCTGGTCCGAGAAATCATGGGAATAATATTTTCTTGGTGGTGGTGGTGGTGTGGGGGGGGGGGGGATCTTGCTTGGCTTTGTATTCAACTTCAAACAACGTGGGTTTGTTCACCTACGTGTCTCTTCCTTTTTGTGTGTTTAGTTTGATTATAATTTGCTTGAGTATGAAACCGTTTCGAATGAAGGTCTAGGATTATAGTTTACTATTCTTCTTAGATCCAACTTTTACAGCTTTGAGTTTCGTGCATCTCGATCAGATTTTGTGTCACCCATATATTTAATTTGTAGCTGGCTGAGAAGAATCTAGCACTGATGTCTGCTGAAATTTAGAAGTTACATACATTTTTGACACTACAATCTGATAATACTCTCAATCTTTCATAGTAAAAAATATAAGGGTAGTTATAAACTAGGACCTAATAGTGTCGGGAGGAAATTATGATACTCATATTCGAGACTTTTGAGGGATTGTGCCTCACTATTGTCACAAGTCGGGTGTCACGGACTTGTTGAAAAATTAAGTTTAGAATTTAGCCCTTGTGACACCAGGTCGTTTGAAGGGTAATTGTAGGAAACTGATGAAGCGAAAAGTTTTAGTCTGCTTATATTGTCTACACTCACGATATCCCTGATAATGTTGTCTCGATTCAGTTTCTTGTGTTTTGACAATGATAAAGATGTTTATGAATTAGGTACTCTAAACTGCCCATAAATCGACCAGATTTTTTAAATCAACTTTTCTTATATATTTTTTTTCTAACTGTTTTTATATTTTTGTTTTGTTTAGGGTTCGCTTCCACTATGGGCATCCAGATGTGTTTGATAGGCTCTTCCACCTAACTAGAGGAGGTGTCAGTAAAGCTTCCAAGGTTATCAATTTGAGCGAAGACATATTTGCTGGTATGTGAAGATTTTTCTTAAAATTTCTTACAGATGATTTTGGCTTTAACAAATTATTTATGTATTTATAAATTTCAGGTTTCAATTCAACCCTTCGTGAAGGCAATGTCACTCATCATGAGTACATACAAGTTGGAAAAGGAAGAGATGTGGGACTTAATCAGATTTCAATGTTTGAAGCAAAAATAGCAAATGGGAATGGGGAGCAGACACTAAGTCGGGATATATACCGGCTTGGACACCGATTTGACTTCTTCCGAATGTTATCTTGTTATTTTACCACTATCGGATTCTATTTTAGTACTCTGGTATGAACCTTATTCTTTATCTTTTTGCTCTATTTAAATGTTGTTTTTATTAATTCTCTGATACATTTAGATATGTGGTGTCATATTTTTTTAATACTTTTCCTTCACTTTCTTCTTGATCTTTATGATTTCTCTTCTTGCAGATAACTGTTCTCACAGTATATGTATTCCTTTATGGTCGTCTTTATCTTGTTCTTAGTGGACTTGAAAAAGGTTTGAGCACTCAACCAGCTATTCGAGACAATAAACCTCTGCAAGTAGCCCTTGCTTCTCAATCTTTTGTCCAGATTGGATTCTTGATGGCCTTGCCTATGCTGATGGAGATTGGTTTGGAAAGAGGATTCCGCACAGCATTGAGTGAATTCATATTGATGCAATTACAACTTGCTCCCGTCTTTTTTACTTTCTCTCTTGGGACAAAGACCCACTATTATGGGAGGACTTTACTTCATGGAGGCGCCAAGTATAGGCCTACAGGTCGTGGTTTTGTGGTGTTTCACGCCAAGTTTGCTGATAACTACAGGCTCTACTCCCGTAGCCACTTCGTCAAAGGTCTTGAGCTCATGATTTTACTTCTTGTGTACCAGATATTTGGTCACACTTACAGAAGTGCAGTAGCTTATGTGTTGATTACTGTATCCATGTGGTTTATGGTCGGCACTTGGCTGTTTGCTCCCTTTCTCTTTAACCCTTCTGGTTTTGAGTGGCAAAAGATTGTCGACGATTGGACGGATTGGAATAAATGGATTAGTAATCGTGGTGGGATTGGTGTTCCACCAGAAAAAAGTTGGGAATCATGGTGGGAGGAAGAACAAGAACACTTACGCCACTCTGGAAAGCGCGGTTTAGTAGCTGAGATATTATTAGCTTCTCGGTTCTTTATCTATCAGTATGGTCTTGTCTATCATCTTAGCATTACTCAGCGCACAAATACTAAAAGTTTCCTGGTAAATCAACCACTTAATGTTCTATCCACCTCCTTTCGTATATATAACAATGGGAATATCATAATTAATTCTTTTCACTTTTTCTTCTTTTCCTCATTTAATCACAGGTATACGGCATATCATGGCTGGTGATCTTTCTAATACTGTTTGTAATGAAGGTGAGTTGCTTAGAAAGAAAGAAGACAAAATATAAACTAAAGCTGTTATAAACTTATACAATTATCTTAGTGAAATCTTGAATTTACTATTGAAGAAAAATGAAATTTATACTGGTTTAGGATTTCACACGATGGATGGCAAATTTGTTGTCAAAATTTAGTCCTGCCACCTGATTTTCTTAGATTTTACTTTTTAGTTGAACAACTCTGAAGTCCTCTCTAAATATTAACTTAATCGTTTTCTCTTCTTCCAGACTGTTTCGGTTGGAAGGCGAAAGTTCAGTGCAGATTTCCAACTCGTGTTCCGTCTGATCAAGGGGTTAATTTTCCTAACATTCGTCTCCATTCTCGTCACGTTGATTGCTCTTCCTCATATGACAGTGCAGGACATCATTGTTTGCATACTTGCTTTCATGCCAACGGGTTGGGGTATGCTTTTGGTAAGTCCCTTAGAACAGTGGTTTTCTCATTATCTCCTAATTTCATTTTTCAATACTTTCTTTCAAGTTTTTCAAATGGTCTCTGTTTCAATTTTATTTCTCTCCATCACTGCTAGAGAGTGAAATAAATAGTTTGTGACAAAAGAATGCCTACAGGATCTCACCCTCTCTTTTGTTTCAAATTTCACCTCAAAAGTAAATCTTCAAGTACCTAAACTCATGTCTTTCCAGATTGCACAAGCATTGAAACCGCTCGTCCATCGAGCTGGCTTCTGGGGATCCGTAAGGACACTCGCTCGTGGTTACGAGATCATCATGGGTTTGCTTCTGTTCACTCCTGTCGCATTCCTTGCCTGGTTTCCATTCGTATCAGAATTCCAGACCCGTATGCTCTTCAACCAAGCGTTCAGCAGAGGTTTGCAAATTTCTCGTATTCTTGGCGGTCATCGGAAGGACCGCTCGTCCCGAAACAAGGATTAAGAACACTGTAAGACAGCCATTACCTTTTGCCAATTACTTGATTGCGCTTGATGATGCATTGAGAGGCTTTGTTTATATCATTAGGAGTTGTAATCTTAATGGGTAGGTAGTAGAGTACATTAGTAGTATTTATGGGCTGCAAATTTTGGTTTTGTTCATAGTTCATGTTTCATTTCACACGTCCGTTCCCCTACTGAAAAATGTAATCTTGCTAGAGTGAACGGTTGATATTTTCTGATCATTGGGGTTTTCTTGTATTTAAACATGATTATTATTATCATTATTGAATCTTATATTCCCCAGCCAATTTCACTGCCCCACTTTTGATTCTTTATTATTAATCAAATTCTTATTTATGGTCTGATATTTATTGTAATCAAATTTTTAGTCGATAACTGGCTGATGTAAGAAGCACCAGAACGCACTGGCTGCAAGGGAAAAAGTAAGAAAGCTATGGAAAATATGAGAAATTTGTTTTTTTTTTTTTTTTTCTTTCCACCAAAAAAAAAAAAGATGAGAAGTTTTCTTTTTGAAAAATAAAAATTGCATTTTTGTTGTTAGATTGATGCAGTATGTTGAAAGTTGTGGAAACTCAGTTGGTAACATATTTTAATATTTAAAATATAATATTTGCCTTTGAAAAATGGTGAAGATTTAGAACATTTTATTTATTTATTTATTATTATTTTGAATGGTGAAGATTTGGTATGATTGATGAAAGTCCAATATTTGCCTTTGCTGAATCTAGTCAAATTTGTAAGGTTTTTAAAAACTAGATATATAGGAAATTAAGGGCCATCTGGTTGGAGAATTGAATTCAATTTTCTGACCGTCTCTTCAAAAAGAAAAGAGAAAAGAGCAAACTGCAAAAACCACCCCTAAACTATTATATGATGGTTGCAATTTCACCGTTAAACTTACAATTCTAAAAACTAGACTATAACTTTCATTTACCTAAAAATTAGATCCTTTTGTTAACTAAGGTTTACAAATTTTTGATGAGAAAGAAGAGTATTAAAAAAATCCTTTAAACGTTTTCGTTTTTCCTTCCTCTTAAAATCAAAACCACTTTTTCCAAGATTTGGATTCAAACCTTGATGATGAAGATGGACTTTTGATGATCATAACAAATTGCAGCAGCAAAGTTCATAGTTTGAAAAGGATGATGAAGTTTCTGGTGTCCATTTCTCCACTTCCCTCCTCTCTCTCCTCAATGATGCCAAATGTCATGGTATAGAAAGTACATGTTCTTAATTTATAATGGAATTCTCTTTTTTTTTCTAACTAATTGCTCTGTTATTGAACAATTTTCTAAGATTTGATTAATTTTTCAGATTGATGATCAGTTTGAACGTCTTGTGACTGCCAACGATGGTTCTTCACTGGTTCTAATTTTGAGAAAGAAGAGAAAAAAACAAGAAATTATAGCAGAAGAAGAAGAAATTGGAGAAAATGGAGGTGATGATGAAGAAGAAGAATTAGCTGAAAGAGGTTGAAGAAGAGGACCAAGGGTGTTCGACAGAAGGGGTGGAAGAAGAAGGGAGAAAAGAGGGAAGAGGAGTGAATAAGGACCTAATTTTTAGGTAAATGAAAGTTAGAGGGTCTAATTTTTACCATTATAAGTTTAAGGGTGAAATTGCAACAATCATAATAGTTCATGGGTGGTTTTCGCAATTTGCCAAAAAAAAAAAAAAAAGATGAAAACCTCGTTTGGACAGCACGTTTTGCGAAACTAAATAAGAACAATACTAAAAAGAAGTAGAGAGAGCAAAGTAGAGAATAATAGAGAACAAGTGAGAAATCAATCCCAATTGAATTGTCGTGTTATAAATGTTTCATACGATCCCTATTTATAAATGTTACAGAGGAGAAGCTAAATAGGAAAAATGAAGTTTATGGATATCTATTTTATAAATATAACACTTAAACAACTATGCATGGTGAAAATTGTAGTTTATTTTACAAATAAATATAAACATTGATAAAATAGTGAAGAGAAAGAAACTATATTATTTAATTTAATAAATTGAAGAATTTGGTTTGAACATCGATCTTATTATTGTTTATATAGATAAAATTTTATCGTAATTTTATGTTATATGTAAATTTTAGTTGAAATTTAGATCAACCCATGATATTATACCAATGACAACTTATGATTTTTTATTATAATTTTTATAATTCAATTTATTAAAATTGAATGCGAATCAAAATGTCATAATATATATTTAGATTAAAAAGAATAAAAAGAAAATTCTTTAAATTAAATAAAGCCAATCATGAAAAATGTACTATCCTAAAATAGAACTTCAACTTTTACAGCGAAATGTTATTTCTTGCCAACAATAAACAAACCTGAATATAGTTCAATTTAAAGCTTGGACTAATTGCCAAGATCTAACTTTTACTATAGAATGAATTAAATTAAAAACATAAGAATCACAAAATTATTATTAATTTATATATTTTTTATATCCATTTCACAATTCTATATATTTTTACTTTAATATGTTAACAATTTAATCACTATACACTCTTAAGTCGGTAACAAACTAGTCCTCGCAATTTAAAGTTTATAATATACAAAAAGGAATTAGCCTCAATATGTAAGCTTTATCTTTTAAAACATTGAATTGCACAAGGACTTGCAAGGACCCCTCTCCACTCTTTCAAAGGGTTCTATTGTTACTTTCCCCCAACAAACCCCATAACATTGCACAAACCCCGACTTGCCACAAAAACCTCTCATTCTCTCAAAACAGCGGATGGAGAAGGAACTTTTCAGTCGTCTTTTTGTAATCTCTGTGTCAAGCAAACTAAAAGTCAAACGCATCAAAAGATAACTCCATACATGACGTACAAAATCACAGCTCCAAAGGATATGATCCAAGTCTTCTTCTATCCTCTGACAAAGAATACAACCAAATGGTTCCATCAAAGAAGCCAACTTTCTCAAAGGTCAATTTAAAGGGTTGTTTCCTCTGTGGATACCCTACAAAACAAAGAATTTATTCTTCTTTGAAATTTTCACCTTCGACTGAGATGAGAAAACTGATTCACTAGATGGAGAAAGGTTTGTCAAACAACGTAAGAATGAACTACAAGAAAAATCCTAGTAGGGTCAGGACTCCAAAGAGGAATATCCTTTCTCCTCGATCTATGCTCAAACTCTCCAATCAAATAGACTCGTGACATCCATCGTTTTCCAATCAAAAATCGGACGACAAAAATCAAGTGAAAGAGAGAGAGCTGCCACAGAAATAACAAAAACATCATCCACAGTGCAATTTCTCAGAAAGGTCAAATGATCAAGGAAACACACTTGCTCCTAAAAGTACGTTACCTTCCCATCACCCAGAGAATGGACCAAAGGACATATAAAGAAGTGTCTTTGACCCCACCCTACATGCACTCAAAAAGATAAGGCGGCTTGCTCATTTGTTCACCATAATCCTATACCAAAGGTATTAAACTCAAGGGAGAACTACTGAAGTCATTTATCCAACAAAGTTTTGTTACAAGCCCTTAAGTTCCTAATTCTAATCCCCCCAAGACTCACTGTGCTTTCCCACCACCTCCCAACTCACCAGATGTGCACCCCCTTCCCCTCATCCAAAATAAATAGAATGTTGTCGTCTAGAGGCTACACTTCAAAATTGCTCAAATATAAATACAAAAATACACTTGATGCTTCATTCTTCAAAATAGTCTTATAAATGAATGAAGTAGCGGAATAAGAACTCCTAACACCTAAAGGTAAACCCCGATTTATAAAACATATGTACCTGTAAACAATTAACTTCCCTTTTTTAGTATTGAATGATTAACTCAATTACATTTACAACTTAAAATAAATGAAGTTGCAGAACGACATTTTCATAAAGAGGGATAAACTGCAATGCAAATGACAAAGGGAGGGAGGGAGAGACCAGTTTTTGTCAGTGCATGTTTGGTCTATGGATGCCCAGAGGCGAAGTTCTTCCTCAAGCTCACTCACTCCTTTTAATTCCTCTTCGCTAGTGCATTTCACTCTTTCAAGAAAGTTCTTCCATTCATCTAAAGATATACAAAACCATTTGTTCATCCAAGAAAGTGGAACATGGGTATAAAACACAACTACGAGAATAACAATGTCAAAAAAAAAAAAAAAGAAAAAAAAGAAACCTGGATATATCTTTTATAGGTAGAAGAGAATTGAAACCCCATCTTCATTTGGCTCCTCTAGATCATGCGATGAAAATAGAACCTCCTCCGTGTAGTATGGAGTTAAGACACTGAAATTTAACGTTACAGTATCAGCAAACGGAGGAGAAAATGAAGTTACAGCCACATAAATAAAAAGGAAGAAATCTGTCTAACTTAAAAAAGCAAAATCCACATCCTATACATCAGTAACAGTAATAGGGGAAAATATATATATTAAATACCTACTGAATGAGGAAAATGTGAAAGTAATAATAAGAGAAAAAGTCCAGAATAAGGGGGAAAAAATCTCTGTTTTTTTCCCCCAATTGAAATGATCATTCCATTTCACAGTAGCAATACATTCCAAAAAAAAAAATCGATCACAGTACAAATTCAGTTATCAGCAGCAACTCATTCGAGCAATGCCATCTATTCATCATCTTATTGAGTTGAAATGGTCGGCATTTACGTGGCTCAAGTCAAGAAATTCCCCTGTCGCATACAATAAATCATCACCTAATTTTACATAGAAAATCCATGCGATTGAGGATCAAAATTTCACCACCAAGTACTATTGACCTGCTTATGCACAAATCATACATCAAGACCAAGACCATCCTCCTTGACCATCAACTAACTCCAACCCACAACTCATCCTTCACTAAAAGGACGTCAATATTATTCTATGTGCAAGGTCACAGACAATATCAGGGGCAACTATATCTCCCTCGCTATGTTTGACTCTCAAATCCTCAGTGGCAGACTAAGATAGTTTATCCTATGGACTATTTCACTGCCAACTTCAATCGTCCACTTAACTCTAACCTGTTGGCCCGAATATGTCTCCTCCTTCGAGTGCAACATCTATAGTGTTCACCTCACAAAGCAATGATTAGGGGTGAAAGTTAGTTAGGACCAACACAATGTTGACCACTAAATGGAGAGCTGTAAAACAAAAACTTCTTTTTAATCAGAAACCGTAAATTCATAGAGAAAATCAAAGGACATACACGCAGAGCCAAGACCCAAAAAAAACAAAAAACAAACAAACAACAAGAACAACAAACAAAAACAAAAAACTAAGGCCCCGTTTGATAACCATTTGGTTTTTGGTTTTTGAAAATTAAGCTTATAAACACTACTTCCATCTCTAAGTTTCTTTGTTTTCTTATCTATCTTCCTCCCATGTTTTTAAAAACCAAGCTAATTTTTGGAAACTAAAAAAAATAGTTTTCAAAAACTTGTTTTTGTTTTTGGAATTTGGCTAGGAATTCAAATGTGTCATTAACAAAAATGAAATCTATGATAAGGAAATTGGAAGAAAACAAGTATAATTTTAAAAAACCAAATGGTTATCAAACGAGCCCTAAGATATAAACTATGACCAAAATGAATATCAGTCAGGGCTGAGCAAATTAGAGCTAGAACCAACGCAATGTTGTCCATCAATTGGAGAAAACTAGAAAAACCAAAACCTTATTTCCCAAATAAAGAAACCAATCAGTTGGTTAGTTGGAATGGTCAGTGAACAGTCGTTGCGGAAAAAATAGGGAGGGGTAGCGGATGAAAGGTGCTTAACCTAGTGGCAAGATGTGATGTTTGAACTTAACTGCAATTCGACGTTTTAAAAGATAAAGCTTACACATTGAGGCTAACCTCAGAGTAAGGCTCTTCCTTTTTTTTTCTCCTTTTTATTCTTCATAAGAAAGAATCAAGAGGGCGAGGTTCAAAATTTTAGCCACTCTAAAGCAATTAATGCTAGCTTTCATGCTTTCCTATTACCCATTCTTTCCCTCTATTCATCAGTCATGCTCTTGGATAATTATACTGTTTAAATTTTCTAAGGAGACAATTGGTCTTTTCTTTTTCTTTTTCTCTTTTTTTTTTTTTTTCTTTTTTTTGTGAAGAGAAAGAAGACAATTGTTCAGTTGGAAGATCAGTTTCTGTTTATTTTCTCACTCTCTCTCTCTCTCGCCATCTCCAATAAAATAACCATTAATAATAGCACCAAGAAATGAAAAAAGAATAAGGCTTACGAGAAAGAAAGCATGTTCCAGACTTAGGTGCTGCAGGCATCTCCATAAACAACGAATTTGAAAAGGAGATACGCCTTCTTGCTTCTAAGTTGGATGGTACATCCATGGCAGATTCCTTGCTTGTAAGCAATGTTGGGTATTTTCCACTTATGTGGAGAAAGCCCAAGGCCCATTAGGGCTATTGTTTTAATTTTAAGTAAATTTGCAGCCGCTGATAATACATACACGCGCGAGAAAAATAGTGACGGCAGTGAGAGAAAAGAGAAAGAAAAAGAGAAAAGAAATAGCATCCGTACAGTACCGTCTTTCAGCCTTTTGGAGGTCGATCCGTGGTCTGATTGAGCTGAAATTTTGACAGCGTGTTCCTGACACGAGGGTCTTCAAACTGAACGGTGGAGATTTCTTTTGGTGCTGCCTACAGTCAGATTGCAGTGGGTAGTTGGTTTCCACTTGGGTGAGATCTTTCTTATTTGTTCTCTTGTCGTTTGTTGCCGAGATTGTTATCTTGAGATATATTTTATTGTATGCCTCTAGTTGTATCTAGAGAGAACTCGTTGTAACCCATTATTGATTATAGTGGAGGTTTTTTGACTTCGGTCCGTGGTTTTTTACTCCTCGCCTTGGGGAGGTTTTTCCACGTTAAAATTGTTGGTGCCCTGTGATTGTGCATGATTAATTTTTTTTTTCCGCTTCTACTTTACTAATTTCCTAGTAGGTTCACACAAGAGGGGATAATTGATCGTTAAAATATAGTGTTTATCCCAACAAGCAATAGATAGAGTCGTTTAATCTGAACATAGAAGTATACACATTGGACTTCGTGGCATAAGCTTGTCAACAGAAAATAAACTGTTAAAATTCTCTGTTAAGTGTCAACATGCGAAAAAAAATTGAATGTTGCTAATGTAGCCATTAATTCTTGTCCAGCTGTATTTTATTACTTCCCCGAAATTAACACTAAAACTTTAGGAGAAATCCACTAGACATTTCAGTGTTGATTTTTTCCATTTTCTTGTTACAGTATATTTTTGTCTACTGGGCAATCCTTGCATATCAATAAAGTACAATCATTTGTCATGCAATTGCATGAATTCAAAGATGGAGAGGCACGCCTCAAATGCTTCTTGTACTAGGGGAAAAAAAAAAACCAAGAATGTTTCTAAACCAAGCACAGACCTTTTCCTTCCATGCTTCTGTCTGATCAACAGGAAACTTTATGGCTCCAGTGGATGCAAATAGTTGATATTGTTGATCCAATGAAGTCATTCCTTCATGCCAAGATGCTCCATGGAGTGTTTCAAGGAAACTATTTCAAATTTCCACGTAAGACACTTGATATATGAAAAACATACTTTTCTGGGACATCACAAAATTTAGATGCAACACCTGGATATATGATCCTCATTCATTATATCTCTTGTTACATCCTCAAGCATATTCTGGAATAAAATCACAACAGAATCCTTGTCCTCCTGCTTGTTATCCAACTGAAAATTGAAGATATTACTCAGTTAGATTGCACAGACAACAACGAATCAAAATGGACACGCAGGGCTAATTATGAAACATTACCAAATACTTGGTAAGCTGGAAAAAGCGATCATAGAGCTTTGGAAGAGCATTCATCTTGAACTTGCTTATTAGGGTATGCTCTTCTATGTGTCTATCCACCTCAGTAAATATATAATTATCTATAACCCTGGTAAAATTCCAATATTGGGGTTAAAAGTACGATACCAAAAAAGTGAATAATTAGAAACAATTTGATATCTACTCGCACATTCATTGTATTATTTTACTTAACAAAATCATGTCAGACTAAAGACTTACTCTTTCTCACGAGCACCTTGAACTAAATGCTTGATTATCTTCTTAAATAAGGCATAACATTCACGAATAGCACTGGATATATAGCCGTCAGCCTCAATTCGTTTTTTCAGCTCCCGGTCCTTGCCATTGCTATCTTTAGCCATGTCTAATGCTATTGGAATTTAAACGAAGAACAATCATCACACCCTAATAGATTTTTACAACAAACAAGATCTACAGAAGTAGATTGATCAGTAGCACAGACCTTACTAGCAAGAAGAAAAGGAGGCCACTGCATAAGGCCTAATTCAGTATCTGCCCAATAAGGAACAAGCAAAAGTTCCATTTTCCTGAGATATTTAACAGCTTAAGCTAACGACATGCTAACCGAAACAATTCAAAGAATTTCGTAAAGTCAGTAGCAAAGATAGCCAAGGACCCAAGGAAGATGAGGACAACTCAAACCAATTATGAATTTAATCTAATAAGATTACCTATTACTTATAAGATCTTCCTCTCTAAAACTACTGATTATTTTATTCCACAGCTGTGCAAATCTTGAACCCTCTTTATCTTTGTCAAATGAAGTCTGCAATATAGCCAAATGTTGAAAAACAACATGGCTTGTCAAAGTTTGGAACAAAGAAAATAATCAAGCAACTAAAATTTGAGGCGGACAAAACTAATTACTGACAAGTTCGGGAAAGAGTGGACTTCAGTCCTTTCTTCTTGGGTTCCCCCTGTTCCTCTGGTGGCATTAAAAGCTGCAAGTAACAACTCAAAACGAGACCTAAGCATTCCCAATGCACGAATCTGAAAGAATAAAAGCATTCTCCTTATTAGTGGCTAAGATAGTCAATCTTCAATCTGCCAAGAAGCTGGCTTCTCAAGTATTAGGTTGCGACCCTAGAGGCTCACACATAGTAATGTCGCCAGAGTTGGTCAAGGATGGCTATTTGGATTGGCCTACAGATAAAACAAATGTTCTTGTACATAAATAACTTTTTTTCTTCAGCATCGAATAATTTAAATCGATTACATTAACAAGTTAATGTAAATAGAAAGTAAACAAAAGCATAAAACCAAAAAAATAATACCAGTCTCACAGAAACTGCCTGGCCCATAATGACCTACAACCCTTAGAATTAATTGTCTTCCAAGTTCAACTTGACCGTCTTGTAACCCTCCATTAAATCTATAGAATAGGAGAGAGAGAGCTTAAAACCAAAAAGTATGCAAGCTTTAGAACTCGGTTATAGAACTTTTTAGAAAAAGAATGCAAAGTTGAAAAGAATACCTCGATCATTAGAGGAGCACTGGGTACTTAAGGACAAAGATGTAAACCAGGGGTAAAACGGTAATTTGACCAAGCTAGGATACGAACACACGTGAAGGACTGACTTGTAGTATTGGTCGATATTCGTGGACACAGAAATATTCTGCCGTGAGAAGAGTGCAGCCGAGGGTCTTTAGTGGAGTGACCCACAGTTAACGAATGGAGACAAACTTGGTTAATGAGTTTAAGCCGATTAGTCTCGTATCGTTGGAGCTTCTGATTTGTAGGTCCATTAGGTCCCACTGGTAGCTCGTAAAAAGACTTGAAGTAAACAAATATAAATTGTAAATTGGAAGTGTTCAATTTATTTGGGGAATCATATAATGTATATTGATGCATTATAATATAAAGTTTATGAAACTTTATAATATAATTTTTGAATTAATTTCAAAAATTAATTCTGGAGAGAAAATATTTGAAAGAGTTCAAATAAATTTTAATATGAATTGGATTCATATTAATTTAAATTTTAATAAAATCCCTAAGATTAAATATATGATATTTAATTGGGTAATTAATTAATTATTTATTAAAATTAGAGACATTTTCCTATTAGGAAAAGGTCTTGGCCTTTATCTATATATAGGACCTCTGGGTGCGGCGAAAGGCATCCCATTGTCTCTCATTCTCTCAGAGATCTCTCCCAAAAGACTCCCACAAGTCTCCTGCTTCAAGAAGTCTTAGAGATATACCGGTGTAGCCGATTGGTGGTGTTCGCACAAGAGGGTTGCTGCGTTTTCAATCTTATTGGCAAGAAAAGGGGAATTGATCAAGGCTTTCTACAAAAGTAAGTTTTCTATGAAATCCTTGATCACTAGGATTAATCTAGTTGATCTTTTAGCATGTTTATAGCCTATGTACAGCCCATTAAATCTATATTTATTGCTGTAATATTTTGCAAATTGTATTGGTAGTTCAATTGGAATCTAAGACTCTGAGTAGGTTCGGTAATACTTTCCGCTGTGTGGGGCTTTTATCCCTTCATTTCCAACCACAAACTTTAATTTTCGGGGGGATCGATGTTTTCCAAAAGCTTTTCCAAATCTCTTCCTTATGTTTGGTACAGGAGCTTGATGCTTCAAAGGAGCTTGCTAGAGACATCCCCAATCTGTAGGCGCTCTTTACTGAAAAGAAACCTTTTGTATCATAGTGCCAGATAATTGCATCCACTGTATTCAAAGAGTTGAGTGGTATGTTGAGGATGGCTTGTGCGTCACTCTCCATAAACAAATCTCTCACTAACACGTCATTCCATCCACCAGTGGGTTGGATAAGTTGAGCTACCGTGTATTGAAGAGCATTCCTATTAGCTAGAATTGGTGTACAAGCACCATCCTTGGAAATCCATGGATCTAGAGCTGCTTCTACATTAATACCATTCCCAATACGCCATCTATATCCTTTTTTGAAAAGTTCTCTACCCCAGACGATGCTCCTCCATGTATAAGAAGGGTTATTTCCTACACCAGCTTTCAGGAAGTGACCTGTTTTGAAATAGCGACCTCTCAGCACTCTTGCAAGAAGGCTATTTGGGTATCGAACAATCCTCCAACTCTGCTTAACTAGCATAGCCTGATTAAAGATCGAGATATCTCTGAAGCCCATTCCACCCATCCTTTTATTGATGCACATTTTTTCCAACTCTTCCAATGAATCTTGTTGCTTCCATCCCCTGCTCCCCACCAGAACCTAGCACACATAGAATTCAGCTTGTTACACAAAGATACGGGAAATTTAAAACAACTCATTTCATAATTCGGAATGGCCTGAGCCACCGATTTGATAAGAGTCTCCCTTCCAGCAGCCGAAAAAAATCTCCCTTTCCATCCTTGCAGAGTTTTCCAGACCCGATCTTTAATATTCCAACTTTTAATTTACTAAAATCTCTTAACCACACCCTTTTCTTATCCCAACTTTAAAAAATGTTTTAAATAATGACATGACAATTTGTGATTGATCGAAATTTCTAATTTCTCCTCGAGATAAAAGATAGTTTTAAATCAAAATTCAAAATATTTGTTTCTAATTATAACCGTGTCAATTTAATCCAAATATAAATTTTAGTTTTTTTTTTTTTACACACTTTTAAGTCAATCAATCAAAAAATGAAATTTGGTCAAATTTGGATTTTAGCCATTTTTATTCCAACTTTAGTATAATTTATGCTCTAGTTAATAATTTAGGATAGGATTCAAATTCTACCTTTTTTTTATTATTATTATTTGAATTTAGAGCAACCTTGGGTAACTTAGCCGTTTTTATATAGATTTAGGGTAAATTTTGACTTTGAATTTTTTTTTTTTGACAATAAATTTGACTTTGAATTTGACTTATATTTTAATTTGAGATTAATTTATGATTGTATCCAAAATCTGACTTGAGGTAAATTTTAGACTCTACACAGGTTTGTCTTTGGTAGAACTCAGTTCTCCCTAAACACAGATTTGAAGAAGAAACGGCTCTTAAATTGCTAAGTAGGTGATAACTCTCCAAAAGGGAGTTATTTATACCTTAATTTATATGCTATTTGTCCCATATGGGTGTGTTATTAGGTGAATATATTATGTTTTAGCCTAATTATAAGAATTGGTGCTTTGGAGTTCTTTTGCAGAGAAATTAATGCTGAACAGATTGAGAGAGTTGTTGATCTAGCAAAGCTGTGAGCAAAACTGACCACGTGAGCTGCACGTGATTCATTAAATGAGATGATAAGAGTGAGTTTTTCATGTTGAAAAAATGCAGAAAGTACAAGCCTATAAATAAGTTTGAAAGGAATAAATCTAAACTAATTAAATAAAGAACTAATATAATTATTAGTTATCAGGTTTTAGACAGAAAAGTCACACACATATGTAAAAAAAAAATAAAAAAAAAAAAGAAGGTCAATTCACTACACCATTGTCGAAGAAAGCATCATGCATATCGAATAGGGAAAAACTTGCCTGTATACCGGTATGTAGGGATCTCCCTACATACCACCATTAAAACGTTGACAACTAAGAGAGATAACAAAAAATTCTCATTTTCTCCATTCCTCTTTCTTACTTGTCAAGATTTTAATGGGGTATTCTTACATACCGGTATGCAGGCAAATTTTGTTCTATTGAATGTGTAAGTTTAAAAACTATAAACCACTACTTTGCTGAATATGAAGTACTTTTTGGCCGTTGAGAAAATGAAATATTTGTGTGGAAGAACCCTTTGCCGTTAACTAGAAGAAACCGTAAAACTATTTTGAAGTTTTTTGGTACCAAACTGAATACAAACAAGCTGGGATTTCAAACCACTCGAGATTTTTGAGGGAGAAGAAGAATTTTGGCAATTATTTTAAGGATGATTGGTCCTTTTTTAAGATTATATTTCAATGCAATCAACTTTTTTCCTTTTGTGATTATTTAGACCCCGTTTGATAACTATTTGATTTTTTATTTTTGGATTTTGAAAATTAAGTTTATACACACATACTTCCACCTATATGTTTCTTGGTTTTAGTATCAATTTTCTACATTGTTTTCAAAAATCAAATACAATTTTAGAAACAAAAAAAAAAAATAGTTTTCAAAAACTTGTTTTTGTTTTTAAAATTTGGCTAGGAATTCAAATACAACCTTAACTAGGATGAAAGTTGGAATTTAGAGGAAAACAAGCATAATTTTCAAAAACCAAATGGTTATCAAACGGGACCTTAGTTTTGCCAAACGTGCCGTCCAAACGTGTGTTTCATGTTTTTTTTTTTTTTTTTTTTTGAGAAGAGATATGCAATCCAAATAAAAAATTCAATTCAATTCTCCAACCAGATGGCCCTTAATTTCGTAAATATCTGGTTTTCAAAAACCTTACAAATTCGACTAGATTCAGCAAGAACGGCTCAGCTCAAATATGAAAATTAACGTTGAACTTTCATCAATCATACCACCATTCAACCAAAACGAGCCTCACTCAGCGGTAATTGGTCCGAGGTTCAAATCCCCCCACCCCAAATGTTGATGTACTAAAAAATCATACCACCAAGCCAGTATATATCTCGACTTGGTGTCTGCTCCCCATTCCCATTTGCTATTTTTGCTTCAAACATTGAAATCTGATTAAGTCCCACATCTCTTCCTTTTCCAACTTGTATGTACTCATGATGAGTGACATTTCATTCACCAAGGGTTGAATTGAAACCTGAAATTTATAGATACATAAATAATTTGGTAAAGCCAAAATCATCTTTAAAGAATTTTAAGAAAAATCTGTTGATTTTACCCCAAAACTCATCAAGGTGTATAAATTTTCACCCTAAGCTTTCAATGTCATCTAATGGCACCTCAAGCTTAATTTTAACCTTAAACTTAACTGAGTGTTGCATTTCCCCCCTTTGATAAATTCTCAATAAAAAAAATGGTTAAACAAAGTATTCTTGCATGCATTCAAAGGATTATAAAACATATGTATGGTAAAAAATTCATAGGATTTTTTTTTTAAAAAAAATGACATTAGAGCTAAGCTTTTTTAAAAGTTTGTGAGTTTTGACAAAGTTATTTAATGTCTAATTTGTGCAAAACTTGATATCATTGAAATTTGTGAGTTACGGAGATTTTTGCATTGTTTTTTGTTGAAAATAGTAGGTGAATTAGTGGAAATTGAACCGTGGGTAGAAATTGCAACACTTACTTAAGTCTATGTCCAAATTGATGAAATTGAAAGTTTATAGTGAAAAGTGATACGACATGACAAGTTTAGGGGTAAAAATTGAATTTTTCCTTATTTTAATTTATTATTGTATTTTTTTCTGTTGATAGGGTATGCAAAATGATCTATAATAATTTTATTGAGTGAGATCATGTTATGCTTTTAGATTTCATTCAACATGAGAACTTCAAAATAATTGCGACTAATCATATTGCTAAAAAGTAAAACCCATGATGAATGCCTGCAAAATGCATAAGCATCATAGCTAAAGTTTAAAATACATCAAACAATTTTGAACTCAACTAATAGACATGAGCACTTAATCGGGTAGAGATGACTACTTACTTCAGAGGATTGGCCAAAAGTCTCTGACCAATGGTAACAAAACTTGTTTCTTGATTAGACATGAACCAAGCAAGTGAAGAAACGCTGCATTCACAAACAAGAAGATCAATGAAGACGCACAAAACTGGCCATGAGAAGCAAATAATAATAATAATACTAATAATAAAGGCTCGAGAGAGAGAGAGAATGGGAGAATTTTCCTTTCAGTAAACATATGCTCTCAAAGTTCAAGAATTGAGGGGAATCTAATACCATCATGCTTTTTAAGAAATTCTTGCAACAAGTTCCTCATCTTCAATGCTTCTTCCATGTAGTTATCCTGACAAATAACAATATAAATAATCCAGAAAATACATGGGAAGAAGAAAATCCATTACATTATACTGAACATACCTGATTCATGTCAATTGTTTGCAAGCCCTCACCACATGTAAATATTATCGCATGGTTCTGATTTTCTAGCTTTCCCTCACCACATGTAAATGTCATCGTTCTTTATTTGATAAACAATATGTATGCCAATTTTGTTGGACAAATATGGGTTGTAAATATCGTTGAAAGTTCATCTGATGGAGTTTTTCTTTGTGTGTGTGTACTAAGGGATGTCATCTTAGTTTTTTTTTTCTTTTTTTTTAAAAAAAAATAAATAAGAAACCGAGATGATTGTATTAAGCCACAAAAGGGATGTCATCTTAGCATCCAGCATCACATATACTATCTAGATTACATTAGAAACCATAACATTCCGATAATAAATAAATAAGTTTCAGCCTTGAAGAGTAGAGATGCGGCAGAAAGAAAAATCCATACTTCAGAAAATAATAATAACAATAACATCAATAAGTACGAAAAAGACGACCTGTCAAAAAGCACCTCCAGAATTTTACACTGCATACCAACAAGCATTCCGGATGGCATTGACCATGTGCTCATTTTGAGTCGACAACTAACTTTAAATAATTTAGATAGATTATTCAAAGTTTTTGAGCATTCTTCTGGAATAATCAGTATAGGGAGGCCAACAAAATACTTCAATAAAAAGATAAGCTTGGCAAGGAGAAAAGGATAAATGGAAGGACAAGGAGAATTCTATGCAATTATCATCCCCTACAGTTTGGAAGCACTAAGTTCCTGTGCGTTCCTCTGAAATAATCAGTGCAAATGAGGCCAATAGATTTGGTTCGTGTCTAATCAAGAAACCAGTTTAGCTACCTTTGGTCAGAGGAAGACTATTGCCAATCCCTTCATGATTGAATGCTTGTAATAGAGTAAAAATTACATAGAGACAAATGGCGAGGTAGTTCCATACATATATTTGTTCAGTCCGAAAAGGGTCAAATGCTATAGATAAAAACTATAGTCAAAATACAAGTGAGAGAAACAGAAAAATAAACAAGTAATACGAGAGTGATATAGCTAGCTTTCTATACAGAAAATATAATAGATAGGGGATAGGTTCAAAAAGAAAGAAAAGGATGTTTGATCAGCAACCAAGTAGGTGTTCTTTTGTAAGGACTTGTCACGAAACACCTTCTTAAGAAGTCCTTTCCTGCGCTTGATATCTCATCTGGAATTCTTGGCTGCTCACAAATACCACGCCGTCCAAGTTTACAAGTATCTTCAACAGCACGGGTTCCAGTCAACATCTCCAATACTACGCATCCAAGAGCCCAAATATCTGCAGGCCAATCCAAATAACCATCCTTGGCACTCCGGCGACATGTATATGTACGAGCATCTAAAGTCGCAACCCGATACTTGAGAAGTCAGCTTCTTGGTGGATTCAAGAAAAGCTAGCTTAGCCACTAAAGCACCAGCACTACCACTAGGTGACAACAAGATACTGCTTGAACTGATGCTGCAGTGGATGTACCTGGCGTTACAATGGAGGTAATAGAGGCCACGTACAATGTCTCTGGTATATCTGCGAACTTCACGTTCAGGCAAGCCATCGGGTCCAAATTTAGCTATGTGTTTGTATTAGCTAGACCCAGAACAGTACTCTAACAGAATATTATAAACTTGTTCGCCGGATTTTGGGGTTGTTATTTCGTCTCCATAATTTTTTAAGAAGTTCTTTGCATTCCCTTTTTCGTGACAAAGGCAGAGTTCTTTGGCAGACTTGCTTTTTTGCTATCTTGTGGGGTACTTAGCTTGAGAGGAATAGTAGAACTTTTAGAGGGGTGGAGAAATCCACGATTGAGCCGTGGGAGACAATTAGGTTTAGCGCAATCTCTATGGGCTATGGTTTCTAAGCTCCTTTATAATTACTAGCTAGGTCTTATTCTTTTGGATTGGAACTTGTTCTTGTAGTTTTGGCGGGTGTTTTTTGGTGGCCTGTTTTTTGTATGCCCTCTTGTATTATTGCATTTTTTTCTCAATGAAAACGTGGTTTCTTATAAATAATAAATAATATTTAATAATATTTAAATTATAAAAATTTATTTATTAAAAAAAACAACAAACAAACAAACAATTATTAGTTTAGGGCTTCTATGTATGCCTATATATATTTGGTTATAGTATTAGAAAGCATATTGGATTATCTCAATAACACAAATGACTGAGTGAGCAAGGGAGAGAACCACTTTTGGTTAATGTTTGGCCTTAGTAAGATGTTTGAGATAGAAAAGCACACTTCAAATGCTCCTTCTAACTCAACATTAAACAACATGGATACTTCTAACTCAACATTATCCAGCCAGTTATGATGTTAAAGGTTTAACCAAATGAGAGGAAAAAAAACAAAGATAAAACACATTCACTCCAACCTAATCTTAATTGTTGTCGATCAAAAGACAAAGGAAACAACCCCCTAGAAATTATTCTATTTTATTACTTTGAATTCTCTACAGCCACTTAACAAACTGATATAACAGTATGTATCCTTACAATGTCAACTACTAACCGAATGACTAACAATTAACTAATTCTTTTACAAAATGTTAGAAGTCTCTAATCTTTAAAACATATTTCTGCTCCCACTGTTTTTAAATGCAATGAGCTCTGATACCCATCCATCTTTTTCTTTTCCATATTGAATATTGACTCGAAAGAAGTGACAGTAGAAAATGAAATGGACAAAATTTTCTGAGCCACCTTCGAAATGGTAGGATAGGTCAACCCAACCGATTTCCACCATTGCAATACATCAAAGTCTTGCACGCTAACAGGTATCAAACTTTCAAATACCAATCCAGCTCCAATTTTTATTCATCGTCAATCTTGCCAACATACACCTCAAAATCTGTGAGGGATGGAGGTGATTCCATATATTTATTAAAGAGTTGTTGAATTTTGTCGGACACCATTTTGATGTGGCTAGAGTATTCTTCACCATAGATTTTTTCAAAATTTTATTCAACCATCCTCATCTTGAAGCGAGGATTTATGACAATACCAGCTCCTAGAACTGTGTTGTAATCTTTCAAATATTTTTTCAATGTCTCCAGCAAAGTTTTCTTGAGGTAGCTCATAAAACTATGGTATCCCCATTTGCACTTGCAGCACACAAGTCTAAAAGCATGTTTCATATACGTTCAAACACAGCAGCTGCATGAGCACTGGTTGCGGTGCTAAACGTGAATGTCGCATCAAATAGAAACTTTAAATACTTGCAAAGAACCTCAACTTTCTTCCAATCATCCTCCGATGGGTCTTTCATTGCTTCATCAGTATCCATAACAATATCAAAGCATGCTCTCACTTCCAAAGCTGACAACAAAATATTGTAGGTGGTATTCCATTTCGTTCGATCATCCATATCAAACAAAAAGTTGCTCTCAGATGACACTTGGACTTCTTGCTTGAGTGGGAGAAATATTTCCTTGTGAGAGTTTGATGTAATCACATTAGCTACAATGTGTCGAACTTTGATTACGACAGTTTCTCCTGTGCATAATAAATCCTTTGCGATCTCAGTTAAAGTTTGAGAAATACAACTTCAAATCAAGAGTTGGTCATTGAACAGAAATGGATTATCCAATGAAAGCAAGCACCTCAAATCATTCTTGGCCGCACCAATCAACACTTGATTGATGGTGACAGAGAACAATTTCTTCTTCAATCTACACTCGGACATACAAATACCAAGTGCATGCCTAAAAGTGTTAGGAGAATCGAGATCGGATTCAAGTACAACGCTCAGAATGCATTTGTACAACCGTCATTCCATGTCCGTAAAAGTTGCAGTAATAAATACATATCTTACATATCGAAGAGATCGCCATAAGTCCATACTCAAAATTATCTTCTTTTGAAGTGTTTTTATCAGAATTTCTCTTCCTTCCACGTAGGTTCCCAAGCAATACTTTTTAAATATGTCAAAGTTTATTATGAACTTACGTTGGAGACCTTTAGAAAAAGCAATAAACTCTGAACACTCTATGATATCAAATCGATGTTCACCCATGATAATTGTCCAGGCAAGGTCATGACAATAGGTACAGATCTTTTAATCGAAGTTCTAAGCAGAGGTAGTGCCCTTCAAGTGAGTATTTTTGTCTCTACCTAAAATATTGATGCAATCTCCAGCCACATGTTGCTTAAGGTTGCTAATATTGGTACGATTACCCTTTGCAACAATGCCATAAGGGAAACTTTTCTTACATTTTTTACATAATACACTCCTACAATCATCACTTGCCAACCCTTCCTCAGTAAAGTACTAAACATCGAATTTTATTTTGTTCTAATTTATGAAAGTGATTTCATCAGACATGTTCGAAAAACACCCAAAAAAAATCATCAACAAATTAGTTAAAGAAACAGTAAATGTTGATAATCGAGAACCTAAAAGGAAAGAAATTAAAGTTGTCAAACTCTTTGTTTGTCTAACTCTATGTTTCTTTAAAAAAGAAAAAAAAAATAAAAATAAAAATCATGGAATTAAATATGTAGGTTCTAAGAAAGTTCAATGAAACTGAATATGTTACTGTAAAAACCGGAGTTGTTGTCATTTACACAAGCAAAGACAGCAAAAGATTTTTGCATTTATCGTGAAAATGACAAGCTCATACACTTGCCTAAAATACCTTAGTCAATTCCTCAACAGATCTACTGATGAACAAAAAGGGAAAAGCAACTAAGAAGAAAAGAGCTAAGATAGCTGGTGGAATTTTGATGGGTTGTGAGATCTATTGAGGAATTGGTATTTTAGGCAAGTGTATGGACTTATTCATTTCCATGATAAATGCAACCTTTGCTTCAATGCTTATGTAAATAACAGCAACCCCGATTTTTACAGCAGCATATACAGTTTAATTGAACTTTACTAGAACCTACATATTTAATCCCACTTATTTTATTTCTTTTCTTTTTTTTTTAAACAAACATAGAGTTTGACAACTTTAATTTCTTTTTTTAGGTCTTCGATTATAAACATTTACTATTTCTAACTAATTTGTCGATAATTTTTTTTTAGTATCAGTATCAGGAGTTTATTTTCCAACATGGCTGAAGAAATAGCTTTCATAAATAAAAACAAAAGAAAGTTTGATGTCGTAAAGTACTTTACAACGGAAGAATTGGCAAGTGATGATTGCAGGAGGGTATTATGTAAAAAATGTTAGAAAAGTTTCCCTTATGGCACTGCTGCAAAGGGTAGTCGTAGCATTTCGTTGGTTGGGTTTTTTTGTTGTATCCTTTATTGGAGGGCGAAGGAAGATCTGGACCACATACTATGGAATTGTACCTTTGTGCGTTCTATCTAGAGTTTGTTCTTTGAGGCCTTTGGATTGTAGGTTAGGAGCTTCAGAGACCACAGGGAGATGATCGAGGAGTTCCTCCTCCATCCACCTTTCAGAGATAAGCGGAGGTTGTTATGGTCTGTCGGGCCCTCGGGGGTGTGTGTTGTTTTGTGGGGTTTGTGGGAAGTATGAAATAACAGGATCTTTAGTGGATCGAAAAGGTCCCCGTCTGATGCGTGAGCCCTCACTAGATTCCATGTTTCTCTATGGGCTTCGGTTTCGAAGGACTTTCGTAATTATTCGTTAGGTCTTATTAACCTTGATTACATCACTTTCTTTAGTGGGGTTCCTTTTTGTGGGCTTGTTTTTTGGATGCTCTTGTATTCTTTTATTTTTTCTCAATGAAAGTTGGTCTTTTATCCTCCAAAAAAAAAAAAAAAATTAGCAACCTTAAGCAACATGTGGCTGAAGATTGCACCAGTATTTTAAGTAGGGACAAAGATACTCACTCAAAGGACACTACCTCAACTCAAGACTTCGATTACAAGATCTGTGCCTATTGCCATGACCTTGTCTAGATGATCATCATGAGTGAACATCGACTTGATATCATAGAGTGTCTAGAGTTTATTGCTTTTGCTAAAGGCCTCCAGCGTAAATTCACAATAAGCTTTGACATTATTCAAAAATATTGCCTAGAGACATATGTAAGAGGGAAACTTTGATAAAAGCACTATCAGAGCAGATATCTTTGAGTATGGACTTATAGCGATCTCTTCAATATGTAGGATATGTATTTATTACTACAACTTGTATGGATATGGACTGGAGGTTGCACAAATGCATTCTAAGCGTTATACTTGAATCTGATCCTGATTCTCCTAATGTTTTTAAGCATGCACTTGGTATATGTATGTCCGAGTGGAGATTGGAGAAGAAGTTGTTCTCTCTCACCATCAATCAAGCGTTGGATGGTGTGGCCATGGATGATTTGAGGTGTTTGCTTTCATCGAATGATCCAATTTTGTTCAATGGCCAACTCTTGATCCGAAATTGTATTTCTCGAACTCTAACTAAGATTGCAAAAGATTTACTATGCATAGGAGAAACCGCAGTAACCAAAGTTCGACGCATTGTAGCTAATGTAATTACATTGAACTCTCACAACGAAATATTTAACCAACTCAAGCAAGAACTCCAAGTGTCAACAGAGAGCAACTTTTTGTTTGATATGGATGATCGAACGAAATAAAATACCACCTACAATATGTTGGTGGCAACTTTGGAAGTGAGAGCATGCTTTGATATTGTTATGGATATTGATGAAACAGTGAAAGACCCGTCAGAAGATGATTGGAAGAACGTCGAGATTCTTTGCAAGTACTTGAAGTTTCTATTAGATGCAGCAACTATGTTTAGCACCACAACTAGTGCTCATGCAGCTGCTGTGTTTGAACGTATATGGAACATACTTTCAGACTTGTGTGTTGCAAGTGCAAATGAGGATAGTTTTATGAGTCACCTCAAGAAAACTTTGAGGGAGGCATTGGAAAAATATTTGAAAGATTACAACATAGTTTTAGGAGTTGGTATTACCATGGATCCTCGCTCCAAGATGAGGATGGTTGAATCGAATTCAGTTTTGAAAAAATCGATGGTGAAAAATCCTCTAGCTACATCAAAATGGTGTTCCACAGAATTCAACAACTCTTTGATGAATATGTGGAATCACTTCCATCCCTCACAGATTTTGAGGTATATGTTAGTGAGACTAGCGACGGACAAAAATCGGAGTTCGATCGATATTTGAAAGACAGTTTGATGCCCATTAGCGTGCAAGGCTGTGATGTATTGCAATGATGAAAATCGGTTAGGCTGGTCTATCCTACCATTTCGAATGTGGCTCAAAAAAATTTGTCCATTTCATTTTCTATCGATCACTTCTTCCGAGTCAATATTTAGTATGGAAAAGAAAACGATATGAGTATCGGATCTTGTTGCATCCAAAAACAGTGGAAGCAGTAATATGTTGAAAAGATTGGAAGGCAGATTTTCTAAATGAATTAGTTAATTGTTAGTCATTGGGTTAGTGGTTGATATTGTAAGGATGCATACTGTTATATCAGTTTGTTAAGTGGCTGTAAAGATTTCAAAGTAATGAAATAGATTAGGTTGTAAAGATTTTTAGTGAGCTATTTCCTTCCTTTTTCTTTTGACCGACAACAATTAGATTAGGTTGGAATGAATGTGTTTTATTTTTTTTTTTTTTTCCTCTCATTTGGTTAGACCTTTAAGAGCATGCTGGATAATGTTTAGAAGAAGCATCCATGTTATTTAATGTTGAGTTAGAAACATTCATGTCGGGATTCTAAACGGTTCTCTCCCTTCCTCCCTCTATCATTTGCATTGAATTCTATTCCTCTTTATGAGAATATTGTTCTGCAACTAACACAGGGTTGTGAGTTTCATGAAAATCCAGTAGGAGAAATGATGTATTGCTGGAAGGATTTAGAGCTCCAAGCTTTTCTTGATACCGACGAAGATCAAGGTATTCTAAGTTGATGTAATTGATTTAAAAGTTAGTTATCAACAAGGACGTGTTTTATAAATTTATATAGAAAACTCATGAAAATGGGAAGATACTGTTTCTGTATGTATTCTAATGTTGTTATTACCAATATATCTTTTTTCTGTTTTGAAGAATGAACAAAGCAATTTTGAAGTACAGTCTCCAGACAAGACGACAACACCCTAGTCACTTTATATTCATTCATGCCCAAGTATATTCTGCTGCAGATATTATTCATCTCTTGTGAAGGTTGCTACACTCAAATCCATTCATTCTTCTCTCCTATATTCTGTTTTCAACAAAACCATTACTATATCACCAACTATGAATTATTTATTACTAGAGTTTCTTCACTGTTCTTCTTCTTTCTTCACTTGCTTGGCTATTCTAAGGGGAACTTACATTAAATAACTCTGAATATAGACCTCTCCAAACATCTTTGGACATCATTGTTTTTGTTTGCATACTTGCTTTCATGCTGACAGTGACAGGTTGGGGTATGCTTTTGGTAAGTCCATTACAACACTGGTTCTCTCTTTATTTCCAAGTTTCGTTTGTCAATTCATGCTTTTAAGTTTTATCAAATAGTCTCAGTTCAACTTTATTTCTTTCCAGATATAAGCCTTTTGTGATGAGCAGAATGCTTATTGAATCTCTCCCCTCTTTGAAAGGACCACTCGTCCCAAAACAATGATTAAGAGCGCGGTACACAACCAATATCTTTTGCCAATTCTTTGATTATTGCACTTTTTTTTAGTACAACAATTGTGAATATGAAGATTTGAACCTCCAACTTCAAGAGGACTAGTGGTTCTGATTATTGCACTTGATGATCCATTGAGAGACTTGTTTACATTATTAGGAGACTAGTAAGTATTATGGTACATTGCATAGCAGTAGGATTTGTTTTGTATGTCCATTTGGCAGAGGTATACAAAAAGCATTAAAATTGTGAAGATCTAGAGGCTAATTGGGTATAGGTTGAGTTGGGTTTCGAACCTATGGGAGGAGGTTGCTAATGGTCTGCGAGAGTACTGGTTAGGGATATATGGGAAATAGTAATAGAAGATGAGTAAGGGTATAATAGTAATTAGCTAGGATGTCTTGGTTGTGTTTTGGTTATAAATAGGTAAGTCAGGGGTCTTAGAAGGGTGTGGAGAAATTTTGGTATTGTCTCATAGTGGGACTTTGGGAGAGAGTTAGCCCTCTCGAAAGGCTATCGTTATATTGTAGTTCCGTTTCAATATTGCAATACATTAGTATTTGAAGTTTTCTTAGTTTGGATACCTAACATGGTCCTCCAAAGCTGAGAAACTCTATCCGCTTATTGCCTCTTGTTTGTTAGTATCGCTACTTCAAAACTCATCCAGAGACCGATCAGTGATTTGAGCAATCTTTGGTAGTCGGGCATCTCCTATTTGTGTAGAATCTCTGTAATCCTATATTCTCCACAAGACAATGAGACTTTTCTCTAGAGCACCCTCGATCCTGCTATCCCAAATGTTAACACACACATCCCCATACATCTCCTGCAGTCCTATCAAAAGAAAGGAATAACATAACTAGAGAAGTAATGAAACCAGATTGAGCACGTTACTTTCCAATCCCATATCAAAACTTTTCTCCAGAGCACCCTAAATCATGTTGTCGCAAATGTTGTCCCACGTATCTCAGACATGTCCTTCGATTCTGTCAAAAGGAAGAAGTAACATAAGTAGGGAAGCGATGAAAACCAGATAGAGCACGTTATCTTACAATCGCATATCGAGACTTTTCTCCAGAGTACCCTCAATCTTGCTATACCAAATGGTATCACACATACCCTAGACATCTCCTTCATTCCTGTCAAAAGAATGGAATAACATAATAGGGAAGTAATGAAACCATATAGAGCACGTTACCTTACAATCCCATATCGAAACTTTTCTTCAGAGCACCCTCAATCCTACTACCCAAATGTTAGAACACATACACCATACATCTGCTTGAGTCCTATCAAAAGAAAAGGATGACATAAGTAGGGAAATAATGAAACCATATCGAGCACGGTAATTTGCAATCCCATAACAGTTTCAACCTTTTTCCAACCGAACCAATGTTAGTTTTAATTCCTTTCTGAGATAGGTTTGTGAGAGTTGGCATGATGTTATTATAAATTCGTCAACAGTATATTTTAACTTTGGAAGGAACCTTAACCTTTCAAAATGATTTCCACGGATGAACTTGAATCAAGAGACTGATAGAAAATGGTCAACAATATAAGAATCTGCCTGATTCTAGTGGCACATCCTCGTGCCAAAATTGAACTTAGGATGATCCTTGTGCCTACAGTATAAGCTTCAATTTTTATATGGCTAGTTCTGGGCCTTCTGGCTGGAAGCATGTTCACAAATTCATTCAATCTGAATCGCAACAATTTTCTAAGGGTAAAATACCCTTTTGGTCCCTACTGTTTCGAGTCCGTTTCTAATAGATCCCTAGGTTTCAAAATTGAACAATCAAGTCTCTACGAAAATAGTTCTATTAAGTCCCTCAACCGTAAATTTTTTTAACGGTGCTGACGTGACACATTAAAAATATTAAAATTTTAAATTTTAAATTAAAATAATAATAATAATAATAATACTAATAATAATAATTAAAAAAAAAAATCCCTTCTCTTTCTCCCCGATTCCCTTTCCCCCTTTTCCTTCTTCTTCTCTCTCCCCCTCCCCTTCTCTCCCTCTCCTTCATCTTATCGCCGGCGCCGCCCTTGGGCCACCGCCACCTTCATCGTCCCTCTCCTCCATCTTCTCTTCTCTCTCTCAACCCTCGAATCCCTTTCCCCTTCCCTCCCTCCCTTTCACCTTCCTCTCTCTCTCAACCTTCCTTCTACCTCCTTTACACTCCGCCCTCAAATTCTGACATTCTTCTCCGTTGCTTGAACTAAAATTCCATACTGGGAAGTGCCAGTCCCTGACCAAACAAGAAATCAACCTAAATCCATCTTTAACCTCTTCCATTTTCAAAAAAAATCACAAATCGCAACCAGCAACACTTGGAGAACTTCGGAACAAAACAAACCACCATTGACAAGATTTTACAGCTTCTACAAATTTCTAAAAAAAAACAACAATAATTGTTTTGGCTCCACTCGGTAATTTAGGGTGCGGGAAATTATTTAGAGGGGGAAAATGTGAATTTTCCAAAAAAGAAAAGAAAACAGAATGTTGAAATAGGGATTTAAAACCAGAAGAAACTCATTATTTTATACTGAAAATACCTAAAACATGGAGACCTTTGATTGTGGTTTGATTGTCCAGAGAAACTTTCATGTCTCCGTCCATATTCACACAGTGTTTTCCCGGAATAATGGTGGGAGGGAAAAGATTTGGAGCGAGCCCTAGAACGTAGGAGAAATCCAGGATCGGGATGAGAGTCCATTGACAGAGAGCTCAGCCGACGACTGTGAGAGGGAAGGGGAAAGGGATTCGAGGGTTGAGAGAGAAGAGAAGATGAAGGTGGCGGTGGCGCGGGGGCGGCGGCGGCGATAAGATGAAGGAGAGGGGAGAGAAGAGGAGGGGGAGAGAGAAGAAGAAGGAAAAGGGGCAAAGGGAATCGAGGAGAAAGAGAATGGATTTTTTTTTTTTTTTTTTTGAAAAATACACTTTTAGCCCATGAGATTTGGGTTAGGTTTTATTTTGATTCTTAAGTTTTCAAACTCAACAATTTAGTCCATGAGGTTTGGTTTTAGTTTCATTTTGGTCCCTCCATCCATTTTTTCGTTAAAAACTAAGGGTGGCGCTATTTTTTTATTAAAAAATATTTTTTTAATTTTTTAAATTAAAAATAATAAAAATATTATTTTTTAAAAACTTTTTTATTTCTTCTCTCTCCTCTCTTCTTATTCCATCTCCTTCTTCAACCATGGTCGTCGGTTGTTCTTCTTCATCAGCACATGGTCGGTGACGGCTGCCGACCGGTGACCGGCGACCACCGGCCGCCGCCCGCATCTTTTTTTTTTCATCTCTTTTCTTCTTTCTCTAACTTTTCTTAAAAAAAAAAAAAAGTAAGCCTTCTTCTTTTTTTTTTTGTTTGATTCAAGCCACCGTCCACAGTCCCTCATCTCCAGCGTTCTCTGGCGTTGCCGTTTGCAAATCGAAAAACGTAAGCCTTCTTCTTCCTTTTTTTTGTTTGATTCAACGCCGCCCACAGTCCCTCATTCCGGTGTTCTCTGGCGTTGCCGTTTGCAAATCGAAAAACGTAAGCCTCTTCTTCTTCCTTTTTTTTTTGTTTGATTCAAGTCGCCGCCCACAGTCCCTCATCTCCGGCATTTCCGTTTGCAAATTGAGTAGATCTAGCGGTTTGGCAGCCACGTTTGTGCGTAGATAGACGGATCTGGAAAGTTCGAGCGTAGATCCGACGTAGATCTGGAACGTTCGAGCGTAGGTCGACGCATCAGCAGCCACGTTTGCGTTCTAGATCCGACGTTTGCAGTCAGTTTGGGGCTCGCCAGAAACCACCACGGTTTGAGCGTAGATTACACACCCATATCCAACCGTCCACGAACACCCATATCTAACCCAGATCTGCTCTAGTCGTCCCCTTCGTTTCAGTCCTCCCTCCTTTTTTCTTTTTTTTTTTGTTTGTTTTTAAATTAAGATCCGCAGTTTGCAGGGGAGAGGGAAAAGAACAGAGAAAGAGAGGGATGGTGAACAGAGAAAGAGAGAGACGGTGAGAGAGAAGGAGATGGTGAGGGAGAGAAAAATAAAGAAGAAAGAAGAGGAAGAAAAAGAAAAAAAAATCTTCGCCATCGCCGGACGGCAGTGGACGGCAACGGACGACGGGTAGCTTGCTGGCGGGCAACGACTGGTGGAGACATCTGAAGAAGAAAACTCGAAGAAGAAGACGACTAAAGAAAAAGAGAAATGATAATAATAAAAATAATAATATTTTAATTAATTTATTATTATTTTATTAAAAACAATTTTTTAAATAAAAAAATGATGCCACGTCAGCCTTCCATTACTTTTTAACGGAAAAGTGGATGGAGAGACCAAAATGAAACTAAAACCAAACCTCAGGAACTAAATTGTTGAGTTTGAAAACTCAGAGACCAAAATGAAACCTAACACAAACCTCAGGGACCAAAAGTGTATTTTTCCCCTTTTGTATTTTTTATTTTTTTTTATTTTAATTTAAAATTTTAATATTTTTAACTTGCCACGTCAACACCATTAAAAAATTTAATGGTTGAGGGACTTAATAGAACTATTTTCGAAATAGTAGGGACTTGATTGTTCAATTTTGAAACCTAGGGACCTATTAGAAACGGACTCGAAACAGTAGGGACCAAAAGGGTATTTCACCCATTTTCTAATCTAGCTTTTAATGTGGTGGTAAGTAGTTAATCTTCTTCCTTCTCATTCAGTATCTTCCATTTTGAACTGTTATAACGTTTTAGTTATTTGGATAAAATACTTTTTGGTCCCTCATGTTTGGAGCCGGTATCTAATAATTTCCTAGGTTTCAAAATTGGACAATCAAGTCCTCCAAATTTCGAAAATGGTCCAATTTACTTCTTCCGTTAATTTTTTTAACGATGCTGACGTGGCAATTAAAAATAATAAAATATTAATTTTTAAATTAAAATAATAATATAATAAAAAATAAATAAATAAATCTCTTCCCTCTCTCACCGATTCCCTTTTCTCTTCTTCTCCCTCTCCCTCTCCCTCACCTTCTCGTCGGCAATGACCACTTTCTTCTTCTTATTCAACAAAACCCACCCTCTGTTCTTCTTCAACAAAACAATCAACTTCAAAGAAGCAGTAAGGCATAAAATCAACATCAGCACAACGATCAAAAAAAGTTACCACGAGCATAAGGAACGGCAGGGTTTCCACCAGCAGAGAAGGCAAAGGGTTTGACATCGACGAGCTGTTCCTCATCCAATTCCAAATCGGAATCGTCCTTACAGTGCTAGAAATCAGTCTCGAAATCATCATCAACGTCAATGATATCGGACTTCACCGGCTTAGACAATTGATTTCCGAAGCCAGATTTCTTCTGATTGGACCAAAGGTGTTCGCCAGTGACTCGTCGGGAGCAAGTCGTCGGAATGAAGTTGGAGATTATAGCACCACCACACATTGTTCAAGAAGAAAAACAGTTAATTGAAAAAGATTTTGACAGAGAAAAAAGGGTAGGAAAGTTGGGGGGTCGATTTCTGAGAGAAATTGAAGGGTTTTGAAATGAAGGAAGAGTACCGGCGTCGGAGGGGCACGGAGAGGGGAAGGGGAAGGGGAAGGAGAGAGAGTGTTTTGTTGAAGAAGAAAAAGAAAGTGATGGTGGTGTTGGAGAGCGGCGGCGGCAGCCATTGCCGACAAGATGGTGAAGGAGATGGAGACAAGAGGGGAAAAAGAAGAGAAAGGGGGATCGGTGAGAAAGAGGGATTTTTTAAAAAATTAGGTTAAAAATCCCTTTTCTCAACTTTCATGAAAGTAATAATTTGGTCTCTGAGCTTTGATTTGTAACGATTTAGTCATTGTACTTTCAATTTTGTAACAATTTAGTCCCTATATTTTCAAATTTGTAACAATTTAGTCCATATACTTTCAAATTTGTAACAATCTAGCTCCTATGCTTTCAAATTTGTAACAATTATCGCAAAAAAAAAATCAAAATTAAATGTCGATTTTTATTATTTCATTATTAAACTTTGTAGCCTATTAACCTATTGGGTCCAAATTAGTTTATTAATAAGAAATTTCATTAAATCTATAAATTAATTTTCCACGATAGAATCTAAATCGTTACAAATTTGAAGTACAGGGACTAAATTGTTACTTAATATTGTTACAAAATTGAAAGTATAGAGACTAAATCGTTACAAATTTAAAAGTACAGGGACTAAATCGTTACAAATCAAAGTTCATGGACTAAATTGTTACTTTTACGAAAATTCAGGCACCAAAAGTGATTTTTAATCTAAAAATTATTATTATATTATTTTTTAATTTAAAAAATAATATTTTATTATTTTTAACTGCCACATCATTAAACAAAAAATTAGCGGGGGTATTTTCCCTATTTATTTAAATGCTCAAGGCTTAAGCACAGTGACTGAAAATAAAAAAATTTCTGGAGCGAGCTTTTCCTTCAACCTGTCCTTTATATAATGTGCAAATCCAGTGCATAGGAAACAACTCTTCTCTGATTGTTTCTGTTCCTGTATTATCAGCTGAAAAGCCTCAAGATGAGCACTTTTTCTCATTATTTTATTTATATTTCTCAATTTTCCTCTCATGGGTTGGTTTAGGTTGTATGCACTATGCAGAAGCAACTTAGAGAAGCATGAGTTCTGAACAAATTTTAGAATCAGGCAAAATTTTAGAAACATCAAGATGATCTTTATGGGGTTTCTAATAGAATCTAAGGAAATAAGTATCAATCCATAAGTTAGGTGGAGGACTAGAACCTGAAATATGATTTATATCGAAAGTAAACTAAGCAATCAACCCAATAAGCATAGCATCTCTCTGAAAGTCTTTTTGAGAGTTCAGTTCATCAACCTCACTGCACTCATTGTTCCAGAAGATTGCACGGTAGCTTTGAACAAGGAATCAAAATTAAGTGAATATTCATGATTGAGTCCTTGTAATAGAGTAAAAATTACATGGAAACAAATAGCGAGGTAGCTCCATATTCATATTTGTTGAGTTCAAAAAGGGTCAAATGCGATAAATAAAACTAAAGTCAAAATACAAACAAGTTGAATATTTAGTTGTTCAAAGAGAGACAAACAAGTAAGCTCAATTCCAAAAGAAAGGAGTAGATACTAATCCAACTTGTTTATTATGCAGGTTTAAGGAGGATTCAGCAGAGCACGTATTTTGGAAATGCAAGCTTGCGAAAAAAAATTTAGGCAAATTTCCTTCCAAACTCACTTGCTCCAGCAGCGGTGATTATGTGGAACATATGGAACTCGAGAAATCAAAGTCATCACAGCGGGCAGAGACCAAACCATCATCAAATTTTCAGATCAATTACCATCAATTTGGAAGAGCTTGAAGAGAAGGAGAGAACTAACCTTAGCTCGGCAATGGCGGAGAACCATTCGAGTCAGGAGCGATGGACCCCGCCGGAAAGAAATCTGTGTAGAAATTGAACGCCGATGCGTCTTGGTGTGAGAAAGCAGGAGCAGGCGGGCTGGGGTGGGTGATCCGCGACTCGTCGGGGTCTCTGATTGGAGCTGGATGCAAGAAAGTCTGCCGGAAATGGGCGATTAAGGAACTGGAGGCTCAAGCCATTCTCGAGGGGCCGAAGCAGCTTCATGCTTTGGCCGATGTTGAAGGAGGTCGATCGAAGCCTCCCCTGGTTGTAGAATCCGATTCGAGTGAAGTCATCAATGCGCTCAAGCACGAAGAGGAGGACCTTTCCGAAATTTCGTAGATCATCGTAGAAATTGAAAGCTTGTCTTCTTCGGTGAATGTCTTTTCTCACGATTTAGCTCGGACAGAGTGATATAGCTAGCTTTCTATACAGAAAATATAATAGATAGGGGATAGGTTCAAAAAGAAAGAAAAGGATGTTTGATCAGCAACCAAGTAGGTGTTCTTTTGTAAGGACTTGTCACGAAACACCTTCTTAAGAAGTCCTTTCCTGCCCTTGATATCTATCTCATTTGGAATTCTTGGCTGCTCAGGCTCACAAACACCACGCCATACAAGCTTACGAGTATCTTCAAAAGCACGGGTTCCAGTCAACATCTCCAATACTACGCATCCAAGAGCCCAAATATCTGCAGGCCAATCCAAATAACCCTCCTTGGCCAACTCCGGCGACATGTATATGTACCAGCCTCTAAAGTCGCAACCCGATACTTGAGAAGTCAGCTTCTTGGCGGATTCGAGAAAAGCTAGCTTAGCCACTAAAGCACCAGCACTACCACTAGGCGACAACAAGATACTCCTTGAACTGATGCTGCAGTGGATGTACCTGGTGTTACAATGGAGGTAACAGAGGCCACGTACAATGTCTCTGGTATATCTACGAACTTCACGTTCAGGCAAGCCATCGGGTCCAAATTTAGCTATGTGTTTGCGTAAGCTAGACCCAGAACAGTACTCTAACAGAATATTATAAACTTTTTTGCCCGATTTTAGGGTTGTTATTTCGTCTCCATAACAACGCACAATGTTACTGCATGCTCCTCCCAAATTGCATAGTAATTCCTTCTCAAATTGAAGTGGATGAGAAAGACTTACGTGTAAAGATTTAACAACAATCTCGGCTGGAAGGTCTGGATCTCTGTTCTTCACCAAGAAAACGAAGCCACAGCTATGAACACCGAGTAGACGATCTCGAACCCAAGACGAACCATGTGATTCTGCAATTTCAGCCATGCTACGAATCTGATCGGTATTTTCTTAGATGATCGCGAATCTGATCGGTATTTTTTTAGATGATCAGGAATCTGATCGCTTGGCCTTAGGTTAGGGCAACAGAAAATCAAAATATATAACATAAACAAGAGAGCCAAATCCGGATTCGATCTCTTTTTCTCTCTTTGAAAATAGTATATTACGTTTTTTATCTTTCTTTTTTCTTTAACAAAAATAATTTATTGCGTTAATAGTTTATACGTGTAAATGCATGATAGGATTGAGATATGTGGTATTTTCCAAAAATAGAACAATCTTCCATATTTTCAAAATATTCCAATTTTTTATTTACCAAAATCTCTTAACTACTTTTTCAAAAAAAAAAAAAAAAAAAAAAAAAAATCTCTTAACCACCACACCCTTCGCTTCTACTCATCCCAAATTTAATAATACTAGTAAGCAAACACATGCATCCACGTGAAATTTGCAATTTATTTTAAAGTATAAATAAACGAAAACAGTGAGAAAATAGTTTTAAAAGATTAAAAACTATATTTAATTTAATGAACCGAAGCAAATAGTTTTAACATTGTGTTATTGTCTATATAGATAAATTAAAAATTTATGTTGTGTTAAATGATGTATTATTATGTTTTTTAATAACTACTGTTATTTAACTTCTCAAACAAAACGCCTTAAAAAAAAACTTCTCAAAAAAAAAAAAAAAAAAAAAAAAAAACTAATGTTATTTAATTGTAACTTTTTATAATTCAATTTACTAAAAAAAATAAAAGGGAATCAAAATATATCATAATATATATAACTTTTTTTTCCGATTCAATTCATTATTATTTCTTAGGTTGAACTAAATAACAAAATCATTACTTTTTCTATATGGGTTCTCTCTGGTTTTTTCTTTCTTAATTCTAATTCCCTTTGATTTGCTCCTCAAATTATTTTTTATCTTCTAAATTTTTTTTATTGCGTTATTTAATAAGGAAGTATATATACATTATATATTTACAATATAATCATTACCGTACTAAGAAAACTCATTGACTCATAGGGACCAAAATGAAACTAACGAAATTCAAACCTCAAAAGCTAAAATGTCGAGTTTGAAAATTCATGGACCAAAATGAAACCAAAACCTCAGGGACCAAAAGTGTATTTTTTCCATTAATTTATAAACATGTTATATGTTATAAATTTTGAATAATTATTATTTTACAGTATCATATAATTTATAATACATTATATTATATAAATTTTAATTTCACATAATCGAATTGAATTTATATGGGAAGATACTTGAAGACTGTCACCTTTTTCAAAGCATCATTGGGCAACAATCCTTCCCAAGGAGCTCTCTTCAAGCAAGGTTACCGGTGTGGAAGATTGGGAGTGGAGTTCAAGTGGAGGCCTTTAAGGACCCATGGATTCCTAAGGAGGGTTTTTGCAAACCAATCGTAGTCCAATCCGAAATACAAGACTTCACATTAGCTCAACTCCTAAATTCTCAAGGGATGTGGAATGAAACTTTGGTGAAAACTTTCTGTTTCGAAGGTGATGATAGGGCAATTTTGAACACTCAAATCTGTCATTTGGTAAAGGATGATGAAATTATTTGGGACCTTGATCCACAATGAGTCTTCTCGATCAAAAGTGTCTATAGATTGGGAATCCAACTTCCAACCTCATCGGAAGTGTTAGTATCAAATTCGTATTTAAAGGAATCCATGTGGAAAAGATTCTTGAAAGCACAGATCCCACCTAAAATTAAGATTTGTGGATGACGAATCTACAATGACATACTCCCTACTTTTTCTAACCTCAACGCGTAAGGAATAGATACTAACCCCATATGTTTTCTTTGCAGGGAAAAAGCAGAAACAACAACACGTATATTATGGGAATGAAAAAAAAATCTAAAGGTTTGTGGTCATCTTTTTGTCCTTTTTTTCTGATGGAATTTGTTTGAATAGCAGGAAAGGGTGAACGTCTCAAGACTACTGCGAGAGCTTGTGGAGGAACAATCGGGGAGATAGTTTCGACATCAACAGAATCTCAAGGTGCTTAGTGATTTGTTGGCTGATATGGAAACACGGGAATGAAATTCTACACCACAAGACACACCTAGACGTAAACCAGATGCACCAACAAGTCTAACAGTATTTTCAAGAATTTAAATTGGAATCGGATGAATACCTATTGTTGGAGACTTCTACAATGATACGCATGGCCTCGGCAGCTCCAAAATCAATGAATCCTTAAATATCGGTGGCTTCCAGTTCGAGGTTCACGCACACGCAGAGGGAGTCTAGCTCAGCGATTTCATCGACGCAAATGGCTCACACAACAACTACATTCGCAATGACCCATACAGCAGCAACAGATGGAGATTTATACCCAAATACGACAGTTTCAGTCCCATATATGGCTTGGATCTCATTGTTGGAAGGGATGTGGAAGATAAATCGTGACACCTCGTGTTATGAGGAGCAAAAATTGGGAGGAATTGGTTGGATTTTACACCATTGGCTTGAAACTCCTCTGATGGTTGGATACAAAGTTGTGCAACGGTAGTGGAATGTGGCGTGGTTGGAAGCTCTTGCAATTAGCAAGGCCTTGAGACATCTTCCGGACGGATCTCCTAAAGTGCGAGTGGAGTCAGATGCAAGCAAAGTTGTTAGATTGCTCTCCAACAAATAAGAGGATCTTACCGAGCTTTCCATTTTCATTAAGGAAGTTCAAGCCCTAATGTTAATTAAAAACATTGAGTCAGTAGTTTATGTTCAAGGATCTCATAATGGGATGACCCATATGCTAGCCCAAAAAGCATGTGAGAATAGTGTATTTGGGTTGGTGTCCTAAAACTCATAGATAGTGAATGTAAACAAATGATATACTAGTTTGATAAAGTCGTTATCGAGGTTTGTTCACTTAAGTCATTAAACAAAGTGAATTGCACGTTAAATAACTCAAATCCAATAAGCTAAGATCCATGACTATGTAATGAATACTTGAGCATTATGTGGAGACATAAAAGTGGATCAGGCTCGAGTAATAGCCAAAACGGTCTATAATATAGGGATAGGGTTGGGGTACCTTATCTTGGGGACACTATGAGACGCGACCCACTTTGTAGTGAGTTACAAACGATGTGATCCTGAATCGTTCGTGTGGAAACGTGCGAGTGGAGGTGTCTTATGCAATGAGTCTGCATAAGACCAGGATCAAGAAATAAGTCACTTTCACTTTATAACGTCCTTTACTGTTGAAACTAACTATTTCATGCAATGACCTAGGTAACTCGATCTTAATACTGAGCTAACTATGAACTTCTGTTTATTCGGTATTATCCTTTGATTTGCATGGGGTGAGAGTGACTCATCATCGTCGACTCAATAAGCCTACCATTTTGGGATAAGATCGAGTAGATAGCTAGGGACATAGTTCTGCAAGACGAAATTCACTCATACCCGGATTAGGAATAGTATAGAGGTTGTTCCCTAAAGTACTGACTCCGGGGCTTGAACAAATGGATCACGCTCTCTCATTGGCACGAGAGGAACTCGGTTTGTTGGTTGGACCACAAACCAATTGTTCATTAAAGGATTGGTGTGACTTAAGGAACTAGAAGTAACTTCATGGGTAAAACGAACATTTGACCCAACTATAGTTACGAACATACTGTGAATGGTCAACTTACTGATCATGGTTATATCGAGTGGACAAAAATATATCTACAGTGAGGGGAGTGCAACTATCGGACTATAGTGGAGTGTCCCGGTAGTTAACGAATGTTGGTTAACTAGGTTAATGAGTTCAGCCGGTTAATCTTGGATTGTTGGAGCCCATGATCTGTAAGTCCATTAGGCCCCCTTGCTAGCTCATACAGACTAAACCTTAGAACAATGTGATGAAAGAGCTTGAAGCGTTCAAATTTGTATTAGGGAGTTAACGTTAATTATATGCGATGTACTTAACGTGCTTTAGTTTAATTATGAATTAAACTATAATCTACGAGAATTAGAAATATTTAAATATGACTTAAATATCGTAAATGTGTATGGTATACATATTTCGGTTTGGATATGAATAGGGATTTACATCCAAAATCGGGATTGAAAGAAGTCGGGATTGGTGTAATTATTTGATGTAATATTTTATATTAAATTAAATAAATATAGTTAATTAAAATTAATTAATTAGTTGTTTAAATTAAATTAGTTATGAATTAATTTTAATCAAAATTGATTTTAGAAGTCAATTTTGGAAAATGAGAATTGTTCCATTTATTGGAGGTGGTGGAATGGTGATTAACCCATTCTCAAAGCCTCTTTTAGCCACCTAATTGCTCTCAAGATTTGGTGTCACCTTGTGCTTCTTTGATTTGAAATGCATGTTCTTCTTCAATAAAAGAAGGAAAAAGGCTGAAGATAGCTTATGCTGGTTATGACATTTGCTGCGAAAATTCTCTCAAACCAAAAAGCTTCATCCATTGAGCTATTGCTTGAAGCTTTGAACATATAATCCCAAATTCATTACGATTAAGAGTTCCACAACTTGTTCTAAGGCTGAAGGATAGCGAGAAAGACTTCAGTGGTTGTCCACAACTTGCTCGTGATTCAAAACAACTCATAGACTTAGGAATTCGGCTCCCAAAAGGTTGGTTTCATTATTCCTATGTGTTTTCGTAAATGGACAACATGCTTTTGATTCCTAAAATTAAAGAAATTAAAGTGCTTTCAATCCAAATCGCTTCAGCTAGAGTGTCGTACACTATTTCAAATAGATCATCTGAATTTTGGGCTAATCTCTTTCGTGATTGGTTAATGCAGCTGATATTTTTAGTGACAATCACTACTGTGGGAGACCATGTCCCACAGGTGATTTCCCTTCGGGAACCTTTGCTCGGTCTTAATAAAAAGTACTTATTCTAAAAAAAAAAAAATTATAACATGAAATACTATATTTATTAAAGCTTTTGTCTTTTTTTATTTTAGTCTGCATTTGAAAATTTTAAATTCAAAATTTGGATATACTAAAAACATTAAAAAAAAATCATAATTCCATTATTAGGATCACAAAATCTGAAAACAATTTTAAAAAACACATCTACATTGCCTACCAAACATGGTTTATAAGTTTTCAAACATTTCAGCTTGTTTGGATTTGTTTTCATTTTAGTCTCTCTATCCATTTTTTTCCAACGAGAGTTAATGAACATAAGAAAATGAAGTGTTGAATAGATTTAAAATATTAATGAAAAAAATGATGGTAGAAGATAGAGAGTCAATATTGAAAAAAGATATTAATAATAAATAGGGGAGATGCAATTGTTTGTACATCTTAAAAAGGGATGAAATGAAAAGAAAAAAAAATAAAAATAGAAAAGATGAAAAGAAAAAGAAAATGTGAGTGTTGGGTAATCATTCAAATATTAGTGAAGACAAAAAATAAAAATAAAAATCAACATTAATAATTAATAAATTTGGAGAGAGAAGATACTAAATCTTCCATATTTATGTGAGTTTTGTCGCTCATCCCAAATGGTGGGCCCCAATGTATATGTTGGATTTAAATAGAAAGAGAAGATGTCATGTTGCATCCATTAAATGGAAGAGGTAGGAAAAAATTTCATACTACGGTAGAATTAGAAATTCCCCCCCCCCCCATCCACTATTGTGGTGCCAACAACCAATGTTCACCTCCAATCGTCGTTGCTCGCCACCAACCACTGTCGCCACTTGTATTCTTTTTCTTTGTTTTCTTTCACTTTCTTCTCTTCCTCTCCTCCTCCCATTTCTTTCTCCTATCTTCCCCTAAACCCCAGGCCTTATTCTTCTCTTTCCCATTATCTCTACCCTTATTCCCCTAAACTTCTAGAGATTCGTAGGTCTCGCGTCTAATCTATTCAAGAGATTTGTTGGTCTCACGTGAGGAGCTGTTGCGCTAGAGTTGATTCGACTAATGTGCATCGGTTTGTAGGTGTTTGTGTGTGTTTGGTCGTTGGGGGTCGCTGGTTTCGAAATCGAGCGTGCACCAGTGGGTCTCGTGTTGCGTATTGGTTCTGCTTCGGGAGCTCATGGGCATCCAAATTTGCTATTTGTGAGGTTGTTAGATTCCATAATTGAAATGAGAAAATGAGGAAAAAAAAGGTTCGTTTCAAATATGAATCGAATACCTTTCAGCTCGATATGTAACGAAGGGGGAAAACTTCTGTTTTTACCTAGGAAAAGCTTTTTTGTTTTTACACAAAGAAGAGAGAGATGGAAGGAGAAGGGAAAGATAAGAAAAGATAAGAATAAGAGAGAGAAAAAAAAAAGGAAACATAAGAGAGGTGGTGGCAGTAAGGAGGGAGAAAGAGATGGAGAGAATGAAAGGGGAAAAAGGGAAAAATACACTTTTGGTCCTTGAGGTTTGGGTTAGGTATCATTTTGGTCACTGAGTTTTCAAACTTGACAATTTAGTTCATGAGGTTTGGATTTCGTTTCATTTTAGTCCCTCCATCCAATTTTTCGTTAATATTTTAAATCTATTTAGTTCACTACGTGGCATTGATTTTTTATTTTTTTAAAATATAAATATATTAAAATAACAAAATCATTATTGTTATATATTATTTTTATTCTTCTATCTCTTCTTCTTCTTCTTTTTCTTTTTCACCATCACCATCACCACCATCCCACCCAACCTTTTGTGGCCGCCCAAAAAACTTTTTTTCCCTCTTATTCTCCTTCCTATTTTCTTTTTATTTTTTTTTATTTTTTTTTTGTTTAGGCCTTGTTCTTGACCAATCGCATCAGCAGCCGCGACAAGCTTCGACGGTGGATGGTCATCAGCAACCACGACAAGCTCCAACGGTGGCTCATTCCAGATCTACGTTAGACCTACGTTAGAACCGCGAGACCACGCTCGTTCCAGATCTGAGTAGTCTACGTTTCAGGTCTGTGGTCTGCGTCTAGCTCCGGCGGTGGCTCGTTCCAGATATACGCTGCCAATGGATTCGACGTGGCTGGAACGATGGACGCGGAGCTCGTTGAAGCGTAAATCGATGGATCTGGAATGATTTACACTGCCGAACATGGGTCTCGCAGAAACACCCAAATCTCGTCGAGGATGGCTGCAACGATGGACCCGGAGCTCGTTGAAGCGTAAATCGATGGATCTGGAATGATTTACACTGCCGAACATGGGTCTCGCAAAAACACCCAAATCTCGTCGAGGAAGGAACACTCACAATTGTGGGTCTCGCCGGCAACACCCAGATCTGGAAAAAATTAGCCCGAGACTCGTCGGAAACACCACAAACACGCACATCCAGACGTTGGTCTTCTAAGAGGCCTTCAGTCTGAGAGCTTCGAATGGTGAAGATGAAAGGCTTGGAGGGAGAGAATCTAATGGAACAGTGAGCCAACGATGAAGATGCGGAAGCAACAGCTGACCCCGATGGAGAAGCGCTGACGGAAGCATTGGCCAACCCCATTATTACAGTCCTTTTTTTTATTTATTAAAACTAGGAGATTTCCGGCGGACCTCCATCCTTGTTTTCTTTAAAGAAAAAAAGAAAAGTGAGAGAAGAATAAGATAATAGAAAGAAAAAAAAAAGTCGGCGGCGGTTGACATCGTTAAAAAAATCAACGACCTTTTTAAGATTATTATTATTATTATATAGATAAATTAAAATTAACGACCTTTTTAATTTCATCTAATATGAACTTGTGCCCCTTACCATCAAGTTCTGGATTTGCCACTGTGAAATCTTGCTGAATACTAAAGTTATAAGGTGTGAAAAAATGCACACAGATAAGGAAAGAGGCCCCAGCTTAAGGCATAATGCATATAAGCAAGGTTGCACGAAGAAATGCGCTGCATTTGAGGCATCACAACTGGACAATTCTGACAAAATTATGAGACTGGCGAGATTTGTAGAAAATATTTTGAAGATCAAATATTTCGAACCAAATCTCCAAGGAAATAAGGATTACATTCAGAGGAGACTTCTCACACTGGTATCGGCAGAAGACCCTACCTTCCAAAGTCTATACAAGGCTCACAAGACCAAGAGAGAAATGAGTTTGGATTTAGTTTTAAGATTTCTTTTAAGTTTCTTATTTTTCTCTTCACCTTGTACCCAATTCGAGTATCGACTCTGTCTAGCCTCTGTCGGCTCCTCCATTCGAAAGAAGTAGAGGGGTTGGATTTTGTTGTGGGTGTCCAGCCCACTTGTTGCACAAGCAAGAGTTTTTTTAAAAAAATTTGTGTTTATGAGCCCAATATGTCGGGTTATGTGTTTAGCCCAATTGAGGTTAAATGAGTGGGCTTGTCTTGTAAGCCTAGGGTTTTTTTTCCTTTGATATGGGATGACCTAAGGAAGACGGCAGCAAGAAAAAATACAGAAAAATACACAGAAAAACGGAGAGCAGTGCAGTTCGGATTTTCAGCGATAGCGTCCACAAAGTTGTCGATTTCCGGAGTTTTAACCGTTGGATTTTGCTGAAATTTGGTCAGCTTGTTGGGGACACATAGGGCCTCATTTTGAACGGTTGGATCATCGTTTGGAGCTCTGGTTTGTTCGTAATTGCTGCTGAAAAGAACCTGTAAAACTGGAGATATTTTCATCTTCTTTATCTCTTTTGTGTTGATCTCTTATGTATGAAAGTATTGGTGGTTGTGAATCTTTGTATGACTGATTTGGATTCTTTTTCCCTCAATTTTATCATAATAAGAGAAGGTGACAAGGGTGGACTCCTCACAAGTCCCGTGGTTTTTACTCTTCACATCGAAGGGGTTTTCCACGTATAAATCGTGCGTGTTTTTGTGTTTTTAGTATTCTGAATTTTATGGTTGATTGCTGTCCGTGGTTGGTTGTTTTCTTGGTGATAAATTGGTGATTAATCTGTTGTGTTTTTGGAGCACTATTAATTGGTTGATTGTCTTGGAGGTGATCCTAGTGGGTAGTTAATATACTACTTGGGTCCTATCAGTTGGTATCAGAGCCATGCCCCTGACGTAGCCGTTTCGTAAATTCCTCGGGTGCCGAACAAAGAATTTGTGAGCCTTGAAATACATAGTCTTGGTGGAGATTCGTAGCTAGGCTCTATTGGGTAGGCGTTTGGCCTAGATAAGAGCACACTCCTTGGTGAAGCCTTGGTAAAGGAGTGTTTGACTGATAGATGACTATTTGAGGGGAGGCTCGTTCGTGGTACTTTGTTCGAGGGGAGGATTGTTGGGAATTAGAGAGTGCAACCAAAGTCCCACATTGGTTAGACAAGGGGATGATCATGGGTTTATAAGGGAGAACAAGTATCTCCATTGGTATGAGGCCTTTTGGGGTGATCCAAGAGCAAAGCCATGAGGGTTTATGCCCAAAGTGGACAATTTCATACCATTGTGGAGATATGTGTAATGTCCCGTAATCCCTTACAAGTGGTATCAGAGCAGTGTTGGGTTTAGCAGCAAGTCTTGATCTTGAGTTGGAGCAACTTGATGTAAAAACTGCTTTTTTAGATGGTGACTTGCATGAAGAGATCTACATGGAGCAACCTGAAGGATTTGAAGAAAAAGGGAAAGATAAACTTGTTTGCAAGTTGAAGAAGAGTCTTTATGGGCTTAGATCACATCCATGACGGGGAAGACACAATCACATCCATGATCACTTGAACCTCATCCCGACAAGTTTACTACAAAGCTCGATCTTGCTTCCGAGAACTACTTTAGTTAACATAACTGCACTATTCTTGTCAGTGTGGACTTTCTTCAGTTTCATTCTCTTCTCTTCAATCACATATCGCAACCAATGATATCTAATGTCAATGTGTTTGGTGCGAGCATGATACATCGAATTCTTGCTCAAATCCATAGCACTCTGACTATCACAGAATACTACATACTCATGTTGCTTCAAACCCAACTCTTGAAGAAACCTTTTAAGCCATAACATTTCCTTGCTTGCTTCCACTGCTGCAATATACTTTGCCTCAGTTGTGGACAATGCTACACATTTTTGTAGCTTGGATTGCCATGAGATGGCTCCCCCTGAGAATGTAAACACATAACCTGAGGTAGACTTTCTATTATCAAAATCACCTGCCATGTCTGCATCAGTATAGCCTTCAAGTATAGGTTTGCCACCTCCATAACACAAACTCAATTTGGAGGTGCCCCGCAAGTATCTGAAAATCCACTTCACTGCTTCCCAATGAGTCTTACCTGGATTGGATAAGAAACGACTCACTAAACCAATTGCATGTGTAATATCAGGTCTAGTACACACCATAACATACATCAAAGAACCAACAGCAGAAGAGTAAGGAATGGATGACATAACTTCTTTCTCCTTCTCTGTTGTAGGACAAGCTGTCTTACTTAGCTTGAAATGAGTTGCTAGCGGTGTACTAACAGGCTTAGCATGCTTCATATTGAACTTTTCAAGCACCCGTTCAATATACTTCTCCTGGGATAACCATAATTTCCCAGCTTTCCTGTCACGAGCAATCTCCATGCCTAAAATTTGCTTTGCAGGACCTAAATCTTTCATGTCAAATGACTTGGACAAGTCTTTCTTCAAACTTTGAATCATATTTGCATCCTGTCCAATTATCAACATATCATCTACATATAGAAGAAGAATGATGAAGTTACCTCTAGGGAACTTTCTAAAAAACACACAAGAATCAGCTGTAGTTAATTTATAACCATTATTTATCATAAACGAATCAAATTTCTTGTACCACTGCCTTGGTGTCTGTCTAAGCCCATAAAGACTCTTCTTCAACTTGCAAACAAGTTTATCTTTCCCTTTTTCTTCAAATCCTTCAAGTTGCTCCATGTAGATCTCTTCATGCAAGTCACCATGTAAAAAAACAGTTTTTACATCAAGTTGCTCCAACTCAAGATCAAGACTTGCTGCTAAACCCAACACTGTTCTGATAGATGTCATTTTGACCACTGGAGATAAGATCTCATCAAAGTCAATGTCCTTTTTCTGGTTGCATCCCTTTACCACTAATCTGGCTTTGAGCTTCACTATCTTCTCACCATTCTTCTTGTACTTGAAAACCCATCTATTTCTCAAGACTTTCTTGCCCTTTGGAGGTTCCACCAGCTCATAGGTTTCATTTTTTTTTTTCAGGGAATTCATCTCTTCCTTCATTGCATCGAGCCACTGGTCTTTTTCATCATGAGACAAGACCTCTTGATAGATTTAACTCACGACTAAGTTGACAGAGTAAGTTGCAGACATGATTTTCAGTAGCAATCTGTTTGCACCACAAAAATGTGGACACCTATAGGCAATATTCTCCAATTGACTTGCAATTGCTGAGCAAATTGCGGGCGCAAAGGTGGACACATATTCTATTTTTTTTGATACTTTACTTGAATTTCCTGTCTTATCTCATATATCTTTATGCATTACTTTATTTGCTTTCTACCAATTCAAAACCCCATGAATATATCAATTTTTCTGGTTACTTTGTCTTGGTTACAAATTTAGAGGAAGTCATTGTTTTGAAAACTAGAAAAGCATATTGAGTCCTTTTACCCTTAGGGGCTGTTTGGCCCATGGTTTCGGAATCAGAACCCTGGGGGGTTTGTTCTGGGGTGTTTGAAAGCCTGGGAATCAGAAAACAGTGTTTGGGGTGTTGTGTTCTGAACCCTGGGAATCAGAAAACAGTGTTTGGGGTGCTGTGTTCTGAACCCTGGGAATCAGAAAACAGTGTTTGGGGTGCTGTGTTCTGAACCCTAGGAATCGGAAAACAGCGTTTGGGGTGATGTACTGTGTTTTGAACCTTGGGTTTGTGCAGCTTTCTTTTTCCATTTTTTCCTTCAGTTATTTACTCTCTTATTTTTGTCTTAAATTTTGTAGGATATTGGTGAACTGTAGAAGACCTTATTTAACTTAATGAATTTTTCAAGGGTATTATCAATGAAGAATTTAATCAAGTTCGAACAATCAAACCATCCCACAAAAAAGTAAATATTTCAATGTTAGACCCGAAAAAAGGTAAAAAAGTTTGTAACACAAAAATACATACGAAAATTCTGATGAAGATAGATAAACATTACATGTGAAATTAAGTCAAGGAAATAGTAAATATGATGATCCAACAAAAGCTATCAAGCAGATTTCAGAGGTAATAGGGTCATGGTTGCCTTCCCAAGATACACATGCAGCACTTATCCAGATCGGTAGCCACATCTTTCGGAGTCAAAACACCTTCTCCATTAGCCCTATCCTTCCCGAACACAATTGCTAGGTCGTCGAAGTAGGGGAATGACTTGTTCCTCATCCCTCGAGCATGTGGGTGTACCTATATTCAATATGTTAACACAATTAACCTATATAATCATATAATATTTTTGAATTCTATGTGGATCATGTTCGAATTTTTACCTTGACCCAATCATCAAAGACTGATTTCTCCGCCTCAATGCACTTTCGCTCATCATTCCACCCAAAACCACTGCAAGTGGGGCCCATCATTTCGACAATGGCACCGTATTGCCTTTTTAGGATCATCACTCTGTACTCCAAGGTCGAGGTCACTTGTATGTCGCATCTTGGCAATTTCTCTTTCATCAACTTCAATACTTGTTGCAAATACCCCGATCTAAAGGTCCCGTTGTCAGCCTTCCAACCACCTACTTGAACTAACTGTAACAGGCACTGGACCAAAACTTCATCCTCCATTGGTGTCCAAATATGTTTACGGACTTTCGAAGTGGATGATGCCATCTGTATTAACATGAGGGTTATTGTATCGAAGTTAGCTGTATATTGTCTAAGTTCTTAATCTAAAATTCATTTTAATAGGCTAAAAACATATTTTCGACTAATTGAATCCATTGCTTTAGAAAAATTTTGATTCCAAATACATCTTAATCTTAATCTTAATCTCTACTATATTAAAAGGGGCTAAGAGGGGAGAATTTTTACATTCCCTTATTGTCCTTAAATTTTTTTATAATGACTATTTTGTCCTTCTACCTTAAGAGGGGAGAATCTTTTGTTTCCTCTTTTGCCCTTACTTTTAAAGTAAATTCCTATTTTACCCTTCGCTGATGGGACACGACTCTTTGAGTGTAAGTTTCCATTGAGTTCAATAGATGCAATTGATGTTGACGAGATGTGACTGTTCATGTTAAAGATAGTTACACATTGAAATGGTAAATCCATTCATGTATAGGTGTGATCCATGTATAAGAAAAATATATATAATATATAATTGTCAAAATATCAAACTATATGAAAATTTGTCCAATAGGTGCAATTGATGTCGATAGGATGCGACTGTTAATATGGAGATGGTTACACATTGAATTGGTGCATTCATTCGTGTATAGGTGCTATCTCATGAATAAAAAGAAAATATATAATTGAGAAAATGTCAATTAAATACAAATTAATACATTTTAGGTAAAGAAACTTAGAAGTCTGAAATAATAATAATAATAATAACCACAATAGCCTAAAAATTATTAAGTTATTATTAAAAAACCTTATTAATTAATAAATGCATGCACAATTTTAAATATGAAATTAAAATTTTCAAATACCAAAATAATTGAACACATTTTCAGTTTTTCTAATTAAATAGTTTAATTTCTTTCTCATTAATCATAAATACAAGAACTTTTAGTATTTATATTTAAATTTATGCAATTAGTTTTAGTGGAAAGTTTTTAATATTATTAATTATTTATGTAACAATATTAGATACTTAAAATTTAGAATAGATATGTAATCTTTATTGTTTTTGCTTATAACTTATATTATAAGTTTTTTTTACCTCAGAAAAGGCAATTTAACATATTAAAAATTAATTATTTGTAGAATTTCATATTGTTTTATTTATATTCTTGATATGATAATTATTAAATTTATTGTCAAAGTTTAAATAAAAACAAAAAATATGTGCAACGTACGTGTGTGTTAATATTATGTCTATATACATACTATATAATAAGAAATCTTTTATATTTTTATCACTAACTTTCAAAAGTTTACGGTAATTAAACTAAATATTATATATGGTATTTGTTTATTACATTACATATACTAAAAAAACTGTTATTTTCTCTTATTATAATTTAAGACCATACGATTCCACGTGCATTGCACGTGTTACTTGACTAGTATATATAAATGGGGCTTAGAGAGGAGAATCTTTGCATTCCTCTTTTACCCTTACATTTTTATTAAATTCCTATTTTGCCCTTTGTTGACGGGACACGACTCTTCAAGTGTATCACTTTGTATGGGTGTAACTGATGCCGACGAGGTGCGACTCTTAGATGGTTACATATGAATTAATGCATCCTATGGGTATGATCCATGTACAAAAAGAAAGAAACATAAATATCATACACTTTTTTATTTATTTCTATCAAAATATCATGTCATTATAGCAAAAATTCTCCTTTTATCAAAGAATTCAAAGTTTTCCAAAAAGAATGGAAATTAAAAGTTTATGTTCTTCGTAAGGAAACATTGAATTGTGTCAAAGTGAAGTTTGAGAATTCATAAACTCATTTTTTTTCGACAAAAAGGTTTTATTGTATATCATTTTTATTTTTCTTATGTCAATAAATGTTATATATATATATATATATATATCCATCAAATGTTATTTACATTTTACATTAATTGCTTGGAGTAAGTATATTTTTTGATAAATCGTAAATTCCTTTTGGAAAATATAATTTTTTTTTTGAAAAATGGAAAATATAATTTTAGAAGGAGTACTTTGTGTTTCCAAATCTCAAACATTTTACATTTTGTATCCATTTGGATTCAGTTATATTTTCAACAAAATTAATTATTTAAAATTACACTAAAGAATTTCAATACATTATAAGTTTTCTTTATCCATATTATAAATTATATATTTGTTTAACTGTTTTTAATTATAAAAAAAAAACCTTAGAATTGAAATAAAAATGTATTTTTTTTTCTTTCATCTGATGTACATCTAAATATAGGAACAAAGAAAACGTAAAAATCATGTGGTCCAACAAAAAAGTTAAGAAATTGTTCAAACTCATCAGAATTTTATTTAAAATATCATATCTTAAAATGGATGTAAATATCATATTTTTTTTCTTCCCTCTTTTGTTCGTAGAATTCTAATAAATTTTTATTTTGTCCTTCAATCTTTACTGACAGGATGCAACTCTTCGGGTTGAGGTATCTATTGAGAAAATAGTTGAATAGTTGTGATTTACACATTGAATCAACATGTCCATTCACCTACAGGTATGATTCAAACCATAGAGTTGTGCATGAAATGTTGTTTATAAAGAGATTCTTCTATATAATCAAAGTTCGGTTTGTTAAATATTTTTTCTTTCTTTCTTTTTTTCTAGAAATCAATTTATTCGAAGAACACCAAAGAATTACCTGTGAAGTAAATAAACTATCTTATTATGTCATTTATTTTTATCGATTTCAATTAACAATTTTCACTCCACTTATGTTATCTATTTTAATTTTAATCATCCATGTGTTCTTTATCATTTTTATATATTTAAATTCCTTTTAATTTAATGAGACTATAGAGGAAAAAGTTTACTTCCCTCTTTTACCTTTACAATTTTAATAAATTCCTATTTGTCCTTCAATCTTTGCTGACAAATACGCTATTCTTCGAGTTGAGCCGTCCATTGAGAGAATAATATAATAGTTGCAATTTATGCTACATGGACATAGTTGTTCAAGTGGAGGTTGGTACACATTGAATTGACGCATTCATTCACATTGGTGCAAACCAAATTGTAGATGTAAAACATCATGATCAAATGGTGGAGATGTGTCTGAGATGTTGTTTATCGAAGTGATTCTCCTATGATCAAGGTATATTTATTAAGTAGTTATTTTTTTTCTTTTTTGTTTCTAGAATTATCCATGAGGTAATAAAATATCTTATTATGCCACTTCTTTTACCAATATCAATTTCAATTACATTATATATTTTTTTAATTTTAATCATTATTTTTTTCTTTATCATTTTTATCTTTTTCATTACTTTTTGATTGCATGTCAAATATTTACTATTTAAATTCGACAAAAGATATTTTTCATTCAAAAATTAAATTTCACCACATGTAATGTATTTCATGTATATTCATTCTAAGTTAACTTACAACAAGATATATATAGTTTTTTTTTTCACTTTCTTTTTTAACTTTCAATTAAGACAATAACCTTTCACGTGCATTGCACGTATCGTCTAACTAGTCGATACAAAACAAAGTGTAATCATGTATTAATTTTTCAAATACATTTTTTGAAGTCCTAGTTTAGTTTGTGTACTTTGGTTATTTTATATGTTTGATAATATAATTATTTTTTAAAAACAGTTGTGTACCTTTAAAAATGTAGCAATAATTTTTAATTTTGAAAAAAAAACAGTAGCAATAAAATTCATTACAAAAATGTAGTCATAGTTTAATTTTCTTTAAAACAATTGAATTGAAAAAAAAAAAACAATAGCAACGAGTTTATAAAAAAAAAAAAAATCAATTTTTAATGCTAACTAACCAAGTTTTGGAATTTAGTCATAGTTTTTTTTAAGGCATATTTCCAACTTCCATAGATCTAAAGACGTATTTCCAACTATTTTTTTTTTAATGTTTAAAACAATAGATTTTTTAAATTTTTGTTTGGGTTGGAGTAGCAATAATTTTTTTCACAACTAGTCCTAAATTTTCAATGCCCACAGTTTAGATTTAATATACTTTACATTCCTTATGTTAAAACTTAATCTAAAAACATATTGCCTAAGTCCATTTGAATAGGCTAAAAACATATTTCCATCTACTTTTTTTTTTTTAAGTCAACATAACCTAATCACAATTGTGAATATTATTAAAAAAAAAAAAAAAACATAACACAAATGTACATCCATACAAAACAAAAATGTGTGATTCTTATAACATACAAAGAGAACTCAAATGTAAATATCATTAAAATTGGTAAAAGAAAAGAAAAATCCACCAAAACAAACATTCTAAAAAATGAAACCTAACAAATTCCATAACATACAAAAGTTGAAGTTCTTAGCAAATTCCGTAAAGAACAATGTTCTACTTAAAAAAACATAAAACATAGTGAATGGAAATAAAAATTACGTTGACGGGCTTCAAGATGCACTGACCGGCCTGGCCTAGAGTATGAAGAAAGAAGACCTACAAAATAAAGTAAATAAATTAGGAACCAAAGTAGAAGTAAAGATATTGCATAAGAAAAAAGAAGTAAAACATATGTGTATAAAACAGTCAAGGGAAAGATACCTCTAGGATTCGTGATCGTGGACATATGAAATGCACACCAAAGAGCGTTCAAGATTAGACCACGTACCATGAAGACATTGGAGATAAACAAAAGAAAAGGAACACAAAGACATTAGTTTACAACAACAACAAAAAAACCTTAATTAGAAGGTAAACCTCATCTAAAGAATACAACTACCATTAGTACCATTAATACAACACAATGAACTCATGTAAGGGAGGGAAAGACTTACCAAAGAGAGGACTCCTTTGGTGAGAGAGGACAGTGCACGTATTTAGGTATGAAGAGTGACAATTTTATAAACAGAGAGGAAGAAGGTAGGTATTAATTCACCAACTACCATTAGTATCATTAAGAGAGGTTTAAAACAAAAGGATGATACAACAATGAACTCAACCAACTAGTCATTTCAACTAAATACTCTTCATCATTCCATTTCATTAATTAAAAGAAGGCCATAAAGTAAGAACTCAACTATCTAGTCATTTCAACTAAATATTCCTCATCATTCTCTTCCATTAATTAAAGGAAAGGTAAGAACAGTAGAAATAATAAACTCAACCACCTGGTCATTTCAACTAAATATAATGAACAATGACTTGAATTCTTTTACCAGAACATATCTAGATGCAACATCCATTTTTTTTTTTTTTAAAACAAAAACAACCACAACAAATTCAATATATTTGCATACTTGGAGGTCTTAGATATTAGACTCATAAAAAAAATATTTGTTTGACAAGGAAAAGAACAGAACCAACATTTTGCCATTTTCTTGAATTGAAACAAATAATACCAACCAAAGAGTGAACATAACAAGCTACAACATCCAATATAGAAAAAAAAAAATTGAATAAAATTGCATAGTTGGAGGCCTCAGATCTTAGACTCAAAAAAAAATTTGTTTGCACAAAGGAAAAAACAGAACTAACATTATATAGATTGTCATTGTATCTTCATTCGAACTCGATCCACAAAACAAACATTAAGCCAGCATATTCTCATTTAGAGGGTACAAAACAGAGCCAACATTATACATTTTGTCAGAATCAAATAAGCCTAACATTGAAAAATTCAGAACCAACAATACAAGAAATAAAAAAGTTTGTGACAAAATCAAGGAGGCCTCAGGTATTAAAGAATATCATTGGCATAAAAAAACCTCAACACATTAAATAGATTCATCATCATCGGCCAAAGGTTAAAGAAATGAACCTGTTCAGTGGACAATTAAAGCCCCCCACCAAGCTCCACTCATCCGACCACCTCCCTCATACCAGGCCTCAGACGCTATCTCACAATCAGAACAGAGAACACTGTTTTTGAATGGGAGGAAGCCACGATACAAGAAAATTGATGGAAATTTGGAGGCAGCAAGAGAGAGGGTCGAGTTTATGGAGCGGCAAGATGGAATCACGTCCACTACATGCTTCACAATCCCCCTCCCCACTCCAATGCTCGCAATAATTCTCCCTTCCTCCATCGTTAGCAAATACCGCATGTCAAAAAACAGAGGAACGAGAGGCAGAGAGTGAAAAAACGGGTTCAAATCAGCAACAATCAGAGACGAACAAAAATCCCATCTCAGAATGGACAGAAAAACGAGAAAATGAGACAGGGTGGAGAGAATACAAACCTGAGTCAACAAATCCCGCTCGTTCCTCGTTCCGATCGATCCAATGTTCGATCTGTTACACAGCTCGTTTATGGCGGCATAATAATGGAGAGAAGGGCGGAAGAAAGAGTAGAAGATGAGGAGCGATTAGGGTTAGGGCTTCTTCGGCGAAGAAAGGAATAGTGAAGGGAAAAAGGAAGACGATGAAAAAATGGAGGAGCAGAAAATGCGTGAAGTGTGAAGGGAGAGAGAGAAATGCAATAATGGAGGAGCAGAGAACGCGTGAGGGAGAGGGAGAGAGAAGATGAAAAAACCTAGGAGGCTGTGTTTCAAAACCGGCTAAAAGAAAACGGTGGGGCTGTGTTTTAAAACCGACCCATTTAAACACAGTGGGCCAAACATGGTTTTGGTTTCAAACCCAAAACCATTCCAACCCTAGACTATGGGCCAAACGCCCCCTTAGGATTCAATACTTGGAGTACTCTCCACTTATTACTTGGTAGTATATACTCGCACTCATACGACAACCATTATCATGGTCATTCAACACACATCTATAATATATTAAAAAGCAAGGATCCGTGAAAAATATTTTTAGACTAAAATACCCCTGTAAATTTAAGATAATTACATAATTAGTTTTCAAATTCCAGAATCAAATTTCGTAATTTAATCAAAATCAAAATATAATATATTAAAATATGAAATTTTGAAAAAAAAAACTTAAGATAATTATTTTAATTAAATATAATTATTTTGAATCAAATTTCGTAATTTAATAAAAATAAAAATATAATATATTAAAATATGAAATTTTGAAAAAAAAACTTAAGATAATTATTTTAATTAAATATAATTATTTTAATTAAAAAGTAGAAAAAAAAAAAGAAACCATTATGTGAGATTTAAAATATGAAATTTTGAAAAACAAAATCTTAAGATAATTATTTTAATTAAATATAATTATTTTAATTAAAAAGTAAAAAAAAAAAAAAAACCATTACGTGAGAATTAAAATATGAAATTTTGAAAAAAAAAATCTTAAGATAACTATTTTAATTAAAAAGTAAAAAAAAAAAAAAGAAAAAGAAAAAGAAAAAAAAACCATTACGTGAGAATATTAATTTGAAATTTTGAAAAAAAACAAATCTTAAGATAATTATTTTAATTAATAAGTAAAAAAAAGAAAAGAAAAAAAAAAACCATTACGTGAGAATATTAATATGAAAATTTGAAAAAAAAAAAAAAAACAAATCTTAAGATAATTATTGGTTTCAGGTACCTCTCTTAATTATAATTATAATATTTTTGTTATGACTGACTGACTTTAATTTCTTTTTTCCCTCAAACTTTTTTTTTTCAGATGTAAAATTATTTATCTCTTCCAATTTCTTCCAATTGTTCATTTATATTTCAGGTATTTTCCAATTTCTTCCAATTGTTCGTTGATATTTGAAGTATTTTTTTTAGTTTGGCTTTTTAATTGATGTGTTTGAATTAGAAAGGTTTAGGTTAGAGATAAATTATATATTTTATGGCTTTGATTAATTTATTATCAAAGTTTCATCAATTTAAGAAATAATTATATATTTTATGGTTCTGTTGTGTTTCGGTTGGATTCTGTTTTAGTTTGGATTTGTTTTTTTTAGAATGTTTTAGTTTGGATTTGTTGGATCAATGGCGTCTTCTTTCTTCATCTCGAAGATTTCGTGTTATTTGTAATTTGGATATGTTTGTTTTTGGTTTTAATGAAATTCTTGATTAAAAAAAATTAAAAAATAATTGATTGGTTGGGATTTGCATAGAATTTGTAAATTTCTGCCATTTTTATGTGTTTTATTTATAAAAAAATTGTAAATTCTGAATTTGTTTCCTTCCGCTAACATATCAATTCCCTATAGGATGCAATCCAAAATTACAAATATTAATTTTTAAAAAAGATAGAATTGATTGAATGGATTCAGTTTTCTTTTTACGGTTTTTTTTAGTACAAATGTTTTTTTACGGTTAATTCTATGTTCCGGTGTTGTTTTCAATTATTTCTTAAATTGATTTATCAATTCTTTGATTTGAACCATCATTCTTTACAAACTTGATTTTAGTGATATTTTGCCTTGAATGAATTATTATTATTATTATTTTCATATGTGTTAGATCATTTTTTAAATATTTTTTTAAAAAAAATATCATTTTTTAAAATATAAGTTCAAAAAATTATTGTTCCTCTTTTTTTTTTTTTTTTTTAATGAAATTCTTGATTAAAAAAAAATAAAAAATAATTGATTGGTTGGGATTTGCATAGAATTTGTCAATTTCTGCCATTTTTATGTGTTTTATTTAAAAAAAAATTGTAAATTTTGAATTTGTTTCCTTCCGCTAACATATCAATTCTCTATAGGATGCAATCCAAAATAAAAAATATTAATTTAAAAAAAAAGGATAGAATTGATTGAATGAATTCAATTTTTTTTACGGTTTTTTTTTTAGTACAAATATTTTTTTACGGTTAATTCCATGTTCCGGTGTTGTTTTCAATTATTTCTTAAATTGATTTATCAATTCTTTGATTTGAACCATATCATTCTTTACAAACTTGATTTTAGTGATGCACAAGCAAAAATTATTTGGCAAAAATAAAGCGACAAATATTTTAAAATAATTATTAATGACCACGAGGTTTGTGGTTCAAATCCCCCACCCCATATTGTCAATATATATATATATATATATATATATATATTTTTTTTTTTTAAGATAATTAATTATTTTTTTTAAATAAGAAGATAATTATTTATTTTATGTCATTTATGCATTCAATGTCTTAATATCCACTTTTAATGTCTTAATCTGAATTTTGTCCACTTCATTTACAGCTTCTTTTATTTCAAGAAAATTGACACATGAATAGTAATTAAACAATTTAATTTAATTTTTCGATTATTTTTGCTACAATTTATATTTTATGGAGCTAAATTTTCTTCAAAATAATCTATTTTATAAACAATAGATTGTCATATTTGTTAACCCTTTGTCGATTTTGTTTACAATTTTACATGTATTATTACAAATATAACATTTACTATAAAATCCATAAATAGATTGTCTATATTTTTATTTATCTTATGATCTATATACACTCTATCCAAAATCTAATCAAATTTGAATTTGAATCTAAATTCTCTCCATAAATCGTCCATGTTTTCTAATTGGTTTTTAGGTTTAAAAAGTAGTCATCTCTTTCGATTGTTTATCTATGTTATAATTATTGTGAATATAACTTAATACATAAATTTCATTTTTATTTTCCTTTTCTTAATGTCATGAAAATTCAAATATTATATTTTGTGTGTACTATTTTCTCCCAAACAATTTCTTATATTTTTTTAATTCAGATGGCAGATATGTTAATTGAAGAACTCAAATCTTTTGATAAAGGTTGGAAGATTAAAGTCTTTGTTCCACGAAAATTTCCAATCCAACAATTCAAAAGTAGAAAAGGAGATCCTTTAAAAATTATGAAATTGATTGTTGTTGACAAAAAGGTATTAAATTATGAAATTGATTGTTGTTTGGGAACAAATGGAAAAACTACAACTAACCAAAAATATGAGAGCCCAAAATGACATACATTTTGCAGAATATCTATTAAGGATTGGTAATGAAACATAACCATTTATAGAAGAATACTATATTTGCCTCCCAAATGATGTTGTCGTTACAGGTGAAAGCGAAGATGATGCAGTATTAAAATTATTAAATATTGTTTATCCTGATCTTGAAAAAAATGCTACTTTGATAGAGTATATTACAAGTAGGGCAATTCTGTCAACCACAAATGAATATGTTTATCAAATGAATGAGAAAATGATTCATCTATTTCCTGGAAAAATAGAAGAATTCATGAGTTTTGATGAGGCGATTGACGACACACATAATTACTACCAAGAAGAATTCCTCAATTCATTATTGCCCAATGGTGTCCTTCCTCACAAATTGATATTGAAAAAACATTGTCCAGTCATGTTATTGAGAAACTTAGACCCACCAAACGGTCTATGTAACGGAACTCGAATGGTTTGTCATGAATTTCACAAAAATGTCATTTATGCATAAATCACAACTGGACAACATGCAATAAATAAAGTTTTTATTCCACGCATACCAATGAACCCAACAAATGATGAAGGATATCCATTTAAATTCAAAAGAAAGCAATTTCCCGTACGACTTTGCTTTGCCATGACTTTTAACAAAGCTCAAGGACAGACATTACCTAATGTTGGAGTTTATCTTCCTCAACATGTTTTCCCGCATGGACAACTATATGTAGCACTTTCAAGAGGGATTTCTATGGCAACGACAAAGGTATTGATCAAATCAAGCGACAATTTGACCAAAAATGTTGTATATAAAGAAGTTTTGACTATATAAACCGATTTCTTTAAAAATGAATTTTTATTATTATCTAGCATAATTATTGTTACTCCATTTGCTATGATAAATCACATATATATTATATTATATTCAAAGTAGTCATATTAGAAAACAACAAAACTAATATAAGAACATATAGAGAATTTTAATTAGTTTTAAATTAAATTTACTTCATAATAATTTAGTCAAATTATTACACGTGCAACGCACGTGGTAAAAACCTAGTTATATATATAAGGGAAAAAATTATAAAAAAACAAGAAGCTATTTTAAAATTGCACCATGATATAAATATATTTCCACCACTGCCCTCAAATGAAGTTTGATAACCAATCAATCATCCTTACTAGTTAACCAAAAAAAAAAAAAAAAAAAAAAAAAATCAAAATCACCTCCAATCAAACGATGATTTCTCATATGACATATTTGAGACGTGTTTCAAAGAATTATTATGTATCAAATTCGGCTATTCATCTAAAACATATAGGATGAATGCCATTTTACACCAAGCCCGTGTGTGTATATATTGAAGGCTAAATATACAAAATTGTCTAAATAAATTATGGTTCTTAATATTTGAAAATTTTGAAAATTATCCCAATGTATTAAAAATTTTCATTTTGGGAGTGATATTAAAATGGTTAAAATCACTTTTGTCATATTCAAAATGACTCTGAAACATGTCTTTCATAATTCAAAATCAGTTCTTAAAAAAAAAAAAAAAATTCAAAATCAGTTTTGGTGACATGAAAATCACTTTAAAAGTGTAAAATCAAACATGAAATTGATTTTGAATAATTAAAAGTATGTCTTGGGGGTGATTTCAAGCTTGAAAAGAGGGAATTTAGTCATTTTAAAATCACTCACAAACATGCACTCATGTCAATATGTAAAAGTTTTTTTTTTCTTTGTTCTTTTTTAGTCCAACATGTGGAAGTGAGCGGTAAAAATCTAATTAATAAAAAGTTGGAGTACATGTCTTTTATTTTATTAGCATATTGAACATTCCTACCCATACAAGTAGGTTTAATAAAATAACAATTTAAGATTCATAAGCTTTAGTTTTTTGTATAGTTACCTAAATGATAAATTTCTATATATTATCGGTAAAATTGAGAATTTTAAAAAATTTACAACTTAATTACGAACCAACTAAAAAATTAGAGATCATTATATATATATATAATTAAAAATTAAACATAAATAAACATTTCTAAAAAGAAACCCTAAAAGTAAAAACTAACAAGAATATCCTAAAAAGAAAAAGGGAGCAAGAAAAATCTGAGCTGCAGCCTTAAAAAGTGGACACAGGGTTGCTTAACAAGGGGTAGAATTAGAAAGAGAGAGACAGAGGAAACTTACCTGCAAATTCCGGTGGACGTGGCCCTAAGATTTTTCGTCTACGCGTCCGCATCAACTAAAGACCAAAACCCATCACCGGTCATTCCCGGTGATTCTTTTTTCCACTTCCCACCACATTACGTCGTCTTCATTTTCTCCCTTCGCCTCCCCATCTTTTCCACTCCCATTTCTGAATCCACACGGTTTCAGCAACCCGAGGAACCCTCCGAAGCTCAATTCCATTTCGAGTTTTACTCCTCCTCGTCGCTGTCTGTAGGGTTTTGCACCATCTGATCAGGTATGTCCAATCTCTTTTGTTCTCGTGTCTTCTTTTTCTGTATGTTCCATTTTTTTGGTTGGCTCGTGTATGGTTTGCAGAGAATGATATGTAAGGTTGAAAAATGGAGGAAATGTAGTGATATTTACCTGCCCTTTTTTGGATTTTTGTTATTTCTGGTTCAAGTGCTGGTGAGTTGGGCTTCAGCAAGACATGACACCTAGTTGAGAAAAAAATGGTTCTTTATATAAAAAATGTTATTGGAATGATGGAGGTTTCTATAATTTTTGGATTTTGTTTTTTTTTTGTTTTTATGGGTTGAACTTTGATGGTAATCTTCTGACGTTTGTTTTTCACTTGCCCTCTGGTGTATGAGACACCATACTGAGTTGAGGAAGTGTGAATTACAGTAGTATTTTTACTATTGGGTACGTGAAAACCGTATTGTGTGAGTTTTTGAATGGTATGCAATCGGGTTTGGCTCTGAACTTTAAATTCTTGCGCCAGTTACGATAGATCATAGGCATCGCTCCTCTGATCAAAATATCTACTTTGTTCTATTACTTTCAAAACATCCATTTTGATTTGTGGTGTGAGAAAACCAATACCTAAGAAAAGTTAGATCTCCAATTAGCAATCATAGTAGAGAGACTATAGTTATTGAAAGGGAGACACCAATACAAGGCATGTTAAAGAATTAAATCAAAAAAGTTGTCAAAGGTTGAGGAGATATCCCTGAAGAGTCTTCCATTGCGTTTGCACTAGAGATACAAAGAAAAAAGCTCGGTTAGTAGCTAACCATAATATATTTTTCGCACCAAGAAAAGGATACCCCACGAGAACGGAATCAAGAACACCAAAAATATTATTTGGAAGAAATAAGAATCATAGGCTAGTTAAAAACATCCATCATAATCGACCAATACTATGAGGTATAGGAGCATCGAACAAATAAGTGGCATGGATTCTCCTTCTCGGACGAAGAATAACACATCTGAGGGGGAGAGGGTCAAATGTGGCATTCGTTGTTGTAAGCGATCCATTGTATTTGTACCTCCACGACTAAGCTCCCATAAAAAGAATTTGATTTGTATACTTTTAAACTAGGAAGCATAGACACGCTAAAATGGAGGGAGGATCTGTGTCGAACACGGATTCGTTCAGACACGCTCTGGACACGTGTCGGAGTCTAGGCCAGACACGCCCAAACACGCCCACGGACACGCCCACGGACACGCTCTTTTCAAAATTTAAAAGATTGTTTTCGAATTGAAGCCCAATTCTCTGGAGTCTAGGTTGCTGTTTAATTTAAAAAAAAGAGAGAGAGAAATAGAAAACACAGAAAGCTCAAACTCTATCGAGAACCAGTTTTCTTCACAATTTCGAAACACAGCAGCCTTCGAGTCTTCTTCTTCACGATTTCCGTTGGCCCCTTTTCTTCTCACTTTGTCATGGTCGGTGCCGTCCGTCTAATTCGCCACCGTTGGTTGCAATTTCCGCCCCTTGTTGCAATTGTCGCCGGAAGTTGCTCACCCACCTTTTTTTCTGGTTCATCGTAAGTTTAAGGGTTTCTGTTCTTTTATCTTTTTAAACCTCCTTTTAAATTAACCTAGACAAACTGAGGCCCAACCCAATAAAGAACTATTTTTAAATTTAAAAAAATGAAAAATGATTATTAAACTACTCTCAAGAAAATTTTATATATATACTATTTTTTTTTAAAAAAATCTATATATATACTAAATTTTTTTAAAAAATATATATGCTAAAAAAAATTAAAAAAAAAACAACGTATCTGCAACGTGTCAGTATCCTAGTTTTTTAGAAATTGACGTATCGCCGTGTCCTGTCGTGTCCCGTGTCCATGTCCGTGCTTCTTAGCTTTTAAAAATGTCCATTTTACAAAACCCTAATTCAAATTCAATACACAACAAAAATCCATTTATACAAAATTATGACAATGTTTCAAGAATTTTATTGAGTATAGTCTAAGAAACACGGATACGGTCACGGGCACGACAGGACACGGTGATACGTTAATTTCTAAAAAACTAAGATACGGACACGTTGAAGATACATTGTTTTTTTTTTTTTTTTAAATTTTTTTAGTATATATATATATTTAAAATTTTTAGTATATATAGATTTTTTTTATAAAAAAATTAGTATATATATAAAATTTTCTTGAGAGTAGTTTAATAATTTTTTTTTTTTAATAAATAAAATAGTTCTCTTAATTGGGATGGGCCAGCTTGTCTAGGTTAATTTAAAAGAGGTTTAAAAAGATAAATCATAAAAGAAAAGAAACCCTAAATTTACGATGAACCAGCAAAAAAAGGTGGGCGAGCAACTTCCGGCGGCAATGGCAACAAGGGGCGAGATTTGCAACAAGCGACGCAGTGGCGAAAACAGACGGCGCCGACTGTGACAAAGTGAGAAGAAAAGAGGCCAACGAAAATCGTGAAGAAGAAGACTCGAAGGCTGCTGTGTTTCAAAATCGTAAAGAAAACTGTTTATTGATACGATTTGAGGTTTCTATGTTTTTATTTCTCTCTCTTTCTCTGTTTTTTTTTTAAAATTAAACAGCAACCTAGACTTCTGAAACGAGTGTGTCCGTGGGCGTGTCGGAAAATTAAAAAAAAAAAAAAATAGGACACGCGAAATTGCGTGTCTAACACGTGTCCAGAGCGTGTCCGGACGAATCCGTGTCCGACACAGATGCTCCCTCCATTTTAGCGTGTCCGTGCTTCCTAGAGTATAGTGTTATTTGAAAGTGCGACCAGACAATGAGATTAAAAAAAAAAAGAAAACAAAGGACTACGATGTCACTTATTGCTAATAATGAGGCTATTAAGGATTATAGAGGTAGAAAGAAAAAGAGAGTCATTTTCAAGATAGATTTTGAGAAGGCTAATGATCACGTAGATTGGAATTTCCTGGATAAGATCTTGGCTAAAAAAGATTTTGGTTATAGATGGAGGTCATGGGTTTGGGGTAGTATTCTATCAGTTAGGTATTCGATTCTCATTAATGGGTGCCCCAAGGGGAGTATCCAAGCTTCCCGAGGTTTTATGCAGGGTGATCTTGATCCATTATCGCCTTTCCTTTTTCTTCTAGTGGTTGATGTTCTCAGTATGGTTTCGAAAGGGGTGGAGGGAGGCATCATTGAAGGTTTCAAGGTTGGCAAGGAAAGTGTTTGTTTATCTCATATTCAATTCGTTGATGACACTATATTCTTCTGCTCGGGTAAAGAGGAGCCTTTTTTGATCCTTAACCATATACTCTTGTTCTTTAAGATGATGTGTGGGCTTAAGATTAATAGGAGTAAAAGCCAAGTGGTGTGGGGATAAACTGTGATCGGTCTAAAGTGGATAGGTGGGCCTCTTTGGCAGGTTGTGAAGTAGGAGAGTTGCCAATGTCTTACTTAGGTCTCCCCCTAGGCCACAATCCTAGGAGTCTTTCTTTTTGGTGCCGGTGCTAGATAAGATTAGAAACTGGTTGGCCTCCTGGGAGAGAAACTTCTTCTCTAAAGGAGGTCGAATGACCCTGATTCGCTTGGTGTTGAGTGAGATTCCAATTTATTACTTCTCATTGTTTAGGGCTCCAAGGAAGGTGTGTAATAGCCTTGAGAAAATGATGAGAAACTTTTTGTGGGAAAGAGGGAAGGAGGGTAAAGGAGTGCACCTAGTGAGTTGGGAGGTGGTGGGAAAACCAGTTTACCTTGGAGGTCTGGAGATTGGGAACCTTAAAATCCGTAACAAAGTTCTATTAGCAAAATGGCTATGGCATTTCCCCCTCGAATCCTCTTCCTTGTGGTATAAGATAATTGTGAGTAAATATGGGTCTCATCCTTTTGAGTGGTTGTTGGGTGGGGTGAAAGGCACGTTCAGAAACCCTTGGAAAGACGTTGTCATGGAGCTCCCTCCCTTTTCTAACCTTGTACATAATGTGGTGGGGATGGCAAAGACACGTACTTTTAGGAGGATAGATGGATGGGGGATAGATCTTTCTATCTTACCTTTCCTCGTCTCTTCCAGTTGTCTTTAGTGAAAAATCGGTCGGTGGCGGAAGTCCTGTTTCATTTGGGGAGCTCCCCCTGATCTTCATTCGAGTTGAGCTTTGTTTGACAGGGAAGCGACGGATGACACGTCTCTTCTTTCATTGATTGGGGAGTTTGAGTTTAGGTTGGGGAGAAAAGATAGTCGTTTATGGAGTTCTAACCCTACTGAGGGATTTTCGTGTAAATCATACTTTGTCTCGTTGCTAAACCCTCTTCCCCATAGTGAGTCTATTTTCTCTCTTTTGTGGAAGGTGAAAGTTTCGAATAAGATGAGGTTCTTTATTTGGCAAGTTCTCCATGGTGGAGTTAATACTTTTGATAGGTCTCATTAGGCTTGATTGGAGTCTTTTCCTGTGACAGGGCTTCCTTTTGTGGGCTTAGTTTTTTGTATGCCCTTGTATTCTTTCATTTTTTTCTCAATGAAAGTCGGTTTTTCATAAAAAAGGGACCACGACGTCATTTTTTTTTTGAAAAGACCAACTTTCATTGAGAAAAAAATGATAGAATACAAAGGCATCCCAAAAACTAGCCCACAAAAGGGAACTCCATTATAGAAAGGGGCTCCAATTAAGATTAATAAGACCTGGCGAATAATTACAAAAGACCTTCGAAACCGAAGCCCAGAGAGAAACATGGAATCAAGTGAGGGCCCACACATCAGATGAGAACCTCTCCAAGCCTCTAAAAACCATATTATTTCTCTCTCCCTACAAACCCCATAAAACAACGCACACCTCGACAAGCCATAACACCTTCTCCTTATCTCTGAATGGCGGATGGAGGAGGAACTCCACGATCATCTCCTTGTGGTCTCTAAAATTCTTGCTTTGCAACCTGAAAGCCTCAAAAGCCAAACTCTAGACAACACGTGCAAAAACATAACTCTACAAGATGTGGTCCAAATCTTCTTCTACCCTTTAACAAAGGATACAACAAAAAGGCCCAACCCTCGGTTGGGCCTCAGAAAACCCCCGGTCCGGATGGCTTTACAGGAGAATTCTTAAAAAATTCTTGGAACACCATTAAAGAAGACTTGCTTAAGGTGTTCCAGGAATTTTTTGAGAATGGCATCATTAACAGAAGAACCAATGAAACTTACATCTGTTTGATCCCAAAGAAGGAAGTGGCTGCAAAGGTCAGTGATTTTCGCCCCATCAGCTTAGTTACTTTGCTTTATAAAATCATCTCTAAAGTTCTAGCTGAAAGAATTAGAGTGGTTCTCCCTTTCACTATAGACAACTCCCAGATGGCCTTTATAGAAGGTAGACAGATCATGGATGCCATTATGTTAGCTACTGAGGCCGTGGATGATTACCGTGTTAGAAAAAGAAAAGGTTTTGTTATCAAAGTTGATTTTGAAAAGGCTTATGATAAAGTGGACTGGGACTTCCTAGACTTCATTCTTGAGGCTAAAGGTTTCGGGATTAGGTGGAGGAAGTGGGTTAAAGGTTGCTGCTCGAGTTCCAACTTTTCTATTTTGATGATAAACGGTAGGCCAAGGGGTAAGATCTCAGCATCTAGACGCATTAGACAAGGGGATCCATTGTCTCCCTTTCTCTTTACTATAGTGGCGGATTCTTTGAGCCGTTTTATCCGAGTGGGCAGTAGTAAAGGCTTCATACAAGGTTTTAGAGTTGGAAAGGAAGAGGTGGAGGTGTCTCACATCCAATTTGCAGACGACACCCTTTTGTTTTGTGATGGCCATTCTCAATTTGTGAAGAATTGGAAGACCTTTCTGAGCTTCTATGAAAAAGCCTCTGGTCTATCAATTAATATGCAAAAATCGGGCATTGTAGGCATCAATATAGAGGAAGGAGAAGTGGCTCGTATGGCTGAGATCTTAGGGTGTATAGCAGAGAGCCTGGGAGTTACTGTGGGTGGAAGACCAAGGGTGGCTTCATTTTGAGACCCGGTTTTGGAAGCTATTCGCAATAAACTTGCCCGATGGAAAGGTTTTCCGATTTCAAAAGGGGGAAGAACAACCCTCATCAAAGCAGTGCTATCGAGCATTCCAATTTATTTCTTCTCCATTTTCAGAATTCCAGTGGGTGTTGCCAAGGATATTGAAAAATTTTTCAGACGGTTTCTTTGGAAGGGGGGGGTGATGGTATCCGTGGATCTCATCTGATTAGGTGGGATTATGTTACTACTCCACTTCCTCTTGGAGGTTTGGGAATTGATAATCTAAGAGTCAAAAATGCTGCCCTTCTATTAAAATGGCTATGGAGGTTCGAAAAAGAAACGGATGCGTTGTGGAGAAGAATCATTCCAAGTAAATATGGGGCTGACTTCATTTGCAATCCCCTCTCCTTTAAGCGATGGCAATCCTCGAGCAGCCCATGGAGGGATATTGCTAGCTTGGCCGGTTTTTATAAACATAATAGCAGATACAAGGTGGGTAGGGGTGATAAGATTATGTTTTGGGAGGATAACTGGATCTCTGAAAGGCCTTTAAAAGATTGATTCCCTCATATTTATCGTCTATCTATGATTAAAGAAGCCAAAGTCTCTGAATTATGGAATGGTTTCACCTGGGATCTTAATTTGAGGAGGGGCAGTTTCGATAGAGAGATGAACAACTGGATTGAGATGGTATCTCTTCTGTCCCAAATCAACCTTAATGGTAATGAAGATGTGGTGCAGTGGAATTTAGAAGGATCTGGTATTTTTTCTGTGAAATCAGCTCTCTCCACTTTGCGACAAAAAAAAAGATTGTTGGAGGAAGATTTGTGCAATCAGATTTGGGCAGGTCAGGTTCCGAATTGAGTTAAATTCTTCTTATGGTCCTTGGCTCTAAATGGTATTAATACTTTGGATAAAGTTCAAAAAAGATTCCCCTCTCTTCAGATATCCCCTAACATGTGCATGAAGCATGAAGAATCGGCTTCCCACCTCTTGTTGCATTGTGATTTTGCTACTAAGGTGTGGGACAAGTTTGAGAATGTTTTTGGGATCCAGTGCTGCAAGCCTTACAGTGTGATCAGTTGGTTGAAAGAAACTCTCGATGGTGTTGGTTTGAAAGGCAAAGCTAAAGTCTTGTGGTGCAACAGCTCTAAAGCAATCATTTGGCACTTATGGAGGGAAAGAAATTCGAGGATTTTTAATGACAAATCTTTACCTTTTAATATTTTTTGTGATAGTGTACACCTCTCGACCTCTAATTGGAGTGCCCTTGATAAGGTTTTCTCTAATTATTCTGTTGCCATGATTAACCCTCAATGGAAGGCGTTTTTGTAGCTTCTTTTGGAGGAGGGATGCCTTATCCCTTCGTCCGGTTGTTTCTTGGGGCGCTCCCTTTTGTGAATGAAGTTCTTGTTTCTTCTAAAAAAAAAAACAAAAAGGCCCAACCAACAAAGACATCTTTCTTGCAAGTTTTTCGATTATATTAACTCTTTCATGGATAACTTTCTAGGTAAAAAATCTAATATTCTTAGGAATTTTCACCTTCCAAAGAATGGAAAAGATAGACTCACCACAGGGGGAGAGATTGAACAACCATTGAAAAAAGGAGCTACATGAGAAACCCTTGGTAGGGTGAGACTCCAACATGAATATCCCTTCTCCCCTCCCTAAACTGAAACTCCCCGATCAAAGACAAGAGAGCAACGACCTCCACCGCTTCCCTATCGGTCAAAGAGTGGCGTAAACCCAAAGAATAAGAAGGGGTGTCTCGGAGACATTAAGAACCTCAAGAATCACTCGATTTTTAATGGAGGACAATCAATAGAGATTAGGAAATGTAAAGTAGAGGGGACTATCCCTCACTCAATTGTCCTCCTAGTAGGGCTGTTCGTCGGTCGGTCGGAGTCGGTTTTAGACGAAAACCGACAGGTCGGTTTTTGGTCGATCGGTGGTGGTTAGTTTTGGGATGCTTCATGAAACAGACCGACCAAATACACGGTCGGTCGGTCGGTTTAGTCGGTTTTCCAATTTTAATGGATGAAATTTTATTTTCTTTCCCAGACAGTTTGAAAGCATGGTGAGAACGAAAAAAAAAATGCGAAGAAGAGAAGAAGAAGAGAGAGGAGAGATCAGTGAGGAAGAGGGAAAGAGAGAGAAAAGAGTAAAAAAGGAGAGAAAAAAAAGATTGGTGAGGAAGAAAGACGGTGATGACGTCGGACGACGAGGAAGATGGTGAAGAAGACGATGAGGAAGAGAAAAGAAGAAGAAAGCGAGAAGGAGAAAAGAAAGAGAGAGCAAGGAGTTTGAAAAAAATGAAGAAGAAGAGAAGAAAGAAGGGGAAGAATCGTAGAAGATGAGAGAGACAAGAATAAAATAACAATAAATTAAAAACGTAATGATTACTTCTTCTTGAAAATGACATATTGAAAAGAAAATTAAAAAAAATAAGAAAAGAAAATGGATATCATGGGAAGATGGAAGAAAAGAATAAAAAAACAATAAATTAAAAAAAAGTAATAATGACTTCTTGGAAAATGACATCTTTGAAAAGATTGAACAAGGCACAAGCACCCATGTAAGTTTACTTTTTCCATGTAGAGTACACGTTTTCTTTGATAATAGAGTTTACATATATATATATATTTTATTAATAAAGAAAAATCGGTCGGTCGGTCGGTTTTCTCTATTTTTGGGTGGACCGACCGACCGACGGTGGGTTTTGTCCAAAACCGACTCCGATCGAGAGTGATAGAAAACCGACCGACCGACATTGGTTCGGTCGGTTTCGGTCGGTCGGATCGGTTTTCGGTCTAGTTTTGAACACCCATACCTCCTAGAAATAAGTATCCCTCCATCTCCCATTACACAATGGACCAGACTAGAAAAAACTGGGAGCTCGTAAATAATTTCTTTCCACAGGTTTCTGGCAATGCCACTAAACCCTAAACCCCACCCACAAGCCAGTCATAGGGATGATAGCCATACTTATTGATAATAATTCGGTGCTACAAGGAGGTCGACTCTAGTAGGAACCACCATAACCATTTAGCTAGCATGGTTCTATTTCTCAGTTTCAAATTCCCTAACTCTAGCATGCCAAGACCTGTAGGTTTTCCCACCGTCTCCCAACTACCCCCTCCACCCCCTCCCATAAGAAATATCTCATAAGCTTCTTCAGACGACAACAAACTGCACAAGGGACTCTAAACAATGAGAAAAAGTAAACTGGGATCCCACTTAGCATCGAGCAAATAAGAGTAACCCTTCCTCTTTTAGAAAAGAAGCATTTTTTCCATGAGGCTAATATTTTTCTCACCTTATCCACAACTGGGGTCCATAACTCGATCTTTTTTGGATTGTGACCTAAAAGGAGCCTGAGATAGACGGAGGGGACTGAGCCTATATCGCAACTTTAGGATAGTCACTTTTTAAAATTGCAAGGACCAACATAGACATTTTAAAAGTACAAGAACCAATATATACAAATAGTGACAGTATAAATATTTAAACTACCAGGATCAAAATAGACATTTTAATAGTACAAGAACCTTAATAGACAAACGATGAAAGTGTAAAGATCAAATAAGATGTTTTGAAAATATAGGAGCCAAAATAAACACAATTACAGGGACTAAAATAAGGTTAAACCTTTATTAAAATTTATGTACGACCCTTGCATTTTTTAATTTTTGGGTCCGCCCTGCTAAGAGGATTTCGACTGGCCAGCGTGCCAAAGCAACAACAACTACACCCACCACAAGCTGCACAAAGTTGCTGTCTGGACGAAAATAACATCCAGAAACCCTATTCTTATTTCACAGAGTTCCTCCTGTGTAATGACGAGTGCTTTTGGACCCTTTGGCCATTAGGCTTATTTCCTGCAAATCTCTCTTTGCTTGTTTGATTGCACGACCTCTGTTTGTTAATCCTCAATTGTTTCCTTTGGAAGGCTAAAATGCATAAGATCATATTTTTCTCTCAATTGTTTGCTTTGAGGGATGATTTAACAACCTGGACTTTATTGGTTCTCATTGGTGTGATTTATGCATACGGAGTGTTGGAAGACATGGATCATAGTTTATTGAGAAAGAGCTCGACCATATCCTTTGGAGTTATGACTTTGCTTGGTCAGTTTGGAATACTTTCTATGTGGTATTTGACTTTCAGGTTGCGTTTTGGGAGAAGGAAAAGTTTTTGTAATAGGTTGGGAACTGCACTATTTTGTGGAGTTTGTGGGGACGAGAGAAACAATAGGGACCTTTAGAGGGCTTGAGAGGAACCTAGTGATGTTTGATCCCTTGTTAGATTCTATGTTTCTCTTTGGGCGTCGATGTTGCGTTTGTTTTGTAATTATTCTTTATGCCGTATTTTACTTGATTGGAGCCTCTTTCTTTGATGAAGTTTCCTTTTGTGGGCTTGGTTTTTTGTATGTCTATATATTCTTTCATTTTTTCTCAATTAAATTTCAGTTCTTTATATATGCTATTATAAAGATTTGGGGAAGTTTATCAAGACTTCTAATGTTTGTCTGGCTTCAAGCAAAGTTATGACTTATGAGATATGATGGAGAAGCCAGAAGGTGCTCGTCCACCTGCATTGACAAAAAGAGTTTTCCTTGGCAAGTGACATTATTCATTATAATTTAGATATGGGTAGAGAGAAATAGAAAAATCTTTATAGGGTAGTTATATTTGGCGATGTTTGGAGTCTGGCTAACTTGAATGCAAGCTGGTATTTTATCCCAAAAGGAAAAAAGAAAAAGATTGAAGTTATGAGGGCAAAATTTAAGCATTTAAGCATTGGGGTTTACTTTTATGATGATTTGGCAAGAATTGGTTTTTGATTTCTTGCTTCAGTTTGTTATAAGTAATTGTAGATGAACCATGATTAATTTGCTGATAGCATATCTTATTGAAAAGGTCTGCTTATAGTTCATAACCATATACTGTTTCATCATTCAAAATTAGATGAACCATGATTAAATTCTTGACTGCAATCTCTGCATTTTTTCATGATTAATTTTGATCTTAACTGTTTGTCTACTTTATGGTTTTATTTGATTCATTAAGTTGTGCCAAATGGCGGATCTTTATTATTTTTTGCTTAAAATTTTTTCTCTCTTATGCTTCAATAGAGAATGACCCGAGTTGAGGAGTTGTGGGAACGCTTAGTTCGAGCTGCCTTAAGAAGGGATAGAATTGGCATTGATGCTTATGGACGTCTTGAAAGTGGCATTGCTGGGAGTGTACCATCTTCACTTGCAAACAATAGGGATATCGATGAAATCTTGAGAGCTGCAGATGAAATCCAAGATGAAGATCCCAATGTCTCAAGAATATGTATGTTATTCCTTATTTTCAAAATTTTATTTATATCACTTCGTAAAGATTTATTTTTGTATATTTTTTTTTTAAAATTTTGGGAAACATAAGTTCAACATGTCACAATTCATACCAGAATGAAATCCATCTAGTTTAATCATGGAAGGAGGAGAAATTGGGGTTATAGTTTTCAAAATGTCATTCAAAGATGAAACAAAGTCATTCGAAGATCTAGAAATTCTTAAAACATCACAAACAAAGAGAAGGATTTTTTCAAAATGATAAGTTCCGTTTCTTGTTTCAAAAAAAAAAAAATTGTCATTCGAAAATCTAGAAATTCTTAAAACATCACAAACAAAGAGAAGGATTTGATAGAAAGTTTTTGAATGCCACACCACCATTATTACCGGTTTTTTTTAATAAGAATCTGTGACCATATATTGAATAAAGGAAGATAGAAAAGAGGGGAGATGAAGAATCTCTCTGAAAACCAAAGGGTTACAAAAAGGAGGCCCATTTGGTCCAGATATGTACAAAGTCGTAATTACAAAAAGGCTTTGAAATATATCACTAGATGGTTGGAAAGAGTTGAATAAAATCCCAAATCTCCTTCGAACTCATGATTTTTCTTTGAATGTTTTTTGATTTCTCTTGAACCAAATCCTCCATAATGTAGCCATGAAAGAACTTGTCCCCAAAACTAAAAGCCTTTCTAGAAAACAGGTTTCTACAACCCAATTGAATGACAACCTCGCTAATGGAGTTTGGGAGGCACCATTGCAAACCAAAAATATGAAAAAGGTTGCCCCAAAGGCCTTGAGCAATGTCACGTTGAAGAAAAGATGCTCATGACTTTCCCACCCACATTTACACTTTTTCTTTAAATAAGAAATCAAACTTTCATTGAGAAAAAAATGAAAGAATACAAGGACATACAAAATACCATGCCCCCAAAAGGGAACCTCATTAAAGAAAGGGGCTCCAATCCACTAAAATAATGCTTACAAAATAATTACAAAATAAACGCGTCATGGGTATCCTCTTTCGCACTTTCAGTTCTTAATTGTGATGGATGTTCTATGTACGATTATTTCGTGTGGGGTTGAGCACAAGGTGATTGAAGGCTTCATTGTTTGGGAGGATAATTTACTCGTGTCCCATCTTTTGTTTGTAGATGATACTCTCTTTTTTTGTTCTAGAAGGGAGGAGTTGTTCCTTAATCTGAACAGTTTTCTGAGCTGAAGAACAATCGAGGTGAGTGTTAGTTGTTGGGGTTGAATTGCGATTTGGGCAAGTTGAGCAGGTGGGCTGCCTTGGTCAAGTGTGCTGCTGGTTCATTCCCTCCTCTTATTTAGACCTCCCTCTAGGGCATAACCCTAGATCTCTCTTTTTGGGACTTGGTTGTTGACAAGATTCGTAAGAGGCCTTCGTCTTGGAAGAGAAGTTTTTTCTCAATAGGAGGCCATCTTACTCTTATCCAATCTATTTTAAGTGGAATCTCTATTTACTTCTTGTTCCTCTCTAGGATTCTTGTGTCCGTGAGTAAGTGTCTGAAGAAGCTTATGAGGGATTTCCTTTGGGAGGGGGTTGAAGAGGGGAAAAAGGCTTACCTTATCAAGTGGGAGGAGGTTATGAAGTCCGGGGAAGTTGGAGGTTTAGGCATTGGTAATTTGAGAGCTTGTAACAAGGCCTTGTTAGCAAAATGGCTATGGCGTTTTCATCATGAATCTTCTTTCATTTGGCATTATGAGCAAGTATGGGTCGTCCCCTCTTGAGTGGGCCTCGTGTGGAGGTCTAGGCACTTCTAGAAACCCGTGGAAAAGCACTTTTTTTTTTCTTGCTTTGTTCGTTGTTCTGTGGGGGATGAAAGGGACACTTTTTTCTAGGAAGAGAAGTCGTTGGAAGATGGACCCCTCTACTTTGTGTTCCCTCTTTATATCATTTCATCGAGCATTTATCCTCGATGAGGAATCATTCAGTTTTCGATATTCGACCTCTTCATGGGCCTTGTCCTTCGCCTTGTTGGGCTTCCCGACACTCTTTGTTCGATAGGAAAACGTTGGAGATCCTTGACCTCATTTTTTCTTGGGGGAGTTTCTTTGTACTCTAGGAAAAAAGGATGTTCGTTATTGGAGTCCTAGCCTAAATACATGCTTTTCATTGTAGATTCTATTTTCTTTCCCCGATTAATTTCTTTCCTTTTTCTTTATCCAGGGAGTCTGTCCTTGCCTCATTGTGAAAGGTGAGAATTCCTAAGAAGCTTAAGTTTTTTACTTGGCATGTTTTCCACAAAAGAATTAACACTTGGATAGGGTGTTGAGGAATATGCCTTCTTTGGTGAGGCCTTGGTGTTACATTCTTTGTAGGAGGGATGTCGAGGACCTCGATCATGTTCTCTGGAGTTGCGATGTGGCCTATGATGTTTGGGCTCGATTCTTTGTTGTGTTCGGCCTTGTTCTTACTAGGCAGAGGGATTGTAGGGAGATAATTGAGGAGTTTCTTCTCATCCTTCTTTCAGTGAGAAGGCCAATTTTTATGGCAAGCCGAGGTGTGTCCTAGCTTGTGGAGGCTTGGGGGGAGAGAGGAACAATAAGATTTTTCGAGGGTTGGAAAGGTTTGAGGGTGATGTTTGGTCCCTTGTTAGATTCTATGTTTCTCTTTGGGCTTAGATGACGAAGTTGTTTTGTAAGTATTCTTTAGGTCTTATTTTGCTTGATTGGAGGCCCTTTTGAAAGTTTACTTCCTTCTTTTGTGGGTTTTTTTTTTTTTTTGTATGCCTGTGTATTCTTTCATTTTTCTCAATGAAAGCTCGGTTTCTCATTAAAAAAAACCACACTTTCATAGAGCTAATGAATGGATATACAATGGGCATGTAGGAAAAGAAGCCCAAAAACAAGTGGAGGAAAACCAAAAAACTAAAGGAAAGGGCTTCAACTATTAAGAATAAGTAGCAAAGCAGTGGATCAAACCTCTCCCAAGATCTCTCCAACTGCTGAAGACTTTTTGGATTCAGATTGTTGGGAATGTTCAAGAATCATAACCCTTTGCTCAGGAATGTGAGTAACAGTAGAATCTTCATTGACACCTTTAGAAAAATTTATCAATTGTAGGAAAAAGTTGTTTTTATTTTATTATAACTATTCCTTAGTTCTATCATCTATGTGTATTAATTGGACATTTCTTTCGTGTAGTTCTGTATTTTCTGTCTATCAGTAAATTATTTTTCTCACGAGAAATAGATATTCGAAGTAAAATTATCATGATAAATGATGAACTTCAGCACTTCCAGTGAGTGTTATCAACAACTGAACTGAAATTCTTCCATAGGAAAGATTGCAAACGACAATTTTATCATTTATAATTTATAATAATTGCAAAATAATATTCGATCAATAATTTATAATTACTTGGAATTCCTTATATTCCCTTTGATACAATATTGTTATTGTTTTTATACATTTGATAGATCATTCCTAAGCATTTGGAACTTCTTTTGTTTCCTTTCATACAAGATTCTATATTTTGTTTGCCTGCAGTGTGCGAGCATGCATATTCACTTGCGCAAAATCTGGATCCTAATAGTGAAGGAAGAGGTGTTTTGCAATTCAAAACTGGTTTGATGTCTGTCATTAAGGTACGTTCTTTGTCTTAATTTTTCTTAACGCGTATGAAAACTGAACTATGATTTGCAGTGTAGTATGCCTGTTCTTTCTTCTTTTTTTGGGGGGTTGGGGGGTGGGGATAAGAAACCGTTCATTGATGAAATGAGATTACAAAAGATGAAGATCCTATCGGAAGGATGAAGGAACAAACAAGAGAAAGATTATAAAGAACTTTGCTGGTGAGTTATAAGAGATGTAAAACTGTAATTACGAAAGGGTGAAGACAATTTATACCAATGAAGAGCCTAAAAAATAATGGTGGAAAATGGTTTTGCATAGATATAGATAAGGTCAGGATCGCATCTCATGCTTTTAACTTGCTTCTCTCTTTTATTTATTTATTTTTTAATTTATTTTATGGTAACGTTCTGGCATTTCATTGAAGGGACATGCTAGAATTTCATTGAAGAGACACCCTAGAAACATTTGAGCATCTCATTGACATGTTTTAAACTTTCAATTAGTAGACTGGGCCATTTGGCATTTTGACATTTTTTTTTCACTCTTCATTTTTCTCCGTAGAGTTTGTATCCTTTGAGCATTAGTCTCTTTTCATTTATTCAATGAAAAGTTTGTTTCTAGTTAAAAAAATAAAAAAGTTTGAGCCAATTGACTTTAATTTTCTGTATTATGTTAAGACTGTCCTAATCACCAAGTAACTGTTATACTCTTTGAATTGATGAAAAATTCAATGCACAGTTGTATTGTTTTGAGGATGTTAGTTCATAATTGTGTCTTCCATTCGTCCAATGTTCAGGACTTTAGAACTATTAGCTTGGTAACCTCATTATACAAAATCATAGCGAAGGTCCTTGCTGAAAGATTGAAAAAAGTTCTCCCCCAGACAAGTTGCTTTTGTTCATGGTAGACAGATCTTAGATCTGATTCTTGTGGCTAACGAGACAGTGGAAGAGTATAGAATTAACACGAAGGAAGATCTATTGGTGAAACTTGATCTTGAGAAAGCTTATGATAAAGTTAGTTGGGAGTTCCTCGATGCCATCCTTGCTCTCAAAGGCTTCGGTGGAACTTGGAGAAATTGGATTAGGGGATGCCTCTATAATACCAACTTCTCGATTATTATTAACGGCAGACCGAGGGGGAAGATTCGAGCTTCGAGAGGGCTTAGACAAGGGGATCCCCTTTCTTTTCACTACTATGGGAGATGCTATGAGCCGATCAATTCAATATTGCATTGAAAGAAATATTTTGAAGGGTCTCTCGGTGGGTATAAATAGAGTTGAGGTAGCCATACTCCAATTCGCTGATGATACCATGACCTTTTGCCCAAATGAGGTAGAGATTATGGATAAATGGTGGGAGATTTTGAAGCTGATTTTAGAAGGGGTTGGTTTGTCCGTGAACTTTGCCAAAACCTCAATCATTGGTATCAACATGAATGCGAATAAAGTCAAGGACGGAGCGGAGAAAATGGGCTGTAAAGTAGAGAACTTCCCAACTAAATTATCTTGGGTTTCCCTTGGGAGGAAACCATCATAGGATTGCTTTTTGGGATCCTTTGTTGGACAAATTCAGTGCTAAATTGGATGTGTGGAGGCATTTTCTTTTATCCAAGGGAGAAGAATTACCTTTGCCCAATCCATCCTCAATAGCCTCCCAATTTATCACTTTTCTTTGCTTAAAGCTCCAAAGATGGTGATTAAGAAGATGGAAAAGATTGTTAGAGATTTTGTTTGGAGTGGTGGCTCCTATAAACCGGGCAACAACCTCGTTAAATGGGAGTGGACAACTCTGCCAACTTATCATGGAGGCTTGGGGGTGGGTTCTTTAGCTCATCGTAATGTGACCCTCCTTACAAAATGGTTATGGAGATTTACCCAAGAAAAGGACTCCCTATGGACTGGAGGAAGGTGATTGCCAGCATCTATGGAGTCAAGCCCCTGGGATGCAAAGCAGAGAATTCGGTCAAGAAAAAAGGGAGAAGGTTTTGGCCCGATATTGACAGAAATTTCTCCCAATTTCACAAATGTACAAGATTCCAGGTTAGTTGTGGTAAGAAAATCAGGTTTTGAAAAGACATTTGGTGTGACTCTCGCCCTCTAAACTTAATCTTCCTCGATATTTATCTGATTTCTCAAAAGAAAGATGCATCAATTTTTGAATGTTGGGATGCTAACTCTCAAACTTGGAACCTCGGATTGCGGGGAGGTCTTTTTGATCGTGAGACTAGCAATTGGGTGGCTTTAGTTGAGAAGCTAAATGACGTGCATTTGGGATATGGCATTGACAAAATTATTTGGAGCTTAGAAGGATCAGGCTGTTATTCGCTAACTCCTTGTTTCGTAGAAATGTGGGGAAATCGTCTAAAATCAGCTTGACTACTGCTGGTTTGATTTGGAAGCACAGATGCCCCAAAAGGGTGAAGGTTTTTCTATGGTCCATGGCTTACCGTATCTACACGAATGACCAGCTGCAAAGGAAGTTTAAAAGCTGGACTTTGTCTTCTACAGGATGCAGATTGTGCATAAAGGATGGTGAGGATATAGATCACATCTTTCTTCATTGTGAGTTTTCTAGAAAGGCTTGGGATTTCATTGCGAGGCTGCTGGGGTATCTTCTTTTGTATGCCTAGAAGAGTGGAAGGTTGGTTTTATGAGGGCCTGAATGCTTGGAATATGAATAAGAAGGATAGAGTCATTGCTGGTTGTGCTTTTCGGGCAACTATGTGGCTTTTGTGGAATGAAAGGAATGCGACATGCGAGGATCTTTAACTCTTTTGATATTTTCTGTAATATTGTACAAAATACGGCCTCTTGGTGGGTGTCCTTACACAGAAAGTTATTTTGTAATTACAACCTGCTTATGATTATTACTGATTGGTAGGTTTTTCTGAGATAGTTTTTTGGGAGGGGTGATCTCCACCCCGACCCTTAGGTTGTTCTCTTTTTTGTGGTAAGATATCCCTTTTCGATGTTTCTTATCCCAAAAAAAAAATTGTCTTCAATTTAAGAAATTGTTATACTTTTAGATTCTATTTTAATAACGAGTGGGTTGGTCGATGTCATGATGGTAGAAGATAGAAATTGATAACGTTCATTCGAGAAAAAGGTCAAAATACTAAGGGTGGTAAGAACCAACCTAGGTGAGTCTCAGGGGATTACTATAAGTTTTTCCAATCAACATTGGTGAAAAAGAACCATAATGCCAAAAGAGTAAGAGGAACTCCACAGTGCAACTTCATAATGATGAATGTTCCAAAGCTTTATCCTCTCTTCAAGGGCAGTATTTGAAGAGCCTATTAATTTTTTTTCCATCTAGAACTCTGTACTAAGGTTTTTTGTTGCACAATTCTGTAAGATATTAACTTTATTCTTGATGGAATGCCTATTGAGTCACTAATCTAGTCGTTGCTCTATTTGAGGAAGGAAGCACCAAGTGATGTTGAAAACTTTTAGACAAAAAGACTAAAAATTGTCAAATAAGGGACCGTGAAGAAATAAAATTTCCTTGATCGTTGAGCTTCTTTGACACATAGACACGTCAATATAAGGGAATGAGTTTGTGAGGATACTAGCTTGGAGCATGTGAACTATATATATATATATATATATATATATATTGATAAGAATCATCAAGAGGAGTATATTCCTTTCTACTCGAAACAACAAATAGATTTGGAAAACAAAGCTTCAAAGTCTGGTTATCACACCAGCAATCCTCCCAAAATCGCATATTTTTACCATCCTTGGCTATGAATTTCGTAAACCGATTGAACAAAGGGTAGAGTTTAGCCATTTCTCAAATCTCCAGACTTCCATCCAAAAGGGGAAACCCCCATAAATTCTAGCTACAACCTTTCTCCACATCGTCTCTTTCTCTTGGGTAAATCTCCAAAGCCACTCAGTGATTAGGGCAATATTTCTTTGCATCAAAGCCCCTACCTACCCCTAGGCCATTGTGGCTCATAGGAAGAGAGGTCCATTCTCATTTCACTAGATTACTACCCGGTTTATACTTACCACCATTCCATATGAAATCCCTGCTAATTTTCTCCATGTGAACTGAATTAATACCACCAAAGTCAGATTCCAAAGATCTGGATGGACAATTACCCCCAAAAAACCAAAATTTTCCATTGGGAGGTCCTCATGGGCAAGACTACTTGCCAAGAGGTACCTTTTCTCTGCTGTTTCTCCTAGTATTTGCCCCATCTGCAAAATGGATAGTGAACCCCAGAAACATCTCTTTGTTAACTGCCGTTTTGCCACTTTTTTTTGGAAGCCCTCCTTCAGGCCCTCGTTTGGACCACTACCATCCACCAAGACATTACGATCAACCTCCAATTTGTGCTGGTGACCCACCCTCACAAAAGAAAGGCAAAATTCTTATGGATGAAATTGATTAGAAACTTCCTTTAGACTACTTGGCTTGAAAGAAATTCCAGAACTTCTGAAGGAAAGGATATGTGCAGCTTTTGGATACGTCCTGTGAAGCCTTAGATTATATTTTAAAAATTCATTCCGTTATGTTTCTTTTACTATCTTAAGGAAAAAGGAACAATTTCTTCACTAGGTCTGCCATTTGTTTACTCTTGCTTTTGGGAACAGTTCTTCCTTTTGACTGTGATCTACTTGGGAGGTGGGGGATTCCGCTTTTTTCTTTTTTTTTTTTGGGATAGGAAACTAAGACATACATTAACAAAATGTCAAATGCGAGGGAGATGAGGTATCCCACAATGTACCTTTTAAGTTTTATCTTCTGGGTTCCTCATGCTACTTTGTCCAAGGTTTTTTGCTTCTGCATTTCTTTTGAGTATAGGTTGATTTATGGGGGTTTAATTTCTTGTCAACCTCTTATAATTTTTCTTTCACATAAACTTTATGCTCTTACGTTTTTTGTATTTCTGACTTTTATCTGGGAGCTGATTTTGCTTCTTTCATCGTTTTATTTAATCATGTCTAATTCTTGATTGTTTGAGAGATATTTTTCAGCAAAAGCTAGCCAAGAGGGAGGGTGGAACCATAGATAGAAGGCAGGACATTACTCGGTTACAAGAGTTCTACAAACTATACCGAGAGAAAAATAATGTAGATAAGCTGCGGGAAGATGAAATGAAATTGAGGGAATCTGGTGCTTTCAGTGGTAATCTTGGAGAGTAAGTTCATTGACAAAAGTAGTTACCTCTTGTCATCCTTCATGATTTCTGTTATTAGCTGCTCCTGTTTTCTTGGATATGTCTCACAACCTTTACATTCGTGATACATTGGCTCTTAAATTTTTATAGTAATCCTTCTTGTCTTTTAGTAGCTTCTTGGGTTTTTTCCTTTTTTCTCCTTTTATCGGCCGTGTCCCTTCATTCTTATTCTCTTGTTGGTTTTATTTCTTGTTTATTCTCTTTACTTTCTCTTTATAAGTCTACTCTTTGTAGGCTTCTTTTCTATTATCTTTTGTAGCTTCCCTATTATTAATATATTATTGTTTCCTTTACAAAGAAAAAAAAATCCCATTACTTTGAAAGGGAGACTTTTATTCTCTTTATTGTAACTTTGCAAACATCAATGAGAAGTTCTGGTGTCCTATTCAATATATATATTTTTTATATTATAATCCTGATGTCATTGTTGCTTCTGTTGCTGTTGTCCAGGTACAAATTCTACTAAATTTAATAGTTTCCAAGAGTTTATTCATATGGGTTATGCAATTTATGAAATTAAGTAGATTTGATGACGTTAAATGTTGTCTCTCTCTGTGATGGAATGATATGTGGAGGCAAATCACCATAAAAGTTTTGCAACGGGGCTAGTGTTTTCGGTTGTCTGGACCCTAACTTCCATGCATTATATATTCTTATTTGTGTTCTGGGGTTTTAAGGGTGTGGTTTGAACATTCACCACTTATGAGGCTCAATGAGAGCATATCCCTTTTGTCAGAACTTTTTTGTTTCCTCTTATTATTGCAATGCGCCTTTTCAGCTTCTGCTTCTTGTACCTTAGATTTTTCTTTGCAGTGTAAAGTTGCAATGGAAAACCTTTTACACTAATTTTCAAACTTAAGAGCAGGGAAGCAACCTGTCACTTCTTGGCTGGTTAATATTTAAAAGCATTTTTTATCCTCAGGTTGTTTTCTGTTTGATATTTAATACAAGGCTACCTGTTTCTTATCCATTTTTTTTTAAAAAAAGAAAAAGAAAAAGAAATACAGATATGTCTATATATTTTTTTTTTGATAGGAAACATAAACCATTTCATTGATGGATGAAATAGATACAAAAGAACAACCTATCGGATGTGATTACAAAAGAACTCTCCAATTGGATGATAGGGAAGAGAGGGAGTAATTACAAAAAGGGGGGTGTGCCTACTCCAATAAAGGGCCAATAAGGTAGAAGATTCTATAAAGGAATAAGAGCTTTGAATCTTGTCAGAAAAGACCCGAGCATTTCTTTCAAGCCAAAGATTCCATAAGAAAGCGTACAAAAAATTCTGCCATATAATCTTTTTAGCCTTTCTAAAGGGATGACCAAGAAGAGTATAGGAGATAAGAGAGTAGATATCACCCGGACGAGCAAATTTCCACCCGAAAGCTTGTTGAAGATAGACCCAAAAAACAGAGGCAAATTCACAGCAGCCAAACAAATGAGCCTGGGATTCTGTAGCCTTGAAACACAAACAGCAGCAGCTAGGGGAGAGAGAACTTCCTGGATTCCTTCTTTGAATATTTTCAGCTGTATTGATACAAGCGTGACTAAGCTCCCAAATGAAGAATTTGACTTTTTTCGGCATGGGACCCTTCCAGAGTTGTTTATAAAGCTCTGTTCTATTGGTAGGATTGGAGGATGCCAGACTTTTTGAGAGGGAGCCCGTAGAGAAGATACCAGATTTGTCAAGTTGCCATAACCAAGAGTCCTCCTCGTCTTTGATAGAGAAATTTGATAGGTGGTGAGATAGGATAGCCCCTTCAAGAGTTTCGACTTCATTTAGGTTTCTTCCCAAATGAAGATTCCAAGACCCATTGCTAGGATTCCATAATTCAGCAATAAAAGCTTCTTTTTTAAGGGATAAATTATACAAAGATGGGAACTTTGTCTTAAGGGAAGAAGAACCAAGGAGGAACTAATGGAATGGTTACCCAACTTATTAGGATTTCGTGCCCCTCCAAATTTTGTGGCAATGATATTCCTCCATAAGGCATCCGGCTCTTTGTAGTATCTCCAAGCCCATTTTGCCAAGAGAGAGACATTTTTCTGGTGAATGTCATAGATGCCTAAACCTCCTTCATCGACTGGGGTTTGGACCGTGGACCACTTTAAAAGGTGACAACCTTTCTTCTCTATGCCGCCTCTCCATAGAAATAAACGGTAGAGCTTTTCAATATCCTTGGTGACTTTTTTGGGGGCTAGGAATAATGAGAGGTAGTAGATGGGGAGATTATTTAGGGTAGCTTGGACAAGGGTGTGTCTCCCACCTTTTGATATGTTGGATGAACCCCAATTAAGCAGCCTTTTCCGAATTTTTTCAATAACAGGGGTCCAAAAACTAGGCTTTTTCGGGTTACCATTGAGGGGGAGGCCTAAATAAGTAATCGGCCAAGATCCGCTCTTGCAACCGAAAACCGATGCCAAATGAGAGGCTAGTTGAGGATCGATACCAATGCCCAGAAATTCAGTCTTGTAGCGATTGATTTTCAGCCCTGATACAACTTCAAAGGAGCAAATTACCTCAAAGAGATTAGTAATATGCTCTTGTTTTGATGAGGAGAATAATATGGTGTCGTCTGCAAATTGGAGGTGTGTGACAGCCACAGATTGTGTTCTATTATCAACCCAAAAACCTTCGATGGAGCCACGTTGTTCAGCCATACTAAGCATTCTACTCAGACAATCAGCCACCATAATGAATAAAAAGGGAGAGAGAGGGTCACCTTGTCGAAGACCTCTGGAAGCTATGATTTTCCCTCTTGGTTTACCGTTTATGATAATAGAGTAATTGGCCGATGAGATGCATCCCCTGATCCATTTTCTCCAAAGATGGCCGAAGCCTTTGACTTTAAGAATCTCATCAAGGAAATCCCAGTCCACTGTGTCGAAGGCTTTTTCTATATCAAGCTTGATGACTACCCCCTTTCGATTTCTTCTATTCCATTCGTCGATTAATTCATTAGCAATCAATGAGGCATCCATGATCTGTCTTTTCCCCACAAATGCGGATTGGTAGGGAGTGATTGTGTCCGGAAGGACCTTTTTAAGGCGTTCTGATAGGACCCGGGCAATCATCTTGTATAAGCAAGTAGTCAAACTGATTGGTCTGTAATCTCCCACTAATTTGGCACCTATCTTCTTTGGGATGAGACAGATATAAGTTTCGTTAAGGCTCGCATTAATAATACCACTCTTAAAAAAATCATTGCACACTCCCTTTATGTCATCCTTGAGGGTGTTCCATGATTTTTTAAAGAATTCGGCCGTAAAACCGTCCGGGCCCGGGGTCTTGTTTGTGCCCAAATCTAGAACTGCCCAATACAGATATGTCTATAAAAAACAAATTTTAGAAAATACATCTGAAGAGCCCCCAATTTTTTTTTTGGTTTATTTTGTGTACATTGATCTTGGCTCACACGTTACTTATGACCTTTATATATGCTTATGAGTAGTTTATCATTTTGTATCAGTACTAATTTTGTTTTCATTTCATTTTAAGGTTGGAACGAAAAACGTTAAAGCGGAAAAAAGTCTTTGCAACCCTAAAAGTATTAGCAATGGTACTGGAGCAACTCAGTGATGCAATCCCTGAAGAGGTTGGCCTTACAATTATCTTGTGCTATTTATACATAAATAGAAATGATTGGTGTAAGTCTTTTAAGGACCATTATTTTGTAAATTTTCTCTTATAAGCTACTGAAATCAAGTTGAACCTATATTTTCTTTTAAATTTTATTTAAAGAAATAAGCATTTCATGAAGTTACAAAAGAGAGGGGGAGATACCTGAAGCCAAAAGGATCCATTTGGCCAAAATAAGTTTTTTAGACTACAATTGGAAAAATAAGGATTACATTTACACACTCATACAAAACTGAAGTAGGAGTTGAACTTAAAAAGATTCATAAGGCTTGAGGGTGTCATTAAAGGTGCAGTTGTTTCTCACTAACCAAAGCTTCCAAAAAGAAAACTCTACTTATGTTGAGCTAAAGTGGAACTTACTTTAGTTAGTTGGGAAGTTGTATGCATATCGTTGGATCTTGGAGGGCCTAGACATTGGGAACTTGAGGCGACGTAATGGAAGCCCATTTGGCTTAATGGCTATGGTGTTTCTACTTGGAATCCGACTCTCTGTGAGTAAGTATGATCCTTATTCTTTTGAGTGGGTGTCGTGTTGAGGTTCAAAAGGTGTTTCTAGATACCCCTAGAGAGCGATCTTGAATGTGGTCCCCTTCTTTTCCTAGTTCGTGAAATGTTTTGTGGGCAATGGTTCCAAAACTTATTTTTGGGATGACATGTGGCTGGGTGATCTCCCTTTTTGTTTGAGGTTTCCCAATTTGTCTAAGAGGTTGTGCTTTGTAGCCTCCGTTCTTCCTTTGTTGGGTAACTCCTCCTTAGTTACTTTTGTTTTTTGTCATTTTTTGTCCAATAGAAAAATGATTGTGGCTGTGGCACTCCTATTCTTTACCAGGATTTTTTTTTTTTTTTTTTTTTTTTTTTTTTTTTTTTTTTTTATGTTGTCCTTGGAGTTGAGATTCTCGTTCTTGGGCTCTTGATCCTTTTGGAGAGTTCTCTTGTGGCTGTTTTCTCCACCTGCTATGCATTCCTTTTTCCTGTTGGGTGCCTCTTTCTTCTTGTTGTGGGAGGTTAAAATTCCAAAGAAGATCAAATTCTTTGTTTGATGGAATTTTCTTGGGATGGTGAATACCCTAGATTGCGTTTTGAGGTATTCATTCTTTGGGTGGGGCTACACTAGTGCATTCTCTGGAAGAGTGTGGTTGAGTATTTGGATCACATCCTTTGACAATATTGAATTCCGTTGAAATAAATGTTGTTGGATAGGGCCCGTATTCTCACCATAAAAATACTAAACCACCTCCCTATCCTTGAGCATTAGTCTCTTTTCATTTCATCAATGAAAAGTCTGGTTTCTTATTTTAAAAAAAAACCACCTCCCTATCCTCGACCTTAGAAAAAGTCTCTTCAACCAATCCATATTCATGTTGGAAAAAGAAAACCATATTCTTATCACCAATTCAGTATTTAAAATTCTCTGACTGACCCATATTCATGTTTGAAAAAAAACCCATATTCTTAGCACCAATTAAGTTTTAGTAAAAAAACCATCTTGGATTGACTTTGTGGTCAATAAGGGCCAATGTAAATAATAAAGGGTTTAGGGGGAATGTGTTCAATCATGGTGACCGGACCTAGGATTTAATATCGTACGAGTTGCCTTGTAAACCGGATGCAATAGGATCAATTGATTTCCTCAGGAGAATAGTTAAGGTGGTGCACCAATCGGCCCATAGACTCACAAATATTGAAAAAATTTGTTAGTAAAAAGATTTGTTAATGAAAGAATCAAAGGGTTCTTGGTGTCGTAGATTTAGCCAACCAATTGCACTTGTTAACAAATTAATGATGGATGTTATTCTAATTGATAGTGAAGTGGTGGATGACTGGAAAAATAAGGAAAAACTAAAGGTTTGATGCTTTAAATTGGCTTAGGAAAGGCATTTGACATGGGCTGTTCATTTTTTAGAGGCATCGAGCCATCGACCAGAAATAGGGCTTTTGACATGGTCCTTCATGCTCTATTTTTGCAGCTTTATCCCTTGTCAGACTCAATTGAGAGGATGCATTCTGTAACCTCTGTTTTGCTTTCATTTGAAAATTCCTAGTTGATTTCCCTGTGTTTTTGGCATTCCTCATTGATCAAGCGGTGTTAGAGGTTGTTGGTGTCCTTTCTATCATTTGAAATTGGGTGATCTGTCATGGGGAAGAGACTCCCAGTTTTGGGTCCCAATCTAGTCTAGTGTTTCTCTTGTAGTTCGTTTTTCCATTTCTTTTGCTCCTCTCCTCCCTTCCAGGGTGCCTCTGTGTTCTTCTCTACTTGGAAGGTTAAGATTGCTAAGATAGTGAAATTCTTTGAGTGAGTGAACACTCAAGACCATCTCTAAAGACATTATTCTTTTATGTTGCGTTTGCAATGGTGTTTGTACGTAGCAAGAGGAGAACCTTTGATGTATTCAAGATTTTATTAAGAATTCATCCATCTTTTTACAAGGCTCAATCATCCAATTTATACTAGCTAACCAACTAACCAAAAGACGAACTGACTAACTAAACCAACTAACTATCGGTTAGAAAGTTTGGGTATGAGAAAGTAAATAGTTAAAGCTTAACCACAAACGGTAGAGAAGATTAACAAGAAGAAATAAACGAAGGTTCCTACATCAACCTTGACCATTTACTGTGGAATTGCCGGTTCACATTCTTCATTTGGACTCGAGTTTTTAGGACTTTTGGAATTGTTTTGGCTTGCAACAGGGCTTGCTGTTCTATAATTGAGGAGGTGCTCTTGAAGCCTTCTTTTTGTGATAAAGGAAGAGTTCTGTGGCAAACTTTTTTTCTATTTTGTGGGGAATTTAGTTTGAGAGGAACAATAGGATCTTTAGAGGGGTTGAAGGATCTTGGGAGGAGCTTTGGGGGTTGGTTAGGTTTAGTTCTTCTTTATGGATGTCTGATAATTGGGCTTTTTGTAATTACCAACTTGGTCTCATTTTTTTGGATTGGGATCCATTCTTGTAGCTAGTGTTGTGGCTCCTTTTTGTGGCTTGTTTTTTTGTATGCCTTTGTACATTTTCTCATTTTTCTTATATGATTGACGTTTCTTGCAGATGAAAAGACTCATGGAATTGGATGCTGCAATGACAGAGGACCTAATTGCATATAATATTATTCCATTAGATGCTCCTTCTATGACAAATGCTATTGGGTCCTTAGCTGAGGTCTTCTAGATTACAATTTTCTTGTTTGGAATGATGAGAAATTTTTACCCGTTTCTTCTGTTGTTTACCTTGAAACCTAACTTTATGGTTAGGTGCAAGCAGCAGTGTCAGCTTTAAAGTATTTTAGCGGCCTTCCAAAGTTGCCTGCAGAATTTTCTATTCCGGAGACCAGGAGTCCTGATATGCTTGACTTTCTACACTTTGTTTTTGGGTTTCAGGTTTGGATTTCTATCCAGTCCACTATTTATAATGAATTTGACTGTCAACACGTAGTTCTAGTTTTCCCCCTTCACCTTATGTGTTACAGGGTTCTAAAATAACATAAAATGTTGACCTTTTTTTATTTTTTTGTTTTCTAAGGTTCTGATCGGAATCGGGTTTCAAAATAGTTTCTGTTATTAAAAAAAAAAGATAGTATTATAAAGTAGAGAAAAGATAGGCTTCCTTATGGCATACTCTCTCGAAGTCTTTTGTTGATTGTTCATTTAATGATATTTGTTTGAATCGACATGCTTCTATTGTTCCTTTGTAATTTTTGTCTTTTTATTGTTTTTCTTTTCTCATTCATCCATGGGATTTGTATCGTTTAAACATTAGTCTCTTTTCATTATTTCAATGAAAAGTTTCGTTTCTGGTTAAAAAAAAGAATAGAAGATAAAGAGTATTTTGTTATTTTCAAATGTTTTCTGTTGTGTGTTTTAATTTATTGTCCATTTGTAATTATGACTTAAATTTTAAGTATAACTTGATATAGATTTGTTATGTTTTAAAATTAATAGATAGAGGAAACAAATAAAAAACACAATGACGAAAGAAAGTATTTTTCCTTATTTTATTTCATTTTTTAATTTTTAATTTTTAATTTTTTTTTAAATATAAAGAAAGAAGTGGAAAGTGGTTTCAAAATATTAATCTGCGCAATATTTCTCAAAATACACTTTAATAGCCCCTAGCATACTACTAACGTAAGTTTGAAATCCCATGGTACTAATCTAAGAAGCACGGATACGGACACGAGACACGGATACGACACGACACGGACACGGAGACACGTCATTTTTTTTAAATCTAGGACACGGACACGACACAGACACGTTTTTCAAAATATATATCATTTTTATACTAGGAGGAAATTCAAAATCAATAAGTTTATGCATTTATATCCTTAAAATAATGAATTTAACGTATTTCACTCTTAAAATTTAACAAGGGTTCTATATAAACCTATATTGACATTGTATAACTAGTGCTTGCCACATATCAATTATGCTAAGTGTCCAACAAGTGTCGGAGTGTCTGACACGTGTCGGACATGGACATGCTAGCCAAACTAAAGTCTCCGTGCTTCTTAGGTACTAATTCATCTGTTTTATATTGGAATGTTGTAACATGAGATTCTTCTTTGAGCTCATTCTTTGAAATATCACTTTCTTTTGTATTTTTGCCTCATAGTATTATTGCTTTTAAACTTTGTTTTTCAATTTTTTGAAGTTCATTTTGGTTACTTTCTGTTTTTTTTTTTGATAGGAAACAATAACCATTCATTGATATGATGAAATGGATTACAAAAGGGTCCTATCGGTATTATTTACAAAAAACACCTCCATTGATAAACGAGGGTAGTGAGGTCATAATTACAAAAAGGCGGAGACAATTTGCTCCAAGAAACTGCCAAAAGAGAAGTAGAATCTATGAAGTAGCCAATGTCTTTTTCCTTGTCCTTGAAAATACGACCATTACACTCCAACCAAAGATTCCAAAAGAAAGCACGAACGTGACATAACCAAAGGATCTTCTTGTCATTTGTAAATGGATGTCCCAAAAGTAAGAGAGATAGAAGGGATAGAATATCACCCGGTCTAGGAAAGGCCCATCCAAAGGCTGATTGCATGAAGCTCCAGAACTTCGAGGCATAAGGACAATTGCTGAATAGGTGAATCGAAGATTCTGCATCACTATAACAAAGAGGACAGCATGATGGAGATAGAATCATCCAAGGAAATCTTTTTTGGAGCTTGTCGTGGGTGTTGATACAAGAGTGGCTAACTTCCCATAGGAAGAATTTGACCTTTTTGGGGTATCGACCGACCCAAATATGGGTGTAAAGTTCAGCATGAGCACTCGGAGTGGAGGATGATAAATACTTAGAAAGGGATATACTTAGAAAGGGATTTAGAGGAAAAAGATTTGTCCCTCTCTAAATCCCATCCCCAGTTGTCACTTCTACTATTAATAGTCATTGGTTGTAAATTGGATACTAATGCTGTCCATTCTTCAGTCTTGAGATCAGTGAGATTTCTCCTTGGATAGATCATCCAAGAATTGGATTGATAGCACCAAAAATCAGCAACGGGGGCATCTTTTTTGCTAGATAGATGATATAAACTTGGAAACAAATGTTGAAGGCTCAAGTTCCCCATCCATGTGTCCTTCCAGAAGGAAGTGCTTTTACCATCACCCACCTTAATCGATATATTTGAATACACCAAAGACTTCGTGCTGTCAATAGATTTCCATGGGCCTCTGGATGAATTAAGAGATTTAGTGTCGGGCTTTAAGCCAAAGTGGGAGGTCCCATATTTAGTAGCTATAACACGGCGCCAAAGGGCGTCTTTCTCTATATGAAAGCGCCATATCCATTTGGCCAAAAGAGATGTGTTTTTCTGTTGGATGCCCATAATACCTAGGCCGCCACTCTCAATAGGGGCTTTAACTCGATCCCATTTCAATAGATGGTTGCCTTTAGATTTGCTGTTGCCTCTCGACAGATAGTTCCGAAAGAGCTTCTCAATCTTGTTAATAACCTTTGTGGGAGCCTTGAAGAGGGAGAGGAAATATATGGGAAGGTTAGACAAGGTAGCCTGTATTAGAGTGAACCTCCCTCCTTTAGAAAGATGAGTAGAGCCCCATGAAAGGAGCCTTTTCTCAATCTTCTTGACCTCTGGGTCCCAAAAAGATGTGGATTTTGGTTTACCATTCAACGGCAAGCCAAGGTAGGTGTTCGGCCATCCTCCTAATTTACAACCAAATCGATTTGCAAGGCAAGAAACTGTTTGTGGAGCAATACCAATACCCATAAATTCAGATTTATGACAATTAACATTCAGCCCAGAAGCTTCCTCGAATTGCTTGATAACACTGAAAAGATTATCGAGGTGAGATTCGTTGTGCGATGAGAATAGGATAGTGTCATCGGCAAATTGGAGATGCGAGATGGATAGAATATGGGATCCTTTGCCGACATGTAAGCCCTTTATAAGACCTTTGTGTTCTGAGTGCATGATCATTCTGCTCAAGCAATCAACCACTAAAATGAATAAAAAGGGGGACAATGGGTCACCTTGTTGAAGGCCTCTGGATGCTTTGAATTTACCTTGAGGCTTCCCGTTTATAATGATGGAAAAGTTGACAGATGATATACAACCCCTAATCCATCTTCTCCATTTAATACCAAAACCTTTGACACGAAGAATATCATCGAGGAATTCCCAATCAACCATGTCAAAGGCCTTCTCAATGTCGAGCTTGATGCACACTCCCTTCTCTTTTTTTCTTTTCCACTCGTCAATAAGCTCATTGGCTATGATAGAGGCATCTAGGATTTGTCTGTTAGCAACAAATGCAGATTGGAACTCAGTGATAGTGTGAGGTAAAACCTTCTTCAAACAATCTGATAAGACTCGGGCAATGATTTTTTATAGGCCCGATGTGAGGCTAATAGGCCTATAGTCACCAACAGATTTCACTCCCACCTTTTTGGGAATGAGGCAAATATATGTCTCGCTGAGGCTAGCATTAATAGTGCCACTCTTAAAAAAATCATCGAACACTCTTATAATGTCTTTCTTTAGAATGTTCCATGATTTTTTAAAGAATTCGGCAGTGTAACCATCCGGTCCTGGGGATTTGTTGGTTCCCAAATCATTGACAGCTTTATGGATTTCCTCTTCGGTAAAAGGAGCTTCCAATCTACTTTCTGTTGCCTTGTAAAGTGATGCTTAAATATGCAATAGAAGCTCACAACACACGTGCAAGTGTACACATCTAGTAGCAAGTAATAAGTATCTTTTTATATCATTTTTCGCACGGATTAATTCAAGAAATTCTCTATTTTAAGCTTACTTTTTAATGAAATTCAATTGTAACCAGTGTCAAAATTTTCATTAACTAAATGCTATCAAGTTTTAAGGGCAACAAAAGCTTAAAAATGGCAAAGTAAAGAAAACAGTGGTAAAAAGCTTGAACAGACATAAGGAAATAGGCTCAAATCAGGGGCTTTTGTACTCTCACCAATTGCTTTGTTGAAACAAAACTCATGCAACTTTCAGTGCACTCAACATTTTTTTTTTTTTGAACAAGAAACGAACTTCTCATTGAAATAATGAAAAGATACTTTCAGTGCACTCAACATTTTTTTTTTGAACAAGAAACGAACTTCTCATTGAAATAATGAAAAGATACAAAAATATTCAAAAGAAATAAACCCCAAGGGGAGTGAAAGTAAAAGGACAACATGAGTCGACTTGTGCTTAAAACCTAGTGATGAAAATGAACATGTCCCAATTCATACAAATATAAGCATGAAATAATTATCAAACAAATCAGGAAGAGAACACAATGAGATGCTTTATCGAATTCTTCCATCCAAGCTTCAGACTTGACTTCAAAAATCCTTTGGATTCTCTCAAACCATAGTTCTGGAATTAAAGCTTTGACAGCATGACCACGTGGAGATAACCAGCCCATATAATAATTGGAGGGAGATCCGACTTACATCAATATCAAAGACCCACTGAATCTTCAGGCTACACAAACTAATTCCCTGGATTTGACTTCAAACTATCTGGGCTTTGGTTCGTATACTTCATTTACGTTTCAGCAGAATATTTGTTCCTCCATTCAGCCTCTTACTTCTGAATTAGGCTTGCAATTTGAAAATGCTCCAGGCCCACCTCTCCTTTAGGGCTATCATTGTCCTGCCTGCCAAAAATTTGAACATTATTTGCCCTAAAGCACTTGCCTCCTAAACCAGGCCTTTGACATCTGCCCATCCAAAGATTGAACTTGCAACCCAGAAAGGTTGAACCCATGCCTTTTATCCACCGAGTATATGTAGTATCTAGAACCCATTGCCATTAGGCAAGGACCTTCTTCTTCATCATAGAGTCTGATGGCTGCCACAAAGAAGACACATCCACAAACGCCAACCACTAACAGCCATCAACAGAACAAGGAATGGGACAACTAATTGCATTGGAAAAATTCACTCCCTATGACATTCTGTAATTCAATAACAACAGATAAAGCTAAAATAATTTCCTTCAATACTCACTATAATCCTATGCCAAAAATGCTAGACTTATGGGAAAACTGCCAAAATCATTTAGGCAACAAGCTCTTATTGCTAGCCTATTCCCTGACTCTAATCCTCCAAGGTGACTTTCCCACCACCTCCCAACTTACAAGATGCGCATCTCCCTCCTCATCAACCCCCTCCCTCAAAAATTCCCTCATAAGCTTCTCTAAACTCTCGCACATAGAACACGAAGCTCTAAAACGGGAGAGGAAATAAAGCTTGTTCTCTAGTTGGTTTTAGTTTGCTTTGTGTGGTGGTATAAGAGATGCAGGTATTGATCGTGCTAACCTTCTGAGTTATTTTGGGCTTCTAGGGCTCTTTTGTTGCAAGTTTTTGTAAGGAAACCCCTTACAATCCATTGATATTTCTACTGGAAAACGTGCCCAGGGACTTACAAACTCTCACAACCAATTTGAAGGGTTGGAAACTCTCCTTTTCCTCACACAATACTCAGACTCAATAGTCGAACATATTCAGCAAAAAGCGATAAGCAAACATCCCTTATGTACTCTGTCCTCCAATTCCACCTGCAATCGTGGTCCCTCCTCCGAGTGTGTGCGTTTTCTAACTAACTTGTCGATGGAATTCCCTTCTAACCCCTCCTCTCATAGTATTTAGTAATCAGGGGTCTAACGGTTTTTCCTTTGCATTTGCTTGCTCTTTAGTTTTTTCTTGTGGGAGTTTCCTTTCAGTTCCTTGTTATTTTGGGTTGCTTTATTGTTCATTTTTTATCGGTTAGGTTCTTGGTTTTTTATTCACTTCCTTGTAGAGTTTGTATCCTTGAGCATTAGTCTTTGTTTTATTAATGAAAAACTTCGTTTCTTGTAAAAAAAAAAAGAGAGGAAATAATTAGAGATCCCACCCAACACCAAACAAATGAGAGTCAATCTACCCCATTTAGAGAAAACGTTTCTCTTCCACAAACCCTCTTTTTCTCACTTGTCCACCACATGTGCCAAAAAGGAAAAATTCTCTGATTATGATCAAGGGGAGACCTAACTAGGACGAGGGAAAAGATCCAACCTCACAGCCTACCAACACAACCCATCTACTCACTTTCATGTGGTCACAGATCAAACCCAAAATTTACATTTACTAATATTGATTTTAAGTCCTGACATGGTCTCAAAGAACGGTAAAATATAGTTCAAAATGAAGAATCCAGAACATAAGAAGATGTTATCATTGGAAAAATGGAGGTGAGATAGGGACACTTTGTCGTCCTTCCTTACTTCAAAGCCTTTGATAATATTACCTTCTACACCTTTGGAGACCATCTTATTGAAAATATCCACCACAAGCAATAAGAGGAAAGGGGATATTGGGTTACCCTATCTAAGGCCTCTCGAAGCTTGGATCCTACCCTTGAGCCTTCCATTAGTTAGAACAGAATACTTAATCGATCTAATGCAACTCTAGATCCAAGATTTCGATTTGTATCCAAAGTCTTTCTTTTCGAAGACCTTATCGACAAAGTTCCAGTCCACATGATCATAGACCTTCTCAAAATCAATCTTAAATGATGATCCCTCATGTTTTCTCCCTCTATAATCCTCGATAGCTTCGTTAATGATGAAAGTCTGATTTAGAAATTGCCTCCTGCCTCCAGAACCTTTTTCACTCTGTTAGCCAACAACTTCACAATGATTTTGTAGAAGGCTGATGAGTTTGAAGTCCTTAACCTTGTTCGCCTTTCCTTTTTGAAGATGAGGCAAACAAAAGTTTCATTTAGGAAACTATTCAAGATACCCCTTTCGTAAAACTCTGCAAAAACCGGATCAAGATCTTCCTAAATACACTCCCAATTGTCTTGAAATTTGACCGAAGAAAAAGGGTCAGGATTGGAGGACTTGTTCCTATCACACTCCAAAATCACCTTTTTGATTACTTTTTTTTTTTGAACAAAAAACAAAACTTTTAATTAATGAAATGAAAAAGGCTAATCCTCAAAGATACAAACTTCACGAGGGAGTAAAACAAAAAGAAAGCAGTAAACATAAACAAACGAATGATCATGAGAAACTACAAAGGGTATATAAAGGTATTCTAGTTGGGGCAAGTATCCTGAAGCAAAAAACTAGCAAAACTCTTTGATATAGAACACCAAGAGAAGGTCTTGAGCATAATGGAATCATAACGAAATGAAAAGAGGCATGCTCAAAGATACAAACTCCATGCGGGAATGAAACAAAAGGAAAGCAGTAAACATATAAGAACGAATGGTCATGAGGAACTACAAAGGATATATAAAGACATTCTAGTTGAGGCAGATTTCCTGAAGCAAAAAGCCAGCCAAACTCTTTGATAGAGAACACCAAGAGAAGGTCTTGAGAATAATTGAATCATAACGATCAATCTAGGAAAGATTTTTGCTATGAAAAATTCTTTGATTTCATTCCATCCATAATATATTGGCCTTTGAATTGAAAGAAGGACCAATAAGTACTTGAAACTTTGTCTTCAAAGAAATTGGAGAAAACCCCTTCTTGATTACTTATTCTTAAAAATTAGAGCGATCTCTTGTAATTTTCTTTTATATTTTTGTTTTTTTCTCTGTTTTATTTTTCCTTTTTCCCTGTTAAGCTCCTTTTCTTTTGTTGGCCCCACTCTTTGTACTTTCATTTAATTATAGTTGGTTTCATATAAAATATAATGGCTAAATTCCAAAGCTCAACTTAGATTTGGCTTTCTAGTTTTTTCTGTAGTTATACCTCATTAATTGTAGTTCTTTTTGAACTTCTAATGTGAGTTTTTCTGTTCATATAACTTTTTCCCTAATTAATGGAATCTACTTTTGTTTACAATTGCAAATATAATGATGATTGCAGAAGAGCATTTATTTCTGCCTTTTTGAATTTCAATTTCATGGTTCCAAATCTAGTTACTTTTACATCTTTGCTATTGGAATGGAGTAGTTTATTTAGCTTCTTTTAGTCTATTGGTCATTATTGATAACCATTGTTGTTTCTTTTAAATTTTTAATCTTCTTTGTCTAACATTGAAATCTGATGACTTGGTTATTTATTTTAGATTTTTAATTTAATTATCTAACATTGAAATTTGATGGCTTTTAGAAAGACAATGTTTCCAATCAGCGTGAACATGTAGTGCACCTACTTGCCAACGAACAATCTCGCCTTCGTATCCTTGAAGAAACTGAACCAGTATGTGCTATATTCTATCATTGAACATTGATGGATTGGTTAGTTTACATTTAATCATTAGCCATTGGAGTTGCTTCTTGTAATTTGGCTCTAGTTGGTGGTTCGGGCCAAGGTCCCTTGCTTTTTGTACCTTGAGATCATTTTGTGGAAGTTCATTTCTTATCCTAAAATCGTTGATGTTGCAGTTGTTGGCTAATTATATATTATGTTTATTGGGTACTTGATATCTAATTGTGGTTTTCTTTTCCTTCGTCAGTGCAAAAGCTTGGTGAGTGAGGTCCTTTGATGAGAAATAAAAACTTCCCACGTCTTGAATTGTTGCTTTCATCATTCGCTTTTCTTTTGTGATATAAAACTAAACTTTCAATACGAAGAATATTTGACTTGTGAAGATCGTTCATGGTTATGGATGTGGTGTAACCTTTGTGAATGTTCTGGGTGTAATCTTCGTGAATGTTCTGTTTTGTATTTTAAAAACTTAGTTGGCTGTTTTATCTAAGGTCTGAGGTTTACATTGTTAGTTCAAATATTAATAGTTGGCTATGTTTTATTTCTTTTAGCCGTTGGGCTGGTTGTTAGAAGGGGTAGTTATTTGTTCTCTTATTAATAAGAGAACTAGCTTTGGTTGTAAGGTTATACACATCTTAAATCAAATTCTCTAAACAAACCGATTACATAAGTTTTTGGTATCAGAGCATCCTTGTGGAAAGGGGCTTGATGGTCGGGAAAAAGAATCCCACTCTGACTGGTGAAGACATCGCTCAAAATAGTGATGAAACCTCCAATCCACACTTTGTTCTACCCCTCGATCAGTCACTCGGTGTGTGCTGTCCATTGAAGATAATATGGAAGGGATGAAGAATAGTATGCATGGAATGCATCAGATCATGAGCACAATGCAGCAACTATATCAATTAACCACCCAATCCCAACGTCCAACGATCCGAGAAGAAAGAAGGAATGGTGGAAATCAGCAACAGGGGCAAGAATATCCAGCCCAGGGGTCAAGAAAGGACCAAGAAACAAGATTGAGAATCCAAATATTACCAAGAACCACTCCCCCACTGATCAGACGACCTGAAGAACAAATTATAGGACTCAAACAGTTTGAAAGGGATAGCTCCAGTGATGAGGATGGAGAGTTATTGCAACCTCATGTCCAAGGTAAGCAAAAAATTGAAAATGGATGGCAACTACAACAATTTCCCATGTGAAACATTGTACACAATCTTCATTGCAGATGATACCATTCTTTTTTCAACCTTGGATACCTTGGAGCTTGATTACCATTTTGGCCTTGTTGACTCATTTGAAAAAGGCTATTGGTTTTAATATTAATCATGAAAAATCAGAGATTATTGGGATTAACACTGTCCATGAGGAGGTTGAATACATAACAAACAAATTTGATTGTAGACAAGGACAACTTCCTTACGAGGCTTTTGGTGTCTTGTTTCTGATTGTAGGCAACGACAATGGCCAAATGTCTACCTTAGGCTTCCTTTGTTTGGTAAGCCTAGAACTTCGTCCTTTTGGGTCCCTATTGTTGAAAAAATTGAAAGAAGGCTCCATTCAAGGAATCACTCACACATATTCCATGGGGTCGCCGTACTCTCTTACTAGCCACACTATCGTATCTTTCCACTTATTGTTTATCTCTCTTCAAGATCCCATCGAAGGTGGTACTAACCACAAAAAGATTATATAGAAATTTCCTCTGTAAAGGGTGCTCCTCCCAATCCGGATCACACCTTGTTAGATGGGTATTATCTCTAGATCCACCTCTCATGGGGGCATCGGGTTGCAAGGATTGATGGAACAAAACATAGCTTTATTAATGAAATGGATATGGAGATACTACTACGAAGGGGATGCTTTATGGTGTCATGTGATTGATGCTAGATATGGGAAACCTTCTCTGGATTCATGACCAAATGACAACTTTCCAGCTTATTTGAAGGGGCCATGGCGATCTATTATGAAGCAATTAAATCTCATTCATGAGAGAGTGAAACAAAAAGTGGAGAATGGAATTATTACATCCTTTTGGCACGATCGTTGGTTGAATGAAGGATCCTTGGCCATCCAACTCCCCAGGCTAGACTCCCTCAATTTACGTAAAGAAATCTCCATACAAGGCTCATGGAACAATTGGCACGGTGGGTGGAATTTGAATTTGAGGGAGCAACCTCACAGAAGATGAAATTGAAGATTGGGTTAGGCTTATAGATCTCTTGAATGGTGTTCATCTAATTCTTTCCAAGGATTAATGGATGTGGAAATTTGACAAAAAGGGCTCTTCTCCACAAAATCTCTTCTGCCTTGACCTAGAGAACAAGATGACAACAACAATTCATCCCCTTCAGGTTGGATTTTTGTCCAAAGAAAATTCAAATTTTCTTTTGGGAACTTAGCCACAATGCCATCAACACATTTGACAGACCGCAGTGCCGTTTACCTCACGACTCTATCTCCTCAATGCTGTACTATGTGTAAAACAACCTGTGTAACACAAAGCCATTTATTTTTTTCATGCAAATTTGCCAACAGATTTTGGGAGGAGATTTCTACTACTTTTCGCTGGTACACAACTTTATCTAGAGAGCTCAACACCCTTCTTATCTACCCTCAAAACAACCTAAGGGACCAAGGGATAAGACATCCCCACAAAAAGATCTTCCAATTTAAGTTTATGGTGTTTATAGTGTAATCGCGAAAGGCTTTATGTAAGACACTCCAAGTGGAGACTGTAAACTGTACAGGGTCACAAAAAGGGATAAAGAGGATTTCTTATCTGAGAAGACCTTCGAGTTCCTATCCTTCCAAAGAAGCCACGATATCGCTCTGGCAAGATTCTTCCATAGCACTCTAACTTTGTCCTTTTTTTTGAAACAAGAATCAAAGTTTTTCATTGATTGAATGAAAAGAGACTAATGCTCAAAATTACAAACACCACGAAGGAAAGAAGAAGATATATACCAAAGAAAAAGAAAAACTAGAAAAGAAGACCACCGGAGAACTAAGAGAACCACAAAAAAAAAGACTAAAGAAGGACAACTACAATTGAAAAACCAACAAAAAACCAACAGCAAATTGATCAAAATCGGAGAAGAGATCAAAACCACCAAGCGACTGAAGAGACCAACTGAAAAGAGAGCAAGGAAGAGGAGGATTTTTGAAACAAACTCCACCACCAATAGAAACTGCACCAATGAAATTTGACGAGAGTCCAACTTGAAAAGACTAAACCCTGAGAGAAATTCAAAAATTGAGCTAACGAGAAAAACATTAAAGAGCTTTAACTGCCATAGGCAAAATAGGAATTTCCCGCGTTTGTAACCCACATAACTCAATCAAAGAAGAAAATTTGGCTGGGATTTGAGGAGAAACCACCGGAGAAACTACTCCCTCGAACTTATCGACACCTTGAACGTTAACTTCAAATAGATTTTCAAAATCTTTAGCAAATGAATCGTCTTCAACTTGATCAACCAACTCAAATTTCAGAATATGAAAAACTGATTCCACACTGCTCATACTAACATCCGATTCTCCATCAGAATAAAAGCAAGAAGGGTTCTTCTTAGGAGAAAAGATACTTGTTACACCATTGGTGAATAGTATGTTTGAACCAGGAAGAGAAACTTGCGATTGACTAACGTTCATGGTAGGGTATAAAGTCTCTTGCATCTTAGAACCTTTTGTGGGAGACTCCAATTGATTTGTGGATTGAGTGAAAAGGCGAACACAAGATTCCTCAACAGAATCTAAATTAGACTCTGTATGATCAATGATGGAGGAAAACACTTTTCTTCTAGAATAATGTAGAGGGAAGGCTTTTATTAAACTTGGCTTTGATTGCAAAAGAGACACCATATAACCCCATTAGAACCAAGGGAATTAATTTCTGCATGCCCATCCAAGGAAATGCGTTTTAACAAATAAGGACCATTTGAATTAAGATTCTTATCATACATCGAAGGGACCTTTGAATCCTTGGTAGCCATCACGAAATCATCTTCATTTGGTAAAAAGAGACTTTCATCTTCCATGACCTGATTAACCCTCTTTAAATCCACTGAATTAGTAAAATCCAGAGGGGATAAATTTCCAGGATTCATACGACACTTACTTGAAATATCAAGAGATGCTATATCACCAAAACAGAGAGAAAAATTTATGATATTCTCACCTTTGACATCAATCTCAGCTGGAATGAAGCCACAAATGTTTTCCTCAACTTTAATTATTGCTACTGAACAATCAATATAGTTAAGGGTTTGAGAGGAAATACTAATCAATCCACCAAAATGTTGTCCAATAGCTTCAAAACATGGTCGTTTCCAATAAATCAAAGGTAAATTCTTTATAGAGATCCATCCTCCATAACTCTTGATTAATTCCAGGTGAGAATGCTTTTCATCAAACCAATGCTCCATTTTCAGATGAAGGCCACCAATAAAACACCACTTTCCATCAAAATTCAAATCAGAAAGACCCTCATCAATCTTGATCAACTCTTTGTCATCCATAAAAGGATTAATTGAAATTCTAGTATGAAATTGATTTTTTAAAGAGATTTGAACATCTTTCCAAGAGTAATGGGCAAACACCTAAAAACCACCAAAATGGAATTGTAATTCAAATCCATCACTTCTCTCTCTTTCCTTACCCAAAAGGAAGAAATCTTAGAGGATTTCACCACATCTTCTTGAGTCGTATCAACTTTCCCAATCTGAGCAGAGAAGCCCAACTCGGAATACTCTTGTTCTCCATATTTATGGAGAAAATCTCTTACCATTTCCCATAAAACAATCCGACCTTTGTTATCAAAACTAGCAGGAACATGAACATTCTTTCTTCCTCCATAAGAAGCCAAAACAAACTTGGTTGGATTTCGGCCAACCAAGACTTCATACAATTCGGCTTGCAGCCTTGCCAACTGAACACATTATTGAAGGCATTCCAAACATTACCAGCAAAATCACAATGAATGAACAAGTGGGTGAGGGATTCTTCGCTTTTATCGCACATAAAACACCAACTAGGGGATAAGATCATACTAGGGAACCTCCTTTGGATTCTATCCATTGTGTTAATGCTTTTGTGAGCCATCGACCATAAGAAAATTTTCACCTTTTTGGAAGTGTTTCCTTCTGATATCTGGTCACAAAAATCTGCCTCCAAAATTCTTTTATTAGATTGAATAGCCTCCAAAGCCGACTTAATCGAGAACAACCCTGGTTTGTCCAACTTCCACATTAGCATGTCTTCCCCTTGAGAAGGATTATGGCTCTGAAGTACCGAAGCTAGGCTATCCCACCCCTCCATCTCCCTGTCAAACAAGATCCTCCGAAAATAGAGGTCCCAAGTATTATCTTTCTACATGTCATCGATGATAAATTTTTTTGCCATTGAGATCCTGAAGATGCTGAGGTACAAACATTTGAGTGACTGATTTGTAATCCATCTATCTTCCCAAAAGAGCGCCTTATCTCCTTTTCTAGCATAAAAAAGAAATTACTCGAAACAAAACCATTGTTTTCACTATCTCTCACCAAGGACTGTGCTGATTTCTCCAATTCTTATCCACGATTGGGTCCCTTAAAGAACTTTCTCCATACTTGCTTTTCACCACTATGCGCCACATAGCAGAAACCTCTTTGCCAAACTGCCACACCCATTTTGCTAAAAAGTGCAAAATTTTTTGCCCTTAAATGACAGCTTAAATATGCCTATATATCTTCTATCCTTATTCAGTCAACTCTCTCCAATATGCCTATATATTTTCTATCCTTATTCAGAGTGCCAGTTCAAACTGTAAAATCTTTTGAAAAAATCCGGGGGGATTTTCTTTGGGAGGTGCAAAAAGCAAATGGCGGATTACACAATGTAAGCTGAGTCAAAACTCAAATGCCAATTGTTTTGGGAGGTTTAGGCATTGGAAATATCAAGAAGAGAAACGAATCTCTTTTATCTAAATGGATTTGGAGATATTTATGTGAGGAAGGACCATTTTGGCAGCAGGTTATTAAAGCAAAATATTACCATCTAGTTGCTTATCCCAATTGGCCTGTGTGCTGACTCACGATCTTTCAAAGCTCCATGGAGGGAGATCTAAAGGCTGAACAATCTGGTAAAGCCACAAGTTCGAAGAATTTTGGGTAATGTTAATCATATTTCTTTTTGGTCGGGTGTTTGGGCTACTGATATAGACGTTGCTACAAGATTTTCACAGATTTATAGGCTTTCTAATAATGTTCAAGCAATGGTGGGTGATTTATGGAATTCGAAAAATAATGATGGGTACTTGGGTCTAAGAAGGTGTCTTAAAGACTCGAAGATCGATGGTTGGGCCTTTCTTCCCCATATCTTAGAAGCTTTTGTTCTAAAGAGGATGAATGATACATGGCAATGGACTTTAGATCCATTTAAAAGCTACACAGTACGTTCTATGATGCATTTTTTGGTGAAGCCACAAGACCATGCTAGCCTACCTTTCTTTACAGCTATATGAAAAGACATATATCCTAGAAAAATAAAGATTTTTCTTAGGGAGCTTAGTCAGGGTGGTATTAATACGACGACAGAACGTTGCCAAAGAAGAATGCCATATAATGCTATCTCTCCCTCTTGGTGCATTATGTGTGAAGCCAATGTGGAAACTCAATGTCATTTATTTGGCTCATGTGCTTTTGTCCAGAAGTATTGGAACTTTATCTGGAATGGCTTTGAACGGAATATGATTATGCCTTGATCTATACAGACTATACCATCGGTAGTTTTTTTGGGGCATCCTTTCAAAGGAAATGCAGAAACTCTTTGGCTAGCCTTTAATTGTTCCTTCTTTTGGTCTTTATGGTGTGAAAGAAATAGAAGGATTTTCAACGATACATAATCCTCTTTTGAAGACTTTCTGGATTTAGCTATTTTTAATGCTCTTTGTTGGTGTAAATGTTTATATCCTTTTAAGGATTATAGTCTTGCTTCTTTGACTCTTAATTGGAGGTCCTTTTTGTAAGTTGCTCATAATGGTTTAGAGTTTTATCCCTCTGATCAATTCATTTATCAATGAAATCATTATGTTTCTCTCTAAAAAGAAGGATATAGAATCAAGCGGAACATTGTAAAACTTCTTTGTGGAGTCATGCTTAAAGAAAAATAAAATTGATTCTGGAAAATGTGCAACTATTTTAGAAATTTGGTTGGAAAGAAATCATAGATTGTTTGAAGAAAAATTTAACAAGAAGGAAAGGAAAGTTGATGTAGCTAAATACAGAGCATCGTCTTTGTAATTTTTGTTTTAGGGATATCTCATGCAATTGGGGAACATTTTATAACCCTTTTTTGTTGGGAGGCATGTATGTTCTTTTGGATTTTGGAGATTGGAGGTCTTTGATTGGATAGGGTTTTTTAAGAGTAGGATTGTCTTACTTTGTGGCTTTTCACTAATATAATGAAAAACTACTTTGCCTTTTTGAATATTTTGGGGAAGAATTTATATCATTCAACATGATGCCATTTGATGAATTAAGTAAATTTTGACACGAAATGTAAACCAATTGTTTGTATACTTGTACACCTTCAGTGCTTTTAAATGTAATGAGTATGCACATGCATTTTTTATCTTTTGCTCCTTTGAGATGGAACATAAAAGATCTATATTGCAAAATATTCTTCCATTTGGCACTGATTAGAAAAGAATTAAGCTATCAATGAATTTATTTATTTTTTCCTATCCTTAGCTATCAAAGAATTTATCAAAAAGAGAGGCTCTATATCAAACAATCTTTCAAATCTCTCCCTTCTTTCTGACCAAAATTTTCCAAAAAAATCACTATTCACCGCCCAGATCCACAAGCAGCCATGCTTTGTGCTCGTACTAATATCTTCCATAAATTTATTTCCTGTGAATTATAAATATATAAATGTTCAAGTGAATTTATTTCCTGTAGGAATTATGATGTATCATTCCAATGTATTTTCTTTATTTTTTTTGTAATGTTATTGTACTTTATGTTTTAAATATGAAATGTACATGCATTCTAGAGCTCTCATTTTACGTTTTTTTTCTGTGTTGCTACAGAAATTGGATGAAGCTGCTGTTGAGGGTGTTTTTAAGAAGTCTTTGGAAAACTACATAAAATGGTGTGAATATTTATGCATTCAACCGGTTTGGAGCAGGTTTGGTCTTTGCAACTTATTCTTGTTATTTTCTGTATTGAGTTTAGTTTCATTTTATATTTTTATTTTCAACCATGAACTTCTGAATTTGATTCCTCCTAGAAGAAAGATGTATTTGATGGACTATAATTATTAAAAGTGTTCTATTGTTTTGCAGCTTGGCTGCTGTTAGCAAGGAAAAGAAGCTATTGTTTATTTCCTTATACTTTCTTATATGGGGTGAAGCATCCAACGTCAGATTTCTTCCAGAATGCTTATGCTACATATTTCACCATGTACGTAACTGTGGACTTCATTTGTAATTATATTGGATTATATTCACCTTTTCTTTTTTGATCATGTAGTTGGTCCAACTTAGGCTTGAAAGAGAATCGTGTTCAGTATTTATTTTCTTGCTAAGGCTTCTTTCATAATTGATAATCATGTTCTGGGGTTCTGACCAATAAAAGTATTCGGTGGCCATAGGCTTTCTTAATTTTGTGAGCACATCCTCTCTCGTTCGATTTCAGCTGTGCTTTGTTTGATAGGGAAACAATATCGTGGCCCTCTTATCTTTGATTAGGGACTTTTCTATTAGTCCAGGGAGGGGGATATGTGTCTTTGGGGTTCTAGTTGTCCAAAGGGTTTTCTTGTAGTTCCTTTGTCCAGTGTTTGGTGAATCCCTCCCCATCTAGTTATATTGTCCTTTTCTTGCCGTGAAAGGTGAAAAGTCCTAAGAAGGTTGAATCTTTTGTCTGGCAAGTCCTTGAAAGAGTTAATACCTTTAATCAAGTTTTGAGGAAGTTAGGAAAAAGTTGCATGATAGTGCTGCAGTGTTATATTTATGTAGGAGTGGAACTGAACAATTGGGCCATCTTCTATGGAGCTGTGATTATATTTTTTCGATTTCAAGATGTTTCTTCGAGGCATTTAGTTTTTGTCTGGCTTGGTCTAAAGGATCTAGCTTTATGATTGAAGAACTCCTCCATCCACCCTCTCATAAAAGGCAGTTTTTTTTAGCTATCCAGCGTTTGTGGGATTTTTCGAGGCCTTTAGAGTGAGAGGAACAATGAAATATTAGAGGGGTGGCAAGGCCTCTGGTCCCCTGTTAGTTTCTACGTATCACTTTGGACTTCAGTGTTTAAGACTTTTTGTAATTATCCTTTAGGTCTGATTGGACCTCTTTTTTTTCTTATAGCTTGGTTCTTTTTGTTTGGAATTTTTTTAATGCCTTTTGTATTAATTCATTTATTCGAAATGAAAGCTTGGTTATTTGTCAAAAAGAAATAGAAAAAAGCTAATCTATAAAGATAGTACTTCTACCAGCACGGTTTTCAAGATGCTTTTCTCTCGCTCTCTCTCTCTCTCCCTCCCTCTTGTCAACACTCGTCGACACTCATCCTTCAAATACTTGATCCATAAAGAATACCACACTTGGATTGAGGGAACACCCCTCCAAACCGAGTTCCCCTCTCTTTTTGCCCTATCCGTGAAAAGAGAAGCATCAATTGGAGAGATGTAGAAACGTAATCCAATTATTATTTCAATGAAAAATTTCGTTTTCTTGTTCGAAAAAGAATCCGACTATTGTTATTGGTTAAAATACCATTTATGTCCTGTAGTGAGGGTTTCATTCCATTTAAGTCTCTAAAGTTTCAAGTATCTAATTTTAGTCCGTGGTACTTCCAGTAAATGTTAAAATTAGTCCTTCGAAGTTGATTTTATCGAAATTGGTTAAATAATAATAATAATTTCCATGGAACAAAAGAGACCATGTGAATATGTTTCTAAAATTTATAAAGTGAAAACTAATAGAGCTTACATATTATTTGGAAAATTTTACAATAAACTAATTGTAGGGTCTAATTTTAAGATTTATTGAAAGTACAAGGATGAAAATGGAGTAAAACTCAAAGTACAAGGACCAATTGGCCTTGGTGGGTAGGCTTATCATCAAGTCCCTTCGGAGTTCCTATCATATTGGTTAGTTGGCTCTAGAGGCCGTCGGTTTTTTGGGAGCCATCATTATTATGTGGAATGACCCCTCTTTTGCGGTTTTAGAAGTCGCCAAAGGTGCTGGCTGTTTTGGGGTCATTTTAATGTCACTAGGTGGACTTTTGAGAGAAAAAATAGGGGTTGTATTACGAGAAGCATGAAACTCTTTTAACTCCTTCATTGAAAATACATCTTTCACGGATATCCCTCTTCAAAATGGACTGTCCACTTGGTTTGATTTAGAGATTACCTTATTCTCACTCGGATTAATCACTTTCTTACATCAGAAAAGGTGTCAGATGCATCAATTAGAAGGGGAATTTGGGGATGTCCATCCAATCTACAAAATCTAAAGGAATTCTTTGTTGGAGCAACTTCTTTCTCGTGTTGCCAAGGAAGAGACTCTTTGGAGGCAAAAATGCGACACAAAATGGTCAAAAGATATCAACTCCTCTTTCTTTCACCAGTAAACAATTTCTTGATGCTTCTCTTGTTTTTTTTTTTTTTTTGATATCTGTGAGTGTCTGGGCCAACATACGCGCACCTCGACTAATCTCACGAGACAACCGCCTTACCCTACTACATTTGGTTGCCAAGGAAACTCGTAGGATATTAAATCCTCAGTAGGTGGCCATCATGGATTGAACCCATTCCCTCTAAGCCCTTTATTTTTTCTATGGCCCTTATTGACTTGATGCTTCTGTTGTTGGTAACGAGCTTGTGGATAAGTGGAAAAGAAGAAAGCAAAAGACCTATCTTACCAAATTAGATATCAAAAAGGCCTTTGACGAGTTGAACTGGTTTTTCCTGGAAGCCAAATGTTTTGGCTCTTTATGGAAAAAGTGGATTAGAGGTTGTATTTTTCGGCTAATTTCTCTATTCTCATCAATGACGATCCCCAAGATAAGATTTTAGCCACTAGAGATCTTTTTTGATAGTTCTATTTTCCTTGCTGTACCTTGGTGTAAATTTTTTTTTGACGAGAAACGAAACTTTTCATTGATGAAGTGAAAAGAGTCTAATGCTCAAAGGATACAAACTCCACTAGGGAATGAAGCTGAAGAGAAACAATAAAAAGCATAAGGAACAACCAAAATAAATTATATAGCATAAATAAAAGCATTCGAAATCAGAGAAAAATCCTATGAAGAGAAGAAAATAAAAAAACTTTGAGAAAGAACACCAAAAAGAGGTCTTTAAACTCGGATAAAATTGGTTGGACCATGAGAAAGATTTGCTATGGAAAATCGGTTGATTACAACCCAAACAAAATTCTGATAATGGAGTAGGAGGTTATGAAAAATTCGCTTTGAGATGCCTGCAGATCACTGTTCAATGAGGTGGAAAACGATAAAATTTCAGCTTCAATATCTTGATATGAAAATACGAGCACTCCTTTAATTGAGCATAATTCAGAGATCAATAACTTCCTTTTCCTTGCAGCCAAGAACGATGAAAAAAGCTGGTATTATCATCCACAACCTTAAGCCATTAAGCCATTGTAGCCTACATTCTGTATCAAAATCTTTCCTTTGAGTAAAGATCATGTACGTCACCTTTGACCAGAGACCGGACAGCAAACTCTTTTCCAGAAAGAGGACCTCACTCAGATTTATTATCAAGCAAAGAAATTTCCGATAATACAAGGGCTTCATATCAGAAATTTGGAATCAGTTATTTATGATTGGTACGTTGATTATAAATCTGGGAGGAAACAAAAGGAGATTTGGGTCACTTACGGAAACAAAATTTTGGAATTTTATGGAAATTTGGGATCTGTTTTTACTGTTCTTTGTACCTTGGTGTAAATTGAATTCTCTTTTTTCCTCTTATAGTTTTTCTTCTCTTTTGACCAATTGGTGATTTTTATTGGAACTCCTTTGCTATTGGTGCTTTTCTCTCTGTTTTTTTTTCTTTTGTTAATTTCATGATCAATGAAATTGTTTCTTATCAAACGAAAAAAAAATTGGAGAAACACAGAGCATTGAATACAGAACATAGAATTTGTTCTCGTGAAGTCTAAAAGATGAAGAAATTGAAAAATGAGCTCATTTATCCAATGTGTTTTCATCCATCACCCTTATTGAACATGCCGATCTATGGAGTTGGAATTTGGAAAAGGATGGATTTTTCAACACATGCTCATATGCTAATGCCTTTTGGATTAATCTTTGCTCTTTTTGGTTGGTCTTCCGGACTTCCTTGAGACATTTTCTCCTTCCTCTCTCGTATTTTCTTGGGCCACCCTTTCAAGAAAGGAGAAGAAGACTCTTTGGACCAACTTTGCTCGGGCCTTCTTGTGGACCACCTGGAAGGAAGAGAATGCTCGAATCGTCAAGAATAAGCTCCAAAACTCTGACAATATCCTTGAATCTACTACCTTTCTTTTTCTGTCACGTGGAGTAAACTGTCTCCACCTTTTTGCAATTATAGTTTATCTACCCTCATTACTCATTGGAATAGCTTCTTGTAATTACTTTTGATAGGATCTTTCATTTTGTTAACCATTTCACCATATCATGAAATGTTTATGTTTTCTATAAAAAAAGAAAATCAATTTATTTGAATCAAACCCAACCTAAACAAGCTTATAATCCGATCAGACCCATGCAATTTCAGATGGGTTGATTGGGTTTTTGGGTTCTCTGGTTTTTTTAACACTCCTAATAATTAGATTCTTTTTTTTTTTTTTTTTTTTTTTTTTTTTTTTTTTTTTTTTGAGGAGACAATAATAATGAGTGAGAAATACAAAGTAATAAAAGTTTCAGTTTACAAAGAGTAGACTATAGAGAAATAGAGAAAGCAAAATAATGCAGACGCTACTAAAGAACAAAAATGCAGAGAGCCAAAGAAAAGGTACAAGAATCCGAATAGAACTATAAGAAGGCTCACGAAGAAAAAATGAAATTAATCATAGCATTTACTATGTTGTTTTCCTCTGGGCCTTTTTCTTTCTAATAATAAAGTTTTTGTTAAATTACAAGTTTAGTTCCTAAACTTTCATTAGTGTCTAATAGGTTTTTAAACTTTACAAATGTTTTAAAGGGTCTTTTTAACTTCCATTTTTGTGTTATACTTTTTTTTACAAGAAATGAAACTTTGCATTGATAAAATGAAAAGAGACTAATGCTAAAAAGTACAAACTCCACAAGGAAGTGAAACAAAAAGAAAGCAGTAAACATAAATAAATGAATGATAAACAAAGGCTATATAAAGGCCTTCCAGTTGAGGCAGATATCCTAAAACTAGCAAAACTCTTTGATAGAGAACACCAAGAGAAGGTCTTGAGAATAATTGAATCATAATGATCAATCCGATAAAGATTTTTGCTATGAAAAATTCTTTGTTTTCTTCCCATCCATAATTTGGAAAGTAAAACCTTCAGTGCATTGAACCATAATAGATTGGCCTTTGAATTCAAAAAAGGGTCAATAAGTACTTGAAGAACGTTGTCTCTAAAGAAATTGGAGAACACCCCTTGAACATTGAAAATTGAAAACGACTTGAACCAACAAAGTCTTGGAATGGAGCATTCAGAAAACACATGGATGAGAGAATCCCCATCTGGAAGTTTCTGGTATAATATATCAAAGAACCCCAAGAGTTTAACGGGTCTCAAACTTTAAAAGTGTCCACTACAGTTCACTCCGTTCTCAATTTTGTGTGTAAAAGGTAGAACATGTAAATTTAAATGCAAAAATGAAATGTGGAGCTATGTATGAAAATAATTTTTTTCTCAACGTTCATTGAGTGAAGAAGAATTGGATTTACACAAGGAGACTCTCAAGTCCCAATCAAATATGCTAAAATTTTGTAATCAATCTAAAGGCCCGTTTGGAATACCATTTATTTTAAATGTTTTTCAAGAATGCATTTTTTGAAAAGCATTTTGTATAGAAATTGTTTAGAATTTAAACATTCATATGTTTGGTTACATTTCCGATGAATGTTTTTATACTCAAGTTATTATATACTTAAAAACTCTTTATAAAAATTTGCTTTCAATTTTTCTCTCAAAATGGTTTATTTCTCAATCTCATTTTTTAATAAGTCATTTTTAGTGGTTGAACCAAACACACCCTAAATCTATAAGGAAAAGTGAAAATACAACTATGAATACATACAAGGAAACAATTTTAAGCATATACAAGCAAACAATCTTAGAATAAACTCTGTAAATTACAGCTTGATTTTCTACAAAATGTGCTTGTTCGAGAGTTGTGAGATAAGTAATGGGTTGGGACGAATGTCTCTTCTTATCAATTTTGTTTTAGGTTGATGTGTCCATGTGCCTCGTGTTCAAACGCGTCACCAACATGTTCAAAATTTTAAAAAGAATAAAAATGTTTAGCATACCATTTTTCACGTGTCGGACACGTATTTGGACACATCCACGTCCAAGACATGCGCCCGAAACAGATTGTCTGTGCTTCCTTGAAGATTTGTATCTATTTGTAGTTTTGTAATTTTTATCTTTTCCCTTGACCTTCATTGTCTTACCTTGCACCTTAACTTTTTTTGTAGATGGTCAGAGAAATGGATGAGATATTGAGGCCTCATGAGATGTCAAGACCGCAGATTGCACAGCCAGCCAAGAGTTGTGTGTCTAAAGATGGTGTTTCTTTCCTTGACCAAGTTATTTGTCCTCTTTACGAGGTTCTGGCTGCGGTATGTCCTTTATCTTTTTATTGTCCGTTGTAAAGTTTCTAAGGGAAGAGTAGGATTTCACTTTTTCGTTTCTTGTTAAATCATATTCTTGTCATTTCATTGATTCCTTTTTGTATTTAATTTTGACATATTGCCAAGACCATTTTTCAGAGTCACATTGCATAGTTTAAGTTTGCTAAATATCTTTCTTGCATGAGCACTAGAGGCACATCGAGCAAAATTTAATGTGTTACAATCTTTTGATGTAGTAAAATCTATTCTAGCTGGTAAATAAAAGCTTGAAGATAAACCCTAGCCTCCTCTCTCACCCAAACCCTAGCCTCCAGTTGTTGTTATCTTTTGTCATCGTCGTGGCTCGCCATCCCTCTCGTTGTTAGCTTGCGCTGCTCTCCTCGCCGTCGTCATCCAGTTTCTTCAACCTGCGACTCGCACCTCTAGCTGCCATTTATCGACCCGCGGCCCACGTTTTTAAATCAGCCTCCAGCCTCCATTCATCGACCCACTACCCACGATTCTTCAACCCGCGACCTGCTCCGTCTGTCAGCTCGCGCCACCATTCATTTGCTGTTCGTTCGGTCAGTTCGCCGTCATTCATCCGCCATTCTTAGCCGGTCGTTTCGCCATCCAGTCCGATCTGTTCGCCGTTCGTTTGGCAGTTGCTTGTTATTTGTGGGTCTCTTTGGATTGTGGTTTCGTGGATCCCTTTGGTTTGTGGTTGTGTTTTGGTATATGGTTCTATGGAAGTGCTGGAAGAGATGAGTTGTTGTATCCGAAATATTTACTTTCGTCTATGGGGGAAAAAGATAAGTGTTTTATGGAAGGTATGAATAAAGATAAAAAAATTTACCTTTCCTTATCCCTTTTAGTTATGCTTGAAAAATCATTGGTTGAACTTCTACAATATCCAGTTCACTCATTTTTTAACAAGAAATTTAGGGAAGATTCTGGGACCATTCGTCTGTCTAAATTTAGATCTTCCAAGGGTTGGTATTTGGAATGTGTCGTTTGGCCTTTTTATGGAGGAAGGAAGAATGTTCATGTTCCTGCTAGTTTTGATAAGAAAGGTTGGATTGTTTTTTGGGAAATGGTAAGAGATTTTCTCCTTAAATATGGAGAACCAGAGTATTTGAGTTGGATTTCTCTGTTAGGATTGGGAAAGTTGATACGACTCAGGAAAATGTGGTGAAATCATCTGAGTTTTCGTCCTTTTGGGTAAGGAAAGAGAGAAAAGTGATGGATTTGAATTTCAATTCCGTTTTGGTGGTTTCTTGGTTGTTTGCTCATTACTCTTGGAAAGATGTCCAAATTGCTTTAGAAAATCATTTTCAGACTAGAATTTCAATTAATCCTTTTATGGATGACAAAACGTTGATCAAGATTGATGAGGGTCTTTTTGATTTGAATTTTGATGGGAAGTGGTGTCTTGTTGTTGTGAGTGTGGGTCGTGGTCGTCGTCGTGATTGTGTGGAGGATGAATGTTGAGCAAGAGCTTTAGTCTTGGTTGTTGAGATACTAGCTCTAAAATAATAGAGAGGTTCTTTTGCTCCAGCGACTCTTGAAACATTGTCCTGTGTTAAATGAATCATCATCGAATACAAAATCATCATCCTTTCTTCCATTCAGTGCTCGATTATATTTTATAAATACCAAATCATTCAGACGACTTTGAGCAAGTCCATTCCCTTTCTTACTATGAAGCTGCTAGTATAAATAACAAAAGTTCTATGACAATTCAAACCAAGAATTTAAAACTTAATTCTCAAGATACTTGAGGAGAAAATAACCAACTAACTTGTTCAAAAACACTCTCCCTGATTATGTTCACATCGAGAGACACTACAAGTAAGACCTAAAATTCTAAAAACAAAGCTTTGCAAGTTTGGAGTTGATTGTCTAAAATCATCCCACCATTGCACTAAAGATCAAAACTATGTTAATAGCTTTGAATTCAACTGAATAATTTAATGATTTATCAAACATTCAAAGTCAAACTTTACTCGGAGATCTTTTGTGTTTTTGTTTGACGGCTAAGGTTTGTCCAAATAATCCTTCAGCTTTCTTGTACTTGGTCAGCTCCTCAAGTATTTTGTCTTGCACCTCCATAGAAGGAACCATTTTTGTTATACATAGTACAATTCGTTAACAATTTCATCATCAACTTGAACGTTAGAATTTGAACAATAGAATTCTGGGTTTAAATAATATCTCGCTGCATGCAAGGGGCGATGCAACTAAAGCTCCCATTTTTTATCAATGATCGTTAAACTATCCTTGTATTTATGTTCCTTTCCATTAACCGATTTAGTTATGGCCTCCTTAGTTCTATTCGTGGTCTCATAAATATATACCATTGGAGACTTCTTCTCACCATCCACCGACCTAAGAACTCGCACTAGAGGGCATAAGAATTTTAAAGCAAACACAATTGTATTCTAAAAGTAGTCAATAGAATAGTTTGAACAACTGGCTTGCTTCATTGCTTCTTGCTACATTTGCTATTCTTCCATTCATCTGAATTAAACATCTTCCTCAAGTTGTTCTTTTAACGATGTATACTTGGTAATGTGATGCAAGCGCAAAGTGAGTCTTAGTTGGTCTTACCAACTCCTTTTGATTAGTAAATTTTCTCATCATATTTAACAATTCAGGACGAAAATAAATGAAACTACTAATCTCCTTGCCTCGCTTCAGTGTTTTGCGAATATTTGGGATCTTGTGTATATCCTCCGACATCAAATCTAAGCAATGAGCGGGCACATGGCGACCAAACTAAATGTGGTTGTTTCGCTTTTAACAATCTCCCTAGTAAAAAGTAAAGAAAGAAAGTATTAGGCAACTCAAGATTCGTAAGACTTAAGACTTCAGAGTAAGAAAAGGAGCTAGTATTTTGAATTCTTACTTGCCATCATATTTTCAGAGACATTATTAGTAACAACTTGTACAACATTTGTTTCTCCAATGCGCTCTACAAAATTGTCTAGCAGTTTAAATATTTTCTTCCCATCCTCACATAAGTTTAGTAATGTCCTATTTCTTCTATCCATCCATCCATCCATCGGTCATGATAGTGCATCCAACCTTGACCCACTCTTCCTTCTGACCCTTAATTGATTCATTTGTGGCGGTTAACTCTTTTTTTTAAACATGGCATTCTCAGTTCATGATAAGATGGTGGTTTTAGTCCAAGACTGAATTGTCTTATTGCTTCAATCATGGGTGCAAAGCTTTCATAATTGCAATCATTTAGAGGCATTCCAGTATCATAAAACCATCAAGCAATTCTTTGGATGGTGTGCTCCCTCTTCTCCTTTTGTAGGCTTCATTCAATGTTGTTTGCTTTCCTTTCTCGTTCTTTCAATTTCAAACAACAGTTTTCGGATTATCTATCGGACCCTTCTATTTTGGCTTCTTAAAAATAGCTTAATTGATTCAAAATTTGATGTTGATCTCTTAGCTAAGAAGCACGAACACTTTAGTTTGGCTAGTGTGTCCGTGTCCGACACGTGTCGGACACTTGGACACTCCGACACTTGTTGGACATGTATCAGACACTTGTTAACACAATTGACATGTGACAAACACTAGTTGTACAAAGTCAATGAAGGTCTATATCGAGCACTTGTTAAGTATACTAAATAGACATAATACTAAATGACAAAAATAATAAATTTTAAGAGTGAAATACATTTTTTAAGTATACAAATGCATAAACTTATTGATTTTGAATTTCCTTCTTTTATAAAAATGATATATATTTTGAAAAATGTATATTTTACTAAACATGTCCATGTCGTGTCCGTGTCCAATATTTAAAAAAAATGACGTGTCACCGGGTCTGTGTCGTGTCGTATCCCGTGTCCGTACCTGTGCTACTTAGTCTCTAATTCTTGCTTGAATTGATTACCAACACATCATCTTCATCCTCATCTTCCTCAATACCGTAATTTTCAGCATCAATGTCGAGAATCAAATTTCTTTGTTCTTTGACTTCCTTTTACTTGGACATATATGCTTCATTTTATTCCTTGACATGATCCAAACATTTTCTACAAGCAGTAGCATTTCTATAACCACCAACAAGGTGTTGCTTCATTCTATAAAAGCGTCCTTTTGTTATTTTTGAACAAAAACTACAAGTTAATGCATTTATATCTTTGACATACTTCCATGTCGGATCTTTTCTTTAACTGTCCTCAGCCATCTAACCAATTAAGAGAGTAAAGGAGAGTATAATCTTAGAGTGAGATGGAGAAAGGGGAATAAAATGGAGATGGAGATCAAGAGATTGAAAGAGCGAATAGAAAGAGAGGAAGAAACCGACCAAAAGGGAGAGAGAGAGAAGGCTTACTGGCGCTGACAGCGAGAAGAAGCAGCGGCTGGTGGCATTGGGAGAAGTGGTTGGCGGCAAGCCGGCGAGAAGCAGCTACAACGAGGCTCGACGCGAGGGAAATGAAAGAAGCGAGTATGAAGAGAGAGAGGTTGTCGAGAGTCTGTGTGAAGTATGCGTGTGTTTAGTTTTAGGGTTTTTTTTCTTTTTTTTTTAAATAACCCTAAACGATTACACAAATAGGGAGATACTGATTCTGCACTATTCATACTAAAGACCAGTTTATAAATAACCCTTAACTGATCAACCAACCCTGTTTGTGGGTGTTTTTTTTTGGCAAACTTATTTTTTATATGCCCTTATGCCCTTGTGTATTCTTTCATTTTTTCTCAATGAAAGTTCAATTTTTTATTAAAAAATTTCAAACTAGGTTTTGGATTGAATTTTCCATCTAAAGTATGTTCCTGTAGTATTTAGTCTGCTGTCTTGAACTGCCAACTTGACAAGTCCTGATTATTAAATGGTCAGGAAGCTGCAAACAATAATAATGGACGGGCACCACATTCTGCATGGAGAAACTATGATGATTTTAACGAGTACTTCTGGTTAGTTGCAAAGTGCTGTATGTTTTATTGTAATGAACAATTCATGCTGAAGAAGTTTTGACGATTTTGTTCATTTTGTTATCAGGTCCCTTCGATGCTTTGAACTCAGTTGGCCATGGCATAAAGGCAAATCATTTTTTCAAAAGCCAACACCAAAGTCAAAGGTTGTCTGCATACTGTGTTTAATTTTGTCAAAACATATCTTCCATTTTTTTATACTCATTTATACTGCGTTATGTATAAACTATTTGTGGTACTGATTGGCTTGATTTGGCCAATATAAAGTTCTCTTTTGTATAATTCCATACATGAAATTATTGCTTTCCCTTAAACATTTGGTAGTGAAAAGTCTGATTTAGCAGATGCTTTTCAGGATTTTGAACCTATATTACTTGCTTGAACCCAAATGATCCTTGAATTACGATGTGCAATTTTTTAGGTGGTTTCGGTGTTCTTATACAATGTAGTACCATACCAACCTGAGAGAAACATCAAACCATAGGTCGTTTGAGTGGGCTAGTTTTGGGCTTGCTTACCCTCGCCCTCTGCCCTAATTTGATTTTTTTGCAGCTTTTAGGCCAGGTCTATGTCGATGCAGTTGTAGCAGATTATTATTATTTTAGTTATTATTTGGAAATCCCGGACAATCTGTTAAATCGAACCAAATTAAAGTACGTTCATGCGTTGCATTTTGTTAGATTTTGATGCAATTGTAAACATTTATATTTCCTGATTCTGCTAAATTTTGGTGTTTAGTCAAGTCAATTATATTAAGGGGAATTTGAGTATAGACTATTTCAGAGGGAGATTTGCCAATTCAACAAATTTTGCATCTGATTGAACACTTCTGCTTGAGCAAGATACCAGTGTCATTTTCTATTAGCCAAATTATGTGTATATCATATTCCAAATTAATAAAATTATCGTGATTCTGATTAACAGAAGATGCTGGTTGGCTCGTCAATGCTTTAATTTTAATTCTTCTGCAACTGACAATTAGTTTCTTAATTTTCATTCTGTGAGGTTTTATTTATCAATTACATGCATAATTACTTTGTCTAAAATTGATGTTTAGTTTCTTGATGAAACTATATATTAGAGAAAACCATGTGGTCTCCTGCTTCATGCCTTCAGTCTGGTGCATTAGCCATGACATGTGAAGTACTTCTATTTTTTCTTTGTGGTGTGCATTTTGTATGTTGAATAATTTTTCCTTCCCTTGTTCCTTTTCAGAATATGCTTAGTAGAAGTCGTCATCAAGGGAAAACTTCATTTGTTGAGCACCGGACTTTTCTTCATCTTTATCATAGTTTCCACCGTTTATGGATATTTTTGGTTATGATGTTCCAGGTATATGGCATTTTTGAATGCTGTCTTTATTATCATTAGCAATGTTTTAAAAGGCTATCAAGATTTATGCCTTGAGGCTCGCCTCGAGGCAATGCGTTTAGCCTCGAGACTTAACGCCTGCTTTAGACCTTAAGAGCTTACGCCTTTATAAAAATGCACTGAGACTTAAAGTCTCTACGCCATATATAATGGTTAGAAGAATAGTATTAATTTGAGTTGTAACGATGTGAACTATTACTACTTTTACCACTTAGACTTTAAAAACATTGAAAATAAAAATTGATAGAATAAGTCAATCCATTAGAGATAATAATAGTGATGTTAAAGATATTCTTTTAGTATTTTTGTTCAAGTGGCAATTCATGGGATGATTCTTTTTAAACTTTTATTTAAGTATTATGATTTGCAATACTTGTTCACACAAATTTAGGATTTGTATACTATTTTTAATTAAAATTGAAGCTTCTGCCTCAAACTTGCGCCTTGAAGACAAGAGGAAAAACCTTGAGACTGCCTCATTAGTCCTGTTAACTTAAATTGGTTAACCTGCTTCTTGTTGCTCAGGATTTATTTATTTTTTTTACTCGATCAATTTCAGAATTTCATGGAAGAAACATTGCAGAACTAAAAGCTAGAAAGATATAGATAAACAAAATATAGATCATAATTTTTTGTGTTGAAGGGAAGCTTTTATGGAAGGTAGGTTTCTTTGCGATTCTTTTGGGATGTGGCTTGAGAGGAACACAAGAGTGTTGAGGTTTCCTGGGAACAGGCTTGAATCACTGTTCACTTCACTACCTCTCTCTGTGTCTCGGTTAATGGCTGTTTCTGCATTTTTTCGTTATTTTTTATTGTTAATGATTGGAATTGCATTTTGTTAAGTTAACTCCTCTGGCTCTGGTGTTCTGAGTCTTTGTTTTTATATTCATTGTCTCTCAGAAAATGAAGAAAGGACTAAAAGCTAGAAAGATATAAATAAACAAAGAACTAAAATATAGATCATAATTTCTTCACTTGTGAAAAGGGGAAAGCTCTTTGTTCCTAATTCTCTTGTAGTTGGATTCCTTGGAACTAGAATAATTCTTAGTTAGCTTTTTCAAACTTCAGAGAAGGTTCTGGCAGGGTAGGGTCATCTTAACTCCTTTGACAAGGAAAACCTTGGCTTGCCTTCAACGAAAGCACTAGAAGCCTGAATTAAGGAGGCTTGCCTACACGTGTTTTCCTATCTTTGGGTTTTTTGTTAAGAAATACATTTAGAAGAAGCCAAGAAAAAAAATGATAATACGCAAGCAACAATATTATATGTGAGTTAGATGAAGGGAAAGGCAAGGATATAGGTGATACATACTATGTTATTTGAAAAGTTTCTTTATAATGAGATCATGTTCCTCACGGAAGGAAAACAGTGAACATAACAATTGTAACAAATTTTTATGGAATCAAAATATCTTTCCCTTTTTGTGTTGAAGGGAAGGTTTTATGGAAGGTAGGTTTCTTTGCGATTCTTTTGGGATCTGGCTTGAGAGGAACACAAGAGTGCTGAGGTTTCGTGGGAACAGGCTTGAATCACTGTTCACTTCACTACCTCTCTCTGTGTCTCCGTTAATGGCTGTTTCTGCTTTTTTTTGTTATTTTTTATTGTTAATGATTGGAATTACATTTTGTTAACTCCTCTGGCTCTGGTGTTCTGAGTCTTTGTTTTTATATTGCCCCTATTGACTTTCATTTGGCTTAGTGAAAGTTGATTTTGATAAATGAAAAAAGAAATATTTTATTAAAAGAAGAGACATTCCCATCGTTACTAAAAAAAAAAAGAAAAAATGAACTCTGTCTCATTTAGTTCCCTGTTAAAAGACAATTGCACGAATATAAGAACTTAGCAAGACAAATGTAGTATAAGAAGAGGGCTCTTTTAAGAAAGAACGAAAACAAAGAAATACTCCAAACTACTAGTTCAAAGCTGAAATACCCCAAACTACTAGTTTAAAACTTGTACATGAAACAAACCTTTTGGTACTCCCTTTGTAGAATATTTATTTGAATTGAGATGCATTTATTTTTCCTTTGTAATTATTTTGTTATTTTTTTGTCTCATTTCACTTCTCTGTGTAGTGTGAAGTTGGTATCTTTTGAGCAATGCAAAGTTTTTGTATTTTGTTAAAAAAAGAGATGAAACAAACCGGTTGTTAGCTATAAGGAAAAAGAATAAATAAATAACGAAGAAGAAAGGAACGGCAACCAGATACCTCTTTAGGATGGTATCATCTAAAACATATTTTCTTTAAGCTGTTTCCTGTTGTGGACGCTAGTTGGGTCCATGGGGTTTTTACTGACTTAGATTAGGATTCTGCATTTTCATATATTTAATTACTCATCACATTGTTACTCTTGCAGGCTCTTACCATTGTTGCATTTAACAATGGAAACTTTAATATGAAGACTCTGCTGGAAGTTCTGAGTCTTGGTCCGACATTTGTTGTAATGAAGTTTATTGAGAGTATGTACCATTCTAGTCATTTCTACAGAAAATATTAGATGCTGACTTGTTCTATTATCTTGTGTGGAGTATCTTGAAAGAATTATCTTTGTTCTAAAAATTTTCTATTTCACCACATGGATTTCTGTCCAGGTGTCCTAGATATCCTAATGATGTATGGTGCATATTCTACTTCGAGGCGTCTTGCTGTTTCTCGAATTTTTCTTCGTTTCCTTTGGTTCAGTATTGCTTCGGCTTCTGTAACGTTTCTTTATGTGTATGTATCCGGGCTTTAATGTTCTTGTTATCATTTTTTTTCCACAAGATATTTAGTGTTATTTTTATCTATTCCTTTACAGGAAAGCTCTTCAGGAGGGGAGTAAACCAAATGCAGAAAGAGTGATGTTCAGACTTTATGTAATTGTGATAGGAATATATGGTGGTGTGCAGCTTTTTCTTAGTATCCTCATGCGTATACCTGCTTGCCATCTTTTAACGAATCAATGTGATCGGTGGCCTCTTATTCGCTTTATCAAGTGGATGCGACAGGTTTCACCCTCTTATAATTGCTTGAGTTTTTTCTTTTCTGCTTGTTTTCTACTCGGGTAATATGGCCTTCTCAATTTCAGTTGACACACATCATGTTGTTAAATCTATCATTTTCTTTTGCTTCTGACATTTGTTTTATTAGGAACGGTACTATGTTGGACGTGGGATGTATGAGAGGACTACTGATTTTATTAAGTAAGTTCCTGAAGTTCTTGTGTAGGTTGATGCCTTTTTAACGATTCAAGTAAATATTATGGAGTAATGGTGTTTGATTTCCATTATATTTTTGTGATTTTTGTAATATTAGCTATGTATTATGTGCTACATTTACTTTTATATTTGCAATATTTTTTTCTTATTTGTAGACGATCTTTCTTTATATAAAGAGAACTTGTATAGAAGAAATCTCTTCCCAAAACCTAGTTGGTATGAAGCCTAAAAACCTTAGTTGTCTCTAAAGCTCTAGCCACATTCTGAAACCCTAGCCACCTTAGCTGCTGCTACGGTCAGAGTTTGAAGTACGCCACTCTACATTTGACAATGTCTCTTCAATAGTAGGTGTGTTCGCTGGGTAGGGCAGTTTTCTCGAGAGTGCAAAACGGCCATTTGCTTTCGCTAGCCCTTTCATTCGTTGTTGTGGGTATTTTTTTTGCAGCTGTTGCAATGCTGTCATACATCACTAAAGGGTTCATCATAGTCCTTGTTAGCGGTCGTTTTCATCTTTTACCACCGTCGTAGTCGTTATCTTTTGCCACTGCATGTGTTCAACATCATGGTGGTAGTCATAGGCGTTCGACGCCTCTACTCGTCTGTAGTTGTCATGGGTTTGATTTTGAAACATGTTTCATAGCCCAATGCTTTTGAAATGTCGTTTGTGGTTGTTGGTGGTTCAATTTAGTTGGTCTAGTTTAGGGCCATTTGGTTTAGTTTGAGGTCTGGTTTGGTTTAGGCCCAAGTTTAGTTTATATTTTTGTTAATCTTGTTGGTTTGTACATTTTCTTTCTAATCAAGCTAGTATTTTTGTTGATTTTTGTGACTTAATGGGACAAATTGATCAACTCTCACAACGTCTAGGAACCAATTTCTCATCTAGTAATCTGCGTGTTTTCTTGACACAAATAGTTAACTACCCTTAAGCCTTTTCTTGTAGTAATTCACCTTATGTGGATTTTCCTAATGTTTTTTTTTTTTTTTTTGATAAAGAACCAACCTTTCATTGAGAAAAAATGAAAGAATACAAGGGCATACAAAAAAACCAAGCCCCAAAAGGAGAACCCCTTAAAGGAAGGGATGCCAATCTAACAAAATAAGACCTATAGAATAATTACAAAACAAACGCGTCACCGACGCCCATAACGAGACGGAGTATTTAATAAAGTCCCAAGTATCCTCCGCATTCCTCTCAATTCCTCTAAAAATTCTATTATTTCTCTCCCCCCACAAACCCCAAATGATAGCGCAAATCCCAGCTTGCCATAAGAATTTCCCCTGGTCCCGAAACGGAGGATGGGGAAGGAACTCCTCGATCATCTCCCTAACATCCCTGTGTCTAGCAAACTGAAGCCCAAAAATCTTGAAAAAAGCGTTCCAAACTGAACGTGCAAAGTCACAGTGCAACAACATATGATCGAGGTCTTCCTCCGCCATCCTACAGAGAATACAACAGAATGGGCCTATCAAATTAGGCATCTTTCTCGCAAGCCGATCAAGAGTGTTTGCTCTTCCATGGAGGACCTGCCAAGTAAAAAACTGCACCTTCTTTGGAATTTTCACTTTCCAAACCAGAGAATAAACTGATTTCTCAGGAAGAGAAGAAGGGTCAAGAAGACAATGAAAGAACGAGCGGCAAGAGAAACCCTTAGAGGGGTTAGGGTTCCACGAACGAATATCCCTCCCATCTGGTCTAAAGGTGATCTCTTCAATCAAAGAAAGAAGAGATATGACATCATAAGTTTCCCTCTCGGATAAAGAGCGAGAAAAACCAAAAGAAAAAGAAATGGAGCTTCCCGAAGGAATCAACACCTCGGCCAGAAAGCGGTTCTTCATCGAAGATAAATGATAAAGGCGAGGGTAAGCAACACAAAGGGGTCTATTTCCCACCCAACGGTCTTCCCAAAAATAGGTTTCCTCCCCATTCCCCACAAAATGATGAATGAATAAAGAAAGAGAGGGAAGCTCAACAGAAATTTCTTTCCAAGGATTCCTGGAAGTGCCTTTAAACCCACCCGACACCCACTCAAAAGGATGACGACCGTATTTGCTTATAATTATCCTATGCCATAGGGTGTTGGACTCAGAGGATAAGCGCCATAACCATTTAGCCAACAGAGCTTTGTTGCGAATTCTCAATTTACCCACCTCTAGACCTCCTCTACTCAAAGGCTTTCCCATAGTTTCCCAACTAACCAAGTGAGCACTCCGCCCTTCATCCACACCTTCCCACAGGAAGTCTCTCATAAGCTTCTCAATAGCTTTGCAAACAGAGGCAGGAGCCCTAAACAGGGAGAAAATAAATAGGCATGCCACTCAGAACAGATTTTATAAGGGTAAGCCTCCCCACCTTAGAAAAGAAGCTCCTTTTCCAACTTGCAAGTCTCTTTCTAACCTTGCCCACCACTGGCTCCCAAAATAAAGAAGTCTTTGGATTGTGGCCCAACGGGAGTCCTAAGTACGAGGAGGGGAAGGAGCCCACCTCGCAACCAACCAACGAAGCCCATCTATTAACTTTGCTCTCATCACTATTAATACCCAGAAGCTGACATTTCCCCCTGTTAATTCTAAGGCCCGACAAGGATTCAAAAAAGGCTAGCATATGATTCAAGATAGAAGAGGATTCCTCCTTCCCAGGGCAGAAGAAAATCGTGTCATCAGCAAACTGAAGGTGAGATAGAGGAATCCTGTTTCGACCCACCTCGAATCCTTCAATAATTTTACCCTCAACCCCTTTTGAGACCATCCTACTGAGCGTGTCAACAACCAAAAGAAACAGGAACAGAGATAGGGGGTCTCCCTGGCGAAGGCCACGGGTAGCTCGAATTCTCCCACTGGGTCTACCATTAATGAGGATGGAATAGGTCACTGATCTTGTACAACTCCAAATCCACGATCTCCATTTGTACCCAAAACCTTTTTTCTCCAAAATCTTGTCCAAGAAGTTCCAGTCAACGTGATCATAATGTTACTATATTATCTTGCAACCTCTTATCTATGGGCAAACTGTGTATTCTAGTAACTTTCAACCTCTTAACTGTGATGTCATTTTCTTTGAATCTCATTGTATTTTTTCAGCATTAGGACTCTAGAAAGAAAATTTAGAGTGTTAGGATGCTTGATGGTATCTACTACTTAAGTAGGGTTCTTTATTAATAAAATAACTTATGATCTTAGTGTATCAATTCTCTTTTTGGTAATGAACAACTCATTAAAAATGTTGCCTTCTGTTCTTTTCACTGTGATCTTATTTCCAAATTTATTAAAAAATGTTGCCTTCTGTTCTTTTCACTGTGAAAGTTGCACTTTTGCAAAAACCATCAATCCACATCTTCACCAAAATCTAGCAAAGCCTCCAAACTGTTTTACTTAATTCAGAATGATGTTTGGAGTCCTAAGATTACGACTCATAGTGGGAAAAGTGTTTGTTACTTTTATTGATAATCACACACATCTATCTTGGACATATTTAATGAAAAAAAAACTGAGATTAAAGATCTTTTCAAACACTTTTATAAAATGATTGAAACCCAATTTCAAACTAAAATCAACATTTTACACTTTAGCAATGGAACTAAGTATTTCAATAAATATCTTGTGGGGTATTTGGCTAGAGAGGAACAATAGAATCTTTAGAGGGGTGGAGAAATCCACGAGTGAGCTGTGGGAGACTATTAGATTTAATACGTTTTTGTGGGCTTCGGTTTCTAAGCTCTTTTGTAATTATCAGCTAGGTCTTATTCTTTTGGATAGGGACCCGTTCCTGTAGTCTGGCGGGTGCTTTTGGTTGGGCTTGTTTTTTGTATGCCCTCGTGTATTTTTTTCATTTTATTCTCAATGAAAGCATGGTTTCTTATAAAAAAAAAAATAAATATTTGAGTGATTTTTTAAGAGATAAAGGTATTTTACCTCAGTCTACTTGTCAAGATACCTGTCAGCCATTCTCAACAAAATGATATTGCTGAACAAAAAAAATAGGCATTTACTTGAGGTTGCATGTGCAATAATGTTTTCTATTCACGTTCCTAAGTATTTATGGGGGGAAGTTGTACTCACAACAACCTCTCTGATAAATAAAATGCCTAGTAAAATCTTGGATTTTAGAATCCCTCCTAAGTGTCTTAAAACCATTTTCCCAACTAGTCACATACATTTTGATTTACCCATAGAAATTTTGGTCGTACTCCATATGTTCATATATCAAGTCTTTTTCAATCAAAACTTAATCATAGGGCTACTAAATGCATTTTTTTTGGGTTATGCTTCAGATCAAAAGGCATATTAATGTTTTGATCTTCAAATGGATAGGGCTACCAAATCGATGGACGTGTCCTTTTTAGAAAAACAAACATATTTTACCTAAATTCTCTTTAGGGAGAGGAATCAAATTTAGTAGATAATTTATGGGAAATATTGGGATCCCTTATGTCATTTATCCTAACTTGTTTGTCCCTTGGTCCTTTAATGTCAAGTGTAGAAACTTCTTATTTAGGGGAAAAAATACTGAAAAATGACTCTGCAAGTCAAATTCCCAAGTTAAAGTTTCATACTAGAAGGACAAGTTTTAAAAACCAAGTCCAAAGAGTTGATTCTTCACAAAAAACCAATTTGAAATTTTGAGAAAGGATGAAAGGTCTAGTAATCCTTCTTCTATCTATAATCTTTCAAATGTTGAAAATACCTTACCTATTATTTCTGATCTTGATGGTCCGGTTGCTATTAGGAAAGGTACTTGTACTAAATATCCCATTGCAAAATATATCTTGTATGAAAAATTGTCTGATAGCCATAAACCATTTTCCTTTTAGGATAGTCCAAGATAATCCAAATTGGAATCTAGTAGTCATAGAGGAAATGAGTGCTCAAAGATAAAGTTGTACTTGGGAAATAAGAGACTTGTCAGAAAATAAGAAGACATGGATGCAAATGAGTGTTTACCATAAAGTGTAAAGCTAACGTTAGTGTTAAAAGATGTAAGACCAGATTGGTAGCTAAAGGCTAGGGGTGTTCATCGGTCGGTCGATGTCGGTTTTGGGGCAGAACCGACGTCGAAAACCGACTTGTCGGTTTTGAGTCAGACGGTGATAAAAATTAAGGAGAAGAAGAAGAGGGAAGAGGAAAGATTAAAAAAAAAAGGAAGGGAAGAAAGAAAGAACGTAAGGAAAAGAAGAAAGAAAAGATTTGAAGAAGAAAGAAGATGGGGTTTGTGGAGTGAGGAAGAAAGAAGATAGTGATTTGACAATTGAAGAAATGAAATGATGTGATTTGACAATTGAAGGGAGAGAGAAATTAATATTATATTATAAATTGTTTTATTAAATAATAAGACCACTTGAGAAACCGTGGTTTCTCAAGTGGTTTTGCACACTGCACAAAGATGCAAACTTTGTGGCAGTGTGCTCGTCAGACGAGTTTTAGTTTTTATATATATATATATATGTAAAATTTGGTCGGTCGGTCGGTTATTGTATAAAAATCAGACCGACCGACAGTCGGTTTTTTATGTTGATGGATACCAGAACGATATGCCAAGGAATTGAAGGGGTTGGAATTACGAGGAGTATCGAAAATTGTAGAGGCAGAAGCTTCAGAAGACATTGAAGGGTTGTATTTGGAGAATGACGTCTTGTTCATTGAGGAGTGAGGATTTAGAGTTTAAGGAGAAAGACAAGGAGATTTCGGATAAATATGTTGAAAACGACAGAAATTGAAGGGACGTGATGATGACGGTGAAAATCTAAAAGGATGAAAGTAAGTAAACTCATGATGGCAGCTTGGTCCTTGCTGAAGGGACGCGACAATGACGATGCCTAGCTTCGGAGCCATAGAGATTTGGCTATATTGAGAGAGAGAGAACTAAATCATGAGGCAGCCAGAACTTAATGGAGGAACACGATGTGAAACCCTAAAAGTTACAAATGAAGCGAGTGAGTTGAGTTCAACTCAATTCAGTTCAATTCCTTCCACCTCTAGCTATTTAATACCTTCAAAGTCAAGAAAACCATACCACTCTCTTTTAACACTCTAGGAATAATAAAACTACTACTTTTATTTTTAATGTTGATGATATTATAGTCACAAATGATGTTGATCTTATTAAAAACAAACTTGAGAGTTTCAGATCAAAGACTTGAGAGCCTTAAAGTATCTTTTAGGCATAAAGTTTGCAAGATCTAAGATTGTTAGTAAAAGGAAATATTTTATTGACTTCCTTTGAGAGACAGGTTTACTTGGATGTCAGACAAGAGAAACTCCTATCGAATTAAATTTGAAGTTACAAGCTACAAAAGTTGAAAAAGTAAAGGGCAAAGATCGATACCAAAGACTTCTAAGTAGATAGATCTTTTTATCTCACACACCATCTAGATATTGCATTTGCAGTAAGCCTGATGAGTCCATTTATGCACTCATCTAGACCTACTCATTTTGATGTCGTGTATAGAAATCTTGAGATATTTGTAAAAGACCCTTAAGGTATATTATTTTAGAAACATGATTAGTGTTTTAGAAGGCGCGCCCACATAAGAAGGTATGCGTAAGCGTGCACCTTCCTTAAAAGCCCGGAAGAATAAACCTTGCGTTGAGGGTTTCATCAACTCTTCTTCTTGATGAATGAAAAAAAAATTGTAGTTACTAAGCCTAAATGGAAAAACCCTTGCGTTTTAGGTTTTTCTCTTCTAATAATTAAAAAATAAATAAAATTTACTAACCCTTGGGGTTCTTTCTTAATATTCCCAATTCAATCATGCTTCATCTTCTTTATGCATTTTTTTTATATGTAGTGTGCCTCATGAAAAAAAAACTTGCGTTTTTTTTTTTATCATTGCGCCTAAGCCCCAGGAGGCTATTGCACCTTAGTGCGCCTTGAGCTTTTAAAAACACTGAACACGATCATCTTCAAATTGAAGTATATATTGCTGCAGATTAGGTTGGACGTACTATTGATAGAACTATTTTTGGTTATTGTTATTTTGTTGGAGGAAATTTTGTTGCATGGCGTAGTTAAAAAACAAAATGCAATAGGCTGGAGAAGTGCTAAAACGGAATTTAGAGCTTTAGCCCATGAAATTTGTGAAGGATATGGATTAACAAGATGCTCGAAAAATTGATAACAAAGGCTTACATGATAGAATAAAGCATATTAAAGTTGACCAGCATTCCATAAAGGAGAAGATTGATGCACGTGTAATATGCATATCTTATTTGCCAAAGCCAGAACAAACAATTGATATGCTAACTAAAAGTCTTTCAAATGGACAATTCGATAAACTTATTAACAAGCTGACTATGAAAGATATCCTCAAACTAGTTTGAGGGGAGTGTTGGATTTCCTTTATATTTTTGTAACATTTGTTGTGTATTATGTGTATATATTTATAAAATTTTTTCCTTATTGGTAGATAGATCTTTCTTCTAAATAAGAAGGCGTTTCATTTCATTTATTTTCATACTTTTATTTCTTCCCAAAAACCCATTAATGGAATTCTCAATCTTATTTTGCAGGTATATGCTTTTGTGGATTATCATTCTGGGTGGAAAATTCGCATTTGCCTATTTTCTTCAGGTTAATTGTGGTGTTTATTCAATTATATCTTTTTCTAGGCATGGAAACTGAAGGCTTTCTTGATTCCTCACTTGCAGATCAAGCCTCTTGTTGAACCTACCAAGCTTATTGTAAATATGAGAGATATAACATATTCTTGGCATGACTTTGTGTCTAAAAGTAAGTGACAGTATTTTAATTTCATTTCATTTTGAGATGTAGGCAATATGTTTGTCTTGTTTTTTGATAAAATCATGTTTTTTGATATCTTATGTTATATTTGCAGATAATCATAATGCTTTGACAATTCTTAGCTTATGGGCCCCAGTGGTTGCTGTAAGTTTAATTTTGCATGCGCAAATGCTTGATTCATGAACGGATATGTTTGATTGAACTGTCATTTCTCTTTTCGATTTGATTAGCCTATGGATTCCTTATTTATCATTTTTTTTTAAAATGTTGAGTGTATAGAACCACATGAAGGGTTGCCTAATTTGCACAATCGGTAATGTGATTTTAAAATAAAACTGAGAAAACCACTGATTATGTCACTAGATGGTTGATTGAGACATTAGACATTAGACTGGACATTCTTCTCTCTTCTTTTCATGCTACTGTTTCCGTTGACATCTTTCTCTACCTTCGCTTTGCAAACATAAAACTTCGCTCCAAACAAAATAAAATGTGATCCCCTCCAATGCGAACAAGGATCCTCCAAACTTCCAAAGACTTCAACAAACACCTATCCAAATTCTTTCGAACTCCAAAAAACTTGATAAACCTGTAAGGGTATTAGTATGGTATATTTGGGGAATAGTATTAGAAGGGGAGTAAGGGTATAAATTTTGCCATCACAACAAGTTCGTCTCAGCAACAAAAGATGGCGGGAAAAATCGAAGGAGCTTTAGATTTGATGGTCGTAGAAGGGAAGGGAGAAACAGTGGAAGCGATAGACACGATTGAGGAAGAGTCATCTCAATGCAAGAGAGTTGGAGAAGAAAGCAGAAGACACAAGTTGATCGGGGCTAAAGAGCACAAAGACCTGTCCAGTCTTCAACAACCGCGGCAAAGGAGAAGCGCAACGACGAAGCTAATGCTACATCCGAGAAGGAATCAGGCTGAACGCAAGTGATTAAGGGCAAGCCAAATTGTAGTTTGTTGTGGTGCGAAGAGGGGAGGTCGTGCAATCTGCCGGAGTGCGAAAATCGTGCGCAAGCAGGCTAGAGAGTTTTTTGGAATATCGAATGCTGGATTTTGGAAGCAGAATTTTCGGCCAAGACTGAAGGAGAGAAAGTTCAATAGTCGTATGGCTCGAAAGAGAAGAAGAGAAAGTGATTATCGACAATTACTTGTCGGGTCGAAGGCACACCCAACGCTCCCTAGCTATTTACTATTATACCCTTACTCCCCTTCTAATACTATTCCCCAAATATACCATACTAATACCCTTACAAAACCACAGAACAGATTTTCAGGTTTGAATATTTGAGTGAGAACCAAATCCAGGCACTGCTGACAGTGGGGTTTCTCGAACCTGAAGACCACAAACATCAAGAAATGAAGAGAATTTCCTTATGCCTGGAGAGAGAGAGAGAGGCTAAAGTTTGCTCTGTAACCTTAATAGGAGAGCTCAGAGTAGCCTTATCGCAACTGATTGACGAATCAACCTTATATTTCTCATTAAAGAAAGAACAAAGAACCTCTTCATAAGAATCCTCCACAACGACATCATCAAAAACATTGTGGTTTGGAGTGAAATCTGAATATTAAACTAACTTCAGACTCCATATCAGAATCATCAAAGCTATTGTAGGAAGAAGATTGATTGTTTGAAAATTCCTTGGACGAATTAAAGATTCCCAAAGACAAATTATTTTCATTTTGCCCATTTGAAGAAATGTTGAGAGGACTAGTATCCTTTTTGCCCATCTGGAGAAAATGTTAAGGGAGAAAGCAATGAATGATGCGTCTCTTTCAAATTATCAAACAAAACCTTCTGATGTTTGGTCGTCTTCTCTGTGAACCCCCAATAAAATCGAGCAAGTTTCTTCAACAAAATCAGAAATAAGCATATTATCCCCCGGAATGGAAGGAAGAGGATGGCACTTTTTTCCGAGGATTATAAGGAGGATATGCTTCATCAAAAGCATTTTTCAACTCCATTATCCTCTTAGGAAGTGGAGATACGTTTGCCACAAAATTCTCCCAAGAGGATGTCTTAGACTCACCAAAATCACCATTAATGGGCTCTTCATTCTTTACTGAAGAGCCATTAATTGGCGGTTGGGCACTTGAGAGATTCAAAAGGCTATTCAAGAGGATGTCTTACCTATTGCTTCTTTTTGGCCTCCACATTTCATCGAGTGGTCATGCTAGTGATAGAAATGGTGATAGATAATTATGAGATTATATTTTTAAATGGGATAACATAACTTGTAACTACTTTCTTAATTCATTATCTCTTGATTGGGGGCTTATGTTGTTAAGCCTCTTGTATATTTCACGCATCAGTTAATTGTTTCTTATCCCAAATAAAATTAAAAAAAAAAAAGGAATCACAAGTGAGACGTATCACCTATTATTGTGTTTATGTTTGATATAGTTCTGTGTCAAACTTATACGATTGCAAGTCATCACACAGAAAGCTAGAAGAAGGGGGGAAAAAAAATTGATTCTTGTGTAGGTTATGAGGATTCTATTTCAATGGGTGAAGACCTTCTCCTTTCTAGCCATCATTGTGCTAACCTTATTTTGAGTAGAAATTAAAGATATGCTTTTTGTTATCAATGAGCTGATATTAGTTGCTTTCTTACTGTCTTGTCAATCAGCATATAAATCACTTATGATAAACAGATGTAAGTCACTTTGTTGTGATTTTTTTCCTTAATATCATATATGTTCGAAAATTAATAGCTGCATATAGCTATTGTCGGGATCGGGGAATTCAATTTTATTTATATTTCTCGTCGCTATAATTGGTTTACAATTAACTTCTCTCAATTTTATTTATGGTTGTAGATTTACATCTTGGACATTCATGTGTTCTATACTGTTATCTCTGCTATTTGGAGTTTCTTAATTGGGGCAAGAGATCGTCTTGGAGAGGTACTGCTCAAATCTTATCGAATCTATGCATTTTCCCCTTCTTTTACAAAATGAAAGGAATGGAATCAAAATGAGAAACCCTCCTAGGTATTGGAAATTATTTTCCCAAAAATTGGGAAATCCACCCCCTTGAAACTCCTCGTTATAGCATTCCCTCTCTCTAGTCCAAAACTATTACTGCCTTTTACCATCAAATAAACTATTGAGATAAAATTCATTATCATTAAGCCCCCAAGGGATGGCCCCATTGGCGCCCTAGTCTCTGAGGAACACATGCCCAAAGGTTCTGTGTTTGTACACATACCCAAGTTTGGGCCTGCAGGCGTGTGCACTTCTTTTTTTCCTTTTTAAATCATTTTATTTAAATAATTTAACAATCAAACTGAATAATATTATTTATTAATAATTGTTATTCTAATAAAAGATTATACTAATCAATCTTCTTTTAGCCGATGGTGATTTTATTATGAAACATTACAACTTCTAACTAATTTGCTAATTATTTTTTTTTACTATTTTTTATTATCAAATAAACGGTTAAGATAAGTTCATCATTATTAAAAATATGCTTTAATTCTTTAGTTGATGCAATTTTATCATTACAAACTTTTATCTAATTTATCAATTATTTGATCTAAATTTATAATTATTTATTAAACTATTAAGATAGAATTTATTATTTCTAAATGACGTGGTAATGAAATTGAATAATATTCTTTGTTAATTATTGCTCTTCTATTTAATTTTAATGAGCTATTATTTCTTAATATCGAATAAATTTTTGAGATAGTATTCATATCATTAAATAACATAAGAATATATTTGAATAATATTCTCAATCAAGAATTATTTTTCTAAGATATTATTAATATTGATGTGGTTTTATAATGAAATATTACACACACCCAAGGACACAAATGTACAACCTATAGACCAAATCCTGTTCAAGAAAGGTTGTTACACTATTTATTTTGTCAATTAATAAATTTAGCTAATTATTTGTTAATATCAAAGAAATTATTATATCATTTATTACTGTTGAATTACTTTAATTAATGTTCATCATCAGTACTGGTCCTAAGTAAAAATCCTATTAGCATCTTTGACAGTTCATGCATTTTTTAATTGATTAATAGTATGGAGAGATACTCTGGTAATTATAACATGTCATTCCTAGTAAACAACATGAATTAGCTAAGGTTAAAAATTTGCTCACTCAGCCAAATACAGGGTTGTAAAACGTTTTTTTTCCTATAAATTAATTTTGCTGATGTGGTGAAGTTACGAAGAGGTTGCTTTGAAATCTAACAAGTCAACCACTGCACTTGCTTGATTGCGTGAAACTCTTGCTTTTATTACAGTAGTTGAAGTCAAATTCCCCCTTTCTCATTTTTACCTAGTACTTCTGTTTTGTTTATTTTCTTTTCTTCTTTAATGACCTTCAGATTAGATCACTGGAAGCCGTTCATAAACTGTTTGAGCAGTTTCCTGAAGCTTTTATGAACACTCTACATGTTCCTCTTCCAGAAAGGTTTGGTATATCTCATAAGATGACAATCTAAATTATGTTTATTTTTTTAAAAAAAGTTTGTTTCCCTTTATCTTGTGTTTAAACGTATCTTTTGCAGGATTTCTAATCGTTCTTCAAGTCAGGTGAGTTCCACTATTACCTCCTTGCTTCAGAAATATGCTTGATTTACTATGGTTGGTCTCTGAAATAGGATTCTTTTCATTTTTTTTTTTAGTTAGAAGTATTCTTTTTCAAGGGTTTTGAACTAACTGATAGTAGGAAAAATTCTGCCGACCTGTTGTATTCAAACTCTGTAAATTGATTAAATATTTGAGGTATAAATTGATTGAATCTGCCTAGATAAGCATGCTTAAGCACAAGGCACGGCCTTTGCGCCTTGCTCGAAAGAAGCGAGGCTCCCTTAATGAAGCCAGCTTGAGGCATGTCAAGCCTGACTTTCCACTTTCTTTTTTTAATTTCTCTCAATTTTAAGGAAGAAACATGAATATTCTTACCATCTCAAATAAAAGCTCTATTTATTAAACTTTTTATCATCTTATTATTCATCATACTATTTTTCTTTGTATATTAAAAATTTATTTACATTTTTCTATTGTGCGCCTCATGAAAAAAAGACAGCCCTTTTTTTGTGCCTCGTGCTTAAGCTTAGAAGGGCTATTGCGCTTTAGTGTGCCTCGAGCTTTAAAAGCATTGAGAATATTTATGTCCTTGAAATCCTTTGCTGTGAAGCTGACAGTCTTTTCTGAATCCATGTTCTTGTTTTAATTCAGAGTTTCATTTTGTGAACATAAGAAATAAAATGAGGTGCCAAACCTTTAAAATGATACAACATATTATGATGATAGTCTTTCAAATATTTCTTCGTTTTATCTAACCATATGTTAAATCTGTTGTATCAATCATATCCACAATTTGTAAGATCTGACACTTCAATTTGATAGATTGACGTGTCTGTAGTGTCATTTTGTCCTCATATCAGCCTAGGACATGCTACCAGCAAATTGGCGTATGCATGCATTGTAGGTTTTAAAATGCTATTGCAACTTGAGATTATATTTGCTGGTAGGTTTAGGGAGGATGGTTGAGGTGCTTTATTTGGAGTAGTAGAAACTCGAAAGAATGAAAAGGAAAGACACCTTGTTGGGCTGTTGATGAGTGGTGTATGTAGAAACAATAAAAGAGAGAAAAGTTGTTAAGCATGAGAAACTGGACTGGGTAGATGATAGGTTTTGATGTGCACGTTACTTTGCTTCCTTAAATGCTTATTGTCTCATTGCTTTTGTTTGTCTGCATCTTATCTTGTGTGTATACAAGCATTATTTTTGCTTGTGAATTATGGAAAGTGTTCATGCAAACATGCTAAGATGTTTGTGTCAAGGTTGTTGAGAAAGAGAAGTTTGATGCTGCTCGATTTTCTCCCTTCTGGAATGAAATCATAGCAAGTTTACGGGAAGAAGATTATATTACAAACTTGTGAGTATATTATCTGGAGATTCTTGCTGTTGTATGACTGTCACGTTCGAATCTGGTGCTGTCTGATGTTTTAGATTGTTTCTATTGCCTGTATTTTTTTCTTTAATTATAAAATTCTTTTGGTTTTATAGGGAAATGGAGTTGCTTCAAATGCCTAAAAACAAGGGTAATCTTCCCATGGTTCAGTGGCCCCTTTTTCTTCTTGCCAGCAAGGTTAGTTAACACTTAAACAAATGACTTAATAATCATTCTTTTTAATGCTTGATGTTTTGACTGACTGGGTTCCAATTGTTTACAATATTTTGATTGTGGTTCTGAAACTGTAGATATTTCTAGCTAAGGATATTGCTGTTGAGAAACGAGATTCGCAATACGAGTTGTGGGAGCGTATTTCAAGAGATGACTATATGAAATATGCAGTACAGGAATGCTACCATGCAATTAAGCTTATCTTAACAGAATTACTGGTCGGGGAAGGAAGGATGTGGTATTTACCTTGTAGTCTCCATACGGTTCTTTTCTTTGTTATAAGCTCTATATTGGTCATATGCAAACTTTGACTTTACTTACCAAAAAGAGTTACACGAGGAAGACTATTTATCTGCCTAGATGCATTGAGGAGAGCAAGAGCATTAAAATAAAAAGATTAAGAAAGTGTAAACTCTACAATTGACTAGAATAGGAAAGATGTATAGTGCTGGCAGGCCAAGAAAAAACATGTTAGATCCTGCACCTCCCTACTTTACCTTTCCCTTTCATATAAAATTTTATCAAAAAACGATATGATGCATATAAATTAAATCATTGCAAAAAAAACCTTATTTAATTGCTTGTATTTTTTCAGGGTTGAAAGGGTATTTGAAGACATTCAAACTAGCGTAGCTAGCAATTCCATTCTAAATGACTTCCAGCTAAATAAGCTGCCACTTGTGATTACAAGAGTAACTGCTCTGACGGGTATTCTGGTTCGTATAGTTAGTTTTGAATTTATTGAACAACAAACTTTTAAACTGGATCATGTAATTCCATCGCTGTTTTCATTGTGGATAACTTTTCCATATTAAAAAGAAGAGGAAGAAAAGGAAAAGAAAGAGAGGGAAAAAAGCAAAATGATTCATGTTCTACCTTGTTGGGAATCCTCAGATGTGGTTTTATCGCCAATTTCTTTTCGAAGGAGCTTGTTGACTTGCATGGTGTTTTAATAGTATAACATGAAGTTGACAATTCGATTATATGATGTTCCTAAGACTATATTGTTAAATTGTGACATGGGGCTGCTGGGTAGTTACAGTGATCTTTGAGGTAGAAGATTGCCATAAGTTTACATTTTTAGCATGGCAGGCTCTAAGTGCTCTTCGTTTCTATGTTAGTAAATTTACCTTTTATGTTTGTGAATTTTGGACAGAAGTTTAAAGAAATTCATCTTTTATGTGGCTTAAAAAAAATCTCCTTTTTGTTGCTTGGTTGATGTCATTTCATCACAAATATTTTGTTTGCTTTGTTCATTAGGAGTAGTTTCAAGTTAAACCTCTTTAGTTTGCAAAATTTTCAAATTGTATAATTTTTATCTTAAAAATAGTTTAAACATTACTGTGGTTTGGAAAAATGCAAGTCATACCCTTCTTTAAATTAGAAAGCTGTTTAATTTTTTCAGTTTGGAGCGGAATCCTGATGTATTTCCTCCCATTATTTAGGAATCCAATGTTGGTCGGTATTTACTTGAGAAAAGCATGAGGGACTTCTTGGGAGGGATAGGTAAAGGAAAAGGGTCTAACCTCTTGAATTTTGAGTGTGGTGATGAAGCCAGGCATTGGTAATCTTAGGGTGCAAAATGAAGCCTTTTTGGCTGAGTGGCTGTGGCGTTTCCTTTGGGAATATATCGCCCTCTGGCACAAGGTTATTGCTTGCAAATACGATTCTCTTTCGAGTGGATTTCTAGCAGGGTTTTGAAAGGCACTAGTAGACCCAGCTATTTCTGAGGGTCTTTCTTTCTCTCTCACTCTTTGTTCATAGTGTAGTGGGGGATGGGTGAACACTTACTTTTGGGAGGACAACTGATTGGGTGATAGGCCCCTTTGCTCTTTAGCCCCTTTATTATTATTATTTTCTTCTTCTTCTTTTTTTTTTTTTTTGGTTGCATTTTTAGCCCCTTTTTATCTTTACGGGAGGATTTCTTTGTTATTTTGGGAAGGAGGGATCTTCATATTTGGAGTCCTAATCCTTCTTAGGGGTTCACATGCAGATCCTTTTTCTATTGTCTTGTTAACTCCTCCAATCTTCTTGTCCTCTCTTTGCTGTGGAAGGTTAAAATCTCCAAGAAGGTAAAAAAGAAATTTCTGGTAGGTTCTACATGGCAGAGTTAACACCTAAGATGGCAATGTTGTATCCTTTGTAAGGGAGTAGTGGAGGGCGTCAATCATCTTTTGTGGAATTGTCAATCAGTGTAGCTTGGCCTAGAGTTTGTAGTTCAATGATCGAGGTGTCATTGCCTCATCCGCCCTTTAGGATAAAGGGACCTGTTTTTGTGGGTAGCTGGTATTTGTGCTTTGTTAGGGGTCTTTGAGGTGACAGGAATGATAGAGTTTTTGGAGGAGTGTTTTAGGGAGAAAGTTTGGTTCCTTGTTAGGTTCCATACCTCCCTTTGTTCTTTGATGTGCAAGAACTTTTGTAATTATACTTTAGGGCCGGTTGCAAATGTAGCAAAATGGCCCAAACTAATTGCAAAAGTAGCAGCCCGCAGAAATATTTGCAAAAAGGGCAAAATCTCACCATCATAAAAGTAAAATTACTAAAATGCCCATCACTGATAGAAAACTTTCTATCACTGATAGAAAATTTTTCTATCACTGATAAATTCTATCAGTGATAGAAAAACTTTCTATCAGTGATAGAAGTTTCTATCATTGATATTTTCTATCACTGATAGAAAGCTTTTCTATCAGTGATAGAAACTTTCTATCACTGATAGAAAATTTTTCTACCACTGATAGAATCTATCAGTGATAGAAAGACTTTCTATCATAGAACATTTCTATCAATATATATATAAAAATTGACGAGGAAGAAGAAGATGCGCTCGTCAATCAGTTTTTCTATCACTCATAGATTCTATGAGTGATAGAAAAAGTTTCTATCAATGATAGAAATCTCCTATCACTGATAGAAACTTTATTCTATTAGTGATAGAAATTTTCTATCACTGATAGAAAATGTTTCTACCACTGATATAATCTATTAGTGATAGAAACTTTCTATCACTGATAGAAAATTTTTCTACCACTGATAGAATCTATCAGTGATAGAGAGAATTTCTATCATAGAAGATTTCTATCATTTTTCTACCACTGATAGAAGATAGAAAGACTTTCTATCATAGAAGATTTCTATCAATATATATATATATATAAAATTGACGAGGAAGAAAAAGATGCGCGCGCCAATCAGTTTTTCCATCACTGATAGATTCTATCAGTGAAAGAAAAAGTTTCTATCAGTGATAGAAATCTTCTATCACTGATAGAAAACTTTTCTATCAGTGATAGAAACTTTATTCTATCAGTGATAGAAACTTTCTATCACTGATAGAAAATGTTTCTACCACTGATAGAATCTATATCAGTGATAGAACTTTCTATCTCTGATAGAAAATTTTTCTACCACTGATAGAATAGATAGAAAGACTTTATATCAATAAAAAAAAAAAAAAAAAAAAAAACTGACGAGGAAGAAGAAGATGGGCTTGCCAATCAGGGGCAGGGGCAATTTAGGAATATAAAAAATTAATTAAAAAATTTTGCCATATTTGCAAATATTTTTAAAAATTGTTATATTTGCCATTATTTACCCTCATGTTGCCACCCATTACAATTATCGTATACTTTAGGTATTATCTTGCTTGATTGAAGTCATTTTCTTTAGCTTGGCTCCTTTTGGGAGTTTGGTTTTTTTCACATGCTCGTTGTATTCTTTCATTCTCTCAATGAAAGCTCGGTTTCAATCCTAAAAAAAAAGTTACATGAGCTAATTCCATTAAAAGTAATAACTGTAAAATTTAATAGAAAGGTTTGATTTGCAATTATTCCGATATCTTATATTGCGGACTGATGCTAAGTAGCTTCTAAGGCTATCACAGATTTTATCTTATGGAATAAACAATGACTAGATTAGAATACATTTTAAAGATTCTTTTTCTTATGGATCTCAGTGAGTTGTGATTTGAAGGGTATATCTGTAGTCCTTTTGAAAGGAATAGTGTTAAACAATTATTGAATAATTGTTGGTTTTTCTTTTTGTTTCTTTTTCTTTGCTTTTTTTTGTTTTTTTTTTTTTTGTTTTTTCGGGAATTTTGGACCTTGATTAGTTTTCTGAATAGATTCGTTTGGTATGACTTATGAGAAATGGACGTTGATAAGTGGTCAAAGTCATTGTATTTTTTACTCATGTATCTTCTGTTTTTCACTTTGATTATGACATTGTACAGAAAGAGCCAGAAACTTCGGAACTGGAAAAAGGTGCTGTTAAGGCTGTTCAAGATTTGTATGATGTTGTGCACCATGATATCCTTTTCGGTGACAAGAGGTCTGAAACTTGTTAGTTATTTGAGGTACTTATATGTTGATTTATCTTTCGACATATAATGTTGGGTTTTTGTAGGGGGCACTATGAAACATGGAACATATTGGTAAAAGCCAGAAATGAAGGTCGCCTGTTTACAAAGTTGAATTGGCCCAAAGATCCAGAATTGGTATTAATTTTTGAACTCCTTGTGCTTCATTTTCATTCATGGATTTTCTTGTATTATTTATGAGATTGAATTGTTGTTGTCGTTCGGCAGAAGGCACAAGTCAAAAGATTGCATTCGCTGTTAACCATTAAAGATTCAGCTTCAAATATTCCAGTTAATCTTGAGGCCAGACGTAGACTGCAATTCTTTACAAATTCACTTTTCATGAGGATGCCAACCCCAAAACCTGTTCGTCAGATGCTTTCCTTCAGGTAGTGCTTCTGCATCTTTTGTTCATATCTTTTATTCATTTGTATACCCATTATTTGAAGTTTCATCTTTTGTCTCTTCCTTCTATCATAATCTTTCTCTATCTTTTTTTTAGTGTATTTACTCCATATTATTCTGAGACGGTGCTCTATAGCATGGGGGAACTCCTCAAGAAAAATGAGGATGGCATATCAACTTTGTTTTACTTACAAAAAATTTATCCAGGTATTTCATATGAATTGACAATCTTTTTAGTTTTGACTTTGCTCTATACCACTCAAGTATTTATCATTAATATTATTTCAAGAGAGACCACTTGCTTAAAGAACTATCTTGTGTTAGTTTAGATTTCCTTATGAGCACGGTTCATGTTCCAGCATTAGGAATCGTCTTAGAGAGATTAGAGATTGATTGATTACTTTGATGCAGATTTATATTGAACCAAACACTGAAAAAAAGTCGTCATACCTGCATGGTACATAATTTGAATCTTATGCATGGAACGAAAATGAAGCATCTGTGGTTCAAAACGTGCTTTAATAAACAATCTTGATGACCTGTAATTAATGAACTTTGTTTGAATATAACATCATGATTGACCATATGTTCATGATAAATGACCTATATGTTCTTTGGCACTCTGCTTTTTTTGCCACTAATGGGGAACTTGGCTCAAGAAAAAATAGGAGAATTTTCAATGATATTGGGAAGTGGTTTGGTCTTTTGTTATATTTAAGGCTTCCCTTTGGGCATTTGTATTAAAGGATGTATTAAGGATTTTTGTAACTTTCGTTTGCCATCTTCTTTTGGATTGAGCCCTTTTTTGTATATCTATTTAGTTGTTTTTTTTTTTGGGGGGGTTGGTTGTTGGGGGGGGGGGGGGGGGGTAATTACATTCTTGAAGTTTCAATTTTGATTATAATCAGTTTCTATCATAATACTATTACTTAGATGTTGTTATGACTTGTTGATTCGATTTGGCATGATGTGACACGAAGGAGTTGGCCAACAGGATAAAATAAGAGTAGGAAAATGAGTGGAACTTTTGCCCCATTGCAACTATTATATGTAGTTGAGCACTGTTTTAAAAATCCCACTAAGGTGCAAGGGGCGGGGTTTTTTTTTAAGGCGCACTATATATAAAAAACATAGAAATATATACATGTATGTATACACAATAAGAAAAGCTTCATAGAAAGAAATCTATGTAGCCAATTACCAACCATATTGATCAAATTAATTGTCTCATTATTAGAATTTTAGACTAACTTAAGAAAATGCAAATAGTTAGAGAGAAAAAGAGAGAATAAACTGAGAGTGACGGTGAGATGAAGAGAGGGGAACGAAATAAGGAGTGAAATGGAGAAACTTGGAGAGAGAAGTAATCGGGGAGAGAAAGAGAGAAAAACCAAGACACGCTTTATAAAACACTGGATTTGAGGAGAAACCACCGGAGAAACTACTCCCTTGAGACCATTGACACCGTGTTCATTATCTTTATATGGAATTTCAAAAGCTTCTGCAAAAGAATCTTCAAACTGATTGACCAACTCTGATTTCGAAAAAGGAAAAATTGATTCCACACAACTCATACGAACATCTGATTCCCCGTCAGAATCAAAACAAGAACGATTCTTCTTAGGTGAAAAAAGACTTGTTACACCTTTTATGAATAGTATGTTTGAACCAGGAAGATAAATTTGTGATTGACTAAAGCTTATCGCAGGGCATAGAGACTCTTGCATATTAAAACCTTTAGGGGCTATTTGGCCCACTGTGTTGGTTATAATAGTGGGGGCTATTATAACCCACTCAGTATTTGGGGCATCAACAAAAATAATGGGTGGAGTGGGTTATTTTTACCCACCGTGTTGCTATAGTAACCACCATTCAACCCACCCGATTATTCTATCCATTCTCTACAGTAACTCTTTCCTCTCTTCTTCCATGTGACTCCTTGACTTTTTTGGTGACGACCGGCCGACGACTTTTCCGGCGACCACCGACGACTGCCGTCGACTTTCCGGCCACTTTTCCGGCGGTCGTCGATGACTTTTCCGACGACCGTTTTTTTTTTTAAATCTTTCTTCTCATTTTCATTTCGAAAAATATAAAAAACGAAAATAAAGAAAAAAAAAAAAAGAAAAGATGTAGAAGAAAAGAAAGGAAAAAAGAGGGAAAAAAATTTCGGTCGCTGGAAATTTTGTTTGTGGTGGCTAGAAAAGTTGAAAATTTTCTAGGGAGTTAGATACTAGGTTGTCTTTGTACATATATAAATATGGAGTTTTATTACATAATTACTTTTGATAATGAAGTATATGAATGTTTACCATCATCATACCATATTTTTCATTCCAAATTATACTTATCGTATTCAAGTTTACTATGATAATAATAATTTAAAAAAAAAAATACTACTCAAGTTTTTATTTTATATGATTTCTATTTTATTTGATTCTTTTGATAATGAAGGTAAAATGAGTTTTCAATAAGCATTTACCATTTTTATGTTGGAAATACAAAAATGAAATAAATATGGTTTTTCTATATGAAATCATAAAATGACTTATTTTGTAAAAAAAACCATGACTCTAAAACAAAGAAAATCAACCCTTACCTTAGGTTATTTTTGTTTCCTTTTAAGTTAAACACATAATTTAACCCCTATACCCAAAACTTTATTTCTTTTTACAACTAAACCCAAACATTTTTTTTTATATTTGCAAAATATGATATTTGACGTACAATGTTGTAGGAGGAAAATAAACAAAAAAGTCAGGAAAAAAACAGTCAACTTGAACCTTTGATTCAGAACCCCATGTTAAACAGATCAACACTCCAAACACAAACTATTTTAACCCAGACTAAAATAATATGCATCCCAAACACAGACTATTTTATGCCATACTAAAATAATCTGCACCCCAAACACAGACTATTTTATCCCAGACTATCATAATTTGCTCCCCAAACACAGACTATTATAACCCCCAGCTATTATAACCAACTCAGCACCCCAAACAACCCCTTTGTGGGAGACTCCAAGGGATTTGTGGATTGAGTCAAAAGACAAACACAAGATTCCTGTAAAGAATCTAAATTAGACTCTGAATAATCAACGATAGAGGGAACCACTTTTCTTCGAGAATATTGCAAAGGGTAGGCTTTTAAAAAACTTGGCTTCGATTGTAAAGGAGACACCATAATATCCCTGTTAGAACCAAGAGAATCAACTTCAGCAAGTCCATCCAAAGAAATGTGTTTTAACATATCAAAACCATTCAAATTAAAATTCTTGTCATACATCGAAGGGACCTTTGAGTCCTCAATAACCATCATCAAATCATCTTCATTTGGTAAAAAGAAATTTCCATCTTTCATGACATAGTTTACCCTTTTTAAATCCACTGTATTTGTAAAATCTTGGAGGGATAAGATTCCAAAATTCATACCACTCTTACTCGAAAGGTCAAGAAAAGTTTTATCACCAAAACGAAGGGAAAATTTTATGATATTCCCATCCTTGACATCAATCTTGTCTGAGGTGAAACCACAAATGTTATCCTCGACTTCAATTATTGTCGTTGAACAATCAATAAAGTTAAGGGTTTAGGAGGAATACTAATACATCCACCAAAATGTTGTCCATTTGCTTCAAAGAATGGTTGTTTCTAATAAATCAAAGGTAAATTCTTTATAGAGATTCATCCTCCATAACAGTTGATAAATTTTGGATGAGAATGCTTCTCATCGGGCCAACGATCAATCAACATTTTAAGTAATTGTTGACATCAAGGACTTGATTATATTGGTTCATATATGTAATTGAACTTTCTTTTTTATAGTTTAAGGTTGAATAGATATGAATTAAATTTGTAACTTAATGTTAATCTTTTTATTGTGTTCTCAACACGATTCATTATCATGAGTTGTGGACATTCTCGCACTTTCAACCGTGATTTTTCTTTAGGTTTATGTGTTCTTGCTGCCCCTTCTTGCTTTTGACCTCATTTCTACTTTGTTGTCCTACTTTTCCATGCTAACTAAAAAAAGAAAATCATGTTAGATGAGTGGAAGAACTTTCTTGCTCGAATTGGCCGAGATGAGAATGAAGTTGACCCAGAATCGTTTGATAACCCTAATGACATCCTTGCACTCCGATTTTGGGCCTCTTATCGGGGACAGACATTAGCAAGAACTGGTAAAATTTTATACTGTTTTGAGGTCAATGCTTGTCCAATGTATTTACTCCAACATTGCATCATTATTTTTTCATTTAGCAAGAACTGGTAAAATTTTATATTTACTCCAACATTGCATCATTATTTTGTCATTTAGTTTTTACGTTTTGTGACAATAAGGACTTGATTAAAAAGAAAAACAAAATTGATATGTAAGGACTTTTAAAATACCAATGACCATTAAGAAAAGCCTCAAACATGACTAAATTATGTGTTTAATCAAATGTAAGAAGAGTATATTATTTGAAAATTCTTTTTTTTTAATTATAAGATTAGGATTTTATTTGGTAAAAACTTTATAATTTATAAGGAATAAATAATAGTGCATTTATAAATCAATACTATAAGTTAATTATAATTTAATAGGATAGTTTAACTTTTCAAAAAAAAGAAAAAAAAAGAAAAAAGAAAAAATAGGATAGTTTAAACTTTAAAAATACTAATGATAATTTTGTTTGGAATGTATAAATATATATGTACAGTTGTACACATGAATGGATTTATCTTATGAATGTCTAATTTTCCATCATGTATCCAATCTAATAAGTGGTATTTAAGTTAGTTAAAAAAAAAAAAATTCTTATTTATTTCACCACACTGTTAATTTTTTTTATGTTTAACTCATGCATCCATTTTGAAACCTCAAGGACTTAATAGACACTGAACTCAAGTCTTAGGAACCATGAAATATAAAATTATATATTTCTTTATTACAATAATATTTAATACTTGCTCTGAAGTTTAGGTATTAACAGCAATCTAGAAATTTGCTAAAAGTATTGAGTGCATTACTGTCAAAAGATAGTTTCTCCATTATCCACTCTTATTTTGTATGAAGATATAGATATATAGATTAAGCTGCAGGAGATTTTTTTGCAGTTCGTGGAATGATGTACTATCGGAAAGCTCTTATGCTGCAGACTTATCTAGAAAGAGGAATTTATGGAGGTCAGAACAATAATTTTATGTTGTGTAGTTCCTCTTGCCAAAATTGCCTTATCTAATCATTTGAAAATTTTCAGATTTGGAAGCTGCCATTCCTTCTACTGATGCTATTGATACTCGGGGTTTTGATTTATCTCCTGAAGCACGTGCACAGGCAGATCTTAAGTTTACATATGTAGTAACGTGTCAGATATATGGAAAACAAAGAGAACAACGAAAACCAGAGGCCTCCGATATTTCATTGCTGATGCAAAAGTGAGTTGCTTGGTGTTTCTTGCGCCTCTGAATCTCGCATAAAAGGACTATTGCTGCTCAACTCTTCATGGAAAAATTTTTGTGCTAAGTAGCTTTTTTTTTTTTTTTTTGCTTGAAATCCTATCTTCTTTTTCTCATCCTTTTACATACTTTTTATTAGAAATGAAGCTCTTCGTGTTGCCTACATTGATGATATTGAAACCCTAAAGGATGGTAAGGTGCACAAAGAATTTTACTCGAAGCTTGTGAAGGCTGATATCAATGGAAAAGATAAGGTACTATTTCTTTTTTTTTTTTTTCCCTTTCTATATTCCATGGAAAATAATATTTTTCCTCTTTTATTATTGTTTTTAATACTAATATTTGCTGCCTATTCTTCATGATATTCATATTTCTAAAATATGGAAATCTTAATAGTTTTTCTTCTCTAGTATTCATCTCTTTTGATGTTTTTTTATTTATCAATTCCTTGTATATATAATTTTGTGCATTCTTTACTAGGAACAATTTGTAAATTTAGGCTCTGTAATTTTTCTCTAATTCATCCTTGTCTGTCTTACAGTAGGTTGGTTAAGTTCTAACATTTCTAATTGTTTTCTTTCTTCTACCATACACCTCTTGATTGATTTACCTTTTCTATTTTTCCCATTGTGTAGGAGATATATTCCATCAAATTGCCTGGAGATCCAAAATTGGGTGAAGGAAAGCCTGAGAATCAAAATCATGCTATTGTTTTTACTCGTGGAAATGCTGTTCAGACAATTGATATGAATCAGGTGAAAGTTATTTTTATTTTTTTTTTTTTTTTCTTTTAGTTTTTCTTGAGCTAAAGAAATTCAACTAAAATCCTTTTAGTTTGTGTAGGCAGAACGCTTATTTATATTGTGGTTTTCCCAGTTGTAGTATTATCTTTCAAGTTTACCAGTTGGCTTAAGTTCCTTAATTTATGTGAAGTGTTATCTATGCTTGTTTGACACGATAAAATATGATGAAAGAAACAGGGACAAAAATAAGGATAAGGATTAAGGAATTCTCGCAATATAAATTCTTAAAAGGTGTAACGAAAGGAATACCTATCTTGTTATAATTTAAGAGGGATTGACAAAACAAGATATGCCTTTTAAAAATGATTTGTATGCCGGCACAAAGATGGTGGGAACTGTACTAGAGAAGGTATATAAGAGAAGGTTCGTAAAATAATCGCTTCTTAGAAGGAAGTTTTTTTTTTCAAAGGTCGTTTGATCGATCCTCAGTGGCATCCTTGTTTACTTCTTTTCCCTTTTTAGAGCCCCTATTTCGGTTTGTAATTCCTTAGAGAAGTTTACAAGAGAAGTTTACGAGAGAAATTTACACGGGACTTCTAATGGGAAAGGGTTGAGAAGGGAAAGGGGCGCACTTAGTGAGTTGGAAGGTAGTGGGGAAGTTGATGAACCTTGGTGGATTGGAATTGGATGACTTAAAAGGGCCTGTAACCAAGCCTTGCTTGCTAAATGGATCCGACAATTTTGTCTTGAAATTGATTCTCTTTGGGATAGGATTACTGTGAGAAAATACGGTCCTCGTCCTTTCCCAAAGAGAATTTGCTCACAGTAATCCTATCCCAAAGAGAAAAAGTGAAAATACAAAAGAGAGTCTGAAAATACCAAAGAGAAAAAGTGAAAATACAAAAGAGAGTCTGAAAATACCAAAGAGAAAAAGTGAAAATACAAAAGAGAGTCTGAAAATGAGAAAAAAAAAATCGAAAATGAGTGAAAAAAATAAAATAATAATAATAAGTATTTTTTTAAAAAAATTTAAAAAGGTAATGGTTACCTACCATGTAGGTATAATCATTACCTATTACCTATATCTGAAAAAGTGTGAAAACCTTTCCTTTTAAGTCCTTTCTTTCTTTATTTTTTATTTATTTTTTTTAATTTTAGTAGCATCAAATTGGTCGGTTTGGTTGGTTCTCGTCACTTTAGACGAGCTGGCCGACCAACAGTAAAACCGACCCCAACCGACCAATGTCGGCTCGGTTTTTCAGTCTGTTGTGCTCACCCCTAGTTTAGGGTGCAAAATTCTATTGGCTAGGTTTCTGAAGCCTGTGTTTAGGGTGCAGGGTTGAGTTTGGTTGGGTTAGGTTAGCCTTTTTTTGGACTTTTTTTTTTCTTAAATCTCTATTTTTTTTAATTGTTTTGGAACTGCATGTCAATATTTTGTCACATTGTCTTTGAGGCAATTGTCCCAACCATACTGAAATTGGAATTATACTATGTGCATTCTTAGTAACCTTAATTTATCTCCTCCACTCCATTCATGGTGACATCAATTTTAATAACATTAGCTAAAATATAAAATGAATCACTCCAAAATAAGAATTATATTGTTAAATAAAATCCATAGTCTAAGCATAGTTTTTTTTGTCTGTTGTTTTTCTGTGAACTGTTCAACCATTGATATAATTTTGCTGAACTTTTAGACAATTTAATAGGAAACAATTGTTCCATCCATTTTGAAATTGACATTTCATTACTTATCTTTTGTAACCCCTAAGTTTTGTCATTTTTTCCATGGATCAACATGCAAATTTTAAGTTGAAAACAACCATTCACAATAATGACATTAATCTTGATGTTATAAGTTAAAGTGGTTAATGAAAAAGAAAATACATGGTTCATGGAAAAAGGAAATTTTGGAACATAGAATTAAATAGAGAGGAAAATTTGCGTACCTTTTGTAATATTAATTTGATTAAGTTAAAAATAAAATGCATTTTATAGGTTATTTTACATTGGCTAGATTCAAAATAAAATAACATAAATTTATGTTATTTTAATATTTAATATAAATAAGTTCAAAATGAATATCGTACATATACCTTTGTTTTTTTGGATGTAGGTAATTTGAAAATTAAATACTTTCTTTACCATAGCTAATTTAAAAATAAACATTATTCATTTTTTTTTAATAAATTACAAATAAAATATCATTTATATTTGGGCAAAAATCAATTTTGACCCCTAAACTTTATCCATTGTATCAATTTTAACCCTGAACTTTCAATTTCAGCAAATTGAACCCTAAACTTACATAAGTGTTGCAATGTACACCCTCCGTTAAGTTTCTGTTAGAATTTCCGTTAAAGCACATGAGAGGGAAAAATCTACAAAGAAGGGAAATAAAACCAAAACCAAAAAATTGATTCAGCATGCTTTCGCCTCATCCGAAGATACTGACGGGAAATGCAGCATAAACAGAACCATTTTATTTCAATAATTTTTTTTTTCTTAAGACAGCACATGCAACCATGTAATGGAAGGAGAAATAATTTCCTATCATCCCATTAATATGTTCCTGACTAACTAAAAAAAAGCAACAAAACCCACAAACACAATGGGGAAAAAATGAGAGGAAAATCATGTATAACTTCTCACCAACAACAAAATCTTAACAAAAATGAAATACTAGATGAAACCCCCAAAAATGAGAGGAAAAATCCCCAAATTTTCGTATTCTTTGATATTCTTCTTCTTAGCAGTAAAAGAAAACTTGGTTCTCACCTTTTGCACAAACGAGACTTTCCTCCCACACTGATTGAACAACTTTTCGCCTCCTCCTTAATCGATTGAATTTCTTCTCTTTGTCCCTCTTCTTAGACTGATTGAAGAAAACTCATTGTGCCTCTTCAAGTCCCTTCCAAAGAAAAAGCTTCTCCAACAAGTTTTCTTTCATGCAAACTCAATCCACACATGTAAATGAAAAAAATGAAGAATAAAAAAAGAAAAGAAATGGACAAGCACGTGATTCTAATGGTGGTTGGAAGGGAGGATAACAGAAGGTTAAAATTGCAACACTCATATAAGTTTGGGGTCTAATTTGCTGAAATTGAAAGTTCAGGGTTAAAATTGATACAATGGGTAAAGTTTAGGGGTCAAAACTGATTTTTGCCCTTTATATTTTTTAGGGAAAAAATCATTTTTAACCCTAAACTTTGGGGGTTGTATCATTTTTAACCCTAAACTTTGGGGGTTGTATCAATTTTAACCCTAAACTTTCAATTTCATCAAATTGAACCCTAAACTTAACAAGTTGTATCAATTTTAACTCTGAACTTTCAATTTCATGAAATTGAACCTCAAACTTATCAGATCGTATCGATTTTAACCTCAAACTTGCATAAGTGTTACAATGTATACCTTTGGTTAACTTTCCGTTTGAACCACCGTACGTAATTGATTGTTTCTTCTTTTTTTCTTAATTCACATTGCACCTGAATTGATTTCTTATAAATAAAATATTGAAGAAACTTTATTTTAGATGATTTTTTCTTGTTGTTGAGAACTTTGTGAGGGTTTTTTTTGCTGCTATTTAAGATTACGAAAGCAAAGAAATTCTGAAGGTTTTTAATTTTATCGTCAAATATTTGCTGGTTTTTTCTTGTTGCTAGGAACTTTGTGGGATTTTTTTTTCCTTCTTTTAATGTTTTTTTCTTGCTAATTAGAAGAATGTAAAAATCTAGGAAACGGAAATAAAGAAAGAGCTTTTTATTTTTCATATTTGCCGGATTTTTTTGTTGCCAATAACTCTGTGATTTTTTTTTTTATAATAATGAGAAGAATATTCTGGGATATTTGATTTCTTAAAGAGTTTTTCCAACAAATTTCTTACAAAGCACTAACTCAGATGCAATGTGAATTAAAAAAAAAAAAAGGAAATTGTCAATTACTTGTTTTAATAGCAATTCAAACCATCATGGGTTGGCCCTAATGGTCAATAAGGGTCATAAGAAAAAATAAAGGGCTTAGAGGGAATGGATTCAATCCATGGTGGCCACCTACCTAGGATATTTAATATCCTACGAGTTTCCTTGGCAACCAAATGTAGTAGGGTCAGGCGGTTGTCCCGTGAGATTAGTCGAGGTGCGCGTAAGCTGGCCCGGACACTCACGAATATCAAAAAATATATATATATCAATTCAAATGAAAAGTTGACCAAAGGTTAACATTGCAACAATTATGCAAGTTGGAGGTTCAAATCGATACAGTTTGTTAAGTTTGGGGTTCAATTTGATAAAATTGAAAGGTTAGGGTTAAAATTGATACAACCTGCAAAGTTCAAGGGTCAAAATTGATTTTTTCCCTATTTTTTACTTTGAATATTGAAAATAATATATATATATATATATAACTATTGTTAATTAAATATAGATAAATGAAAAGAATTATAAAAAAGTGGAGAGAGAAATGGTGGGACTTACCTAAATTATGTGAAAAATGGAGAGAGAAATGACGAGATCGACCAAAATTATGAGACAAATGGGAACCCATGTTTGGAGCAAGGGGTTGGGTACCCCGGGTTTGACCCCTCAAACCCACTCCAAATCCAGGGTTTTTCATTCGTCCATAAAAACCCATCCTCATCCAAATCCAAACCCATACCCCAAACATGCCCTTAGTATATTGTAACTCATGCAGCAATGAAGCCAACGTTTGTACATAGACATATAAGTAAAGCCAAAATGATTAATGTTTCACACTCTTCAATATACTAGATTTTTCATACGTGCGTTGCACGTGATTATCTCCTTTTAAAAGATAAATTTAATTATACAATTTTAAATTATGTTGGCCTATTAATTATATTATTATATAATTTTACTTAACATATGATTATTAATTCTAAATTATCATGTGTGTACATCCTTCATATATTTAGTATTTTCATTTGTTCCAAATAGTTCAACTGAAACTATAATGTATATATTAAAATGCATATTAGTTACACATAAATGAAAAATATTAGAATAATACTCGTAGAAAATAATTAAATAAAAAGATTATATCTCCACATCAAAAGTTTTCTTTTTAAAATAATCTAATTAATTATTGAGATGGAGTTGGAGTGATTTTACAATATATTAGTAATTTTTTTAGTACCATATTCTATAAGTACCTAAATCATACATATAATAAAGTCTAGGTTCATCACTTTCCATGTTGAATCCATCTAACTCATCTAGCCTCCACTTTGATTATATTAGGGGACAAAAAAGGAAGATTGTAATACAACAAACCAAATGGAGCGTATGCTTGCTATAATTTTTAATGAAAAATAGAACCTACTTCCTAACATCATCAAATTAATAATTTAAAGAAGAAAGGAAAACAAAGAATTATAGAGATATGTAAGTATGGATAGAAGATTGGAGAAGCCATAAAGACAATTTGAAAAGCTCATAGATCCAATTTATTTCCAATAGCCAAAAACTTCTCAGCCTCATAAAAAAAGGTGCTCCATTACTAACAATTAAAATATCAACCTTGATATCAATATCAGGAATTCAACCACAATTACAAGGGGAAAAGAAAAAATCGTTGATAAAAGCGTGCTTGATTAGTTCCAGAGCATTTTGTCCCAACCACAAATACCATCACTACATTAACAAAGAAATCGGGGAAACTGTGGCTTTCTTCAATTCGTTGACATCTGAATGATCTACCTCGACACAAAGTTGAAGGCTGGGAGTTTGTCCTATTATGAAGAAAAATATACGTATATATAAATATAAAGTTGGAAAAAAATGAGGAGAAATGTGAGAAGAGCTTTATATTTTTTAGAAATTTATAGAGGGAGAAAAGAGATAAGTGAATGAATAGTAACCAATGAAGACAATGAAGAGTCATATGAGGGAGAGTGAACCTTCCAAATAAAACACATTCAGTGTTAATTAGTGAAAAAGAAGATGAAAAATCACATGAGAGAAAGGAGATATTCAATGGTAACAAACGAAAAAGAAGATGGAAAATCGCAAGAGAGAGAGAAATAATAGGAATGAGTGCTAGTGGTCCATTCAAGTTTTTTCTTTTTTTTCTTAAAAAAAAAATTCTTACTTTTTTATTTATTATTTTTTTTTTTTGAACATAAAGAAATGGGATACAGAACGGCAAAAAAAAAAAAAAAATCTTACTTAAATAATAAGATATGAGATATTAATAAAAATTGAAATAAGGGTAATTTAGGTATTTTTTAAAAAATCATGGTTAGTAGTGTCCAAAAAAAGTTTCTTCCACATTCACACTTTTATATATAGTATAGATATAGATAACAAACAAGTTCTATGGCTCATGAAACATAGTATTGTTATGTCAAATTTTATTTTTCCTTGATTGGTCGTAACATGTGTAATTTTTGAAACCTAGGATAATTACTTTGAAGAAGCATTGAAGATGAGAAATCTTCTTGAGGAATTTGGTTGTGATCATGGTATTCGTCCTTCTACCATATTGGGTGTCAGGGAACATGTCTTTACGGGGAGGTACTTCCCATTGCTGCTAATAATTCCAGTTCCTTTTTCTCAACTATTCTTTTCATGATATGTAATAATCGCTTCATCTGTGTAGTGTTTCATCTCTTGCCTCATTCATGTCTTATCAAGAAGCTAGTTTTGTGACTCTTGGTCAGCGTGTTCTGGCAAATCCCTTGAAGTATGTACTTGCCATCAGGCGATAAATATATTAGTATTTTCAAATTTTTCTTTCAAGTTTCTGCTTGGGAGTAACTCTTTTACAAATTTGTCAGAGTGCGTATGCATTATGGCCATCCAGATGTTTTTGATAGGGTTTTCCATCTAACACGAGGTGGCATCAGCAAGGCCTCCCGCGTTATCAACATTAGTGAAGATATCTTTGCAGGTATCTACTTTTACTTGCTAGAATGTATTTATGTTGATTTATTTCATTTGAACTATATCTTGGTTCATCTGCACTCTAATGGCTTCTTTCATGATGTCATATATAGAAGTTCTACAGCTACAGCTACTGAATAGTTGGTTCCCGTGTGATGTGATTGATATAGCTTTATCATTTGCAAAGATATTTTGTTTCCTAGTAATGTAACTCAGCAAGAAATTATATTTGATCATTGAAATTTATTTTAACAAGTTGCTTACATTAGTTTTTTCTAAAAAAGAATGCAAAAAAATTGCTTCATTTATGTTTCCTGGATAAAGAAAACGTAACTGGAGAAAATCTGTCCACAAGCACCAATGGATTATGTATAGTTAATGGAACTCTAATATTATGTATTCTTTTTTCAAGGTTGGTTCAGTTTCATATTTGTAAAATGTTTGAACTGTCGTTAATAATGTAATTTCTTTTATTCCTCGACTTCTGTTATATGTTATAATTTCTTTTATTCCTCAACTTCTGTTATATGTTATAATTTCTTTTATTCCTCAACTTCTGTGTCACTTGTATTTAACTTTGTTAATGAAAAAGAATAAATAAATAATCTACGTTTTAGTACTGTGTCCATGTTTTACTTTCTTGATCATTACTGGTGTACATTTTCTAATTTCTCTTTATGTGGCATAAGATTTCATTACCTGTTTACTTTTCTGTATTGAAGGATTTAATACAACCTTGCGGCAAGGAAACGTTACTCATCATGAATATATTCAGGTGGGATTTGTCATCACTTAATTTTCTTAAGTGGTATTAGTTGAAGTGGTGAACTTATTGTAACTGTTTGAGTTATTTCAGGTTGGTAAAGGACGAGATGTTGGTCTTAATCAGATTGCTCTTTTCGAAGGGAAGGTTGCTGGTGGTAATGGAGAACAAGTTCTTAGCCGTGATGTATACAGGCTCGGCCAACTATTTGATTTTTTCCGGATGATGTCATTCTATTTCACCACTGTTGGCTACTACTTTTGTACCATGGTATGCCAGTACAACATGTAGATTATAAATATGATTTTCATTTTTTAAACTCGTAGTTAGAACCCATTGAACAAGAAATGTTGAGGAGAAATAGTTTTAACCTGTCCTACAATTAGTATAGGGATATCTATGGTTTGTTTATCTGGGAAAAAAAAAGAAAGAAAGATAAAGCCCTAGTATGCTAAGTAGTTTTACTCTGCACCTTTCCCTCTAAAGCGAATGCCTATTACGAGTTTATTCTTGTTTTTTCTTTTTCCATTTTTAGTTGTAAACTTGAGTACCTTTAGACAATGATATGCCTGATGTTGTACAAAATATCTTAAGTATACGTACTTTTGAGGTTCCTTTTTTTTAAGTAGAAACAACATTTCCATCGAAGTAAAAATATGTTGCAATATTTAACCAAGACAATGCAACAAAAGAATTTATCATTGAGGACCTATTACTATTTATTGAACAAGATTGTACGTTAATGAGTAATGTAAAGCTTCAAAATTCTGTTACCATAATTCATAAGAAATATGATCCATTTTCTTTCTTTATATTCTTGTGCAGTTAACTGTGCTGACTGTCTACATTTTTCTCTACGGTAAAGCATATTTGGTAAGTTTTATCTTATGTGACTACTCTGTAGATTTATTTCATTCTATATTTAGTCTTTCTTGTATTTAGTTTAGATATTATTCTACTTTTGTATCTTATTGTAATTTGGAGATTAAAAGAATACATTCATTATTAGAGAAACCCCTAAGATAAAACCCTAGCCATGAGAAACCCTAATCTCACCGGCGAACTCCTCTTCCAGCAACACTTCTAACAACGACAATCTCATAGACGATTCTTCCTTCCGACGAAACAACTTCTCGCTATTTCCATCCTCTCAATTCCAATGCTTCATCTACAGTCGTGTGTTTGCAGTGCTCATTTGCATCCTTTCGTTGCTACGAGTTCACATCCTTCTGTCGCCACTCATCCATTTTTCACTGTTGCTTGTTCATTTGCCTGCCGCTCATCTGATGTTGTCTGTCCACCCATTTGTGTTGTCTGTGGTTCTTCAGAAATAGATCTAACTTTTGGGTATATTGTCGGTCTCCGTAGTCAAAAAGTACTAATGGAAAAACACAGGTTAGGAAATGCTAGTTATGAAAACTTCTCTCAACTCCACGATTCTGTGAGGTATCCTCACAAGTTGTATTGATAATCAGAGAAAGAGCTAAACGATTACAAAAGCTCCCGGCCAATTCGAGAGGGCCGGTAATCTCTCCTTTCCCCTATAGCTTTCAGCTATTTACCAAAGTAAAACCTAAAAACGACTATTACAAAAGAGACTATTTATATGACAAAAGCATAATGGAAATAAAGGCATAGTTGGTCCCCTCCCATTGCGCACCAACTTCTAAACCGATTCTGCAGGGAATGTTGGGTCTGCATTTCCCTTTTTACCCCTTCGAGCATATTGTAAGATAATTGGAGGCCTAACATCACCATCGGGGGTCAAAGACACCTTGTCCTCAAGGTGGTAAGTGGGAAATTTCTCTCGAAAAGCTGATAAAAGCACCCAAGTCGCTTCATGTTCCGGTAGATGCTTCCAGCTGACTAACAACTCTGTTTCCCCACCGTCCTGGTTCTTTCTACAAGCATAAATGTCGTCTGGTTCTGCCTGCCATTCAAAATTCTCAGTTATTGGAGGTGGAATTGGTTGCACAACATTATTGTTCCCCAACATCTTCTTGAGCTGAGATACATGGAACACTGGGTGCACACTGGACGTTGGTGGCAGTTTCAGACGGTAGGCAACCTTCCCAATTCGTTCTTCTATCTCGTAGGGCCCGAAGTATTTAGGAGACAGCTTCTCGTTCCGGCAGTTGGCCAAGGATGTCTGTCTATAAGGCCGAAGTTTAAGAAATACCATGTCGCCTGCCTCGAATTCCACTTCTCTTCTGTGTTTATCAGCAAATTTCTTCATTCTTTCTTGTGCGAGGCGCATATTTTCCCTTATAACTCCCAGGGCCACATCTCTTTCCACCAACTGCTGCTCCAAGGTGGAATTGGTTGTTACCTGTTCGCCGTAGGAGATGAGGGGCGGTGGTGGTCTTCCATAAACCGCCTGGAAGGGAGTGATTCCAATGGATATATGGAATGTAGTGTTGTACCAGTATTCAGCCCAACCGATCCATTGGAACCACTTCCTAGGTCTCTCCCCACAAAAGCACCTTAGGAAATGCTCTACACATTTGTTTACCGCTTCGGTCTGTCCATCCGTTTGTGGATGATAAGAGGTGCTACGCTTCAACTTAGTTCCTTGCATCCGAAAGAGTTCAGTCCAAAAGTGACTGATGAAAATTTTGTCCCTGTCTGAGATTATCGAGCCTGGATACCCGTGTAGGCGCACAATTTCTTGAATGAACTTGGCTGCTACAGTTTTGGCGGTGAACGGGTGTTTCAAAGCTAAGAAATGACCATACTTACTTAAGCGGTCCACCACTACTAATGTCGCATCACAGCCTTCAGAGCGTGGTAACCCCTCTATGAAATCCATCGTGATATGTTCCCAAATCCTGGTAGGTACCTCTAACGGCTGAAGTAAACCTGCCGGAGTCATTGCTAACGACTTGTTCTGTTGACACACAATACATTCTTCAACATATTTCTTAACATCATTCTTCATTCCTTCCCAATATAAGTCACCGGTCAGCCTTTTGTACGTACGAAGGAAACCAGAGTGTCCCCCAAGGACAGAATCATGGTAGAGTTGTAAAGTAGCAGGGATTAGGGAAGAAAATTTAGATACTACTAACCTCCCCTTGTATTTCAATACTCCTTGATGAAGCGAAAACCGAGAGGTATCCTCGGGGTCGTCTTGCAATCTCTTAACAATTGAATAGAGGTGTGGATCAGCGCTCACTTCTTCTTGGATCACTGCCAAATCAATAATAGAGGGCACCACTAGATGAGCTAAGTGAACCACCGGGGGAAGTCTTGAAAGGGCATCCGCTGCCTTGTTCTCTTGGCCAGGCCGGTATTCAATATCGAAAGCGTATCCTAAAAGTTTGGATACCCACTTTTGGTATTCGGGTTGGATTACCCTCTGTTCTAGCAGGTGTTTTAATGCCCTCTGATCTGTTCTCACCACGAATTTCCTTCCTAGCAGGTATGGCCTCCAACGTTGCACTGCCATAACAATGGCCATGAGCTCTCTTTCGTAAATCGACTTGGCCTGGGCCGTGGCTGACAAGGTATGACTGTAGTATGCGATAGGCCTCTGATTCTGTGATAAGACTGCCCCCAGACCGGTTCCCGACGCATCGGTTTCCAATACAAAGGGCTGGCTGAAATCAGGCAATGTTAACACTGGTATTGTCATCATTGCTTGTTTCAACTTCTCAAAGGCACTCGATGCTTCTTCCGTCCACTGAAAACCTCCCCCTTTTATGACCTGGAGTAGGGGGGCTGCGATTCCTCCATATCCCGCAACAAACCTTCTATAATAGCCTGTCAATCCGAGGAAGCTGCGCAACTCCCTGATGTTCCGGGGAATAGGCCATTCCACCATGGATCGTATTTTCTCAGGATCAGCTCGAACTCCCTCCGCAGATACCCAATGGCCTAAGTATTCGATACTCTCTTTGACAAACTCGCATTTCTTTCCATTGACAAACAGATGGTTATCTCTCAAGATATTAAATACAACGCCCAAATGTTTCAGATGTGTATCATAATCAGCACTATAAACCAATATATCATCGAAGAAGACGAGTATGAACTTACGTAGGAACGGTCTGAATATCTTGTTCATCAACCCCTGGAAGGTTGCCGGCGCATTGGTCAAGCCGAACGGCATGACTAGAAATTCATAATGCCCCTCGTGAGTACGAAAGGCTGTCTTCTGGATATCATCACTGTGAACACGGATCTGGTGGTATCCTGATTTCAAGTCAATCTTGGAATAGATACTTGACCCATGAAGCTTATCGAGTAATTCTTCTATCACTGGAATTGGGAATTTATCCGGGATAGTCACGTTGTTCAGAGCTCTGTAATCTACACAAAATCTCCACCCGCCATCCTTCTTTTTCACTAGGAGAACCGGACTGGAGAATGGGCTACTGCTTGGCCTGATAATTCCGGCCATCATCATTTCCTCTACTAATCGCTCTATCTCGTCTTTCTGAACTCGAGCATACCTGTACGGCCTGACATTTACTGGTTTCGTTCCTTCTTTTAATTGAATCCTGTGGTCTAGTTCTCTCGAAGGGGGTAATCCTGTCGGGGGTTGGAAAATGTCCGTATATTCCTCTATCAGCCTTCGCACTGAGTTCGGTAAGTCGGCCTCCATGATCGACAGTTCTGGTATCACCACCAAGGTGTGGCACTCGACCAAGAATCCTTGATCCTGATCTTCCCAAGCCTTTGCCATTCTTTTAAAAGATACTTGAGCTCGTGTTAATGAAGAATCGCCCTTGAATTCCACTTCTGCTTCTCCGAACTTAGCCTTCATCGATAGTGCAGGCCAATTTACCTCTGTTATTCCCAACGAAAATAGCCACTGCATTCCCAGGATAACATCAATGTTTGGGCCCAGTTCCAAGGGAAGAAAATGCTCGACTATCGTGATATCTGCCACCTTAATAGCCACGGATTTGCATACCCCTTTGCCCTTAACTGCTCTCCCCGACCCAAGGATCACCCCGTAGTTCTTAGTCACAGTTATTGGTAGCTTGAGGTTGTCCACGATACGTTGCGCGATGAAATTGTGGGTCGCCCCACAGTCCACCAAAACTACTATGTCTTGATCGGCGATACTGCCTCTCATCTTCATAGTTCCCGGATTCGAGAACCCAATCACTGAGTTAAGAGATAACTCAACCGCTTCTGCAACTTCCGCCGTTTGCATGGTTACTTGTTCCTCTTCCTCGACTTCTATTATTTCTTCGCTTTCGTCTTCAGCGTCCTGGAATAAAAGAACATTGAGTTCCTTCAATTTGCATTTATGGCCTCTGTTCCACTTCTCATCACACTTAAAACAGATACCCTTGTCACGCTTAGCCCAATATTCTGATTCTGAAAGACGTCTGACCGCTGCCTCTTTGCGAGCTGTTGCCGCCGTTTGACCACTTGGCAAGGTCACCGTTTTCGTTTGCATGTGATCGTTGGGCTTGACTCCTTCTTTCGGATGCCCCGAGTTAGGCTTGGGCTGAGGCACTTGGGCCTTAGAATACCCTAAGTTGGACTTGTTAGCGTTGATTCGGGCCTGCTCTTTGTCCTCCTCTAATTGGGCCTTTTTCATCACTGTGTGAAGTCCACTGGTTTCCCAGCACTCCACGGCCGCCTTGATGACCGGATCCAACCCATTCAGAAAGGTAGTCTCCAGAACATCCTCCGACAAGTGCGGTAGTGGCGCCATCAACAGCTCGAAAGCTTTCCGATACTCTCTCACGGTGGTTTCTTGCCTGACCGCCAAGAATCTGGCTAACACACTGCCCTGCTGAGTCACTCGAAATCTCTCTAGGAGTCGGATTTTGAAGTCCCGCCACCCTGCAAACGGTTCGCGTTCCTCCAATCCCCTGTACCAGTTGAGAGCCTCGCCCTCTAAACTCACTACTGCAACAACAAGTTTTTCATGGTCAGTAACCTGATATAATTGAAAGTACCTGTCCGCTCTGAAGAGCCACGAATCCGGGTCATCGCCTCCAAACACTGGCATCTCCACTTTTCTAAACTTAAGGCGTTCGCTACCGGTTCCTCCGATAGGTTCTTTCTTCACACTTCCACTCGTAGCTGAAGGAGGTGCGTCCTCGTTCAGGTTGCTCAACTCATTTTGTGTGTCACTCTCTTTTTCCTTCCCTTTCGAACCCGATGCCTCTGTGACGCCGGAGGAAGGAGATTTGGTTCGCCAGTGAACCATCTCGCTCGCAATCGCCGCCAGAGCCTTGACCGTTTCCTCAGAAGTTTGCGAAAGCTTCGCTAAGTTCCTCTCGATCGCAGGTAACTTCTGCATTTCCTTCTTGATTCCTTCCAACTCAGTGTCCGTTACATCCAGTCTTTCCTCGATCCTTTTCTGTGCCATTTTCCCTAGTCTTCCCAGGGTGAACGTGCTCTGATACCAAGTTGTGAGGTATCCTCACAAGTTGTATTGATAATCAGAGAAAGAGCTAAACGATTACAAAAGCTCCCGGCCAATTCGAGAGGGCCGGTAATCTCTCCTTTCCCCTATAGCTTTCAGCTATTTACCAAAGTAAAACCTAAAAACGACTATTACAAAAGAGACTATTTATATGACAAAAGCATAACGGAAATAAAGGCATAGCTGGTCCCCTCCCATTGCGCACCAACTTCTAAACCGATTCTGCAGGGAATGTTGGGTCTGCATTTCCCTTTTTACCCCTTCGAGCATATTGTAAGATAATTGGAGGCCTAACAATTGTGACTCCTTTTACCCCTTTTTACATGGTTAGGAAATGCTAGTTATGAAAACTTCTCTCAACTCCACGATTCCTCTCCTCAAATTGTGACTAATCATAAACTTTAAGCTTACAATTTTCTTCAATGGAATCAATTAGTTTTCATATATATTCGTGGCCAAGGCAAAGATGGTGGTGATACCCATGTACCTAATGCTAAAGACCCGAAATTTCAATCATGGGAAACTAATGATCATTTGGTCATGTCTTGGCTACTGAACTTTGTGACTCCAAATGTTGGAGAGAACTTTGTATTATTCAAAACAACATAAGTAATGTGGGACGCTGCCTGTGACACCTACTTTTGCATTGAGAACTAATCTTCTCTACTGGCTATTGAAACTTGGTTGTATGATTTACATCAAGGAGAGCTTAGCTTCACTTAGTATTTTAATCTTCTTGTCCATAATTGGTAACATTTGGATATGTATAAAACATATAATGGAAGTGTGGAGAAGTCATGGCTCTTTACAAGAAGATAATTGAGAAAAATAAGAACTAAGTTTCCTTCTGAGGCTTAATAAGGAGCTAACGACATAAGGAGAAGAATAATGGAAGCAACAGATCTACCATCTCTTAGAGAAGCCTTTGCTGAAGTCCGCCTTGAGGGGAGTAGAAAACACCTGATGATGTCCAAGACTGGGTTGTCTATTGGACTAGAGGTTTCAACCATGTTGGCACACAGTTCATCTCAAGATAGCAAATCTAAGAAAGGCAATCATCCTTGGTGTGACCGCTATAAAAAGGTGGGACATGTACAAGATACTTGTTGGAAAATTTTTGGCATACCAGCAAACAGAAAACCAACAAAGAAAGTGATTGTAGAAAACCATGCTCATCTTGTTACTTTCCCTTCTCTGCATCCAACCACTTCTGTCATGTTCTCGAAGGAACAATTGGAGGTGTTATAGCAAATGATTAGTAATCTCTCATTCTCAACCTCAACACCATCAACTTCGATCGAGAAACCTTCTAGCAATCTTGCTTATCAATGTATTGTTTTTCTTGACTTGTTGTTCAGCATAGCAAACACAAACCTTGGTTTGTGGAATCTGGAGCATCAAACCACATGGCTGGTGACATTACCTTGTTCCACGTCCACCCGTTCATCGGTCTAAATGGTTGATGGATCTCTGTTCGAAATTACAAGAACAGGGTCAACAAAATTGACAAATGATCTCATTCTCTAATGTGTTTTATGTTCCTAAGTTGAACTCCAATTTGATTTTAGTTAGCTTCTTACGGGTGACTCAAACTGCATCTCTATTTTTACCCAAACTTGTGTGAATTTCATGGGGTGTGTTAGAGTTATTATATTAGTATAATAAGTGTAATTGTATAGAGTTGTCCTTTATTGTCTTTTTACATTCTCCTACTTAGGGTTAACCTTGTACACTTGTATATATATATATCTTTATGTGAATGGAATAGATGATTGAGATTCTCTCAAACCTTAGAGTTTACATGGTATCAGAGCGTTAGGGCAATTAGGGTTTTGTCTCATTGGAGATTTGTTAACGGTTAGGGTTTTGTCTCGTTGGAAATTTGTGAACGGTTAGGGTTTTGGTTTGGAACACCTTTTGAGAGTTTTGGGTTGCCCAAAACGTTTGCTGCTTGAAACCGCCGCCGCCACCACCAGATTCCGCCGCCGCCGCCGTTTTGGTCTGTCACCGGAGGATTTTTTTGTCACCGCCCAGCTCAAAACGTAGCCCACTCGCCGATCTATTGATCCTCAAAATCCGAAGCCGAAAATCCCAGCGCGTGGCCCTCACGCGCCGCCACTAGCTTCTGCGACAGCCTCACGCGCCGACGCGTGTGAGCGCGTGCGCCGCCGTTTTTCTGCTCCTTTTTAGTGGGTCGGCTCGTTTTGGTCTTCTCCTTCCAGTCGTGTGTTGCTTTGGGCCATATCGGGTTTGTTTGGTTATATTTGAAAGCCATAGTTTGTTTGGAGGTTTAGGGTTTGTGTGATTCAGATTTCAGCTCTATTTTTTGGTCTGTTTTTGTTGAGGTTATGGCTGAAAAGAAGGCTTTAGTGCTGTCCGAGATGATTCCAATGGTATCCAAGATCACGGAACATAAGTTGAATGGTTCTAATTTTTATGCTTGGCGGTCGAATATTCACCATTATATTCGTAGTCTTGATATGGATGACCACCTGACTTTAGAATCCCCGCCAAACAATGATACTAAGAAGAGTTGGCTACGGGACGAGTCTCGACTTATTCTACAAATCAAGAATTCTATTGAAAGTGACATCATTGGGCTCGTTAATCACTGTAATTCTGTCAAGGAGCTCTTGGAATATTTAGATTTTCTTTACTCTGGGAAAGGAAACATCAGTCGGATATTTGATGTATGTAGAACCCTCTTTCAACCTGATCAAGGCGAGAAGTCTTTGTTGAATTATTTTATGGAATGCAAAAGAGCATATGCAGAATTTAATGAAGTGTTGCCCATGAGTACTGATATCAAGGTTCAGAATGTCCAACGCGAACAACTGTTTATCATGAGTTTTCTAGTTGGTCTTGCTTCAAAATATGACACAGCTAAAGATCAAGTTCTCTCGAGTTCAGACATCTCATCATTGGAAGATGCCTACACTCGGATACTACGTACAGAGCGGTCGCCAGTGATAGTGTCATCTGAATCTAACAGTGCTTTAGTTGGACAGACCACTGAATATAGAGGCAATCGAGGGGTAGCATCGAACATGTCCAGAGGAAATTCTACTGCTCCAAAAGCAAATTCAGGAGATATTGTTTGCCGCTATTGTCATAAGCCAGGGCATATAAAACGTGATTGTCGGAGATTGCTTTATAGAAACCAGAGGTTTCCATCTGCACATGTTGCCTCTACTCCTGATAATTCTGACAAGTCTGTTTCGATCTCAGCTGAGGAGTTTGCTAAATTCCGACTGTATCAAGAGTCACTGATGGCTTCATCCTCCACTCCTGTTACTGCCATTGCCGACACAGGTAACACATCTACATGTCTTCTTTCCTCCTCTGCGAAATGGGTCATAGACTCTGGCGCTTCCGATCACATGACAGGTAATCCCCGTTTATTCTCTACCATTGATCCATCTACATCTTCCCCTAGTGTCACTATAGCTGATGGAACCACCTCTCCAGTCTTAGGAATCGGCAATGTTCGACTTACCAACTCACTTTCGTTGTCTTCCGTTTTGAGTTTACCACAGTTTTCCTTTAACTTGATTTCTGTTAGTAAGCTCACTCGTGACCTTAATTGTTGTGTCTCATTTTTTCCTGGTTATTGCTTATTTCAGGATCTTACGACGAAGAGGACTATTGGTAAAGGGCGTGAATCTAGAGGTCTCTACATCTTTGAACCAGAAATATCAACAGCCGTTGCATGTTCTAAAGTGTCATCTCCATTTGAAGATCATTGTCGTTTGGGTCATCCTTCTATTTCCGTATTGAAGAATCTTCGTCCTCAGTTTCATTCTTTGTCTTCTTTAACTTGTGAGTCATGTCAGTTTGCTAAGTTCCATCGTGTGAGTCTGTATCCCCGTGCAACTAAACGAGCTAATGCTCCATTTGAATTAGTTCATTCTGATGTTTGGGGTCCGTGTCCTATTGAGTCAAAGATAGGGTTTAGATATTTTGTTACCTTTGTCGATGATTTTTCTCGTGTAACTTGGTTATATTTAATGAAAAATCGCTCTGAGCTGCTTTCTCATTTCCGTAACTTCCATGCTGAAATCCGAACTCAATTTAACGGTTCTCTTAAAGTTCTACGGAGTGATAATGCTAAAGAATACTTCTCTCATGCTCTTAATTCTTATTTAGATGAACATGGCATCCTCAATCAATCCTCATGTGTTGATACTCCATCTCAAAATGGGGTTGCAGAAAGAAAGAATCGTCATCTCCTCGAAACAGCCAGAGCCTTAATGTTCCAGATGCATGTTCCAAAGTATTTTTGGGCCGATGCTGTATCCACAGCTTGTTTCTTAATAAATCGCATGCCCTCCTCAGTTCTAAAGGGTGAGATACCTTATCGTATTTTATGTCCCACACAACCTTCATTCTCTCTTCCTCCCAAAATCTTTGGTTGTATTTGCTTTGTTCGGGATGTTCGTCCTCATCTCACCAAACTTGATCCCAAGTCCTTAAAATGTATCTTCCTTGGTTATTCTCGTGTTCAAAAAGGGTATCGATGTTATTGTCCTAGTCTCGATCGTTATTTTGTCTCTCCTGATGTCACCTTCTTTGAAGATTCTTCTTTCTTTTCCTCACCTTCCAATCAGTCTAAGGGGGAGCGTAATGAGGAGGATGATGATTTTCTTGTCTATACCATTCTCTCCTCTTGTGAGCCTTCTACTGATTCACCTCCATCTATGCCTGTTTCTACTCGTCCACCTATTACTCAGGTTTATTCTCGACGACCACCCCCTTCAGTTACATGCCCTGAACCAGAGGCTTCTTCGTCATTGGATCCAGGAACGAGCGATGACCTTCCCATTGCTCTTCGTAAAGGTAAACGTCAATGCACTTATCCTATTTCCAATTTTGTTTCATATAATCATTTGTCATCTTCTTCCTGTTCTTTTATTGCATCCTTACAATCGGTATCTGTTCCTAAGACTGTTCATGAAGCTTTGTCTCATCCTGGTTGGTGTGCTGCAATGGTTGAGGAGATGAATGCCTTAGATGACAATTGTACTTGGGATTTAGTTTCTCTTCCTGCAGGAAAGAAGCCTATTGGTTGTAAGTGGGTATTTGCGGTCAAGGTCAATCCAGATGGATCTGTGGCTCGCTTGAAAGCTCGCCTTGTTGCTAAGGGTTATGCACAAACCTATGGAGTTGACTATTCTGATACCTTTTCACCCGTTGCTAAATTGGCTTCTGTTCGGCTGTTCATTTCGTTGGCATCCATTCATCATTGGCCCCTGCATCAGCTTGATATTAAAAATGCCTTTCTTCATGGTGATCTTGAAGAAGAGGTGTATATGGAGCAACCACCAGGGTTTGTTGCTCAGGGGGAGAATGGAAAGGTATGTCGTCTTCTTAAATCCTTGTATGGATTAAAACAGAGTCCCCGAGCTTGGTTTGGAAAATTCAGTCAGGTGATTGTAAATTTTGGAATGAGGAAAAGTAAATCAGATCATTCTGTTTTTTATAAGCGATCTGCAAATGGTGTTATCTTGTTGGTTGTGTATGTTGATGATATTGTTATTACTGGCGATGACACATCAGGTATCCAAGCACTCAAAACCTTTCTCCATAGTCAATTCCATACAAAAGATTTAGGAGCGTTGAAATACTTTCTGGGAATTGAGGTAGTAAGGAGCAAGAAGGGAATCCTGTTATCACAGCGAAAATATGTAATTGACTTGTTGACTGAAACAGGGAAGTTAGGGGTTAAACCATGTAGTACCCCAATGATGCCGAACTTACAGCTTACGAAAGAGGGAGAGTTACTTAAAGATCCTGAAAGGTATAGAAGGTTAGTAGGAAAACTCAATTATCTTACGGTGACTCGGCCTGACATAGCTTATTCAGTGAGTATTGTGAGCCAGTTTATGTCTTCTCCTACAGTTGATCATTGGGCTGCATTGGAACACATTTTGTGTTATTTGAAGGCAGCTCCTGGACGTGGTTTATTATATAAGGATTATGGACACATGAACATTGAATGCTTCTCAGATGCGGATTGGGCAGGATCTAGAGAAGATAGAAGATCAACTACAGGATACTGTGTATTTGTGGGTGGTAATTTGGTTTCTTGGAAAAGTAAGAAACAAAATGTGGTGTCACGTTCAAGTGCTGAATCAGAATATACAGGATACTGTGTATTTGTGGTGTGATAATCAGGCCGCTCTTCATATTGCATCTAATCCTGTATTTCATGAACGGACTAAACACATTGAGGTTGACTGTCACTTTGTACGTGAAAAGATACAAGAAGGTTTGGTGTCAACAGGATATGTGAAGACTGGAGAGCAATTAGGAGATATCTTCACAAAGGCACTAAATGGAGCTCGAATAGATTATCTCTCTAACAAGTTGGGCATGACGAATATATATGCTCCAACTTGAGGGGGAGTGTTAGAGTTATTATATTAGTATAATAAGTGTAATTGTATAGAGTTGTCCTTTATTGTCTTTTTACATTCTCCTACTTAGGGTTAACCTTGTACACTTGTATATATATATATCTTTATGTGAATGGAATAGATGATTGAGATTCTCTCAAACCTTAGAGTTTACAGGGTGGATTCAAGGAAGGTGATTGGCAGTGTTAAGAAACATGATGGTCTCTATCTTCTTCAAGAAAAGTGTCCTCCAAGTTTGATCTTTAGTCCTAGTCCTAGGTCTTGTTCCAAGTCTGTTAGTTTTGTTTCCAAGTCAAAGTCTTTATCAATTGAAAGTCAAGTTATGTTATGACATTTTCACCTTGGTCATTCAAATTTTATGTACCTCGAAAAGTTGTTCCTTGGTTTATTTATCAATAAAATACTTCGCTTCTTTCCATGTGAAACTTGTCAATTCTTTGAACACACCAGAGATGTTTACCCTAGTGTCTTATAAATCTTCTAAATTGTTTGTGATATTTGAGGGCCTTGTAGTGTGAAAAATATATCAGGAGCACGATGCTTCCTCACCTTGATTGATAATCATACTAGGATGACTTCAACCTTTCTAATCAAGGACAAATCTGAAACATCAAATCTTTTCTGTTTTTTCCATACCAATTTCTACTCAATTTGGAAGTAAATTTCAAGTTCTCTAAACTATTTAAATTCAACTCTTGGTTCATATCTATCATCTCATGGTATTGTTCACATTAATTCATGTGTGGACACTCCTCAACAAAATGGGATTGTTGAACGAAAAATAGACATCTTCTTGAGATAGTCCGTCCTCTCATGTTTTCTACTAATGTTCCAAAACTTTTTTTTTTTAGTGGTAGGGGATGGAACCTTTCTCATCAACCGACTGTTTAATCGTGTTCTTACTTTAAATTCCCTTGAGATGTTCTCCTCCAATTCACCCCAATTCCAAAACCTTTCTTCAAATTTACCTCTTTGAGCATTTGGTTGTTTTTCTTTTGTTCATAATCTTTCTCCTCACCAATCTAAACTTGATCCAGAAGGGGTACAAATGTTATATTATTCACCAATCACTAGAAATAATGTACACATCCATGGATGTTACATTCTTTGAAAATCATCCTTGCCCCAAATTCAAGGGGTGAATACGAAGGAATTTGAGTCCTTGGACGTTGAGTCTTTTTTAGTCATTCCTATTATTCTTATCACAAATGAAGTCTTATCCCTCCAACATAAATGAGCCACCTATTTCTGAGTCTAGTATTCCTAAACCTCACAAAATCACTTGTCTATCGTTTATACCAGAAGAAAAAAGGTGACCTTGCACAACTAAGAATGTCAACCTCCCAAACCATCATCACTAAATTCCTCTGATGAGAACGTCACCGTTATGGTTCTTGTAATCGATGATCTAACCCTACCAATTGCTTAGAGAAAAGGTGTCAGAAGTTGAACCGATCACATTGAAAAATATGTTGCATATGGAAAATTGCTTCCTTCTTATAAAGCATTTGTGACTTAGTATTCACATCCCACAAACCATCTATGATGCATTCAAAGATCCAAAATGGAAAAAGGTAGTGGATGAAGAAATCAAACTCTTAAAAATAAAGGAACATGGACTCTTACAAAGTTTCCTCATGGAAAGAATCTAGTTGGTTGCAAAAGGATTTTCACGGTTAAATACAAATACGTTGACAATGTGAAATGATTTAAAGCAAGACTTGTTGTGAAGGGTTCACTCAGTCATACAATATAGATGACAAAGAAACTTTTGCCCCTGTTGCAAAATTGAATACTGCATGTGTTCCGTTGTCTCTAGCTATTAACTTGGATTCTTCATCAACTTGATGTCAAGAATGCTTTCTTCAATGGTAATCTCAAAAAATAACTTGGTGTGTAAGTTGAGAAAATTTCTATATAGATTAAAACAATCTCCACGTGCATGGTTTGACAAATCCACTAAAACAATGATTAAAAGTGGATATTATCGATGTCAAGTTGACCATATCTTGTTTGTGAAATCCTCGAATATCAAAATTGCAATTTTGATTGTATATGTGGATGACATCATTATTATAGGGAGTTATCTAGGGGAGATTATCAGTCTTAAAAGGATGCTTGCAGTTGAGTTTAAAATCAAGCTTGAGATATTTTCTAGGCATGGGAGTGGCACGATCAAATAATGGTTTTGTAATTTCTCAAAGAAAGTATATCCTATATTTATTAAAGGAGATGGAAAATCTTTGGTGTAGACCTGTAGAAAACCTATGGACCTTAATCTAGTTCTATACCAAAGTGAAGATGACAAAGGCATGTATCAAAGACTTGTGGGAAAGTTAATTTATCTGTCACATACCAGACCAGACATTTTCTATTATGTTAGCATTGTAGCCAATATATGAACAATCCAAAATGTCATCTTAGAGTTGTGAAGAAGATTTTGAGATACTTGAAAGGCGCTTCAACATGATTTTGAGATACTTGAAAGGCACTCCAAGTCATGGACTGTTATTCAAAAAGTCTTTAAATAGACGGGTAGAACTCTACAATGATGCTAGTTGGGCTAGAGAATTAACTGACCGAAAATCTATGACTAACTATTGCTCCTATGTTTGGGGTAAACTTGGTCACTTGGAGAAGTAAAAAACAAGTAGTCGTTGTAGCAAGAAGCAGTGTGGAAGTTGAATACATAGCTCTTTCTTTGGAAATCTATGAAGGAATGAAATCAGAAACTTTTGACAAAGTTGAAGATTGGTACTTAGAATTTAATTAAAATGTTTTATGAAAGTCAATCAGCCATCAGCATTGCATAGAATCTCTATCTTGTGCATGCATCATGACAGAACAAAGTACATAAAGATAGATTGACATTTCATATTTGAGAAAGTCAATAGTAACATAGTGGAATTGAACTATGTTCTATGTTGTCGTCAAGTTGCTGACAAACTCACCAAAGCATTACCAAAAACAAGCTTTGAAGAATTCAACCTCAAATTTGGCTTGTATACTATAATACAATCCAGCTTGAGGGAGAGTGTAGATTTATTTCATTCTCTATTTAGTCTTTCTTGTATTTAGTTTTGATATTATTCTATTTTTTTATCTTTCCTTTTATGTATTTTTCATTATACTATATCTTATTGTGTAATTTTGGAGATTAAAAAAATACATTCATTTTTTCTCCCAAAACTACAATAATGTAGTATGAAGTAAATTTAAAACTGTCTTGATTATGTGGTCATGAACTTCACAAGCATTTTTTGAAAGTAATTCTATGTCTCTAGTATCAGAAGTTTTCAGTTTGCTTGGTAACTCTGGTAGGCACTAAAACTACTCGATTGATACAGTTAAGGTGGACTCAAGTGGAGTTAGTCAAGTAGTAGGCTTCAATGTTTACTGGGTTAATTTTCTTGAATTAATTATTTGTCATTTATTTGCCGATCTGATGTATTTTTTCTTCCGCTTGTTTACCAATCTGATGCTGGACTTAACTCTGGCTAGGGGTGTGGGTCAGATTGTATTGGGTTTTGGCTGGAAGCCGGGAACCAATGTTTTGAAAATTGGATTGGGTTTTCTCGGTTTTTTGGGTTTCAATTTGCACCCTTAACTACAACTAGTTTACATATATTTGTGTGAACATGTTTCTTCTTTTTCTCAGTAAACAATATAGTGAAAACTGATACACGGCTGTGTTCCAGGCATTGTCTGGAGTTGGTGAGACCATTGAAGATAGAGCTAATATTACAGATAATACTGCATTGTCAGCTGCTCTGAATACACAGTTCCTCATCCAAATTGGTATCTTCACTGCTGTGCCCATGATCTTGGGTTTCATATTGGAGCAAGGTTTCTTCAGGGTAAATGCTATTCTAAAATGTGTACATTTTTTGTTGTAAGAAAAAAAGTTGACTTCTCTTTTACAACCTGAACATGAACATGATTTCATTATTGTCAGTCTTCTCTCTCTCTCTCATCTGAAGATTAGCTTCAAATTTAACAGCAAGTTATTTTTGGCCAAATGAAGCACCCATGCTTGTCATATGCAAGAGCAAGTGCAAACAGTCCTCTTTTCAACGAGAGCATTATTTAGTTATCATCTTCTTGGGAATGTTTTTTTATTTTCTCTCACGGTTGCAGGCCATTGTCAGCTTCATAACCATGCAGCTTCAACTTTGTTCTGTCTTCTTCACATTCTCTCTTGGCACAAAAACTCACTATTTTGGCCGAACAATTCTTCATGGCGGTGCGAAGGTTTGTTCTGCTATATTTGCTGCTGCTTTGTCAATCTCCTAGAGTACCATATAGTATCTTAAGAACTCTACTTCTGTACAGTATCATGCCACTGGAAGGGGATTTGTGGTTCGCCATATCAAATTCTCTGAAAATTACAGACTCTACTCCCGCAGCCATTTTGTCAAAGGGTTTGTGTCATTCTTTCCCATCTCACATGAGAATTTTCTTATGTATTATTTGAACTCTGTTATTTATGCAAATTATTCTCTGTTTAAAGCTTAGGGGAAGTGCTATTGGCACCATCCTTTACTTTCCAATAATGTACAAGATCAAATTAAAATCTAATAAAACTTATTTTAATTTATTTTGTGTCATTGCCACCAGCTATAAACCCGAATATGCTTGAGATCATGGGGTTTTGCACCTTGATAGTTTACCATGAATATTCAGTATTTTACTAGTTTTCAAATGTTGTAAGATGAGACGATTGTCCACTAGGATTAGTCGAGGCATGTGCAAACAAGGTTGGACCTTCATTGTTTTAGAAAAAATGTAAAATATAAGTTTATTTTGTTTACACAAACACCATGACCACACCCCATCTATGTCTTCCCTTTTAACCGTTATTGATTCAATTTGGTCCTTATGGTTTGAGCTTGGTTTTAATTTGGTTCCTGTGATTTTAAATATTTCAATTTGGCCCCTATGATTTAATTGAACCTCACACATCGTCCCTAAACTGTTTTTTACCCACCCAAAAACTCACTCCTTTTCTCCTATTTTTTACTTGATCTCAAACCCTACTACAAACTGTGAACAAAGTTGGGCAAATAGAAAGTACCAGCTCATACTACACAAATAGAAAACGTACCACGTATTCAGTATGGTAAATGAAGGACTAAATCTGTAAGAGTTTACTGTAAGGACTAAATTGAACTTTTATAACCTGAATTGAAACTAAGTTCAAATCATTAGGATCAAATTGTAACTTCTAAAGTTGCAAGGACTAGATTGAAACTAAGCTCAAATCATAAGGATTAAATTGACGTAACTTAATTCATGTATTGATGAAAATTTATTCTTTCTCTACACAACAGTATATAATGAATTTAGATTAAATATTTAAATTAAAACAAGAATATCTATTTAAGGAAACTGTTTGAAAAAAATATACATCTCCCTTAGATATGTGGGAGTGATGATTGTTTTAATAGGCAAGCACAGATTGGCTGGAGCTCCCCCCCCCCCCCCCCACACACACAAAAAATAATAATAATAATAAAAAATAAACTTTGTTTGTTCTTCCAAAGATTATACGGATTTTAATATCCATTTTGTATTCTTAACTACAAATAAATGATTTATCTACATTATTGTGTTTTCAGATTGGAAGTTGTGCTTCTGTTGGTAGTATACATGGCCTATGGATATAGTTCAGGTGGTTCATTAGCATACATCCTTGTCACTCTTAGCAGTTGGTTCATGGCAATATCTTGGCTTTTTGCTCCCTACCTGTTCAATCCATCTGGGTTTGAGTGGCAAAAGTAAGTCATCTTTGCCATTACATCTGTTTCTTAGTTGATTTTATTATCACACACGCACTCTGGTAATTTTTTCCCTATTAGCATGGAAAGAAGTTGACTCAAAAGCTCTATGCTGAATCTACTAGTTAATCAAATCGTAACTTTTAGTTAGCTATATTTCCACTTTCAGGACCGTGGAGGATTTCAGAGAATGGACCAATTGGCTTTTTTACCGTGGTGGAATTGGTGTTAAGGGTGAAGAAAGCTGGGAAGCATGGTGGGACTCAGAACTGGTAATTCTAATTTTTGTCTACTTTTTTTATTACTTCTCTTTGTTTTCCTTCTTTTATATGAATTTTAAATGCAATGCTCTTTAGATCTGTATTTAATAATAATATTAGTTGCCCTTCAATGCAATAGTGTTGTGGTTATAAGTAAATATTTCTAGCTGTATGGAATCAGAAATTTTGGTCCTAGATCTTTCTTTTTTAGTTTTTATACTTCCACTCACAGAAAAGCTATATACAATACCTTTTTATTTAAATAAACGAGTATATGTAATCCTCATACAAAAAGATAAATGAAATGTTACAGTTATTGAAATTAACTGCCCTAAATAGAACTAACAATTGATTCCATAGCATTCTAGCTCTAACCTGACGCCCATACTAATGTACGACTAGAGTAATATTTTGTTATAAATTGCTCGTTTCTGTGATTTATACCTTAGTATAGATCAGAAAAAGTTAGTAAACTGAGGAATATTGCAAAATATTACATGAATCGCATAAAATGAGAAAAATGAAAGCCAGGCCAAGAAGCACATGCTAAAATTGATTTTTCAGCCAAGATATCACCAGCAAGTCAATTTTTTGTTTGAAGTGATCCCCACATGATCACCACTCGGCAGCAAAGGATATGCTTTGAGAGTACCCGAAAAGCTCCCGTCTGTTTTTATATTTAAACCGCAACTGTGCAGTAAAAGGGTGAAACATAACTACCGATACGGACTTATGTTACCTCATGCTACTGATAGATTTTCTTTGTAGCTGCCCTTGAAAGTTTCCCGTGTATATTAAATGATCACGATAATTATATTTAGGTAAACCACTATATATTGACATTGCTTGTTCTTTTCTAGTCTAAATGTCAAGTGTTTTTACACTTTGCAGGCGCATATAAAAACTTTTGAAGGGCGGATAGCAGAGACTATTTTAAATCTAAGATTTTTTATTTTTCAATATGGCATCGTTTACAAGCTCAATGTGCAAGGATCAAACACATCGTTGTCGGTATGGTTTCTCTATGAATACTTTTTTCCATTTTATACTTGTATTTATCGATATTAGTTTAGAAAGTTCAGAATATACGGAAGTTTTGTTTAAATATTTTTATGAGCAGCAGTTTGATGTTATTATATTTTGTAGCCATCAAGTAGTTTTAAGAATGGCAGCTTTAAAATGAGTGTCATGTATTAAAAACCTTGAAATTTTAGTTTCTTTTATAGACTTTCTATCTTTTCTTTGTTATTAACTACTTGTGAACTCCAATATGTGCAATTCTTCAGGTATATGGGTTCTCCTGGATTGTGTTAGCCGGGCTTATAGTTCTTTTCAAGGTATGTGCCAACATCAAAGTCACAACTGGTTTCCTTTATGTTTTCCAATATGTATGATGGTCATTTGATCTTCTGCATCTCTCTGTTCTGCAGGTGTTTACCTTTAGTCAGAAGATGACTGTCAATTTCCAGCTTTTGTTGCGTTTTATCCAAGGTCTTTCTTTCCTTTTGGCGCTGGCTGGCCTGGCAGTTGCGGTTGCTATTACAGACTTGTCATTGCCTGATGTATTTGCTTGCATCTTGGCATTTGTACCAACAGGATGGGGCATTCTCTGTGTGAGTTCCCGAGTCTAGTTGCCCTATTGTTTTGCTATACCCGTTTACCTGGATTGATTTGAGAATATATATTCTTGGTGACTGAAAAATGAAATAGTGAATACCATTCGTTGGTTAAATTCCTGGTCCTGACTATTTTAGTTTTGTCCACTTTCAATAAACAAAATGATCTACTGAGGTGTGTTTGGGAGTGCTTTTAGCAAAAGTATCTAAGTACTTGGTAACAAATCACTTTCATGTTTGGCTCTATACTCTTAAATTTTCTTTTTAGTGCTTCCGTGTCAAATGGTAGGGCCAAAGTCAAAAACACCTTTTAAATTCTTTCTCAGGAAGCTCTTTAAGGTATTTTTTGGCTTTTTCATAAGCAGTTCTATGGTATTTTCCAAACACAAGTACTTTTGCTCTTGTCAGAAGTACTCCAAACGTAGCCTACATCTCACATGAGTTTCTTGAATCTCGCACACGTCTTTTTTTTTTCTTCTTTTTGAAAAAATATACTTGTATGTCCAATGGTGGTTAGAATGGATTTAAAACATAATGCCTTTTCCCTCGCCCTTGTAAAATTTAAAAGTCTCATAAGAATATTCACCGTTTCAGATTGCAGCAGCTTGGAAACCTTTGATTAAGAGACTGGGACTCTGGAAATCCATCCGCTCAATTGCTCGGCTGTACGATGCCGGGATGGGGATGCTTGTCTTCATCCCCATTGCATTTCTTTCTTGGTTTCCATTTGTATCAACATTCCAAACTCGTCTTATGTTCAACCAGGCTTTCAGTCGAGGGCTCGAGATCTCACTCATTCTTGCTGGAAACAATCCCAACACTGCCCTGTGATGTGCAGCAAGTGGCGAGACCGTGCCAGTTTGTATCCTCGTATATCAAACGCAATTTATCGCCGTTCGATTTTCCTCAACCACAAGGGCGCTTTTGAAAATCCTTCATGACTTATTATTAGGCAGCATAGATGATTAACAGAAATATTGTTTTAGCCTCACCCAATCTGTTGTACTTTCACATTTCAGATGTTTGGATTGCTTAACCAGCCACCTTGAAATTGCAGTTTTTGGTCTGGTTTGGATTGTTAATTTTCTATGTATTATTATCAATTAAATTTTTCGATCTAGTACAAACGTTTCTGTAATGTGTAGGAGGTACTGGGCTGTATTATATAATGTTCATTTTGAATATGAATTTTTCATATGAGCAATCAAATTGAGGATTTATCTGAACTATTCTGAACTTCTGCTTTCATTTCTTGTTTTTTAAATGGGAAATTTATTGAGTATAAGAAACAAAAAAAGTTGTCAATAGAATTAGTGAAATTCTTTTGAACTTGTGTTTTACAGTAATAATTGTTATAAATAGTCAAGATGTGCACCAATGGTCAATCACAAAATAATTGCTGGAGCTCATAATTTTCTTGTTGCTTGAGTGTCCTAAATTTGGGGGGGAAAAATTAGTACTACTAATTAAGAATTTGATCCATGATTAAATGATATATTAATTTCTTTCATAGGTCTCATACTAGTTACGTTTCGGTTAAGAATTTAGTTGTATGTGTTCTTTGTAAAAAAATATATATATAAAGGGATAAACACCTTTTTTGGTTTGTGAGATTTTACTTGATCTTTTTAAAATATATTTTAGGTGATTGTAACTTTTGAAGTTTGTAATTGTGTCAAATTGGCTCTTAGAACCCACGAAGGGTAGTAACAAAATTTCTTTTTTCTTTTTTAACTATGAGTAACAAAATTTCAAGGGTGAATACGTTTTTTTTTTTTTTGATAAAAATGTTTCAATTATGTTGTTCGTTCACTGTAGGGTTCTATGATAAATTTGAGCTCGTTTGATAACGTTCCTGTTTCCTGTTTCTTGTTCCTGTTTTTCATTTTTAAGAAACAAACATGTTCGATAACTCATCCCTGTTTCTTGTTTTTAAATTTCTAGAAACGTTTTTAGAAAATGGGCAAAATTTGAGAAACTACAAAAAGTTGTTTCTCAAATTCTGTTTTGTTTTTTTTCTTTCATGCATGTATTCATCTCTCTCTTCCATTTCTAGATCCATCTTTTTTTTTTTTCGATCGACAGCCACCATCGACTTTCGACTACCGCTGTCGTCGACCTCCACCTACCGCCCGTCGTCGAAGACCTCCGCTGTCCGACCGGCAGCAGCGAGTTCTCCAACACCTTTTTCAAAAATTCTTTCGATGACTTTTCCGACGATCGTCGCCACCGTCGACTGGGTGCCACCGCCAACCTCCACCAACCAACCGCCACCGACGACCTGCAACTACTGGCTACCGTCGACCTCCACTAACCGACCGTCGTCGCCAACCTTCGACTACCTGCCACCGCTGGCTTCCATCGACCGACTGCCACCCTCGACCTCCGACTACCGACTGTCACCGACCTCCACCGACCGGCCGCCATCGTCGACGTCCGACTACCGGTCATCGTCTACCTCCGACTATCGCCTGCCGTCGTCGCCGACCTTCGACTATCGGACACCGTCTACCTCCAACTACCAGTTGCCGCCGCCGACCTCCAACTACCGACCTCCGCCGATCAACCGCCACAGTCGACCTCCGACTACCGGCCAACGCTGACCTCCGCCAACTGACCACCACTGTCAGTCGGCCCTGGTCAGTGGGGGTCGACGAAGGTCAGCATTGCCGACCAGCCACTACCGTCGACCTCTCATTACCGGCAGCCGTCGACCTCTCACTACCGACAGCCGCCGACCTCTGTCGAACGACCGCCACCGTCGACCTGTGACTACCGGGGGCCGCCGACCTCTGATTACCGTTGACCAACAACCGCCGACAGGCCGCCGTCGTCGACCTCCGACTACCGGCCAACGCTGACCTCCGCCAATCAGCCACAACCGTCGACCCACGATAACTGGCCTCTGCCGACCGACCGCTACAGTCGACCTCCGACTACCTAACATCGTCGATCAACCACCATCGTCGACCTCCGACTACCGGGCGCCGTTGACCCCTGTTGACCAGCCTCCGCCGACTGACCACTACCGTCGACCTCTGACTACCGGCAGCCGCCGACCTCCACCAAACAATCGCCACCGTCGACCTTTGACTACCGGGCGCTGCCGACCTCTGCTGTTTGGCATATGTAGATCGATCGCCATCGTCGACCTTCGGCTACCAGCCGCCATCGATCAACCGCTACCGTCGACCTCTGACTACTCGTCCTTCGCCGGCCGACTGCTACCGTTGACCTCGGACTACTGTCAACCTCCGACTATCGGGCGCCGTCGACCAGTCGCTACCGTGGACCTCTGACTACCAGATGCGGCCGACCTCTGCTAACCGACCGCCACCGTCGACCTCCGACTACTGGGCATCGCCGATCTCCATCGACCTTTGACTACCGGTCATCGTCGACCCCAGCTGGTCGGCCTTCGCTGACCAGCTGCTACAGTCAACCTCTGACTACCAAATGCCACTGTCGACCTCCGACTACTGGCCGCCACTATCGTCGTCGACCAAAACTGTTTCCTTTTTTTCTTATTTTGGAAGACCGCCGCCACCCGCCGATGACTTTTCCAGCATTCGCCGCTAACTGTCAGCATTCGCCCATTGGTAGGAGGTCGATAGCGATGGTCGGTGATCAACGACAGCAGGTGATCGGTAACAATGGTGGTAGTGATGAGGAAGAAGAAGGAGAAATAAAAAAAATAATCGTTGAAAATTAATATATTTTTATATTATATGTACTAAATTTTATTTTAACTAAAAAAACAAGAAACAAGAACCGGTTATCAAACACATTTGTGTTTCTGTTTCTTTTTTCAGAGAAACAAGGAACAAAAATAGTTATCAAACATGTTTCTGTTTCTAGTTCTTAAAAAACAAGAAACAGGAAACAAGAAACGAGAAACGAGAAACGGGAAACGAGAACGTTATCAAATGGGCCCTTTGTTTTCCATCTTTCATTACTACACAAATTATCAATCATAATTTAATTGTGTGAAACTATGTTATTGAAACAAAAACTATTTATATATTGGGTAAAATACCTTTTTGGTCCCTCATGTTTTGAGTCAGTTTCTAATAGGTACGTTTCAAAATCGAACAATCAATTCCTATTGTTTTGAAAATGTTTCTATTGGGTCTCTCAAGTGCTGATGTGGCAATTTAAAATAATAAAATATTGATTTTTAATTAAAATAATAATATAATACTAATAAAATAATAAAAAATAATATTAATTATTATCCTCCGACGGCGGTGATGAGGGATCTCCGGCGGTGGGAAGGAAGAGAGAGAAGGTGGGGGAAAGAGGAGAGAGAGGAAGGTGGGGGGAAGAGGGTTTCGGGGGTGGGGAGAGAGAGGAGAGAGATTGAATTTTTTTAAATAATAATAATAATTAATATTTTTTATTATATTATTATTTTAATTAAAAATCAATATTTGATTATTTTAAATTGCCACATCAGCACTTGAGGGACTCAATAGAAACATTTTCGGAACAGTAGGGACTTGATTGTTCGATTTTGAAACGTAGGGACCTCTTAAAAACTGACCCGAAACATGAGGGACCAAAAAGGTATTTTACCCTTATATATTTTAAGACACAAACTTTGGGGTTTTATCAATTAAAACTCTGAACTTTCGTAGATGTACCAATTGTATCAATTAAACCTCTGAACTTTCATAGATGTACCAATTTATACTCTTTAATAGATTTCGTTTAAAAGATCTTAGCTCACACGTTTGGAGACTTATAATTATATCAATTAGACCCTCCGTTTCAAATGCATGGACGATTTTCAAATGAATAGACTAAATTTTTTACAAAGTTTACATGTGAGAATTGATGCATGGATAATTTTTAAATGGAGAATCTAAATTGAGTTTAATTAATATAATTGTAGGTTGCAAGGATAGCAATATGGACCAAATTAATTGCAAATCTAGCAGCCCACAAAAAAAATTGCAAAAATGGCAAAATCTGATGGTCTACATGTTGCATTTACTAAAATACCCCTCTCTAAGATTTTCTATCACTATCAGTGATAGAAAAAGTTTCTATCAGTGATAAAAAAATTTCTATCACTAATAGATTCTATCAGTGATAGAAAGATTTTCTATCAGTGATAGATATTTTTCTATCAATGATAGAAAATTTTTCTACCACTGATAGAAAATCTTTCAATCACTGATAGACTATCAGTGATTGAAAGATTTTCTATCACTCATAAAAAGTTTTTCTACCACTCATAGAAAGTTTCTATCACTCATAGAAAGTTTTTTTATCAGTGATAGAAAGTTCGGTGTTCTATCAGTGTTTGGTTGTTGTTGTTTGGTTTTCTATCAGTGTTTGGATTTTTATTTCCAGTGTTTGATTTCTATCACCGTTCGTTTTTTGCTTTATTTTTTAGTGCTCGACTTCACCATGTATCACCATCATTGATAGAAACAAAAGATCTTCTATCACTGAAAGAAAAAATTTATCAGTGATGGAAGATTTCTGATAGAAAACTATCCGTGATAGAAGATTTTCTATCACCGATAGATTCTATCAGTGATAGAAATCTTCTATCAACAATAGATTTCTATCAGTATAGAAAGATTTTATATGAGTGATAAAAAGTTCATAGAAAGTTTTTATAGAAGATTTCTATCACTGAAGTTTTTCTATCAGTGATAAGAACCTTTTCTATCAGATTCTATCAATGATAGAAATCTATGAACGTCTTTGAGATTGGATTCCATAGTCATCTTTTTTCATGAGTGCAACAGATGGATAGAAATGCTAATTTTCTTCTATAAAAAGCTGCATGAACTGCAAGCCTAATGTCTTACCATTGAACTGAAAGCCATTAGCCAATTACTAAATCTCTTTCTCCCTCTCCGGCTTAAATGGATATAAATGCTCAAGTCCACGCTGCTGCTTTCAACTTCGAATTCATGGCGTGAGCGAGGCATCCAGACCAAAGCAACTCCAATCACAGGAGTTTAGATTCTCTCTCTTCTATATACTCGCAGTAATTGAGTTAATTTTACGTTTTTCTTTTAATTCAGATCTCATTTCCCTCAACCCCAAATTCTCCCGCCGCTTCCCCCTCCACCGCCATGTCCGATCAAGAGAACTCCACTCCTCCCGAAGCATAATCCCAACAGCCGGAAATCAAAGAACCCATTAAACCGGCGAAGCCATTCGGTACCAAATTCAGCATATAATTAACCTCTAGCGCAGCACACTCGCGACGCCATTATCAGCCGTCTGATCGAAACCCTTTCCACCCCTTCCATTCTCGCTAAGCGTTACGGCACGATTCCGCTGGACGAGGCCGCCGTCGTCGCTCGAGGTATCGAGGAGGAGGCGTATGCCACTGCCGATGGCTCTCCGACCACCGAGGACGTCGGCATCGAGATTCTCCAAGTCTACTCCAAGGAGATCAAAAAGCGGATGCTTGAGGCGGTGAAGGTAGAGCGATTCCGGCGGCTCCGGCGGAGAATGGTGAGGATGGAGTAAGATCGCCTGTTGTTGCACCTAGTGATGAAAGCCCAACATTGGAAACTGAAACTTGATGTCCCGTTTGGTAACGTTATTGTTTCTTGTTTCTTGTTTCCAATTTTATTAAGAAATCTAAGCATTTAATAACTATGTATGTTTCTTGTTTCTCATTTTTTAGAAACACTCCCAAAATTTGTATAGAACTTTTGGGAACAACTAAAACTAGTTTCTCCTTTTTTGTTCTTGTTTCCAATTTTTTTCAAACATAAATAAGAATATAGGTTTATTATTATTGAATGTATAGGTGTTAAGATCCTGAAATTCTATTTTTCTTTATTAAAAATGAAGAAACGGAAACAAGAAACGAGAACGTTACCAAACGGGCCCTGAATTTCTACGTTTTTGGTCTTAATGTTATTGAATTTGGGGGTATTGTTGTTGTTGTTGCCCTGTTTCAGCTTCTTTTATTGGAGAAAGTTGCATAGAAGATAAAGGGAAATGTGTTTTTGAGTGGGGAGGAGGAAAGAAAAATAAAAAGAAGAAAAAAAAACAGAGGAAGGAGGAACGCGCGCCAATTGAAGGGCAAATCGGGAATATAAAAAATTGATTTAAAAACTTTGTCATATTTGCAACTATTTTAAAAAGTAGCTAATTTTGCCGTTAAGCACCCTAATTTTGCCACCTATTACAATTATCCATAATTATAAGTCTCCACATATATAAACTAATGTTTTTCCTATGGAATCTAACCAAGAGTATAAATTGATACACTTATAAAAGTTAAGCTTTTAATTGATACAATTATTGATTTTTTTTTTTTTTTCCAACAAGAGCTTAGCTCAATTGGCATAAAGTTGTACTTATAACCACAGGATATGTGGTTCGAATCTCCCTCCCCACATGTTGTCAAAAAAAAATTATTGATTTTTTTTTTTCTTTAGTTCAACGACATTCAGGTTGAAGGGATTCAAACCTCTTACCTCTTGATTGATGATACATGGTTAATTACCACTAAACTATACTCACTTTGGCAATAATTTTGGGTTTTAAGTAAAAATTTATTTTTGACCTACATTTAAGTTCAAACCCTCCAAAATCAATTGCAAAAATCTTAAGCTTAGGATCTTGTCCGTTGTATGAGAAAGAGAAACTAATTGAATCAAGAAAAAAAAAATGTTATTTTTAATTTGGCTAAAATTACAGATATTTTAAAATTAATTAAACAAACTATATAATAATTAAAAATGTTCTTCACAACTTTTCAAAAACCAAGTCAAGTTTTGAAAACTAAAAAAAAATAGTTTTCAAAAATTTGTTTTGTTTTTGAAATTTGGTTAGAAATTCAAGTGCATCCTCAACAATGATAAAAACCATGGTAAAGAAATTGGATCGAAAAAATATGCATAATTTTCAAAAATCAAATGATTAACAAACGAGGCATTCAGCTTCAAATCATATTTGAGAGTACCCATCAAACAATCACTCTTTCCACTCTTCTCAATCGAAGAATAAACAGAGATATTCAAAACAAAAGAAGACAAATGTAAGAAAGAACATAGACATTATTTTCCCTTTTTCCTTTTATTAACGAGATATGACTTCAGACTGTTCAAAGTTCAGCAAAGGCCGCATTATAGGAGAGACCAGAACAAAAACAGTAAAGGGAAAAGAAAACATGTACTTGGACAAGAACTTTTGAGACAGCTGCTGTTGGATAGTGTTGAGAACTGCTTGTTCTGCAAACCAGAAAGATGCCAGGCAAGGCAATTGCTTAGGAAAGCTCCTTTTCCAGCTTCAAGAAAGACCAATGACCTTCCCGGTAGTGGTGTCGAGATCGATGTCATAAAAGCAAGGTCTTGTAGGGAGCCCTGGCATTGTACTCATGGTTCCTACCAAAGGGTAAATGAAGCCAGCACCAATGCTGGCCCTCACGTCCCTTATCGGCAACTTGAATCCGCTCGGCGCTCCCTTTTCTGAAGCATTGTGTGAGAAGGAGTACTGCGTTTTCGCCATACAGATTGGTAGATTTGAAAATCCTTGCCTGCTGTACATCCCAATCTGTTTCTCAGCCTGTTGATTCAAACAGTAAAAGTTTTTCAGCTTCCTATCAGTTTCTGTACAAGTCTAGTCTATAAACTCTTTCACATAAACCAATTGTATTCTCAACTGCAGTAGGAAATGCTAAGGGTCTAAGTTTAAATCAATTTGTTGTGGATTTTTTTAGTAATGCCAGGAGTCCACCATACTCGAGCCTTACAGTTAGGATCGTCTAGAGTTTAAGATCGGCTTTGCGCGAAAATGGAAGGTTGAAGATTTTCCTTATTTTGTTGATGGACTGACAAGGATGACTAGAGTTTAGTTTTTTATCAAGAAAGCTTGATTTTTGTATATTTTTAAGAAGTTTGTGAATTTAGCTTACACTCAAAACGTTATATCAAATAATGGGAAAGAATCTACTTTCACTCAACTTTAAAAGTTTTCTTAAGATTTGGGAGTTACAGCACTAACTGTCCATTGTCTTAATGCCACAGTAAAATGACATATCTGAAAGGAAGAACAAAACTATAATGGAGAGAGGAAGATGTTTACTTTATTGGCAAAAGAAAGAAATTGTTGACAAAGTTATGGCCAAAAGTTGTTCTACCATAGACTACCCAGAAGGACAGAAAAGGCAAGGCTCCTTATGAAGTTTGGATGGACAGAAAACCTTCCATTGAAGATTTAATGATCTTTTAACCTATTTTTTACTCTTTTTTTTTAATTCTAAACTTGTTGAGAAGGGACAAAATGAATATATATTGTTTATACTCCTAATTCAAATGGGTATAGAGTAATTTATTTCAAAGCCAAATCAGTTAATGTTTGAGTTATGATGCTATCAAAGACTCTCATTGAGATTTTGAGGGGCAAAAGAATCTAGGAGACTATCATCAACATTGAAGATCTAAAATTAATTGAATCATCTATCAGTATAAGGATTATTTCCAATTGAAGAAACAAGAATCTATGACATCACTACATCAATCATTTTATATATGATTAATTCGAATCAAAAGAATTCTTCATCAATATCATACGAACAATATAAAGTGGCAAAAGAGCTCACCTGTTCTGAGTATTCCACCCCACTGGCTCCATAGGACTTGGCTATTGCTTCTATTTTGTCTTTAATACTTATATCCAGAGGATATAAGAAATTCAATGGCTGAGTTACATTCTCACATGCTCTTTGAACTGCAATCCCAAGGTCGACCTGAGGAAGCGAACATCGTGATAAAGTTTAATACCCAATTGAAGAAAAATAATCATTTATTATCAAAGACACCATCACTTTTGCATTTGCTAGCTTCAACTGAAAGAAAGATCCTAGAAGTGTTGTATGATTCTTAGGAAGGTGTTATGGAAAGAAAATTTTTAGGGGCTTGGGTATGAAAATGTTGATACTATTTGAATTGTGAAAAGTTCAAGATGAAGAAACCAATTACATATTTTAAAAAACTAGCAAGCTATTGTTTTACAGCATCGTATGCAACACTTCGGATGTATAAAAGCTTATTAATTATTGGGATCGAGTGGCTTACCGCTCCTTTTCCGCCATGAGCGTGATGAGTACAAATAACAGCATCATATGCCCCGGCAGCCAAAGCTGCGTTTCGGACTGCATTCATCTCTGCTTCAGTATCGGTGGCAAACTTGTTCACAGCAACAACTACATTCACACCATAAGCCTTTGTGTTTGCAATATGCCTGGCCAAATTAACACAGCCAGCTTCAACAAGACCCACATTTTCATTTAAGTAGGCATGGTCAAGAGGTCTCCCTGCAACAACTTCTGGCCCACCCCCATGCATTTTCAATGCCCTTATCGTCGCCACAATTACAGCACATTGAGGAGTTAAACCGCTATAGCGACATTTTATGTTCATAAATTTCTCGGCACCAATATCAGCCCCAAAACCTGCTTCTGTAACTACAAATCCACCTGGTCCTACCAGCTTCAGGGCAATCTTATCTGCCACTATGGAGGAATTACCATGAGCGATATTTGCAAAAGGACCAGCATGAACAAGAACAGGAGTTCCCTCAAGAGTCTGCATCAATGTCGGGTTTATAGCATCCTTCATCAGCACTGTCAAAGCGCCACCAACACCAAGATCATCAGCAGTTATGGGGTCACCAGCCTTACTGTTTCCAACTACCATTTTTCCTAGCCTCTCTCTCATATCAGCCAGGGATGTAGTAAGGGCCAAAACTGCCATTATTTCACTGGCAACTGAAATATCAAATGCGGTTTCTCTCACCATCCCTTTCTCGTCCGGACCCTGGCCAATAGAAATTTTCCTTAAGAACCGATCATTTACATCCATTACTCTTCTCCAGGTAATAGAATCTGGATCAATATCAAGCCTAGCAAACTTTTTAACTTCTTCTGGCGTCAGATCCTCTGGTCTTGTCTTGGAAATGTCAAGTTTCTTCAAACGTCTGAACATGATATCACTAAAGCTCCGTTTTCCCTCTTTGTTTGCTGGGCAAAGCCGATTAAACAGAGCCTTATCTGACTGTGATGCCTCATGGAAAATCCGGGTATCAATAGCAGCAGCTAAAAGATTGTTTGCTGCTGTTATAGCATGAATATCTCCAGTCAGGTGAAGATTAAATTCATCCATTGGAATCACTTGACTGTAACCGCCTCCAGCAGCACCACCTTTGATTCCAAATGTCGGTCCCTGTGATGGCTGGCGAAGGCAGGTGACCACCTGAAATCAACCTAGAAAAGTGATCAGGATGTAAAAGTAGATTCAAGTATAATCACGTTTACATTGTAACTAACAAACTTCTTTAATTTGCACATCAATAAAACATAGAAAAAATTAAAAGAGAGGTAACCGTCATTTTAAAAGCCATAGTTCATATAAAAAGAATAGATTCATATGGCCTATAACAAAACATGATATAAGATCCCTTTTTCTCACCAAAACTGAGTTGAGAAAAGGATTGGAATGAACAAAAGTAAGACAATGAGGCAGTGGAATAATATGATTCTTACTGAGGTAACAAAAATTCTATTGGAATTGGAATGAAATGGGTTGTAGCATAAAATTGGGATGGAAATAATGGTGTTTCTCATTTTTAGGGGCATCCCCCTAAAATTGAAGAATTGTTCCTGAATTTGGGTTGAGGCTGACAATAAAAGAGTCATTCAATTATTAAGGTAAACATTAGAGATGGGAAGAGAGAGTACAAATCATCATTCCTTGATTTTCATTCTTGTTAAGTAAAAATGGGCTAATAGATCTGTACAGTATACAACCAGAAAAAAGAAACCATCTTCTAAAATGAAAAATATCAACAGAAAGAATTGAAGAATATTTGTAAATTACTTGTACACATAAAGAAATATTCATGTTTATATTTAAATAGGCACAAAACTGAGTTGTGAGCAAGAAAGCAAGCAAATATATTTGAAAACATGGCATTCTTCTTGACTTTAAGAGTGTGATTTGAACCAAAGTCTTCCAAAACAATAAACAAGATTACTAGGGTGATGGGTTCAAATCTCTAAAGCAACTAAAACATTGTTGCTTGAATATTTCCAAAGTGGCCATTTTCCATTTCATTTGTTGCAAAATTTGTACTGTAATCTTAGAAATAAAAACTACAGTATCTCATTTCAACCAAACATGCAATTATGACAACACAATCTAAAAAGAGAAAGAAAATTACCTTTTTCTCAAGAAAAGCACCAAGAGCTTGACAGAGGCCAACAGTAGTGGTGGATTTGCCTTCCCCAAGAGGGGTAGGAGTAATCCCCCCAACCACCACATAATATCCATTCTTAGATCCTTCAAGCTCATCAAGAACAGACAACAAAACCTGCAAACCAAACACCAACACAAACAACTACAGCCTCAGATTACCAAACAGCCATATCAACCCTCCAAACAGCTAACAATTCAATTCAACTTTATGCATAGCTTTCATATGCATTCCTATAGAAAGCAAAAGACAACATAGCTTGACCAACAAAACTTCCATTTTCCCAATCAGCCAATCAAAACAACCCCAGAAAGAGAATCACTCAAAAACTCAATACCCTAAAAGGAAAAAGTGCAATCTAAAAAGGGGAAACAAGTGGTGTGAATCAGAAATCAGAATCACCTTGGCCTTGTATTTCCCATAAAGATCATAGTGGGTGGGGCTAAGATTGAGCTCTTGAGCAATCTCAGCGATGTGCAGAGGCTCCACAGAATTGGCAATGACTATATCTGCAGGCACTGGAGACTCCACCTGGAGTTTCCTCACTGTCTTAGATGAACTCATTTTGCAAAACTACAACAAAATCCTTCAAACCCAGAACAGAAATGAGCTTCCTACACCAAAAATTCCTTCTGGGGGATCGAAATTCTTGTTGATATAGACGCTACTGATCTATCTCAGTAGAAGGAATGGATCAGATTGTCAAAAATGTCGCATTCAAGCTCTTCCCACGAAGGGAAAAGACATTGTTTTACAGATTAATTAAATAAATTACTGATGGGTTAGAGTTGAGAATTCAAAAGGTGTTAGCTTACCTGTAGAGCGATGATTTTTAAGGACCATCGAAGTGAGGGCCTGCGAATTGTTGCTATTCAGTGACGGTGTGGCGGATGCGGGGAATGACAGCCGTTGGATGATGGGGTTTGAGATGATGTGTGGATGAATGATGGTGATGGACGGTGGATGATTGGGTTCTTGGATGATTTGGACAATGGGGCCTGTAGCAGAAGATCTTTGCCTCTGCACGAGGACAAGGTCCCTCAAGCACGTGGATGGTTGTTTAGGAAAGTTGTTTTTAGGCTAAATTACTAAAAATACCTCTGAACGGGTTTGTTTCAAAAATGTCCATGAACTTTGAAAAATTTTAAAAATACACCTGAACTTTGAAAAATGTTTCAAAAATACCTTTGTCATTAATTTTTGGATGGAAACCGTTAAAGTTTCAGTTTCAAAAATACCCTTGAACTTTCAAAAAAATTTTAAAAAAACCCTTATTGAAAAATGTTTTTTCTTTTTTCCTTCTCTCACCGTAAATTCTAAAGGTTTCCATCCAAAAATTAACAGCAGAAGTATTTTTGAAACTTTTCAAAGTTCAGGGGCATTTTTGAAACAAACCCCATAGTTCAAGGGTATTTTTTATAATTTAGCCTTGTTTTTATTATCATTAAGAAAAAAAAATATATTGTTATGAAATGAAAAAAATAATAATAATAAATTTTGTAACTTTTCAAAAAAAAATAATAATTATGACAAGTGGAGATGCAGGGTATCGATCCCCGTACCTCTCGCATGCTAAGCGAGCGCTCTACCATCTGAGCTACATCCCCATGACTTTTTCGAGAATGTAGATAGTTTTTTAAAAACGTTGTTTTTTTATCATTAAGAAAAAAAATTGTAATGAAATGAAAAAAAAAATTACTTTTCAAAAAAAATAGTTGTGAAAAGTGGAGATGCGGGTATCAATCCCTGTACCTCTCACATGCTAAGAGAGCACTATACCATCTGAGCTACATCTCCATGACTCTTTCAAGCATGTAGATAGTTTCTTAAAAAAATTGTTTTTTTTATCATTAAGAAAAAAAATTGTAATGAAATGAAAAAAAAAATACTTTACAAAAAAAATGGCTGTGAAAAGTGGAGATGCGGGGTATCGATCCCCGTACCTCTCGCATGCTAAACGAGCGCTCTACCATCTGAGCTACATCCCCATGACTTTTTCAAGCATGTAAATAGTTTCTTACAAAAATTATAATGAAATGAAAAAAAAAATTACTTTAAAAAAAAAATAGTTGTGAAAAGTGGAGATGCGGGGTATCGATCCCCATACCTCTCGCATGCTAAGCGAGTGCTTTACCATCTGAGCTACATCCCCATAATTCTTTCAAGAATGTAGATAGTTTCTTAAAAATATTTTTTTTTTATCATTAAGAAAAAAATTGTAATGAAATGAAAAAAAAATTACTTTAAAAAAAAATAGTTGTGAAAAGTGGAGATGCGGGGTATCGATCCCCGTAACTCTCGCATGCTAAGCGAGCGCTCTACCACCTGAGCTACATCCCCATGACTTTTTCAAGCATGTAAATAGTTTCTTAAAAAAATTGTAATGAAATGAAAAAAAAAATTACTTTTAAAAAAAAATAGTTGTGAAAAGTGGAGATGCGGGGTATCGATCCCCGTACCTCTCGCATGCTAAGCGAGCGCTCTACCATCTGAGCTACATCCCCATGACTTTTTCAAGCATGTAAATAGTTTCTTAAAAAAATTGTAATGAAATGAAAAAAAAAAATTACTTTTAAAAAAAAATAGTTGTGAAAAGTGGAGCTGCGGGGTATCGATCCCCATACCTCTCGCATGCTAAGCGAGCGCTCTACCATCTGAGCTACATCCCCATGACTTTCTTAAACATGTAAATAGTTTCTTAAAACAATTATAATAAAATGAAAAAAAAAATTACTTTTCAAAAAAAATAGTTGTGAAAAGTGGAGATGCGGGGTATCGATCCCCGTACCTCTCGCATGCTAAGCGAGCGCTCTACCATCTGAGCTACATCCCCATTTGTGGCTTTAAAAATATTTAGGATTATTTATAATTAACATTTTTGTAAGAAGGAAAAAATCCAAAATTCATTTCCAAGTATTTGAATTATGATAACTTAGGCCCCGTTTGATAACTATTTGGTTTTTGTTTTTTGGTTTTTGAAAATTAGACTTGTTTTCTTTAAATTTCCTTACTATGATTTTCATTTTTGTTAAAGACATGCTTGAATTCCTAACCAAATTTTAAAAACAAAAACAAGATTTTGAAAACTACTTTTTTTGGTTTAAAAAAATTGGCTTGGTTTTTGAAAACATGGGAAGAAGGTAGATAGAAAAACATAGAAATTTATAGTTAGTAGTAGTGTTTATAAGCTTAAAAACCAAAAACCAAATGGTTATCAAACGGGATCTTAGATTTCATGATCTTTTATGTTTACATGCGATTTCTAAAGAAATTTTAATTCATAGAAATGGACTTAAATTTTTATTGATTATTGAATAGTAATATAATTTAGAGAAAATTGTACGAACCATCCCTAAATTTGGGGTTTGTTATAATCACACCCTTTAATTTTTTATTTGATCAATCAATTCCCGATACTTTGTTAAGTGTTACAATTAGTCCATTGTGTTAATTGCTACTAAATTACCATTTGATATTGAACTTCACATATGTGACTTATATATGAATATGGGAGGGCAAACTTATCATTTGAGGACCTTACTAGGGCAACTCCTCTTTCTGAGTTGGACGAGTTGGGACAGTGTCATCACTAATTTGGAGATGAAAGTTTCAGTTATGGCGACTGCAATGTCCCTTGGTTTTCTAGGGTTTCCCTTTTCTCATCATCAACAACAACAAAATAAATAAATAAATCACACAGCCCAAATAACACCCACTGAATTGATACTTCTTATGCTTATTTTTCTATAACGTAAAACTTCTTTTTTTTTTCTTTTTCCTTTTTTTCCGAACTGTCAATAATAAGTTTGTTCTTACTAGCATATGAGTCACACATGTGAAGTCCAATTAAAGAGTAATTTAACAACAACTAACAAAAAGGGGTTGATTGCATCATTGCAGCACTTAACAAAGTATAGCAATCGATTGATCAAATTAAAGTTCAAGGGTATGGTCGCAACACTTAATAAAGTTCATGGGGTTGATTGATTAAGTTAAAAGTTCAAGAATGTTATTATAACAGACCTCATAGTTCAGAGGTGGTTTGTGCATTTTTTTTCCTATAATTTATAATGTATGATCCTATGATTATTTCTCTTGGTTGTGTACTTCACTCAAGAGTCAAAGTACTTGTTTCTTGAGTTTTCAAAAAAAAAAAGTACTTGTTCTTGAGGTTAAATCTTTAGCTTCGTGTTTGTTGAAGAATGGACGGAAACATTGAAGTTTTGTACACTTCAAATGTCTTCGATTTATTGTCAAAATCTTCAAGTCTTTATAGAATCTTTAGTATTTAGGATGCCTTCAATTTTCAATGAGCTTTCTTTACTCTCTCACTTTTTAGCGCTTTTGAGTGGGGTGGTTCCTCTTATGATAGTGTTTTCCATGAGTTTTATCAAGGGAATTACAAATGACAAAGGAAATTGGAGTAAATATTGAGAAACAAATATTGAAACGATCAAGTTGAGACGCGGGTATCTCGCTCTCTTTAAAAAGATTCAAGTCCTCTGTGGTGTATATTTCTTCATCAACCACCAGTTACACAGCAGGTCTTCTCTAACATGTCCCCTCCAAGATTAACGACTCAAATGAAACATTATGTAGATCAAACCACTCTACACTACAAGGTTGAGCTCAAAGCTCCACAAGAAACAACACTCCTTTGGTCAATTGTTAAAATAGCAAAGAAAAATATGAGAAAACTACACTACAAGGATTTGTTCCATTTTAGTTCTTGTACTTTCAAATGTTCGATTTTAGTTTGTGTACTTTTGATAGAGCTTAAAACTAGTCTTAAAATTGTACATTTGAAAGGACATGGACTAAAATGGAACAAAACCTAAAGTATATGAACCAAAATGGTATGGTAACCTAAACCTAAAAGTTTTAAGAACTATAAGTAATAGAGAAGTCTTAAAATTTAGGATTTTTTATATTAAAAACTTTGGGATATGTTTCAAAACCTCCATTTAAATATGAACATGCAATGAAATTTCTCACATTTTTTTTTTTTTTTGGTCAACAAGAAAAATGATTAATTTTAAATAGTAAAACAATTCGAAAAATAGTTAAACATATTAGATTTTGTAAATATGGCTAAAAGTAATTTTTAGTAGAATCTTCAAATTGCACCGGGATGAAAATACTCTAGTTAAGATTTACACTTTTAATCCACCTAAACAAATTGCTTAAAAATGGGAGAGTATGAAGGAAGATAATTTAACAAACAAGAACAGGGAAAAATACGTGGAGGTGGAAAAAACAATCCTAACAAATAAGAATAAATTGTAACGTGTGTGACATTAATTCAAATTAATGGCTAGTACATTGCAGATTCAACTACTTAAATGTGCATAGATTAAGCTATTTCAAAAAAAAAAAGTGCATAGATTAAGTTCTAATTATTACAGCATATCATTTTCCCTGATTCTTGCCTTTATTTTAGCTCATTAATTGTAAATCTTTTACATTTATTTTGGCTTGTATCTTGCCTTGATTTAGGTCTATGTATTGTGCATAAAAAGACCTATCCTTGTATGATTCAAACATCAAGAAATATACAAATTCATACTGAGATTTTATATGGTATCTGAGCATACCTAACCTTTTTTTTCAACACTTCAATGGCCTCTTCCTCAACAACCTCCCTTTCCTCAAACAATTCTTCAATGGCATCACCTCTATTTCTTCTCTCCAACATCTGCAACTTGGTTCCACTACGCTTGGACTCATCCAATTACGTCCTCTGGAAGTACCAAGTCTCGTCTATTTTGAAAGCACACTCTTTATTTGGTCACATCGATGAATCGCTTCCTCAACCACCGGCACATTCGTTCGTTCATCCACCGGCACAGATACAACTGAGGTTAGTAATGATTATCTTCAGTGGATCTCTCGTGATCAAGCTCTTATTACGTTAATCAACGCCACGTTGTCTCCTTCGGCTTTGGCTCATGTGGATCTCTCGTGATCAAGCTCTTATTACGTTAATCAACGCCACGTTGTCTCCTTCGGCTTTGGCTCATGTTGTTGGATCCACCTCTACAAAAGGTCTCTGGCTGTCATTAGAAAAACGATATTCATCCAAAACTCGCTCCAATATACTTGAGTTACGTTCTGCCCTTTACACTATAAAGAAATCTTCTTCTGAATCTATAGAACAGTACACTTGTAGAATCAAAGAGCTCGTTGACAAACTTAAAGCAGCTTCGGTTTCAATGGAAGATGAAGAAATTTTAGTGCACACCTTGAATGGATTACCAGACGAATTCGGTGCTTTCCGAACATCTATTCGAACTCGCAGCGGCTCCCTCTCTCTTGAAGAACTTCACGCTCTTCTTACTGCTGAAGAAAAGACCATTCGGCCATGGCAGCGTTCAGGCCGAACTTCTCCAATCAGAATACCAGCTACAGAGGGCGAGGAAGACGATCTTCACAAAGGGGGCGAAATTTTGGTGCGGCGCAATTCAACCCTAATTTTTCTGACCCACGCAACATTATGGATCTGGACAACCGGTTCTGAGATTTTATACTAATCGGTTGGTGTCAATTTTGGATTCAAAGCAACGCTGACTATGACATGTTGGTTTTGATTGGTTAGTGGCGTAGTTGATTTTGGGAGTGTCAACATACCAACCACACACAAAAAATCGGTCGATTTCTGTCGATTTTGGGATTCGTCGGAGCTGCTAAAAAGAGAAGAGTATTGGTCGGTGGTGGCATTTTACTCCAACGAAAAGAAATTTTGATGAACAAAAAGGACTAGAGAAAGAGACCGAGGAAGCAAGAGGAAAAAAAAATGATCGTCATAAATTTGTGTTACTAGTTTGTGCAATGTTGGGTTTCCTTTAAGCAAAATCTAATAGAAAGTTTGATGAAAAGGGTAAGAGAAGAGAAAAGAGAGAGTAAAAATAGGGAAGAGAGAAAAAGAAGAAAATGGAAAAAGAGAGATTAACGAAAATAAAATAATAATAAAGTTTTTTTTTTTTTTTAATTTTAAACAGGTGAGTAACTTCTGCGTAATCATTACCTATATCTTGAAACCAGTTTTTTTCACACTCCTTCCCCATATTTTCTTTATTTCTCTCTTTTTTTTTTTTTTTTTAATTGAAGTAATATGCAAATGATTGTGAGAAGCGACCATACGAATCTCGATCAATCCCATCAAAAAATCAATCAACCAATGTTGGTTTGATTGGTTGACTCAATTTTTCCAATCTGTTGTGCTCGCTCCTAGTTTATGGGGTCAAATAATGGTAAGTAAGTATCAACGTGTTGATAAAAAAAATATAATTGTAATTAGACCTTTTTTTTTTTTGAGGCAAAGGCATATAAAGACTACACATGACAATCAAGGAAAACCAAAGAGGAAATTTGGGAAGGACAAGCCCCAACCCATGACTGAACCGAATCTGACACCATAGCCTAGCCAATTGAGCTAAAACATGAGCAGGTTGATTACCATCACGCCGAGTATGGAAAACACCCATAAAGGTCCCGGCCAAGCTATCATCTCGAATAAGCTGAACCAGCATCCCAACTTCAGAGATGTCATCCGAAATGCCACAGAGAAGACGAACAACACGCTGGGAATCAGTTTCAATGATGAATCGAAGAAAACCATGTTGGACCACCCTCTGAACTGCTTCAAGAACAGCCCAGCACTCTGCCAAATCTACCAACCAACAGTTCGGTAATGGAAAGGCCGCTGCAAACAATACTTGCCCTGAAGCATCACGAAGAAGGCACCCACCGGCGGCTTTACCTGACGAAACATCAAAAGCAGCATCCACATTCAATTTCAAAGTAGAACCCGCCGGGGGAACCCACTGAACAGACTGAGATCGAGCAGAGGGCGAAACGGATTGCGCTACTGGCCCCAGACTATGGCGATTGCCCATCAAAGCCTCCAAAAATCTACGGACATAGTCTGATGCAAAGCGTCCAAGCTCAAGTTGCTGATCCGCAGGAGGTGATGACCAAATAGCCTGGTTTCGCAAATTCCAGATTGCCCATAAAAAACAGTGACTTCTGCAAACTTTACCACATCCAATTTCGCTTTAAAATCACACAGAATATCAAGGGAGGAAAAAGGCAAATTCACCTGCCAAAGATCAGCAAACTGGGAGGCAAACCACTGTCTACGAACAAGTTTACATCTCCAGAAAAGATGCCCACTATCCTCCTCAAACCGCCCACAAAGAGGACAGGAACTAGGACAATCAACACCACGCATCAGTAAGTTCTGGCGTGTTGGCAGCCGATCAAGACATAAACGCCACAAAAAAATTTTACACTTACTCGGAATTGGAAGATTCCACATAAACTTCCACCACGCAATCATAGGACTAGAATCCGAGGAAGAAGCCTGAAGTTGATGATCCTCATCGAAACCAAGCCTATAACAGCTCTTCACCGAGAACATGTCGGACTTCTCAAAATTCCATACTAGTTGATCGGGTAGATGAGGACCCCCCAACGGAATCTGGAGAATCGCCAACCTGTCTTCATGACTAAAATGCAACTGAACTTTATCTAAATCCCAACGGCCAGAAGCTGTAAGAAGATCGCACACCTTGCTAGACAGAGGCAAGGATTGCCTAGAGCGAATCCGCAAGGAAGGAGACCCCGGCAGCCAATTAGAACCATATATTGGGATAGACCGGCCATCCCCAATTCTCCAGCGAACTCCCTTAGATAGTAATCCACGCCCCCACATCAAACTGCGCCAAATATATGAGGGTCGAGAACCCAAACCAGCAGTAAGAAAGGAACCAGTTGGGAAGTACTTACCCTTTAGAACCAAAGACAGCAAAGATGAAAGCTCCCGCAAGATCCGCCAACATTGTTTGGCTAGTAGAGCACGGTTGAAAAGCCCCAGGTCACGGAAGCCAAGGCCTCCCAAACACTTCGGGCGACACAAAGTTTTCCAACCCACCCAATGAATCGATCGCTCCTCCGAAGACCCATTCCACCAAAATCGAGCTATAATCTGATGAAGCTCCTGGATTAAATTAGATGGAATACGGAAGCAATATTAGTATAATTATATGGTAGGTTCCAATATTAGTATATTGGAATATATACATTCGCCTGTTGAACGACTGAAATGTGTACATAGATTTATGAATGCAGTTTTTTAGATTAATAATGGTAATTACATATTTTAATATGAATATATTGAATTGTACACATTTGTTCATAACACGGAGAGTAATCATGACAAGTAAATTAAACAACATTGAAAGATTTGTTATATATATAAACTAGTTAAGCCACTTATTACACTCATTCATTGAATCAAATTGAAAATCCTCCATCTTCCTAAGCAACCCATACTATCTAAAACTCTCAATCTTCCTAAAGAACCCATTTTGTTTGAAACATTATTGTCTGTTTGATTTCCTTCAATCTTCAGCTCCATTTCATCTCTCATCAGCCTCCTACGCTTCATCTAATCATCTCCCCTCAGTCTCATATTGATTTTGTAATTAAAAAATAACATTGAATAAAAGAGATTAATATCTATGATTAAAATGAAGTGTTTGAACATCAAGAAATTCCAAAATATATATATATAAAATTATCATGGTAGTCATAGTTCCGAATATCCTAGTTTTTAGTCTTTTTTCATGAGGGCCAATTTTTTTCTGGCTTTTCCATGTTTTTCTCCTACAATCTTGAGTAACTACACAAATGGGTCAATAGTAGCCCATTTATTCCAAGAGTGTCTATTTAGTTATAATTTTACACTTTTGTTAGCTCACATCCGGACATTAAAGGAGTTTAAGAAGTCCATTTACGTATTTGCCCCTTATCAGTTGACAGAAAAATAAATATAATACTAAAATAAATTAATAAAATAAGAGTTATCAAATTAAATAAGGGCATTTAGGAAATAATAAAAATTGAATTTATGCATGAAATCTTACCATTGATAAATTTAGAAGATTTAGACAAATTTGAAATTAATAGATTAAAGGAGTCCATCCACCATCATTTCTGTACAATCTTCGAGCAATCGGAACTTTTCAAATTGGGCTTTCAATACCCTTTTTTATTGGCCCAAACTCGTTATTGTCCGCAGAAACGATTGCCTTTATGGGCTTATTAGTCAGGGCGTCATATGTGCGAAATTACCCGAACCCGAATCTTTTTTTTTTTTTTTTCATTCATTGGTTCAATATTTTATTTCTCCATGTTTAATTAAAACAAAAGGCATAAATTTAATTAATTCTGTTGACTTTTATTATTGAATATTAAAGTATTACGACAAACATTGTAGTTTTAACAATAAATTAGTAAAGTATTGATTGTCATTAGATAATAATTATTCGATGAATATTAAATAGTGTGTGTTAGTTATTTTTAAATTAAATGTCAATTGATCTCGCCTTATATTGATTAATTTATGAATTTTTTTAGTTGAGTAATTAATTATGGGTTATCTTTTTGCTTTTTCTTTAGTTTAGTGGAGGTCATCAATTCGAGGTTGTTGTGCATGGTCAAACGTTTATTAACTTAAATGACAATTTTTTTTTAAAAAAAAATATTTCTCAACATTAAATGAATTTTCATAAATAAATTACATCAAAACTTCAATAGTTTTTTTTTTTTAAGAAAAATCAAAACTTCAATATAAATCAAGAGAAACATAAGTCCTACAAAGATTCTTCGCCCTTTTTCAAAAAAAAAAAAAAAAAAAAAAGTAAAAGGGGCCCGTGTGAGAAGATAATTTTAACGACCACATGAACTATATTGTACTAAAACACGTATATTAATATGGATGATAGAGAAATAAGAAAAAACTCAGTCGCAAGTGAATGTTAGACATAAAAGACAACGCATAAATACAAAGTGGAGCTATCAAATTATTACAATTTCAACTATCAAAACGCAATTTGAGTTCAACAACTAATCATATCTAAACACTTTAAAAAAAATGACAAGGACTTCGTCCACGTTTGAAAACAAATATATGAAAATGATAACGTATTACTTGTATTTATGTTTTTTAAAGAAAAAAAAAACACTAAACAATAAATAATAAATCTCTTTTTTCTAATTTTATTTGTCACAAGTTGAATAAAATAAATTATAAATAATACATTTTCGTACAAATTCAAACATATGGAAACTTCCTCAAATACATATCTATCTCACATGGAAACTTGTTATATATGCCTCTCTCTCTCTCCTATTGGGTGTTTTGTTCAAACTTTAATCCAATTTGTAACATATATTAAAATTTGTGTAGATAGAAACTATAAAAGCTGTGTTCTTAAAAAAAAAAAAAAATCATGAATTAATAATTTTTTTTTATGACAACACAGATAGATGGAGGCTTCGAATCAAAGACCCTCTCGATCATTAATAAGATTTATGTCAGTTGAATTATGCTCATATTAGCATGAACTAGTGATTAATAGTTTAGTATGATAACATCAACTTCTATAAGTCACTGTTTAGAATAAATAAATGTAAACGAAAAAAAAAAATCACAAGAAAATATTAATTACTCTTGTGTCATAGCTAGTGAATGTAAGTTTTCATGTACGACTATTTGTAGTATTTGTTTTTTTTTTTTTTTGAGAAGACAAATACCACAAATTTGCATTAAAAAAAAAAAAAAACAAATACTAAAAAAAGTCGTACATGAAAACTGTAATTGTGGTATTTGTATTTGGATTGTTTATAATTCATTTTAAAATTGAAATATTAAATTCTATTTTACGTAATATCTATTTTGGATTTCCCATCTATAGCTTTTTTTTCTTCTTTTGAGGAATTTTCCATCTATAGCTTATATATTAAAAGCATAGTCAACTATGGAGCATCACCCTCCCCATTAATAATGGAAAAGTTAGAAATTGCATATTGATTTAAAATTTTAAAAAATATATATTTGTTTTTATAAAGGGAAAAACACACTTTTAGTCCCTCAAGTTTGGGTTAAATTTTATTTTAGTCTTTATAAGTTTTAAAACTCAACATTTTAGTCATTGAGGGTTGGATTTCGTTTCATTTTGCTCCATCCGTTCAATTTTCCGTTAATTACTAACGGATGGCTAACGCAACACTAATTTTTTATTTAAAAAATATTTTTAAAATTTTAAAGTAAAAATATTATTATTTTTAATATCTTTATTTATTCATATTCTTCACCACCACCCACCTCCAACTTGTTATTGTCATCAGCGACCATCAACGCCACCGTTGGAAACAATTTATTACTATTTTGTTTTCTCTTTTTCTCCTTCCTCTCTTATTTTCTTTTATTCCCTTTCTCTTCATTTTCTTTAGGGGGAGGAGCTCCTTCTTCCCGTTTTCCACGCCGGAACAAGGAAAAGGGAGCTCCTCCTCCCTCCCCCTCTTTTATATTCTTTAAAAAACTGAAGACAAAAGGAGAAGAAAAGAATAAAGGAATGAGAAAAAATGAAGAAAAGAAGAAGAATAGGAAAAAAAATTGTTGCCACCCACAAGCGGCAGTCGCCGACAATAGTAGGTTAGTAGTGGTGGTGGTGAAGAAAAAGAGAGGAAGAAATAAAGATATTAAAAATGATATATTTTTATTTTAAAAAAATATATAAATAGTTTTTTAATAAACAAATTATTGTCACGTCAGTAATCCATTGGTAATTAACGAAAAATTGGACGGAGAGACCAAAATGAAACAAAATCCAAACCTCAAAGACTAAAATGTCGAGCTTTAAAACTTAGAGACCAAAATGAAACATAATTCAATCGACTAAACGTTTATTTCTCCCTTTTATAAATTATCATAACAAACAAAATTTTTATCATTAATTTCCAAAAACATTGAATAGTTTTTATATATGATTTTCAACTATACCCTAATGTATTTACCATAAAACGCACTTCTTATCCCTTGCAACTAAGAGATTTATAAGCATAATTTGTTCTTTTTTGAAGTATAAAAATCTGTACCAAATATCATGATACATCTTTTTAAATTTGCTAATAGAAAATTTTTTACAAGACCTGAACACTTAGGGCCCGTTTGGTAACGTTCTCGTTTCTTGTTTCGTTTCTTTATTTTTAATAAAGAAAAATAGAATTTCATGACCCTAACACCTATACATTCAATAATAATAAACCTATATTCTTATTTATGTTTGGAAAAAATTGGAAACAAGAATAAAAAAGGAGAAACTAGTTTTAGTTGTTCCCAAAAGTTCTATACAAATTTTGGGAGTGTTTCTAAAAAATGAGAAACAAGAAACATACATAGTTATTAAATGCTTAGATTTCTTAATAAAATTAGAAACAAGAAACGAGAACGTTACCAAACGGACCCTTAAAAATTAGGGATTGCAACTAGGGGATGCACTCCTAATTCTTGACTAATTACTACTACTATTATTATCTCTTTGCTCACCTAATTTGTTTGAATCTTTAGAGAATTAGGACCACTATAAAAGTTTTAATTATTTTAAATGAAAACAACTCAATATTGATAATATATTTTAAAAAAATATATATGATTAGTATTTTAAAAGGTATTATCTCAAATAACTAATTTTATTTTAAAAAAATTAATTATTATTTGATTGATGGATTAAAAAAAGTATAAGTAAACATGTATAGAAAAAATAAAAATATCAAAGTACATCGAATTTTCTTCATAATCATTGATCTCGAATGAATATAGATAAACGTATATTATTATTATTATTATTTTGGCTTACAAAACTAGAAGACATTATTTTCAATTGTCTAATATATATATAACTATCATAAACCAAACTTGAAATTTGAGGGAAAGAAAAGGGAGATAAATCAATTAAAACTTCAAAATTTTAAATTCTATAAAAATTAGGAGTTAAAATAGCTTATAATAGGAAAGCTTATTGATGTGACCATAGTTGGCTTCTAATAACACTATTGGATGTATGTTCAAACTTTGTTAGTTCTCTCAAACTTAAATTTCAATTTATTTGGCTAACAAGAGTATAACTCAACTGACATAAAGTTTCGCCAACAAGAGTATAGCTCAATTGGCATAAAGATGTATTGATAACCACGAGGTCTGTGGTTCGAATCCCCCACCCCCATATTGTCAAAAAAAAACTGACATAAAGTTTCAATTTATTTGGCTAACAAGAGTATAACTCAACTGGCATAAAGTTGTATTGATGACCACGAGATCTGTGATTTGAATCTCTCACCCCACACATTGTAAAAAAATAATAATAATAAAATAATAATAATAATAATATGTGGGGTGAATCTCTCACCCCACATATTTGATTTGAAAATTAAACGTTGATTCACTCCACTCGATTAAAAATTATAAGTGACTCTATAATGTTATTCAATAATTATTATGGGATTTTATTCCTTTTTAAAAAGTAATAATACCAAATTAAGGGATGTCTTTGATTAGAGGTCAATGCATTGTCAACATTCATTCACTTTTTTTCTTTTCTTCTTTCTTCTTATTTAAAAAAAAATAAAAAAATCACACTTTGATGGTAATTGTTGAAAAAAAAATACTTAAAAACTGAAAACGTAAAACAATGAAGGATGAACCTTTGTTTTAAAAAAAATGATTTTTTTTAAAACAACAATGGAGGATTTGAACTTCCGACCTCCTAGTCAAAAGTACAAGTTAAGATATGCTATTGTTGACCTTTTTTTTTAATTTTTTTTAAGAAAACAATTCATCAATGCTCAATATTTCGAATCTCGTTGCTATGTACTGAATAAAATATATTTTTTGTTTACTTCAATCATGGTAGGGTTTAACCAAAGACATATAAAAACGCAGTAAATGTCTTATCTATCAAACTGTTTTTCAGATTAACAAAAATAGAGGCCAAAGCGAGCTTAGCTCAGCGGTAATTGCCATGTACTCTCGACCATGAGGTCAGAGGTTCATATCCCCCCACCCTCAAATGTTGATGTACTAAAAAAAAAATAATAACAAAAATAGAGTTATTTATTTATTACCTTGCAAAAGTAGCCTCTCAAGTAATGAATACATTTATAATCTTTTTATCATCTTAATTATGTCTTTAAATGCTAACGACTAACTTAAGTGCATGTTTGGGAGTGATTTTAAAATGGTTAAAATCACTTTTGGCATATTCAAAATCACTCAAAACACATGTCTTTAATAATTAAAAATCAATTTTAACGGTATGAAAATCACATTTAAAAGGGTAAAATCAAACATGAAATTGATTTTGAATAATTAAAAGTATGTTTCGGGGTGATTTTGAACATGACAAAAGTGATTTTAGCCATTTTGAAATCACTCCCAAACATGCACTAAATAAGCTCAATTGGTTAAAGCTACACGTATCTTCTCAATTCAAAAGGTGAGAGAAACTTCTTCAAAATAAGAATTAATTAAATCTCATACATGGTTTAAATTGTAATATAAAGCATATAAAAATAAAAGGGAACAAAATTATTTTTACCCCTAAACTTGTCAAGTTGTATCAATCTTTACCTTAAACTTTCAGTTTCGTTAAATTGTACCTCAAACTTAATTAAGTGTTGCAATTTTAACTTTAAACTTGAAAAAGTATTGCACTTTCCACCCTTTGATAAAGCTTCATTTAAAAATTCGTTAAAATATTTTCATTGGCTTCAATGGATTATAAAATATATGTATTACAAGACTAACATAAGGTTTCAAAGAAAAACGAAAATAGAACTAAATTTTTGTTAAATTTTGCGAGTTTTGACGGAGCTATTCGATAATTAATTTGTGCAAAACTTGATATTTATTGAAATGAGTGATTTTATAAAGTTTTTTTTTTTTTTTTTTTTACAAATTGAGTAATAAAAATGAAAAATATTTCAAAATAAAAATAAAAATAAGAAAGAAAAGAAAAGCAAGTCATGGACAAGATGGAATTTGCAATCATTATTGATCAAATTCAAACATATAGAGACTCCCTCAGTTACATCTCTCTCACATGGAGACTTCCTTATATAGTTACATGCACCTCACTCACATGGGGTGTTTTTCTCAAAATGAAAATCCAATTTTTTAAAAAAATATATTGAGAATTATTTATAAATTATTTTCAAAGTATATTTGGATGATTAATTTTTGCATAGTGGGTTTTCTTTAAAAAAAAAAAAAAAATTGTGATCAATAGTGTCAATGTGCATGATAATTTTGAAAAAATGGAAAATTTATCTTAAAAAAAAGGTACAAAATTATTTTATAAAAATAAATAAATAAATTGTGTTTTTGTTTTGTTTTGTTTTTTTAAAAAAAAATTGTGTTTTTGTTAGTGTGTACGAGTTTGCATGTGCGATGTTATAGGTAGGTATTTGGGTGGTTTATAATTTGGAATTATTTATTAATTTTTATCTAACTTTTGTATTAGACTTTCTATTTTTCCCTTGTGTTTCAAGGGTGCATCATCCGCATCAACAAGAGCATAGTTCAACTGACATGTAGTTATATTAATGACTGAGAGGTCTGTGGTTCGAATCCTCTCACTCCTATATTGTCAAAAAAATGAGAGCATCATCCGCCCATCAATTTTATTTTAATTTTTTTTTAGTTCAAATTTACATCCTTCTACGTCTCACTTAATCAGACTGAGTCCATTACAATGTAACTTTTTTTTTTAATTTCCATTACAATGTAACTTGATAATTAAAGATATTAGTAACATTCCTTAAAAGTGAAAAATTCAAATTTTCTTGACCCATATTTGTAAGGTTGTTAAAAAAAGATGGAATTTTATTTATTTTTTTTAAATACACCTACAAATTTGTTTTTTTTTTTTCAAAAAGAAATTTTGAAAACTGCTTTACAAAATTATTTCAACAAACATTTTCTAAAATTTGTTTATATAATCTCTAAAAGCAACAAGTTATTAATTAAATACCTTATTTTCAAACATACTCTAATTTTTTTACTACAAAATTACATTTATCATACACTTCGCAACAGTTAGATTTATGTATAGCTTGTTCTCTTTTGAAGTATCAAAAGTCAGTGTCTAATGTTGCAATACTTCTTTTTAAATTTGCTAAAGATTGAGATAATTAACAAAATAAGTAAATAAATTGTCATATGTAAACAAAAATTTATTGAAATTTTTAGTGAGATTATACAATGTCATCACATATACTTAGATGCAGATATAATATAGTAAAATAGTATTTTAGATGACGCGAGCAGAGGTAAAAAGCCAACATGAGCATAACTCAACTTGTACTGATGACCAAGAGGTCGACCACCATAAAAATTTTAATTGTAATTGTTATTTGAAGTGAAAATGACTTAATGTTAAAAAAAAAACAAAACATGTTTAATATTTTAATATGTGTTAGCTTAAATAACTAAGTATTGTTTTTTTTTTTAAAAAAAAAAAGGGAAATTGTGCTGAATAGCTAGAAAAAAAAAGCCTTTTTGTTTTTTGGCTACAAATGTTCAGAATTAGCAGAGGTGGCTACCGCATTTTCAGGAACTGTTTTCCCGATTTTTTTTTTTACATTTTTACCCCTAGTATAAACGACTATAGACAAACGCCGTTAGCAAATTTTTTTTTGTTTTCATTCAGTTTCTCCCCCCTTTTTTCGGGATGGATGAATCCCGATTTATAGGGAGTTGAGTTGGCGGTCTATGTTCAACGGTATAAAAAGATCTACCTATTTTTTAGGCTTAGGTTTCAGCGTTTCCAACGGTAAAAAAAGATTTTATCCCTCACATTTTGCCCCTCATTATCCATGTTACAAAAGGACAACAATAAGAGTTGTACGTAGCAGTACACACAGACAGATGACAGTGCATATAAACTGCAGCGTATATATAACTCATATGGGGGATGGGACTGGGGTAAGTATGCATACACACAGGATGCATGCGGAACACGTATGTATGTAATACTATAGACATATATCAGTTATGACATTCATCAGGTATTTGCATCCAGGTGAACATGGTACGGGGGGTTATTATGGTTGCATATAGCAACACAGACAAAGACATAGTGTATTTTTATTGCGATACAGGGGGGATTAAGTGTACACACACAAGTAGACACATCAGACCATTCCATGGATGTATATAATAGTACAGACAAATCAAAGCATTTTTTCTATTAGACATGCCAATGTGTATGATGTAAAGGGGGGTGGAGGGACGCACACATACATATGAGTATACCACAAGCACACTTTTTTCAGAGAAGTTGCAATAACGATGAAATGGTATTTATCAGTACATACCACTCTAGCGGGTTCAGCATTTAAGTCAAATCAACACAAACCCTCCACCAAAACCGCCTCCATGCATTTCCTCCCCACGCCCGTGCTTTTCGTCTTACAATAGAGCGGTATATTCGCGGATTGGAAGGAAAAAATGAATCCCTAAAATCGGGGGATTATGTATACGGTTGTTGCAAATATAAGGGAAATGAAGTCGTTATCTACATATCTTATTTTATATTTTTTTGGTGACAGTCGTTGTGGAGAAGAAGACTCAATGTAGCTTGCGGGTTGCGTAGAAGGCTCGTCGGCGCGGCGGGAGAAGCTCGTCGGCATGGCGGAAGTGGTTCGTCGGCGCGGTGTAGGAGGTAGGAAGCGCGATACACACTGATTTGTCATAATTGCAGCATTTAAGTTCATTTTTCTTAGTTGTTTCCAATTTGGGGCATTTTTAACGCATTTTGCAGGGGGTATATCTTCTGATTGAGAGGGTTGATTTTTCAATCGACACATTTGAGAGGTGTTTCTCCTGCTGGAGGCACGTTTCCCCTAATAAAGGTATCGATTCTTGAGTTCGTCCCGTGTGTTTTTTTCCAGAATACAGTTCTTGAGTATTAAGAAGATGCCACATCTAGATTTTCAAATTATGTTGGTTCCTTTGATTTTTTAAATTTCAAGCTTCCTAGAATTTCTCTACTTTTTTAGGTAGGTTGGTTACTTAGATTTTTTGAATTTCAAGCTTCCTAGAATTTCTCTAACTTTTTTAGGGTATTTTCTCTGTCATAAACTCTTATTTTAATTTTAAACGTTAGGAACACCTTAGACAGTTTGTTGGGGGGCATTTTTGTTTTCTGCAAATAGGGATTTATTAATCATAAAATCAATTAGTCATCTATTTAATTTATAAGCTTGTGTAGCCATTTTTCAAGCCACCTATTTATTTTTAGCCACTTTTCTTGTTGCCAAAAAAAAAACTATTTTTTTTGTCAAAACATAACTCAGCGATAATTGACATGTACTATTTTCTTTGAGGTCGGAGGATCAAATCCTCACAATACCTTATATTTTCTTTTTTTTGTACAAAAATACTCATTTTAAAAAATATATATCAATTATTTTTTAATGAAACAAATAATGATAATTTAAAAAAAAAAAAGAAAAAAGAAAAATCAAAGTTCATTTAGTTTGTTCCATGTTCCTTTTCTGAAACCAAATAAAGGAAATCGTATTATATAAATATTTTTTCATTCCTAAAATACATATTATTTGTTCTTATGCCCTAAAGAATTAGAGACATTTGCTCGGTACCAAGCTTGTGCTAATGACTAGAGTTATGTGGTTTGAATCCCCTCACCTCCACACGTTGTAAAAAAAAAATAGAGACATTTTCATATTTTCATTTTTCTTAACTAAATCCTCTACGACATGTTGTCAAAAAAAAAAAAAAAAAAAAAACAAAAACAAAAACTAGAGACATGTAAGGAACTACCAAACAACCACACATCTCCCTAATGATATGATATTGTTCACTTTGGGAATAAGCCCAATCTCATACCAATGAAGATAGTTGTCCTCCCATATATACCCACGATCATCCTCTTATCTAGCCAATGTGGGACTTTGGTCGCACTCCCAACAAGACATTTTCAAATTTTCATTTTTCCTTAAAATTGTGGATTGACAACTTAGAAAGAAATAAAAATTATCCAAGGTGGTGGTTGTAAAATATGGTTGTTTCTTAATAACCATTCAATGCATATTCAAAAATTGTCTAACTCTTACTATTCCTTCCATACAGGTTCAAAATGTCCTTTCTAGATTATCTCTCATACTAACGGTATAAAAACTTCCAGCAACATTGCTCCATTTTTCTCAAACAATTTCTAGTCAAAATAGAAACATATTTATAAACTAATTCACAGCCGTTCAAATTAGCCACATTTCAAATTTAAAGTGAACATGACACGACTAGTGACAATGAAATAAGAGGACTCAACGGATAGAGAAAACAAAATACATAAATGTGAAAAGATTCCATTGGTGAATAAGTCCAACAAAATTCACTATTTCTAACAAATTTGAGCCCTCTTCATGAAATCAATCAACAAACCTTCCAAGTCGGACGAAAATACCTAACTATTTGAAGTAAACGTGGAGAGAAATTATGGGTTGGGGTTTAATGAATTTTGGATTAAATGAAAACAGTCGTTGACTTGTTTGTGTAGCCGTCCCGCCGGTACGGCACGTTTGGCGCCGCGCCAATGCCACGGAAGGCACCCAATCGGCAAGTGTTGCTTTGCCATAGCGCACGTAGATGGCCACTTTATTTTTGCAACTGTTTTGGAACACATGTTCCTTTTTCTCTATGGGATTTTCCCACATATGACTCTAAAAAATAGGTCATACCTTTTCAATTTGACGATATATGTCATTTTGCTTACGAGTGTTTTAGTAAAATCATTGTTTTACTCTCATACTCTAACCTCGTCTTCCCTCTCTCTCTACTTTCGCTCTGTCTTGCTACTCCCGCCCTAGCTTCTTGCTCTCCCTCCAATCTCGCTTCTCTCTCTCCAATTTCTCCCTCAAATTTCTTACTCTCTCTAATTTCTCTATCCAATCTCACTCTCGCTCTTAAATGCCTTAAATGCGTATTTTCGTATAGTGAGTAAAATGGTAATTTTGCTAAGATGATGATGTAAGCAAAATGACATATATCCTTGAATTGAAAAGGTATGACATTTTTCATTTTGACCTCTTCAAATGGATCATCCACACAATTCTTTCTTTCTTTATACTTCCACTTTTTGTTTATATTTCAAATGTCGAGACTTCGTTTGATAACTATTTGATTTTTTTGTTTTTGGTTTGTTGGAAATTAAGTTTCGTTTTCTCTCAATTTGCTTATTATGGTTTTCATTTTTGTTAAGAACACATTTGAATTTCCAATCAAATTCAAGAAAAACAAAATTTTGAAAACTTTTTTTTTTAAGTTTGCAAAACTTGATTTTGTTTTTTAAAATGGAATGAAGGTTGGTAACAAAACCAAGAAACCAACCCCAACAACCAAAACCAATGAGACCTAAGTTATTAAAAATATCCGTGAACTATGGAGTTGTTTTTTTAAAAAAAAAAATAGTTGGTTTTAATTATAACTCTAAACTTTCAAAATTTTCATTATAAACTTTGAAGTTTGTTTCAAAATTACTCTGAAAAACTTTTGAAAGTTTAGGGGTACAATTGAAACCAACCCCAAAGTTCAAGAGGTATTTTAAACCTATTTCAAATTGATTGTTTGTTTCTTTATTATATTTTTTGACTGTTGTTGTGTGATTTTGGATGAACAATTAGTTGTGCGATGATAACTGTCGTGAGTAGTGATAAAAGATTACTAGCAAAAACAATGAGTATCCGATATTGGAATGATACTTGTCAAATGCACTTCAGTGCTTACATTTGTTTGAATATTGAGTAATAGATTTTTGGTGTCATTGAGAGTTTACTTTTATTTTTTGTTTAAAAGGTGTCATTGAGAGTTGTTGTGATGTCGATGGCATGTAGGATAAGTTGGTTGTGTAGCAAAATATGTTAAGTTAGGCCACTTCAGTGTGTATATTGATTGCTTCACATGAAGGTTGGATGATGTTTGATGTAATTGTAATCTTCTTGGATTCCGTGCTCTATTTGACATATATTTCTAAATTTTGAAATGTGAGCCACCTCATGACTAATGTGGATTAAGTGGCTTCTCATCTCATTTGCTGAGACCACCACCCAATTTATACTTTCTACTGCTGCGATGATACATACTTTTTCCGTTCAGTATTTGACACGTCATTTAATGAGTATTTGATGATATAATATTTTATTATATGGGTCTCACATCATTTTTAGATACTTCTTTCATGACAAACAATGAATGAAAGTAGTATGAAAAACTTTTCATACTACCGTAGTACTAGAAATTTTCTCGTTGAACACTTGAACTAAAAATCTAAAAAACATCTTGTTTCACTTTATTAGAATTTTGCTAATGACTTACGATGACATTTGATTGGTCTATGACCATCTAATTAAATTGTGACTCATTATTTCATTTCACTTGGATTATGATCCGTGTGTTGACTCTTCCGTCTAATTAATTTGGTTAGGCTACGATTTCACTGATGTTACATAATTTAATTACCAAGGACTTGGATATTGACCAATTGTGTGGCCAAATTGGATTGTGCTTACAGAGTCCCTCTCTATATATATATATACACACATATATGTATATGTATACACTAAAACATCTGCTAACCACATTTATGATCAAATTTTAATTAATGTAATCAATAAAATAATATTAGTTTTGATAAGAAGCTAGTGTTTGACTTAGCTTAGCTATGCTATTTGAACCATTCACCAATGTAATATGGAATTGTTAATGCCAACAAGAGCATAGTTCAACTGGCATAAAGTTGTACTGATAGATATAACACCATCAATTGAAGTTAAACCCACTCACTACAACAAAAGACAATGGATAAAAAATGTACAAGTACCAAAACAAAATAGACCCATGTGATAATTCAAACTAGTTTAGTGGTTAAGACACTCTTGGAAAAAAAAACATAACGGTAAAAAGATGAAAATTATAATTTTTATTATGTTAATATATCATTATTAGTCAATTGAAGTACAACATATGCCAATAAGAGCATAGCTATGTATTGATAACCATGAGGTATGTGGTTCGAATCCCCCATCCCACATTGCAAAAAAAAAAAAAAAAAAAAAAAAACTACAACAGGTATAAATTTCTAATTAAATTTGATCCCTTTCCTAAACAGTCAAATACCATATGAAATTACAAATTAAATTAATAAACAAGAACAAATTGATTAGTAGGGAAATTATTTTTAAAATATTGTCAAAGGGTTCGATTGAGCATGGCAAAAGCTATCAATTTATTTATTTATTCATTTTGTTTTTTTGTCTAGTGATATTCTTTTATTATTACTATATTATTATTATTATTATTTTGAAACATATTATCATTATTATTATTGAGATGACTATATTATTATTTGAATTTCTCTTTATTTTTTAAATTAAACGAATGACACCAAAAATTCCAATTTGCAGTTAAAAGCTCAAAAAGACGTATCTCTTTCTCTGTCTTCTGAGAGTTTCTCTGAGATCAGTTGCATTAGTTTTGCAGCTTCGTTTCTCGATTGGCTGAGAGGAGGAGGAAGGGCGATTCTCTCAGTGTCGGAGCTCTCCGGAAAAATGGACGGAGATTCGGATTCGAGCCCGAAGGCGGCGTTGTTGGGAGGGGCGGTGAAGCGTGGCGGAAGCGGGAGGCGCGGTCGACTCAGTCGGCGGTACTCCGTGAACTCGCTCCGGAGCGAGTTCATTTCCAGATTGCCTGAAAAAGTGAGGTCTCCTCTTCAGGATGTCGAATCTCCATATGAAATTGATCTTTCGCAGTCGACCGGCTTCAGCAGAGGTTCTTCTTTTTTCTCTTCATGTTTATCGGTCTCTATCTCTGTCGCTTTTTGTTGTTCGATTTCTGTTTGGTTGCTGAGAGACTGAAGATGATAGACGAGGAGAATTATTGTTGTATTTTTTGGTTCTTTGTCTTCTTTCGCTTTTTCTTTATTGTATATGCGAGATGATGGCAAATGCGAACGCGAACGCGAATGCGATGCTCGACTCTGTTTCCTTTCCTCTGTATACTAGAGAGAAATCTAATTAAATTTAAAATGTTTGTGATGCGAAATGTTCATTTCGAATGCGCGTTTCTTTCATCTTTCATTAAGGTTGCCTTCTTCGATGTTCTATAGGAGGGAGAATAGATACTACTGACGTATTGCTTTGTTTTAGGGGAAAAGGACTACTATGAAAGGCAACTGGCTACCTTGAAATCATTTGAGGAAGTTGATTCACTGGGGACATCTGATTGCATTGATGAGGAAGACAGTGAAGAACAGGCTCAGCAAGAGAGAGCTATGAAGATCTCAAACTACGCGAATGTAGTACTTCTTTTATTGAAGGTCGTCTATGTTGCCATAAGTTTAGAAGATTTGATTACTTTAGATGTCGAATTGCAATGCCATAGGCTTATAATAGGCACCACTCATCATGATATCGAAACAATTTTCTGCTGAGGATTTTGTAGATAAAACGGTCCTAAATCAAACATTTATAAGGAAACGGAAATGAATTAGAAGGGAATTGTTAAAACCAGTATGGTCTTCTCAATGCAGAGACTGTTGATTGTACCCCAAATTAACTTCGATCATATGAAAATTTACTCATGAAGAGCTGCCTAAACAGATAAACGTCAAGTTTGTTTCATAGTTTATTAAATGCTCTGTTCTGGTCCCATATTCCAATGCTTGAATTCACTCTCTAGTGACAGTTTGCAGGTTTATGCTACAGTGCGGAGTGGATCCATAGCCATTGCTGCATCAACACTAGATTCCTTACTTGATCTCATGGCTGGCGGAATACTTTGGTTTACTCACTTGTACATGAAGCAAATAAATATTTATAAATACCCGATTGGAAAGCTGAGGGTGCAGCCAGTAGGCATTATTGTATTTGCTGCTGTTATGGCCACGCTAGGTATCTCTTGTTATCTAAATCCAGTGTTAAAGTGCATTGATTTTCTCATTCAGTCATTGGAACCATGATTGTGAGTAGGAAGGTCTAGTAATTTTATTGCCTATCTACCTCATATTCCTGGTAAAAGTGAACGCCCTTTCTCAGTTATAACAAATTAAAGTATTGACATCCACTATTGATGGATATTACACCAGTCTGTACAATTATCCATTCATTTTGTTTTTAGAATCTTTGATGGTTGAATCATGTTGGTTATGTTAAATTTTCATTCGTGCTTATTGTTAGCCAAGTATGACTGTAGGATTTGGGCTCCTCTAACAATGTGGAGTAGCTTAACCATTTCAATTTCTTGTGCAGGCTTTCAGGTATTGCTTCAAGCTGCAGAACAACTAATTCAAGATAAACCATCTGAAGGTCTGTCATCAGAACAATTCGTCTGGCTGTGTTCAATTATGATCTCTGCCACAGTAGTAAAACTTGCCCTCTGGCTCTACTGCAGAAGCTCAAGAAATGATATTGTGCGCGCTTATGCGAAGGTTGTTAAACCTACAACTTTTGTTAAGCAATTGATTTCAAACAAAATATTTCTTCTATATATGTGGCATAAATCCTTCCAATTCTAATGCCCAGGATCATTACTTCGATGTGGTAACAAATGTGGTTGGATTAGTTGCAGCTATTCTTGGTGATAAGATCTTTTGGTGGATAGATCCGGTTGGTGCTATTGCCCTAGCCATATATACAATATTAAATTGGTCTGGAACTGTATGGGAAAATGCAGGTACACTTTTTACTCGCATCTTGTTCCCTTGCTCTTAACATGAAGAGTTCTGAACAACACACAAATCGAACGTCGCTGTTATGTAAAACTGATGTTTGTTTTATCGTAGTTTACCCTACCATATAATCCTAGCAACAGAGCCCTTTTCTATTCTACCAATGCAACACTACTACTTTCGTGGTTAAACTTTCTTTCATAATATTCTCAAATTTGGCTGCCATAAAATTTTCATTACTTGCAGCTGGTTGTGCTTTCAATTTTAAGGGTCTGACGGTCAAGTTTCTTAGTTTGCTAGTTAGTCTCATAATTATCCAATGATACCAAATGAATCCGCGAAATGTCTTTATTTGGAGAGGGAGAAAAAGTACAGGTGGAGGAGCGCCCATTGTTGATATGCTAGTAGTCAGTCTTCTTTTTGGTAAATGCCATGGTTTTTACTCTCACATGATATAACAGAATAGTAAAACGACTAGATTCGGAAAGGAGTTTTATAATTATAGATCAAGTACCCAAGGTTTGAGAAGAAAAAGTTGTTCATCAAGTTGCAGAGCGAAAAGAAGAAAGGCAATCATTCTTCCATTGTTGCTGTAAATGTGATGTAATTTCAAAAAGATTTAAAATGATTATATTTTTGTTATGTGCTTGAAGTAGTTGTAGGTTTGTTATATTCGCAGTTTCGTTTTCTGTCTTTTGAATTGCGCACCATGTGTATCATTTCACATTACTTTTATTCCTTCCAGTTTACAACTAACAAGAGGTAAATCTTGTTGTAGTTTCACTCGTGGGAAAATCAGCCCCTCCTGAAGTTCTGCAAAAGTTGACATATCTTGTCGTTAGGCATCCTGAGGTCAAACGCGTTGACACAGTTCGTGCTTACACCTTTGGCGTTCTTTATTTTGTAGAGGTCAGTCATGCTCTATAAACCTTCAATCAGTCACGTCTGTCTGTCTTGCATTGCATTTAAATTTTTTCCCATGTCTTGTTGGCAGCACTATATGGCTCACCGATTCTGTAGGAACCATTTTCATTCTTTGATTGTCTATTCGTAACTAATTGAATCCCAAAACTTCTCAGGCTACGCCTTTCCTAACCCCTTGTTATTTAGCCGGCCTCCTAAAAGAAGTATACGATGTTGCTTGATGCATAATGTCAAAACGGCCCAAAAAGGATGTTCTCTGATTTTTCTGAAACTTTCCCATATTTGCACGTACAAGAAAAATGTTAAAACAAATCTCAAACCAATAAATATACTAAGATGTGGTCGTCTCGTCGTTATGGATATCCACTGCTACTTGAGACTTGGCAGAAACATTGTTTCAAAAACTTATCTAAGTAAGAAATATGCTTATACTGACAATCAATCAGGTGGACATTGAACTTCCGGAGGAGCTGCCTTTGAAAGAAGCACACGCCATTGGAGAGACGTTGCAGATAAAGATAGAAAAGCTTCCAGAAGTGGAGAGGGCATTTGTTCATCTTGACTTTGAATGTGAGCATAAACCAGAGCACTCTATCCTCAGCAGGTTACCAAACAGTTAGCCTTGTTTTTTTCTTTAGTATCTGTTCAATAACCATCTCGACTTGTTATTATGTTATGTCATGTCTTGCATGTGCACATCTTTCTTGTCTGAGGAAAAAAGTTGTAAATTTTAAATGAAATCAGATCAAATAATCATTTTTTTTTTTAATTTCAAAGAATATGAGATAGAAGGTAGGCTATGTTTCAGTTAAAAAAAAAAAGTTATTGCAATGGATAGCAAATTTAGATTTGTTATTTGCAAATATAGCGACTTTTAAAAAAAATTGCAAATATAGCAAATCTCTTGAAAAAGTTTACTGTTTTCCTCATATTTTATATGGAATCTAGGTGCTTCTTCTCCACTTCCACAGTAAAGAGAGAAGGGGCCATGGTCGATTTTTCTAGGGATGGATTTTTTTTTTTAATTTACAGTAATGAGAAAAAGAAAGGGGCCATGGTCAAATTTTCTAGATTTTTTTTTTAATCCATAGCAAACAGAAAGAGAGAATATTTTTTATTGTTATTCAACCCCCAACAAAATTAGAGTCCTTGATTATTTTACCATTTTAAAGTTGAAACAAGAACTAGGTTTGCGACCAAAACCAACATGAATCTGTGTTTTGCATTTTTTTTTAAAAATACACGGACATTAATAGACATGTCTTTTCTAAACACATAGACACTGATAGATTCTGATTAATCGAAATCTATCTGTGATAGATTTCGATTTAATAAAAGTCACTGATAGACACCAATAATCGGAGTCTATCACTATCAACTTCAATAATCAGATAGACACTAATAGACTCCAATTATCGGAGTCTATCGGTGATAGACACTGATAGTTGCTATATCTGAAAATTGAGTGTGATATAATCCTTTCTATCCGATTTTACAGTATTTTTTCTGCCTTTTGCTAACTGCGCAAATCCCCCTACCAAAAGGTAGGCTATATGTTGGAAGTGCTTTGGCCTTCCTACCCAAATATATTGCGTTTGGCAGTGACATGTGCTTCTATAAAAAAGTTTGGTGCTTTCATGAAAAGTTAAAAACACCTTAAAGTTGCCTGGTGAGAATCACATATTTTGTTTGCACAAATAACAAAATAGACTAAAATAATTGCAAATATAACAAAATCTAAAACTATTTGCAAATATGTCAAAATTGAAGTCTATTAGTGATAAAACCCTGTCAATAGAAATCCGTCGGTGATAGACTTCAATCACAAGTGTAATTAAAGTTGATAGACTATTCTATTAGTGATAGTAGTTTATCATTGATAGACTACATGCATTGTGATTGAAATTTATCAATGATAAATAGATTTGTCAAAATTATTGACAAATATAGCAAAATTAAAGTCTATTAATGATAGGAGTCTATCAGCGATAATAGACTTTAATTACAATTGTAATTATTGTTACTATCACTGCTTGACTACATGCATTATGATTGAAGTCTACCTGTGATATATGTCTATCATTGATAGATTTGCCATATTTGCAATTTTTCTTTTTAAGTTGCTATATTTACAAATAACAAACCTTAAATTGTTGTTTGTTACAATAACCTTTAAAATTAATATTAGGTTAAATTATAAGTTTAGTTCATAAATTTTCCGGTTTGTGTCTATTTGGTCCCTAAACTTTAAAAAGTGTTAATAAGTCATTGAACTTTCAATTTTGCATCTAATAGGTCATTAAACTCTTAATTTTGTGTCTAATAAGTTCTTGACATATTCGAGATTTTTTAAAATTAATCGATCTATTATATATAAAATTGAATTTTATGTCTAATGGGACCATGAACTTTTAATTCTGTGTCTAGTGACCATGCGAATTTTAATAAATGTCCAATAGGTTGAGGATCTATTAGACACACAATTGAAAGTTAAGGAACCTATTGGACACAAAAGTGAACGTTTGAGGACCTCCAGGATACTTTGTAAAGTTTAGGGACTTATTTGACATAAATTTGAAAATTCGAGAACCTATTTGACATCTTTTAAAGTTCAATGATCAAATAGACATCATCTTGAGAGTTCAGGGACCAAACTTGTAATTTAACCTTAATATTATTTGTTATTAAGCACCTTTTAATAAAGTATGTGTGTGCGTGTGTATGTGTTTTTTGTTGTTGTTAGAAGCGCTTATTTTTTGAAGCACGCTCACATCAATCATAATCTAATACATTAGCTTTTCTATCCAAGCCAACAAAAGCATATATCGACTGACATAAAGTATATGCTTATGACTAAGAGGTCAAAGTTTAAATCCCATGTCCCTATATTGTTAAATTATTTAATTTAAAAAGAAAAAAAAAAGCCTTTTCTATCCATGAAGGAAAGAAAAAACTTTATGACTAAGAGGTCATAAGTTTAAATCCCATGTCCCTATATTGTTAAATTATTTAATTAAAAAAAAGCCTTTTCTATCCATGAAGGAAAGAAAAAACTTTATGACTAAGAGGTCATAAGTTTAAATCCCATGTCCCTATATTGTTAAATTATTTAATTAAAAAAAAAAGCCTTTTCTATCCAAGAAGGAAAGAAAAAACTTTATTTTATTACAACCTTTATCAAATAAGTTATATGGTCATTATTATTATTATTTTTGGAAGAATGGGTTGATTTCATCGTTAAACTCATCTTTCATATAATTTGAAACTCTAACTCTATATCTGATTATCTAGAGCCCGTTTGGTAACGTTCTCGTTTCTTGTTTCTTGTTTCCAATTTTATTAAGAAATCTAAACATTTAATAACTATGTATGTTTCTTGTTTCTCATTTTTTAGAAACACTTCCAAAATTTGTATAGAACTTTTGGGAACAACTAAAACTAGTTTCTCCTTTTTGGTTCTTGTTTCCAATTTTTTCCAAACATAAATAAGAATATATGTTTATTATTATTGAATGTATAGGTGTTAGGGTGAAGAAACGGAAACAAGAAACGAGAACGTTACCAAACGGGCCCCTAGTATCTTTTAGCATTTTTAAGTGGTAGGTTACAATTAGGTAATTGTAGACTCTTTCAATACTTTTGTAGAATGGGTAGAATGCAACCTTTTTCTTGGAGAAAGCAAGCAACGTTTTAGATATCAGTGTTGAGGTAAATGTCACTTCAACATTCGTATATCTACCTTTTGAATGTTGCACATGTCTCTTTGCTATCTGAATTAGAGATTCAAGACTATTCAAAAGCAAACATTTTGTGTCTTTGCAAAAGGCGAATTTTTCAAAAGATACATGTCTTGTCTTGGGTGTTTAAGAAAAATTTGTTATTACCGGTAGTTTGAGAGAGTTCTCTTAAATTTATAAAAGTTTTGCATACATGTACAAAGAAAGTCAATATTTGTGGGGGAATTTAATCAATGCATTAGTCTTTGAACTTGTCTTTACATTGGTGGAAGATATACCGAAAAGGATGTAATAAACGGTTACTAGTAGTTGGAGCACATGTTTAGGACTTTTTTGTTGTGAAGTGATTGTGTTTGATAAAATTGTTATTCTTTTTCATGCATAATATGTGTAGGAGGATGGTTAGAATAAGCTATTGAAGTAGTATAGGTCATGAAGTAGGGAGAGTTTTTTAAAATTAAATGTATTTATGTTTGCGCTATTCAACTTGTCTTAGAATAATGTGTTGGGGCAATAATGGGCATTATTTCAACTACATTACTCACACGTGTTCCAAGATTTCATAAGAGTGTTTTCAGTTTGTTGAGAGCATCTACCAAGCAAGTTGGTAAACGTTGCTTCAACGATGTTTCCCAAACAAATCAAGGTACATTACTTAATTCTCAATAATCAAATATTGTTAGAACCAAATTAAATGATACAAGTATAATGATGATAAAAATTACCACCTCAAAGATATTCGGAGAAGAGGTGTAGAGATGAAGGTAAGACAATGGAAGCTAATTCGTTAACTCAACTAAGTATAGGAGATTGGTTGAGAAGGTTTGGTTGTGTTGCTCGTCAAAGTTATAAACAGAGTGGATAGATTATTGAAAGAGATACAAATATTTATATGTAAAGAAGTAGCACATAAAATAATGCTTCCATTGTGCCGAGTGTATGAGTGGTGCTAAATTTTGTTCATATTATAGTGTTACATTATAAAATTTTCAACACTTGAGCATCCATTCGCTCAACCTTTCCATTTTCACAGATTATTAAAAAAAAAATATTATTTTCAATTGGCGTTTGATGTGGCACCAAGGTTCAGTGTACTATATATATGTTAGTAATGGGCAGCTGAGCTCGTGATAACAAGTATGATTAAGTTATTGGTAGACTTGCCACATTTGAGGGTTCTTAGGTCAAATGGTAGTTTATTAATTTATTAAATATTAATAAACATAATAGTTTATACTTTATAAATATGTTGAATTGAGTATCATTAAATATTGAACTGATACTAAATCGAAACTTGAATTTTGAAATCGACTACCCACAAAAAAAAAAAAAAAAAAAAAAGATAATAGATACAAGAAAACTTAGGGGTTGTTTGGTCCATGGTTTCGAAATTAGAACCTCGGAGGGTATGTTTGAAAGTCTGGGAATCATAAAACAGTGTTTGGGGTGCTGGGTTCTAAACTTTTTTTTTTTTTTTGCTTTTCTATTTTATTTTTTTGGGTGAATGTTTCATTAATTGTAAAACCCTTTGTGCAACGTAGATTAATTTTTAAGAGAATTTTGAATTAAGCATTTAATCTCTATGGTATAGACGAAGAATAAGAAAATTATTTCCAACAATCAAAATATTGATTACCATCGACAAATTGAAAAACATAACATGAAATTCTTAGGTCCCATTTGAAAATTAAAAAGTTAGAAAACTAAAAAAAAAAGTAGTTTTCAAAAAATAGTTTTTGTTTTTGGAATTTGTCTAGGAATTCAAATGTGTATTTAACAAAGATGAAAACCATCCTATGAAAATTGAAAGAAAACAAACATGATTTTCAAAAATGAAAAATCAAAAGCCAAATGGTTATTAAACGGGGATTTAAGTTTGGTCATTTTTTCCATGGATTCACATGCAAATTTTAAATTCAAAATAATAGTTCATTAATGTTATAAATTAAAGTAGTTATTGAGACCAAAAAAAAAAAAAAAAAGTTCATGGGAAAAGGAAAATTTGGAACATATAATCACATAGTAAATAAAATTGAATCTATAGGTTACTTTAAAATGACCAAATTAAATATAAATTTATGTATATTTATATTATTTTAATATAAATAAGTTCAAAATAAATATCATATGCCAAAATAAACTTAGCTCAGCAATAATTGATATATGCCCTCGATCAAAAAGTTAGAGGTTCGAATATTCCCACGTCGAAACATTGTTGAACTAAAAAAAATTGTACATATAAATTTGTTTTTGTTTTTGTGTATGTAATTTAAAATTAAATACTTTATTTACTATAACAGATTTAAGGGTTAATTGGAAAAAAAATACAGTTAAAAAAAAATTGGCAAAAACATGGTCTTTTGAAAAAAATTGGGAAAACCAAGCACTTTTTTTGTCCTTATTTGAATCCGTGGGTTGAAGCCACAGATTCAAGCGTTGACTGGTCAAATTTGACCAGTCAGCCCTTGAATCCGTGGCTTCAACCCACGGATTCAACTTTTTCGGTATTTTTTTTTTTTTTTAATTTCAGATTTCATTTTCTTCTTTTTTTTTTTTTTTTTTTTTTTTTTTAATTTCATTCTGTTTTTCTAAAAGAAAATTCTTGGCTTCATTTCTTATTGGTTTTTTCTTTTTACAAATTTTGAAAATTAATTTTTATTTTAATATTTTGTTTTTTTTTTTTTGTTTTTTAATGTTTTTATTCTATAAATCAAATTATTGGAATATTATAATTGATAACATAATTATAATTGGAAAATTATCCTTCTAAATTTACAACATTATTGATACATTTTCAACCACTTCACATTTCGATTCGTAATTTTTACCAACTATTTTTTTTTAAGAAATTATACTAATAAAAATTGATACATAAAAAATTAGTGGGACAAGAAAAATTGGGATAGATAAGAATAAAATTAGATTTTTTTTAATTAAGAAGGCGATAAAATTCCAATGTATTAAATTGAATTCACGAACCTTTCAAACATTAATTGTTTGGTTTTCATATTTACTAATTTTTTTAATACTTTTATGATTAATTAATCAACTGTTATTAAACTGTATATCTACTATCAGTTTTGAATACAGCTACGGATGGCTCAACTAACAGAAGTTGACTAAAGATTTTTATTCAAATTAATGAGGAAAAAAAAAACTTGACCACAACCACTCTATCATTTCGATAACTATTTGGTTTTTAAAAAATGTGTTTGTTTTCTTCTCATTTCTTTACCATGGTAATCTTTCTTAAGAAACATATAAATTTATTGTCAAATTCTAAAAAACAAAAAACAAGTTTTTGAAAGCTACTTTCTTTTTAATTTTCAAAATTTGACTTGAATTTTGAAAATATAGTAGATAACGAAACAAAAAAACCTATATGTAAAAATAGTGTCTATATGCCTAATTTTCAAATTCGAAGAAATGAGAGTGTTTTTATTCTTAGATTTTTTTACTTATTTATCCCAAAAATTTGATTTATAGGATAAAAACATTAAAAAACAAAAAAAAAAAAAAACAAAATATTAAAATAAAAATTAATTTTCAAAATTTGTAAAAAGAAAAAACTGAATGAAGCCAAGAATTTTCTTTTAAAAAAAACAGAATGGAATTAAAAAAATAAAAAAAAAAAAGAAGAAAATGAAATCTGAAATTAAAAAAAAAAAAAAAAAAAAAAAAAAAAAAACCTAAAAAGTTGAATCCGTGGCTTCAACCCACGGATTCAAATAAGGACAAAAAAAGCACCTGGTTTTCCCAATTTTTTTCAAAAGACCATGTTTTTGCCAATTTTTTTTTTTTAAACTGTATTTTTTTTCCAATTAACCCCAAATTTAAAATTAAATATTATTCATTTTATTTTAATAAATTCAAAAAATAACATACTATTTATTTTTGTTACTCGGAATATTTTTAATTTGAAAATAAATACATATATTTTTTTAATACGTTAACTCAAAATTAAATGTTATTTTAAAAATATTTATATGAGTAAGTTGTCTAAAATACCTTTTATAATCTTAAAATTATAAAATGATATATATATTGAAATATTGTTAATTAAATATACATAAGTGTAAAGAATTATGAGGAAAATCAAATCTAAAAAAAAATTATGAGGAAAATAGAAAGAGAAACGATGGACCCATCAAAATCATGATAAAGATGGATAAATAAATAGTGGGTCCCACCAAATTTATGGAAGAAAGAGAAATAATAGGCAATAGGTTTGGAGTGGTTTTGAGGTGAGTTTGAAGAGAAAAAACATGGGGTTGTATTTGGAACCTATGGGATTGTGATTACAATAGGGAAAATTTCTCGGGACAAACATGATTTAGAGTTTGGAACACAAAACCACCAAAATCCAAAATCATGGGCCAAACACCATCTTATAGATAATATTCGATTTTATATTCTAAAAAATTGAACTCACAAATATATGTCAAATCACTCATGCCATGGAATATATTTAAAAGTAATTTATGTCAAATCACTCATGCCATGGAATATATTTAAAAGTAATTTATGAATTCGCTAACTGAGAAAAACACAATAACATCTAGTTGGAAAAAAAAAAAAAAACTCTTTTCGTCTCAACTTGTAAGTAATAACTGTGGAAGCTTATATACTTTTTTTTGTAAACTTTTATAGAACTAATAATTATAAGAACATGAAATCAGCTGGTATAAGACATGATAATATTTAGTTAAAAAAAAAAAAAAAAAAAACTCATTTCGTCTCAACTATACTATGTGTCCTTCATGTGAGATGGCCACGTGAGGTGGGCCATCGGCCAACCTAACCTAAACTGAAATTAATAAATTTAAAATAATTTACAAAAATATATCAAAAAAATAAAAATATGTATTTCAAGCACAAGTCCATGTTAAGATACACGTCCTTATTCAAAATGTTGAAACATTTCAATTCTCACCCTACACAAACTACGATGGAGAGACAATATTTAATGAAAAGTGCTAATAAATTAAATAAACTAGATTTTACACACATTGATAAAATTTTGGCAATATATTTTTTTTCCATGTCCATCTTTAAAAATATTTGATTTTGATAAAGTTTCAATTCTACACCTAAAATATATATATTTTAACTATCAAAACAATCAAAATCATCCCTAATCCAAATGTTCGCAATTTGATTCATTCTTTGTTAAATAGTTGTTTGATTGAACAATTTTACAATCCGAACAATTGAATTGAGTTTAAAAAGTTCTTAAACCCAATCTATCCCAACCTATGAACACTCCTACCTCTCCTGCATTTTTTTCTCACAAATACCAACAATAGATATCTTCCTGGGTTAGGTCGACCAGTAGAGACATTGGCGAGACACACATTTTTCAAAAACATGAAAAATAAATTTAAATCAATAATACTATCCAAACACATACTTTCACCTATAAAAACACAGTTCAACCTTTTATTTTGCCAGAGTCCCATAACATATTTTTTCTGAACCCTAATTTTAGATCATTCTAGACCCACAAACGATTCTATTTTATTTCAAACCTCAGAAGACACATCACATCTCTGCTATATGGGTCGAGATCCGACCCGAATGTCAGGAGATCAATCCCAACCCGACCCATCTGCAGGGCCCATAACCCATAATCACACATATTCCATTTCCAAAATATTTTAATCGATCCAAAAAATTTTCCATTTCCCGCCCAACTTCGAAATCTTGCCCCCAATTTCTCTTCCCTTTCGCCCGACACTATAAAAAGCCTTCCTTTTTCCCTCTCGCTCTCCTCCATTTTCGCTCTCTCCTTTTTCCCCATTTCCCGCTCTCTTCCCCTTTTCGCTTCGTCCTCTCCCACAATGCCTTCCAAGCGCCGCTCCAAATCCGCCGCTCCCGTCTCCCCCAAGCCCGAGATTGAAGCCTCTACCCCCAACAAGAAGCTCAAAACCGAGCTCAATGGAGATGGAGCTCCCACTTCGCTGCCCCCTAAAGTGGCGGCGGCGCCGGCGCCTAAGACCAGGAAGGTGAAGGCCGAGATCGACGGCGATGGGGAGGATTCTCCGGCGAGATTCGTGCAGCCCCACATTCCGGATAGTGAGGCCAGGGAGCGGTGGCCTTTGAGGTATAGGGGAAAGGTAATTGGAATTCTTTCCCGGAAATCTTACCTGGGGTTGTTTTGTTTGGCTTCCTTGTGAAAATGAGGGAATGTTTTTTGGGTTTTTCTTTTTTTTTTTTTGGGTAATTTTGGTGTATCTGTGTTTGATCTTTCTCGATGTGGGGTTTTAGTGAGTGGAAGCGCTTGAATCGAGTATTGGTGGTCTTGTATTGCTGCATGTTGCTGGTTTTTCAAGAATCTGTTGGTTGTTAGTTGTTATTAGAGGGTTTTAGCTGTGAGATTATGGGGTTTTCTTCTAGCCCCACGTGGGAGGGAAGTGAATCCATTTGGACAATCTTGATTCTTGGATGGAGTTGAAGTGAGGTGACTATTTGTTTTTGGAGAAATAGTGCCTACGATTACGATGGAGCTTCAAGTGGGTATTTTGTAATCATGCTTGATTATAATGTTTTGTTTTTTAGAAACAGTTTTGAGCAGAAATTTGTTTGGCATTATGATTTTTAAAAGCAGAACTCAGTTCTGAACAGAAATTAGGGATGCTTTAGAAAGCCCTAATAACTGTGTGCCTAGGCTCAAGTGAAGTGCCTTGCCACTGAACTTGTGTTTCATGCATGAGAAGGGTTGTTTTTTTTTTTCAAACTAAATTAGGGTTATTTTGTAAGCTTCATACCATCAATGAAATTGTTTCCTATCAAAAAAATAAATTAGGGTTACATGTAAAAGACAAAAAAAAAAAAAAAGAAAAGAAAAGAAAAAGAAAAGCTTTGACATGAAATTGTTGTTTCATCTTCTTTGTTTGACCTTCTCACTTAAACCTCACCCGCCTCCTCCTTTTAATACTTGTCGAGTAGCATGGAAATACTTCTAAAGATGGAGACGTGGAGATGGGAACCTATTTAGTGATAGTGGGTTTAATCATGTAGTTTGCTTTCATACTTCAACTTGGTCTTATTCCAAACAATTTTGTTTATGGGATTAAATCAAGAAAGAAGGGGAGGAAAGCAAAGCTTTAAATGAAAGGAGGTTAAACATACTCCTCCAATTGGTCTGAAGAGTTCTCATACTACAATTGGGGGAGGGAAACATTTTTACACCAAGGAGAGAAAAAATGAGAGAGCCTAGAAGACTATCAAAGGGCTTTTCTTTGTTGGTGAAGGTCTATTTTTTCTTTCTAGCCAAAGAGATGAAAAGGCTGCTCGAATGAAGTGAGTCCAAAGAGTCTTCTTTTTGTGCTTGACCTTGTTATTGTAAATGATAGCAAATTGTTTAGGCTTTGTTTGGTTTTTGATTTTTGAAAATTAAGCTTGTAAACATTACTTTCACCTAAAAGTTTATTTTTTTTTATCTATCTTCTTCTCATGTTTTCAAAAACCAAGCCAAATTTTGAAAACTAAATAAAGCAATTTTCAAAAATGTGCTTTTGTTTTTGGAATTTGGTTAAGAATTCAAATGTATTCGTAACAAAAATGAAAATTATAGTAAGAAAATTGGGAGAAACAAGCCTAATTTTCAAAAACCAGAAACCAAATGGTTATCAAATGAGGTCTTAGATCTTGGGGAGCATCGATGAAGTGAATAAAAATTAAGAAATTTGCAGCATAAAAGTAATTGAGGAAGATATGGCTCAGGGTTCCAGGCTTGCAGAGGACACCCATTTGGAGCGATGGACAACCAAGGAAGCCTTTTCTAGAATTCAAGTATTCAGGCCTCATTGGTTGAGTTCTCATTGAGATAACTCAATTTTTTTTCATATAACCTTCATTCGAAGGATTTTATCTTTTCAGTTACATTAGTTTTTTTGTTTAAAAATTAAATTTATTGGTTTTTTTTTTCCATTAAAGCTTGGGAGTTCCACATTCTTCTAAAATTAGAATTTTGTTCTAGAAATTTTTTAATGTTAAATTACAAGTTTAGTTTAAACTTTTAAGGTTGTGTTTAATAGGTTCATGAAATTTAAAAAATATCTAGTAGGTCTCTGAAATTTTATTTTTGTGCCTAATAGGTTTTTATCTTATAGTTTTCCAACTTATTTGTCACCTTTCCTTTTCTCTTAATGTTGTTATTGCTATTTTATTTAATAAAGACTTGTGAGTTTCTGGGCTAACTTGTGTGCACTTCAACTATATCATGGACAACAACTTGATTTTGTTACTTTTGGCTGTGAAGGCCTTTTAATGTTGTTTTTTTTTTGTTTAAGTTTAGCCAATGTTTTAAAAGGCTAGGGCAGCCTTGAGTTTTTTCCTGTTGAAGAAGCGAGGCGCAAACATTGAGGTGGTATGAGGCGTAAGCCTCAATTTTAATTAAAAATATTATATAAATCTTAAATTTGTGTGAACCATTGCTAAACATAATACTTATACAAAAGTCTAAAAAAATCACCCCTATAAATTGCCACCTAAACAAAAATTCTAAAAGGATATCTTTATTATCACTACTATTATCACTAATAGAGTAATAAGATTGACTTATTATGTGAATTTTTGTCTTTAATGTTTTTAAAGCTTAAGTGGTAAAAATAGTAATAGTTCGAATAGTTACAACTCAAACCTTTATGTTTTTAAAGAATGTGTCAAATTAATACTATTCTTCAGATCATTATATGATGCATAGAGACTTTAAGTCAGTGAGTTTGAAAAAAGGCATAAGCCTCTCTTGTGAGAGGCGTAAGCCTCTTATGGTCCAAAGAAGAAGTTAGTCTTGAGACTAAAAGTTAGAGCCTTGCCTTGAGGCGAGCCTCAAGGTGTAAGCCTTAATAGGCTTTTAAAACATGAGTTTAGTTATATTAGAGGATAGTTCATGTTATGGTAGAAAAAATAAATTTATTAATAAATATGCATGTTGATATTGAACTGTTTCTTGTGTCATTGATCTCCAAGCTCACCATGCAATTTCTGATTAGGCTCTGTAATATATTGACCTTATGTTGACTTCTTGCACCATATATTACTATACTTCTCATGAATGCTGATGCACGAGAGATTAAGATTTGGTTCTAGCTTTACTCATATCTACTCATTTTCTTCTTTATCTATTTGTTCAGAAGAAGCAAGTAGTTGGGGCCAAAAATTCAAGGTAACGTCACTAGTTTATGAACTATCCAACTCTTGCTAATAACTATATGCTTGTAGAATACATATAGACATGCAAGATTCATTTCTATAGGTTATTATTATTATTTATTTTTAATTAAAAATCAGAGGTATAAAAATAAACGAAAGAATACACAAGGGCAAGACAAAAAAGAAAAGTCCACGGTAGAAGCAGCGAGCTGAAAAGCAAGACTATAAAAAGATCTGCAACTCATAAGAACGAGAGACAAATGATAATTACTGTAGTTCTTAGTGATTGAAACGAAACCTAAAGATGGCAATAAACCTAGCCAAGGTCTAAACTTCCTTCCAAGAGCTCTCCACATCTCTAATAATCCTTCTATTTCTCAATGAAAGTTGGTTTTTCATCAAATAACCCTTACCATTTCAACAACCCTTCCTTTGAAAGTTGGTTCCTCAATGAAAGGTTTCTCAAATAACCCTTCCTTTGAAAGGGCTCCCTTTTGTGGGCTTGGCTTTTTGTATGCCCTTGTATTCTTTCATTTTTTCTTAATGAAAGTTGGTTTTTCATAAAAAAAAAACATCCTTCTATTTCTCTAAAGTCAAACATCTTATAAGACTGCAAGTAAAGCAGTGAGTCATAGAGTTTCCCTCTTATCTCAAAAAGGGATGAAATAACACTTCTTCCATCATTGCCTGATATAACTTTCTACAAGTCACCATGGGCCTTCTGTTATAGTTCAATGAAAGAAGAATAATCCAACAAAGAAATGTTAGAAGGATGACAGTGCAGTATTTTTATTAACTAGAGTGGTTTATTAAAGAGATTGGTTTTCTGTTATCTTATAGGGATGACTCTGAGGAGGTAATCCAGGCTCTGCATCATTACTCACAGGCTGAAGTTGATAATATCATTTACAATCTCTTTGATGATGCCCATGTGAAGGTGTGATTTACATAGTCAAGTTTAGTGGGAAATTTTAAAAGTTTTGTAGGGTAGTATTTTCCTTTTTTAATTCTTGGCATAGATTATTATCATAATATGTATGGTAAGTTTTGTTTAGGCTGAAGATGGCGAGGAAGATTATATATGCAGAATTGTTGAAATGTTTGAGGCTGTTGATGGGCAACTATATTTCACTGCACAATGGTATTATAGAGCTAAAGATACTGTAAGATGAACATAATGCAGTTTCATTATGTTTTACTCAACTACCTTTAGCATGATAATTAATTGACATCAGATTCTGTTTGTTACATTTTAGGTTGTGAAGGACCATGCTCATCTCATCAATGACAAGCGTGTTTTCTTTTCAGAAGTTCGGGATGATAATCCATTGGATTGTCTTGTTAAGAAGCTAAATATAGCTAGAATACCTCTAACTGTATGATACTGACATTTGTACATCTGTCAATGTTTTAGCGTTTTCTTACTAGGGTGATGCTAATTTTGTTTTTTTTTTTCCTTCTTTTCAGATGGCTACAGATAAGAAGAAAAAACGTCTTCCAGTTTGTGACTTCCACTGTGATATGTTATACTTGCTACCATATTCCTCATTCGCTAAACTGCCAGCAAGTAATGTTGTAAAAAAAAATCTCTGGGAATATTTTCTTCAATTGCAACTTAAGTCTCGAGAATTTATAGTTATCACATGTATTTTAACTTGTAGGTGAGAAAAGGGTTGGCAGTGAGACATCATCAACAATTTCCTCTGAGGTTGATACCAATGGAGCATGTGAAGTGAACTCAGAAATTGGGGATGTCACTCAAGCACAGCGGTGTTGTAAGCCTGACGTTGCACTTCTAGATTTGTATTCAGGATGTGGTGCCATGTCAACTGGATTATGTTTAGGGGCCAATTTGTCTGGGGTGAACCTAGTCACAGTATGTTGCTATCCTTTAAACAACTGATCAAAAGAAATTTATTTCATAGGTTTTTTTTTTAGTTTGCTTCTTTTATACGGATCTTTTTTTTCCTTTTTTTTTTTCCTGGTGTTGTAGAAATGGGCAGTTGATTTAAATCAATATGCTTGTGAAAGTCTGAAGTTCAATCACCCGGAGACAGAGGTACACTTTTATGATTGAATTCAACTTGATGTTCTATCATAATATGCCTAGTGCTTTCTTAGCTTCTTCTATATTGCAGGTTAGAAATGAAATGGCAGAAGATTTTTTATCGTTGTTAAAAGAGTGGGAAGTGCTTTGCAAATATTTTTCTTTGGTGAAAAGTAAAGATCCTCAACAAAAGTACATTGATCTTTTTGCCAATGACGATGAAGAGGACGATGAAGAGGAAGATGAAAAGAGTGAAGATGATGGAGAGGTGTTTGAAGTTGAAAAAATACTTGCAATATGTTATGGCGATCCCAATGAAACTAAAAAGCGTGGATTGTTTCTTAAGGTAATTGAATGCTTGAATCTTAATTAACGTTTTGCTAAATCAGTTTGATGTGGATATGGCTTTGAACTAACATGTGATCATTTTCATCATAATAGAGTTCTAGAATAGTAATGTTCTTAGCTATATTCTTTAACTTGTAACGATAAGAGGAGATATAGGTAATTTTCAAAATAATATTTACATAGAGTGTGAAATAATGTGTTATGTATGATATTTACCTTTTTTATGAGAGAACGTGGGAAAGTAGAACAAATGAGGATCTTGGATCATTCAGATCAATATGTTGAGAGGTTATAATACAAATATGTAGTCACAAAAAAGCTTGTAACTAGTTTTGACTTCTTTTTTATGGACTTGTTTTTTGTATGCTCTTGTATATTCTTTCATTTCTTTCAATAAAAGCTCGATTTCTTATAAAAAATATGTAGCCACAAGAACAATATCATAAGGGCTTGGAAGAGTTTGCTCTAACCTTAAAAAGATGCTATCAGAAACATGGATGAAGGAGATTTTTGGTGTTGCTACTTGCTAGGAAAAGCTATGAAATGGTCAAAAGAGGACAACAAGGTTTGCACATGGTGCATCCTACTAGGAAAAGCAATAAACAATGTTTTCAAGGTGCACTTACATGATTGCCTATGGCAAGAGGCATACCCATTGCTTGAGTGATATCCCATGCGAGCACCTTCAATGAGGTGCTTGCTATTTGTGCACTTTAATCGGGTTTATGACAACATAGGCACTTTTCTTCACTCACAAAGAATAGCAAGAGTTGAAGGAAGAGTTGGAAGAAGAAAAGGAAGAAGAATGGAGGAGAAAAAGAATAAAAAGAAGGAAAGATGGAAGGGAAGGTGGAAAGATGGAAGACTCTTGCATATTCTAGAAGTATTAAATGAGTTCTAGCTGTGTGGCATGGTTTCAAACTGCCAAATGGGTAGCTGATATGGGTTGTTTAGTACTTAGTCAGGCTACTATTTTTAGCATATTAAAAATTTTAAAATGAAGTCTCTATTTTTTCCCTTAAAATTATTTGACTTATTTTTATTTAAATTAGTATTTTGGAAGTGTCAAGGCAAATTCTAAGGTGACAAGTCTCTTGATTGGCCTCAAATTGAGAGTCTACAAAATGTTGTAGTTGAGGTGCACTCTATGATAAAAAAAATTATGTAATAACCATCATAGAAATATGATTTTAAGACATGAAAATATTAGAGTCAATCTATCATGCACTTTGGCTTAATTCTATTCTATGGGCTCCATTGCATGCCTGTCTGAAACTATTTTTGAAGTTTTTATATCCTCGTGTTATTTAAATGTAGGTTCGCTGGAAGGGTTATGGCTCTGATGAAGACACATGGGAGCCAATTGAAGGGTTGAGGTAAATATTTTAGTGAAGTTGTCTTGGCTGGTATAGTTGTATGATCCATATGTGTACATGGTCCATAATTCGACTGAGTTAAATTGTTACGTTCTATTTAACAGCAATTGCAAGGAAAAGTTGAAAGATTTTGTGACAAGTGGTTATAAATCAAAGAGCTTACCTTTGCCTGTAAGTTTAATTATCTTACTGAATTTTTCGTTACTTGTTTTCTTCAATATTGTTCTTATTTATAGCTTTTTTGGGTTGGTAGGGCGATGTTGATGTTATATGCGGAGGGCCTCCCTGCCAGGGCATTAGTGGTTTCAATCGCTTTAGGAACAAAGATAATCCACTGGAAGATGAGAAAAACAAACAGCTTGTTGTCTTCATGGACTTAGTGGAGTATCTTAGGCCTAGATATGTTTTGATGGAGAATGTAGTTGATATAGTAAAGTTTGCCAATGGATTTTTGGGACGGTATGCACTTGGTCGTTTAATATCGATGAATTATCAAGTTCGTATGGGGATGATGGCAGCAGGTGCATATGGACTTCCACAATTTCGTATGCGAATGTTTATGTGGGGTGCCCAACCAACAGAGGTTGATTCATAAGTACTTTGATTTTGCTATTGAGGGCCTTGGGATGTGTAATAACATTCATTTCCCATTTTTTCAGAAGCTTCCACAGTATCCTCTTCCAACTCATGATGTTGTAGTGAGGGGTGTAATCCCTACTGAATTTGAGGTATGGAATTCTTATTGAGGCTCTATGGTTTAGTTTGTTATATTATCTAATATCTAAAGAGAATATATGATAATAATGCAGATGAATGTTGTTGCTTATGATGAAGGACATAATGGTGTTCAGTTGGAAAAGAAGCTTCTTTTGGAAGATGCAATTTCCGATCTTCCTGCCGTATGTTGCACATATCTTACTAGATTGGTTTTTCAGCTATTAATGTTGTCCTTATGTCTTTTTTGTTTGCTTAATTATATGCAGATTGCATTTTTTGTTTGCTTAATTATATGCAGATTGCAAATGATGAACGTCGAGATGAAATGCCTTATGAAAAACCTCCCAAGACAGAGTTTCAGCATCTAATTAGATCGCCTAGGGAAGGTTAGCTACTTCATTTCTTCCCCAAGTATCTATTGATATGATGTCTTAGATTTATTTAATGCGAAAGTACAATGTTCTTGTGCAGCATTTGCTTTCTGATAGGGTGTGCACAGTTTGGTTTGTTTTGATTTTGGCTGAAATTGATAATTGAACCAGACCATTTGGTTTTGAAATGTTCTAAATTGATGAAATATATTTCCTCAGTTTTTGATTTAAAAATTGAATTAGTCAGTTTCAGTTCTAGATGGTTCGCCTCAGTTCTATAGTATTTATCTATTGTTTTCGGCTGCCAAAAGTTGGGGTTTATTTTTATAAATGTTTGAGGGATGCTTCCTCTGTTTTGGTTGGGTACTTTTTTTTGTGGGTCTCTCATTTATTGGTGTATATTCTTAATGGAAGTTGTTTTCCCAAAAAAGGAGGACTGAAAATTTAGGCCAGAAGTGGGGGCTCTCTACAAAATGTCTAAGGGACCATTTGGGCCTCTCGATTGGGTTGAGTTGAGTGGGCTATTATAGCCCACTCAATGTTTGGAACGTTGGTTTGAATTAACGGGGGGTTGAATTATTTTACCTTCCGTTTTCTTACAGTACCTTCGTTTGTTATTATAGCCCATTCACGTTCTTTTAGTCCCATTGTTGCTGGCGACCACTTTTGGTGATTGTCGTTGCTGTCGACGATCACCTCCAGTGAACATTCCGACAATCGTCGTCGATGCCAACAAAAATTCCAACGACTGAAATTCTTTTTCTTTCTTTTCTTCTATTTCTTTCTTTATTTTTGTTTTTTATTTTTCGAAATGAAAAGAAGAAAAAGAATGAAAAAAAATCTGGTCACTGATGGTGGCGGCAGTCGTCGGAGGTTGTGGGGGTGGCAATGGTTCCAAGTTCTTACCCATACGTACCTAAGAAGACCATATTGTTTCATGGGTTTTGAGTTGTGGTTTTGCAAGGATATAAAATTTCCATGTTTGTTTCATGGATGTTTACTTTTTAAAAACCTCATGAACTATGAGATTTTATTATTCTTTCTATTAGACTTTTTTTCCTTGGGAAATGAATAGGAGTGAGAAATTGTTTATTAATAATGTGTGAATTATTAATAAACAATTTCTTACCAAATACAAATATTTAATTAATTAAAATACTTATAAAATTAAATCTAATAATTTAAATTACATTTAACTCTCAAATATTAATTCTTCCACATACCCAAATGCATACATTTATTATCCTAGACATTTATAACCTAGGCTTTTAACTCCTAGATATCTAATATTCATACCCATCATACAATATCCTTGATCCAAACAGACTGTCAGCCTGTCAGGGTATTAATAGATTCCTTAGTTTTCTTGATCCAAGTTCTCTAACTTTAAGGTGGGGCTCCTTAGATAGAGAGCTTTTTACCTTTTTTTCCCCTCATTTTTTGATTAATGTTATTTTTTTTTTTTTTTGAAAGGATTGATTAATGTTATTCAAGAGTGGTTTGTTTTCTTTGTAAATTTCTGTTAGTTTGGGTGAGTGAGGGCCTAAAGGGGTGCCTCTGATCTTACCCTTAAGTTTACTTTTGTACTTATTTTATAATGTAATTATTTTTATCCAAAGTAAAATAGAGATATTAAATGGTTTCCTTGGTTATAATCTTATATATGATTTACTCAATTTTTTTAGATTTTCTTCAAATTTCTTTGTTTGAATATGGTCCTGCCATTTACAATATACTTTGTGGATTACTATTTACAGATAGATTTGATTCTTCTACAAAGTCTAAGCCAGCAATGCACGAACTATATGATCATCGACCACTTGAACTAAATACAGATGACTATCAACGTGTTTGTCAGATCCCAAAGAGAAAGGTTTTCTAGAATATTAACGTGTTTGAGGTGCTGGAGAGTTTTATTTATTTACTTTTTCGTTTGCTAACCTGTATGTTTTTTTTTATAGGGAGCAAACTTTAGAGATTTACCTGGTGTTCGTGTACGTCCTGATAATAGAGTTGAATGGGATCCTGATATTGAAAGAGTGTATTTGGAATCTGGAAAGCCTTTGGTAAGATGTTTGTCTCTCAGAAGTGTTTAACATTAATATTGAGCAAAAATACAAGTTATCATTAAATGTAGGTTTCATTCATTAATTTAAACAAATTTACAAGTTTTTGTGATAGTGGTATATTGTCATTTGTTTTTTTTTTTTTTGAAATATCTATTGACATCCAATTATTTGTAGATACAGTTATAAATTTGAGACATGACTTAAGAAGTACGTACACTTTAGTTTGACTAGTGTCCGTGTTCGATACGTGTTGGACACTTGGACACTCTGACACCTGTTGGACACGTATCAGACACTTGTTAGTAGTAGTACAATTGATATGTGGCAAACACTTGTTGTACAAAGTCAATATAGATCCATATCAAACTTGTTAAGTATACTAAACGACAAAGTATAATAAATTTTAAGAGTGAAATACATTAAACTCATTTATTTACGCATAAAAATGCATAAACTTATTAATTTTGAATTTCCTTTTGGTATAAAAATGATGTATATTTTACTAAATGTGTCAGTGTCCTAGATTTTTAAAAAATGATGTGTCACCGTGTTCATATCGCATCCCATCTGTGTTTTGTATCCGTGTTCATGCTTCTTAGGACATGACCATGAATATTTTCTTCTTTGCATAGATCTGTATTTGCTCCATCTATATTCATTTCTTAACGAACTTTGGCTTAAAAATTCCTGGAGGATCATATCTGAGTTCTTTCTGTTTCCTAGTCCCTATTGTATCTCATGTCATTGTAATTGCAGGTTCCTGATTATGCCATGAGTTTTGTAAATGGATCATCATCAAAGTAAGCAATGACTTTTTATTCATTCCCTCTCTTTTATTCATTCTGATACCCTATCCCTTTACTTATGTTTCCTATTGTTATGAAACGATACAGGCCATTTGCTCGCTTATGGTGGGACGAGACCGTGCCTACTGTTGTTACTCGGGCAGAGCCTCACAACCAGGTTCTTACTCTTCTACTTTTATGCACCTTTAATGCGTTTTTCTAAGAGAAATTACTTGATATCAAGTATTAACCAACCTTTAACCGACTTATTTCCTTGACATCCACCGATATGTATAGGCAATTACGCATCCGGAGCAAGATAGAGTATTGACGATTCGTGAAAATGCAAGACTTCAAGGCTTTCCAGATTATTACAAGCTCTATGGGCCTGTGAAAGAAAGGTATGTTTTAGTAATTAAACCATTTGAAACATCATATGTATTGCTTTACCAACTCAAGCTAAGTGATTGATCTTTCCTTGAGAAATTTGGTTGAACTCTGTTGCAATAACTTGCTTCGTCTCCCTCAAGAAACCAACTGTTTAACCGATCTCGCTCGAGCATATTCATATTTTTGTTCCAGCCACTGGATCCCCAAAATAAATATCCATACTATGTTCTTCTGAAGATTAGAGACATCAACAGTTTAAAAACTGGTCCTGTAACAGGTACATACAAGTAGGAAATGCAGTTGCAGTACCGGTTGCTCGAGCGTTAGGATATTCTTTAGGTATGGCGTTCCAAGGTTTAGCTGCGGTTGCGCCCGTTTTCAGTCTACCGAAAAAATTTCCCAACATTCCCAAACAGCATTCTTCAGCATCCTCTGAAGAAGTTGCTTGAAGAGGTAATTCTTTCAAGAGATGATATATAAAAATATGTTGTATGCTGATTTACTACTTGGATTATTCACCTCATCTCACTATTGTATTGTGGAAATGTACAATGAGAGATAATCTTGATATTTATATCATAACCAATTCCATGGCAGTGACATTTACTGCACTAATCTATCATATTCAGTGCCTATTTTGTACCCTGAATTGGGCTATATTTGATATTCAAAACACTTAGCTCATTCATAAATTATAATCTCTGCTTGTTTTATAAAGTTTTTGAGATTATTGTAATTGTTTCTATTGCATCTGTTTATGAGATTAAATTAGAATTCTATATTTCATTTAGTGTAAACCATTGGTAACAATCCCTTTTATAAGGAATTTTTTCATACCTTGTCCTCCTCTCAATATTGAGAAGGTACTTTTTGTCTAAAATGTTATATAAAGAGTGATGTAAACTTGTGATTTTGTAGAAGATATAGGTTGTTTTCAACTATTAAGTTTTTTTTTTTTTTTTACAATGTAAGGGTGGAGGATCGAACCTTTGATCTCTTTGTTGAAGTTTTTGTTGGTTTTTTTTTTTTGAGTACATCAACATTTGGGGGTGAGGGGATTTGAATTTCTGATCTTTTGGTGACTTAAACTTGTTTTGATACATCAACATTTGGGGGTGGGGGCTTTTTTAAACTATTAAGTTGTAATTAAATTGGAATGGGAAAATTATTCATGAATTTTATTCTTATTATGTTTATTTAGTAGACCAATAGAAATGAGTGTAGTGTAGTTTCAAATTAAACAAGTGTAATATAATAATATCAAATAAATTATTGCTTTCATCGTTTCTTTTTCCTTATTTTCATGGATTCTTAAATTAACTTTTTAACATTTTTTTGCTTTCATCATTTCTTTTTCCGATTTTACCAACATAACAATGAATATGAATAGTGTTATTTTACTACAAGGAAAACATTTTTATTTACTTTTGTTTTAGTTGACCTGCTTTATGAGAATCGTACAAACTTCTATCTAATTGGTTAATCATTTATTTTAATGATGATGCTTTCATTTTAAATGGATTGTTAATTTAAATTTTATAATCCTGAATTGAAATAAATTAAAGGTTAAATTATAAATTTAATTTAAAGGTTTGTGTCAAAGAAGTCCATTCAACAAGACTTTAAAGGTGTGTTTGGTTAATGATTTGAAAACAAGGAATTCAATGAAAACAAAATTGTATTTTATATTTTTAGATATGTGTATGGTAGCAGATTTAGAAATTGGGTCATAATTTAAATAATTGTTCAATGTGTTTGATAATATATGTATAAACTATAAACTATTTGTACAACTAAATACTAAGTTGAATATCTATTATTAATTAATTTATAAACATGTTATATGCTATAAATTTTATATAATTTTTATTTTACAATATCATATAATTTATAACATATTATATTATACAACTTTTAATCTCACAAAAATAATTGAGTTTTTATTAAAGTTTTTAATTTAATTCTGCATTAAAAAATTTCAATCTCAAAATATGGATACAGTGGAAGCATAAAAAAAATTGTTTTCATAATTATCACTATTTGGATCACAGAATTCGAAAACAGTTTTCAAAAACACATCTGCCAAATGTATGTTCACTGAATTCAGTGAACCCAAAAACATAAAACAAAATTCAGATTGCCTACCAAATAGGCTTTAAGCTTTTGATTTTGTTTCTCATAATTCTTTGAACTTTCAATGTTCTATCTAATAGGTCTTTGACCTATCCAATATACTTTTAAATTCATGAATATATTAGACACATAATTCAAACTTTAATGTCCTACTAGATACAAAATTCAAATTTATGTCTAATACATTTGTTAATTTTAAAAAATGTTAAATATATTAAGGACCTATTAGATGCGAAATTGAAAGTATGGGGATATATTTGTGAAGGTGTTCATATAACACATGCGGAAGCAATTGAAGATCGAAAGCACTTAAGACATTCAATTTTGCTCCTAAAGCATGCATGTTCTATAAAAGACAGAATATAGAGTTGAGAGAACACCAACCTTTGTAGCTCACTTATGTGGAACTCCTTGTGGTGTTTGCCTCTCCTATGCTCCTTGGACAACCTTTAGAGTCTTCCCTACTATTCTCTTGGGCCTAGAAAGACTTGTGGGAGTCTATAGAAGAAAGAAATAGGAAGGGAATGCTTGATGGTACAAGCTTTTGGAAGGAGATGAAATGAGAGAGAATTTGAGGGAGAAAATTTGCAGCATAACACTAAATGAAAGCTTGCTCTTCTTGAATCTAATTCAAGCCCCTTTTATAGACATCTTCCATGCAAAGACAAGCTTCATGACACTTAGCCACATGGTCAAGATGCAACTCAAAGTGGATTCTAGGTGTCTACTTCACAACACATGCATCTAATGCATGTTTATGTTATTTTCCACTATGTATCATTATACAAGAGAGGAAAAACCACTAAATCCACTATGAATTGAATCCTAATTGTGAATTTTAAGCTTTCAATTCATTTCAAATTCAATTCAAAATTGAAATTGATTTCTAGGCAATTAATTGGGACATTTCCAAGTAATTTTGATATGATTGATCCAATCAATCTTTATCACCTAATGCCATGAATTATATATGATTCCTAATACATATATATGGTATTTAAAACACTTTTAAATACCTCATCTCTCAATTCCTAATTTAATTCATAATTAAATCATTGTGTCGAACATGTTTTACGATAAAACCCTATTTCCCGTTTTTGAACGATTCAAAGTTTCCTATCAAAATATTCTAGGCTTTAATCCGATATGAGCTAGTAGGGGGACCTAATGGACCTATAGATCATGAGCTCCAACGATTCAAGGCTAACCGACTAATCTCATTATCTAAGCTAGCCAACATTCGTTAACTATCGGGACACTCCACTATAGCCCGATAGTTGCACTCCCCTCACTATAGATATATTTCCGTCCACTTGATTTAACCATGTTTAGTAAGTCGTTCCTTCACAGGTTGTTCGTAGCTATAGCTAGGTCAAATAACCGTTTCACCTCTATAGTACTTCTTGTTCCTTAAGTTCCACTAATCCTCTAATGAACAATCGGTTTGCGGTCCAACCATCAAACCTAAGTCCCTCTCGATCTAACAAGAGGGTGGGGCCCCTTGTTCAAGTCCTGGAGTTAGTACTACTAACCCTGAAAAGGGTAGGAGTGAATTCCGTCTTGCGAAACTATGTCCCCAGCTATCTATTCGATCTTATCCCCAAAATGGTAGGCTTGTCGAGTCGGCGATGCTGGACACTCTCACCCATGCAGATCAAAGGATAATCTCGCATAAACAGGAGTTCATAGATAGCTCAGGATTAAGAACGAGTTACCTAGGTCATCTATGAGAAATAGTCAGTTTCTTCAGTAAACGGCGTTATAAAGAGAAAGTGACTTATTTCGTGGTCCAGTCTTATGCAAACTCATTGCATAGGACGCCCCCACTCGCATGTCACCACATGAACGATTTAGGATCTCATCGTTTGTACTTAATACAAAGTGGGCCGCGTCCATAGTGTCTCCAGGATAAGGTACCCAACCTTATCCTTATACTATAGACTATTTTGACTATAAACTTGAACTTGATCCTATGATATGTCCCTACATATAGTTCGAGTATTCATTTTATAGCCAAGGATCTTAGTTTATTGGATTTAGGTTAATCATTCGCAATTTACATATTCAATAACATTTTTTACTGAATAACCTCAATAACGTCTTTATTGGAAATAGAATATGTTTAATGATTTACAAACTACGAGTTTATAGGACATTAAACCCAACAAACTCCCACTTGGACTAGAAACTCTAGTGGGCTACATAAAGTTAGGTGTGAGAGAAGTATAAAGACAATAAACTAGGGCATCAACCATACCCTTATATTTCTCCCACTTGCCCTAGTCTAATAAAGCTCGTAATCCTAGATTAACTAGGTGACCCTAAAAAACTTTAGCCGTGAGGGGTTTTGTAAACGGGTCAGCCATGTTGTGCTCCGAAGCAATCTGCGTGACGATCACATCTCCTCGTTGCACGATCTCCCTGATGAGATGGTATTTGCGCTCAATATGCTTTTCTCGCTTGTGACTTCGAGGTTCCTTAGAGTTTGCAACTGCACCACTGTTGTCACAATAGAGGGTGACAGGTAGTTGCATATTTGGAACAATTTCCAACTCTGTTAGGAATTTTCTTAGCCATATTGCCTCTTTTGCTGCTTCACAGGCGGCTATGTACTCTGCTTCCATGGTGGAGTCAGCAATGCAACCTTGCTTAATACTCCTCCATACTATCGCTCCTCCATTTTCTTGAATCTATATCGGTCTGAAAATCTGAGTCAGTGTATCCTGTAAGGATCAGATCCTTAGATACACGAGCGTATAATCCCTAGTTCTCCTTAGATACTTAAGGATGTTTTTAACGGCAGTCTAATGCGCATGACCAGGATTGGACTGAAATCTGCTGACAATTCCTACGGCATAGCATATGTCGGGTCTGGTACACAACATAGCATACATCAAATTACCAACTGCTGATGCGTAGGGAATTCGTCTCATTTCCTCAACTTCTTGAGGTGTCTTAGGACTTTGTTCCTTTGACAAGTGAACCCCGTGTCTAAAAGGTAATAATCCTTTCTTGGAGTTCTGCATCGAATATCGTACCAACATTTTGTCGATATATGATGCTTGAGACAATGCTAGCGTTTTGTTCTTTCTATTTCTAATGATTTGAATGCCTAGAACAAATTGAGCCTCACCCAAATCTTTCATGTGGAATTGAGTCGCTGGCCATTGTTTTACGTCAGTCAGGAATCCTACATTATTCCCAATAAGTAGGATATCATCTACGTATAGAACTAGAAAAGCTACAGTGGATTTGACGTTTTTCTTGTAAACACAAGGTTCGTCAATATTCTGCTCAAAGCCATACGTTTTGATCGCAGTGTCAAAACGTATATTCCAGGATCTCGATGCTTGTTTTAATCCATAAATGGATCGTTTAAGTTTGCAAACCTTTTGCTCTTCACCCTGGACTATAAATCCCTCTGGTTGAGCCATATAGATAGTCTCTTCAAGATTGCTGTTCAAAAAGGCTGTTTTGACATCCATTTGCCATATTTCATAATCATAGTATGTGGCAATGGATAAGAGTATTCTAATCGACTTAAGCATGGCAACAGGGGAAAAAGTTTCTTCATAATCCACTCCTTCCCGCTGGGTAAAACCCTTTGCCACAAGTCGAGCCTTACAGGTTTGAACCTTACCAGCTTGGTCTCGTTTTCTTTTGTAGATCCATTTACAACCAATAGGTTTTACCCCATCCGGCTGTTCTACAAGTTCCCAGACCGAATTGAAGTACATTGACTCCATTTCGAGATCCATGGCTTTGATCCACTGGTCCTTATCAACATCATTCATTGCCTGATTAAAGGACAATGGATCCTCTACACCATCTTCAGACATGATGGTTTGAGTTTCTGTTAAACCCATGTAACGGTCAGGTTGAATTATAACCCTCCCACTACGTCGAGGCTCTCTCACTACCTGAGATGGATGTGTTTGATCAACAACTTTTGATGGACCAGCTTGATCTACAACTTTTGTAGATTCTTTTGTAGTTTTTCTTGAAATCTCATTTAATACTAGCTTACTGCGAGGTCGATGATCTTTTATGTGATCTTCCTCAAGGAACGTAGCGTTTGTCGATACAATCACTTTATTATCCTGAGGATCGTAAAATAGACCACCTTTTGTTTCTTTAGGATATCCTACAAATAGGCACAGTTTTGAACGTCGTTCCAACTTCTTTGGGTTTTGTACTAACACGTGTGCCGGGCATCCCCAAATCCTGAAGTGACGTAAACTACCTTTACGCCCTTTCCATAGCTCATAAGGTGTTTCAGAGACACTTTTAGAGGGAACCATGTTCAAAATGTATACGACAGTCTCAACTGCATATCCCCAGAACGAATCAGGCAACTGAGCATAGCTCATCATTGATCGAACCATGTCTAACAAGGTTCGGTTTCTCCTCTCTGATACACCATTTTGTTGTGGTGTAGCAGGGGCTGAGAGTTGGGACGTAATTCCATGTTCTATCAAATAGTCTTGGAATTGTAGGTCCATATATTCTCCACCTCGATCTGATCGTAGTGTTTTAATCGTTTTACCTAAGTGGTTCTCAACCTCGGTCTTGTACTTCTTGAACTTTTCAAGGGCTTCAGACTTATGATGCATTAGGTAAAGGTAGCCATACCTTGAATAATCATCAATGAAGTTGACGAAATATTCATACCCTCCTCGTGCTTTGACATTCATAGGACCATAGAGATCCGAATGCACGAGTTCTAAGGGTTCTTTGGCCCTATAACCTTTTTCCGAAAAAAGGTCGTTTAGTCATTTTTCCCTCGAGGCAGGACTCACATGGTGGTAACGAGTCATCTTCTAACTAGTTTAGTAGTCCACTCTTTACCAATCTTTCAATCCTATTGCGATTTATGTGGCCTAATCTCAAGTGCCAAAGATAGGTATTAGGAGAAACTTTTCGCCTTTTGTTTTGAGTTTCTGCTACTTTAAACATTTCCGTATTAAAAATAGCTTTAACTTGAATTGGCCTTAACACGTATAAGTTGCTTTCAAGTTTTGCAGAACATATATGCATACCTCTTTTGTTAACAAACACTTTATTAATATCAAAAGATACTTGGTATTCATGTTCAATCAAACAAGAGATAGAAATTAAGTTCCTTTTTATATCGGGAACGTACAAGACATTTTCTAGTAACAAAAATCTATCTCCAAAAGACAACTTAAGAGTTCCTGAAGCTCTGGCTGTGACGACCTCTCCAGTTCCAACTTTGAGAGTTACTTCGCCGTCTTCCAGCATATGCTAGGAACTAATTTCCTGTAAAGAAGAGCATACATGGTTAGTCGCTCCTGAATCTAATATCCAGGCAGAGCTATCTTGCTCAACTAAACATGTTTCGATAACGAGCAAATCATATTTACCTTGTTTTTCCTTTTCAGCCTTCTTTTCCGCAAGGTACTTGGGACAATTGCGTTTCCAATGTCCGTCTACATTACAATGGAAACATTTTCCTTTATCTGCAGCTTTAGTTTTTGCCTTGCTTCCCACTGGAGCTTTTCCTTTCCCTTTATCCTTCTTTTTCTTCATTTGAATACTCTTATTCTTTGAAGTGGAAGGTCCAGACTTGGTTCCTGAGGATGATCCCTTTTGGAACCTTTTGGTTGTAGCAACATTTGCCTCCCCTTCATGTCCCCTCTTAGTGAGACTTTGGTAAGTCTGGAGCTCGTTTAGCAAAGTAGTCAGGTTAAAGTCTATTTTGTTCATGACAGCGTTTGTCCTGAACTGAATGAAGCTCTTCGGAAGAGACTCCATTATGAAACTTACTTGACTACCCTCGTCAATTGTAGCACTGTTTACTTCAGCAATGTTAAACTGAACCATCATGTTCAAAACATGTTCCCTAACTGAAGCACCTTCCTTCATTCGGGAATTGTAAACATTCTTGAGAGCTTCGTGCCTAATTTGTGAGGACGGTTGTCCAAACATACCTTGCAACGAAGTCATGATCTCCCTCGTAGTGACCATCCTCTCGTGCTTTTTTGACAAGAGATCTGAGATGCTTGCTAAGATATAGACCCTTGCCTTTTCATTTGCGCGAGTCCATTTCTCATATGCTTCCCGAACAATTCAGTTTGTTGACGAGCCAGGGTTAGGCGGACACTCTTCGGTAAGGACAAATCTAAGATCCTCGATTACTAGTATTGTGTTTAGATTAGACTTCCAAGTTCCATAGTTATCCCCGTTAAGCTTATCCGAAGCGAGTAATTGTACTAGTGAGCTAGACATGCTGAAAAATTAAACAAAACTGTTAGAAATTGCTTATTAACCATTTTTAGACAAAATCCAATTAGGTTTTAGCAAAAGTAATAATGTACCCAGGATTATTATTTTGCAACGATACTTTAGTGAGTTAGAGCAACCGCTACCGAGGGGCAGTCAATTACTCCTTCACCAAACCAAGACGTTCTTGACTAAATACTAATCCCAGAATAACTCTTATTCCTGTAGTTGTTTAGTTATCGTTACGTTTGGTCAGGAATTTACTAACACTTAGTAACCCTTGTAAGTGTGACCCGCCGTTTTAAGATTACAGAGAACGGCCCCAACAATGCTACCGAATGGAAAAGCTAATGTTGGAAATGGTCCTAAGTAATCCTATCCATCTCTGGAGTTTGCGTTGTTCCGATCTCCATGTTACAACCCTCCGAATGGTTAGTAGCTCCAGGGCATACAAGCAGGCGCAACATGGAAATCTCACGGTGCAACCTAACGGAGGAGACCGCAGGATGTGTTGACACACTTCCTTCACTCACTTACTATAAATACTTTCTCCATTCACCTTGTTATTGATTTATGCAAACACATTCCAAATGGAGCAGTTGAGGTATAATCAACACGAGGCCAAGCATAAATCTCACCTTGTGAACAAAAGGGAGAACGTGAAAGGGAAATGGATTTGATATATCTCTCCCCTCCCACTAAGTATTTTAAACGGTTTTGGGTATACTTATACTTAGGCGAATTCCGGCTAATTGAATAACCCTAAGTCTAAGTTCATTTAAACTTACGATGTCTAGGTGATAACGATTAAAACCTCACATCACACACGTGCATGCTCATAAAACTGGGTTAACTTTAACTCAAGAATCGACTCGATGCCCAGGTAGGAGGTGTTCCGTAAACCGTCAACTTAAATACCTCCAGCCTTAGACAGCATCTCGTCGGGTGAGTTCTCTTGTAACCTATGTTTTACAAGCTTATCGACCTATTTGAATCTAATTGAAATCGATCGAGAGTTGGATCAAATTAACCCTAAGTGAGCATGCACCTTTTTCTTTGTTATAGATTTTAAATTTCTATGTGATTTATAACAATTATAAATCTAAACTATAACAAACTTGCCTTTTGAATATAACTCTTATAAACAAAATTCTAAGGAAATTTCATGCTTCATGCTAGGTTAATTTTATCTTTTGATTAATATAACTTTTATATCAATTAATCAATTTTAATTAACCATTCAAGCATGAATCTCCCTAAATCAATACAACATTTATATCAATTTAAACATAAAATTTCCCTCATGCATTTGAACTATTAATAACACTTATTAAAAATGCATGAACATGCTTTCCTATGGTGGGATTTTAAACTATATGGCATGCTCATAATGCACATACATTTAATCCAATTAAACCATACATTCTCAATGCATAAAAGAAATTAAATCAAGCTAAAATGGAATGGTTTGGCAATTTAAAACAAACAATCAACTAATTATTACAATAATAATCAATAAAATTGCTTGTGATGATCCCGAGCTTTACGAACCGACCCGAACCAACCCTCCATGGAGTGAACCCGCCTTCAAATATGTGTAAATAAGCTGCAGCAGACCGAACCGGACTGGAAAAGAAGAAGAGAAAAAAAAAAACTGCTGCTGGAATTTTCATTTTCTGCTGCGTCTTCTCCGGTTTTTCTTCGATTTTACAGCCTATATGGACTCTAATGACTCTATAAAAATTACAGACTATAGTACACACATTAACGCTCTTACATATCCGAGAAATTACAATTTCATGAAGGTTTGAATGCTCAAAAAATTGCCAAACCAGAACACTTCCATTTTAGCACACAGAAAATTCAATTTCAAAATGGTACCCACCAAAGCAAAATTAAAACGAATTAAGTGCTCTAATCATGCTCTGATACCAATTGAAGGTGTTCATATAACACATGCGGAAGCAATTGAAGATGGAAAGCACTTAAGACATTCAATTTGCTCTTAAAGCATGCATGTTCTATAAAAGACAGAATATAGAGTTGAGAGAACACCAACCTTTGTAGCTCACTTATGTGGAACTCCTTGTGGTGTTTTCCTCTCCTATGCTCCTTGGACAACCTCTAGAGTCTTCCCTACTATTCTCTTGGGCCTAGAAAGACTTGTGGGAGTCTATAGAAGAAAGAAATAGGAAGGGAATGCTTGATGGTACAAGCTTTTGGAAGGAGATGAAATGAGAGAGAATTTGAGGGAGAAAATTTGCAGCATAACACTAAATGAAAGCTTGCTCTTCTTGAATCTAATTCAAGCCCCTTTTATAGACATCTTCCATGCAAAGACAAGCTTCATGACACTTAGCCACATGGTCAAGATGCAACTCAAAGTGGATTCTAGGTGTCTACTTCACAACACATGCATCTATTGCATGTTTGTGTTGTTTTCCACTATGTATCATTATGCAAGAGTGGAAAAACCACTAAATCCACTATGAATTGAATCCTAATTGTGAATTTTAAGCTTTCAATTCATTTCAAATTCAATTCAAAATTGAAATTGATTTCTAGGCAATTAATTGGGACATTTCCAAGTAATTTTGATATGATTGATCCAATCAATCTTTATCACCTAATGCCATGAATTATATATGGATTCCTAATACATATATATGGTATTTAAAACACTTTTAAATACCTCATCTCTCAATTCCTAATTTAATTCATAATTAAATCATTGTGTCGAACATGTTTTACGATAAAACCCTATTTCCCGTTTTTGAACGATTCAAAGTTTCCTATCAAAATATTCTAGGCTTTAATCCGATATGAGCTAGTAGGGGGACCTAATGGACCTATAGATCATGGGCTCCAACGATTCAAGGCTAACCGACTAATCTCATTATCTAAGCTAGCCAACATTCGTTAACTATCGGGACACTCCACTATAGCCCGATAGTTGCACTCCCCTCACTATAGGTATATTTCCGTCCACTTGATTTAACCATGTTTAGTAAGTCGTTCCTTCACAGGTTGTTCGTAGCTATAGCTAGGTCAAATAACCGTTTCACCTCTATAGTACTTCTTGTTCCTTAAGTTTCACTAATCCTCTAATGAACAATCGGTTTGCGGTCCAACCATCAAACCTAAGTCTCTCTCGATCTAACAAGAGGGTCAAGAGGGTGGGGCCCCTTGTTCAAGTCCTGGAGTTAGTACTTAAGGGAACAACCTATCTACTAACCCTGAAAAGGGTAGGAGTGAATTCCGTCTTGCGAAACTATGTCCCCAGCTATCTATCGATCTTATCCCCAAAATGGTAGGCTTGTCGAGTCGGCGATGCTGGCCACTCTCACCCATGCAGATCAAAGGATAATCTCGCATAAACAGGAGTTCATAGATAGCTCAGGATTAAGAACGAGTTACCTAGGTCATCTATGAGAAATAGTCAGTTTCTTCAGTAAACGGCGTTATAAAGAGAAAGTGACTTATTTCGTGGTCCAGTCTTATGCAAACTCATTGCATAGAACGCCCCCACTCGCATGTCACCACATGAACGATTTAGGATCTCATCGTTTGTACTTAATACAAAGTGGGCCGCGTCCATAGTGTCTCCAGGATAAGGTACCCAACCTTATCCTTATACTATAGACTATTTTGACTATAAACTTGAACTTGATCCTATGATATGTCCCTACATATAGTTCGAGTATTCATTTTATAGCCAAGGATCTTAGTTTATTGGATTTAGGTTAATCATTCGCAATTTACATATTCAATAACATCTTTTACTGAATAACCTCAATAACGTCTTTATTGGAAATAGAATATGTTTAATGATTTACAAACTACGAGTTTATAGGACATTAAACCCAACAATTTGATATTTTTTTTAAAGTTTAGGGACTTATTTAAAGCAAACCTGAAAGTTTGTAGACTAAACTTGTAATTTAGTCAAAATTAAATTTCTCTATTAATAGTGTTATAATGACACTTTCAATAATTATTCAAGATTTCTGATGCTTATTTCCACTGTATAACACAAATAAAAATAAAATTCCAACTTCATATAATTTCCAAATAAATTCCATATTTATTTATTCTCATTAGTTCCCATTTCAATTATTCTCATTTTGATTTCTTCATTTGCCATTTTCATTCCCTTTTAAGTAAGTAGATAGAAACATGAGAAGAGTATAAAGCATTTTATTCAAAAGTCTCTTAAGTGGTTCTTAACTTCAAAGCTATTTCTCTATGTGGTTGTAAGCTAAGGCTGAGTAAGTAACTTTGGCTTCATTTGGAACTCTTGGAGAGAGTTGGTAGAATTATTTGCACTGATCAATAATGCTTGTGTGGGAGAGATAGAGAGTCGTTGGAAAATTTCAAATACTATGAGAGTATAGATTCTCCTTATCTACCACGTCAGCGTTCTTTTGAAAATGACATGGAACCCATCAACATTAAAAAAATATTTATAAAGACAGAACTATAGTATAGACAAAAGGAGTAAGATACTTTACAACACTAGAAAATACTACGAAAAACGGTCTAAAACTAAGATCGAACCAAAAGTTAGCTGAACTCACCCAACTCGGCACTCCAAAACGCACAAACTCGACTGCTTCAGTAGAAACCAATGGCGGCGACTGAAAGACATGACACCGGCGACTGGAGAATGGTCGGAATTGAGGTTGAAGGCGGTGGGAATGACTGGGCCACGATCTCACGGGTCGCAAGCGGAAGATTCCCAACAACGGCGATCTACGTCGTCGATGGCGGCGACGGTGACAAGGTGGCAACAACGCAACGGGAGAGAGATTGACGTAAGGGAGGAGAAAAAAATGGGGGTTGGTCTTCCATTTATTGTCTGTCACGTTAGCATTTTTCTAAAAATGACGTGGAACCCACCGATATTAAAAAGTAAATATATAAAGGCAAACCACAGTATGAACAAAGGGAGTACGGTACTCCTACTGTACTAGAAATTTTCTCGAGCGTCAATTATTTTTCTCGGAACCCAATAGTATGAGTAAAGTCCACAATATAAGCCAAAACTAGCAAACCATTTTGTATTTCTTCACACTTCACCTCTTTAAGTACACAATCTCTCCCACCCCTAAAGAAACATCAAAACAAGACCCTTTAACCTTTTCTCCTTATGGCTGCATATAGCAGATCAGGCACTTCTTCCAGCTTGAGCTTCTCAGAGCAATGGCTTCTTGCTACCATTGCTCTTATAATCTTTGGATTCTTGGCTTATGCCATTTACGACGCCGCCGTCGCCTCGGCCTCGGAGGTGTTCCAGAGGCTGGTCATCGTCTCGCCGCTGCTTTTGGTCGTCGCCGTCCACTGGCTGTCCCTCGGCAGCGGCTGCGGTGGCGGCGGATATTACAGTAGCCACAGCCACAACCAGGCGGCTGTGGGGTTCCCATGGGGTGTTGGATTCCTTCTGCTTTTGCTTCTGTTTCCTTGGAGTGCTGCCATTCTGCTGCTTCTGCTTTATTTCTTCTTTCTCACCAACTGAATCTCATCTCCCCCTTCCATTTGTAAGTTTCCGTTATAAGTAAAATCTCATCGGCTCGATATATGTTTTAGTCCTTAATGTTTGAGTATTTTTTCAATTTAGTCCAACGGTTGGTATCGGTACATGTGAAAATTGTTTTTTTTTTTCAACAAACTGCTCGAGTTTTCGCCCCACTTGCTTCTTAATTACTTACCCAAATCGTGACGAGGGACTAAAGAAAAATGTTAAAACAAAAGAGACTAAAACATGCATTAATCCACCTCAAATCCTGTTCTTTCTAGATTTGCAAATTGCCAATGTTAGTACATTTCTCTTTGGGGAGTGATTTCTTGCAATTATCAGTACATTTCTGTTCTGATCTGATCTCCCCTTCTCTCTCTCTCTCTTGTAATTTTAACTGTAAAAACTCTTCCTTTTTCTTCTCTTTCTCTCTCTTGGAGGTTGCCATTGTCAGAAAGTTTCTCTCTCTGTTGTTTTAATTTGCAAAGGGGCCCTTTATCAGTACATTTCTGATCACCCTTTCTCTCTCTCTGTTTAACTTGTAGGATGCCATTGCAGGGCATTTCTGACAATTCACACTTGGTTGTGTTTATCGACAGACGACTCAAACCTTTGATCAGGAGGTCAAGAGTACATACCAATTACCGTTGAGCTATGCTCTTTGGCGTCTGACTTGTCAAGTTAAAAATGAGGTCAAGTTCTTGTGTGGTACCGTATTGTTGTAGATCAATGGTTATTATTGTAAATTTCTGATGGAAGAATATATAAGAAAAATTACTCGAACCCATCTCTTTGGTTTTGTGAATTTCCATACGCAACATTCGAAGATTTGGGGAAAGTTTTAGTGCAAGGAGTAAGGAGTAGTTACGTATTGGTGTCTTTTCTAATTGATGATTGTAGGTTTGAATCTCTTCTCTGTATTATAACGTTGTAAAAAGTAAGCATCTATGTTATTAGAGGATATATATATTTCTCTTTTATTATTGAATACAAATGTATGTACATCAACATTTGGAGGTTGGGAGATTCGAATCTCTAACCTCTTGGTCGAAGGTACATGCCAATTACCGCTGAACTAAACTCGCTTTGGCCTCTAATGTGATTTTTTTGTTAAGTTGTAATTGGGGTTTTTTCATATATGTAAAGTGCAATAAATCACTAAAAAACCAAACTCAAGAAAAAAAAAATATGATTGATCAAAAACAAAAAATGTTTTAAAGAGTTTAGAGATTAATTTATTGCAACTCTTTGCACGTTCGGATCAACTTTTCCCGTTCCATAAAAAATTGTCTATAATGAACCAAAATAATAATAATACAAATAAAAAAATAAAACAATAAAAAAATAAAGAAAAATAAAAAATAAAAAATAAAAAAATAAAGAAAAAGAAAAAATAAAAAAGAAATTGTTTGAGTCCACCCCATTGAACTTTTGCATAATCATATAATAGTATAGAAATTGCCAAACCTGTCCATTTGAGTAGGGGTGTAAATTTTTCGGGTCTGGTTGGTTGTACGGACAAACCGACCCGACCCGACCCAAATCATGGCTAACCCGAATCGGGTCGGGTCAGGCCGGTTTTTATTTATTTATTTTTGGACAAGAAGCATACACAACAGGTTGAAGCATACGCCGCCGTCAGTCGATAGTTCTCCTATTGCTTACCGACTGCATTCAGTCACGCAAGTAGAAAAATAAAATCAGTTCGGTTCGGTTTTCTTCACCCCTACATTTGAGTACAATTCAGGTATACATTCTAAAAGGTCAACAAATCAAATCGTTCCATCTTCACAGATTATTGAATTTAAGGAAAAAACTTACAAAACTCAATCTATGAAATAAGTTGATAGGTTCATTCTCTAAATTCTACCCCTTCTTTTTAACTTATAAAATACGTAATTTTTTAAACTAAAATCTACGTGATTTCTCTCGTTTTAGCAATAAAAATCCAATGACACAGCATGACTATTTTTGATTGAAATTCAAAATAAGTAATATAAGAAGCATTATTTATAGAAATCTCAAATGGGATTAATCCAACATCTTTTTCAACTAAATAATAATGCTTTAAAGTCTAACCTAAATTCACGCTTTTCAATTAAGAGGCCCTCCAAAGCTTTATTTCATTAAAATAAAATGTCGTATTTTGTAACTCATCTAGCTAACACATTCACAATGTCAATAGCATACCATGTTAAATTTATGTTAATCATTTTGTTCTAAAATAATGTCGTATTTTGGAACTCTCTCTATAGTTTGAATCTTCTCTTCAAAACATTCCTATATTACAAAAATTTAACAATGTTATTTACGTTATACATTTTCTTCATCTCTCTCACTCCTAGAGAAATTAAAGCATGTTAGGTAAGAACCAATGGTGGATCCAAAGTTTTTGTTTAGATAGCTTCACCTAAAATTTTGTAAAAATAATTTACAAATAAGTAATGCAAAGAAATCATATATAATATATTCAACTATTAATTTAATACATCACAATTATCAACCTGATAAATTCATAAATTTATGCAAGGAAGAGACAAATTTGTATAAGATAATTTTAAACACATTTGTATGTATTGATATTGGTTTGTTTAATTAGAAATATGACTAATTTTTCTATATAAATCTATAAGAAATAGAGTAAAATTTGAAAATTTATTGATTTACTAAAATTCATATATGTTTTTATTTATTTTCATTTATATTTAATACAAAATAAAATTAATAAATAAACTAAAGCAAAAATATAATGTTTATTATTTTTTTTGACAATATATGGGGTGTGGGATACGACAGACCTCTTGATCATTGGTAGTTAAACTATGCTCTTGTTGGCAATATAAGATTTATTAATACTTTGTATTTGTAAATATTTAAGATTTGGATTTTAAAATAAAATATAATTTATAATGTAAAATTTTTTGGACAAAAAATTTAAAATATAGTTTGGGGGAAATTTTTTTATATAATATTTTGAAAGTCAACAACATCTATCAACTAACAATCAACTCTACTTAGGAACCTTTTAGAAATATGTCACTTTTGAAGCCTCACAAACCAAATATTAATGAATTAAAAATAAACCAAATATTAACTAAATTCAAATATCAAAGACCAAAAGTATTAGTTTCTAAAATTTATGAACCAAATAGAAACTAGTTTAAACCTGAGAAACAAAAAAAATGTTTTGTTTTAGTTTTACAAAAAAATAAAAATAAAAATAATAGTTTAAAGAATTATAAATCCAAAAAAGTATTATCATATGTTTTCAATGAATTATAAAACATATGTATGGTACACAATTGATAAGATTTAAATAAAAAAAAATAATATTACAACATTTTTGTTAAAATTAGTGGGTTTTGAAAAAATTACTTAATGGTTAATTAATTTGTACATCAATCAACTTAAATTCGTGCAAAACTTGATATATTGAAATTAGTGATTTTATAAATATTTTTACATTTCTTTTTGTTAAAATTAGTTGGTGGAATTAGCAGAAATTGAACAGAGGGCAAGAATTTCAACAAGCAACTAAGTCTATGGTCCAATTTAATCAAAATTCAAAGTTGAAAGTGAAAATTAAGAATTTTAATTTCTTTTTATGGCATTAGTTTCTTAAAAAAAAATTTCTAAAAATCCAAAAATATCAGTATTCAGTTTGATTTATATTTGATATCAAGAAAAAAAAATGTAAATTTAAGAATATATTACAACAAAAGGTATGATACTAAATATTTTTTTATTATTTCATATTCGATAATATATTATTCTCAAATTTAAATTATTTACTACAAATATGATTTATAAAATTTCCTTAAAGATAGTTTAAGTTATTTATGAAAAAACTAAGGCCCTCTTTGATAGTAAGTTGTTTTTAGTTTTTGAAAATTAAGCCCGTTTAATTTCCTTACAATGGTTTTCAATTTTGTTAAGGATACATTTGAATTCCTAGTCAAATTCCAAAAACAAAAATAAGTTTTTGAAAACTAATTTATGAAAAGAAGGTAGTTAACAAAACCAAGAAACCTGAAAATAATGTTTTAAGTTTAATTTTTAAAAACCAAAAACCAACTTAGTAATTTCATAAAGAGAGATACGCCATTAGGCCAAGAGGTATTTTATGTAAAAAAAAAAAAAAAGAATGTTTGCACAATAGTAACTAGTCTTTTCTGAAAATGAGGACACTATATATATGTGTATATCTATACATTTAGGGGAAAAAAAAACCCTAGCTTCCCTTAAATTTTCCACCTCTACTCAAGCTCCGATGCACTTGAGTAGGAGGGACTTACTGTCTCTTTGTCAATTACAAACATAACAAAATTTCATGTCTTAAAGTTTCGATGATTATTAGTACTACGGTAGTATCTACTCCCTCCATTCAGTATTTGACACGTCATTTAATGAGCATTTAATAATATAATATTTTATTCTATGGGTTCCACATCATTCTTAAATACTCCTTACATGACAAATAATGAATGGAGATAGTATGGAAAATTTTCCATACTACTACAAATTTTCCCCCTTATGCTCTATCTAAATCTACGTAGTTAGAATTAAAATTGTTACATCGAGTAAAACAACATATATAGATGTTTCAAAAAGTTGAATTAATTTATAGGAAGTCAACTAATTAATCCAAACACAAAATTTCTCAAAAAAAAAAAAAAAAAAGAAAAAGAAAAAAAAGCAAAAAATTGTAATCTAGTTTCTAACCTATATTTTACTATTTCATGCACATGGTAACCATCTAAACTTTAAAACTTAAAAAAAAAAAAACCTAAACTTTAATTGCCGGAAAATTTGATAAATAAAAAAGAAAAGAAAAAAAAGGAAAAAGAGGAAAAATGAAAAACAAATGTCTCACGCATATATATATATATATTTTGAAATAATATGAAGTACATATTAATAATTACAATAATGCAAACCTAATATTACTCAATCATAACTCTCTGTGGGATCCCACGTTTCTTTCGGCCATTTGCCATCTCAAAAAATATTACCAACTTTATTTAAAAGCTTATTGTAAAGTATATAAATATTATAATTTTTCATTAAAGTTCGTCGTTTGTTCATATCATGTAATAAAATAATTTAGGAGTGCACAAGTTGAAGCTATAAATGATAAATAATTTATATTTGTTAGGAAGAGAAATACAGTTATACAGACATGGATTTAAAGGTATATAAGTATCAAGTTTATATGGATTTTTGTAGGCTAGTTAGTTCTATTTATTTAATCTTCAAATGCTAAAAAAGTTTCAATTACATCTTTGAAATTTGTAGGTTGATTTTAATAATTTCATAATTTTAAGATTGTTACTTAAATGTGTTGCTAATAAGATTAACGATGGATAATTTAACACAATTCGACACAAGAGCGTAGGTAAGCTGAATAAAGTCAAGATGGGGGTGGTGTCCAAAGAATTTGATGGGTAGGTGGGCAAATTTTAAAACCAAAATTTTTGTCGATAGTTTGTTTTCATTTTATCTCTAGTTGGTCTGCTCTCTTACCAAACCATATCCCTCCTAAATCTAATCAATATGCCACATCAATCTTTAAAGTATCGATCGATGTTAACAACAAAAAAGTTATTAGAATCAAAACTTGAAATTATTTTATGAATGTATCGGCTAGAAGCAGTCGGCGTTTTCACTGTGGAGCACCCCTTCGACGTTTCAGATCGATATTTATATTGAAAAATTTTAAAGTATAGAGACTAAACTTATAGTTTAATTTCAAGAGTATGAGACAATGAGTTTAACCTCGTGGTCAAGAAGAACCATGTAAATAATATAGTAAAGGGTTTAGACGATCGAAATGAGTTCATGTCGGAGTGTGGTCACATATTGTCAGGATTTAATGTCCTTTAAATGACTTAATTGACAATCAAATATAGTAAGGTTAGACCGTTGTCCAATTAGAATAGTCGAGAGAGGTGCAATCTTGGAGAGACCATTTACTTTGAGAATTGATCTCTTAGTTCGAGGTGATTTTGTTGGGTGAATTGAAAATTTTACACCAAGTACTAATCTTTTTAATGTCTTGCATCTCTAAAAGACCCTTTTAGAGAAAATGAAAATCATGTTAAAAATCAATGCCAAATTTCAATATAATCAACCTTATGAGCATTCATTAAATCCACATATCACAAAATTTGGTATCACAATTCAATCATTTGTTGAGAGAAGTGATCACACCCCACATTAGATCTCTCTTTTGTTAGGGAAAAAGGGCATAAAATTTTTCCTCATAAGTACTTGATCTCCTTTTGCCTCTCATTCCCCTCTTTTGGCCACTCTAAAATTTTTTAATTGTTTCAAAAGTGCTACACATGTGATACTTATATTATAATGTCAAGAGCATTAATTTAACAAAAACACATATCAAAATATGTTAACTTTCATAACTTAAATTGTACCTTTTGAAAAAAGGTGAGTGCTGCTTATAATTTTTCTTGCTATTTTTTTATCTTTAAATTAATAAGACCCACTTACACCTTAATAAAAAGAAAATTTGCTTTTCAATCATTCATGTGCATTCTCTCACGCTTCTTCGAATTGTTATCTTCGTACTTTTTCTTTTTGTTTTTGCTCTCTCTTCAAAAACCATCACTACTTCAAGTACTACAACAATACAATTCTTTCGTCCAAACTCTTACTTCTCACACATTTTTCATTAATACAATTAGAGTTCGAGTGTCATAGAGAAATTTAGGGCATTTGTGATAGCAAACCGTCGTTCTAACATTGTAAGAAAAAGTAAACAAAACAAAAGTTCAATGAATCCTGAGCTGAAATAAGATGTTTATCAAACATATTTTAAGTTATGAAATTCATGGAAGATCCTTCTTAATGGATCTCGAGCTAAAATATTAAAAAGTTGATGGATGTGCAATCATGATATAAACAATATCCCCATTTCTTCCACACATATAATAATAGATTCCTTTTCCTTCTTCCATTACTTTGCTTGACCATCCATCTACTCCCTTAATCTACTTTCAATCATCACTCTTTTCTTTTTTTCTTTCCTATCCCCACCCTAATTTTAGCCCTTTGTTCATTTATTTATTATTATAGAAAAGCCCCACTCTTAAGTTGATGACATAATTTGACTCACTCACCCTATAAGGCCACCATTAAAAACCTATAGTTAGCTTAGGTAAAAGCATTAAAAAAATAAATGGTATAGATAGAATCCATTGTAGAAATGACATAATTACGGCACTGGTTTCATAACCATTTGGTTTTTGGTTTTTGATTTTTGAAAATTAGGCTTGTTTTCTTTAAATTTCCTCACCATGGTTTTCATTTTTGTTAAAGACACTTGAATTCCTAACCAAATTCTAAAAACAAAAACAAGTTTTTGAAAACTACTTTTTTTAGTTTTCAAAAATTGGCTTGGTTTTTGAAAACATGGAAAGAAAGGTAGGTGAAAAGCCAAAGAAACTTAGAGTTGGAAGTAGTGTTTATAAGCTTAAAAACCAAAAACCAAAAACAAAAAACCAAATGGTTATCAAATGGAGCCTACATTATACGACTAACGAACTAGTAGAGACGACCCAACTATAAAAATTTTAAAACTAGCTTAATTAATTGAAATCCAATCAACATCATACACACTAAAACAAGTGGTTGACTAATATATTATCTGACATTGTCAAAATGAGCATAGTTCAGCGGTAATTGACATATACCTTCGACCAAGAAGTGAAAGGTTTCAATTTTCTATCTCAAATGTTGTTGAAGTAAAAAAAAAAATAGTATCTAACAATTGTCATAATTTTAAATCACAGTAAAACAGGTTAGTTTTTAAATTTCAAGAGAAAAAAGGCTAGTCTAGAGCCATTCATGACTATAATTTGGAACCAATAATTAAACCCAATTATTAAAGAGCCATCCATGACTTTTTTTTTTTTTTTTTTTTTTTTGAGTTTGATTACTAAAAAAAGAAAAAGAAAAAGAAAAAGAAAAAGAAAAAGAAAAAGAAAAAGAGAGAGTAAAACCAAATTGCCCCAAAATTTTAATTACAACTCATGTTGAGAGCCCTCTTGCAGCCCTTTTTCAGATTCAATGGGGCATATTTCTCTTGCTAAAAAGGACACCTTTGATTTTTCACATCCCTAATAATTGAAGTTGAAATTATATAAAATTTTATCATATATTTTATTTAAGATCAGAAATCCCAATAGTTTGAGATTCCATTTCAATAACAAAAATTGCTCAAAAAGTTATGGGTGAGAAATGATTGAATATGCCAAACTAAACATAACTCAACTAACTAAACATAACTCAACTAACTGCATATGTGCCTTCAATTTAGAGGTCGTCCAATTCTTTCATCCTCTTCTCATTGAACTAAAAAAAAAAAAAAAATTGTATATTGTGTCTAAGAGTGTGTTTAGATTAAATTATAGTAAGTGATTGTGAAGGACTAAATATGAATTAAAAAAAAAATTGGAGTGTTAGGCAACAAAAAAAATAAATAATAATAATAATAATAATCACTTTTGAAAAAAGTTAGATTGGATAAGAATCATTTCCTCAATAATTATTTTAAAAGGGATTATAAAAAAAGTAATTTTAAAGCGATTTTCAGTTAATCACTTTAAAAAAATCCTCCAAATTCAAAAATTCCAAACCTACCTCAAAAAACTCAAAGAAGGCTAAAATTACAAAATTTCCATCAAATTTAAATATTTATATAGGGATGGATTATATATTTAGATTTCAAGATTGGTCTTGGATTTTTTTTTTTATTTTATTATTTTATTTTTTTGATAAAGATTGGTCTTGGAAATTGAATTGCACAAAAATTAGTCTTAATCTCTTTTATACACTTTCTACTTTTAATTATATATCTTAAAATTTATAATATATAGTAAATAATTATTGATCGTTTCTACTCTTCAAAGTGTTTAATTATAAGTTTTATTTATTTATTTATTTTTTGAAATGTTATAAGTTTTATTAATAACTAATAAAATACAAAGATATCAATTTGACATTTGTAGAATCACATTGTGCAACCAAACAAAGTTGTGATTAAAATCACTTTTAAGAACATGTAATCAAACACACAAATTTTTAAGTTAATATCTCTTTAATGAAAAGAGTTTTAGGAAAAAAAATTATTTTTTTAAAAAATGTTTAAACTAGTAAGCCTGTCAAAAAGAAAATAGTAGAATTTTTATATTGTCCCATAAATAATGCATGCCTGCTTAAAATAGTCAAGGTTGAAATTCTTTATATATATTCAAGGAGGACTGAATTGCTGGAATGTAAGATATGTGTTTATTTTAGGAAGGAATAATGATGAAAATGGCAACTAAAATGATTAAAAGTGTTGAAGAATTATGGAGTTTTGTAGATAAAGTTGCAGAGGATTGAGACTTGTGAAGGCAAAGTTATAGAGATCTTTGTAGGGCCAACAAATGCATTTTAATTCTAGATCCACCACTGAGCGTAGTTTGTTTGTCAAAGTGTAGTCTTTTGGTATTTTGTAGTGTTTTTCAGAATAAACCGTGAGTTGTGTGATTTGAATAACTAACAAGCTGTAGAATATGCTTTTGTAGTATTAAACTTTGAGTATAAACTAAACCTGATTTTAGACACCAAACTAAAAAAATCGTGTCCTAATGTGAGAATGATTAGTCGTCTAAATTAAATAAGGACAGAAAGAAAGAAAAAAAAAGAAAAGAAAAAGAAAATGAATAGGTAGATAATACTAAATCAAATTATTTTTGTCTACTTCTATTTTATCTAGTTGACCTATGCTTTTGTGTCACATTATAACAAAATCTCACTTGTTAATCCAATTAACATATCAATTTAGTGTTTAACTAACAATGATATTAATGATATGAACTTATTAGAATCAAACTTAAAAATTCAACCATTTGATTGGAACATTTTGATTAAATATCAAATTTGAACTTAAATTTATAATTTATAATTTAACTAAAAAGAACAATATTTATGCACACTATGTATTAAGCCCAATGATTAGGCCCATGAAGCCCAAATGCTTGCTTTGTAATGTTAGTTGTTTACAAAAGAGGGGAGAAAAAAAAAAAACTTGAAACATTGACTTCTAGATCGTAAAGTTGCGCTTACTTGACAAACTAAATTAGTTGATTAGTATAAGAAATATTGTATAGCTAATGGTATTATGGAAGTGGGTTTGTTTTCTTATATTACTTTTTTTTTTTCCTTTTTTTGAAAATTCATTCACATCAATTATATGTCATGATTAAAAAAAAAAAAAAAACTATTTTTGTTAGTTTCTCAAAAATGATAAAACAAACCTATAAAACATTCATTTATTTTAGTTCTTTTGAACTCTCATATTCATTGGGCAAGTAGTCTCTAAATTTTGAAACATTTTTATATTGGTTCTAAATTTAAAATAAAAAATTATTTTCGTTACCGATGTCTTTTTTTTTTTTTTTTTTTTTTTTTGCAAACGATTTAATAGAAAACTTAATAGAAATTTTGGTAGATAGACCGTTTTGGAGACATATTTTCACATATGTCCAAAATTTTCGATATTTACAATGTCGCTACGAGTTTGCGACGCGGAGTGGCCAACTTTGTTCCCAAGAGGAGGAAAATGGAGTCGCCACCAGTCTTGATTTAGAGGGTGTGACTGGGCACCCAACAATATGCTAAAATGGTCTGCAATTAAAAGATTTAAGGTTCGGGGGTCTTTTGTGTATGGGGAAGGTATTAGCACCCCACAACACTACGAAATTTTATTTTTCTTGTGTCATTTAAGGAAATTGGCTATTATAAATACTAAAGAAGATTTTTTTTGTTGATTTTTAAATGTCCCACATTTTAATTCTCATTATTCCATAATTAAATAATGAGCAATAATTGTGGGCGGCATAAAGCCATTCAATATTTGTTTGAATTTAATTTGGCATTCCAAATTTAAATTCATTGTATCTCAAGAATATTAGGGAAGTCAATATCTTGATTTCCTAATTTCCGTCATAGGAAAGTTTATTTTTTTTCTTAAACATTTGGTTTATTAATTTTGGAAAATCATGTGAGTAAAAAAAATATTTTTTAAGGAAAACTCTTAATTAATTTTATTTTTAAAGAAAGTGATCTTTTATGGAAAATGGATTTTGGATTGATTTATTATTTTGAAAATAAGGTTTATGAAACAATTTTAGCCAAAAAGCTTTTAATACATTCCTTTTAAAGAAAACGCCTTTTATGAAATATGCTTCTTTGGAAAAAAAAAGTTTTAAAAGAAAAATATGAAGAATTTTTATTTATGTTTTATAAGGAAGGAAATATTAAAGTCAAATCCCGGCATCCCGAGATTTTATTTTTTCCTCAAGAAAATCAAATATCGGCATCCCGAAAATTCAAGATTCCATCGTTGGAAGACTTTTGCTTTAAAAACTATTTAATTAAGGAAAAGAAATTTATAGGGGAATTATGGACTAAATATCATAACTTAGAGAAAATAAAAAAAACATATAATTGAGAGAAAATATTTAAAAATGGATAAAAACTATAATATACCAGAAATAAAGTTTAATTGCTTTAAAAGAAACATATTGAAATCAAATCTCGGCATTCCAAGACATTGACTTCTTACCTCAAGAAAACTCAACATTGGCATTCCAAAAATTGAGATTCCGTCGTTGGAGATTTTCTTTTTTGGACACAAATAACAAAAGAAGCATGGTTTTAGAAAAGTAATGATACAAGAATCATGACATTGACCAAATTCAAAACATAAGAATGCAATATTGAACGGTAAATAAAATTAGCAATAAACTATATTTTACAAATAAATTTTAAATTTTGCAGTTAAACTAACATGTAACAAGAAGAAATAATAAAAAAAATATTCACAATTATTAAAGATTCTTAATTAGAAAAAGTAGACTCTAGAACATATTTTTTACACAAAATTCTAAATAATAAAAGGATAACAAAATATGATATGATGAAGATAAAATAAAACATACCAAAGAGACATGCGATATATAAAAAGTTTATGCATAACAACTAGTCAATATTCTAAGATAACATGCTAGATGCAAATTTAAAGAGGAAATAAAATATCGAAAATAAAATTTGATTTAGGAAGAAATAAATAAATAAATAAATACCTAGGATGGAGAATGAGAGGAATGCATGCCTAAAAGTGAGAGGAGACCTCTTGGTTGAGAGAGAAGGCTACAATGGCGATGTTTGTTTTCTTGTAGTAAAACGGAGAAAAATATGGGAGGGTGAGAGAGAATGAGATACAAAAGTGTGGTTAGGATCGGGAGAAAAACGTGAAAGGGGAGGGGAGGAGAGAAAATTGAATCTAGGGTTTTAGAAGGGAGAGATTTGAGAGTCTATTTTTAGCCACCAAAAAAATGTGTAGGTTGTCGGGCTAAAAAAAACGTGTAGAGAGGGTATTCCAAGGCTCCAAAGATCGTCCAATGCAAGAATGGGAGGGCTCCCTATTTATAGCCAATTCCAACCACTACAAATTACGAAGGTGATCAAATAAAATAAAATTAAAAATAAATAAATAAAATCTAATATAAATGAAAAAGGAATCAAATTTTCACCTCCCATATTTACAAAATTTTAATTGCCAATCAAATAAACATAATATTTTGTTTAATTAACCTTGCCAAATAAACATAATATTTGATTTGGCAAATCAATTAATTAAAATAAAATATTTGACCTAATTATTTCTACCATATTTAATAATATTTGAATTGGCAAATTAAATGTTCTAGAATATTCTTTTTTTTTTTCTTTTATTTAAAAAAAAAATCAATTAAAAGAATAAAATATCGGACAAATTTAGGGGTCTACATACAAGATTAGATTTTCGGATATATTTTCTTACCTTTATACCCTTGTTCTTATCATTTATTCTCAAATAATATTAAAAATGATAATAATATATTCCATAATAGCCAACCGAATATGCTACATTTGGTTAATTTTCACCAAATCCCCTAAATTAAGGAATATTCCCATAATCGTGGCTTACTCTCCTTCATTCTTCGTCTGTCCTTCGTTTTGGTTTTATTTCCGGTCTCTTCCCATTTATTTTCTTCTTTTTTCTAGCAATATTTTCTCTCACTTTCTGTTGCACATTATTGGCGGTTTTCATATTTTTTTCCCTCCTCTGTTTCTGTGGTTTCGGACTGCAGCAGTTCATAGGAACTTTGCTTGTTCGTGGTATTTTTTCCAGTGTTTCCCTGCTGTATTTAGATTTTTTCTGTAGCTTTCCAGATATAGATACCGAGCTTTCGTTCTGCAGTTGAAGATACATAGTTAGCAAAATCAAATAATCATATCAGCCACCATTGTATTTATAAAAACAAAAACATACCTCTGAATCTATTGTCACAACCTCATTTTCATTGCCTTTTTTAGTTGCTTTTCTGCTAACCATATTCAAAATCCTTTGACTCCTGCGTATATTTTCATTCCCTCCCAGGTTCTTATATCTATCCATTCCCTAATATATATATTTTTTTATTCGAAAGTATATATTCAAAATCAGTATTATAATATTTAAAATATTTCCACCCCACCAGTAGTTACCACATAAACATGCATGAATGGGATATACGATACAAAGCCATATCAATAGTTAATATATCGAGGGGCAATGTGTCATATTTCGTTGTATATATGTAATTAACTATTTTATTTTTAATAGTCAGGGGTAGTTTGGAATCGAGTTATTATGTTGCAATCCCCTATTTCATATATATAAAGTAACATTTTATATGTCCTATGGTTTATATCGTTAATAACAGTGTAAATGTCATATGGCTTTCGAATAAATATACCAGATTATGACTAAAATAGAGGATCATAATGAAACTTTTCTCTAATACGGCTTCAAACAGAATGCATGTGGAATACAACTTATAATCATGAATGTTTTTAGTTTCAACAATCTTTAATGAAATGTATTTAACATTGTTGAAGAAGATTAAACCCTAGACATGTTCCAACAGTGAAGAACTAAGGACACTTCGAAAAAACAGGGCGTCGGCGTTTAAGGGACAGTGGGCGTGAAAAAGCCCTAAAAAACTGTGGGAATGTCGCGCATGAACTATGTATTTCGAATAAATATACCAGATTATGAGGAATGTAAACAAGAAGAAAAAAGACCTACCGAATATACCTCCGTAGTTCGAAATATACCAGAGGGTTTCTCCAAACAGCGACACGTCTTCTTCCCCAAATTTCTGTGTCTTCTTCCTTGCAAAGTCGCCGGAAAAAACGAAGCCAAACTCGTGGGTTGAACTGAAGCAAGAATCGTGGGTTTTTTCGCCTCCCAGATTGCACGCCCTTTCCTTTTCCGTCCACTCTCTCTCACACACGGTCTGAAATTTGAAAAATGAAGGAAACGGTTTGTGTTTCCTTTTTTGGTTTTTTTTTAATCGTTAGTGGGAATGTATAATGGCTAAATCGTAAAAGGGCCATGATTTTTATGAAAAATATTTGGGCCATTAGGCCTTTTCTGTAAAAAATGGTAAGTTTGGACATTTATGAAATATATGAGCCTAATTTGGGCTATCTATGTACTTTTCCCAAAACTTAATACATCGTTTGCCTAAGTGAGCATAGTTCAGCGGTAATTGACATGTATCCTTTTGGTCAGATGTTTGAATCCTTTGTTGAACTAAAAAAAAAAAACTTAATATAATGTTTTCTTGATTTATTAATGACTAGATTTTATTTCTTTTTCGTTTTTCTTCTTCATATTCTACCTTTTCCCTCTCCATTTTCCGCTGATGGCGGACATTAGGGTTTAGATGAAGTGAGGAGGGTAGAAGAAAATGAAGAAGAAAACGAAAAATAAAAAAATTTAAAATAATTTTTTATTTAAAAAAACTAAAAAATATTTTTGAATAAAAAATGGTGTTATGTCAGCATCGAACCAAATCTAAATGTCAGAGGTAAAATTGTTGAGTTTGAAAAACCCAATCATCAATGACTAAGTTTTCTATGCAAATTTGTTTAAGGCTAAAAATAATATTTTATTCCAATTTAGTATTCGTACTTTCAAATGTCCGACTCCAAACTTAGTCTTCATACTTTTAATAAAGCTTAAAATTTGTCCTTAGTACAACTTTATGCCAGTTGAGCTAAGTTGTCGGTGGCTCCTTCCTATTAATTTAGAGTTAATATGAAAAATTAAAACTATAATATTTTTTTTTAGCATGAAACTAAAATAAAATTTAAACCAAGGAATAGAGTGACGCTTATATTCTCTGCATGAGTCTTTTTTTAAAAATATATTTTCTACATTTTTTTAGATATTAAAAATGTCAAAGTTCAATAAATTATCTTCTTTCTTTAAAAAAAAGAAAAAGATAAATAAATGAAAATAAAATAAATTAATTATCCTCATTTCCTATTTTGATCTTTTTTGGTGCATTTGGATAACAGAAATTATGGTAGATGGGCTTCTTTAACCTATTAATTTCAGATTTGTCTAAATCTTCTAAATTTATCGATGGTAAGATTTCATGCATTAATTTCAATTTTATTTTTCCCCAATTACCCTTATTTAATTATGAAATTCTAATAAATTAATTTTTTTTTTCATTAAATGACTGACTAGGTCCAATTTGGAAACTTCCTTTTTCATTTTAATTGTAGCTATTTTTAAAAATTTATTTATTTTATTAAACTTTCCTTTTCAGCTTTATTCCTTTACTGTGACAATGTCATTTAATTTCATTTAAGTGTTTGTCCACCGTCTGCCCTATTCTTTTCAATTTTCAAATTTAGCCAATTTCGCAAAACCTTGTTTTGCATCTGTCGAAGAACGTCCAACAACCATCCAATTTCATTTGTTTCCAAACAATCAAATTTTCCTCCGCCGGTGCCTGACTAGAATTGCTGACACGGAACCAACGCCACCGGGGCCAGAAAGTTCATGAAATGCAACCCACTCGACATCGTCCCTCTATACAGACCGTTGTTATTAACCGATGGAAAAGTCCATATGGGATCACCCCCCATCACTTGGTTATTCGTATTCGTAAGCATCAAAAAATTCACTATATACCTACTGATTTTTGAAAGGGGATGAACAGACGTTGATAGGAGGTCTTCTCTCACGATTTTTTATTATTGGTTTCAGAATTTTGTCTCTGCTCTTCTCTTGCATGCATTCTTTGAAATTTGACAGTACACAACATTTTTAAATACCCGGTATGATTTCTAAATACCGGGTATGAATTTTTAAATACCCGGTATGAATTTTGAAATTTGCAATAATTTTTTTTTTTTTTTTGCGTATAGATCTGGTTTTTTTTTTTTTTTTTTTTTTTTTTGCATATTCTACAATTCCTTGTTAAATATCCATTATGGATTTCTAAAATACCAGGTATGATTTTTAAATACCCGGTATGAATTTTTAAATACCCAATATGGGAATAAAGATTCGGTGGTATGGAATTCTAAAATATCGGGTTTGTGATGGACGAAAATGGAAGAATCACAACAAACCACGAAAACTGACGAAAATGAAAGGGTGAAAAATGGTCTGTGATGTAAAAAATGGTATGTGATGGAAAAATACCTGTTCTTGGTGTTTGGTTTGTGATGGACGATTGTGGACGAAAATTGGGGGATTATTTTCAAATGCCATACAATCACGTCTTTTCCTTTTCTGTATTTTATTTTTTTATTTTTTAATTTTGATTATCAAAGGGTCAAATTGGTAAATGAGCTACAATTAATAAAAATGGGCTGGACTGAAATGAAAATTATAAAGTTTTTGGACAAAAGTGAAATATATGGGCTGATTTCAGCCCATTCTTGTAAAAACCCCTTTGGATAAGGTGAGAGAATGACCAATTTGGGCCCACTGACCATCTTTCATATGTTTGATAGAAATTGTCTAGATGTGACCCAACATTTTTTTTTAATCTTTTTGTTTTTTTCTTCCAGATTTTTTCTTCCCAAAAATAAAATAAATGAATGATATTATTTTATTATAGGAGAAATTTCTTTGTATGAAAACATTCTTATGAGAATTTTGTTAACAATCCTTTGATACCCCCCCCAAAAAAAAAAAAAAAAAAAACCAACCTTGCAAAAAAATAAAATTTAAAAATTAAAACAACACTAAGCAATTTACTAGGTATTTTTCAACATGTATACTTTTCTGGAGTATTATACATATATTGACAAGTCAAGTATGTTAATAAATAATATTCAACATCCATTTTATCTTTACTTATTCAAGTCTTTTAGAAATTCATAAATATAAATAAATAATCTTAAGGATCATTTTATACGAATTTCTCATTTTCATATATATTGAAGAGTTAAATTATTGTCAAAGTGAACATAGTTCAGCGATAATTGACATGTACTCTCGACCAAGAGGTCAGAGATTAGAATCCCCTACTCTAAATGTTGTTGAACTCAAAAAAAAAAAAAAAGAGTTAAATTATTGTTCAACAGTTAGCTAGAGATTAAATGATCCAAACATTCTCAATTATTAAAACAAAAGTTCATATACTTACCTTGATTATTAGAGTAAAATAATTTTTTTTTAAAAAAATTGTTTCTTACATAAATTTCTTAAAAGTGAAGTACCTTTTTGTTCAAAAAAGAAGTGAAGTACCTTTGATAGCAAAGAGAGAAAAAAAAAAAAAAAAAAAAACTAGCAAAGAAAAAAACAGAGAGAAGGGTTTTTTTAGAACATTAATTAATTAGAGAAATGTTACCTATAAATTATCTAACTTATATCAAATTTCACCCTAAATTTTTAATTTCATCATATTAGATAAACTTACATAAGTATGAAATTTTCTATAATCTATTTAATTTCCACTTATTCACTCATTAATATAACATAAAGAAATCTAAAAAATATCAGTAAACTTACTAATTTCAATAATATCAAGTTTTGCATCTATTGAAGTTTGATTAATATACAAATTAAGTATTGAATGATCTATGGGGTGTTAACTCTCGGAAGACGACTAAGAATATCCCTTAAAAGGAGCGGACCGATGGGGTCTTTTCAAGCACAAATAGAACGATCTAAAGGGAAAATTTCTAGTGCTATGGTAGTATACATAAAATTTTTCATATTACCTCCATTCATTGTTTGCCATGAAATTAAAGATGCATTAAAGAATGGTGTAGGACCCACGAAATAAAATATTATATCACTAAATGACATGTCAAATGTTGAATGAAAGGAGTATGTATTACCACAGTACTAGAAATTTTTCTCTAAAGGGGGTGTGCAACCTAGAGAGATGACCACATCTCTTTTCTCCATGTGGTATCTGTTGGGTTTTCTGCCCTAAAACTCGTAGATAGTGAATGTAAACAAATTGTATATTTGTTTCAATAAAGTGTTATTGAGTTTCTACAATAAAATGTTATTGTTAAATATTGTACAATTTGACCCAAATCCAATAAACTAAGATCCAAGGTTGTTTGTATGTAACTTGAACAAGTATGTGGGAACATACAGAGATCGATGTTCAAGTAACAACCTAAAAGGTCTATAGTACAAGGATAAGGTTGGGTACCTTATCCTGGTAACACTATGAGATACGGCCCGCTTAATATTTGATACAGACGTATGGATCCAAAACGTCCATGTAGCAGACATGCGAGCGGGGGTATCCTATGCAATGAGTTTGCATAAGACCGGACCACGAAATAGTAAACCACTAGATGTAACACCGTTAACTAGTTAGGTTACTGTTTCAATAAGATGACCTAAGTAACTCAGTCTTAATCCTGAGTGTGTCATGAACTCCTTCTCACGAGGGATTGTCCTTTGATTAGTATGGGTGAGAGTGGCCTGCACGCCGACTCAATAAGCCTACCTTCTTGGGGACAAGACCGAGTGGGGGGCTGAAGACATGACAACATAAGATGGAATTCACTCCTTCCCGCTTCTAGGAGAAGTAGATGAGTGTTCCCTTAAGTGGTGGCTCCGGGTCTTGAACAAAGGGATCCCGCCCTCTCACTGGCTCAAGAGGGACTTTCTGTTTACTGGTTGGACCATAAACAGGTTGTTCATTAGAGGAGCATTGGTACTTAAGGAGCCAGAGGTAACACAGGGGTAAAACGGTAATTTGACCCAATTGTAGTTACGAACACTCGTGAAGGATTAACTTACCGGCATAGGTCTATATCCATGGACACAGAAATGTTCTACAGTGAGAAGAGTTCAGCTGTGGTTCTTTAGTGGAATGACCTACAGTTAATTAATATTGGTTAACTTGATTAATGAGTTTAATTGGTTAATCTCATATTATTGGAGCTTCTGATTTGTAGGTCCATTAGGTCCCCCTGCTAGCTCGTAAAGAGTAATTAGGAACAAATATATCTTGAGAGAATTTGAATAGTTCAAATTCATATTGGGAATTAAGTTAATTGTATTAGATACAAATTAATATAATGTATAGTGATGCATTAAAATATAAAGTCTAATTTGAGATTAAACTTTATTATATTGAGAGATTGATATATTTGAAAGAGTTCAAATATATGTCTAATTAAATATATGGTATTTAATTAGAAGATGAATTAATTAATTATGAATTAATTAATTATTCAATTTAGTTTAAATTAAATGAGATTAAATTAAACTATAGTCTATGAGGGAATTATTAGAATATGATTCTAATATGTAATTAATTGAATATGGGAGATTTTTAATTCATTGTAAAATTAATTAATTATTGAAATTAATTAATTGATTAGTTTAATTGAATTAATTAAATGTGATTTAATTAAGTTTAATTAAAATATATTATGGGAGAAAATCGCATTTAAATAAGATTTAAATGTGCATGAGATTAATTAATTAACATTTAATTAATTAATATGATTAATTAATTAACATTTAATTAATTGGTTTAATCAAATTAATTAATTGATATTGATCTAACGGTCGAGATTGTTTCCTAACCTCACATTAGGGTTTCTCTCTTATAAAATGAAAGGTTATGAGAACCCTAACCCTAAGGTCTCATACTAGCCTTCCTCACATATTCTCTCAAGAACTCTAGAGAGAATTTTTCTCTCCAAGAGTTTTTTCCAATCAAGATTAGGTAGTTCCACAACTACGTTCCTAATGTCAGAGAATAGCAGGGTAGCCTCGTGGTGGTGTCCGTTGAAGTATTTAGAGTTGTCAACGGAGGTATGTTTCTCATCGCTTAACTTTTTTGCCAATGTATTGGTATTTTGTAGAACAAAATTAATTTACGAACGGTCCAATTGCTTCCGCTGTAACGGAATTGGGAATTCCAATCCTTCAGTATCAAGGTTCGGTTCATTTGTAAAAGAAGTCGAGATACCATGCAAATGGTTGAATTGATGATTTTGCTTCTATCTCTTCGATTGAAATTAAAGGAGACTTCAATCATTCAACTATCTGAACTCATAAATTTTAACAAAAGATTAACTTTAATTTCTTTTTTTACAATCTCATCAATTATGTACCCTACATATGTTTTATAATTCATTGAATATTCATGGGGTAAAAATTGCATTATCTTCCTAAGTTTAAGGTCAGGATTACAAGTCCTAAAGTAATTTTTTTTTGGTTAAATTATAAAAAAATACCCCGGTACTATGGGGTTGATTTCAATTATATACTCTTGAACTTTCAAATGTTTCATTTTAGCCTTCGAAATTTGAGTTTTTGTTTCAAAACAACCCTTGAAGGCATTTTTCATTAAATTTATGGATAAAAAAATGACGTGTTTGCATATGTATTGTTGCTTATGTGCACGCATTTGAACATATACGTGGAAAAAACAATAAAAACACATGCAAACACATCATTTTTGGTGCATAAATTTAATGGAAAATGCCTCCAAGGGTTGTTTTGAAACAAACTTCAAACTTCGAGGACAAAAATGAAACTTTAAAAAATTCGGAGGTATAATTGAAACCAACTTTCAAAGATATTTTCTAATGAACCATCATGTACCAGTCAATATGAGTTGCCCGGTTTTTCATGAGGAGATGGAAACCACAGATCCTGCTCTATTCAGATGCCAAAGGGCTCGAGAGATTTGGGAAATTTTGTTACCGAAAAATCAGATGGATCAGTGGGATCAGTTAGAAATTAAAGATAGATGGTTGACCTTTGCTGACATTCCAACTCAGACTCTAGAAGGCATTTGTGTAGGGGCCTGGGCAATTTGGAATGATAGAAATCATTTGCATCACAATCGCCAAATTCCTAGTCCTGCGAGTAAAGGTGAGTGGATCCAGGAATATCTAGTGAGTTCTGGGCGGCCAATCCGATGGGAGGATCGATGGAGCAATCGGAGGAAGATGTTAATAAAATCATATTAGATGGGGAAGACATTATCTTGCATGTGGATGCATCCTTCAGGGATGACAAATCTATATGTGGTATCGGCGTAGTCATGCGCACAAAACAAGGCTACCTAAAGGCAACCCAGAGTCATGTTGTCAGAAGATGCCCTTCTCCTTTGGGAGTAGAAGCTATAACTGTTTTGACAGGACCGCGATTGGCCAGGAATTTGAAGGTGAGGAGATTAACTCTTCTTTTCGACTGTTTGAGCCTGGTTCAAGCTATAAATGGTCACATTCAAGGACAATCGAGTATTTCTACTACGCTGTGGGATATCAAAGAAATTAGTGGATCTTTTGAGTATGTCAATTTTATGTTTGTCAGTAGGCGATATAATGTGTTAGCTCATAACATAGCATAGTTGGGTGTTTCTGATCCCCTGTGTTTGTGGCTAGATGACTTTCTCGAGTGGATGGAAAGGGCATCGCTCCAAGAGCGATCTTTGTTTGTTCCCGTTTGAAGTTTTGTTATGAAGGTATTGGGATTTCAAAAAAAAAAAAAAAAAAAAAACCTTCAAAGATATTTTTGATAATTTAACCATTTTGTTTTTCAAAAAAAAAAAAAAAAGCCTCAATAGCTTAAACGACGCGGTTTCAGGACTAAGGAGCTTAACAGTCTCGTCTCTCTCGCTCTGCCATTCCCACTGCGTCGATTACCATTTTCCTCAGTCTGCAGCTCAAGAATGCTTCTCTCTCTTGTTCACTCCACTTTCACTTCGCCTTATCAATCCACCACTTCCCGCTTCGACTTTCACTCTCTTCATTCCATCAATCTTCTTCCCAAAAGCCTCTTCCCTGGTTTTGGCAGCGAAGCCAAAAATGCCCTCAAAACATTGCTCTATTTCCACAAAAGTTCCAACAAATCCCACTCCAATCGGCTCAATTTGGTGAGAACCACTCACGCTTCTCTAATCGAGGCTCCAATTTTGTGGGCTGGTAGACTTTGCATCTTCTATGCCCTTCTTAGAGCTGGTTTGGCTGGATCTCAATCCAACCCACTTGTCTCAGGTTGTGTTCTTTATCTGGGTTTCTGCTTTTCTGAGCTGTTGAATGTTTTTTGTGGTTATTTTCACCTTTTTTGATTGTGGGTTCTGGTTTTTATTGGGTAATTTTGTGTTTGTGTTTGTGTTTGTGTTTTTTCCCTTTCCAGATTTGGACTTGTCCTATGGTGGTAGTGCTGATGGGGAAAGTAGCAGTGATTTGGGGTTTTCTAAGTGGTTGGAGAGTGTAAGAGGAAAGCCAGGTTTGTGGGCGCTTTTAACTTGCTTGATTTGTTGTTTGAATGCAGTTGGATTTTATCTTTATCTTGCTCTTGAGTTGATTTATAAATTTATGAACATACCAAACTGAGAAAAACCTGTTATGTCAATGCCATCAACTGAAGAATGCAACTGTCAGCTGTGATTTTTGTTTTGATTTGGAGTTTTGAGAAAGGGACTAAATTCTACTCACATTGTATGGTTGTGACTCTGATTATCATTAGATATATAGTCGAAAAACATTTCTCGACGTCTCTTCTACATTGAACTCGTAGAAAAGTGACAGTTATTGAATAATTTCTCTTGTTTGACGGTACAAAAGGTAAAAAGAAAACGTTTTAGCTGACTAGCAGTTAAGTTGTAAATGTAAAATACTGCTGGAAGCTGTACTTTGGGCTTCTGTTAAGCCTCTGCTCTGTTGAACCTTGAATGCTAAGCTGGAAGTTATACTTAATTCTATTTGATTGGATGTCTTGTGTCGAGTTTTCCATTTGTAACATTTCATGTCATCAATGAGATATTTCAACCCTGCTTACAATACTATGTTTAATTTGATCCTAGAGTTTAGTATGGTCATTAATTTTCGTGGTTGATCAGTAAGAACTAATATCCATTGGCTGTAAACTAAACTGCTATATCTTGAATGGTTTGCTTGGGATTCCCTTGTGATCGATGAAACGGAAGGGTCGTATACTTCTAGGACTTTGTGATGTTGTATCATTTTCTTTGTTAAATGACTCTAGGGTAAAAAAAGATGATATCTTTTTTAGTGTTTTCTTTGAATGTATCTAGTTAGAGAGCACTCAGCCATTCGCTACTTCGTGTTTGTAATTTGGGCCATGTTTATAGATTCAAGAACAATGATTATAGGAGCCAAGGAAGTGATTTTTTTCCAAAAAATTGTCACTGACATCCATCAATATCAACAGAAGGCAATTTTGTAAAGGATGTGGTCTAAGGAATTTGTTGATCTTCAAACAAAGTTAAAGCCTTTTCAGTGTTTTCTTTCCTCTTAACATCTGGAATTGGCAGTGGATGAATGTTCTACTTTCTTGTTTTTATTGACAGTGGATGAAGCAGTTGACAAAAGGAAACTAGTGAGCAAATGGCATCCTACCACAAAGGGTACCCTCAGAAGGAACTATCGGGTGCCTTCTAAATCCGAAGGACGACGCCTTCTTAAAGCCATCGCATCCCTCCTTTCAGACGACGATCACTTCATCGATGCCACTTCCCACAAGGTTCTAAATCTAATCACAATCCTTGAACTCATTCCTTCGTTTCTATATATAATGCCATCCCATTCACAACTTCACACACTTAAACCGTTCATTTTTCGTTTCGTTTCATGATTCTCGAAGACGTCATGACATTGGGTGTGTTGTTATGTTATAAACAACACTGGTTTGTCATTTGTAGGGCTGTCAAATCAGGAGGGAAAGCGCTCATGGGGAGAGTGTTTGCTGTAACAATGTGAGAGCTCTGTTTGATGAACTTCCAACCCCACATCTTATTGTGGAAATAACTCCATTCCCTGCTGGGCCTCTCAATGAAAAGGATTACACCAAGGCTGAGAAACTAGAGAGAGTGCTCAGATCTGGTCCTTCTGTTTGAGATAGTTCTCCTACTTTCTCTCTGTATTTCATCTTTCAACTTCTCTGTACAGTGTTGAAACTAATCGATCTCCAATATCGACAGGGACGTCGCTTTTAGAAGAATGTCTCGGTGTGAAATGTTTCTCAGATGTTATATAAGGACTGTGTTTTACCTGAAATTGGTGGCCATAAAACATATTATTATATCTAATAAGAATGACATTTAACAAAGTTTCCAGCAGCCTAGCTGTTGCTTATACACTGCTGGGAACTTAACAGAGCCATAAAGTAAAACAATGTTAAAAGACTTAACCAACTAAGTCATAATTAATAAATGCAAAGTTAAAAAGTATTTTTAATTACTCAAAAAGTGAGAAGTGCATTGTATCAACCATGTTAGACAATTCCTCAAAGAATCCCCTCAAACAATTTTTTGAATTCTTCGCATTACAATATCATTAATAAAAATCTGTGGTCTGATTACAACTCAGAGATATAAACAAATGTAATGACTGCTAATTCAAGCAAACGATCGACCGATGCCTCTTTCTCGAAGCTGATAAACTCCAACAATTCAGTCTCAACCACATAAGATACAGAAACACTCTACCAAGTAATTCACCATCGGATTCTCTCATTTAAGTCATCAATGCAAGAACTATAATGAAGTACAACTATAGCAAAAGCTACTTGGAATTGCTTCAAATCCCTGTTTCCTTCATAAGCGACTCGAAAAAGCAGTGTATGTTCCATGTCTATGGTTCTAACTTCTTTTTCAGAATAGTCAATCGGGATTATGAAGCAATAGCCTGATCATCAGCAACCAGATGCTTCCACACCTTAGCTCAAGTGGCTTTGCTGCAAGAACTAATCATGTAAAAGGGTAGAAATTCGAAAAGAGTAGACTGCCGAGGAGGATGTAAGCGACAGAGTAAGCCCAGATAATATATCCCCATCGCTTAAATCGACTGGGAGAAACCATAATATATGAGGCAAACCAATAGAGAGGAGGGCTCGCAGAGAGAAATCGTGTTGCAACCTGTCAAGTTCCAAACTATGAGATTGGCTTTAAAATACAATAGAAATCTATATAACCTTTTGATAAATTTAGTTTTCCAGGGATTAATTAACTAAGTTTTGGAATATCAAAATTTAATTGGGAGGAGAAAATATATAAGAATATACCTAGAACTACAATCTATCTTTATAGGTTCACATCATTTTCCCATCATTATACGACAATTCATGTCTTGTAGGCTTATAGCTTCAAGAAGTCGTTCACACCAACTACAGAGTCCTCCCAACACACAATATCATGAAAACAAGTGCAGCCTTTCATATGTAATCTTCCAGAAAATTCAATGAACATATCCATATGGTGTGGCACGTTGATAATTTTTAACAATCCACACATTCCATACTCTTGTTTGGATTAACTGATTTCATTCCATTAAATGTTTTAAAGGTCTAGGTTTGAAACATGATACACATTATTAACTTCAGCACTCGTGCCTAATTTGATCATAAGATGTATATATGCTCCTTATAAGAGAGGTTAATGCCTAATGAACCGAAGCTTAGAATGGAAGAAAAATAATGTAAAAATTTTCTATTCTTCAAAATGTAAAAGTCTAATTAAGTATGTAATGTTAATACAACACGAGTTACAGTCGTTTAGCTTACATGGCTTTAAGAAACACACAAGATTTTTCTTTTTAAACTCAATATGCGGCTTTACATTTTTATGTTTTTATCAATATTTTTATAAATGAAGCTTTTCCTCATACCTTCTCAAGGCGTAGGTCTCACTTCTTCAGGGGAGAAAGCTGTAAGACCTTTAGTCTTCTAAAACATTGGAACATCAAATATTTCTATTGTTTTATATCTAAAAAACACTTCTCATTCAGATTTGAGAACTATTGCCTCATAGAACCAAAAGGTTAGTAATTTGAAGTTATTTTATTAGGCAGTTGTTTTCAGAATCTGCTATTAATATGTAAATAAAAAATGTTGAAACTAGATTTATAATGCAAATGATAATGCTATGGAGAAGATCATGTGAATTTGTACATGCAATAATAGAAAGGGAGCAAGTGATATCCTTCAGCACACACTAATGTATATATATATATTTCAAAAAAAGTACAAATTATGGAGAGGAGCCAAACCTGTACGTGCATGACAAAAAATGCTGTGGCAGCCATAAATCCCATATGTAGGATAAATGGAAGTACAGAAGCAGAAACGAATCCTGACCCCTTGGATGGTTTATCCTCTACTGGAACCTCGGCAGGCTCCTGTTCAATAATCTGCTTTCTCCGTCTAAGATTCTGATTTCCTATGAAAATAATAGCTTAAGGCACATGGAAAATAAAAAAAAAAAAAGAAAAACATAGAATGGTAGGGAAAGTTGAGAAAATTCACTCTCAGTTCAGAATTTCCAACTGCCCGGACAACATAAAAAATTGTTGCATTGCCATTACTAACTAAGCAATACCTTGTATCCTGGAGGAAGATGCCACGGCAGTATGAGATATGCTCGACCTTGAAGCACGTTCTGGAAAGTAAAGCATAGCTGCAGAATTTCTATCCTCGGCTGTAGCTTCGAAGCCCACTGAGAACAAAAGCTTTGGCTTTGACTTTGCATACTGAAGAATTGAGAAAAAAGCCAGAGACAAAATCGGGGATGCAAGTAGAAAGTTTGGTAACTGTTTGAATTGGAAATATCTTAAGAAACCTACTCCCCTGCCATCCCAAAAAAAAAAAAACATGTAAGAAGATGTCCAAAAGAGCATATAACAATGTTCCTTGGATTATAAATAATGCAAAATCTAACAAAAAGTTCATAATGAATTTCCAAAACAAAATAAATATTTCTAAAATATTGTCTTGTGATAAAGGTTTGTAAAGAGAACTAAAAATCAAATGATATTTCCCAATCATATATCAATTAATTTCACAAATTTTCTTTTCTTGCGCCTGCTTCTTAAAAAAGTACCAGTGCCTTGCATTAGAAAAATCCAAATTCTAATTGAAGTGTCTGACAAGAAACTAGAAGTTAGATATTTATATTATATGACACACTAATCTGAGTTCACATAATTCCTGACATGCAACAAAAAAAAGAAAAAAAACTAAAGAATTTGTTATAGATCATTTTACCAATATCTTCACTGACAACAGATTGAAATCTTTCTAGTTAATATTGATATTCAATGAAGTTACATGATATCAAAAAAATTCCCGGATATAATTGCTATTCATCCTTTATGGGGATGTTGGGAAGCTGTCTACATCTTTACAATTGCAATGTTAAGAATTTGGATTCCTTTAAAATTTTTGTGCAGTGGTTGGAGCTATTCTGTTCCCTATTTTTCCTCCTGATTCTTCCTTTGAAGAGAGGAAATTTTATCCTTTTGAGTATTGACCCGCTCATTCTTCGTAAACTTTTCTTCATTGATAAAATTTAAAAATTTCTCACATGTAAAATGTAATTAAGTACCCTTTAGAGTCAGGGTTATTGAGTTATTCTATTTGATAGTTATATCATTTACTGAATCTTGTAACCTGATTCTCCTTGTCCAGAAGTTCCTATGATTTTGAACTATTTCAAGTATTTCCATACGAGAAACACTAAAATTACAGGATTATCTGGAGATTTAGAAAAGAAAGTCTCTAACCTATTGTTTATCAGAGGAGGCACTAAATAAATTAGGCACTGCAATGCATACTGGTAACACTAAAAGCTACAGAGTACTGATATAAAGTTGGAATTATGGGCAAGTTCAAAAGACAATACCAGTAATGACTTTGAACAAAATTGTATAGCAGCGGTACCCTTGCTTTACACCATGGCCTCATTTCATCTGGTAAACGTCCACTGCAAATATTGCAATACCCATATGCTTGAAACACAACAAATGGAGCAAATATACAGACACAGTTGAAGGCTCCAGTAATGAGAACCTGCAATGTCCGCTGGAACAAAAATAAGAAACTATTAAGAATGCAACATTGCTGCTGAGCACGAAAAGAAGTTGAAACACGGCATCCATATCTTCCTTTAGTTTATTATTGTTAAATTTCTTTCCTAAGAGGAAGCCTTTATTCTCTCATTGTCTCTTGTACTCTTCTTTCCAATAAATGCAACATTACAAATATTTTTTTTAAATAAGAATACCACTATAATTAATGAGAATGTAGGAACAACAAAATTCGGCTATACAAAAAACAAAAACACAAAGACTACCCCATGCTTACAAAAGGGAACTCTAGTTGTTAACATCAAGAACAAAAATAAGTTTTACAAAAAGAGTAGTCACAAAACGCTGCAAGAGGCATTGAAATGGGCCAAACTCTGTAAATCAATCTAAGTCCCATCTATACCTATCAAAGCTCTCCTATTTCTCTTTAACCATATACCACAAAATAGCCAAGAGTCCAACTTGCCAAGAAATATCCCTACCAAAGAGGAGGGTAAAAGGACCTATTCCATCAGAAATTGAAGGATTATAAACAAAATGAAGAGGCCTCCTCAAAAAACACCTAGGAGCTTATATAAAAGTACTCCACATGTTGTCAATATCAAAAAGAGAATTGTTACAAAAGGTACTCAAGCAACACTACAAACCACAACTCAGTTTGGTCTTATATAAAAGCACAGAGAAATCTATATAACGAAAGGAAAACTGAAGAAATAATTTGACAAATAAAATTGAAGACCATAAAGATATAAATAAAGGCATTTCGTCTTCTTTATCATGATTACTTACCAAGAGAAATGCTACAAAATCTATTATCTATCAATTAGCACCACATGGGATACTTACACGGATACATTTCTTCAGCAAAAGAGCATCATAAGCCCAATGCATAGTCAGAAAACAGATATAACCAGCATTGAGCACTCCATTAGACCTAGCACAACCAGAAAGAGCGAGCCAAAGAGCAGAAACACAATTTCTACCACTCATCAAGTGATATAATCCTCCCAATGAAAATAGCGAGTATAAGCTCTCAGTATATCTGCAAATGCAAGAATAGATCATACTCATCTGAACCTTTTAAGCACAATGTGATATGCGAAAGGAAATGTCACTTACAGCGATGAATAAAATATAGAAGCTGGATTGAAGCAAAATAGAATTGAAGCCCGCATTGCTGCTTCCGCATCCTTCAAAATAATAACCGAAAGCCTGTTAGAGCGATCAGGTAGAAGAAGTCAGAATTTTACATAGAATGAAGCATGAAAGTACAAGAACAACTGACTAGCTATTTACCTATAATTCACTAAGTAAAAATCCTTACGAAAAATCAGAGTATAAACCTACGAGTTACTGGCCAAGACTCGTAATCTCAACAAACCCACCTGAAAAGATAGCGTGCAGCAAGCACAAAAGCAATGTTATTGATTAGATATCCAGATAGCCCCAACACAGCTCTATGCCCAATTACCGGAACCAAAGGCAACAATACTGTAACAAAATTAGCACCTCATTAACCACAAAAAAATCAATTCATGCTCGAAGCACATTAACAATTGCTCAAAAACTACACCAAGTAAACTGTAAAAACCAATTAAATCATATAACCAAATAAACAGCGAAATTACAAAAAACACAAGCGAGCCCGCCAATTCAGTAAAGCAAACAGAGAATTCGAGTGTAATTAGCAAACCTGTGCGAGAGAGGAGGGAAATGCAGAAAGGAAGAAGGGGCAAGAAAGCGTAGGATTTCTCATATTCATAACCACACTGGGCGATGCGGACGAAGTAGACGCCGTCCCAGACAATGCTGCTCTCAATGGCGGAGCCAATTCCGGGAAACAGAACTGGTTGTTCGGCGAGAGGCGGAGACGATTGGTCGATCAAGCAAGCAGGATTCAGAGATGCTGAAGTGTCGTAAGGGCTGAGAAGAGAGCGCCAGAAGATGATAAAGAAGAGTAGAAGAAGCCGTGAGGCTATGGCGGATGCAATAACGATGCGTTCGTAGTCGGAATTTGCAGCAGGCTTGTTGATCGCCATTGATTACAGAGCTTCGACGTTCATGTAACCCGAGCTCCGGTGTGGACACCCTTCTGGGAGGCGAGTAACCAATAACGGGTCTAGGGCCCCGGCCCATCTCAAAAAAGAAAAAAAATTTAGGTCTAGTTTGTTCGTTTTCGTTTGGCTAAATTATAAAAAATACCCCTAAACTATGGGGTTTGTTTCAAAAATGCCCCTAAACTTTGAAAAGTTTCAAAAATACTCCTGAACTTTGAAAAATGTTTCAAAAATACATTTTCAGTTAATTTTTGGATGGAAACTGTTAGAATTTACGATGGGAGGAGGAAAGAAGAAGAAGCATTTTTCAATAAGAGTATTTTTAAAAAAAATTTCGACAGTTCAAGGGTATTTTTGAAACTGAAACTTTAACGGTTTCCATCCAAAAATTAATGGCAAGGGTATTTTTGAAACATTTTTCAAAGTTCAGGCGTATTTGTGAAACTTTTCAAAGTTCAGGGACATTTTTGAAACAAATCCCATAGTTTAGGGGTGTTTTTTTATAATTTAGCATTTTCATTTTTATGATTTCGAAAAAAAAAATACAGGGAAAAATGTAAATGTGTTTGGTATACCTATTTCCAAAAACAATTTTCGAAAACAACTCAAAAAATGACTTAGTTTTAGAAAATGATAAAATGTTGATTTATTGTTTTTTTTTTTTAATTTTGTTTTTAAAATAATGGAAACACGAGATACAACTTTACAAACATCGGATACTATCATTCTTTGTCAAACAATATTACATTATCCACAAACACCCTTTTTTATTTTTAATATTCAAATTCTCCCTAATTCGAAAGAAAAACAAATTGTTGATAGTGATGTGTTTTGGTTGTTATTTTCACGTAATCATGTCAATTTTGATGTACTATCTTTTTCTTTTTTATGATTATAATCTCAATTCTAACAAATTTTTTTAAAGAATCAATTCCAATTACAACATTGATTCATCTCTCAAAAAAATAATAAAAATCGAGTAAAATCCTTCCTTTTATTAATGGAATTTATATATATCTTTATTTATATATATATAAATAAAGATAATTAGTAACCAATTTAATCCAACACACGTAACAAAAAGAAAAATTTATTTTCCTTTCTCTTATCGGAAAATACTTATTTTTGTTTCTCTCATCGAAAATATTTATTCTTTCCTTCTCTTATGAGAAAGAATTTATTCTTCTATTTATAAATTGTACAACTTGTATTTCAAGAAATCAAAATTCCTCTTATAAATTAAAACTTTTATTATTAGGCCTCATTTAATTGTACATCATTTACATGCATATATATATATATATATATATATATATATATATATATATATATATATATACACATGTGTGTATTCATTTATCAAGATTGTTAATAATGAATAATCATATTAAATCATTTTTTTTTCTTAAAAATGAATTTTACCAAACACATATTAATCTTTTCCTGTATTTTCAAATTCATAACAAAACACAGTTTTCAAATTTTGAGTTCAAATTTAAAAGTTTTAAATTGGAACCGAATGTGTTTTCAGATATAGTGGAAATAAAAAATTTATTTTCATTTTCTGCTGAATTCTTTATTTTTTATAATAATTTTCAAATCACGAATCAGACGGGGTCTTAGGAGTTTAGTTCCCAAACTTTCAAAAGTGTGTTTGATAATTAAGTAGTTATACTCAGATGTCAAACAACTTCTTTTCTTTTCAATTGTATTTTAGACCCCGTTTGATAACGATTTGGTTTTTGAAAATTAAACTTAAAAACAATACTTCCACCTATAAACTTCTTGGTTTGGTTCTACCTTCTTCCCATATTTTAAAAAACCTAGTCAAATTTTGAAAACTAAAAAAAGTAGCTTTCAAAAACTTGATTTTGTTTTTGGGATTTTAGCAAAAAAATTCAAATGTCCTTAACAAAAATGAGAACCATTGTAAGAAAAATGAGAGAAAACAAGCTTAATTTTCAAAAACAGAAAACAAAAAAAACTCAAATGGTTATCAAACGGGGTCTAAATTTTCAAATTTTTATTCAATATGTTTTGACTTATTAAACAAATTTTAAAATTCACAAGCCTATTAAACATGATTTAATTAGGTTATGCAGCTAGAGGCTTGTCTTTCAATAGAATCCATACGTAGTGATTAACTTTGCGTCTAAAAGGTTTGTGAATTTTAGAGAATGTGTAATAAGTGAGAGACTAAGATATGAAATTGAAAGTCCAAGGACTTGTTAGAAACTTTTAAACAAGAACCTATTAATTTTAAAGTTCATATTTTATTAGATACAAAATTGGAAATTTAAAAACTTATTAAACTTTTTTAAAGTTTAGAGATCATATATTAGTCACAACTTTAAAAGAATAAAGACTAAACTTATAATGGTTCCAAAAAAAAAAAGGAATAAACTTAATAATTTAACCAAATTTTAATAGATAGTTGTAATTGTTAATTAAAAAATAACTCAATAGATAAGGTACTTACTAACATTTATATTCCCTAAGATCAAAATGGTTTAATTTCCATCTTTTCCATGGTTAAAAAAAAAAAAAAAAAGATAGTTGTAATATTTTTAATAGGATCCATTTTGTCCATAAACTTTCAAAATGTTTACTGCATTTATGAGTTTTCAAGTTTGTTTTATTTTAACTACATGATTCTCAAAATGTCTATTTTTATAAATAACCTTTTCTAGAAACAACAATTTTATTTTGTTTTTTTTAACAAATTGACAATATGATTTCAAGTATATATGTCCCAACATGTTAACATATGCACTTCAAACTACATAGATTGAAGGTTAGTATTTGATGGGATATTACCTGGTAAAATAATATATCAAGAACTAAAATGATTATTTTCTAAAAGTTTGAAGACTGAAATGAACATGTTAATTTTTTTTTTCACAACATGTGGGGTGGGAGGTTCGTACCATAGACCTCTTGGTCAACGGTACAAACTTTATGTTAGTTGAGTTATACTCATGTGTTGGTAGACATGACCAAAATAGTTATTTTTTGATATTTTAATTAGTAATCGACATACATATTTTAAGAGTATAACAAAACTAAAAGTTGAGGAAATTTTTAGTTTTTTTTTTTAAAAAAAAAACATTTTGAAATATGTAACTTTAGAAAAATAAACATAAATATTACGTATTTTTTTTTATAAAAAATAATCATATATATGTAGTGGACATCTGTGATCAAGTACTATAGTAATTTATATAGGTTTTTGGTCTAAATCCAGATCCCTAAGGCCCAATTTGATAACTAGTTTGTTTTTGGTTTTTTAAAATTAAGCTTAATACTACCTCCACTTATAAGTTTCTTTGTTTTGTTATTTTAAAAAACCAAGTCAAGTTTTGAAAACTAAAAAAATACAACCTCGTTTGTTAACCATTTCAGATTTTGGTTTTTGGTTTTCTGTTTTTTAAAAACAAAAACCACATATGTTTGGTAAGTGTTTTTTGTTTTCTATTTTTAGAAACAGAAAACCAAACTTGTTTGATAACGGTTGGTTTGTCGTTTTTAAAAAATTAGAAAGATGAAAAGATGTTTTAGAGAGAGAAAAATGTTTGGAGACATTGAAACAAATATTTGGAAAGGTGAATATTAATTAGAGAAAAAAAAGTTAAACATAGTAAATTTAGAGACGTGAAAGAAAATATTTAGACAAAGAATATTAGTTAGACTCCATAAAAATATTGGTTAGAGAAAAAAAAAAAAAAAATGTTAGAGTAGAAGAGATAAATTTTAGAGAGAAAAATTAAATAAAAAGAGAAATTTTAGAGAGATAGTAAGGTTAAAGGGAGTTTTTTTTTTTTTTTTTTTTTTTTTTAATTATTATTAAAGTTACAAATTTTAAAACTTATTAGAATAATAAATGGTTCCCAAACTTTTTATTTTAATATTGTAGTTTTTATTCCAACAGGAGACGACCTATCACATGTCATCTTTTCGCACATTTCAAAAAAAAAAAAAAAAATTTGGTAGGTCGTTTCTTGACGACCTGCACACAATTATAACATTAATTTATATTTGGCATAATGGCCAGGGATGCCTCTATCATTTAGGAGTGCATGGTTTCAAATCTTGTCTTGCACGTAACATTTTCTTTTTCTTTTTTTTTCTCCTTTTTCCTGTCTCTTTCATTTGATTTGACTTTTTTCGTTTGTTTCTTTAAGCATTTTAATTTCATTACCGTTATTTATACATTTATTTCTTGTTTTCATTTTACTTTTTAACATGACATCAATTAAACAAATTATAAAAAGAAAAAAATCAATCGAAGAAATTATGAAAACAGAGAGAAGAGAGAAATTACTTTATTTTATTTTAAAAAAATAAAAGATTAAAAAAATCTTGTCTTGCACGTAACATTTTCTTTTTCTTTTTTTTTCTCCTTTTTCCTGTCTCTTTCATTTGCTTTTCAAACAAAATGAAATAACTTACTTTTTTTTAATCTTTTATTTTTTTAAAATAAAATAAAGTAATTTCTCTCTTTTTAAATCAAGTAATTCTTCTCTCTCTTTTTTCATAATTTCTTCGATTGATTTTTTTCTTTTTATAATTTGTTTAATTGATGTCATGTTAAAAAGTAAAATGAAAACATGAAATAAATGTATAAATAACGGTAATGAAATTAAAATGCTTAAAGAAGCAAACGAAAAAAGTCAAATCAAATAAATAAACTGCAATTAACATCAAATTGTGAAAAAAAGAAAAAAATGATAATAATTAACAGTTAATTAAATTTTAATTTCCTTAACAAAAGATAATAAATTGCAATTATTTTATGTGTTTAAGACATTAAACAAAAAATGTAACTAATTTATTTTATTTAAAAAAAATAAAAGTAAAAAAAAGTAGGTTATTTCATTTTTTTTGAAAAGCAAATGAAAGGAAAAGATAAAAAAGAGTTGAAAAAGGAGAAAAAAAAGGGGTTTCTACAAGAATGGGCTGAAATCAGCCCATATATTTCACTTTTGTCCAAAAGTTTGTAATTTTCATTTCAGTCCAGCCCGTTTTTTTTTAACTGTGGCCATTTTACCAATTTGACCCTCTGATTTTCAAAAAAAAAAAGAAAAAGAAAAAGAAATTACGGAAAAGGAAAAGACATTTGTATATAGAATTTGAAAAAAATCGGCCAAAAACACGCTTCTTCCTTCCTTCCGCTGCCGTCTTCTCTCGTTCCCGCTGCTCCCGTTGCTATCGTCTTCTTCCTTCCTCTGCTATCGTCTTCTTCCTTCCAAAAACAGGTGGGTTTCGTCTTCTCTCGTCTTCTCCACTGTATCGTTAGGGCTTCACGCGTTCAAGAGGTGGGTTTAACGATGAAGAAAGGTACTGATTTTGGCTTCTTCGGTTTATGATTTTTGCTTTATAGGTTTATGATTTTGGGGGATTTCGGTTCAGTAATTTGCATGTCTTCATTGTTCTTCCCATGCTATCCATTGCTCTGTTTTCTCCCTTAAAAAAGCATGAGTAGCCTTGCACTGTATGAATTTGGGGGTTTCGGTTCACAAAAATCTCATACCCTCCTTACTTTTCATACAAATGTTAGCTTTGCACTTTATTGTTCTAGTCTTGCACTTTTCATAGGGGAATCTCACTTAAATTAACCGATTGGGAAGTGATTCGAGCGACTGCACTGTATTTTGAGGTTTGGGCAGTGATTCGAGCGACTGCACTGTATTTTGGGGTTTGGGCAGTGTTTGAAAAGTGATTTGAGCACTTTTCATATGGGTTTCTCAATTAAAGCATGTTGATTCAAGTAGCAAAACAGATTGGGAATTCTAGCCTATTATGAATTTCCAAATTGTGAATTTCTAAATACCGGGGTATGAATTTTTAAATACCGGGGTATGAATTTTTAAATACCCGGTATGGATTTTGAAACTTCTCCGTAATTAGTTTTGTCTACCTCAAATTTTAGTTTTGTAGATAAATTCTCACTGGCATAGTTATTCCATATTGGGTATTTTTATTTAGCTAACTGGCATAGTTATTTCATATGGGGTATGAAATTCGTTTATTCATAATTCTAACACAAACATGATAATTCTATACCGATATATACCACTTACAAGCACGTATGAAATTCATTTATTCATAATTCTAATACATACAGGATAATTCTGTACCAATATATACCACTTACAAACAAGTATGAAATTCACTTACAAACAGGTATGAATGTAAAATACAGAGACAATGGTAAATTTTGAATGAAAAATAGGTTGAAAATGGTAACCGACTGAAAATGGTAGAAAAATGATGCCAAAGTGAAAATTAGAAATTTCAAATTTTTTATTGAAAAATGGAAGCATACGACCAAATAGTAAAAATTAGAAATAAATCTCATTTTGGGACTGCACGAATTTTAATAAATGAAAAATAATATAAGATTAAACATGAAAATCGAATTTAGTTATTACGAAATCCATAAGCAGGCGACAATGGGAAAAAAAGGAATTTCATAATTCCAAAATGGATGTGGAAGCGCATTACTGGAATGAGAATAAATTTGAAAATGGTAGCAAAATGATGCCAAAGGGAAAATTAGAAATTTCAAATTTTTGATTGAAAAATGGAAAAGGCACACGACAATGGGACTGCAAAATAGTGAAAAATGGAAATAAATCCCATTTTGGGACTGCACGAAATTTCAAATAATGAAAAACATTATAACAATAAACATGAAAATGAAATTTGCTTATTACCAAATTTCATAATTCCAAAAACAGGTGGGTTTCACAATTCAAAAATGGGATTTATTTGAAAAGAATATGCAGGCGGCAATGAGAAAAAAAAGATTCCATATATGTTTTTAATTCAAATCCGTAGCCGGCTGGAATGTCAAAAAAAATTAATATTTATTATAATTATATAATTAAATAAGGGCAATTAGGGAAGAAAAAAATTGAAATAAATGAATGAAATCCTACAAATGAGATAAACAAAAGATTATGACAAATATGTAATTAATAGGTTAATTGATCCCATCCACTATAATTTCTGAAAAAAAAATGTTACGCACTAGATAAGGTTTGAACCCAAGCAGAGTCCTCTTCAAAAAAAAAAAATAATAACTAAATAAAATAAATGGTAAGAGTCCCTTGCCATTGTGCCATATAAAATTTAATGGTATAATTTTTCGCAGTTCGTCTCTTGCCGTTTTTTTTTTATTAATTTTTTTTATTTTCGTTTGTAGGCCGTCTCTTCAAGAGACGACCTATCCTGCTGAAATAAAAACTACCATATTGAAATAAAAAGTTTGGGGAACCATTTATTATTCTAATAAGTTTTAAAAATACAATTTTAATAAAAAAAAACTCCGTAAAAGATATGTTAGAGAAATAACGATAAATTAGAAAATCAAGAAAAGTTGTCGAGAGAGAAATTATTGAGAAATTTTTAGAAATAGATAAGTTATAGACAAGATAAAAGTTTCGGGAGATTTTTTTAAAAAGAAAAGTTAGAAATATGTTTATTAGGGAGAGAAAAGTTATGGAGAAATGTTTAGAAATAGATAAGTTATAGTGAAAAAAAGTTTTGAATATTCGATTTGTAGGAAGAGAAATTATAGAGATAAATTAGAAGAGAAATAAAAATAAGAGTTAAATAAAGATAAACATTTTAGAGAAAAAAAAATGCTAGGTAGAGATGAATTTTTTAAAAAGAGAAATAGAAATAAAAAAAAATTATATTGAGATCAAAATTTTAGAGAGAAAAATTTTGTAGAGAGAAATTTAGAGAGAAAAAAATAAAAAAAGTAATTTGTTGGGGATGGATATGTAAAAGATAAAACAAATGAACATCTAAAGAAAAATGAGTTTTTTGAAAAACATAAATATGTTTTTAAAAACTACTTTTTTTTAGTTTTTGAAATTTGCTTATAATTTCAAAAAGTTTTTCAAAAACAGAAAAAATAAATAAATGGTTATGAGACAACTCTATTTTTTAAAAAAATGAAAAATAAAAATAGAAAACAAACAACGAAATGGTTATCGAACATCCCTTGGGCCCCGTTTGATAACCATTTGATTTTTTGTTTTTGATTTTTGAAAATTATGCTTGTTTTCTCCTAAATTTCCTACCATGGCTTTCATCCTAGGTAAGGTTGCATCTGAATTTCTAGCCAAATTTTAAAAACAAAAACAAGTTTTTGAAAACTACTTTTTTTTGTTTCCAAAATTGGACTTGGTTTTTGAAAACAAGGTAGAAGATTGATACTAAAACAAATAAACTTATAGGTGGAAATATATATGTATAAGCTTAATTTTCAAAAATAAAAAACCAAAAACCAAATGGTTATCAAACGGGGCCTTAATTTTCAAAAATTTGTTTTTGTTTTTGGAATTTGGTTAATAATTAAAATGTGTTTTTAACAAAGATGAAAACCATCGTAAATAAATTGAAAGAAAACAAAATAATTTTTAAAAATAATTAAAAAAAAATAGTTATCATATACCGTGCCTAAATTTTTTAAATTATTCTATTCTAGTCTCTAAATTTTTAAAATGTCTATGTTGGTCCTTAAATTCTTATGAATTTTTTTACCCCTAAACTTTATAGCGTAATGTCAATTCTTATCCTAAACTTGATCCTCAAACTAGACTTATAATTTTGAGAGTGTTTTCATCTTCACTAAAATATTAGGTAGCAATGTTTCAAAAAAAAAAAAAAAAAAAAAAAATTGGGTAGCATCTTTTGCAAAGTTACTCACCGTGATTTTCTATAGTTCCTGCAACTGTGTCCATCTTAATTCTAAGGGTCCGTTTGGAATACATTTTAATTTAAATATTTTTCAAGTTGACATTTTTTAAAGAACATTTTGTATAAAAATTGTTTAGAATTTAAACACTCATATGTTTGGTTACATTTCCTCATACTTAAAAACTCTTTTTAGAAAAGTTGGTTTCAAGTGTTTATCTCAAAATAGTTTATTTCTCAATCTCATTTTCTAGTAAGTCATTTTTAGTGGTTGCCAAACTCTACAAATTTTTTCAAAATGATTTTTTTTTTTCAAAATTAAACATTTGAAAAGTTAAACCAAACACACCCTAAATTGAATCCCACAAAGAGGAAAATTTTCCATTAAACTGTCTAAAATATTATCGTGTCATGGACGGTAACTTCTTTTGAACAGCAAGGGTATTTCTGAAACTTTTTAAAGTTCAGGGGGCATTTTTTAAACAAACTCCATAGTTCAAAAATATTTTTTATAATTTAGCCCTACACTTTTATAACCTAAGTTCAACATACTTCTTTGCAAACACTCAACAATACGACACACTCAAGCCCCGATCTTATACCTTTAAATTCATTATTCAATCAATAATGAATGAAGTTGTATCATTTGTTCATCTCCACTATTTTCAACCTTTTTTATATTAAAAACTAGCTAAAATCTTACCTAAGGTGATCGGTCTTAAGCAAGAAATAGTTCATAAAAACACCCACAAATAAAATGTTATATCAACAATTGCATTCACTATTTTTTTTTTTTTTTTTTTAAAAAAAGGGGCTCGAGTGACCCGACTCTTATAGTAACAATTCTATAACTCTAAAGAAATCATGCTAAAATTAGAGTTTAAAAACATAGAATTACAAAGTTACAAGAATCCATTTTACAAGCCCTAAGATATTCATAACAAGAAAAAGAATTACAAGATAAAACATACACTAAGAATACTATAAAGTCAATGAGGGAAGAAGAGCTAGATGATCCTCATCTCCAACCACAACATCCTCTCTTTTTTTAGAGGGTTGTATTAGATAACACGGGGTTCCATCTCAAAACCAATTGACAATGAGTGAGGTGACCCTTGTAGCTTATAAATTGTGAGGTCTCCACTTATCTTTTTAACGTGGGATCCTCAACAGGTTGTTTAATTTATAAAAGAAAAAGTGGGTCCTTTTCTATCATGTCATCATTGCTAAAATTTCACTACAACATTTTTGTAACAATTTACATTAATTTCAACATGAGCATAGCTCAATTGACATAAAACTGTACTAATGATCGAGAGGTCTGTGGTTCAAATTCCTCATCCCCACATGTTGTAAAAAAAAAAAACCAAACCTAACCAACAATGCTAAAGGAATCTAACAAGCTAGAGAAATTAATAAAAATTAGCAATAAGACAAATGATCCAACTCTTATCATAACATGAAAAAGGAGAAAGAAAAAAAAACCCAAAAACGTGCATTTTACTCAATTATTTATCGAATAAAAAGTAAAGAGAAACCCACTAATTAAAATGATATCATTTCATGGATTATTGATCATCACTCCTCCACCTCCATATGCCTCTATTGTTCTTAAGTTATCCATTGTTGTGAGGTAATTATGAAATGCTTCCAACAAAAAGATTTTCACATTATTTGGTATCTCTTCACATTCATAGTGTCTTCCACCATGCAAACAGTTGCTTCATATTATTAGAATTAATTTGTGACATTTCCAAAGGCTTTAGTAGCCCATTGGTAGCCATTTTTCACAAAATAATATTGCCCATTAGGCTCAAGCTAAGCCATCAAGCATCCATATCAAACTAGCTAGCCACCTCTAGATTTGGAAGTACAAGCATAATATGGATATGGGTCTAAACGTAGAGCATCTAAGGATCCATTCGTTTTTTTTTTTTTTTTTTTTTTTTGAGTACATCAACATTTGGGGGTGGGGGGATTCGAACCTCTGACCTCATGGTCGAGGGTACATGCCAATTACCGCTGAGCTAAGCTCGCTTTGGCATTCGTTCATGATTGTAATCTTTATCTTAAACTTAAATAAATAATTTAGTAATTTTTACTCTCGGATAAACGTTTTTTTTTTTTTTTTGAAAAAATCGTTAGAGAAAATATACTTATGTGCATGTATAATGAATTATAAAACACACATGTTTACTATGAGGTGGGTTTCATAGAAAAACAATATTAGATTTGATTTTTTTGTTTGATGAAAATTGTGATTTTTGGTAGATTTTTTATTTTATTTTTTACTTTGAAAATGTGTAGAATGTGATAACATGTGAGCCATGTACTAAAGCTGAGTAGATATTAAGTGACAAAATAATACTAATGACCAAAATAATTATTTTCTAAAAGTTTATAGACTGATGTTTTGTTTGGTTTGTGGGTTTGATAGGAAATTATTTCAAATTCCAGAATTTTAAAAGATGAAAATGATTTCAAATTCCTATTTGCCTCTGGAACCAAATTGATTTGAAATCACTAAGATTAATATTTTTTGTTTGGATGCTACGGAGAAATGAAAAGAAAGTCAAATTAAAAGAAGGAATTTTGTTTTGTTGATTTCTTCTTCAACCAAGGTATGAAATAGTAAAACTAAAAAAAGTATAGATACAAATAAAAAAAAAAAAAGAAGGGTTGGATTAATATATAAAAAGGAACAAATTAAAAAAAAACAAATTATTCTTATCCAAATCAATACAAAAAAAAAAAAAAAAAATTTAAGAAGATGAATGAAAGCAAGAAAGAACAAAAATCATAATATTTTTATCAAATCAAAAAATAAATTAAAAAGAAGTTTAAGAGGATGAACACACACCGCTAAAAAAAAATGTTGGATTGAAATTACTGTTCAATTAAAAAAAAACAAAAAACAAAATTCAATTGACAAACAAAATGAGATGTATCTTTGAGGCCCCGTTTGATAACCATTTGGTTTTTGGTTTTTGGTTTTTGAAAATTAGGTTTGTTTTCTTTAAATTTCATCACCATGGTTTTCATTTTTGTTAAAGGCACACTTGAATTCCTAATCAAATTCTAAAAACAAAAACAAGTTTTTGAAAACTACTTTTTTTAGTTTTTAAAAATTGGCTTGGTTTTTGAAAACATGGGGAGAAGGTAAGTGAAAAATCTACGAAACTTAGAGTTGAAAGTGTTGTTTATAAGCTTAAAAACCAAAAACCAAAAACCAAAAATCAAATGGTTATCAAACGGGGCCTGAGTATTTTGTTTTTAATTTTCTATAATAGAAATTTGTATTTGTTTCTCACAACTACTTTACTATGGTCTTACATTTGAATTATTAATCAATTTCAAAAACAAAAATAATTTTTAAAATTAAAACTACTTTTTAGTTTTTTAAAACTTGAATTGGATTTTAAAAACCGTTTTAAAAAAAAAGTATATAACAAAACAAAAGTATGATGTGTGAGTAGTATTTATAGACTTAATTTTCAAAAAAAAAAAAAACTAAAAATAGAAAACCAAATGATTATATTTTTTTTGACAATAAAAATCAAATGGTTATAAAATGAAGTTTAAAGACTAAATTTACATAGAATAATAAGAGACCTAATTAAAATGTTGCAACTTGTATAAGATATTTCTAGATTTCATTTTCAAAGACAATTATTATTTGAATTCCATGAATAATTTTAGAAACACAAAGGACACATGTTATTTTCAAAGTTAAATTATTTGAGTTCCCTAAACAATGTTAGAAACACAAAAGACATGTTGTTTTCAAAGTTAAATTATTTGAATATATTCCATTAACAATCTTAGAAACACAAAGGACATTTTTATTTTCAAAGTCAAATTATTTGAATTCCATGGACAATCTTAGGAGCACAAAGGAGATATATTTTATTTCTTTGAATTCCATGAATAATCTTAGAAACACAAAGGAATCTTACCTAAGATCATATCTTTGTCCTTTTTTAATGAATTATTGATTTGATTAATTGAAAATTATCTTTTCTCCTTCAAAATTCTACCCAACCTTTTTTTTTTTTTTTTGAAACACAAATTCTACCCAACCTTTTAAATTAACTTATTTATCACATTTATTTAATAATTTTTTCAAAGAGTGACAACTTGATATTTGATAATGCATCTCATTTTTGTAGATACAAAAAGATTTAGTATATAATAATGGATATAAAAATGGAATTCATTATAGTTTTTCTATTTAATCCACCTTATATATATAACATTATAGTGTGAATGAATCGTACTTTATTTGATTTGACACAAAATTTTGCTATTCGAAAATATAATAATAAGCTCTTTAAAAGAAAAAAAATAGAGATTAAAAAATAGATATATATATCTAAATTAATTGATATATAATTTGAGGTTTCGATGTCCATTCTTACATCTTGTTAAATTAAAAATATCTAGATAATTTAGAATATAAAAATCAATGAAAAATCAATCAGATCGAAACAATATTTTAATATGAGAATTTGAAGTGGTCGGCACTGGTGATTCACATGAGGATTTTTAAAACATTTTTGTCTGTATTTTCAAATTTTAATACAGTCCAAAACAGTGAATGAAATGAAAATGGAAAAAGAAAAAAGTGATGAATGAAATGATTTATTATTATTTTTGAATAAAGTGATGAATGAAATGATTTATTATTATTTTTAAATAAAGTGATGAATGAAATGATAAGATGGGAAAATAGTGATTTTTTCCCATCAAAACAGTGAATGAAATGAAAATTGGAAAAAAGAAAAAAGAAAAAAGAAAAAAGAAAAGTGAGGAAATGAAATGACAAGAGGGGAAAATAGTGATCTTTTTTTTTCCAAGTACTTGTCTCTAAATGGACGCCTATTTGGAATGACTTTCTAAGTTAAGTGAAAAAAAGGGGCAACAAGAAAAATGGCTAAAAATAAATAGGTGGCTTGAAAAATGGCTACAAAAGTTTATAAATTAAATAGATGGCTAAACGTTTTACTGATTAATAAAATCTTATTTGTAAAAGACACAAATGCCCCCCAACAAACTACCTAACGTGTTCCTAACGTTAAAAATTAAAATCAGATTTTATGAGAGATAAAATACACCCCTAAAAATAAGTTGGAGAAATTGTAGGAAGTTTGAAATTCAAAAATTAAAGAAACAAAAACTAGTTTCAAAATCTAGAAAAAGTTGTATCATATTGTTACTACTGGAAAAAAATTGTTTCCCGGAAAAAGGAGTCGATACCTTTATTGGGGAAGGAATACAATGCTCAACCTCCCCCAGTAGAGAGAAACACCTTCGGACTACGTTAATTGGAAAACACAGTCCTCTCAATAAGAGGATATACTACCTGCAAATAAGAAAACCTTAGAAAACAACTTAGTAAATGTTGTACAAAATTGGCCATGAAACAACTAACAAAAAAAGGACCTTAAAGTCTGCCATTATGACCTGTCAAATCACCGCCCACCCTCCCACCAGAACGCCACCATGCATTGCGTCACCCCCGTCGGTCCATCTTCGTCTCCCTCCCCTCAAAAACCTTGAAAGACTTAATCCTCCATTTCCCACCATTTTCCACCCCCAACACAGAGTGTATACCAATCCCTACCTCTCGCATCGCGCCGACGACCCACATCCGCCGTGCCGGCGACCTTCTTCTGCCGCGCCGTCGAGACTCCTGCTCGCCCCACATCCTCCATTGATTCTCCTTCTGCGAGACTGTACAATTTCTCAGAAATTCAAACTAAGGTAACGACTTCATTCCCATTCCCTTATATTAGCAACAAAATGATACATTCCCCCGAGATTTTAGGGATTTTGTTTCTTCCATGCAATCCGAGAATATTACTCTCTATTATAAGCAGAGACCAAAAAAGACTAAGCCCGTGGAGGTAAGACTTTGTATTTACTCTTTAGGTTGTCTAAAACATGCTGTAATTACTCGTGTAATTGTGTTAAAAAACAGGAAGAAGTTGACACAAGCGCCGATACGGGGGAAGACCATTCTATTGAAGATGATTACTCCTCAAGCGATAGCGGAGATGAAGGAGATAGCAAGAAAAAGAAAACGGTAGACAAAAAGGTAAAAAAGATCACCCACATCATCCCCCTTGTGAATTACAAATTAGAGAATTAAACTCCCTAATTAACATCCAGGATGCGAAGAGACCCAAAGGGAAGGACAGACGGACAAAAAGGGATGAAAGTGAGGAGGTCGAATGCACCAGAGCGGTATGTACTGATAAATACTATTCCATCATTGTTGCAAACTCCTCTGGAAAGTATGTTGTGGTGTGGTCATATGAAAGTGTGTGAGAGGAGTTATATACCCCCCTGCACCTTACAATCTATGTATTGGCAAGCCTGTGTACATTGTCTGCCTGTGAACGTGTATGTATTAGTATATACATCCATGATCTCATACATTTATATACTGATATGTGCAACTACTATCTCGTACATCTATATACATATATGCTCGTACGTACGTGTGTTTGAACAGTTATATACCCTCCATTGTCTGCCTGTGAACGTGTATGTATTAGTATATACATCTATGATATCGTACGTCTGTTGTCTGTGTAGATTGAACTGTTACATACAACTATGGAATTGTTTGATGTATTTTTTTTTGGGGTAATCCATTTGTTGACTGCTTCATGCCGCTGAAAAAGATAATTTTTTACTGTTAGAAAGTCTAAGCCTAAAAAATAGGTAAATCAGGATCAAAACAAACCGCCAACCGATCCCATGTAAGTAGGGATCCATCCACCACGCAAAAAGGGGACGTCCAAAAAAAAGCCAGGAAACGGTTCCTAAAATTTCGGTAGCCACGCCTACAAAATCCGAACTTTCGTAGCCAAAAATCAAGAATGCTTTTTTTTTTGTAGTCATTTAACACAATTTCCAAAAAAAAAAAAAAAACTGTTTTTAAACACTTAAAAAGTCATTCCAAAGAAGCACGAAATGGCTTGTGAGTTTTGACATTTATTTCCTAAAATATTTGCAAATTTAACATAATTAAAATAAAATATTATAAAAAATAATTTTACATGTTATTTTGATCTAAAAACTTTTAGGTTAAAATACCATTTTAGTCTATGTATGTTAGGTTTCTTTTCATTTTAGTTTTTGTACTTTAAATAAAGCTTAAAATTGGTTTAATCGTTAGTTTGAAGTTAATTTTTTTTTTTCGAAATTGGTTGAATAATCATAATAATGTTTCATGTAAAAAAAGACACAATATGAACATATTTTCAAAATTTATAAAGGATAGACTAAAAGAAATTAAATTTTATACAAAGTATAGATACTAAATCAGAGCTCTGAATCGAGAGTGTGTGGATATTTCTGAAGCCAAGGCGATGATGCTCGACATTGAAGATCTGGCGGAAAAATCGGATGTTTTATCCTTTGTGAAATGCTCAAGAGCGGGCAATCGTGTGGCGCACTCCATTGACGAGCAGCGACGGGCCTCCCTCCGGTGTCTTCTCCGTTGACCGTTGTTGCTGGCGGATTTTTTGAGCTTTCTTTCCCTTCCATGCTGGAAGAAGCTGTTTTTTTGTAGGGATGATTATATCCCCTTTTGGTTAGCCTCTTTAATTGAAGAGGATGTTGTTTCAACCAACTCTGCTCTTTATAAATGAAGTTTATTTTTCAAAAAAAAAAAAGAAATTAAATTTTTTTAGAATGGTTAACAATAAAGCAACAGTAGGGATCGATTTTAAGTTTTATACAAAGTATAGATACTAAAATTGAACATTTGAAAGATGAAATCCGAAATAAAGAGACAAAAATGATATTTTAATCAAGCTTTTGTACCTTAAATATTTTTTCTAATATTCAACATTGCATACAACAAAATTTTAGCAATTATTGTCAATAATTTTCTAATCATCATTTAGAAATATGAAACTTGATTCGCTATATACCTTTTCAATGTAAATTAAATAGTGATTTTTATAATTATAATCCATCACTATGTAAATTATTGAAAAATTTTCCCTTAAATTAAATTTAACTATTTTAATCAATGATTTATTCAAAATCTATCATTAATCAAGTCTACTTTTTTTTTTTTTTTTTTTGAGAAGAATCATTAATCAAGTCTACTCATGATCATCTCAATAAGTCATATATCAATTCTATAAATACTACATACATACCACCTTTGGTTAATTAATTATTGACATTATTATTTAGTTGACAATTCATCATTTAGTGTCACTAGGTTAGCAACTTGCACATGTTTTTTAATGTTTAAAAAGAAACTTTGACATTTTTTTAGGAAAAAAATAAACATCAAAATTACATTGGAACTAAAGTCTGCTTGTCCACATTGACCGCTTCAAGAAGCCAAGTTGGAAAATCCCAAGTAGCATGAAACCTATTGAGCATTGCTCATCGTGCCAATTGATTTGTCATCAGATTTTGGATTCTCCAAACATGCTTAAACATTATAAACTTTGACATTCAATTTTGAAAATGATCCAATTGAATATAAAAACTATTAAAATTTAAAATCAAAACAGTTATAAAAGTATGTTATTATTTCCAAATGGCCATTTTCTTAAAAAAAATATTATTATAAGTATACGTAAAACAATATCCTACAAATGTTAAAGAGAAAAAAAAAAGAAAAAAGAAAAAACCAGTTTAGAAAGTTTAAATGGGTTGGGAATGATTTAATCCCTTAAACCCCTAATGAATGAAATCATGGCAAAATGTAAAGAGAAAAAACAATAAAAGAAAAAAAAAATATAAATTTTAGAAAATATAATAAATGAACTAAAAACGTAAAAAACCACGTAAAAGAATGAGAACAAAACTTTCTCAAAAAAAAAAAAAAAAAAAAAAAAAAAAAAATTAAAAAACTCGTGTTGAGAGTTACTAACTTTAACCTAATTGCTATTGTAGCCACCTCGAGTACTTTTGACACCATCGTTTATTACTATGTAGCTAGAAGAGTAATCAACATTATGCTCGTTTCTATTGTAGTTTTTTTTTTTTTTTGACAACATGTGGGGTGGAGGACTCGAACAACAGACCACTTAGTCTTTAGTACAATATTTATGCCTGTTGAACTATGCTTCATGTTGACTCGTTTTTATTGTAGTTGTCACTTTTGTCATTCATTTTTTAAATTAAATGAGTTGCAACAATGCACACAAAGGGAGGATTGCATTATAAAGTGTAGAAGAATTAGCAAAAGAAAATTTCTATTTATATATAGAAACAAATTAGATATCTTTTTAATAAGAAATGGTAGAACATGGAGCCTGGAGGGGCCTCATTGGTTTAGAAAAAGAGAACATGAAAAAGTCATTGATTTTTATAAAATCAATATTCTGGCGAGAATAATAGAAATTCATGAATATTGATAAACTAAGACTCTATTTGATAACTATTTGGTTTTTTATTTTTGGTTTTAAAAAATTAAGCTTATAATTACTACTCTTATCTATTAGTTTTTTGAGTAATTACAGTGGGTGACAAATTAATTATATATAATAGCAAATTTAGCACAAGGTAAAAAGAATTGCAAATATGGCAAAAAAATTAGAATATTTCCATTTTACCCTTCTCTTTCTCTGCTTTCCATTTACCCTTTCTTCCCTCATTTCTTGTGTATTTTGAAATTTGTTACGATTTCTTCTTTCTTCTTTTTTATTTTTTATTTTTTATTTTTTTTGTGCATTTTTGTGCATTTATGAGTTGTTACTATTTTTTTATTTTATTTTATTTTTTATTATAATGAGCTGTTACGATTTCTTCTTCTTTTTATGTTTTTATTTTTTTATTTTTTGTGCATTTATAAGGGTGGAGTTCTTGTGTGATTAATATGCTTTTTTTCCCTCTGTTTTGTTCTATGCAGTTTATTAGGTTGTGCATCTTCTTCTTCTTCTTCTTGGCCTTCTTTTTAATTCAAGAATACCAAGAATACAAAAATAGCAATTTTGGTGAGTGTTTGTATAGGTGTATCAAAGTATATCATTGATATACTCCGGTTGATCGTATTCTATCACTGACTATCATTGGTCGAAGTCTATCAGGGCTATAATTGATAGATAATGAAATACAAAGAATACAAGAATAGCAATTTTATGGTGGTGGTCACAGAGCTTGTGTGCTAGGCTTTAAAAATTATATTGTTGATTGAGAGTCGCTTGTTCGTAATGGTTATTTTTGGATTTTATGTTCTAATTACCACAAGAGACTTAAATTTTTTGTTCAATTTATGATTGTAGTATAATAATTTTGGATGAGTTTCTAATTACCGAGATGATTGCAATGCAAAGTACTTTACTGATAGATTTCAATTAAATTGATTTCTATCAGTAACAATCATTGGTAGACTTCAATTAATTGATAATTAACTGATTTCTATCCGAGATAGAAATTGATAGACTTCAATTAACTGATTTCTATCCTCGATAGAAAATGATAGATTTGAATTAAACTAATTAATTTCCATCAGTTATACAAGTCAATAGACTTTAATTAAATTGATTTCTGATAGAAACTGATAAACTTCAATTAAATTGGTTTCTATCCGTGATAGAAACTAATAGTCTTGAATTAAATTGATTTCTATCAGTGATAGAAACTGATAACCTTGAATTAAATGGTTTTCTATTAGTGATTATCACTAGTAGACTTAAATTAAACTGATGGATAGAAACTGATAGCCTTGAATTAAAGTGAACTAATAGCCTTGAATTAAATTGTTTTCTATCAGCGGCTATCACTGATAGGCTTGAATTAAACACGATAAAAACTTATAGATTGTGATCATCAAAGTCTATCAGTGATACACACTGATAGACTTCGATTAATCAAAGTCTATTAGTGTCTATCACTAATAGACTCCGATTAATTGAAACTTATTATTAAAGTCTATCAGTATTTATCACTGATAGACTCCGATTAATCGAAGTCTATCAGTGACTATCAATAATAGGGACTGATAGACTATTGGAGATACTAAGGGTATTTTCGCAATTTAACGTATTTTTTGCTATTTTTGCAAATAATTTTATTTTTTTGCTATTTTTGCAATACTTTTGCCGGTTTTTTCTATTTGTGCAAATCCCCCTAGTTTTTTCGCTATGCTATCTAACTTTCCAAATTTTCAAAAATCAAGTCAAAATGTGAAAACTAAGGCCCGTTTGAAACCATTTGGTTTTTGAAAATTATGTTTGCTTTCTCCTAATTTTCTTATTATGGTCTTCATCTTTGTTAAGGACACATTTGAATTCCTAAGCAAATTCTAAAAATAAAAACAAGTTTTTAAAAACTACTTTTTTTTTAGTTTTTAAAAACTCTTGGTTTTTGAAAACATGGAAGGGCTCTAGATGAAAAAAAAAAGAAACTTATAGATGGAAGTAGTGTTTATAAGCATAATTTTCAAAAACCAAAAACCAAATGATTATCAAACGGAGACTAAAAAAAGTAGTTTTCAAAAACTTGTTTTTGTTTTTGAAATTTGACTAAGAATTCAAACGTGTCCTCCACAAAGATGAAAACCATTATAAGAAAATTGGAAGATAACAAGCCTAAACAAGCATAATTCTAAAAACAAAAACCAAAAACCAAATGGTTATCAAACGGGGCCTAAATAATTTAGGTCCCATTTGGCAACTATTTAGGCCCGTTTGATAACCATTTGGTTTTTTGTTTTTAGTTTTTGAAAATTGTGCTTGTTTTCTCCTAAATTTCCTATCATGGCTTTCATCCTAGTTAAGGTTGCATTTGAATTCCTAGCCAAATTTTAAAAACAAAAACAAGTTTTTGAAAACTACTTTTTTTTTTGTTTCCAAAATTGGACTTGGTTTTTGAAAACAAGGTAGAAGATTGATATTAAAACCAAGAAACTTATGAGTGGAAATATGTGGGTATAAGCTTAATTTTCAAAAACCAAAAACCAAAAACCAAATGGTTATCAAATGGGGCCTTAGTTTTTGGTTTTTGAAAATTATGCTTGTTTCCTCTCAAATTTCTTACAACGGTTTTCATTTTCATTTAGGATATATTTGAATTCTCAGTCAAATTCCAAAAACAAAAATAAGTTTTTGAAAACTATGACCTCGTTTGATGATCATTTGATTTTTATCTTTGTTCAGAACATATTTGCATTCCTAGTCAAATTGCAAAAATAAATACAAGTTTTTGAAAACTATTTTTTTTTAGTTTTCAATACTTGACTTGGATTTTGAAAACATGGGAAAAAGATAGATAACAAATAAAACAAAGAAACTTATATGTGAAAGTAGTGTTTGTAAGCTTAATTTTCAAAAATAAAAAACAAAAAACCAAATGACTATTAGACAAAGCTGTACTTTTTTAGTTTTCAAAATTTGACTTGGTTTTCGAAAATATAACAAGAAGGTAGGTAACAAAACAAAGAAACTTAGTGTTTATAAGCTTAATTTTCAAAAACTAAGAACCCAATGGTTATCAAATGAAACCCTATTAATATACACGTCTTAATTTTTTCTTCACTACTTCAATTTTTCAGAATTGTAATTAAACATGAACAACATATTTTTCACTGCTTTTGGGTTAATTAGTAATTTTGCAATGTATTAATTTAGGAGGTCTTATGTTCCAATGCCCATAAAGTCATTTCCTCCCCAAACTAATATTGAGATTTTCATTTATGAGGAGATCAGTGTTAGAATATTGATATAATTAAATTTACCCAAATCAATCCGCTTAAACTTTTGGGTTGATTGATAATTTAACAAACATGACAAAATAGGAGAAAAATAAAATAACAACCCAATGAAGAAATCTAGCTACCAATGGCAACAAGACACAAGAACCTTAGATTCCAAAGTGATAACAGAAGATCTTAAAAAAAGATTTTGATGAACCTTTTCATTTTGGTTGAAGTATTGATGTATATAATTAGATTTATTATAACTCATTACCTTAAATTTTTTTAATGGATGGGTGATGTTAGATTTTCCAACCTTAGATACTTGAATCTCGAGAAGAATGTCAAACGGAGTATAACTCAACTGACATCAAACATGTGCCTCGATCAAGAGGTCAGAGGTTCGAGTCCCTCACCTCCACTTATGGTTGAACTTCAATTTAAACATCTTCTTTTTTTTTTTAAAAAAAATATATATATTTAAACATCTTATTTATATGAAAGATTATTACAAAAAAAAAAAAAAAAAAAAAAAAAAAAAAAAAAAAACTTTTGATCCTTGAGATTTGAGTTTAGTTGTAACAAGGTCTATGAGTTTTCAGACTCAACAATTCTATCTATGAAATTTGTATTTAGTAGTATTTTAAGTCACTTAGTCAGTTTTTTCATTAATTAGCTAATTGAAAGTTCACTGTTTTTCATTATTTTTCTAGATTGACGTGACATTTCTTTATTGATTTTTTAACAAAAATAAATATTTTTAATATATTTTTTTTCCTTCTCTCTTCTTTCTCTTCCTCAAATATTAAAAACATTTATTTTTATTAAAAAATTTTAAAAAAAATTGAAATAAAAATGGTATGTCAGCTCTCCATCATATAATTAAAAAAAAATTGCCATAGGTGCCAAAATGTGCAAACCTCATAAGTAAAATTATTGAGTTAGCTTTCCATTAGATAATAAGAAAACAAAATCGATAGAAATGTCAAAATGTGCAAACCTATAAGTAAAATTATCGGGTTTGAAACCTATAGACCTAAATGCAATTAAATAAAGAACCTTTGTTAACCCTATCCATGTGCGTCCTTAGGTAGGATTCCTCTTGGATTTTTGGAAGAAAGGATTTCAAATTAGGGTCCAATTTTGGACTAGGTTTCGTATTTATGTATTTCTATTTCTATTTCTTTGCAATTTGTTTTTTATGTGTCCATATCGTATGTAATATTTATTGTTCTTTTCTTTTTGGTATTTTTCTCTTACATTCTCTTCTTTTTTTTAATTACTTTTTTTTTATTATTGTAACTTTGTCTTCTCCATTTTTTCCTCTTCTTCTTTTTTCCATTTTTTATATAAAATAGTTTTTTCAAAAGAATATTAATATGGAATATTTAGTGTTGATGGCAAAATCCGGCCAAGCGCTCACCTGACCTTCACGTGACACCAACAGTGAATTTGTTTGAATACAGGGAAGACGTGGCCTGCAAAACAAGGGAAACCTGCACACCGGTGTGTTGCTTGCCACACCTCCTCCGATGCTTAAGTCAGTAATCGGAGGGAATATGAGCAAAAATAGAGAGTTAGAGGAAGAGAATAGAGAGTTTCGAATCAAAATTCGGTCCCCTTCTTCAGTGATGAAGAAGGGTTTAAATACCTGCTCATGCTCTAGGGTTTTAGGTATTCCGGGGTGTTTCAGGCTGAACCCGGTGGAAACAGGGGCATCCAGGGGCACTACGAGTCAAGTGGAGTTGGACGAACTCGGCCCGCGCAAGCGAGCCGAGGGTCGGCCTCGGCCCATGGCCGAGCAGGGGGGTCTGGCCAAAAGCCCGATCCCTTCAGTTTTGGCCCGACCCTTTGGCCTGTTCTTCCTCCGGGTTCCGTTTCCTGGCTGTCTCCTTGGCCTGGTATTGCGCTGTCCTCATCAATTCCGATATTGCATATCGGAGTGGTCCAAAATTACCTATAACATTTAGAATAAATGATGAGCTCTTCCTTGGACTCCATTTCAAAAATAAAAAATTAGACTCTTGAAGAAAGTAAACCCACCTCTAAATTTGAAAAATAAAAAGAAAGATACAATCTAGACAAAATACAAGAAATAAGGATTAGCCCAAAAAAAAAAAAGTTTTCACATGAGATATTTGGAGAAATTTAATACGTGGATTTTTTTGACAACATGTGGAGGTGGTATGTCAGTTGAGCTATACTCATGTTGGCAATTTAATACATGGATTTGAACTTGCATTTATATTGATTTTGTATTAAGTGTAGTACAATCTCTATTGTATGATCTTTAGATTCTTTCTTTCAAATGTAAATTTGTTTCAAGGACTTCACAACTTTGTTCTCAAGATATTCTAATAGTCAATTGATGTCTTGAAGTCTTCAATTCTTCAAAAATAATAATAATAATAATAATAATAAATTTTCGAAGTCTTTTGATCTTCAAGATCTTGGATTTTCAAAAAGTTTAGAAAGAATTTTGTGATCTTCAAAGTCTTAAAAAAAAAAAAAAAAAAACTTTAGAGAATCTTCAGTCTTTTGACAATTTTCTCTAAATTCTCACGATTATAAATATTTTAAGCCCTTCGAATGATGGATAACTCTTCTATTTATAGAGTTTTAAGTGGGGTTAACAGCAGGATTGGCTGGATTTAAAACATGGGTTTGAAAAATGGCCAAAAAATAAAAACATTAGAAAGATGGTAAAAGGGAGAAAATGGAAAAACACTTTTTGTGGTGAACTGACGGAAATACCCCTGCACAGATAAAACACAGAGTATCCCTGGTTTTTAGCATATACCCCAACTACTATTGTATCTAAAAAAATCGTAACCACCTAAGAATTGTTTTGTGTTGTTTGACGTTTAAAAAAATCAAATAACCAGAATCTTGACTCACCCATCGACTAAAAAAAACAGAATACAAAAAAATACCTGGGTTCGTATGGAACGTCTTCTCACAAATTCAACAGAATGTGGACTAATGGGAAACCTAACGCATACAAGTAACATATGTAAATTTTCGAGAAAACAATGACATGTTCAATTGAAAAACTAAATACATTTAAGTGAAAGTTGTGGTAATCATAATGATAAACACGAGTTTGATGAAAATATCACCTCCCAAAAAATCAGTTGTCAAAATCGAATTAAATGGGGATATGAGTGACCTTACGGTTGAAAAAAAAATCTTACAACATAAAATTCATGTGTAAGCATATGCGACAAATTCATGCATTTGGGGAGCAGGAAATACCATGTATTCAAGGAATTAAGATCTTATTTAGGTTTCTCCCCCATAACCATGTAAACATGCTTCCCCGACAAACTACTCACTAGGGCAACATCGAAAAATCAAGAAACACACCTGTATACCCCACTTCTTTGTTGACGAACAAACCCTCCACTTCCTTAAATCATCTCTTATCCATAGTTTTGACATTGAAAATGGGGTGTTTGCGTTCTAGTCTCTCTTCTTGGGGTGTTCCATATGCCGAATTCATTTACTCCATCTTCATAGGAAATCACCTAACATTTAAAACGAGTAAATACCTTGTATTCAAACAGCTAAAATCTTCGTTAGATTGAGCCCCACAGATACCTCCTACTAAAAAACTAAAATTTCCATCAAGTTTTGCCACACAAATACCATGTACCAAAACCAACCAAACTCTTCTTTCGACTCACAAATACCTTGTAACAGATAAAATCTTCATCAAACCGAGTCATGCAAATACCTCTCTGCTATTAAACAAAAGTCTTTGTTAAACTGAGCCATGCAAATACTTTGTCTTCATCATATTAAGTTGCAAATATTGTGTACTTGAAAATAGCTAAACATCGTCAGAATAAGGTTCAAAATTGCATTTAGGAGGAGTGTACAAGGGAAGATTTTGAAAGATGCTCCACATAGAACCTAACTAGTTGCTTGTAGAGAAGTAGCTAGCTAGCAAGCTGTAGCTATGATAGATATCAAATTCTGATAAGTCTTCAAAACAATTTTCTTCCATGGTCCTTCCCATGTCCTCAACCTCAACCCTTCATAGATGATGTAGATTTCTCCTTAGAATTGCAATTAACAATGGATATAGGAGATGAACAATAAGAAATTAAAGCCATAAAGCTCAACGACAACGACAACTCTATATTGCAGCATGAAAGTCTATTATGGATGAAAGAGAAATATTGGAGTTCTTCCCTAAAATCAAGGCTGAACTTTGTGTAAATAGAAATTGGAAAAAAAAATCTCCAATTTGTTGTGAATAACAACCAAAAAAAACTAAAAAACACATTAAAGAAAAACGTTATTTTGATATGAAAATGGTTTTTAGAATCTAAACTTTGAATTTCAAATCGAAACCTGAAGAGATTTGGTTGGGCAGCACGTTTAGATATGGTAAACGTATTTTGAGGGGTTGTTAGTTTAAAGGTTGCACGGAGGGTAAAATCGGGATATTACATACCATTGAGTCACGCCCGCTGCACGTGTGGCCAAGAGACTAACGTATTTGAAAAACTGCCATAAATCAAAACCGCACACCCAAATTTGCCACTCATGCAAATATCTCTTTTAAGTGTTGCTTGGGCTTGTGCTGGTTGGCTTTTGACCTAACCCTTTTGGAATTTGTTGGTTTTAAGCCAAATTATCATTTAACGAGTTTTTGGACTTATTTGATCTTGAGCTCAATTGCCTATAACCTAATTTGTTCCGGTTAAGCTTACTTGATCATAACCACCTGATCAAATGGCTATAATGAAGATATGTAGCATCATTTGAGATTTTTCATTTTTGTACTTCAATTTTAATTTGGGACACATAAATTTATGATCGGTCCCAAATTTAATAATATTTATTTCGAGTGGGTTAACAATATGTTTAGAGTATTTCTTTCAAATGTGAGCATGGATAGGTATTCTAAAAATAATTTTAAATATTTTAATTAAAAAAATTTACAAAATTACTTTCGCAGGTGCAATTAAGCATCATATATAATAAGGGTGTAAAAAATTCGGGTCGGGTCGGTTGTACAGACAAACCGACCTGACTGGACTCGAATCCATCGGGTCGGGTCGGGTCACTTTTCTTTGATCAAATCAGAAGAAGATGTCGGAACTCCCAAACTTACGCTGCAACTTCGCCGAAAAATCGTGAATGGAGGGAGTTTTACCGCCGCTAATCTCGTGTTTGTAGGTACTGCGCAGCTTTACCGCTGCTAATCGCACGGATTTGGAGTCGTCAACAAATTTGCAGAAGCACCTGAAGTGCTTGCCTTGTAGAAGCCCTAAGGTTATGATTTGGGTGGGCACACCACAGCCGCACAGTCATCAAATACACCATCTCTTCTTGGTTGAAAGAGAAACTGAGACGACGTTCGTGAGAGACTGAGAGAGAGGGGGAGACGACGTTTATGAGAGACTGAGACGACGTTCGTGAGAGACTGAGAGAGAGGGGGAGACGACGTTCGTGGTGGAGGAGACGCGGCTGAGTAAACGAGGGAAAGAGAGACTGAGAGAGAGGGGGAGGAAAAGAGGCGACTAAGTTTGCTGAGTAACCTTAAAATCTCTATTTAAGTAAAAGCTGAGACTCGGTTCGGTTCGGTTTTCTTCACCCCTAATATATAAAATTGGTTAAATTATACAAAACACTCTTGAACTTTCGAATAGAGTTTCAATTGTGTCCCAAGAATTTGAAAAGTTTCAATTTTACCTTTGAACTTGAAAATTTGTTAAAAAAATAATATGGAGAGTTTTTTTCGTAAAAAGGAAATATGGAAACTGACACAACAGCTAATATGTAAAAATTGGAACATGTATGTGACATCACTTACAATATCATTTGTGTAAATTGACATGGTAGGGTATAACGATGTGTAAGAATTGATTATGTAAATGATTTTAACAATATCTATGTAGATGAAATACATGGCAACAATGATTTTAATCTTTCTATATAGTTCTAAATAATGTCATATACACCTTCATATTTTTACACATTAGCTGTCACATAAAGTTTCTTCATATATGTTAACGTGAGGGTATTTTTTGAAACAAATTTCAAACTTCAAGAATAAGAATGAAAAATTTCAAAGTCTGAACACATCATTCTAATTTACCCGAAAGCTTAAAGATATTTGGTATAGTTTTAGTGCGTAAAATTTAGAAAAAGTGTTTGGATAATCTACTATATTTTTTTTTCATTGGATTTCCCACTCATGTAGATAAGGATTTATTGGGTCCCAAAACCAAATTGTGGGGTATCTTGTTTAAAACTCCACGTGAATTCAATGTCGGTGTTTTTTTTTTTTTGAGTACATCAACATTTGGGGGTGGGTGGCTTCGAACCTCGGACCTCATGGTCGAGGATATATGCCAATTACCGCTGAGCTAGGCTCGCTTTGGCAATTCAATGTTGGTTCTGACTTGCCAAAGAGATTTTTCCTAATAATAAAAAAAGATTATGAATTAATAATTATGTTGAGCCAGATATTTTTCTTTTTCCCAACATGTGTACTTTCTTAAATATCTGTATATAAAAATGTCCCGTATATATTTTTTTTGTTCGTTTGTTTCAATCAAAGGGTCCGTCTGGTAGACAAGGATTCGAATCTCTGACCTTCTTCGTCGAGGATATATATCAATTACCGTTGAGTTATGCTCACTTTTAGTAAAAATAAATGAATATTGATAAACTAAATAATTTAGATCTCGTATAATAATCCATTTGGTTTTTGACTTTTGAAAATTATGATTGTTTTCTCTCAATATCTTCGCAATGGTTTTCATTTTTGTTTCGGACAAAGCCAAATTCCAAAAACAAGAACAAGTTTTTGAAAACTAAATCCCCTTTTGATAACCATTTTGTTTTTTGTTTTTTTGTTTTTGTTTTTGTTTTTTTGTTTTTTTTGTTTTTGAAAATCAATTTTGTTTTCTCTCAATTTTCTTACTATGGTTTTCATCTTTGTGAATGACACATTTGAATTCCTAGTTAAATTCCAAAAACAAAAAGCAAGTTTTTGAAAACTACTTTTTTAGTTTTCAAAACTTGACTTGGTTTTTTAAAACATGCCAAAGAAGTAAATAATAAAACAAAGAAAAAACTTAGCGAATGGAAGTTAGTGTTTATGAGCTTTAATTTTTAAAAACAAAAAACCAAAAACCAAATGGTTATCAAACGAAATCTTATTACTATATATGTCTTAATTTTTTCCATCACTACTTCAATTTTCAAATGAAAAATATATTTATACTGTCCATATGTTAGCTTTTGGGTTGATTTGTAATTTCATAGTATCAAAAGCATGAGGTCTTACGTTCGAACCCCATAAATTCATTTCCTCTTCAATTTTAAAATTGATTTTCATTTATTGGGCCTTCTAAAATTTACAATCCCACAAGTGAGTGTTAGAATATTGATATTATTAAAGGAAAATTGTAATTGGTGGCTAAATTCTAATGGTTAATTACAGATATAACAAGTTTTATAAAAAATTGCAAATATTGCAAAATTTTAAAATCGATTTTTTAATTTCCGTTTTGCCCCTATTTTGATTTCTATCTGTGATAGATTTCTATCACTGATAGAAATCTATCACTAATAGAAATTTATCGCTGATAGAATCACAGTGATAGATTTCTATCATTGATAGAAATTTATCGCTAATAGAAATCAATAGTGTATTTGATAGAAACTAATAGTGTATTTGATTACGTGATAATTTTGTACATATCTTTTGTTTTTATCTTTTTTTTTTTTGTTTTGTTGAGGTCTCCCCTCCTTTAAATTTCAACTTCCGTTTTGTGTTTTTCTTTTCTTCCGGTACAATTTCCATGTTGTTTTGCTTCGACATCTATAAAAACAAAATCAGTAACATAAGTTTTAGAAACAAAAATGATAGTTTTCTATTAGTGATAACTTATTTCTATCACATTTATATCTCTGATAGTTCTATCAGTGATAGAAATATAGTTTTCTATCAGTGATAGAATGTTTTATATCAGTGATAGAATGTTTTATATCATTGATAGAATTCTTCTATCACCGATGGAAATCTTTATCACTTAATTTGAACAACTACAACCAATCACTTTACTAAAACTATTGACAGAAAACAATAGCAAATTTCAAACAAAATGCAGAAATAACTGATAGAATCTATCAATGATAGACTTGATAGAAATGAGAAGAAGGAAAAAAACGGGCTAGATGAGTTAGCTAATCATGTCAGATGGGCTTTTTAGTAATTTAGATGGCCTAGATGTTAAATTTTGTTATTTTTGCAAATACTTTAATATGTTGCTAATTTTGCTATTATTTTAGTTGGGTTTGCTATAAGTGCAAGCAACCCTTATTAAATTTAAGGATAACAACAAAAATGACCATATTTAAAGCCTCGTTTGGAAAATGACAAACCGACTCTTTTTTTTTTTTTTGGAATAAATGGTCCTCCCAAATTTATCAATTAATAAGTATGAATTATTAAGTTACAAAAATACCCTCGATTAAAAATATAACCGATATGCTGGAATTACACGGTATATTAATAGAGTATGGGATTTAAAATAAAAGAAACCAATTTGATTTCCAAATTCCCAAAATGAAGGAATAAATTTCTAACATAAATTTAATGTTCAAAACATATCTATTTGTTGCCAAACCGAGCTTAGCTCAGCGGTAATTGGCATATACTCTCGACCATAAGGTCAGAGGTTCGAATCCCCCCACACCCAAATGTTGATGTACTCAAAAAAAAAAAAAAATATATCTATTTGTTCTGATAACATCAAAATTTTCATATTTAATCATGATGATTTGTAATGGTTAATTTTTTACAACAAATTATGACAATAGAATTTTCTACCATATGGAAGGCAGATAAACACAAATACCTTTTATGGACACCATTGCTAGGAGCAACCTCATTTAGTTGAATATATAAAATTTGCAACATATTATTCAAAAAAATGGGTGATAGGAATCTCTGCAATGAAAGAAAAATAAACAAAAATACCTTTGTATTAACACCATAGCTTGGACCTATAGCCATAACTTAATCTATATTATCATAAACTTATAACCACAACATTGCTAAAATCCATGTCAGAAGGAATGACCGGTAAAGAACTTTGATCTTGAATTCTTCATTAGAATGTACAAATAAAGTAACATATGGCAAGAATCCACTAATTACAGTTTACTTTTGGAAAACAAGGTGAAGAAACTGTAAATATCTTACCACCATCTTCGGCATGTATCGACCATGGAAATCAACCCCACGTCGACTACGAGCCCTCAATGCTTTATCGACTTTGACATCAAATCCATCATAAAGTCTTCATTGTTCATCAATCTCCTTTTTTGGTGCTTGTAATCACAAGCTGATCAGTAGAATTAGAGACAAATTTTTGTTTTTTTTTTCCCCTTTTTCTGAATATGGACGACAAGAAGAAGAAACATGGAGGGTTGTTGATCGCAAAGCTCGATTACAAGAAGAAGAGAGATTTTGAAAAATATTAGAAAATAAGGGTACTTTTGAAACTATTTAGATATATAGGGTGTCGCGTCTCTTGGAAATACGCGACACCCAGTTTTCTCTTATGTCGCGTCTCTTGGAAATATGCGACACCCACTTTTCTCTTATGTCGCGTCTCTTGTAGAGACGCGACAAGTTAATTTTTTTTTTCACACGTCGGTAGGTCGCGTCTCTTCAAGAGACGCGACATCAACGACTCGTAGTTTTTTTTTTTTTTTTTTTTAATTTTTATATTCTAATGATTTTGTTTTTTTTTTTTCTGTTAACTAACTAATGATTAAACAAATGATTTGGTTTTTGTTTTTTTTTTCTTAACTAACTAATGATTAAAAAAAACCCAACTAATAATTTTTTTTTTTTTTTTTTTTTGAAGAATCCTTTTTATGTTTTGAAATTATTCCATTTGAAAACTAAAACAAATTATTGGATTTGGAACTTTTTTTTATGATAGAAAATTTTCTTTGAAACCTAAAAAAAAAAACCATTGAGTTGAACTCGTTTTATTATTAAAAAAAATCTTATTTTATTATTTGTTTTATAAATAAAATGTCTTTGATGACCCATTTTTTTTTGTTTCTTTTGAGATACTTATATACAAGTTTGTTCTTTCTTTTAAAACTCTTAGAAAATCTTATAGCGATTTGGAACTTTTTTTATTTCCAAAATTTTCACTTTTTCGTAAAAATAACTGATCAATATCACTTTAACGGGTAAAAAACTTTTTAAGAATTTATGGTTTTAGTGGTTGAGATGTAGGGTTTATGGTTTTTTATGGTTTAGGGTTTTAGTAGTTTGTAAGGGTTTAGGTTTTTTAGGGTTTTCTTTGTTGGGATTAGTTTTAGGGTTTAAGGTTATAATTGGATTTTGAGTGTTTAGCCTATAGTCGACTAATATACCTTTTGAAAGTTTGATAATTTTAGTGTTTAGGGGTTTTGGTTATAGGGTTTTAGGGGTTAGGAGTTTTAGGGTTTAGGGTTTTTAGGGGTTTTGGTTTTAGGGTTTTAGGGGTTAGGAGTTTTAGGGTTTAGGGTTTTTAGGGGTTTTGGTTTTAGGGTTTTAGTTTTAGGGTTTAGAAGATTTAGGGTTTTTAAGAATTTATGGTTTTAGTGGTTGAGATGTAGGGTTTATGGTTTTTTAGGGTTTAGGGTTTTAGTAGTTTGTAAGGGTTTAGGTTTTTTAGGGTTTTCTTCATTGGGTTTAGGGTTTTTTAGGGTTTTAGTAGTTTTTTAGGGTTTAGGGTTTTAGTAGTTTAAATGCATATGAACTTCAAATTATTTTTTCAAAATATCCATATCTTAATTATTTGATCACTATTGCTTCGAATTTAGCATAGGAACTTCTACAAAAGTATTGGTTTATGACAAATTTAAACAATATGATTTTCCCCTTTTTACTATTTTATCAACATATACACATTATTTATATTTTAAAAGATGATTGTTGTATCCAATCAATTATATTAAAATTGAATCTTCTTTTGGATAATTTCTATATGTAAAAAATAAATATCATCTATTGAAAATAATTACTGTTATAGAAACATAAATTCCATGCATTAATGTATATATTAACTATGTTCGTTACCATATATATTTTTCAACAAATTATTTAATAAACATTCCCCTAATAATAATATTTTACACTTTATTGATTAATACATACCTTGTGTGTGAATATTCTTTGAATTCTTTTCCACAAATTTCAAAATTAAGCTTTCAATCTAACGTTTTTGCTGTAAAAAGATAACCAAGCATCATATTAATTTATTTCAATATTTTGCTTAACAATATCATAACAAATATGACATTTATTCTCAATACCTTAGAAACTATTTTTTTTTTTTTTCTAAAAACCCTTGTTTTCCATTTTGAATAATGCAATTCAACAAATTATTTTTACCCTTTTTACTACTTTATCAACATATACACATTATTTATATTTTAAAAGATAATTGTTGTATCCAATCAATTATATTAAAATTGAATCTTCTTTTGGATAATTTCTATATGTAAAAAATAAATATCATCTATTGAAAATAATTACTGTTATAGAAACATAAATTCCATGCATTAATGTATATATTAACTATGTTCGTTACCATATATATTTTTCAACAAATTATTTAATAAACATTCCCCTAATAATAATATTTTACACTTTATTGATTAATACATACCTTGTGTGTGAATATTCTTTGAATTCTTTTCCACAAATTTCAAAATTAAGCTTTCAATCTAACGTTTTTGCTGTAAAAAGATAACCAAGCATCATATTAACAAAATCATAACAAATATGACATTCATTCTCAATACCTTAGAAACTATTTTTTTTTTCCTAAAAACCCTTGTTTTCCATTTTGAATAATGCAATTCAACAAACTATTTTTCTATTTTAACACTTTAGAATAAAAAACCCTAAACGAACTACTCGAACCAATTAACTTCATGAGGATTTATTTTCACACTTTTGTATATATTGAGAAAAAACTAAAGCTTCTATATTTTGGAAAACAACTTCTGTATTTTGAAAAATATCAAAATTTTAAAAAGAACTTCTATATTTTGAAAAAAAAATCAATATTTTCCTCAACAAAACCATATCAAGACTAACATTTATTATAAACTCAGCAAATAAATCTCGACTTTCATGCATCACATATTTGTAAACTTATACAAATGTCTATTTTCTCCAACATAAGTGCAAACAAAAAATGTATATTCCTTTTACATGCTTAAGAAAAAATCCTACACTGTATTTAAATCTTCTCTCTCAAAAGATCGTAGACAACTTTTTTTTTTTATATGTGAGTTAGGTCCTAAAAAAAATCAGTATAAAAACACACCTAAAACAGGAAAAAAAACGGACGTAAAGTACAATGAAAAAATAGAAAAAATCCTACACTGTATTTAAACCTCGCGCTCAAAGATCGTAGTTAACTTTTTTTTTTATCAGTAGACTTTGGTCTTGTAAAAAAAATAAAAACACTAGTAAAACAGAAAAAAAAATGGACGTCAAATACAATGAAAAAAAAAAAGAAAAAAATTAAAGGACCAACAAAACAATATTAGAGATGCACACGGCTGGCTTCAACAACCCTTCTACTTTTCCGGCGTCTCTCCTATACAAAACAATATTCATAACTCATTATCACTACAAATAATACATGAGAATACAAAGGATTTAGCAACAAGAAAAAATATACAAAGTAATTAGCAACAAGTAGAAATATAGAAAATACCACTAATGAATAAGACGTGCTCCTTCGTTGTGATTGTAAAATTCGATCTCCACACAGATAAACAAAAGTTGGCTTCAATGGGATGATTTTAAAATTTTGATAGTGAGAGTTTGAGATAGAAGGATGTTGTTTGAGGGAGATGAAGTTTTCGGATATGAGGTATAAATCAAGAAGAAAACGAGCTGCAATTTATTATCATGCAACCACCACCTTTAAAACTATTCAAAAACGGTCTAAAAAATAAAAACGGAAGTGACTGATGACTGAAGGGTGACTGACGATGCGACGGCGCAGAGATTCGTTGTCGTTCCAAGACTGTCGCGTCTCTACAAGAGACGCGACTAGTCACATCTCGCCAGAGATTCCTGACGGAATCTCTGTGATTTAGCTTCCCAACAATGTCGCGTCTCTATTCTCATCGCCGTCTCGTTGAACTCGTTGCCGTCTCGTTGAACTGGTTGCCATCTGGTTACCACGTTCCCAGCTTGGTCGCGTCTTTCCAACAGACGCGACCCTTCATGTCGCGTAGGTTTGACCTACGCGATACCTTATATCTCAAATTATTTTCAAAAGTACCCTTATTCTCTATTTTTTTTTTAATATCCTTCCTACATTTCTAAAAAACCCGGAAAACAAGGTGAAGAAACTGTAAATATCTTACCACCATCTTCGGCATGTATCGACCATGGAAATCAACCCCACGTCGACTACGAGCCCTCAATGCTTTATCGACTTTGACATCAAATCCATCATAAAGTCTTCATTGTTCATCAATCTCCTTTTTTGGTGCTTGTAATCACAAGCTGATCAGTAGAATTAGAGACAAATTTTTGTTTTTTTTTTTCCCCTTTTTCTGAATATGGACGACAAGAAGAAGAAACATGGAGGGTTGCTGATCGCAAAGCTCGATTACAAGAAGAAGAGAGAGAGTTGTTTAGATAAGATTAGGAGGGGGAATTTTTTTAGATACACCCTCATTGAAAAAAAAAAAAAAGATGACTCTGATTTAGAGAGAGAATGTTGTTTTTAAATACACCTTATTTTCAAAAAAATGCATAAAGTCATTGATTTCAGTGTAGGGTAAAATTGGTAATTTTGGTAAAAAAAAAATAGTCACGTGAATCGCACGAAAAGACTATCGCACGAAAGGATTTTCCTTAAATTTACTCTAACCAATAAGCTTAAACTTTTGGATTGATTGCTAATTTAATGAATATAACAAAAATGGACAAAAACAAAAACAATAAAACAATGAAGAAATCTAGCTACCAATGGCAAAAGGTTATGAGTTCGAATCCTCCCAAATGTTGTTGAACTAAAAGAAAAAAAAAATGACAATAAGACACACTAAGAACTCTAGATTCCATGGTGATTAACCCAGGATCTTAAAAATAGATTTTGATGAACCTTTTCGTTTCGATTAAAGTATTGATATAATTAAATTTATTGCAACTTATTAACTTAATTTTTTTGGACGGATTGGTGATTTTACATTTTCCAATCTGAGCTACTTGAGTCTTAAGAGAAGAATGTCAAACTGAGCATAGCTCAACTGACATAAATCATGTACCCTCAGCCAAGAGGTCAGAGGTTCGAACCTCCCACCCCCACTTATTGTTGAACTTTAAAAAAATAATCTCGAGAAGAATGATATTATTTCGATTTAAACATCTTCTTTATGTGAAAGATTATTACAAAAAAGGAAAAAAAAAATATACTTTTGATTTGGGTTTAGTTGCATTTAGGTCTCTTAGTTTTCAAACTCAACAATTTTACCCAGAGGTTTGCATTTAGTAGCATTTTAGTCACCCCGTTAGTTTTTTCAGGTAATTAGTTAGTGAAAGTTGACTGAATTTTTAAAATTATTTTTCTAGGCTAACATGACATTTCTTTATTAATTTTTTAACAAAAAAAAAATATTTTTAATATATTTTTTCTTTTCTTTTCTTTTCCTTCTCTCTCTTCTTTCTCTCGCCCTCTTGATCATCCTTCTCTTTCATTTTCCCCACTCCTACCACTGGCCATCGTTGTCGCCATTGTCGATCGCTGCCATCGACATCGAGACACATCGCACTACCACCATCTTCAATTCTCCTGTCCTTCTTTCTTCTTCTTCTTTCCTCTTTTTCTTTTCTCTTTAATTTTTTATTTTCCATTTCCATCGCCGGTTAGCTTTAAATTTGAAGTGAAGGAGACTTTCCTTCGTTTCAAATTTGAAACAAAGGAGATCTCCTTTTGATCAGTTCAAATATGAAATGAAGAGGAGTCCCCTCCGCTTCAGATTTGAAGCTTTTCAATGATGAAAATGAGGAAAAAAAAAAAGAAAGAAAGAAATGAGAGAAGAAGACGGAGGAGGAGGAAGGAAGAAGAAGACAACGATAGCGACGACCGGAGGTCGGAGTAGGGAGAGGAAAGAGAAGGGTGTGGGGAAGGAGAGATAAATAAGAGAGAGGACAAAAATAAAAAATAAATATTTATTTTTATCAAAAAAGTAAAAGAATTAATAAAAATGACACGTTAGCTTTCGTTCAGGTAATTAACAAAAAAAAAAAATTGACAGAGGTGCCAAAATGTGCAAAGCTCATGAGTAAAATTATTGATTTTGAAACCTCCTTAAAAGCACCGACACTTTAGTTTGGCTACCGTGTTGTGTCTAACATGTGTCGAACACTTGGACATTTCGACACTTATTGAATACATATGGGACACTTGTTAGCACAATTGATATGTGGCAAACACTAGTGGTACAAAGTCAATATATGTCCATATATATACTTCTTGTTAAGTATACTAAATAGACACAATACTAAACGATAAAAACAATAAACTTTTAAGAGTGAAATGCATGAAACTCATTTTTTAAGCATAGTATAAATACATAAACTTATTGATTTTGAATTTCCTTCTTGTATAAAAATGATATATCAGTGTCTCGTGACGACGTAACTAAACTTAAACCTGAAGGACCATCACACCTAAAAAAATCTTCGACCGGAGACGAGACCTCTGTTAACCCTACCCATGTGCGTCCTTCGACTGTTCACGAAGGGTTCCTCTTGGATTTTTAGAAGAAAAGGATTTCAAATTATTATTATTATTTTTTTTTTGTATTTTTCTCTTACATTTTTTTCAATTGTAACTTTGTATCGGTTTAAAATAGTTTTTTAAGTGGTTTTTTTTACTTTGCAAACATTTTTTAAAACACTTAGAAAGTCATTCCAAACGAGCTCTTAATCTTCTCTATTTTGTTTCACTTGTTTTTTTTTTTCATTTTTTATGTAAATTGTTTTTAAAAGAATATTAATATAGATTTTTTTTTTTTAGAATAAAGAAATATGGAACACTTATAATATATGATGAGCTCTTATCCTTGGACTCCATTTTTAAAATAAAAATTTAGACTCTTTGAAAAAAGTAAACCCACCTCTAAATTTGAAAAATGAAAAGAAAGATAAAAGCTAGACAAAATACCAAGACTACAACGAACAAAACAAGAAATAAAATATAAGAATATAAGTCGAGGTTGGCCTAGTAGTCAATAAGGGACGTGAAAAAAAAAATAAAGAGATTGAAAGGGAATGGGTTCAATCCATGATGACATCAAGTCCTAACCATTTTTAGTTATGCTCCAGAAATTTGAAAAGTTTCAATTTCAACTTCAAAATTTGTTAAAGAAAATACTATGGAGAGTTTTTTTGTAAAAAAAAAAATGGAAACTAACACAATTAACAACTAATATGTAAAAATTGGAACATGTATGCGACATCTCTTACAACATCATTTGCGTAAATTGACATGGTAGGATATGCTTTGTAAAAATTGATTATGTAAATGATTTTAACAATGTCTTTGTAGATGAAATACATGGCAACAACGATTTAAATCTTTTATATATATATAGTTCTAAATAATGTCATATATGCCTTCATATTTTTACACATTAGCTGTCACATAAAGTTTCTTCATATATTTTAACATGAGGGTATCTTTTGAAACAAATTTCAAAGTTAAAGAGTAAGAATGAAAATTTTCATAGTCTAAACACATCATTCAAATTTACCCGAAAGTTTAAAGATATTTGGTATAATTTTAGTGCGTAAAATTTAGAAAAAGTGTTTGGATAATCTACTATATATATTTTTTTTCATTGGATTTCTTGTAACCACTCACGTAGATAAGGATTTTATTGGGTCCCAAAATCAAATTGTGGGGTATCTTGCTTAAAACTCCACGTGAATTATGTTGGCCAAAGAGATGTTTCTAATAATAAAAAAAATATTATGTGTGGTATGGAATTATGTTGAGCCAGATATTTTTCTTTTCCCAACATGTACTTTCTTAAATATCCGTATATAAAAATGTCCCATATTTTTTTTGTTTATTTAAAATCTAACTTTCTCATTTTCTTAAAAAAACAATCAATAAAAATCGAATTAGAGAAAAAAAAAAAATAGATCAGGTAAATTGCCTCTTTAGGTCCATCATTCTTGGATCAGATTCCATTTTATTTTCTTTAAAATAATATCATATGATAACATGGGGTTTCATCTCAAAATCAATTGGCAATAAGTGAAGTAACTCATGTATCTTATAAATTATGAGGTCTTCACTTATATTTTTAATGTGGGATCCTCAACATCCAAGACCAAATCGGCCTCGCCTTCAACTTTGTGCCTCCTTTTTCTGACCTTCCCTCGACCGTTGGTATATTTTGTGAGGTCTAATTTTACCCATAACACTCGATATTTTGAAAAGTTTCATTACAACCATTGAATTTTAAAATTATTTCAAAATATATATTTACAAAAATTTTCATTAAAATAATGAATGAAAATTAACACAACAACTTAACATGTAACAATTGGAAGGCGTGCATGATATCATTTACAATATCATTTATGTAAATTGACTTAGCAATTGATGTGTAAAAATTGATTTTGTGAATGATGTTGTAAATGATATCAACGAATTGTACGTAGCGATGATCTTTAATAGTTGAAATTGAGTTGTAAATAATGTTATGTCTTCTCAATCTTACACAATCAATTACTATATATCAATTTTCGTCATTCATTTTAACATAAAATCTCTTCAACGATTTTTGTTTTAATATTTTCAAATTTCAAAGATTAAAATGAAACTTTATCCAAAGGTTATGGGTATTTTTTATAATTGAATCTTATATTTAAGTCAAATTAGTATAGGTGTCAATAAAATTTTAGTGATTATACTCTTTTTTATATATAGAAATTAGATTTCAATGCGGTTACTTTTACAATTTTTTTTTGAAATGGTTACTTTTACAATTTTGTGGTTGTTTGTTATTTCTTTAATTTTGCACTTTAACAGGTCATTTTTTACAATTAGTTGAGTTATGCTCACGTTGGCTACCTTAAAAAACTAACGTTGTTAAACAAGTCAGGAAATAATTAATAGAGATTGTACGGTTCCCAAATTCAACCAATTATATTTTATAGAAATATCATACGATCACTACTTCTCATGATATGTTTCTTTCAAGAATCAAAATTTAACGAAGAAAAAGTGATGACACGCAAGAAGACTTCTTCAAAGATTGTTGTCACATAATAACTCTTGTTATACATAATCGTTTTAGAGAACTTCAACCCCAAGAAAATCAAACTTATATATTCTATTGTTCCAAGAAAATCAAGGCTAAATTATAAAAAATACTCCTGAACTATGGGGTTTATTTCAAAAATACCCATGAAATATGAAAAGTTTAAAAAATACCCCTGAACTTTGAAAAATGTTTCAAAAATACCCTTGTCGTTAATTTTTGGATGGAAACCGTTAAAGTTTCAGTTTCAAAAATACCTTTGAACTTTCAAAAAAAATTTAAAAAATACCCTTATTGAAAAATGCTTCTTCTTTTTTCCTCCTCTCACCGTAAATTTTTGCGTTATTTTTCATGGAGGAAGAATTTACTGTGAGAGGAGAGGAAAAAAGAAGCATTTTTCAATAAGGGTATTTTTTTTTTTTTTTTTTTTTTTGAAAGTTCAAGGTATTTTTGAAACTGAAACTTTAACGGTTTCCATCCAAAAATTAACGGCAAGGGTATTTTTGAAACATTTTTCAAAGTTCAGGGGTATTTTTTAAATTTTTCAAAGTTCAGGGGTATTTTTTACAATTTAGCCGAAAATCAATGAAGCCACTAAAAGCAACTATTCGAGATGAGATCATTGATAAAGATAACCCTTTATTGCATTTGAATTTGAACATGGTATTTATCATGATGACTAATGCTAACACTATCAAAGAAAAGATTGCATAGTTGCAGAGACTGGTTGAAGAAAGAGATTCTCAAATTGTCTTTCTCAGGAACAAAATTGAGAGTCAAGATATTTTTTAATCAAGCTAGACACATGTTCTCAAAGATAACGACAAAGAGAAACTATCGTACAAGAAATCAACCACAACAATTAAAAAAAAAAAATTATTGTTTCACTATTTGCCTAACAAATTCTATTTAGAATGCAAATATATGTTGGACCTTTTAAAAGTATTCTATCGCATTCCAAACTATATAACAAGAAAGTGTGATAGTTTGAGAATGTGTCAGTTGTACATCAGCTACTAAAGCTTAAACAATTTCATGAAAAAGGAAATCCTAAACAAGACATTGTTCTTCTCATCAAAACATGTGAAAATGTTGGTACAAGAAAATATCTACTTGTCAAATAGGTTGTTCATATGCTTAAAAGGATTGCTTTTGATTTGTACACTAATTGGAGATCAACTTGAGTCTATTGTGATAGTTGGGAGCAGTTTGAATTGATAGTTGGGAGCAGTTTGAAAGAGGATTTCTAAATTGCTTTTTTAGCACAAGAAGAACCATCAACGTGTTTGAGTTCACCAATGCTAGACAATATAATGGTGAGCTTGATGTTGATTGCATTAACTAATAGAGTTTTAGGTCTGCTTAGTAAAGATCAACTCACTGAGCTATTTGTTATTGAGATGTGCATTCAAGGTATGCATTAAGGAATACTGTATATCACCAAAGTATAAAATCTCACCTTTTGAAGAACTAGCAACTTGAGCCCATGATATGTGGAGCTGAGTATTGTTATATAGTCGAGAAGATAAGGTTTTTTTTTTTTTTTTTTTTTTTTTTTTATCAAAACCTTATTTTATTAAAAAAAAAAAAAAAGAAAGTGAAAATGTCAAGGCAACTTCAGAAGAATCTTTCGTCATCAATACAGCTTTTCTCAATTTGTCTTCAAAACGTAAGAACAAGAAGATATTGATAAATGCCAAAGAAGTGAGAAGTGTCCCATAACTCTCGAGGAAAGACGACAATTAAAAAAAAAAGTCTCCCTTTCTTGTTTCCCACATGCTTAACATGTTGCAACAACTATGAGAAATGCATTTGATTGAACTTCCTGCGTGGATACATTTGGAAAAGATAGGAAAAATCAATGATCCTAATTATTGCAAATACCACTGAGTTACCAACCACCCACTAGAAACGTGTTTTGTCCTAAAAGAGTTGATTATAAAATTAGCTAAAGAACTAAACATTGAGCTAGAGTACCTAAATGAAATAGCTAAGTCAAATTATGTTACAATAACCAAAAAAAATTGTAATCACGTCTTAAATATTGGAGACTTTTGACATAGTTTACGGTCTGGTAGTATGTAGTTTTGGCTTAATTTTAAATTAGTCCTATGATTTTAAAAGTCAAAATTAAATTCTATCTCTATTGTTTGGTTAAGTTTCACAAACTATCTTTGCTACAATACCGATTACCATATTGATCAATATAAGAGACGCTTTCTATTTACATGAGAGGAGTTGATGTTACAAGTTTAAGGACCAACTAAAAATAGGGAAAAAAAACAAGTTTATGAATAGGTAAAAGACTATAATTGTGAATTTGAAGGTTAAAATCCTAAAAAACCATAACCATCAATAATCACAAAAATATAAAAAATAATTACATCTTAATTATTGGGGATTTGAGCCCTAATTCTAGTATGATAAAAAACTGTGGGGAATAATTGAACAAGTAATGTATCATATTTGACCATGATTTGAAAAAGTATTGTGTGTGCACTGTGCTGGGAACCACAGGATTGCCGCCCCTGGTTGAAACCAGACATTTTTTAAAAAAAAAAAAAATTGAAATAATATTTTATTCTTTTTTCCATGTGATAAGAAACGAATGTGAATGCTCAAAATAATAATAATAATAATAATAATAGAAATATATTATATTATTAACTTAGCCCAGCCGCCTACTTTGATTGGTTGCCATAAGAGGAAAATTAAAGAAAAGAAAAAAGAAAAAGAGAAGACACATTCTTTTTTTAAAAAAAGAAAAATAATAAATAAATTATTTTATTGTTTATTATTATATATATACAGTGTTCGAAGTTTTAGGGTTTATTCTCTCTTGGACAATAAGGATTCGTTTGGAATACTTTTTTTTTTTTTTGAATAAAAGGAAAATACTTTTTTTTTAGTGAAATTTTCAAAAAAAAAAAAAAAAAGAAGGTTGAGTGGGTAGATATTAAGTGAATACTTTTTAAAGATCATTTTGATTCTTATTTTTATTTTGTTTTCTAACCAATCATTAATGTAACTTTATGTGTGTATATTTAATACATTGATGTGTATCACCACGTGCATTGGAGTTTTTTTTTTTTTTCTTCGACAACACGTGTATTAAAGTTAGGAAGTGAATGTCGAGTGAGTAGATATTAAGTGACAAAAATAATAGTTTTTTTTCCATATAATTAAAATATACATTTGGAAACTTCACCATAATTTAAAATTTATATATATATTTGTTTTGCAAAAATTGAATAGACATTTTGGAATGATTTTAAGAAGGATAAGGAAAACAGAATAATTGTGAGACTTGTGAGGAAACCCAAATAATTTTTTAAAAATAGAAAATTATGATTGTAAGTTTTTTTTGGGACAACATGTGTTGTAGGGAGATCCGAACCACAAATCCCTTGATCATTAGTACAAACTGTATGCCAGTTGAGCTATGTTTATGTTGTCAATTATGATGGTAAGTTGTAACCCTAAATACATAGGATACAAAATGACGTAAATTTAAATCTAAAGACAAGATAATACAACATAATTTATTTATTTATTTTGAGATACAATGCAACATAATCTATTGCTAGTTATGGGAAAAAAAAACTTTTTTTATTGAGTTCTTTTTTTAAAAAAAAAGAAAGAAAGACAGAAAATCGGGGTCTATTTCTATTAATTTATTTATATTTTATACTATAATTTAATAAATAAGAGAATTTTGATCCAATAAAAATAAGGCTAAATTATAAAAAGTACCCCTGGACTATGAGGTTTGTTTCAAAAATGTCCCTGAACTTTGGAAAGTTTCAAAAACACCCTGAACTTTGAAAAATGTTTCAAAAATACCCTTGTTGTTAATTTTTGGATGAAAACTGTTAGAATTTACAGTGAGAGGAGAAAAAAGAAGAAACATTTTTCAATAAGGGTATTTTTTAAATTTTTTTGAAAGTTCAAGAGTATTTTTTAAACTGAAACTTTAACGGTTTCCATCCAAAAATTAACGGCAAGGGTATCTTTGAAACATTTTTCAAAGTTCAAGAGTATTTTTGAAACATTTTTTAAAGTTCAAGAGTATTTTTGAAACTGAAACTTTAACGGTTTTCATCCAAAAATTAACGGCAAGGATATCTTTGAAACATTTTTCAAAATTCAACGGTATTTTTGAAACTTTTCAAAGTTCAGATACATTTTTTAAACAAACCCTATAGTTTAGGGGTATTTTTTATAATTTAGCCTAAAAATAAACTGTCTTAGGGGAAAAAAGTCTCTGTAGTAGCACGACGTAGACCCAGACTTTTCAGTGAGAAAAGAAATAAAAAGTAAAAAAGATACAATTTTTCTTATACCTTTCAATTTCACTTTCCACTTTTGTGCCAAGCAATTTTGTTCTTATATTTTCAAAATTAGATTTTTTTCGGACATATTTTATTAACATTATATATTTTTAAACTTATTAGTAAAATAAAGTTGGTCTAAAACTTATTATTTAAATATTGTGGTTTAAAATCCTGCAGGTGAGACGACCTGCTGACGTGACAACTTAAAAAGCCGCACTAATCAGATTTAAAAAAAAAATGTTAACGTAGGTCGTCTCTTCAAAAAACGACCTATGCCTAGATTTAAATAAAATATGCCCTTGTCATATTGGCACGTGGGCTTCTATAGTACCCAAAGGCTTCCGAGTTTGATCCTATCAAGTTGCACATTTTAGTTTTTTTTTTTTCTTTTTATGTTTCCTGCATTTTCCTTCCTATTTTTTTTTTCTAATATTTGTTTTTCAATAAATAAAGAAAGTAATTGCATTTTTTTAAATGTTTTAAACAAATTGAATATGATATTAAAATGCCAAAGCGAACTTAGCTCAGCGGTAATTGGCATGTACTCTTGACCATGAGGTCAGAGGTTCGAATCCCCCACCCCCAAATGACAAAGGATGTTTTGTTTAAATCTGCGCATAGGTCGTCGTCTCTTCCTATGTTAAGTAGCGTTTTGTTTTTAAATCTAATTAGCGCGGCTTTTTAAGTTGCCATGTCAACAGATCGACCTGCAAACGTGGATTTTAAACCACAATAATTAAATATAAGTTTTAAACCAACTTTATTTTACTAGTAAGTTTAAAAATAGATAATATTAATAAAAAATGTCGGACTTTTTCCCTCCTAATTTAAACAATAATTATGATCCCCAATATTAATAAATAGTGTTAGATATAGCAAAATGTCAATTTAACTCACTAATATGAGTGATTATTGTATTAGTATATTAATACAAAAAAGAAATAGAAGCTTTGGATAGTATGTATAGCTAACTTAAATATAATTTAGGGTCGTTTAAAATACATTTTTAGTTTAAGTGATTTTTAAGAATGCATTTTTATTAAATATTTTGTATAAAAATTGTTTAGAAGTTAAACACTCCTATGTTTGGTTACGTTTCCCCATAATTGTTTTTATACATAAGTTATTATATGCTTAAAAACTCTTATTAAAAAATTTGCTTCCAAGTTTTTCTCTCAAAATGATTTATTTCTCAATCTCATTTTTTAATAAGTCAGTTTTAGTGGTTGTCAAATACTATAATTTTTTTCAAAATAATTTTTTTTTTAAAAAAGTAAATACTCAAAAAGTTAAACCAAACATACTCTTAATTATAGGGATTTGAGTCCTAATTTTTTTTTTTTTTTGACAATATGAGAGTGGGGGGATTTCGAGCCCTAATTCTAGTATGATAAAAAATGTATAATTTAACAAATAATGTATCATATTTGACCATGATTTATAAAATTATTGTGTGTGCAGGGAACCACAAGATTGCCGCCCCTGGTTGAAACCAGACATATTTTCTTTTTTTTTTTTTTCTTTTTTGTTTTCTTTTTTTTTTTTTTTTCCTTTCTCTTTCTTTTTGAAATAATATTTTCTTCTTTTTTCCATGTGATTAGAAACGAATATGGATGCTCTAGTGTAAAACAATTAAAGGAAAAAATAAAAAAAAGAAGACGCGTTCTTTTATATATATATATATATATATATATATATATAAAGAATTAAATTATTTTATTGTTTATATTATTATTATTATTATTATTATATATAAATTCGCACTAAAATCATTTTTTAAAAAAGAAAATCTTGCTTTGATACATATTTAGTGATTAAAGTTTTAGGATTTATTCTCTCTTGAACAATAAAACTTTTTATAAATCATTTTTATTCTTTTATCTTTATTTTGTTTCTAACAAAGCATCAACATAACTTTATGTATGTATATTTAATACACTGATATGGGTATCACAGGGTGTATTGGTTGTTTTTTTTTTTTTTTTTGAGTTGACTACACGTGTATTAGAGTTAGGAAGTGAATGTCGAGTGAGTAGATATTAAGTGACAAAAATAATAGGTTTTTCTGAATAATTAAAATGTACATTTTGAAACTTCACCATAATTTTTTTTTTTTTTGACAAAATGTGGGGTGGAGAGATTCGAACCACATATCTTTCGGTCATTAGTACAAGTCTTATGTCAGTTGAGATATGCTTATATTGGCACATAAATTTAAATCTAAACGCAAGATAATACAACATAATTTATTTATTTATTTTGAGATACAATGCAACATAATTTATTGCAAGTTATGAAAAATAAACTTTATTTTTTTTATTGAGTTCTTTTACAAAAATAAATAAATAAAATCGGGGTCTATTTCTATTAATTTATTTATACTATAATTTAATAAATACGCGAATTTTGATCCAATAAAAGTAAACTGTCTTAGGGGAAAAAAAAGTCTCTGTAGTAGCATGACGTAGACCCAGATTTTTCAGTGAGAAAAGAAATAAAAAGTAAAAAAGATACAATTTTTCTTATACCTTTCAATTTCCCTTTTCACTTTTGTGGCAATTTTGTTGTTATATTTTTCAAAGTTAGACTTTTTCCCCCGAATTTAAACAATAATAATGATCCCCAATATTAATAAATAGTGTTATATATAGCAAAAGGTCAATTTAAACTCACTAATATGAGTGACAATTGTATTAGTATATATTAATACAGAAAAGAAATAGAAGCTTTGGATAGTAAGTATAGCCAACTTAAATATAATTTTAGATCCGTTTGGAATAACTTTTAGTTTAGTGTTTAATTTTCAAGAATGTTCTTTTTTTTTTCTTTCACATTTTGTATAAAAATTGTTTAGAATTTAAACACTCATATATTTGGTAACATTTCCTCGTAAGTGTTTTATACACAAGTTAGAATATGTTTTGTTTAACTTTTCAAGTGTTTAATTTTGAAAACAAATCATTTTAAAAAATATTCTAGCTAGTGTTTGACACAACCACTAAAAATGACTTATTAAAAAATGAAATTGATCAGAAACTAACCATTTTGAAAGAAACACTTCAAAGCAAATCTTTTAAAAAGAGTTTTTAAGTATATAATAACTTGTGTATAAAAACACTTATGAGGAAATGTAATCAAACGTATGAGTGTTTAAATTCTAAACAATTTTTATACAAAATGTTTTTTTTTTTAAAATGCATTATTGAAAAACACTTAAACTAAAATATCTTCCAAACGGGACGACCCTTATTATATACTTGAAAACTCTTTTTTAAAAAATTGTTTTCACGTGTATCTCTCAAAATTGTTTATTTCTCAATCTCATATTTTAATAATTCATTTTTAGTAGTTGTCAAACATTATAAATCTTTTCAAAATTAAATATTGGAAAAGTTAAACCAAACATACTCATTATATACTTAAAAACTCTTTTTAAAAAGTTTTGCTTTCAAGTATTTCTCTCAAAACGGTTTATTTCTCGATCTCATTTTTAGTAGTTGTCAAACACTAGAATTTTTTTCAAAATGATTTTTCTTCAAAATTAAACACTTGAAAAGTTAAATCAAACATACTCTTAATTAGTCAAACAATTAAGGTCTTTATTATAAGTCTAATATCTCTTTCATTTTTACCACAGAAAAAAAAATGAACTTTTTAAAAATACAAACACAATGAAATTAAACAAATGAAAAAGAAAATCACCCACCTAACCTAGAGGGCTGTCTAAAAATCTACAATTTTCATTATAAAAAGGAGCCAAACTCTAGTGCTATAACCCACCATTCCACTTGCTTCCCCTCCCCTTTTACTAATTGCTTATTATTCTTTCTTCCATTATCCTCTTCCATCTCTTTGAGATGGGAAAAGCTGCAAAGCCATTGTTTTCAAGGCCTTTTCTGGTCATGTTCTTTGTTTTCATCTCTGGGTTTGGGACTTTGTCTGAGGGTTCCAAAGTTAGACACTACAAATGGGAAGTTGAGTACATGTTTTGGAACCCTGACTCTGTTGAAAACATCGTCATGGGGATCAATGGTCAGTTTCCCGGCCCGACTATTAGAGCCAACGCCGGTGATACCGTCGTTGTCGAGCTGACTAACAAGCTTCACACTGAAGGTGTCGTCATTCACTGGCATGGAATCTTGCAACGTGGAACTCCATGGGCCGATGGCACTGCTTCCATCTCACAGTGTGCCATCAATCCTGGCGAAACGTTCACTTACCGATTCATAGTCGATAAGGTGAGAGATTGAAGATGCACTTTTTTTTTTTTTTTTTGTCTTTCTTTTTACTTTTTGTTGTAACATTTTAGAAATTAATTTTGGAGGGGTTTTCTCTTATTTAAAAGAGAAAAACGTATTTGGTGAGAGAGAAATACCTGCTGCACCGGTGGTTGATAAATAATTATACACCGCAGAGGGCTTGAATCTCCTTAAAGAGAGCGAGATACCCACGCCTCTGCAACCTAATTGTTTACGTGTCTGTTTCTCAATATTTTCTCCATTTTCATCTGTTATTTGATTGAGAATTGTTTAGAGGATGAGTTTCGAGTCGTTTTGCAGCCAGGGACGTTCTTCTATCATGGGCATTTGGGGATGCAGAGATCAGCAGGGTTGTATGGATCTCTAATAGTAGATCCAGAAGAAGGAAAAAGAGAGCCCTTCCATTATGATGAAGAAATCAACCTATTGCTTAGTGATTGGTGGCACCAGAGCGTTCACAAACAAGAAGTTGGCCTCAGCTCCAACCCAATGCGTTGGATTGGTGAACCTCAAGTAAGAAATAAAATATGACTAAAGTTCACGGTTTGTTTCAAAAATGCCCCTGAACTTTATAAAATGTTTCAAAAATACCTTTTGCAGTTAATTTTTGGATGAGAACCGTTAAAATCGTTAAAAATGTTTCGAAAATACCATTGTCGAAAATCTAGTCAAACTCTTGGGATAATGTGTTGAAAGAGAAGAAAAACTCCTAGTGTATGAATACATGAAAAATAGGTAAAGCTTCTCATTAATTTTCATGGAGGAAGAATTTACGGTGGGATAAGGAGGAAAAAAAAAACATTTTCTAATAAGGTTATTTTTTAAAATCTTTTAAAAGTTAAAGGGTATTAATGAAACTTAAGTTTTTAACGGTTTTCATCCAAAAATTAACGACAAAGATAATTTTGAAACACTTTTTAAAGTTCAAGGGTATTTTTGAAACTTTTTAAAGTTTAGGGACATTTTTTAAACAAACTCCATAGTTCAGAGGCATTTTTTTTATAATTTAGCCATGATTTTTTTAGTAATATTTTTAACGGTTCTTTGTAAAGTTGAGATATCGATATTTTTCTTAATATTTTAATCTAACAATCATCAACATACACTGTTCAACTAATGTTGCTTTCTTTCTTTACACATGTGGGGAAAGGTTAAGAGACCTAATTTTCAATATTCAAAATGCATTGAAATTTCTCTCTCTTCTCTCTATTTCCCCCATCTCTCTCCTTGATGAGTGTGTTTTTTTTTTCTTTTTCTTTTTTGTACTTTAGCAAAAGAAATTTCAATTTGACAGCATGATTGGCTTAGATTTGTTTGTTACAGAAATAGAAAGTGAGTATGGGAATTTATAAATTTTACTTTTTTTTCAAGTTAAATTATATATATTTTATTGGGTTTGTCTATTGATTTTGGAAAAAGTTAGAAGAAGTATCTCCTCATTTATTCTTAATTTCTAATATCAATACTGATGGATAGAAAACTCGTTTGTGACATGACATTCGTTTTGATAAAACGACATAATCTAAAAGTCGATTTGAAACAAATTTGAAAAATTGAGTCGACAGGAAATTGTCTCAACCTACTACTTACCCTACTCAATCAAATCTCCTCAACCTATTTCGTCTGGAAAAAGATTATCCAACCTTTTATATATGTCCGTTTTATTGGTAATTCATCTAATGAGCTGTTTTAACCCATTTAAGAAATATTCTTTGTAATAAATATTAAGATAAGTATATAACTCAAATTAAGAATACAAAAAGTTGAAACAACAAGAATCAAACAACACATATATTTTAATTTGTTACCCAACATATTGAAAAATATTCTCCCTCTTGTGAACTTCTTCCTTGCTTGAAATATGGTTTTTACTATATATATATTATTGTATAATTATATATATTTATATAACATATCAAACAAGTTGTCAAGTTAGGCTTGCACACCAGCAGCATTCAGCTGTACAACACTTTTTTCTTTTTATTTATTTATTTATTATTTTACTTATATAATACTCTATACATAAATAAATGAATAAAAATAGATCTTGAGTAAGAAATTAAGTGGAAACCCTCCTAATATGGTCAAGCTTTGTTCTTTTTTTAATTTATTTGAAAGTTGAAAACCTTTTGTGACTTCACTACCATTTTGAACTTTCAAAAGTAAAAGAATAAAAAAAAGACATTAAAATCAATATATACATAATTTAATTATGAGTTTACTAAGTTTAAGCTAGCTAATTAATTTGATTTCTTCCAATGTTAATTAAGGTCATTAATTATGGATGATCTAACTTTGCAATTAATGCTTTGGTTGATTTACCTAATTTTGTTTTTCTTTCCCTGAGTTCGGCGATAAAAATTCGAACATGTGACCTCTTGATCATAAGCACACACTTTATGTCGGTTGAGCTATGCTCTTAATTACGGTTTTTTTTCCGTTCAGAGCTTACTCATAAATGGGAGAGGGCAGTTCAATTGTTCAATTGCAGCTAAATTTGACAGAAAATTGAATGAATGTCCATTGAAAGGAGGTGAACAATGGGCGCCATTTATCCTCCATGTTCATCCCAAGAAGATTTACAGGATAAGAATTGCAAGTACTACTGCCTTGGCTGCCCTCAACTTTGCCATTGGGGTAAGTTAATTTTTAACTCTATATTACTCTTTGAATGGTAAAAGTAAAAAGAGATCCAAATTAAATTTACAAATATAAATGATAGTCACTCGAGATAAGGTTAAGTTATTAAAAATACGTATGGAGTATGGGGTTGGTTTCAGTTATACCTTGAATTTTCAAAAGTTTCATTATTTTAGTCCTTGAAGGCATTTTTCCATTAAATTCATGGACGGAAAATGACGTGTTTGCATATGTACTATTGCTTATGTGAACATATTTGAATATATACGTGGACAACTACTAAAAACATATATAAACACATCATTTTTTGGTCCCTAAACTTAACAAAAAATGTCTCCACGGGTCATTTTGAAACAAACTTCAAACCTCAAGGATTGCTTCAAAACTTCAAGGACTAAAATGAAACTTTTGAAAGTTCAACGATATAATTAAAACTAAACCAATAGTCAGAAGTGTTTTTAATAATTTAATCCTTGAGATAATATTAAATTTTCCAATCATTTATAAGATAAGGTTTTTGAGAGTGAATAATGATATATTGACAAGTACTTCCAATAATTTCTCTGTTTGAACAATCCTAAAAGAGTGGGGTACTTGGCTTTAACATCTTTTCCATGGTATATGTAGTGGAGGCCATCTATATATATATCATTCAACTTTGGAATGGGAAAGGGACAAACAATTCAATTGATATCCATAAATTATTATTGAAAAAAAAAAAGGAAAAAAAAATGGTAGAAATCTACCAAACAAAAGTCACTTTATTTCTTGCACTATTGTCTAGAAAATTGACAACTTTACCCACCTAACAAAATGGATGAATATTTTGTTGCATATCGATGTGTACGTATCTCTCTATACACCACTATTAAAATGTTAACAACTAAAAGAGAAAGGTAGAAAATGACTATTTTTTTCCTTTTCTAATTGTCAACATTTTAATGGTGATATATGAAGAGACATCTACACATCGACATCCAATCAAGTATCGTTTGAATAATATTAGAGTTTTAGTTTAGGAGTATAATATGCTTAAATAGAATGCACGTTGAGATATCTTTTACCTATAGAAATCTTCACAAAAATAAAAAATTGCTAACATTTTTCTAAGTCTGTTGAGAGTGGATGTTAAAATGAGAAATTTATGATAATAATTGACTAATAAAATTCGATCCATGGTGACTACCTACTTAGAATTTAGTATCCTAGTATTTACTAGCAATCAAGTATAGTAGGATCAGGTAGTTGTTTCATGAAATTAGTCGAGTTGCGTGCAACTGGACCGACACTCATCAAAATTATTAAAATAATAATAATAAATAATAAAATTGATCTGCCAAAAGCTTAGTTGAAAAAGTACGTATATTCTCCTTCTGACACTGTGTAGGTACAGAACACATGATGTGATTCACCATAACTTAGGATTCCCCACATGTTTTGTTCCCATGTTTGTTGTCCTATGTTGCCATTTATTTTTATTCACTCAATTCAACTTCAATTTATTTATTTTTTGTCTAAATTTTTCAAATAAATAAATAAAAATGAAAGGTTTGAGATCTAGATGGGTTTTGTGTGGATTTAAATTTTATTAATTTTGTTTAGATAACAAAATTCTAAAATATGGGAGAGTTGGTAGCATTTTTTTAAATCTAGGGTAAGAAATCATTTTTAATCAATTTTAACTTATAAAAGATTTAATTCTATCCATTTAAACTTATATGAGTTTTTTATCTTTTTAAAAACATTCATGACTAGTCATGAGATTTTTTAAAAAAATAAGTTCGACTACTCATGAGATTTTTTTAGGCTAGAAAACACTATTTTTTATGATATTTTTTTCCATGATGAATGTTTTTTTTTTTCCTTTTTTCATGATGAATGTTTTTTTTTTCTTGGGTCCACACATTTTATCATTGATATTCGTTTTAGTAGATTCAAGTATTTTCATAATTAGTTTGAACATTCATAGAGCTTGATTATTCTAGTATTATATATATATATATATATATATATATATATATATATATATATATATATATATATATATATATATATATGAAATTGCAATAGCATACTAATAATTCTTTGATAAAAATATCTTTTTGGTCTCTTAGTTTTCGAGAATAGGTGCATTTAGTCCCTAAGTTTTCAAAATGGATGTTTTTAGTCTCTAAGTTTTAAGAAATAGGTTTAAAAAGTGCTTGAGTTTTCAAAATCAACCTTTTTAGTTCCTAAGTTTTGAGAAATAGATTTAAAAAGTCTCTCATATTTTTTTTAATTAATGTTTTCAATTTTTTTTAATATTAGTAAATTTTTTTTTTATTAATTTTTAATATTTAAAAGAAATATTTTCTCTTCTCCTCTCTCCTCCCTCTACCTTTCTTCTTCTTTTTTTCCTTCTCCCCCAAAATCTTCTTCTTCCTTTCACCGACATCAATATCATCCTCGACTGGGTTGGATTTTTGGGAGGAGGGTCGGGGAGAGGAGGAAAAACATGTCGGGGAGAAAGGGGAAAAGAGGAAGAGGGAAGGTGGAGGGAGGAGAGAGGAGAGAAAATGGGGTAGAGAGGGGAGAGAGAAAATATTTTTTTTATTTAAAAAACCATTTAATATTAAAAAGTAATTAAAAATATTAATTTAAAAAAAAAGTATTACACCAATAAAAAATTGAAAAAAATAATATGAGGAATCTTTTAAACTCATTTATCAAAATTCAGATCTAATAAGGTCCATTTAAAAATTTTCAGAACTATTTAAACCTATTTCTCAAAATTCAATGACTAAAAAATCCATTTTAAAAACAAATATATTTTTTTCTTAATTCTTTCATTGTCAATTCCAACATAACTCATTAGAATGATATCAATTCTTAAAGTGAACATAGTTCATAATTCAAAGCAATTGAGATACAGTTATTAAAAAAAGAAGTAATTGACATATCAATTCAATCCAAGAGCTTTAAGATTCCAATTTCCATGGGACAAAAGGACATGGACCCACTTCTCTTCAATTATACACACAAATAACTACTACAATCAATATCTCAGTCTTGTCATTAGTCATGATCAAATAATTTCATTTTTTTTTTTTTTTTGAGATAGGAGGATTCAAACACTAACCTCACTAATCTCTTAATGAGTAGTACAACTTTACGTCAGTTGACTTATGCACCAGTTCACAATCAAATAATTTCACTTTTCTTTTCGTTTAGCAAACAAAGTAATTACTTTTCAATTTAACTAAAATTCTCTTCTAAAAAAAAAAATCATTATCATCCACACAATTTCAACATTCCTTTCAATTTTTAATTTTTCATATTTTTTTTGCACTACTTTTCATTTTTCTCTACCAATATCAATTTCTCACATGCTTTTTTTTTTTTTTTTTTTTTTGTTCTTTTTCAGAATCACCAACTGATAGTGGTAGAAGCCGACGGTAACTACGTTCAGCCATTTTCGACCTCCGACATCGACATTTATTCCGGCGAGTCCTACTCCGTCCTCATCAACACCGACCAAAACCCATCGCAAAACTACTGGGTCAACCTTGGCGTCCGCGCCCGGCGGCCCAACACCCCGCCGGCGTTGACCCTCCTCAACTACCTCCCCAACTCCGCCTCCAAATTACCCACTTCTCCGCCGCCGGAAACCCCCGACTGGGAGGATTTCGACCGGAGCAAAAACTTCACCACCAGAATCTTCGCCGCCATGGGCAGCCCAAAGCCGCCGGTGAGGTTCAACCGCCGCATCTTCCTCCTCAACACCCAGAATCGAATCAACGGCTTCGTCAAGTGGGCCATCAACAACGTCTCTTTGGCCCTCCCGCCGACGCCGTACCTCGGCGCCATGAAATACCGGCTAAACGGCGCCTTCGACCAGAACCCCCCACCGGAAACGTTCCCGACGGACTACGACATCCACAGCCCTCCGCCGAACGTGAACACCATCACCGGCAACGGCGTTTACCGGTTCAATCTGGGGGAGACGGTGGACGTGATTCTACAAAACGCCAACATGTTGAACAACAACACGAGCGAGATTCATCCCTGGCATTTGCACGGCCACGATTTCTGGGTTCTGGGTTACGGCGAGGGGACATTTTCCGCCGCCGTGGACGGAAGGAAATTGAATCTGAAGAACCCGCCGCTGAGGAACACGGTGGTGATATTCCCGTATGGGTGGACGGCGATCCGATTCGTGGCGGATAATCCCGGCGTTTGGGCCTTCCATTGCCACATCGAACCGCACTTGCATATGGGAATGGGCGTTGTGTTTGCCGAAGCGGTTCATAAGGTCGGGCGGATTCCGACCAAGGCTCTGGCTTGTGGAGGCACGGCGAAAGCGCTGATGCTAAACCCCTAAAAAACCCTAGAAATTGTTACCCCTAAATTACCCTAGAAACCCCTAAATTACCCTAGGACGTGGTTTTTGTTGTAGGGAGTGAATAAAAGTAAAAGTAAAAATTTGGGTTATTTGGGGTTTGTGGAGGTAAATTAATCTTGTGGTTTAGGGTTTGCGAAAGGTAAATTTATTGTGCTTTGTGTGTGTGTGTGATTGTGGTGAAGTGTTTAAGATGATAATGTTTGTTAGAGTTAATTTAGGGATTTTCTGTATTCATCGTTGAGGTAATAAAAGGTAAGAAAAAGTGAGAGGTTTGATATCGATAATCATTTTCTTTTAGTTTCTGTACTTTCGTGAAAGTGTCGACTTGGTTCATGAACTTTATTTTCTAACCCGTACTTACAAATGTGTGACTATTTTATAATATTAGTGTATTGTCACATGGTCAAAGTGGCTCCGCGATAGTTGATATATAGTCAGAGGTTTGAATTCCACACCACCAAATGTTGTTGAATTAAATAAAAAAATATTACCATGAGTAATGCACGTGTATTTTTTTTTTTGTATATAATTCTAATTATTAATGATTTGAGTAAAATAGTATTAAGCATAGTTATTTTTTTAATTAATTAAGATTTATTTTTATATCTATTGTTGTCATTATCCCACAACCTATCGTATACCATATAAAAAAGAGAAAAGTAGACCTCTAATTTTGAAAAGAAAGAGGAATACTTTCGTGAATACAAGAATGAATAAGATTAAAAAAATGAAAATGAATGTAAGGAAACATACCTATGATCAACTGAAGGCCAAGAAATCGATCAAACTTCTAAACGGTTGGAAAAATCGATGAAGATGATGATTATTGGCTAATTAAAAAAATAAAAATCTACTTGATTGCTTGCTGTAACTACCAATAATCTATAGATTCTAAGAGAATAAAATATTTATTTGAATTTCAAATGATAAAAGGGAGAGAATATATATGTTGTAACTTGATTAATGGAGAAATGATTTTTTTTTTATTTTATTTTTTTTTTATAATTAAATCAGGGTTCCTAAACAACTCAAGGATATAATTGGAAGAATAAAATGCATGGAAATAGGTTAAAAACACCGTTTGACCATTTTTCATTAAAAAATTGTGTTTGGTCATTTTTCAAATCTACACTGTATTTCTAGCCATTTATAAGAATTTCCCTAAATTGAATGGTAAAAGTACTAAACTGTAAAATAATTTATAAACATTTATGGGAGGGATTGATAACTATATTTAAAAAATTAAAAAAAAAATTCAAATGTTGTTCTTTAATAGATATTTGAAATCAAATCACTTTATAAAATTCAATGACATCTAATTATAGATACAACACTACTTTATAATTTCTCTAAAGTGAGATGTTGAATGTGCTAGGAGATTATGCGACATGGCCCTACTAAATCTAGAAAATTTACGAAGAAGAAATCGAGAAAAGAAAGAAAAAAAAAAAAAAGCAAACTAAAAGATTAATCGAGAAAATTTGTTCTAGCTAGAAAGTAGATGAAATTTTCTATATATATAGACATAGATATGGAAAAGTTGAAAAGCTTTTGAAATTTCAACACCCTTTTAATTAAAAAGTGAAATCTCATAAATCATTAAAAATGAATAAGCAAGACTTTTTTCATTTCACATTCTAATCAAGTAAAGTTATTAATGACACAATAAATTTAGAAATTGTAATAATAGACATATATAATAGTCCAATTTTGTTCTTTTTCAAGATTTTAGCTTTATAATATCCACGCCCAAGGTTTTTCCCATTAAAAATTAAATTAATAAGATATAATATTTTAAAGTTATGTATGGATTTAGTTATGCATTTTAATTTAATAATAATTATAAATTATAATTTTGGAATTAGATTTTTTTTTACAACATATAGGACGAGATTTGAACCTCCTACCTCTGGGTCGAGGGTAAAAGATATGTTAAAGAAACATTATTTAATTCTAACATTGGTTGAAGATTTGAATTCTACTCATATTTGAATGTCACGTCGTTAAAAATAATAATAATAAAAAACTATTGTGTTAGAGCTAGTTGTAAACACATAATTCTCTTAAAAATCATATATTTGGAAAAAATGGTCTGACTCAAATTTTCCTAAGACATTATATATACTAAACTTGTGAAGCTGAATTGATATCAAATATACTTGTTAATAATCGATTATAATATAGTGATAAATTTGTTTAAAAACTATTATTTAAACTAGTTAATGATATTACTAGCTTTTAATTAAATATTTGGTGGGAGAAAAAGCGAACAATAGTATTAAGGCGGAATACTAAATATTATAATTCTCACTTTCACAGGTTTGAGCTAAATAAATTAGTGAATTATATACGACAAATGGAAGAGAGTTATGGAAGTCAACCTCGTTCCCGTTCCATGAACATCTCTAATTAAAAGTCTCCATAGATTTGAGGAAGAAAAAAGTTTTGAGGGAAAAAAAATGCATTCATGATCCTCCCCACCTTGTCACTTCTACCCTAATAATTTAACAAATTCGTACCAACTAAATTCATTGATGAACAATAATATCTTAAAATAAATTAGCAATCAATATCAATCATAAAGTTTGCTATTAAAATCAATTATAAATAAAGTAATTAATGTAACACATAGAAGTTAGAGTTGCAAGAGACAAAAATGAAGATTTATTGATCAAATTACAAAATTGGTTTAAGTGATTTGGAGAAAGTTAGAATTTAGTATCTATGATTTAAAAAAAATTAGAATTTCGTCCATATGGTTTGATAAACCTCATTATATAGTCCCTACCGCGCATACTTTCAATTTGTTATAATTTCGTCCTTATCATGTCACGTACTCAATCTCTGTTAGTGGCTTCTCAATGGTCATGTACTCGATTCGTTAGTGATTTCTAATGTTAGAGACTATTTAATGAGGGATTGGGAAATCCTTAAGAATGACCAAAAATTATAGGTACTCTTGAAAAATGGCCAAACCGGATTTTTTAATGAAAAATGGCCAAACCGGTTTTATAACCTATTTTCGTGTGATACAAACTACCATTTTTACCCTTCAGTCATCCCCACGTCTCTCCTATATTTGTGTAGTCGTATCTGATTATTTTTTTTTAAATAAATCTGTAACCTCTAATTCCATGAATCAAGGAACTGATCAATTCTTATAAATTGCCACAAATACACTGTATTTTTTAAAAATGGTCAAACAGATTTTTTTAATGAAAAATGGCTAAACCGTTTTTTTAACCTATTTCCTAATGAATTTTTCTTCCTATTATACTCTCCCACCCCTGATTTCGTTGAATTAAACTTATATATATATATATATATATATATATATATATATATATATATAATCATTCCCTTCCTTGATTTACGAAATCTAGTTGGTTTGTCATACCTCATTATATTTTTCTATATATATATATATATATATATATATATAATCATTCCCTTCCTTGATTTACGAAATCTAGTTGGTTTGTCATACCTCATTATATTTTTCAAATTATGGATTTATCTTTTAAATCCCTATTGTATTAAGATTTTCTATTTGTAATCCTCAAATCAAGCATCTTCACTATCCAAATTGACATCTTTATTATCCAATCATTTTCATCGTTCTAACAACCCAGAAATCATAGTCTTGTTCGACGACTTGTAGGTCTTCACTACTTCCCATTATTGAAAGGGTTATCAATCTTGAAACATAGGTATATGTTAAATACTGTATTTTGTATTTATCTATCATTATTTTCCTCCTTGTATCCTATTTTTCAACACAAAGTATTTTTTATTTTTTTCAAGGTCTTCAATGGTTTCCAAATGAAAGCTTTTGAAAGAAGATTAGAATGGAGAAAGGTGCCCAAAAGAAGATCGGAGGTTTCTCAAGAATTTCGTTTGTGATGGTTGGAGGAAGAAGATGAAAATGGGAAAGATCGCACAAACGGAAGAAAATGGGAAGAATCTCAAGGGTTTCAAAATTTGTTTAAAGAACAAGGTGAATACTAAATCCCAATTTTCGAATTAAGCTTAAAGAAAATAGTGAGTAATGATTTTTTCTCGTTTTTTTAGATGATTTGATATTTACCTTACTGAAATTATTTGCATGTTGTCTAGTAGGTTAGTTAACTTATATGCACTGTATTTGCATAATTTTTCTTTTTATAAACTTGAATATTTTTTATTGTTCTAGCAACATTTGTGAATAATGATTTTTTCCCATTTTTCAAGATGATTGAAATTATCTGCAAGTTTACTAAATACACTTTGGTTAGGTTATTGAATACCCAACGAGACAATATCTAGTAAAGGTTTCGAAAAGAAAATAGAGTTTTGTGTGTAAATGAATTTAGTAATTTAAATACACAGTTAACCAATTTTTTTTTAACTCTACAACTATGTCCCTTGATTCATGCTATTTTGGTTGAATTTTGTTATCAATCAACCCTCCCCCTTGATTCATGTTATTTTTAAGGTAAAAGTTAACATTTTTTTTTTTTAATTCTACAACTATCTTCCCTATTATTAATTTATACAGTTAAGCTATTTATTTGTCATGTTTGTTAAATTTGAATTTGATTGATTTTCAATGGACGGTTAAATTAGGTGTAAACCCTAGATTTTCTCCTGTATTTGAATTTATAGTTCACTGGATTTACGTTGTATTTGAATTTTTCGGTTAATTAGATTTAGATTTCACTCAGGGGTATTTTCGTCCGATTCGTTATAAAAAAAACCTACTAAAAATAGCAATTGGCCATTTTTCAAATGAAAAAAACATATGGTCATTTTTCAAAATGTTGAATTAAAAATGGTCATTTATCTGGTTGCCCCTTTTTCTTTTAAATCCAGGATGAAACCATATGGGTCGTTTGATAACCATTTCGTTTTTTGTTTTTGTTAAAAAAAATGGTTGTTTGATAACCTTTTCTGTTTTTTAAAAACATTTTTGAAATTATAAGCAAATTTCAAAAACCAAGAAAATTAGTTTTTAAAAACACATTTATGTTTTTCAAAAACTCATTTTTCTTCTAATGCTTATTCATTTTCTTATTTTACCTATTTCTCTCCAACAAGCTCATTTTTTTCTATTTTTTTTTTCTCTTTAAAACGTTTCTCTCTCTAAAATTTTCTCTCTCCAAACTTTTTTTCCTCTACAACTTATCTAATTCTAAAAATTTATCCATAAATTTTCTCTCCCTAATGAACATATTCTAACTTTTCTTTTGGAAAAAAAAAAAAAAAAACTCTCAAAATTTTCTCGCTACAACTTTTCTATATTTTTCTAATTTATCGTTATTTCTTTAACATATTTTTTACTCTTAACCTTACTATATTTCTTTCCTCTCTCTATATATAAACTTACTATATTTCTAAAATTTATCTTTTTATTTAATTTTTCTATCTAAAATTTATCTCTTCCACTCTAACTTTTTTTCTTTTTTTCTCTAACTAATATCTTTTATAGAGTTGAACTAATATTCTCTCTAAATATTTTCTTTCACGTCTATAAATTTTCTAGGTTTGACTTTCCTCTCAAAAACATTTATATTCGTGTATCTAATCTTTTGTTTCAATGTCTCTACACGTTTTTTTCTCTCTAAAACATATTTTCATCTCTATTTTTTTTTTAAATTGGAAACCAAAAACAGTTATCAAACATGTATGGTTATTGTTTTAAAAAAAAACAGAAAATCGAAAACAAAAAACCAAAAACCATAAACTGAAATGGTTGTCAAACGAGACCTTAATTTTTTAAAACCATGGAGATTAAATTTTAACTTTTTCTCCAAACCTTAGAGACAAAATTTGTTATTTAACCAAATTTATAGTGGTTTCTCAAACTTGCCAACCTAATTCTATTCTCAAAACATTTAGGTCCCGCGTTTGATGACCATTTCAGTTTTTGATTTTTAGTTTTTCTATTTTTGGTTTTCTGTTTTTTGAAAACAAAAACCATGTATGTTTGATAATTGTTTTTTGTTTTCTGTTTTAAACCAAACTTGTTTGATAATTGTTTTTTATTTTCAGTTTTTTAAAAATTAAAGAGATGAAAAGATGTTTTAGAGAGAGAAAAATGTGTAGAGGCATTGAAACAAAAGTTTAGAGACACGAATATAAATGTTTTCGAGAAAAAATTTTTAAAACATAGAAAATTTAGAAACGTGAAAAAAAAAATGTTTAGAGATAGAATATTAGTTTTAGACTCCATAAAAGATATTATTTAGAGGGGAAAAAAAGTTAGAGTAGAAGAGATAAATTTTAGATAGAAAAATTAAATAAGAAGAGAAATTTTAGAGAGATAGTGAGGTTAAAAGTAAAAGATATGCTAAAGAAATAATGATAAATTAGAAAAATAAAGAAAAGTTGTAGTTGGAGAAAATTTTGGGAGTTTTCTTTTTCAAAAGAAAAGTTAGAATATGTTTATTAAGGAGAGAAAAGTTATGGATAAATTTTTAGAAATAGATAAGTTATAGAGAAAAAAAAAGTTTTGAGAGAGAAAAAGAAATTTTTTAGAGAGAAAAAAAATAGAAAAAGAAATTTGTTGGAAAGAGATAGGTAAAAGAGAAAAAAAAAACATTAGAAGAAAAATGAGTTTTTGAAAAACATAAATTAGTTTTTAAAAATTACTTTTTTTGGTTTTTGAATTTTGTTTTATAATTTCAAAAACATTTTTAAAAACAGAAAACAAAAAACAAAAATGGTTATCAAATAGTCCTGTTTTTTTTAAATGAAAAATAAAAACAGAAAATAGAAAACAAAATGGGTATCAAACCACACCTTAACTAGACCAAAATTCTTTCACATTTCACCCCAAGTCTATTCTCAAAATATTTTTCAGAACATTTGACTACACCAATCCTTTCACATTTATGTGATGTAGGATGAAATTCTCTAATGTGAATCTGATATTAAAATAAAAAATCTAAATTTATTTAAAAGAGATTAAAGACTTCCGGAGAGAAATTTGATTCATGAAAAAACTTCTAGTATGTATTGATTTTTGTACAAGTATAGTGGATTACAATCTCTAGTTACAATATTTTGATGCTTTCTTTCACAAACTCAGATAACATTGATCTACAGAGTCTTCAAGAAGCTTTAGTCTTTAGAGTCTTGAAGGTCTGCTCTCTGGATGGATTGAAGTAAACTTCAGTCTTCATGTCTTTAGCCTTCCAATCTTTAGAAGGATTTCACTTCAGTCTTCAGCAGGAGAACTTGAGCTTTTTTTGATCTTTCAATCTTCCTCTTCTTCCTTTCCTTCTACCTCTCATAATGGAGACCAAACCTTCATATTTATAGATTTTTTCAAAGGCCCTTCTTGGTTTGGGTTTGATTGCATTTAGGCCCATCCATGGGCTTGGGTGAAATTTGGGCTTCAAGCCCAATTACCCTAATGAATTTTGGATTTAAATCGAACCCAATTTAATCTAATTTCATGAACTTAAACATCACTCGATCTCGAGTTTAATGATCGTTGGATTCGATCAAGACCATTAACATGATTAGACGACCACAAAGAAGACACGTGACCTATTTGATTTTGTCATAATTAATTTTGGGATATGTGTTAATTTGCGACACACCCTGGTTGTGACATTTTCTAATTGGTTGAAACTTTTCTATGCCAACAGACTTAATTGTTCATTTCGTTACATTTGAATGAATTTTTCTTAAATTCATAATTTTGGAAAAAATACACTTTTGGTCCTTGAGATTTGGATTAGGTTTCATTTTGGTCCCCGAGTTCTCAAACTCGACAATTTAACCCCTGAGGTTTGAGTTTAGTAGCATTTTGGTCCTTCCATCCATTTTTCAGTTAATGTAGTTAGCAGAAAGCTGATGTGGCAATTTTTATATTAAAAAAAATATATTTTTTATTTCTAAAATAAAAATGTACTAAATTAATAATTAAAAAAAAAAAGATTTCCTCATTTCCCTCTCCCTCTCGATTTTCTCTCCCTCTCGGTTCTTTCCCTCTTCCACCATCTCCTTCACCTTCTCTCTTGCAGCTCCCTTGGTCTTCCTTTCTCCTCGTTGCCAGTGAGAACTTCTGGTAGCAGCAGACCGCTTCCCCTCCAGCAGCGCCGCAACCTGGTCACGCGCACAACTAGCCCAGATCTGAAACGGGGAGGGAGGGAAGGACCTCCCTCCTCGATTTTCCGGTGAGTTGCAGCAACCTCTAGTTGGCGTGTTTGGCAGCGTCAATTTTCTCTTCTTTGTGTTTCAGCAAGCTACAGTGTCGTGGGCTCGAGATTCGACAATCTCAGTGTGTGCGGCCCTTCTAGTCGCGATGGCGTTGGGTTTTCGGCACCCACATATGAGTAGACCCACGAACAACAGCTTCTCTTGGCGATTTCCTGTGATTCGAGCTGTGGGTTTTCCAGATCCGAACGGGGAGAGAGGAGGGACTAAAAAGAGGGAGAAGAAAACACTTTTAGTCCCTAACTCAAATCTCATGGACTAAAAGTACATTTTTTTCCTATAATTTTTTTAAAAAATATACGCGAACATCACCATTTTATTGATATTTCAATTTACATTATCGAGACATTGATATTTTCCATTGATATCGACATCAAAAACATTTTATTAAATTTACTCGCTTTAACCACACAAAAAAAAAAAAAAAAAAAATCTCACTCACCTTTTCCAAACACTCATAAGATTAAATTAAATCATTATGAACAAAAACTAAAATTAATTCTAATCTCATCGGGTTAAATCAGGGTTTAATCATTTGATTTTTCCAAGCACTTCCAAAACAATCCTTCATTTTTCTTAATAGAAATTCAACGATAGTCTAGAATATTATTAGAAATTCAACAATATAAAACAACTTCTAAATGTTAAATTCTAATAATGAAATATTTTTTAATCTAAAAAATATGTTAAATTCTAAAAATTAATTTCCAAGATATTTTACAAAAACATATCCAAACAAAATTTAAGAATAAAGTTTCATGGGAACATCACATGCACATATTCTACCAAGTTAATTACTAAAAGCACATGGGAAGAGAGTGAAATAAAGAGAAGTAGAAGGGCCTATTTGCAAATACAAATTGTTGGGGTCCCACTATGACAATAATTAATTAATTAATTAAGAGCTCACGGATTAGCCAAAAAGATTATAGATCCAAGAAGAGTTGCCTAATTAGATCACGGGTTCTTAAGAACAAAACAATAATAAAATCAAATAAGAACAAAACAATAAATAATAAAATAAATAAATAAAATAAAGGTTTTTTTTTTGTTTTTTTTAATATGGTAAATATTACAATTGATGAGTTTGTTTAATGATTTATCTTAATCCCTGTTGTATTGCAGGTAGTTGTTGGATTTCAAAGGTTAATACTACAAATATGATTAAAAAAAAAGGAAATGCAATGTTTTTGGGCCTTCTTGTTGTTATTTTTACATTATTTCAAGATTATTTGACATGTTATTTTATTTTATTATTATTATTTTTTTGTGTTAGGTAAGGATTGAGAGCTTCATATCTCATGAAATTTGTGCATTTTGAAGTGATTTTGAAAAGGTTGAAATCACTTTTTTCATATTCAAAATCACACTGAAACATGTCTTTGACAATTTAAAATCAATTTTGATGATATGAAAATCACGTTTAAAAGTGTAAAATCAAACATGAAATTGAATTTGATTAATTAGAAGTATGTTTCGGAGTGTTTCGAACCCGACAAAAGTGATTTTAACAATTTCAAAATCACTCCCAAACACACACTAAAGTTTGAGCTTCTATGGATATGAATTTGAAATAAAGTCTCAAAATAAACAATGCTTTTAAAAATTTAGAAGACTATAATATTTTTCATTATTATTGATATAAATGAGCCAATCTGAACATAACTCAATTGGTTAAAGACATATACGAAGTCAAAAATTCATATTCTTACTTACGTGTTGAACTAATAAAAATTACCAACTCTTGATGTTACCATTATTAATATTAATAATTGAATGTTTTCTATCAAGAAAAAAACATTACCACATGAGGGGTTTGTTTGGATTGTAAATTAGACTAATGAGTTGAGTTTGTATAGTTTATTTATTTGTTTATTATTAGGTGGATTTCAATAATCCTTGTTACCAGTTTTGCATATGAGTGAAACATTAAAATAACCCTAGCAACAAACCAGGTGTTTAAATAGTAATTTTGTTTTTCAATCTTTACTTTTTGGATACAATAAGTTAGGATATCATTTTCTTAAGTTTAATATCCAGACATTTCATGTAACATTTTTTTTCTTTTTTTTTTAAAAAATAATATAGTTAAATTACAAATTTTGATCCTATGGTTTGGACACAGTTGTAATTTGGTGTCTATAGTTTAAATATAGTCCCTATGGTTTTACTTTTTTTTTTTTTTTTTTTTTTTTTTTTCAATTTAGTTTCTATGATTTTAACACTTTCATTCGTCCCTATGATTTAAACAAAATTTACAAATCTTTTTTGCCATTACTATATTGACATTTTTTTTAATGTGGAAATTAACTTATGTTTTTGCCGACATCAGCCTAGTTTGGTGGTAATTGATATCTACTCATTTCAAGTCGGAGATTCAAATCCTCATACTACCACATTTGTTGTATTCACGAAATTAAAAAAAAAAAAAACTTATGCTTTTTGTTTAGCTAATTGTGTTAATTGAATGTGTTAGAGTTTAAACTATATCGTACAAATAGAAGAAGATATAGACCCTTTTTTAAATGAGTACCAGATAAGTTATGATTTGTGAGGTTTAAGAAAACCATAGAGATCAAATAGAAACTTTTAAGATCATAAGAACTAGATTAAAACCAAGTTCCTACGAAATCTTTTAAAATAATAGAGAAACAACTGAAACTATACCTAAATCATAGTGGGTAACATTCAACTACGCCCGAACTAAAAAAAAAAAAGGTTTGTGGAGCCCATAATAAAGTGTTGGAAAAGGAGTAAATAAGTTTGTGATCCTCACAATAAACTATTGACATAGGAGTAAATAAATTTGTGAGTCCCACGACTAGGTGTTATGGACCAAATAAGAAGTTGGAGTTATCAACTCCACTCAACTCCGGTCCATCCAACTTGTCAATCCATACACCTCCTTACAAATTTCATTACAAATCAACCAGAAGCTACACATGGGAAGATTTCTAAATTCCCACTACAAAGCTACACATTCCTATGATTTCCCCCAACACCTACAATCCAAAAAAATACCCCTAAACAACTAAAGCCCCAACAAACTCTCACAAGCCTTTCTTTTCCTTTTTCTTTTTCCCTTCTGTTTTTGTTTCTTTATAGCTGTTTCTAGATATCAATCAATAATCTCTTTTAAAAAAACAAAACCCCATTAGAAGACACACTATCCTTTCACATGACAAAATGGCTCCTTGATAAATGCAAAGAATCATTTCCCTCTCCCTTTTTAACACCTCTGTTTCCCTCCTCTTTCTTCCCCTGCAAGTTCAGTGTAAAAGTGACAGCCCACATCACAAACACCAAAAAAAAACAACACCACCACCACCACCAACTTACCCTTTTTTTTTTCTCTCTCTCTTTCTTCTTCTTCACCATCTCCATGGCTTCTAAGTTAGCAGCTTTCTCTCTCTTCTGCAACTTGCTTCTCCTGCTGGCTTCCTTTGCAGCCTCAGATATTGACCAAGACAGAGCTGAGTGCTCAGACAAACTCATCGGCCTCGCCCCTTGCCTGCCTTATGTCAGCGGCGATGCCAAGACGGCTACCATTGACTGCTGCAGTGGGCTGAAGCAGGTGGTGCAGAAGAGCAAGAAGTGCCTCTGTGTCCTCATCAGGGACAAGGATGACCCTAATCTTGGCCTCAAAATTAATGGCACCCTCGCCTTGGCCCTCCCCAATGCTTGCCATGCCCCTGCCAACATCACCGAGTGCATCTGTAAGTAAACAGATACCATCTTTTTTCACTGTGTTTTTCAGTTGGGCATTTTGTCGAACATCTTGAGTGCATCTGTATGTACACAAATCTCCTGGATTTTCACTGTGTTTCTCACTTGGGCATTTTGTCAAACACCTTGAGTGCATCTGTATCCCATTGATTTTCAGTATAACTTTCACTTGAGAATTTTGTCGAACACCTTGTGGGCTTAGCTTAACCTTGTTTTGGATGTGGGTTTCAGCTCTTTTGCACTTGGCACCAAACTCTACAGAAGCTAAGATATTCAAAGAGTCTCATTCCAGCAGTGGACCAAGCAGTGCCCCAGATACAAAAGGTAAAAAACCAAACTCAAATTTCCATCTAATTCAACAGAACAATCATTACCTTAATGGAGATTGGATTGGTTTTAAACGATGGCGATTGTTTCTTTTTGTTGGGTGATCTGATTTTCAGTTCATGGGACTCCGTCCAGTGCCAACGAGAAAAGTGACGGTGGAATGGGGAAGAAATCGATCAGAGGAGCAGAGATGATTATGGAGATTCTGCTAGGGTTCTTCATTCTATCGCATCTCAATCTAATGTTCATATAGAAATAGAGCCCAATTCCCTCAAATCCCAAATTTGTTATCTCTCTTTTATAATTCACGAGTTCTCGATCATCCGTCAAACATCATATTTCCTATTTCTAGCATTGTTTAGACAAAATTTAAGGCGAATTTCAAGTTTTTCTTCCATTTTCTCTGCAATGTTGAGTCTGTACAAAATTCTACCATTTGAAGGATTTATTCACTTACCAGTTTAGCAGGCAGCATCTTCAATCGCGCAACTCCGTATCTCCACCTCGAAGATTCGAGTTTCCATTCAAATTTACCGAGAAACAAACATTGTGGCTCAATGAAACAGCCTCCATCTTCAACTTTTTTTAGGTGTTTCTCTCAGCTGGTAAAAGTTGAAGCGTTGGGTTATTTCATTGTATTTTTCAGTTGGGCATTTTGTCAAACAGCTTGTGGGCTTCATATTTGAGTTTGTGTGTGTGAATGAGATTGAATTGGATCGTAAATTTTTTTCATTTGGGATCTCGTTTTGAAATCAATTTAACCTAGCGACCTTTAAAACTATTTTCCAAACTTCGGACTAAAGTGCAAATTCTTTCCACAAATTAAACATTTTTTTGATAACATGTGAGGTGGAAGGACTCGGATCATAGACCTTTTGTTCAGTGGCGGATACAGAAATTTTGTTTAGGGGGACTTCATCTAAAATTCATTAAAAATGATTTATAAATAAGTTATTCCAAAGATTCATAAAAAACCATAAATAAATTGAATTATCAATTACTTACATTACAATAGTCCTCTGGGAGATTTCATATTATGAAATCGGTGCATAATAATCTCATTATATAGTTTTTAAAACTTGGTCTTGAATATTACAATTGAAATCAAGAATTCTAGTTCTTAAACCAAGATCGGTTGGTAAATCTTTTAAGTTTATTTTGTGAAATCAAAACTACAATTACTTTTCTTTAATGGAGACGTTGACTCCATTGGTTTTCTTGTATAATATCTCTCTATTAGGTTCGAACTAAGGTCGTGAAGGGGGGCTTTGCGGAGAACAGACCACTGAAGCAAACATCAAATTTGTAATTTAAATGGTTTAATATATACATATTACAAAGAAATAAAAAATTGAGGGGGCTCGAGCCCCCTGGCCTTAGCTGAATTTGCCTCTGCTTTTGTTCAGTACAAGGTTTATGTCATGCTCATGTTGACCCTGCAAACTAAACTTAAAATATAAATGAAGAATTGATGGTTTTCTTGTATAATATCTCTCTATTAGGTTCAAACTAAGGCCGTGAAGGGGGGCTTTGCGGAGAACAGACCACTGAAGCAAACATCCAATTTGTAATTTAAATCGTTTAATATATACATATTACAAAGAAATAAAAAATTGAGGGGGCTCGAGCCCCTTGGCCTTAATTGAATCCGCCTCTGCTTTTGTTCAGTACAAGGTATAGAAATGAAGAATTGATGGTGTTTGGATTAACTTTTAGTTTGAGTGTTTTAAAATGCATTTTTTATTGCATTTGGTATAAAAATGGTTATAATTTAAACACTCACAGATTAAATTGAAAATTTATTTGATATTTGTCAGAAGTGGGATTTGAACCCACACCCTCTCACAAGGATCAAAACTTGAGTCTGGCACCTTAGACAACTCGGCCATCCTGACATTTGTTTAATTTGTCAAAACAATATTTATTTATTGTTTTGTTGTTGGATGTCCATATTGTATATTTTTTTTGAAATAATTTCCATATTGTATATGAGAAACATTTTAGGTTACTTATTTCAAAATTTAATATTAAATTCAAAATTTATTTAGTTGTTTATGTACTTATTGAGTTTGGAACATTAATTAAGATGATTAGTCTAGTGAAATTTTTATTCAAATGTTTTTTTTTTTTTAAAAAAAAACCAAATGGATATCATTTGAAATTTGGAAATAAGGTAAAATTCTAAATATAGCTCAATAGAACTCCAATTACCTTCCTTGAGAACAATAAATTTCAAGACCCGGCCATAATGACCTAATTGTTCATTTCAAAAAAAAAAAAAAAAAAAAAAAAAAAAAAAAAAAGACCTAATTGTGAAACATGTATAAAACTTCAAGGATTCAAATAAAACTTACTTTTCCATAAAAAAAATTGACTTCATAGGAGCTTTTTGACATAATTTATTTCTTTTTAGATAAAAAATATTAATAAGATCTACACATTCATCAAATATAACATAAATATACATCAATAGGAAATAAATTATAGCTTCGCCATAACAAATTAAGATTTGTTTTTTTGTGTAATTAGAAAGCATGTCCATCTACCTTGACCAAAAAAAAAAAAAAAAGTAGATCGACTCTATTTTCTTAAAATTTGGATGAAGTAATTTATAATTGGTAATTCGTTGTGAATCCATCTTCACTGTTTTTTTCTTTTAATTTTACATATTGGAGTAGGAGATTTAAACCTACTACTTTTTAAGGAAAGTATGAATATCATAACGACTCAGTTTAGCTCAGGGTAATTTATTTACTATTAAAAAGGCAAATCTGGCCAAACCCATTACATCCTAATTTGTTTATCAAAGATTTAACCGAAGTTTCAATAAGCAACCCTCATACTTTGTTTATCAATTTCATCCTCTTCTATAGATTAATTTTTGGAAAAAAAAAACAATACACGTTTGGTTACTGAAGTTTGGGTTTGGTTGCATTTGGATCCTTGAGTTTTGATAATATTTAAACTCTGTTTGATCCTTGAAGTTTCGATTATATTTCTATTTTTATCCATAGGTTTAAAAATCTTACATTTTAGTCCATAAAGTTTAAGAAATACTCTATTTTAGGTCCTCGACATTAAATTTCCATTAACTACTTAACATATACCTATGATGTGACATTTTAAAATTAAATTTAGTGTGGTGATGTATATCAATTATCTTAACTAAAAGGAGAAAAGAAAAAAAAAATAATGGGACTAATTCTATGGAACAAATTAGCATCTAATTCTCATTACTTTAATGTAAAAAAAACATGTAATATTTTAACAAACTTTGAATTATAATATGGTGATTGATTATGGAGTTTGAACTCATTCTCCTAATGTACTCTTACGTTTTCAGTTATCTCAAGGACTACTAAATCAACTCATAGTGGTTGTCTAAATATAATTTCATTCCTAAAATTTTATATTTATTACATTTATTTTGATATAATTTTTTTAAAATATTTTATTTTAGTTTTGTAACTTTGCGTTTTAAATTCATTTATTATTACTATTTTGTAGATTATATTAATTGAAACCCAAAGTAGACCTGTGTTTTGTTCATTTACTTAATGAATAGATGAGGTGATATTTGTCTAGATGTTGTTGAACTGAAAAAACAAAAACAAAAACATAAAAACATGACCAATACCTCACAATACTGTTGAACAAAGAAATGCATTTAAAATTGTTTTAGTCCCAGAGGTTTGGATGATAGTTCTTTTTTATCCATAGGTTTAAAAATCTTACAATTGTAGTCTCTTACTTTTTCAGTTACCTTAAGGATATATCAACTAGTGGGTCTCTAAATATAATTTGATTTCTAGGCCCCGTTTGATAATCATTTCGGTTTTTGGTTTTTGATTTTTAAAAATTAAGCTTATAAACACTCTTTCCACCGATATATTTCTTTGGTTTGTTACCTACATCATTCCCATGTTTTCAAAAATCAAGTCGATTTTCAAAAACAAAAAAAAAAAGTAGTTTTCAAAAACTTGTTTTTCATTTTTGAAATTTTGCTAAAAACTCTAATATCTCCTTAACAAAGATGAAAACCATGGTGAAGAAATTGAGAGAAAACAAGCATGATTTTGAAAAAACAAAAACTAAGGCCCCGTTTGATAACCACTTGGTTTTTGGTTTTTGGTTTTTGAAAATTATGCTTGTTTTCTCCCAAATTCCCTACAATGGTTTTCATCTTTGTTAAGGAACCATTTGAATTCCTTCCAAATTTCAAAAACAAAAACAAGTTTTTGGAAACTACTTTTTTTTGTTTTCAAATTTTGACTTGGTTTTTGAAAACAAGGAATAAGGTAGATACTAAAACAAAGAAACTCATAGGTAGGAATAAGTGTTTATAAGCTTAATTTTCAAAAACCAAAAACAAAAAACCAAATAGTTATCAAACGGGGCCTAAAGGACCGTTTGATAACCATTTCTGTTTTTTGTTTTCTGTTTCTTAAAAACGTTTTTGAAATTATCAGCAAATTTCAAAAACCAAAAAAAGTAGTTTTTAAAAATAGATTTCTTGTTTTTCAAAAACTCATTTTTCTTTGAATGCTTATTCTTTTTCCTCTTCTACTTAATTCTCTCCAACAAGCTCATTTTTCTATTTTTTCCCCTCTAAAACGTTTTTCTCTCTACAAAATTTCTTTTTACTTTATAACTTATCTATTTCTAAAAATTTATGCATAACTTTCCTCTCCCTAATAAGCATATTCTAACTTTTCTTTTGGGAAAAAATATCTCCCAAAATTTTATGCTACAACTTTTCTTTATTTTCTAATTTATCGTTATTTCTTTAGCATATCTTTTACTCTTAACCTTACTATATTTATTTCCTCAAAAAAAAAAAAAAAAAAACCTTACTATATTTCTAAAATTTCTCTTTTTATTTAATTTTTCTATCTAAAATTTATCTCTTCTATTCTAATTTTTTTTTCTTGTTTCTCTAACTAATATCTTTTATAGAGTCGAACTAATATTCTCCCTCTAAACATTTTCTTTCACGTCTATAAATTTTCTATGTTTGACTTTTCTCTCGAAAACATTTATATTCGTGTATCGAAATTCTTGTTTCAATGTCTCTACACGTTTTTCTGTCTCTAAAACATCTTTTCATCTCTCTAATTTTTTAAAAATTGAAAACCAAAAACAGTTATCGAACCTGTTTGGTTTTCTGTTTTTTAAAAACAAAAAATAAAAAACAATTATCAAACAGATATGATTATTGTTTTTAAAAAACAGAAAACCAAAAACAAAAAACCAAAAACAGAAAAACCAAAAACCAAAAACTGAAATAGTTATCAAACGGGACCTAAAAAACCAAATGGTTATCAAACGAGGCCTTAAATTTTATATTTATTACATTTATTTTGATCTAAAATTTTATTCAATATTTTATTTTAGTTTTTAAAGTTTGCGTATAAATTATTTTAGCCTTTTTTCATTTATTATTATTTTTTGTAGATTATTTAATAATTTAAACCTAAAGTGTAGACATGTATTTTGTTCATTTACCTAATGAATAAATGATGAGTAGATATCTCTTATAAAAAAAAAAAAAAAATAGATGTTTTGAAGTTGGAATTTTCACCCTCACAATATTGTTGAACAAAAAACACATTTTTTAACTACATAAATACCATCCAAATCCTAAAGCCTAAATTTAAATTAAATTATTAGACTAATGTCAGAAGTGGGATTTGAACCCACGCCCTCTCACGAGGACCAGAACTTGAGTCGGGCGCCTTAGACCACTCGGCCATCCTGACTTTTGATTTCTAAAACAAAACAATTGTTTTTTATTATTTTATTATTGGATTTTCATATTGTGTGTAACAAACATTTTTTTTTTTAGAAAAGGGATACTTTATTCATCAGTATGTGAGAAACATACAAGAGGGAGGTTACATGAAGGTCTTCCAATTTAACGATATAGTAGAAGCATCGTAATCTCTAAAGACAATAGAGGAAGACGACCAAAAACCAAAAAGAGCGATGATGTCCTCCCTAAGCTGATAAGAAGAGCGAGATATCCCTTTGAAGATACGATTGTTTCTTTCATTCCTTAGAGTCCAGACCGCTGTAACAAAGAAAGTTTGGATAAGAATTTGTCGTTGAGAAGAGGCTTTCCATTTGAAGAACTCTGCACACATCTGATCAGTGTGAGGACCCAACGGGAAGTGAATATTGAAGGTCTGAAAAACCCATCTCCAAACACCCGCAGTCATACTACAATGCACAAAAAGGTGGATAACAAACATCTTGGATCACTTATTTCCAATTTTAATATTAAACTCAAAATTTATTTATTTATTGAGTTTAAAACATTGTTTTAGATGATATGTTTGAAATTTTATTCAAATGGATATCATTTGAAATTTGGAGATAAGGTCAAATCTAAATATATCTCAATGGATAGAAAAAATCAAACTATCTTCCTTGAGGACGATAAAGTTCAAGCTCCCCACTATTACATTATTGTGCTAAAAAAAAAATTGAGATAAAGGGATCAAAATATATTTTTAAGTTAATGGATTAAAACAAATTATTTGAAAACAATTGAAACCAGTACAAAAGTTCAAGGATCTAAATAAAGACTTACTTTCCATACAAAAGATTTGACATCACATGAGCTTTTTGACAATTTTTTTATAATAAAAATTAATGAATTCTACATATTCTTTAAATATAACATAAATATACATCAATAAGAAAATAAATTGTAGATTTTCCGTAACAAATTAAGTTGTATTGTTTTGTGTTTGTAAAATTAGAAAGCATGTCCATCTATTACCATTTTTTTTTTTTTTTTGACAATATGGGGTGGGGATTTGAACCACAGACCTCATGGTTATCAGTACAACTTTATGCCAGTTGAGCTATGCTCTTGTTGGCCATCTACCTTACCTTTTGTGTCGATTGAAGTTGCAAAATTGTAAAAAGTTTTAATTAATTATGTCCTCAATACTTTAAACCTCATACTTTATGTTACGTTTATCTTTAGTATTCATCTTTTAACATAAGCTTATATTTTACATAAGCTTATTTATCATTCTTCAACAGTAGATAGACTCAAAATTTTTAAATTTGGATGAAGTAATTTATAATTGGTAGCATTTATTAATTATATATTAAAAAACTAATAGTTTTTATAAGTATTTAAGTAAATAGTGTCATGCTATAGTTCAACGGTATTTGACATTTACCCCTTGACCAAAGAGTAGAGGTTCAAATCTTCTCACCCCTAAATGTTGTTTAATTCAAAAAAGGAAAAAAAAAAAAGTAAATGAGGTCATTTTTCAATGCAATTGTGGATACTTTTTTTTTCGAGAAATTTATATCACGTGTCAGTGAGAGATTTGAAACTACGACTTCTGAAAAGAAGTAAGGATGTTATAAAGTATCAGTTAAATTCATGTCGGCAAAAACATCTTTACCTTTAAATAGGCAAAACTAACCAAACCCATTATAAAGGAAGATGACCTACCATAAGTTAGACTATACAATTGAAGATTTTGCAAAAGTTTCACTAGGCAACCCTCATAATATTAGTAAGCCATGTTTTAAATATATGGAATGTCAATATTACTTGACTTTGTTAAGAATAATGTATACGTTTATTAATGTCAATCATAATTGGCCTAGTATAGTAGATATCAATCATATCCAACATAATACAACTTTAACGGTTAATTTATTTACTCCTTTCTTTTGAGTTCAAAGATTCAGATCCCTACCTCACATGTATTGTATTAGAAGGAAAAAAAATGATATCAATTACCAATTAGAGATACCAAAGAAAAAGGTGGTTATTTTATCAATATTTAAAACTTCATTTTTTTTTTCCAATTATTGGTGTCTTTGGACATGTGTCATTTTCTTAATTTTCAAATTTTAATATTTTTTGTTATTTGGGTATCAAAAGTCCTTTTGTCGTAACTAAAAACACAGTTTGAATTATGGTGATTAAGAGTGATTCAAAAATATTTTTAGAGAAAAGTCAAAAATACGTTTGGCTCGAATGTATGTTAGTGTTTGTTAGAGAAATAATATAGTTAGTGTATGTTTGTGAGTGATTTTAAAATGGTCAAAATCACTTTTGTCATATTCAAAATCACTCCGAAACATGCTTTTGATAATTCACAATTAATTTTGATGGTATAAAAATCACATTTTGGATCTTAAACGAGGGAGGGAGGAGGAGGGACCAAAATGAAAGAAAAATAAAAAAATAATAACGTTTTTATTTATTTATTTAATATTATTTTATTTTTTAAAAATTAAAAAATTTACAAAAAAATGTCACGTCAGTAATCCGTTGGTAATTATCGAAAAATGGACGGAGAGACCAAAATGAAACGAAATCAAAACCTCATGAACCAAAATGTTCGTTTTCAAACTTATGGATCCAAATGAAGCCTAATCCAAAGTTCAAAGACCAAAAGTGTATTTTTTCCTAAAACGTTATAGTTTCTTTTTATTTCTAAGGAGCATCCATATAAGAAATTTTAATTAGTGATTCCAAATCAATTTGGTTCCAAACGCACTAGGAATTTGAAATTAGGGACATCTTCATTCGAATCTAATTTTAATATATATTATAACAAAAAACAGGTATAGATATTTTTATAAAATCTAGTGTTGAGCTGTTTTTCATGTTGGTCTATTAAAATTTAGCCATTTATCTTGTTGGCCAAAGTTAATTTTTTTCTCTAATTTTTCTTTTTGGCTCTCTAATTTTCTCTCTCTAACCTATATATCTCCACTTTTTCTCTCTCTAATTGTTTTTTTTTTTTAAAAAAAAAATTCTCTCTCTAATTGTTTTTCCGCTCTAAATTTCTCTCAAAAACCCTCTCTAAAATTTTATTCTCTCTATTACTTTTATGTCTCACTTTTCTCTCCTATGAACTTTCAATATTTTTCTCAAATTTAATTTTTCACTCTAAAACTTCTCTAACATATCGTTATCTAAAATTTCTTCCTCTATAACGACTTACTTTCATTTTTCTATTTTGTATCAGATTTTACTCTCTAACTTTACTCTATCTATAATTTTTTTTCTCTCTAAATATTTTTCTCATTTTCTCCCTAATGTTTCTCCCTCTAAAATTTATTTTTCTCTCTATAATTTTTTTTTTCTATTTCTCTGATGTCTTGCTCTTTGACTTTTCTCTCTAACATTTCTTTCTCTTTCTCGAGCTAATATTGTCCATTTATAATATATCTCTAGATGTTTAACTTTTTTCTCTCTAACATTTTTTTTTTCGCTTTCACTAACTAATATTCTCCCTTGAACGTATCTCTTCATGACGTTCGCTCTTTAACTTTTCTCTCTCTAACATTTTTTTCTCTTTCACTAACTAATATTCTCCCTTGAAGGTATCTCTCCATATGGTTCGTTCTTTAATTTTTCTCTCTCCAACATTTCTTTCTCTTACTCTAATTTTTCTCTCTAAATCTTTTTTTCTCTAAAAAGTTTATCTCTTTCTCTACCTCTCCACATATTTTCTAGAAAACAGAAAACCAAAGCCAATTATCTTAGGATGGTTTTAAAAAACAAGCTTAATCTCCGCATACTTTGTTTTAACATTTTTCACCATTGTTTTAACCTTAATTTCTCTTATTCTAATTTCTCTTTACATTTTTTAAAATTAAACTTGTTTTCTTCCAATTCCCTGAGGATGATTTTCTTCTTTATTAAGGACATATTTGAATTCCTAGCCAAATTTCAAAAACAAAAACAAGTTTTTGAAAACTATTTTTTTTTAGTTTTCAAAAATTGACTTCGGTTTTAAAAATATGGGAAGAAGGTAGATAACAAAACCAAGAAACTTATAGGTGGAAGTAGTGTTTTCAAGCTTAATTTTCAAAAACCAAAAGCAAAAAACCAAATGGTTATCAAACAGGACCTAAACATATTTGATTTTCTATTTTTCAAAAAACAAAAACAAAAAATAATGACAAGCAAAAAACCAAAAGTTGAAAGCTGAAGACGAAAAACAAATTAAAAACAAAAAACTGTATACTGGTGTGTAAGGATTTCTCTACACATCCTATTAAAATCTTGACAACTAAGAAAGAGAAATGTAGAAAATGAGAAATTTTTTTCTCTCCCATAGTTGTCAAGATTTGAATGATGGTATATGTAGGGATAAGTATTGTCCCTAAAATATTTAACAAATGAAAAATTAACAAGTGTTTGGACAACATGGGGTTTCTATCTATATGCATGGTTTATTAATCCAAAATAAAATTTGAGAAAACGAACCAAAATTTGTTATTTTAAATATACTCCCCTCACCCATTTAATCACTTCTTTTTTAGCACATTTGAAGTTGTAATTTTACGATCTACCTGCTTTAGCATTCTCCTCAAAATTTAAATATTTAAAAAAAAAACAAGTCAATTTGAACCTATTTCAATAGGTAAGACACTTATCACACACTAAATTATGAACAATATTTGGCTGCATATCGGTACGTAGGAATTTCCATCTACGTACCGATTAAAATCTGGACAACTAAGAAAGAGAAAGGTAAAAAATGAGAAAACTATTTTATCTCTCCTAGTTGTCAATATTTTAATAGTGATATGCAGAAGATCCTTACATACCGGTATGCAGTCAAGTTTTTTCCCTAAATTATTATTCCTTAAAATTTAAGAACTGAACCGTTACAAACCACAGTTCAGGAACTAAATTGTTACTTCTACTAAAGTTCAACGACCAAAAGTGATTTTTAACCGAACAATCAAATCGCAACACAGATTGTTATAGCCAATTTTGGACCATCCGACGCACAAGGAGCTGACGAGGACGTCCGGGCGAAAATCGGGCTAGGAGACCGAGCTCGAGGAAGAACCGACCAAAGGGTCGGGCCAACTTGGCCCGACCCATATGGTCGGCCTCGACCCAAGACCGAGGCCGACCATTCGGCCCGCTTGTGCGGGCCGAGCTCGGTCACCTCCTCTCGGTCCCCGATGCCTCTAGCCACCCCGATTTCGCCTGGTTTGTCCCGAAACGCCTCCGGATTCCTGAAAACCCTAGGAGCATAAGCAGGTATTTATACCCCTCTTCGCTACTGAAGAAGGGGACCCGAACTCAATTCTCGACTCTCTTCTCTTGCTCTCTAGCTCTCCCTTCCGTTTTCTGACTTAAGCATCGGAGGCGGTGTGGCTAGCACCACACCGGTGTGCAGGTTTTCTCTTTCGCAGGCCACGTCTTCCCCCTCATCTACAAATTTACCGTTGGTGGCACGTGAAGGTCAGGTGAGTTTCCTCTGACCAAAATCGACCATCAACAGTTGGCGCCGTCTGTGGGGAAGAAAGCTTGCCAAATCTGCATATCGGTCATTCCATGAGTAAGGGGATGGAGAAGAGAATTCAAGACATAAACACAGAAAATTCGGATGGTGACCGCCACCAGCGGAGGTCACGGGAAGAAGGCCGAGATCGGCCTCAGACCGAATCTCCTCGTCCTCGATCTCCACTGCCCTCATCCCGAGAGAAGCAAGCTGATCTAAAATTTGCTGCTCTCGAAAACAAAGTAAGTGCGATGGATCATAATTTGTCCAGGATACTTCGTATCTTGGATAAACCTGGTCCTAGCACTAAAACCCCTGATGAGAGGTTGGTTAGGGATCCGAGGAAGGGGAAGGAGCCAATCGAGTACACTGCAGAATCGGAGACGAGATCAAAGGGAAAGAAGACTAGCAGCATGACCAGCAAGATCAGGGGGCTCAAGCCTACTGATCGTACAATTTTGAGGAGTCCAGAGTCAAGCACACTTAGGGGACGTGACTACACAGTTTCTACCCCAAGCTATGGTCATACTAAGACAGACCTGAGGAATCTGATCGAGGAGAAGCGCAGAAGTGCCAAAACTGCCGAATCCGAGGCCAGAGCTGCCGAAGCTGAAGCCAGGGCTGCCGAGGCCGAGGCCAAGAAAGACAATCTCCCCTGGAAGACCGAGCTTCTAAACGCACTGAAGGAGCTCGGAAATCCTCAGGGAGACCTGCAGAAGTCAAGGGACCTCGGAGACCAGGACTTGGAAGAACTAATCGATCGGGTCGACCCGCCCTTCACAGAAGAAGTCATGAAAGCCGAGGTGCCCCAAAAGTTCAAGGTACCCACGTTCACACCGTACGATGGCAAGAAAGACCCCGTGCAGCATCTGAACACCTACCAAAACTGGATGGACTTTCACGGTGTCTCAGACGCAATCAGGTGCCGCGCATTCTTTTTCACCCTGACAGGATCGGCCAAGCATTGGTTTGGAAGGTTGAAGAGAAGATCCATCTGCTCTTTCAAGGAATTAGCCCGAGCATTCCTTGCACAGTTCATGGGAGCCAGAGAACAGCGCAAGCCTCACATCAACCTCTTAACAGTCAAACAACGGCCAGGTGAGAGCTTGCGTGATTACATAACACGTTTTAATGACGAAGCACTACGAGTTGAGGGGTACAGCGAGGGAGCAGCCCTGGTAGCCATAACAGCCGGACTGGAAGACGAGAGACTGCTCAACTCAATAGGTAAGAGCCAACCTCGAACCTATGCAGAGTTTGTCTCCCGGGCACAGAAATACATGAGCGCAGAAGAGTTGCTCAAGTCAAAGAAATCAGAACGTGAACACAAGAGGTCTTCGTCATCTGACCACGACAGCAGGAAGGATAAAAAGCAGCGGACCGACGAGGGAGGCCGAGGCCGACCAGACCGAGCACATCCCTTTGGTAAGTTCGAGAAATATACGCCAACAGCTGTTCCACAAGAGCAAGTACTGATGGAAATCCGAAATACGGGACTCTTGAAATTCCCGGGGAGGATGAAGTCGAATCCTGATAGAAGAGACAAGAGCCAGTATTGTCTTTTCCACCGGGACCATGGACATTCAACCAGGAATTGTATTCAGTTGAAGGATGAAATCGAAGCACTGATCCAGAATGGGTATCTGAAGGAATTCATCGGTGAGCCCAAGGCCGAGGCCGACCAAGGATGGCCGAGGCTGAGGCCGACCAAAGATGGCCGAGACAAAGAAGAACCCCTACGGGAGATCAGAACCATCTTTGGAGGACCAGCTGGAGGAAGTTCAAGCAGAAAGAGGAAAGCTATTGTCAGGGAAGCGATGTTCGAACCGGAGTATCGAGGTATGTACTCTGTCCATCTATCAAAGGCGCCCCCCCTTTTGGAGTTCACCGAGGCTGAGGCAGCAAGCATTCATCAGCCACATAATGATGCCCTGGTGGTCACTCTAATTGTAGCCAATGTGAAAATCCATCGGATCCTAATTGATGGAGGAAGCTCGGCTGATGTCCTTTCTTTAACAGCCTTTAAAGCCATGCAGTTAGAGATGGAACTCTTAAAGCCAAGCCTTACCCCACTTGTAGGATTTGGAGGAGAGAGAGTGACCCCAGAAGGTAGCATAGAACTTCCTGTGACCTTTGGAGATGGACAGAATGCAGTGACAAAGATGATAAACTTCCTAGTTGTGGATTGTATGTCAGCCTACAATGCAATCCTAGGAAGGCCAACCTTGCATGAGATGAAGGCTATAGCTTCAACTTACCATCAGTTGCTGAAGTTTCCAACTCCGAATGGTGTGGGAGTTGTCAAAGGAGAACAGAAGGAATCAAGAGAGTGTTACTGGACCGCGCTGAAAACAGTTAAACCACAGAGGGCCGAGGCCGACCAGAGGATGGGCCGAGGCCGAGCAGGACACACTTCCGCCGATACTGAATCTGAACTTATGGAGTTTTAGGGCTTCTTATTTATTGCATTTTATCATTATTCAGGAGTGTGCACAAGACAACCGATTCAAGCATCACGAAACGCGAGCCTGGACCGACGAGTCTACCTCGCCCCATCAGCTTGAGACAATGTGAGCCTGGACCCTGGGTATACCTCACGAGCCATCACTTTTTGCGAGCCATCCAGATTAAGATTACGTGAGCCTGGACCAACGAGTCTACCTCACCTCATTTGGCTTGAGCATCATCACGTCAGGCGAGCCTGGACTACCGAGTCTACCTCGCCTCATCCAGATCGAGATTACGTGAGCCTGGACCAACGAGTCTACCTCACCTCATCTGGCTTGAGCATCATCACGTCAGGCGAGCCTGGACTACCGAGTCTACCTCGCGTCATCCAGTTTGAGATTGCGTGAGCCTGGACCAACGAGTCTACCTCACCTCATCTGGCTTGAGTATCTTCATATCAGGCGAGCCTGGACTACCGAGTCTACCTCGCCTCCTCCAGATTGAGACTATGTGAGCCTGGACTACCGAGTCTACCTCACCTCATCTGGCCTGAGCATCCTCACATTGGGCGAGCCCAAACTACCGAGTCTACCTCGCCTCATCCAAACTTGAGATTGCATGAGCCTGGACCACCGAAGTCTACCTCACCCAAGTCTACCTCACCTCAGAGCTCAAACACTCGCTCAAGCACTTCATGTAAGTCAAGCTCACCTGGCGGAGGCCGAGACCAAGCACCTCTTGCCAAAGCCGAGCACCTCTTGCCAAGGCCGAGCACAAACTTTAAAGGTATTCTCCTATTTACTCAACTATTCTTTATGTTTTAATGAAGTTCTACTTGAGATTGGGGGCTGCAAAGGGGATATGCACTCCCTATTAAACAAAAAGCAAGTAACAGGGGATATGCACTCCCTATTAAACAAAAGGCACACTAGCTCAGCATGTCTAACCAATGGTTACATGTTCTAGCTTACTCTCCTATTATTTTCCTACAAAGACTAACATATGAATGCAGGGAGCTAAGTTTTGAGCTAAAAGGGGCATGAGGCCGAGGCCGAGCCTAGCCTCTTCCCTCATTCTTCTTTTTGCAGATACTAACTTTCTGATGCAAGATCATGAGATCTTCCATTTTTCCTACATTTTACTTGTGGAAAAGCCCTGGATCCGGAATGACGCACTCCGAATGACCAAGTACGGGGGTCTCGCTCTTCCCGAGGCCGAGGCCGACAAGCTAAAAGGAGGATGGTAGTGCTCGGCCTCTTCCCGAGGCCGACCAGCACCACTTTTGTAATCCCTCACATTTTCTCATTTCTATCTCACCTAACCCCTATTCAGGGAGTTTTGTTTTGTCTATTTCTATCCCATAATGCAGGATAGAAATGAATCCGCACGAAAGTCAGCACAGAGCAAGGATCATTACTCTTAAATCGGGCTTAAGGAGCTCAACCGATAGCACTAAGTCGCACCTGAATCCCAATTCAAGAGTGGGGGCTTAATGTTATAGCCAATTTTGGACCATCCGACGCACAAGGAGCTGACGAGGACGTCCGGGCGAAAATCGGGCTAGGAGACCGAGCTCAAGGAAGAACCGACCAAAGGGTCGGGCCAATATGGTCGGCCTCGGCCTTAGGCCGAGGCCGAGCATTATGGTCGGCCTCGGCCCAAGACCGAGGCCGACCATTCGGCCCGCTTGTGCGGGCCGAGCTCGGTCACCTCCTCTCGGTCCCCGATGCCTCTAGCCGCTCCGATTTCGCCTGGTTTGTCCCGAAACGCCTCCGGATTCCTGAAAACCCTAGGAGCATAAGCAGGTATTTATACCCCTCTTCGCTACTGAAGAAGGGGACCCGAACTCAATTCTCGACTCTCTTCTCTTGCTCTCTAGCTCTCCCTTCAGTTTTCTGACTTAAGCATCGGAGGCGGTGTGGCTAGCACCACACCGGTGTGCAGGTTTTCTCTTTCGCAGGCCACGTCTTCCCCCTCATCTACAAATTTACCGTTGGTGGCACGTAAAGGTCAGGTGAGTTTCCTCTGACCAAAATCGACCATCAACACAGATCATAAAAGGACTCCCACATACATCTTCTTTATGCCAGTTGAGCTAAACTCTTATTACATTATTACAAGCAAAACATTAGAGTTCTTCTCATGGTTTACCCGCCATCTACATTTGTCCAGTGAGGCCACAAGAGAGAGCATTCTTGGGAATATCACCAACTCTATCAACTCCTTCAGCAAGAACAACGCCCATTCCCATATGCAGATGAGGTTCGATGTGGCAATGGAATATCCAAACTCCAGGATTATCCGCCACAAACCTCACCACAATCCACCCATATGGAAAAACCACCACCGTGTTCTTAAGCGCCGGGTTCTTCAAATTCAGCTGCTTCTCATCGGCCGCCGAAAATTTCCCTTCCCCAAAACCCAAAACCCAGAAATCATGTCCGTGCAAATGCCAGGGATGAATTTCGCTGACATTTTTCACCATCGTGTTCGCATTTTGGAGCACGATGTCCACCGTCGACCCGAAATCGAGTCGATGGATCGCGTTCCTGACTGTGGTGGCGTTGTTGGTCGGAGGGATGTTGATGTCGTAGTTCTCCGGGAAAGTCTCCGGCGGGGTGCCTTGGTCGAATGATTGGTTCAGGCCGAATTTGATGGCGCCCAGATACGGCGTGGTTGGGAGGGATAAGGAGACGTTGTTGAGGGCCCATTTTTCTGCGCCGTTGATTTGGTTTTGGGTGTTGAGGAGGAGGATCCGGCGGGTGGAGTTCTGCGGCGGCTTCGGAGAGGTGGCGGTGGCGGAGATTTGTTTGGCGAAGTTTTTGAGGCGGGTGGTGTCGTTCCATTGCGGCGTAGGAGGCGGCGGAGAGATGGGGAGGTCGGTGGCCGGAGTGGGGAGGTAGTTGAGGAGGGTGAGGGCAGAGGAGGTGTTGGGTTGTTGTCCGGTGACCGCGGCGGAGAGCCAGTAGTTTTTGGTGGGGTCTTGGTTGGTGGTGATGAGGACGGAGTAGCTCTCGCCGGAATAAATGTTGATGTTGGAAGTTGTGAATGGTTCGACGTAGTTCCCGTCGGCTCTACTACTGTCATGTTGTGATTCTGTAAATCAAATCAAGGACAATTAAGAAAATAAGGGCGGTTTGGTTGGTGATTTTAAAACAAAAATTTGAAAAGAAGGGATTCAATGAAAACAGAGTTGTATTTCATGTTTTCAGATATGTGTTTGGTAGCAAATTCAGAAATTGGATCCCAATTTAAATAATTGTTCAAAATGTGTTTAATAATATATTTATAAACCATAACCTATTTGTAGTTATCCACCAAATACTAAGTTGAATATAAACTATTATTAATTAATTTAAAAACATGTTATGTGCTATAAAATTTTTATAATTATTATTTTTCAATATCATATAATTTATAATACATTATATTATACAAATTTTAATTTCACAAAAATAAATTGAGTTTATAACGTGAAATACTATATTTATTAAAGTTTTTATCTTTTTTAATTTAATTCTGCATTTAAAATTTTCAAATTCAAAATCTGGATACACTGAAAACATAAAAAAGTTGTTTTCAGAATTTCCACTATTTGGATCACAAAATCCGAAAACAGTTTGCAAAAACACATCTGTCAAACGCATATTCTGAAAACATAAAACAGAATCTGGATTGCCTACCAAACATGCCCTAAGTTACCGATAATACTTAACTACACATTGATGGGCTAAATTATAAAAAATATCCATGAACTATCGGGTTTGTTTCAAAAAGGCCCTGAAGTTTAAAAAGTTTCAAAAATACCCGTGAATTTTGAAAAATGTTTCAAAAATACCATTGCCGTTAATTTTGGGTGGAAACTGTTAAAGTTTCAGTTTCAAAAATACCCTTGAAGTTTCAAAAAATTTTCAAAAATACCCTCATTGAAAAATGTTTTTTTTTCTTCTCCCACCGTAAATTAACTCTCTTCTTCCATGAAAATTAATGAGAAACTTTACTTATTTGTCATGTATTCATAATCTAGGAGTTTTTTTTTTGTTTTTTTTTTCAACACATCCAAAGCTAGATTTTTTAATCGAAACTTCTAGATGACTTTTGTTCTGTTCTTGAAATTCTACATGTGCTTGACTTCATTTGTTGGTAGCCTTTTCAATATTATTTCCTCACCACCTATTACCCCATTAGTTTTCTCTATATTCATTTTATGAAAAATAAATGAAACTATTGTTGTATACTGGTTCTAACAATTTTTAAATATTAATAAGAAAAAAATCATATATAAAACTTTTGATTAATTAATCTTATAAATTGGACCAAACTCACAACCTTATAAACATTTTTTCTTCTTATCATTAACATACACAAACAAAGAGAGCAAAAAAGAAATAATATATATACATATATATGTTGTTTTCTCACACTTATCTTCTTTACGTTTTTTAAAAGAGAAAACTCTATTTCAAAGTCTGTTTTTATTTGGTATTGAGTTGCACACAACTTTTATAAGCAAAGTTTTGCATTAATTTTCATGGAGAAAGAATTTATGGTGAGAGGAGGAAAAAAGAAGAAGCATTTTTCAATAAGGGTATTTTTGAATTTTTTTTTTAAAGTTCAAGGGTATTTTTTAAACTGAAACTTTAACGGCTTCCATCCAAAATTAACGGCAAGGGTATTTTTGAAACTTTTCAAAGTTCAGGGACATTTTTGAAACAAACCCCATAGTGCAGGGGTATTTTTTTATAATTTAGCCCACATTGATGTGTATGTACATTAAAATGTTGACAATTAGGAGTGAGAAATAAAAATTTTCATTTCTACTTTTCTCTTAGTTAAGAATTTAATAGTTGTGTAAGGAGATCCCTACGCACCATTATTATGCAATTATATATTATTTATAAGTTAGGGTACGTATTTAGTTCCTATGATTTGACCGTTTATATAGTTTTTGAGCTGTTTTAGCTTTAGGTTTAAAAAATATCTTTGGTTCTTCCGTTTTCACGAAAGTGACAATTAAGTCTATAAACTTTAGTCGGTAATCATTTAGTTTCTATAATTTCAAATTTGTAACAATTTAGTCATTAAACTTTAGTATGTAACAATAATTTGGTCCCAATTACTTAAAAATTATTAGCAAGTTGATTCCTATGGTCAAAAAATTCATCAAAATAAGTGTCAAGTTTTACTATGTTACGACTTAGTCGTCATTTATAAATTGTTGATCCCTAAACAGTTGGTCAATCTACGTATGTAAGAAATTCAATTAAATTTGAACAATATTTATCACATTAGGACTAAATTGTTATCAATAAAATTCAAAGGCTAAATTATTACCAAATTGAAAGTACTGGAACTAAAAAGTTTTAGGAATTAAATTGTTACTCATGAAGGTTGAAAGACCCAAAATTATTTTTTAATCTAATTTTAGTATTTATGTTTTGACCTTTATGCTTCAGTTTGGGTTTGTCGTATGTGGTTTTAAAAGTTTTAATTTGTTTATAATTTAGTCAAGTCTCATAAATTGTGTTTGCTGTTTTTATTTTGATATTTTTATCATTATTCTTATTTTTTTGTGTTGATGAAATTATATTTTCTATTTGGTTAATTAATGTGTTAGTTGTCTATATGTATTATGAATTAAAAAAAAAATACATGAAGAAATGTGTGGAATTTTTTGGGTGGATAGAAGAAGATAGTTTATGGACGATTAGTGAGGTTTTTTAACCAAATATATCATAATTAAGGATGAAACCAAAACTTTTAAAACTTTAGGAAACTAAGCAAAAACTATAGAGATTAAATTGAAACATTGAAATCACATAGATTAAATTAAGAGCATGTTTGGTTATATTTTCTCATAAGTGATTTATACCCGAGTTATTATATACTTAAAAACTCTTTTAAAAAAATTTGGTTTTAAGTGTTTCTCTCGAAATGATTTATTTCTCAATCTCATTTTTTAAAATAAGTCAATTTTAGTGGTTGCCAAACACTAGATTTTTTATCAAGATGTTTTTTTTTAAAAAATTAAACACGTGAAAAGTTAAACAAAACATACCCTAAAACTCTCTTTCCAATTAACAATTTCAATTGGCATATAAATAGCAATAAGATTTAGTGAATGTTTGAGAGTGATTTTAAAATGGTCAAAGTCACTCCGCAACATACCTTTAATAATTCAAAATTAATTTTGATGGTGTAAGATCAAATATAAAATTGATTTTGAATAATTAAATGTAAGTTTTGGAGTGATTTCGAACATGACAAAAGTGATTTTAACCATTTCAAAATCACTACCAAACATGCACTTAGCAACCGAAACCGACCCCGATGGCGACGTTGAGGAAAGCCAATGAAGTGGTGCTTGCAATTCTTAGCCTGTAGGTCTTATTTGGTAGGACTTGGAGGATAGACGGTGCGCATTGTTCATTTCCCTTAAACTCACATTGCTTCATTGAACTGCTACTATTGTACTTAGCTGCAAGTGAGCAGTTGAATTGACCTCTTCAATTTATCAACAAACTCTGCAATAATTAATCTTTTCTATATCAACCTTTTGCTATAGTTAAAAGTAGTTAGTTCATTATTAATTCATATTATATAGGTTAAATTACACGTTTAGTCACTGAACTTTCATAGTTGTATCTATTTGGTTCCTGAATTATTTAAAAAGTGTGAAATAGGTCTTCAAAGTTTCAGTTCCTGAATTATTTAAAAAGTGTCAAATAGGTCCTCAAAATTTCAATTTTTTGTTTAATATGTCCCTGAACTTTTAAAAGTATCCTTAGACTCCTATACTTTCACTTTTGTGTGTATAATAGGTCCTTCAACTTTCAAATTTTGTCTGATAAATCCTTGATCTATTCAACATTTTTTAAAAATTCACATGCCTACTCTGGACACAAAGTTGAAAGTTTAGGTATCATTATAGGTGTAAAATTCAATTTCATACCTAATAGCATAATTTTTAAAAATTAAATCTCGAATATGTCAACAACCTATTAGACACAAAAATGAAAGTTCAATAACCTATTAAACAAATTTTAAAGTTCAGAGACCTAATAGACACAAAACTGAAAATTTAGGAACGTATTAGACACTTTAGTCCATAAACTCTTAAATAGACACAAACTTAAAAGTTCAAGGACTAAAGATTCTCTATTTATCATAGTACTATATTATATATTATATATTGATATTAAGAAACCCAACTTTCTCTCTCTTTTATTTTATTTATTTTTATTTTTTTTGAAACAACTCTATTATTTTATTTATTAGCATTAATGAATATGACTCCTATTGTATTTTTTTTTATTATTTCTTCCTTCATAACTATGCCTCTAATTAGCACATTAGAAACGAGTTCTCTAATCTCTCTTCAAAAAAAAAAAAAAAAAAAAAACGAGTTTTCTAACCGGAGAGCAAGTCAACTTTTTTCCATTAAAAAGAAATCCATAGGAGTGTATATGTATATAAAATATCTCATTTGAAAATTTCGTGGACTGTGTATCTCCATAAATTAAAATTGAGATATGGGCAACGTGAAGAGAAACTTTTAAGTGCTTTCGGTGTAATGAGGTCCGTAGTTTTGCACCATTGGATGTAAGAGAAACAAATAGCCAAAGTACTTCGACTTTGTATCCAATGGTTATTAGGGGACAAACAAATTTAAGAGATTTACATTTGACGGTTTTAAAAATGGAGTCTCATTTTATCGGAAACAACTAATAATTTTACATACCTGAGGGTCACCGATCCACCGAGTTGGACTTGAGCTGAGACCAAACTTCTAATTCATGAAGACTCCGATGCCACCAATCGCTAAGCAACAAGTTGAGCTCTTCATCGTAATGAAAAGGCTCTTTCTCTCCTTGTGCTACATCCACTATTAAAGACCCGTACAGTCCTGCCATTCTTTTTTTTTTGAACAAGCAGTCCTGCCATTCTTTGCATCCCATAGTGTCCATGATAGAAGTATGTTCCTGCCTATACATCCCAACCAAACCACAAAAACATAACATTACTTTTTTTTAAAATAAAACTTTCAAAAGTTTTGATTGTCTTTGACTACGACAACCTCACCTTATCAACTTTAAACTTGCACGTGAAGGTTTCTCCAGGATTTATGGCACACTGGGAGATGGAAGCAGTGCCATCAGACTATAGAGTTCCGAATTGCCTGATTCCATGCCAGTGAATGACGACACCTTCGGTGAAAAGCTTGTTTGTGACGTTAACAACAACAGTGTCTCCGACATTGGCTTTGATCGTCGGACCAGGAAACTGGTCGTTGATCCCCATGACCACATTCTCTTCACAATCTGGAGACCAGAACATGTACTCTACATCCCATTGAAAGTTTCTGATTTGAGAATCCTGAGACCAACCGATCTTAGAAACCAAAACGTATAATATAACCAAAAGGACTCGAAAATCTCTCATCTTTCAAGAAGAAGATGAAATGAAACCTAACAAACAATTATAATAAGCAAAGAATTATAAGAAGAGAAGAAAGAAAGTAAAGGAGATGGCTGGTAGATAAGCCAATATTGGGTTCTTTATATAGTAGAAAATTTGGGCTAAGGCAAGTCCTATGACGATGTTTGATTTCACACTTCTATTTTTGTTTTTTAATTATTATGCTTCTTTTTTAAGCTAATTTTGCTCGTAATGTTTGGCGTTACTTAAAAATATAGAACATAACCTTTCAAAAGTTTCAATTTCGTTATCTTTATGTATTGGATATTTTTCCATTAAATTTTTATTGTCGTTAATGTTGTGTTTGAAACCTTATGATTTTGAGAGGTTTCACATCATAATAGATTTGAAATGAATTCTGTTGTTTGTTATCCCAATAAATAGAATGATTTAAAATCTAAAACGATTTCAAATTGTGTGCTTTTACGTTAAAAAAAATCCAGCTAAAACTATCGAATTTTACAATATTCTTAGAATTGGGAGGTAAATTACTTATTAAACTTTTTCATATTTTAATTTTCTATTACTAACTCAAAATTGAAAGTTCATATTAGTAAAATTTTTATTTTATTTTTCTTTTCCCATTACCATCCAAACACAAAAATCTAAATATATGTTCATTTTAAATTTTGTTTGTTCCAAATGAGACAAAATTTAAAATCATTTCTCAACTTTCAAATCAGAAGATTTAAAGTTGTTTTTTAAACTCTCTTGGTTCCAAATGTAGGGTAACAATTAAGAACTTTAATTATGTTTGAATTTAAAGAATACTTAAAAAAAATTGTATATTATATTTGTAGCCATGTGCCTGTGATGCAAAGCGACCGATGTCCTCGAAAAATGATATTTTGAAAAAGAATCACCAATCTTTTTTACGGTGTGATTGGATACTAAAATAAAATAAAATATTAGATTACATGGGGTTTCATCTCAAAACCAATTGGCAACATGCCCCCTCAAGAGGGTGCCTCTTTGGGTTCACCATTCTTGGATCGGATCCCAACTTTTTTTTATTGGACCGAATACCCGTTTGGGTTTAATGGGCTCTGATACCATATTAGATTACATGGGGTTCCATCTCAAAATCAATTGGCAATGAGTGGAGTAGCCCATCTATCTTATGAATTGGGAGGTCTCCACCAATCTTTTCAACGTGGGATCCTCAACATAAAACAACATTTTAATAAATAATAATAATAAAAAAGGTATACGAAAACTAGATTTGTACTCCGGAGTTGTTTATGTACAGGAAATATGTTAGCACCCCACAACATCAGTTAAGAATGGTAGCCACAATTTATCTTGAATTGCAAATTATTTTAGAAGAAAAGCTTATCTACGAAAAAAAAATTAGAACAATGTTTTATTTTACCCCTCATTCCTTTAATATTTGAAGTCATGATCCTATAAAATAAGTGAAAATTATCCATCAATTTAACTATATTAGAATTATTCCCAAAATTAAAGTAAAAATTATTCACCTCAAGAATATGAGATAATTTACCATTCTCAATTCCATCATAGGATAGCATTTCATAAAAAAAAAAAAAAAAAAAAAAAAAAAAAAAAAAATTAATTTTTCTTTTATATAAAACACCATTTTTAATTAAATTCATTTTGATTTTCTTGGAATCAAAATTTCAAACTCTCAAAGATTTATGATCTCTCACTTCAAGAATTTATAAAATTAGATCCCAAATATTTCTCAATTCTATCATAAGAATTTTTTTAGGAAAAACAATCTTAAAAACTCGCATTTTAAAAAAAGAACAAGAGCATAGTTCAACCGGCATAAAGATTATTATTAATAGATGCTCTAAAAAAGAACAAGGAGTTGCAAAGTCATACGTCTGTATCAGGTTCTACACATAAATATAAATTTAAAAAAAAAATTGGAGACAACGACAGAAATGATTTTTATATAAATTAGTTGTATCGTTTTGCATTTTTTTAGATAACATATTATACCCTTGGATTTGAATTTTTTTTAAAGTTTCAATTATTAAAGTCCTTGGATTTTAAACTATATTTTAGGATCATTTTTCACGTTTATCATTCATCACTAGTTTATAGAAGTCAATTCAAACATAACTCATTAGATAAGATCAGACACCAATTAACCATCTCAAAAGTTGATAGTTCGTTATTGATATAATTAAATTTATCAATACCCATCCGTTTAAGCTTTTGAGTTGGTTAATGATTTAATAGTTTGGTTTTCCACCTTTTGATTATTGTTAAACTAACAAAAATAATAATAATAAAGTAACTGTTTTTTTAGAAGAATAATAAAGTACCTGTTTGATAGGATTATATATAATTCAGATGTGTGACATTGATAGCGAGCATAGCTAGCTATTTTTTCCTAATTAAATAAGCTAGTATTTTACAATTATTTGGCCAAAATTATGTATTTATATGTTTTATTTGTAGGAAATATGTTTTGGGAGCTAAATTGAAATATTGGAGCTAATCGTGTGTTCGGGATGCGAAAAGAGGCAAAGGAACGAAAAAGATTCAAGTTAGAAGCTTCCTAATTAAGCCCATCCAAGAGCCAGCGTTGGGACGCTGCTCTTTGGGCGTCTCGACGCTGGCATTCCATCTTTGAAATAGGCGGCAACAGGTCACAGTGTCTCGACGCTTGCAATTTTCCAATTCAGAATCTGCGGCAGGGCGACAGCGTCGCGACGCTACCCCTATAGCGTCGCGACACTGTGACGAATTTTCAGACTATATATATTTTGCGATTAGGGATTTTGGGGGGGATTCTTTTGGTGGTTTTGGCAGTCGAAAAACTCAGAGAATCAGCCTCTTTGGAAGCTGAACCAAGTGGAGAAAATTGGGATTGAAAGCTTTGTTCGTGGAGATTGTGACGTGGATGTGCGGTCTCGGCCTACTTAGCGTTTACTTCTCTTTTCCCTTTTCTTTAGTAGTTTTTATGGCTTATTTAGACTTAGTTTATATCGTAACACAGATTATGTAACACCCGAGTTAGGAGGGGTACATGAATGAACCGATGCCACATCCAAATGAGAGGGATCCTGAGGACATGAAAGTATGATCAAGATAAGCTTAAAAGAATTGATAGATACTACCTATACCAACAAGGTGCACCTTCCTTTTCGATGGCTCAATCATAGGAACTTTGAAGTTAAGCGTGCTTAGCTTAGAGAAGTTCTATGTTGGGTGACCTCCTGGTAATTTTCCTAGGAAGCATGTGAGTGAGGACAAAGCATGCTAAAAGGACCCCGTGTTGGTTTGTGGGGACAATCTTCAATCTTAGAAGTAGTATCAGACAAGTATGGTGGCGTGGCCAGGTCGCAGGGGAATGTCGGGGCCGTTAAGGGCCGAATCCGGATTCCGAATCCCATATTCTTAGGGATTGATGTAGCCGTTGGGGCAATTATGGATTGATTTTATGGATTTATGCTATTGATTTCATTTATGCATATTGTATGTTTAATGCTTTCAATTTACTGGCCATGAATTGAATGTTGATTGTGATTAAATCTAACTCGGGAGAGAGGATTTAGCTTAGAACTCATTATGCATAACTAGGATTTAGCTAGAAATCGGGAGATAATAGTTAATTCTAGAAATCATCAAAAAGGATAACCTTAATGCCTTGCATGTTTAATGAATTTAGATAGGGATATCGAGTTCATTGCATGTGGAAGAATCATGTATGCTCGGGAGAGATATGTGTGTTTCTAGTATTCCAAGATTTATGAACAATAGCATGTCATTAATCCATGAATTAATCCATAATCCCAATTGGTGAAATCAAATCCCTAAGACCGTTGTCATCATTAGATCATTGTCACATTCTTTTAGTTTTGTGTCTAACTTTGCATTCATTCTCACTTTGTTTGGTTCCCTAAATAAAATTGGACATGACTATTTTCGGTAATTAGAATCGATTAAAAATCCAATCCCGAGGACGACACTCGATTTCACAATCACTTTACTATTACTTGACCCGTGCGCTTGGGGTAAGCAAAATTCCACATCAGACATTACTTCATAAAATTTGGATAACGTCGTATCGTAACCTTTTTTTTTTTTTTTTTTTTTGATAATAAAATAACTTGATGTCTTGTTTAATGAATTAAAATTGAACGACAAGGCAATATGATCATATATATCAGATTTGATCAATTTTTAGGTCAAATTACATTTTTTTTCCTCCAATTTTCACTTTTGGGCTTATTTATTTATTTATTTATTTATTTTTTTGAAACTCACTTTTGTGCTTATTCTTGGTCTTCAATTTTTTTTTGAAATATATCTAAATGGTACAATCTTTATTATTATTATTATTATTATTTTATTAGAATATAATAATAAATAGATTAAATTTAGGAGATTGGATATGCAAGTAATTGGGACGACCAACCATTAGTTATCAGAAAAATCTAGATTTTTTTTCTTTTTTTAACCCAAAAAAATCTAGAGTTATTAATTAATTTTTTTTTTAGTACATCAACATTTGGGGGTGGGGGATTCGAATCTCTGACCTTATGGTTAAGGATATATGTCAATTACCGCTGAGTTATTAATTAAAATTTTAATTTAATCATTTGAACTTATCCGTTTACATTTTCATTTTGGGACATTTGCTTTCATAGTTAATGCAAGTCAAACTAGGCAACCAGCTGTGTGTGCATTTTTTTAAAGAATATATATTACATATTTTCCACGTGGAAAATTATCCTCATTTCAAACAACCACGTGGCAACTAATATTAGATTATTTTTACAATGATAAGTTTCTTTATATTTTTTAAATAAACGAAACACAACATTTCTCACGTTCATTATTATATGATAATTGTGGTTAGAAGTCAATTTATCTCAAAGTTTGCTAATTTTTTTATATATTTTCTTTTTTTAGAAGAAAATTTTGCTAAGTTTAAGTTATAAATTTCTTGATTTCACACATGCTATATAAATTAAAATAATGATCTTCCACAATGAAAAAGAAAAAAAAGAATCATCAAATTTTTAGAATGTAAAATTACAAATATGAAGTGAAGATTCATATCTTCATCTTAGATGGAAATGTTACTAAAACTTTATTCATTTTAGCTACTCAAAATCTTAAGTCAAGCTAGTTTGAACAATTTGTCGTTTTAGTTTGCTTTTGTTCTAATTGGAAGGGTGTCTTTTTTCACCAGATTAAAATTTGCTCAACTATGTTTATAGATAAAAAGTACTTTAATTTCAATTTTTAGCTCTAATATTTTTTTTTATAAAATTTAAAAACGTTTTTGGAGTAAATTACATGACAAAATAGTATTGATATTTAAATGAATTTGATTATAGAAACAAAAATGTTTGTACTCAAGTCAAATATATTTACCTAATCTATTTGTCCATTTTGGTTATGATTTGATTATTTTTCAATGAGAATTTTGAAAGGGACCATTTGATGACAACAGCAATTTTTCTGCTGAATTTTCAACAAGAAAGGCCCATTGAATTTAAGAACAAATCACATCATAAAATATTAGGAAAAAAAAAGGAAAAATTGATTATTTCCCCTTGTTGATAAATGATTACAACCTTAAAAATAAGAATAATGTTGTTTTAAATGTGTTAGGGTCACTTATAATAATCAACTAAACAAATAATTAATCAATCAAATTTACTATGTGCTTTTTGACCTAAAAAAAAGTTTTTAATCTTATTCTAGTATATTTGAACTCGATGTTTATTCTACCATTTTTTTTTTTGTTCTAGACTTTAATTTTGTATGAAAAAATTATTTTAATCCTTACTTTCATTGATAATTTATTTAATAAAAATACAACGTAGACACATATTTTGTTAGTTTATCAATATATCTATGGATAAGTGTTTGAAGCTATACCTAGAAATCTAGGTATTGAACTATTAGATTTTATATAGGTCTCGTTTCATTTTTTTTTTTTTTTTTTTTTTTTTTTTTTTAAATTAAGTTTATAAGCACTACTTTCACTCACAAGTTTCTTTGTTTTAAACTTTTGTTATCTACATCATTTCCATGTTTTCAAAAATCAAGTCAAAATTTGAAAAAAAAAATGTAGTTTTCAAAAACTTGTTTTTGTTTTTGGAATCTGACTAAGAACTTAAATTTCTTCTTAACAAAGATGAAAACTATTGTAGGAAAATGGAGAGAAACAAGATAATTTTAAAAAAACTAAAAAAAAAAAACCCAAATAGTTATCAAATGGAGTCATAGTTATGGTTATAATTATTGATGAAAGTGAATGGTAATTAATGACTTAAATAGTTTTTATACAAAGTTGAGAAATAAATATGGAAACCTATAAAAATTGAGAGACCAAAATAGAATACTTTAAAAGTTTAAGAGTAAAAAACGAAATATATATATGAAATTTTTTGGAAACAAAATAGTATTTAAACAAAAAAGTTTTTTTTTTTTTTAAAAAAATATTTATATCACTCTAACATTGTAAATTTATCCAAAAAAAAATATCAATTTAGTCTTTGATGTTGATTTATCTTATCTTACTATCTAAAAGGGGCTTAAGGGAAAAAAAAAAAAAAAAACTTTTGATTTCTCCTTCTGTCTCTTCTTTATTTGAAGACTTTTCTTTTTGTTTTTATATATATTATATTAGACAACATTTGAATAAAGTTCTAAAATCTCTATGCATACCTCTCATCTTCAAATATGATATTAAACTATATTTGAATAAAAGTTCTAAAATCTATACCCATATCTTCTGAATTGTGATTAACAAAATTTGTAGATGTCTACATGATAGAGGTTAAGCTCATCATGCTTGCAATATTGTTATTGTTAACAAAAAAAAAAAAGTTTAAAACTATTAACTAGTATAATTTGATACTATTAACCAGTATAATTTGATTCCTAAACTTTTATATTTATTACATTTATTTTTGTCTAATGTTTTGGGTTTAAAAAAAAAGACTATTACATTAATTTAAATATAGGTATTCAATGATTTATAACTTTAAACATGTCAGAAGTGAGATTTGAACCCACGCCCTCTCACGAGGACCAGAACTTGAGTCTGGCGCCTTAGACCACTCGGCCATCCTGACTTTTGATAGATAGTTGGTCATCCTGACCTTTGATATACAAGTGAAAACAATATTTATTAATAATTATTTTCATATGGTATATAACAACCCTCTTAATTACTTATTTCTAAATTTAATATTAAACTCAAAATATTTATTTATTTATTGAGTTTGGAACATTATTTAAGATTATATATCCTGGTAAATTTTATTCAAATGGATATCATTTGAAATTTGGAGATAACTTCAAATTCCGAATATAGCTCAACAAATAGAATCTCCCATTACCTTCATTGAGGCCAATAAAGTTCAAGCATTGTTGTGCTAAAAAGGATTGTGATAAGGATCAAAATATAATAATTTCTCCATTCAAAAGTTCTTTTAACTAGTTCCATAAGACTAGAAAGTTGCACACAAGTCACAAAAACACATGATCGAAGCATACAATATTATTACATAAACATAGATTCATAAAACACCCATTAAACTTAATTGCACAACCTTCCATGTCTTCATCTTCCCCAAAAAAGAGAAAGACAAACCCAGAAAGAGCACACCATTATTAATATTATTACAACAAGAGATTCCCATTATTCTCAAGGTAAATCCGCCATTAACATTTCTCCAGTTAGCCCACAGGAGAGAGCGCTCTTAGGAATATGACCAACTTTATCAACTCCTTCAGCAAGAACAACGCCCATTCCCATATGCAGATGAGGTTCGATATGGCAATGGAATATCCAAACCCCAGGATTATTCGCCACGAACCTCACCGCCGTCCACCCATATGGAAAAAGCACCGCCGTGTTCTTCAGCGGCGGGTTCTTCAGATTCAGCTTCTTCTCGTCGGCGCCCGAGAATTTCCCTTCTCCGTAACCCAAAACCCAGAAATCATGTGCGTGCAAATGCCAAGGGTGAATCTCGCTTTCGTTTTCTTTCAACATGTTCGCGTTTTGAAGCACGATGTCCACCGTCGACCCGAATTCCAGCCGGTAGATCGCGTTGCTCACGGTGGTGGCGAGCTGCGGCGGAGGGTTGTCGATGTCGTAGTCCTGTGGGTAGGTGTCCGGCGGGGTGCCTTGGTCGAAGGATTTGTTCAGGCCGAATTTGATGGCGCCCAAATACGGCGTCGTTGGGAGGGATAACGAGACGTTGTTGATGGCCCACTTTTGGACTCCGTCGTTCTTGTGTTGGGTGTTGAGGAACAACATTCGGCGGTTGTACTTCGCCGGCGGTTGCGGGGAGCCGGCCGCCGCGAGGATTTGGTTGGTGAAGTTCTTGAGGCGGTCGAAGTCGTCCCACTGCGGCGGAGGGGGCGGCAGAGAAGGGGGGAGCTTGGCAGCCGGAGTGGGGATGTAGTTGAGGAGGGTGAGCGCTGGAGGGGTGGCGAGATCTTGTCCGGTGACGGCGGCGGAGAGCCAGTAGTTGATGGATGGGTCTTGATCGGTGGTTATGAGGACGGAGTAGGTCTCGCCGGAATGAATGTCGATGCTGGTTGCTGTAAATGGCTTGACGTAGTTCGCGTCGGCTTCTACTACCGTCATCTTGTGATTCTGTCACGAACACAAAACGAGAGATAAGAAATTATGTGCAGTAGAAGTGTTGCTTGAAATAACTTTTTAAGTGCTTAAAAATATTTTTTTCCTGCAATTGGATAGGATAAAATAGGATAAAATATTTGTTCGCCATTGCAGCAAGTTCTTGTTAAATAAAATTTACAAAACCCCTAGAAATCCACCTACGCCCTCCTCATCTTATCTTCCTATTTATAAGGAAGAGCTCACTTCGACCTTTCCAATTTTCCATAGATTCTTTTATTCTTTGTTTTGACTAACCACTTACTAAGATGACCTAGGCAACTTAGTCTAAATCTTGGGTGGATTATGGATTCCTGTTCACGAGAGATTATCCTTTGATTTGTATGGGTGAGAGTAGCCAAAACGCTGACTCAATAAGCCTATCATTTTGGGGACAAGACCGAGTGGGGAGCTATGAACATAATCACACAAGATGGAATTCACTCATTCCCGACTTTGAGGAAGTAGATGAGTGTTCCCTTGCTTTTTTCTTCGTGTGTTGTTTGAAAATTGATTTGATTGGATTCACCTATGAGAATTTCTACCCAGTTTGATTAAGCTAAGCTCATCCTAATCTCCGTTGCATATCCTACTCTTTAATTAATGTCTTACACATCTCAGTTGGCAATTGGAAAAAACGTGAGAAGGAAGGGGAAGACTCATCCTTCACGACTCACTTCTCTTATTTTGATTGAACATACTGCCACTACTCCCAAGTGGAGTTCTCGTACGACTAGGGAGATCCCCTAGACATCCTGATAAGGAAATACATATTTGATATCGTCAAATAATTTTATTCGTAAGAAAGCCTTGAAACGTTACAACCCTTATTCCATAACATATTTGGAATAATAAGAAAAAAGAATGGGAAAATTTTTAAATTGTCTTCATGTAAAGTTTAAGCTATCAAAAAAATGTTCAACAAAGATCAAATTAAAGGTCTAAAGAAAGTTTTTTTTTTTTTTTTCCTCTAAATGTAAAATGATCACTAACCTGAATGGCAATGTTGAGTGAAGCATAGGAAGTGGTACTAGCAATTCTTATCCTATAGACCTTCTTGGGAGAGACTTGGAGGATAAATGGTGCACATTGTTCACCTCCTTTAAATTTACATTGTCTATTACTTGATCGTCTGTTCATACCTCCATCAAGTGAGCAGTTGAACTGACCTCTTCCATTTATCAGCAAGCTCTACACAAAAATAATAATCATCATATTTAAGCCTCCAAAATAGCCTTTTATTTATTATTAGCTTCGATTACAAGTTTAGTCGTCCTTAACTTTCAAGGTTTGTGTCAAGTTGGTCCTTGAACTTTATAAAATATCAAATGGGTTCTCAAACTTTCAATTTTATGTTCAATAGAATCATTGAACTTTAAAAAGTATCCGATAGGTTTTTAAACTTTCACTTTTTTTTTTTGTGTCTAATAGGTCCCTCAACTTTCAATTTGATTTGAATCGAATTAAGTCATTGACCTATTCAATATATATATATATTTTTAATAAAAAATACCCTTGAACTATGGGTTGGTTAAATTATCAAATACCCTTGAACCAAGTTAGTTTCAATTATACTCCTGAACTTTCAAATTTTCATTTTAGCCCTCGAAGTTTGAAGTTTGTTTCAAAACGACCCTCGAAGACATTTTCTGTTAAATTTTTGCACGAAAAACGATGTGCTTTCATGTTTTTTTTTAAAATTTTTTTACACGTTTATGTTCAAATATGTTCACATAAACAACAATTATATACAAACACGTCATTTTATGTCCATAAATTTAATGAAAAATGCCTTGTTTTTGAGACAAAATTCAAACTTCAAGGACTAAAATGAAACTTTTGAAAGTTCAGAGGTATAATTAAAACCAACCCTATAGTTCAGAGGTATTTTTGATACTTTAACCAATATCCATTGATGAGGATATTTTATCAATATTTCTATCGACATTGACCTTAGTCATAATATATTCTTGTATATACCTGAGGGTCACCAATCCAACGAGTTGGAACAGATGCAAGACCGACCTCTTGTGTATGAACACTCTCATGCCACCAATCACTAAGCAATAGGTTGATGTCTTGGTCATAATGGAATGGCTCTTTCTTCCCTTCTGCTACATCCACTATTAGAGATCCATACAATCCTGCCATTCTTTGCATTCCAAAGTGTCCATGATAGAAATATGTTCCTGCCTGTATCCCATAAAAAAAATACATAAATTACCCCCAATTTGTTTAAAGTATTAAGACTCTATTTGATAACAATTTTGATCTTGGTTTTCTAGTTTTAAAAAGGCTAAATCATAAAAAATACCCCTGAACTATGAGGTTTTTGTTTCAAAAATGCCCCTAAACTTTGAAAAGTTTCAAAAATACCCTGAACTTTAAAAAATGGTTCAAAAATACCCTTGCAATGACTCCATATGTAAACGAAAAGTTAAATATATAATTAGAAACTAATTAAGATAATAACAAATCTTCTTTCCATGTTTGATCTTTATCACTAAAACGAGAGTCACGAGTGATTACATTTAACTTTAACTTTACCTGATCAACTTCAAATTTGTAAGTGAAGGTTTCTCCAGAGTTAATAGCACATTGTGAGATGGAAGCAGTGCCATCAGACCATGGAGATCCAAATTGTTTGATTCCGTGCCAGTGAATGACTACACCTTCAGTGGAAAGCTTGTTTGTGAGATGGACAATAACGGTGTCACCGACATTGAATCTAATCGTCGGGCCGGGAAACTGGCCATTGATTCCCATAACCACATTTTCTATACAGTCTGGGGACCAAAACATGTATTCTACATTCCAATGGAATTCTCTAGTTAAACCCTTAGACAAACCAAACCCATATACCAAAAGGCAACACATGACCAAAGGGACTTGAAAACCTCTCCAAAATGGCTCTCCATCTTTACCCATCTCATAAAGGGATTAAATGAGTGTGTAATGATTCTAAGCAATGAATGGAATGGGAGATTGAAGGTGGAGAGAGTGGAAATGGGTGTGTGTGGAGGCCAGGCCTCAGCCTTGGCTCCTTTATATAGAGGAAAAATTTAGATTTAGACTATTGCCAACTTTGAGAGTGAGTTTATAAATATTTTGACTAATTTTATGAGACAAACTATCTAATCCTATAATTTTTAATTTTTAGATGTTAAAAAACTTTTGTAATATATTAAAATCTTTGGAATAAGGTTTTTATTATGGTGTTTGGACTCATTGTAAAAACTTACTCCTTACTTATTTTTACTTAATACATGAAAGACTACTAGACCGACCTATAGTGTGACTACGTACCTAAAGATAATTTGACTCCTAAATTTTTATATTTATGTTTATTTCATTTTGGTCTCCAGATTTTTCAAATATTTTATTTTAGTTTTTGAACTTTCTATAAAAATCATTTTAGCTTTTTTTACTAATTATCTTTGTAGATTATTTCATTGAAACCTAAAGTAGACATGTGTGTGTTTTTTTCATTTATCTAATAAGCTACACAAATTAGTACTTCCAAGCCGTATAGCTCAAGCTCTCGTCTCATTCTGTGAAGGTATTATAAACTTGACTTAAAGATTTGAATCTCTACCTCCACATATCATTGAGAAAAGAAGAAGAAAATAAAGTAATTATATCTCTTAAAGTTAGATGATTATTTGTCAGTCGTGAGATTAATCCACATCCTCTCACAAGGATCAAGGATTAGAACTTGAGTGTAACACCTTAGACCACTCCAAGCACTTTTGACTTATCTATCAAAGTCGTATTTGTTGTAACATTTTAATATTTAATTGTATTTTAAATATGAAATATTAAATTTATGGAGATTTTTTTTCTCATTTAAATGAGAAAAACGTATTTGGTGAGAGATGTTTTTATTTGAACTTTTTTGTTACTCTTTTTTGTATTAAATTCATAGATCTAAAATTCTTATATAAATAGCTCTCTTACCACACTTTCAATACACAAGAAGAAACACAACAATTCCTATCTTCTTTTCTTTCTACTTTCTCATATTTCTCTCATTTGCTCTTTTAAGAGCAATTGGCCAAAAGAGGGGTGTTCTTTGTTGTGGAGCTTTGAGCTCAACCTCTTAGTGCAAAGTGGTTTGAGCTACACAACGTTTCAGTTGGGTTGTTGTATCCTGGAGGGAACAGGCTTGAGAATACCTACTACACCGGTGATTGATAAAGAATTATACACCGCAGAGGGCTTGAATCTCCTTAAAGAGAGCGAGATACCCGCGCCTCAACCTAATTGTTTACGTGTCTATTTTCTCAATATTTTCTCCATTTCCTCTGTTATTTGTAATTTCCCCCAACAGTATTTATTTATTATTGTATCTTTAGATTTTCATATTGTATATAACAAAAATCTTAGATTACTTATTTCCAAATTTAATATTAAACTCAATAAAGGTGTGTATTGAGTAAAGAACATTATTTCATATGATGTCATGCTAAAAAAATATTTAAAAAAAATTGAGATAAGGATCAAAATATATATTTTACATATAAATTTTAAAGATTTAAAAGAATTAGTTTAGAAAGCAAAATGGCTAAATTAAAACAAGTATAAAAGTTGAAGGGTCCAAATAAAACTTTGCTTTTCGTAATAAATTTGACTTTACATGATTGGTAAGAACTCTTTTTGACATAATTTTTTTAAGATAAAAAAATTAACAAAAAAAAAAAAGAATCTACATGTTTATTAAATATAACATAAAATTACATCAATAAGGAAAAATAAATTTCTTGGACATTACAAATTAAGTTGTGTTGTTTTGTGTTTGTAAAATTACAAAAAGAAGTCTTTCCTCGTTTGACCTTTTGTGTCTATTAAAGTTTCCAAACTTCAAAAAGTTTTAATCATGTCAAGTTATGTTTATTTTTAAATATAACACTAATTTTTTTTAATTTAATTGGTACCCTTTTTTAATTACATATTAGAAAAGTAATAGTTTTTAGGGAAAAATACATTTTTAATGCCTGAGGTTTGAGTTAAGTTTCATTTTGGTCCATGAGTTTTCAAACTCAACAATTTAGTCCCTGAGATTTTATTTTAGTTTCATTTTAGTCCATCCATCCATTTTTCCATTAAAAACTAACAGTTTGTTGATGTGACGCTTATTTTTTATTAAAAAAATTATTTTTAAATTTTAAAAACAAAATAATAAAAAAGTATATATTTTTTTAATTTTCATTTTCCCTCATATTTTCCCCCTCTTTTCTTCTTCCTCTCAACCACCACCATCTTCTTCCTCTCAACCACCACCCTTCTTCTAACTCTGGTGGCCAACGGCCGACGACCGCCGGCAATGTTTTTTTTTTTTTCTCTCTTCTCCTCTTCTCCTCATCCTTTTCTCTTCTTCTTCTCTCTTCTCCCACTTTTATTTTTAAAAAAATAGAGGAGAGAGGGAGGAGGGACCTCCCTCCTGTTAGGTTTCGCACCGAAAATTAAACTGGGGAGGAGGCGAAACCGAGGAGAAGGGAGGTCCCTTCTCCCTCCCTCCTCTATTTAAAAAAAAATGAGAGAAGAGAGAAGAAGAAGAGGGAAAATATATATTTTTAATTATTTATTATTATTTTATTTTTAAAATCTAAAAAATAATTCTTTTAATAAAAAAAAATAAGTGTCACGCAGCAAACCGTTAAGATTTAACGGAAAATTTTCGAGTTTGAAAACTCAGGGACCAAAATGAAACCTAAAATCCAAACCTCAAGGATCAAAAGTGTATTTTTCCCTAGTTTTTTTAAGTATTTAAGTAAATTGCTTCATTTTTCAATGCAATCGTACATTTGTTGTGGATTTATTTTTATTTTAGAATATTATATCACAAGTAGGAGAGTCAGTTTCGAACCTACGACCCTTAGAGGGAATAGAAATGCCATAAATAACTAAGATAAGCTCAATCATATTGGAAAAATCATCTTTACTATTAAAAAAGTATAGCTGGCCAAACCCATTACAACATAATGCCCTTCCATGAATTAGAATATACAGTGAAAATTTAGCCAAAGGTTCAATATAGGCAACCCTAAAAAGAAAAAGAAAATCAATTTCATCTTTTTCTACATGTTAATTCTTTATCAAACACGTGGAGTCGATTTGAACTCTTAAAAGCAAACCCCGGTTGACTATGTTTTTTTTTTTTTTTTTTTAAGTTCAACAACATTTGAGGGTAGGAGGATTCGAAGCTCTGACCTCTTGATCGAAAGTACATGCATGTGAATTACCGTTAAGCTATACTCGCTTTGACCCAGTTCACTATGTTTAAAGTAAGTCAGATGCTAAATATATTGAATCTCAAAGTTATTCTATAATTATTAATGTAAATCACTAGCCTGTTAAGAATAAATAATATATATGTCTAATCATAATCATATTGCGACCTAATATTGTAGATATCAATAATATTCCACACGAATATAATTAAGTGGTTAGGAGATCTTTTTTTTAACAAAAAAATCTTTGAGGTTAAATATTCAAATCTTCTTCACCTCCATATTTGGTGTACTAAGAGGTAAAAAAAATAAAAATAAAGGTACATATCAATTATTTAGAGATATCAAAGAAGGCTATTTTTATCCATTTTTAAAAGGATTATTGTAATAAGTAGCAATTTAAGAGTTGTTATTTGCAAATATAACAACTTTTTTTAAAAAAAATTGCAAACCTGACAAATTTATTAATGATAGACATCTATCATAGACTTCAATCTCCATAGTCTACCAATGATAGACTATCAGCAATAATAGCAATTGTGATTAAAGTCTATCATTGATAGACTTCTATCACCGATAGACTTTAACTTTGTTATATTTACAAATAGTTTTAGCAAAACTAGTGATGAATAGACATCTATCACTGATATTCTTCAATCACAATGCAGGTAGTCTATCAATGATAGACTACTATCACTAATAGAATAGTCTATCAGTAATAATTACACTTGTGATTGGAGTGTATCACTGATAGATAGACTTCTATCACTAGTACACTTCGGGTGCGTTTGGAATACCTTTTAATTTAAGTGTTTTTAAAGAATGCATTATATTATAAACATTTGGCATAGAAATGGTTTAAAATTTAAACACTCATATGTTTGGTTACACTTGTTCATAAGTGTTTTTATACCCAAGTTACTATATGCTTAACAACTCTTTTTAAAAAAGGTGCTTTCAAGTGTTTCTCTCAAAATGTATTATTTCTCAATCTCATTTTTTAATAAGTCATTTTTAGTGGTTGCCAAACACTATAATTTCTTTCAAAATGATTTTTTTTTCAAAATTAAACACTTGAAAAGTTAAACCAAACACACCCTTCAATTTGCTATATTTACAAATAGTTTTAGATTTTGTTATATTTGTAATTATTTTAGTCTATTTTGCTCCGTTTACAAACAACCCATTTTAAAGCTTCAACTGATTTTCTCAATTGGCGGTTGGACGCGTGTCATTTTCTTAATTTTTAACATTTTAATAACTGTCATTTATGCACTTAGCCATTATAAGAATAATAGTAATTTAACATAGCCTTTTTAAATGATAAGTAACAAATAAGACTCTTCATAAATGATTAACTTTTAATCCAGCAGTGTTATTGCAATTATTTAATAAAGATGACTTATATTGCAACTAAGAGGGTTTACAATACAAGGATAGACCACTATGTGAAATTTCACATGGTCTTGAAATGGCCTTTCCATTCAAAATTGAGTGGAAAATATATTTAAAAAATTTTGAAGCGATAAGATAATTCATAATGATCGAAAAAAGCATATTCTGAAATATTGAATTAATTTAGTAAAATTGATAGTGGGTGGTGAATAATTACACTCAGAAATGGAAAATAATAGATTATATATAGTGCTAAAATATATCTATAAAAAGACAAATGTTGTATTTAGTGTAAAATTAGAATTACTTGTTTGGATACTACCGAGAAATGAAAAGTACATGTCAATTACCGCTGAGCTAAGCTCGCTTTGGCGTGTCCTTAATTGAAATTGGTTTGTTCTAACATATTTTCGAACATATTTTGATCTTTTATTTTCTTTAAACATAGATCAAGTTATATATTAGATTAACATGTGGTTCTATCTCAAAACCAATTGGCGATGAGTGGAGTAACTTTCTTTGGGTTCACCATTCTTGGATCGGATCCCAATATTTTTTCTGAGACCAAATACCCGTTTGGATTTAATGGTCTCCACTAATCTTTTCAACGTAGAATCCTCAATATTATAGAAAATAAAAAAAATTATTATCAAACGAGTTCTAAAATTCTTCTTTTATTGTCTTAGTTTTCCTATAAAAAAAATTCTTCATTCTAGTTTGGTTAGATCCTTTGTGGAACTAGATTCTTCCTAGATTTTTTAAGATTGGATACACATGGAGTATGAAATGTGAAACATAATTAGTGTGTTTTTTTTTTTAATCTGAAAGAGATTAAAAAAAAAAAAGAAGATATTTTCTTTTTCCAATGAGTAATAAAGGTGAGTTTGAAAAACATCATTTATCAGTGGAATGGAAAGATGATTTGATGGATGACCAAATTTTGTGGGGGTATTCCTACCATAAATGAATAAGAAAACAAAAGAAAATTGTCCACAAATAATCCTAGGGTAACAAATGTTGTATTTCTGTCAAAAAAAAAATGTTGTATTTAATTTATGTTTATGTGAAAGAGGAAGTAAATAAAGGATAATGAAAATCATTTTTTTTTTCATCTTTTGGGTGACAAAAGTTATTTAATTTTGCCATTAACTAAAAACACTTTTTACTCACAATCATTGTGATTGAGAGTGATTTAAAGTGCTTTTGTGAGAAAAAATTTTAGAATACTATTAACCTTAAGTGTAAGTTACTATTTATTATAACCAAAGTGAATCATTTTTAAACACTTTTGTTTTCTGTTGAAGTATTTTTGTTGAAATTGTTTATATCAAATTGTTGAAATTGTTCCTAATTTATGGACCATAAAATTACCAAACACATTCTGGATTTTCTGTAGAGTGTGGAAGGATGCAATTTTCATTCTCCATTTTAGAGAGGGTGAGTTTAACATGTCTATAATTTAACCACTTTTTAAAATATATTTTTTCCCTTAAAAGTGATTTTAATTTAAGAATTTTGGTTACATCTTTTCAAAAATGATTTTAATATTTTGGACATGTTTGGAAATGATTTTAGAAAAAGTGATATTTGTTTATAATTGATTTATTAAAAGTGATTTTCATATAATCATTTGAATGTTTGGTTCTACACTTTTAATAGTGATTTTCATACCAAAAAAAAATCAATGACCAGGGACATCTTTGGGACGTGGTTTCATAATAAGTGTTTTAAGCTAAGTTATTTAATTATAATTAATTTTGTAAAAGTGTTTAGTTATAAATCATTTTAATATTTGGTTCAATACTTGTAAAAGTGATTTAAATTTAATTAAAGGTAAATTTAAAAATTATTTTTTACAAATGGTCCATGCTTGTTTTTAAAGGTGATTTTAGAATCATCAAATTACTAAAAAAAGAGTAATACATTTGCGATTTTGAAAAAAAAAATAGAAGGTGGTAGACAAAAGTTGCATAGAGAGAACTAAAAAATAAGAGAAAAAAAAATATAAAGCTAGAGAAAAGTTTCAAAGAGAGAATGTTACAGACCTAGATGGATAAAAATTTTAGAGAGATGGACAAAAAAAATTTAGAGAGAAATTTTAATAATAGAGAGCAAAAATTCAAAGAGAAATAAAGTTAAGAGAGATATAGAAAAAAATTAAAACAGCACACATTATATTCAAGGGAGTACAAAGATCACAATGATATATAGGAAAATGTTAAATTGGAGAAGTAAGATAACTATAATTATAATTTAACCAAACTTAGAAATTTGAAAATTGAGTAACAATTGAAGAAACTAACCACTCCAAAAATTCGAATTGTGGCCAAATACAAACATAGATTAGTAGATAAGGCATATCTCAATTACCATCTCAATTTTCAAAGGTCCATGGTTCGCTCCCCACCCTAAAATTATTAATGAAACTACCAGAAATATATATATATTATTATAGGTAATTTCAGACCACTCCAGGTACAAGGAGTTGACGAGGACAACTGGGCAGAAATAAGGCTGAGAGATGGACCCCAGAGGCGAAACCGGAAAATGGGACGGGTCAAGACCGAAGGGGTCCCTGCAGCCTCCAGCCGCCCCGGTTCCACCTGGTTCGTCCTGAAACACCTCCGAATTCCTGAAAACCCTAGGATGAGCAGGTATTTATACCCCTCTTCGCCACCGAAGAAGGGGACCCGAACTCTCTATTCTCTACTCTCTTTCTCTTGCTCTCTAGCTCTCCCTTCCGTTTTCTGACTTAAGCATCGGAGACGGTGTGGCTAGCACCACACCGCTGTGCAGGTTTTCTCTTTTGCAGGCCACGTCTTCCCCCTCATCTACAAATTTACCGTTGGTGGCACGTGAAGGTCAGGTGAGTTTCCTCTGACCAAAATCGACCATCAACACACACATATATATATATATGAATTGTGATTGATTAAACAATGATGTTAACCATTGACCAGTACCAACATATAGTGCACGGAGAAGATAAGAGAGTGCTTTACTAAGTGGGATGGTGCTAAGCACTACTCCGTCTTAAAATCTCAAAAAGACTCCAAAATGGTTTTCTACTCAAAATTAAGTTAGAAATTATATATAATTAAATAATTATATAAAGTTGATATGTGAACGAAGATCAATAACTTCATGGGCGGAGCGAATAAGGAAATGAAGGGGTAATTTCCATGATAGATCGTGTTTGATGAAAAAAAATTATATAAAAAAGTTAGTTAATTAGGTTTTAAAGTTTTTCTATCTAATTTGTTCCCTTCCTTAAACTTTCAAATTTGAAAGATTACATATTTTTTTTCTCCTATCTTTAAATTTTAGATTTGAAAGATTATATATGTATATGTATATATAAATATGTAAAGTTAGAATGTAAAAATTTGTCGTTTTTATAAAAAAATTTCGCTCTAACCTAGAATAACTCATATTACTTATTATAATATCATCGTATCAAGTTTTTCTTTATCATTTAAATAGATATATAACACATTTAAGACTAAAAAAAATTTGTTCATAAATATTTATAGATAAAAAACATTAAAAGTGTGCCTATTAGAAGTAGTGAAAGAAACTAAACCTTTTTTATAAATTATGTTTGCTAAAACATTGATAAATAAATTTTTTTGCAAATATATAGAGATAGGGAAAGAAACTAACTTTTCATAAATTACCTTGGCTAAACAAAGGAAAAAATTCAGGTACTACTAAAGCATGGATACTCATTACATTTATTGTATGTCACATTAACATCTTTTTAAAAATGGTGTACGGGTCATCAACATTAAAAAAAATATTTATAAAAGCAAAATGATAATTTGAACAAAGGAAGTGGTACTTTCTCTAGCACTACTAGAAATTTTTTCACAAACAATGATGTTGATCATCAATTAATTATGACATTTTTAGCAACAATCCCACCCAAGAAAATAAAAATTTGTCATATTGAAGATAGAGCCTTCAATATTGCAATTTCACAAGACCTCAAAATGATCTTTGAAGAACTAACTACTAAAATCTTAAAAAGTGATAGGAGATTAATGGTAGAGATGAAGGCCTTCCTACCCAAAACTAGGTACGAATTTTTTATATGAGTTTAGCTTGATAGTTAATTAAGCCCTCGTTTAATAACTATTTGGTTTTTGAAAATTAGGCTTGTTTTCTCTAAATTTCCTACCATGACTTTCATCCTAGTTAAGGTTGCATTTGAATTCCTAGCCAAATTTTAAAAACAAAAACAAGTTTTTGAAAACTACTTTTGTTTATTTCCAAAATTGGACTTGGTTTTTGAAAACAAGGTAGAAGATTGATACTAAAACCAAGAAACTTATAGGTGGAAGTATGTGTGTATAAGCTTAATCTTCAAAAACCAAATGGTTATCAAACGGGGCCTAAGATATCTACTTTTTTTTTCCTTGAGATTTGAAGTTCAACTTCTATATTATCTACTTTTTTTTCGTTGAGATTTGAAGTTCAAACCTCTATCTCTATATTTGTTGTATTAAAAAGTACTAAGTACAAATTGTTTACTTAATTAATAATAGAAAAAACTAATATAAGGACCATAAATAAATAATACGGTATAGTTATATATGTATCATGTGACATATTAATTTCTACACTATGTGCTAGAATAATAAATTTTGGCTAATTACAAATTGTCACATCATACATGAACCAAAGAAGATCAACAAACTAGGTATCAATCAAAAAGATCAATAAGCCTGCTAGAAGGTCAACAAACTAACAAACTAATCCAAGAAGAATAACAAACAAGCATTTCGATCCAAGGAGATCAATAAGCTTTAGGCCAAAATTTACATACTAGAGAGAGTCCAGAGATAAATATTACCGATTGTGTAACACTTATACAAAAATCAATAAAATTAAATTCACTTCTACAAATTATATTTCTTCGCGAACCTCATGCCAACACTAGAATTTTTTTTTTTTCCATCGTCACCTTCCACATTAGAAGTGACTTCAATTTCAAAATTCATGTCATCTCTCTGTTAATTATACTAACATCATAATATATAATAGCATCAAGGACTAATAATGAAGCATGTTTTTAAACCTCGGGGTCTAAAATATAATTTTTCACATATATATATACATTCTTTTTAAGTATATAATTTGGATTCTTTAATTACTTATACATTTAATTAGTGAATTATGTTTTGTTTTATAAATTTAAATTTATCAAAAATTTTAACAAATATGTGAACAACACACCAGCATTGAACCCATCTAAACTCAGTTGTTAAGCGTGCTTGAACGAAAGTAGTATCTAAATTGGGTGACCATTTGGAAAGACCTCGTGTTTCATCATTTAAAAAAAAAATAACAAATATGTCGCATTTAATTTTTTAATTGGTAGAAAATATTTATTAATTTGATTATTTTCATTCTCATTTACTTTTTTATTTGATATGTTTATTATGTTAAATATAAATGAAAATGGATAAGTTTTTCTCTAAATTAATCCAAAGTAAAAATACTCTAATCTCAAGAAAATAAACTTGACTAACATAAAATTCTATATTTGCTCTACTCTCTCCCTCTCAATGTTGCCACCTAACCTCCAAGCTAGAGTTGACATGCACTAAACCAGCTACTGGTTGAACACAAATTCTTTAATTTTTTTTTAACATCATTATTTCATAAAATACTTGGTTGCATACCGATATATATGGATCTACCACCATTAAAAGGTTGATAATTAGGAGAAATAAAGTAAATTTCTCATTTTCTGCCTTTCTCTCTCTTACTTGTGATCAAGATTTTAATGAGGTGTGTAGGAAGATTCTCTATACATATGTGTATATGCATGTATATGCAGCTAAGTATTGTTCAATATTTTCTTCTCCCTACATTAATACTTAAACTTAGATTCATAAACGCACCCATTAATTCAATTGCACAACCTTCCACATCCCCTCCCCAAAAAAAGGACAATACTTTGGCTGTCGGTGTACGAATCCCTACACCACTATTAAAACGTCAACAATTAGGGAAAGAAAAAATAAATTTCTCATTTTTTACCTTTCTATCTCTTAGTTGTCAAGATTTTAATAGGGTGTGTGTATCCTAGATACACGAGTATGCATCCAAGTATTGTTCTTTTTTACTTTTCTCTAGTAGTTGTCAAGATTTTAATGGAGTATGTGTAGTATGGTTAAAAAAAAAGAAAGACGAACCTACACAGAGCACAACATTATTAAATGGACAATACTTAACTGCATATCGGAGGATAAGTATCTTCCTACATACGGTCATTAAAATGTTGACAAAGAGATAGAAAAAATGCTCTCATGTTATCTTTCTCTCATAGTTGTCAAAATTTTAATGGAAGATCCCTACGGGATGTGAGGCCAAGTATTATTAAATTTTTCATTAGGTTGTTCTACCGTTCATCTGCCATCTACATTTGTCCAGTGAGGCCACAAGAGAGAGCATTTTTAGGAATATCACCAACTCTATCAACTCCTTCAGCAATAACAACGCCCATTCCCATATGCAGATGAGGTTCGATATGGCAATGGAATATCCAAACTCCAGGATTATCCGCCACAAACCTCACCGCCGTCCACCCATATGGAAAAACCACCACCGTGTTCTTCAGCGCCGGGTTCTTCAAATTCAGCAGCTTCTCATCGGCCGCCGAAAATTTCCCTTCCCCAAAAGGGCCAAAACCCAAAACCCAGAAATCATGTCCGTGCAAATGCCAGGGATGAATTTCGCCGACATTTTTCACCAACGTGTTCGCATTTTGAAGCACGATGTCCACCGTCGACCCAAACTCGAGTCGATAAATCGCGCTGCTGACTGCGGTGGCGTTGTTGATCAGAGGGATGTCGATGTCGTAGTTCTCCGGGAAAGTCTCCGGCGGGGTAAACTGGTCGAAGGATCGGTTCAGGCCGAATTTGATGGCGCCCAAATACGGCGTCGTTGGGAGGGATAAGGAGACGTTGTTGATGGCCCACTTCAGGACTCCGTCGTTCTCGTTCTGGGTGGTGAGGAACGACATTCGACGGTTGTACTTGGGCGGCGGTTGTGGGGAGCCAGCGGCGGCGAGGAGTTGGTTGGCGAATTGCTTGAGGCGGTCGAAATCGTTCCACTGCGGAGGAGGGGGTGGCGGAGAAGGGGGGAGCTTGGTGGCCGGAGTGGGGATGTAGTGGAGGAGGGTGAGCGCCGGAGGGGTGGCGAGATTGTGTCCGGTGACGGCGGCGGAGAGCCAGTAGTTGATGGATGGGTCTTGATCGGTGGTTATGAGGACGGAGTAGGTCTCGCCGGACTGAACGTCGATGCTGGAAGTTATAAATGGTTGGACGTAGTTCGCATCGGCTTCTACTACTGTCATCTCGTGATTCTATCGAAAAACAAGAAATAAGAAATAAAAATTAAAAGTTGAAGAATCTAGATATTCGACACGCCTATTAGGATTGATCTCTAAGTTGAAAATACATGTCAGTTACCGTTGATTTAGACTCACTTTGTTGTGTTACGCTTTAAGTAAGTTGGCAGTCCTTCATCAGCATATTATTTGTGAAATCAAGAGAAGTAATTTAGGTGACTTGTAGGAGTATATGTTTAAAGAATTATATATGTAAATTTGTTTTTTAGGTTGAACAATATACGGGGTGGAGAATATTTTATCGTGCTCTTTTGGTTGATTGATATAAGTCTTAACTAATAAAAATATGTTCAAGTTGGCATCCAATTATGTAATCGTGAGAATATGATTTTTACGATGACAAATTAATGAGTATAATTGTAACTGTTGATGGTCAAATTTGGTCAGAGGAAACTCACCTGACCTTCACGTGTCACCAACAGTAAATTTGTAGATGAGGGGGAAGACGTGACCTGCAAAACGGAAAACCTGCACACCGGTGTGGTGCTAGCCACACCGCCTCCAATGCTTAAGTCAGAAATCGGAAGAGGAGAGCTAGAGAGTAAGAGGAGAGAGTCGAGAGTTCGGGTCTCTTCTTTAGTGGCGAAGAGTGGTATAAATACCTGCTCATGCTCCTAGGGTTTTTAGGAATTCGGAGGCGTTTCGGGACAAACCAGGCGAAACCGGGGTGGCTAGAGGCTGCACGGACCGAACGGAGTCGGTGGGACACCGCCCGCGCAAGCCGAGCAGGGGGGTTGGGCCAAATGCCCGACCCCTTTGGTCTTGACCCGTCCCATTTGTCGGTTTCGCCTCTGGGGTCCATCTCTTAGCCCTATCTCTGTCCGGGTGTCCTCGTCAGCTCCTTATACACCGGAGTGGTCCAAAATTACCTATAACAGTAACAATCACTATAGTTTAGTAGAAGTCTATCCAGTTAATTAAGATAAATAATAATAAAATTAAGTTAAATTATAGGATAATTGTTAAATGGAAATTAAAGGATCCAAAAAGTTCTATGTTATAGAAAACTAGTCCCTTTCTTTAAAAAATAGTTTTTATGACTTCATTCTTCTTCTCGGTTGGGATCATGATCGGAAAGGTTTTTTTTTTTTTTTTTTTTTTGGGAATGAGAATAGTGCTACAAAATCCTCTCCCAAAACCCAATATTGTGTTGGTTCAACAAAATCTAAAAACAAAACAACCTTTGGTTGCTTAGATATATACATAAGAGAGAATTGTGTTCGACAAAATAAAAGCATGGTTGTTTTGAGATTCTCCTAAAATCCTATCCCGATAAATAAGGTTGCAAATTTATGTGGGTTCTCTTCTCCTTGAACTAAAACTTGAAACTAATGGTTATAAAAAGAGAAGAAGAAAAAGAGAAAATGACAGCAAAAGTTATCATTTTTCACCTTGTTGCCATTTTTTTCGGCGAGGAAGGTGACAGAGAAACAAAAAGTAAGACTTTGCTGGCAATTTTTTTCTTTAGGAATTTTTTCCAATCATCTTTCCAGTTGGGATCGTAATCAAGAAGGAAGACATGAGATCATAAAAACTAATTTTTACGAAATAGTTCATTTTCTATAACTCAACTTTTTGTGTCATTTCCAACAATGATTATCCTAATATTTTAGATAAATAGAAAAAATAAATAATAGTTAAATTTAAAAAATTTGTAATTATCTTTTGATTCCATAACTTTTAAAATATTTTATATTTAGTCTTTGAACCTTTAATCTTCCATACACATGTCTTACCTAGTTGGATTATACTCAAATTTATATATGTTATTTTAGTTCTCATTAATTTTTTATTAATCATCAACAGAAATTAAAATTTATTTTCAAACCTAACACCTAAGACTCAATATATCATCAAACACTCATTCACATAAAATTGGATAAAATATTTGCCTATGTCAAGTTTTTATTAAATAAAATTTAGAAAACCCTTAATGGTAAAATTTAAAAAAGAAAAATTCAAATGGTGTCTTTATGCTAAGTTTAAGCAATTGAAAAAAAATATATATATTGTCACACACACATACATGAACATAGATGGTCATGAGGTAAAATGTGACTAACCTGAATGGCAATAATGTTGAGTGAAGCAAAGGAAGTGGTGCTAGCAATTCTTATCCTATAGACCTTGTTAGGAGAGACTTGGAGTATAAATGGTGCACATTGTTCACCTCCTTTGAATTTACATTGTCTATTACTTGATTGCTTCACAAGATTTCCATCAAGTGAACAGTTGAACTGACCTCTTCCATTTATCAAAAAACTCTAAAATAAATAAATAATAATCATCATCATCATCATATTTAACCTCCAAAATAGTCTCTTTTTTTTTATCCATTGGTGTGATATGACTAATATTATTATTATTATTTTCTTCAAAAGTAAACTAAATCCTAAATGAATATTTTAGGTCCCGTCTGGTAAACATTTAGGCTTTGTTTGATAACCATTTCGTTTTTTGTTTTTGTTTTTGAAAATTAAGTTTATAAACATCACTCTCATCTATAAGTTTTTTTGTTACGTTATTTACCTTCTTTCCATGTTTTCAAAAACCAAATCAATTTTTTAAAACTAAAAAAAGTAGGTCCCGTTTGATAACCATTTAGGTTCGTTTGATAATCATTTGGGCCCCGTTTGATAACCATTTCAGTTTTTGGTTTTTGGTTTTTCTGTTTTTGGTTTTTTGTTTTTGGTTTTTTGTTTTTTAAAAACAAAAACCATATATGTTTGATAACTGTTTTTTGTTTTCTGTTTTTAAAAAATAGAAAACCAACCTTTTTTGATAACTGTTTTTGGTTTTCAGTTTTTTAAAAATTAGAAAGATGAAAAGATGTTTTAGAGAGAGAAAAATGTGTAGAGACGTTGAAACAAAAATTTAGAGACAAAAATATAAATATTTTCGAGAGATTTTTTTTTTTTTTTTTTTTTTTTTTTGAATAGACAGACTCGAGAAAAGATTTTAATTAGAGAAAAATAGAAAAAAAAAGTTAGAATAAAAGCGATAAATTTTATATAAAAAAAATTAAATAAATAGAGAAAATTTAGAGAGATAGTAAGGTTAAGAGTAAAAGATAAGCTAAAGAAATAACAATAAATTAGAAAAATAAAGAAAAGTTGTAGCGATAGAAAATTTTGGAGAATTTTTTTTTCAAAAAAAAAATTAGAATATGTTTATTAAGGAGAGAAAAGTTATTGATAAAGTTTTAGAAATATATAAGTTATAGAGAAAAAAAAGTTTTGAGAGAGAAAAATAAATTTTATAGAGAGAAAAACGTTTTAGATAGAAAAAAAAATAGAAAAAAAGGAATTTGTTGGAGAGAGATAGGTAAAAGAGGAGAAAAATAACCCTTAGAAGAAAAATGAGTTTTTTAAAAACAGAAATCTGTTTTTAAAAACTACTTTTTTTGGTTTTTGAAATTTGCTTATAATTTCAAAAACGTTTTTAAAAAACAGAAAACAGAAAACAGAAATGGTTATCAAACACCCCTGTTTTTTAAAAATGAAAAACAAAAACAGAAAACGAAATGGTTATCAAACGGCCTCTTGGTTTTTTGTTTTTGGTTTTTGGTTTTTAAGCTTATAAACACCACTTCCAACTCTAAGTTTCTTTGTTTTTTCACCTACCTTCTTCCCATGTTTTCAAAAACCAAGCCAATTTTTAAAAACTAAAAAAAGTAGTTTTCAAAAACTTGTTTTTTTTTTTAGAACTTGGTTAGAAATTCAAGTGTCATTAACAAAAATGAAAACCATAGTGAGAAAATTTAAAGAAAACAAGCATAATTTTTAAAAACTAAAAACCAAAAACCAAGGTCCTGTTTGATAACGATTTGGTTTTTTGTTTTTGGTTTTTGAAAATTATGCTTATTTTCTCCTAAATTCCCTATTATGGCTTTCATCCTAGTTAAGGTTGCATTTGAATTCCTAGCCAAATTTTAAAAACAAAAACAAGTTTTTGAAAACTACTTTTTTTTGTTTCCAAAATTGGACTTGGTTTTTGGAAACAAGGAAGAAGATTGATACTAAAAACCAAGAAACTTATAGGTGGAGTATGTGTATATAAGCTTAATTTTCAAAAACCAAAAACCAAAAACCAAATGGTTATCAAACGGGGCCCAAATGGTTATCAAACTGGGGTCTTAGTTTTTGGTTTTTTGTTTTTGAAAATTAAGTTTAAAAACACTACTTCCACAGATAAGTTTCTTGGTTTTGTTATCTACCTTCTTCTCATGTTTTCAAAAACCAAGTCCAAGTTTTGAAAACTAAAAAAAAAAAAAAAAATAGTTTTCAACAACTTGTTTTTGTTTTTGGAATTTGGCTAGGTTTTGACTAGGAATTCAAATGTGTCTTTACAAAGATGAAAACCAAGTAAGGAAAACTTGGGAGAAAACAAGCATAATTTTCAAAAACCAAATGGTTATCAAACGGAACCATAGTTTTCAAAAACTTGTTTTTGTTTATGGAATTTGGCTAGGAATCCTAATGTGTTCTTAGCAAAGATGAAAACCATGATAAGGAAATTAGGGGAAAAAAAAAGTCATTTTCAAAAACCAAAAACCAAAAACCAAGGTCCCGTTTGATAACCATTTCAGTTTTCTGTTTTTGGTATTTTGTTTTCTGTTTTTCAAAAACAAAAACTATATGTGTTTGATAACAGTTTTTTGTTTTCTGTTTTCTAAAAACAAAAAACCAAACATGTTTGATAACTGTTTTTCATTTTCTATTTTTTTTTTTAAACAACACCAAGTCATTTGATAACGATTTTTTTAAAATTTTATATCTTTTATAAAAAAGAAAGTTTAAGCTAAATTTTTATAATATTTTTTTATTTAATATACTATTGTTGTTAAATATACAACTTTTTTTAATGCATTAACTACTAACTAATTGATTAAAAGACAAATAACAAAATAAATATATTTAAAACATTTAAGTAACAATTATGATTGACCAATTAATAAAATAATGAATTGCTCAACGTATTATAGGTATATTTTTTTGTGCCCTTGTAGGATATAAAGATACGTGCTTCAAAATATAAGAAAACGAGTCTTTAATATCTCAAGGCATCTCTTGATCATATTACGAAGTGATGAGTGTGTCAATAGTAGACTAACTCTTTTCTACCTTGTAGTTGACATCAATCGTTTCTAAACTCACATAAATGATGTATTTCTTCGTGATAAAGTAATAGAAATTCAGACTCTATGGTGTAGCCGAAATCAATTAGATAAATTCAATTTGTTCAATAAAAAATAATAATTTTTATTATAAAAATTATATATAAATAACTTTATTCAAAATACCTAAATTAAGACAAAAGAGTTAGGAAAAATATCTTAATTTTTTTATACGGTAAAAATCTCCCTTCAATTAATCCAAAGATTTCCTCATAATGTGGGGTGGCTCTTTGGGTTTTAGCTTCCTTTTCTTATGTAATGTCGCAAATGTGATCTTCTTGGTTGTGAATGAAAGAAGATTATGGTGTTGATAAAAAAAAATAAATAAATAAAAAAAAAAAATAATCCAAAGATTGCTTGATAAATAAAAATAAATAAAATAAAATAAAAAACCAAAGATTGCTCAAAATAGTTGTGCTTTATTCCCATGATGCTCAAGGGAAGGCCTTTAAAAAAAATGAGGATTTTAACTTTGTAAGAAAAGAAAAACGAAAAAAAAAAAAAAAAAAAAAAAAAAAAAAAGAATAGAAAATGAAAAATGTGGGACTTACCAGCAGATGCATGGACATTTATGTGATGTAGTGGATTTTTGAAAACCAAAAACCGTTTTTAAAAACCTTTTTTTTTTCGTTTTCACTTTTTCTTTATAATTCGAAAAACGTTTTTTAAACTAAAAAACTAAAAACTGAATTGGTTTCCAAACAACTCTAATTTTCAAAAACCAAAAACCAAAAACAGAAAACAAAATGGTTATCAAACGGCCCCCAAATGATTATTAAACAGGACCTTAGTTAAATTAACCGAATTTTTTTAATAGTTGAATCATTGACAAATGTGTCTTAGGAACGATTTAGTGTCAAGGTGTATACATGAGAAAGAATTTAATGCTTCAAACTATTTTCTAGCTATGTGGCTACCAAACAACAACAATAAAGGAAAACCATAGGTTATCAAATATGTCCATATTTTCGAAAATCATTTTTTTAACATTTTAATATGAAATTAAAAAGTAAAATATTGGGAAAACCATAGGTTATAAGTAGATTTTATAAGGAATGAGAAGTCACGTTTTCTTATTGAAAATTCAAGGAGTGTACCATAAAATATTTATTGATGAGGATAGCTTGTATATATATATACCTGAGGGTCACCAATCCAACGAGTTGGAATAGATGCAAGGTTGACATCTTGAATATGAACATTCTCATGCCACCAATCACTAAGCAATAGATTGATATCTTCGTCATAATGGAATGGCTCTTTCTTCCCTTCTGCTACATCCACTATTAGAGATCCATACAATCCTGCCATTCTTTGCATTCCAAAATGTCCATGATAGAAGTATGTTCCTGTCTGCATCCTATAAAAAATACATAAACTATTCCAATTTGTATAAAGTATTAGAGCTCTATTGCCAACAAGAGCATAGCTCAACTGGCATAAAGATGTACTGATAACTACGACGTTTGTGGTTCGAATCCCCCACCCCATATTGTCAAAAAAAAAAATTAGAGCTCTATTTGATAAAAGTATTTAGGCTATTTTGAGCTTCTATTTTTAAAATTTAAGCTTATCAAAATTATGTGTGTATTTATTTACTTTATTTTATTTACTATTAAAATCTTAGCTAAATTTCTAAAAGAAAACCTTAAATAAAAAAAAAGATTTTCCGGTAATATAGTTTTCAAAATTTAGCAAGAATTTCGGGAAAGAATTTTCTTTTTGAATGAATATTAGAATATGAATAAAATTATTATTGAATACGTTTCATTAAAATAAACAAGATTAAATTATAAGTTTAGTCCCTAAACTTTGAGGTTTGTGTTTATCTAATCCCTGAACTTTAAAAAGTGTCTAAGAGTCCGTTTGGAATACATTTTAATTTAAATGTTTTTTAAGAATGCATTATTTAAAAAACATTTTGTATAAAAATTGTTTAGAATTTAAACATTCATATGTTTGGTTACATTTCCTCAAAAGTGTTTTTATATACAAGTTATTGTATACTTAAATAGTATTTTTTAAAAAGTTGGTTTTAAGTGTTCTCTCAAAATGGTTTTACTTCTCAATCTCATTTTCTAATAAGCCATTTTTAGTGGTTGTCAAACACTAGAAATTTTTTCAAAATGATTTTTTTTTTTCAAAATTAAACACTTGAAAAGTTATACCAAACACATCTTGATAAGTTCCTGAATTTTCAATTTTGCGTCTAATAAGGTTACTAAGCTTTAAAAATGTGGAATTGATCCCTCAACTTTCATTTTTGTTTCTGATAGATCTCTGACATGTTCAAAAAATTTTAAAATTTAAACTTTAAAAAAAAATCTTTAAAAAATCAATCTATTAATATAAAATTGAATTTTATGCCTAACGTGATTCTAACAAAGTTGAGGGACCCGTTAAACATAAAAGTGAAAGTATAAGAACCTAGTGGATACTTTTTAAAAGTTTGGGGACCTATTGAACATAAAATTGAAAGTTTGAGAACCTATTCGACACTTTAAAAGTTCAAAAATCAAATTGACACGCAACCCTGAAAATTAAAAGAATAAATTGGTAATAATTTAACAAAAAAAAAACACAAAAAAAAAAAAAACAAAATAAACAAACAAACATAATAAATGAACCCGAAACGGTTCATACTTACTAAATTCTTTTCAAGAATCATTTGGTTTCAATTTTTATGTACACTTAATAAAATGACAGTACATGAACAACTTGCGTTTTATGTCAACGTATGGGATTTTGAGTATGAGCTTGAGAATAGAAGGAAATTTTGAATTAAATTGCATCTTCCCTCAAATATATGCGGAAACTTAAATACATAATTAGAAATTAATTAAGATAATACCATCACCTCTTAAATCTTATGTTAAAATTTTCATTTGATGTTTGATGTTAATAATAAAACGAGAGTCCAAACGGATTATATTTAATCCTAACCTCACCTTTTCAACTTCAAATTTGTAAGTGAAGGTTTCTCTGGGGTTAATTGCACACTAGGAGATAGAAGCAGTGCCATCAGACCATGGAGATCCGAATTGCCTGATTCCGTGCCAGTGAATGGCGACGCCTTCAGTGGAAAGCTTGTTTGTGAGATGGACAATGATGGTGTCACCGACATTGGCTCTAATTGTCGGACCAGGAAACTGGCCGTTGATCCCCATAACCACATTCTCTATGCAGTCTGGGGACCAAAACATGTACGTTACGTTCCAATGGAATTGTCTAGTTGAACCCTTAGACAAACCAAACGCATATACCAAAAGGCAAAACATAACCAAAGGGACTTGAAAACCTCTCCAAAATGGCTCTCCATCTTTACCCATCTCACAAAGAGATTTAAATGAAAGTGTAATGATTTTAAGCAATGAATGGAAAGGGAGATTGAAGGTGGAGAGAGTGGAAATGGGTGTGGAGGCAAGCCTCAGCCTTGGCTCCTTTAATATAGTGGAAAAGTTTAGATTTCTGACCCTTGCAAAGTAGTGGAGTTAGTTTTATAGATACCTCGACTAATTTTACGAGACAACCATCTAATTCTAATGTCAAAAAACTTGTAATATTTTTAAACCATTGAAATGAGGGGTTTATTTACTTTGTGTAGATTGTTCTTTAAAAAAAAAAAAAAAAAAAAAAAAAAAAACCTTTGTGTTGATTGTTGTTATTATTTTTTAGATGTTTTGTAGAGGATTTAATTCAAACTCATGTTTTGTTTGATGACTAAGGGCTCGTTTGGATTGACTTTCTAAGCATTTAAAAAAGTATTTTGAAGTACAAAAATGAGTTTTTAAACACTTAGAAAGTTATTCCAAATAGACACTAAGACATTTAGGGTATGCTTGGTTTAACTTTTCAAGTGTTTAATTTTGAAAGAAATTCTAGTGTTTGACAATCACTAAAAATGTTTTTCTTAAAAAATGAAATTGAGAAATAAATCATTTTAAGCAAAACACTTGTAAGCAATTTTTTTTTTAAAAAAGTTCTTAAGTATATAATAGCTTGGGTATAAAAACACTAAGAAGAAATGTAACTAAACGTACATATGAGTGTTTAAATTCTAGACATTTTTCTTACAAAATGTTTAAAAGAAAATGCATTCGTGTAAAAGATATTCCAAACGGACCCTAATAATCTCGATTAAAATGGGAAGGATTTAATCATTAAAATTTATTATTATTATGTCAGAAGTGGGATTTGAACCCACGCCCTCTCACGAGGACCAGAACTTGAGTCTAGCGCCTTAGACCACTCGGCCATCCTGACTTTTGGTTTACGTGACAAAAAAATGTTTATCTATTTTTTTATCTTTGGATTTTTATATTGTATATTACGAAAATCTTAGGTTAATTATTTCCAATTTTAATATTAAACTCAATAAATAAATAAATTTATATAAATATGTATGTATATATATATATATATATTTAAAAATTGAGATAAAGATCAAAAAATATTTATTTATTTTTACATCAAATTTAAGGATTAAAAACAACTCAAAATATTTGTTTCAAAAAAAAAAACTCAAAATAAATAAATAAATTATTAGAAAGTAAAATGGCTAAGGGTATGTTTGGTTTAACTTTTCAGGTGTTTAATTTTGAAAAAAATTCTAGCGTTTGACAACCATTCAAAATAACTTATTAAAAAAAAGATTGAGAAATAACCATTTTGAGAAAAACACTCGAATGCAATTTTTTTTAAATGAGTTTTTTTATGTATATAATAACTTGGATACATAAACACTTATGAGGAAATGTAAAAACATGCAAGTGTTTAAATTCTAAACAATTTTTATACAAAATGTTTAAAGACAAATGCTCTTGAAAAAAACTTATTCCAAACAATTTTTATACAAAATGTTTAAAGAAAAATGCTCTTGAAAAACACTTAAACTAAAACGCATCCCAAACCGACTCTAAATGGATTTAAAACTTTACTTTTTTTTCTTTTTTTTTGAGTATATCAACATTTGGGGGTGGGAGATTCGAACCTGTTATGAAACTCCCAGGAAATGTATCTAACAACCTTGCTGAAAAACAAGAACTTTAGATCTCAAATCTGAAAACCCCAAAACCGATTTGAAAATGAACCCAAGGAAAGTAAAAATCGGATTACCTTGTCGATCAAATATCTCAAGACAAGGAAACTTGTTTGAGAATCGAATCACTCCACAAGCATGATTGATCAAGTCAAGCTTGAATGATTCTAAGCATGCAACCTAAACTACATAAAATTGCAAAGAAACTTAGCTCTAGGCTAAAGGAAAAGCTCAAAGGCTTATTTTACTACATTTCCAAGTCTTTTTTTTTTAAATACAACATACATGGCTTTTTATAGCCTCAAAATTGAACCCTAGACCTTCCATGAGGCATTTCAAGAGTTGTAACATTCCAACTTTATGACCATAATCAACCATTAACTAAATGTAACCTAAAAAGTAAATAACATGACATAAAACTGAAAATACATTCAAAAGGCACCATAAATCCGAGAATAGGAGTTTTCAATCAGCCAACTTAATGTTTGTAACCTCCCATGTATAAATGAAGCCTCACTTGAAGTATCTTGAAGTTCATGTTCCATAAATAACATTTTGAATTGTCTTCAATGAAGCTTGAGTGGATTTAATGAATCTCTATTTTGAAGTTCATGTTTCATATCAGAACCTCTGACCTCGCTTTGGCATTTAAAACTTTACTTTTCCCAAAAAAATAAATTGACTTCACATCCATAATTTTCTTGATATAATTTGTTTTTATATAATTTCTTGAAAAACATTTTTTTTAAGTTTGTTATCATGTAATTTGTATTTTTTTTTTTTTCCTAACATATCTAATAGCACTATTATATTATTGTTAGCATTATTATATTATTGTTATTATTTAATCTGAACTTTTTATAATACTAAATTTTGATACTGTAATATTATTTTACTCCCTCTAGATACATAGTCTAGGAACTCTTTCCAACACACTATACTTGATTTTGATACGTTGAACTCAAAAAAAAAAACTTAATTTTGATACTATTATATATTATTTACTATCTAAATATTAGGAACTTAGTATATTTACTATTGTTTTTTTGTTTTTTGTTTTTTTTTTGTTTTTTTTTTTTTGCCTAATATAACTCATATCATTATTATATTATTGTTATTATTTTACTCTCTAAACTTTTTATAATACTTAACTTTGATACTATTATATTATTTACTCCATCTAGATGCATAGTCTATGAACTCTTTTTCCAACACACTATACTTAATTTTGATATTATTATATTATTTACTATCTAAATATTAGGAACTTAGTATTTTTACTATTATATACACTAAATTTTGATTTTTTTTAAGGGGAAAATACTAAAATTTGATATTATTGTATTTTTATTGCTTCTAGATAATTACTATTTACTAGATCTTTTTACCATATACACTATACTTAATTTTTTATACTACTATTTCCAGTATACTTAATTTTTTATTATATTGTATTATTTACAGCTTCTAGATTACTATTTACTATGAACTTTTTAGTTTTTTTTATTTACTTTTTAATTTTAGTCCCATTAACATGCACATCATTTTTTTATTGACCTATTCTCTTTGATTTTTTTTTTTTTTTTTTTTTTTGAAAATCCCTATTCTCTTTGATTTATACCTTTATTTTTGTTTTTTTTTATCATATAGAAATTATCTCCTAAACTCAAATAATCATGACCCCAGTTTTGATTTTTTTTCGTTTAATTCATAACTTAAGCTATTTTGTAAGAACTTATTTTGTTTTATTTTTATCTTTATTATTCTATTGATTTATTTAATTAGGATAAATCTCCCTTTTTTTCTAGATTTAGTTAGGATACTACTTTTGACTTTGAAATACTATAATTTTCTTAGAGGGGTATTTTAGTCATATTGAAATAATCAAATATGTGAATGGTCATATTTGCATTAGTTAAAAAGTTTAGCCATTTATCAAAATGCTTTATTTAATTTGGCTATTTGTGTTGTTATCTCAACTTTCTATTCTATAATTTTATTTATTTATATTTTTATTTTTTTGAGAAGTTTCATATTCTATAATTTTCTTATGGTAGTTTTCAAAAAAAAAAAAATAAAAAAAAATAATAATAATCTTATGGTAAATCTTTTACATTTTAGTTTTTCATATTCCATTCCTTAAATTTCTATGGGGTTATTTAAATTGCATTAATTATCTCTTACTACATCCTTAATAGGTTACATTTTATACTGTTTTAATATATATATATGAATTAAAATGCCAACAAGAGCATAGCCTCTGCTCTATTCGGGTGATATTATGTTACAGGTGGCGAGTCTAAGGCTACAAACCTGCATGGAACAAATCATATTTATATAGGAGGCAAGAGACGGAGGCTTGGATGGCTAGCTGAATCCAGATGATTTCCACTAACTAGTTTGCTTAGCGTTCATAACACACTCGCCAGAGAGGGGAGAGTGTTTTATCTGGCTGACGGGCTTGGTTTGGAGAGAGAACGCCTCTCAGTGTGTTTAGATTCTGGTTTCCCTAATGATTGTCGTCTGTAATGTGTTGCTTTAGAGCGATTTGCCTGTTTGCAATGAAAGGTTGATGTAAAAAAAAAAAAGTTGTAATGATAACCACGAGATCTGTGGTTCAAATCCCTCCACCCAATATATATACATATGAATTATAAAATATATACAGGTATTTTAATTTATTTTATTTTGGAAAAAATAGAAAGGATTTATATTTATCCAAATCCAAATCCAAATTATTTAATCCTTCTTTTTAGAACTAGAATTTATGTCAGAAGTGGGATTTGAACCCACGCCCTCTCACGAGGACCAGAACTTGAGTCTGGCGCCTTAGACCACTCGGCCATCCTGACATTTGGGACATATGGCAAAAAAGCGTTTATTTCTTATTTTATCTTTGGACTTTTATATTGTATATTTCGAAAATCTTTGGCTAATTATTTCCAATTTTAATATTAAACTCAATAAATATATGTATTTATTTTATTGAGTTTAGAACATTTAGTTCTATATCATGCTAAATAGGAGTGTACATGTGTTGGGTTGGGTTGGGTTGAGGGGGCTTTTTGGACCAACCCAAAAATTCGGGTTGGTCAGGTTGACGACCCGAAAGAACCGAATAAACTTGGCAACCCAACCCAACCCAACCCTTTTATTTCAGGTTGGGTTAGATCGGGTCACCGAGTTGTTCAATTTTTTTTTAATTAAATTAAACTCAAATCCCAATTCCAAATTGAAAATACACCAAATTTAATCTTTACCTCTAATCTTAACATAATACATATTTCTATCTAAATCCCAACACAAAATTCAAATCATAGAAACCTTATTCTAGAAATAGAATATTGATTTTAAAAAAATTAAAACAAGCAGCAATGAGAACAAATCTAAATATTTTGTAAAAAATAAAAAAAAATAAAAAAATCTAAATAAATCTGTGAAAAAATAAAGTGAGAATACTTTTTCTTTTAAGAAAAACAAGTTCCAAAAAGTTGCAAAAAAAACATATATATATATATATATATATATATATATATATATATATATATATATATATATATATAATTTTTTTGAAAAAAATAAGGAATTTGGTTCGATTTGGGTTGAACCCAACCCAGGAAAACTCAACTCGAGAACTGACTCGAATTTTCGGTTTTGAAAAAAACAACCCAACCCAAACCGGAAAAATTTCTAACCCAACCCACCCTGAGTTGGGTTGTCCGAGTTGTTCGGGTCACCGGGTTACTTGTACACCCCTAATGCTAAAAAAATTGAGATAAAGATCAAAATATATATATATATATATATCCACACATCAAGTTACTGATTGAAAAGAACTCAAAATAAATAAATAAATTATTAGAAAGCAAAATGGCTAAATGGATTTTCGTATAAAATTAAAGTCGTTCAAGGATCCCAATAAAACTTTAGGGCCTGTTTGATAGGCAATCCAAATTCTGTTTTATGTTTTCAGATTTACTGTTCAGTGAACATGCGTTTGGTTAAAACTGTTTTCGGATTATGTGATCCAAATAGTGAAAATTCTGATCAAAACAACTTTTTTATGTTTTCATTGTATCCAGATTTTGAATTTCAAAATTTTAAATGTAGAATTAAATTAAAAAAGATAAAAGCTTTAATAAATATAGTATTTCATGTTATAAACTCAATTTATTTTTTTGAAATTAAAATTTGTATAATATAATGTATTCTAAATTATATAATATTGTAAAATAATATTAATGAAAAATTTATAACACATAACATGTTTATAAATTAATTAATAATATTTATTTTCAAAAAAAAAAATAATTAATAATATTTTATATTAAACTTGGTATTTAATTGATAACTACAAATAAATTATGGTTTATAAATATATTATCAAACACATTTTGAACCATTATTTAAATTCAGATCCAATTTCTGAATCTGTTACCAAACATATATATGAAAACATAAAATACAACTCTTTTCATTGAATCTCTTGTTTTCAAATTTCTGTTTTCAGATCACCCACTACAAACGCACCCACTTTTCCAAAAATAAATTAACTTCACATCAGCAGTAAGAATTTCTTGATATATTTATTTTTTTAGATAAAAAGTAATAATAAAATCTACATGTTTATTAAATATAACATAAATACATCCATTTTCTCAAAATAAAATAAAATAAAATAAAATTGTGGAAGTTAGCATAGATTATGATGATTAATATGTACTCTTACGAAAACTTTTTACTATATCCTTTTAGTTTGACCTTTTCATTAGTTTTCAAATAAAAACTTTTACAAATATCTAAAATTACTTTTGGTTTATATATATAAATAGTTTTTTTTTTTTTTTTAGTTCGTAATGAAATTTTTTTACAATGATAGAAATTATATCTAATTAATTTGTATTTTTAATTTGTCATTATTTTTTCATTTATACACTATCATCAAAGTCGGAATAATTTTCTTAATTATTAGCAATATAGGCTTTCATTTTATTAATTATTTTTTAATTTTTTTTTCTTGGAAAAGAGCATTCTAATTGTTGTGGAAATGAGTGAAATGGACAAATTTAAAGTCGAAAGGAGGGAAAAAGATTATAAAACTTTTGACTTTTCACAATTTTTATATTCTTTAATTTTATTTATTTATTTTTTAGAAGTTTCATATTCTATAATTAAATGTAATTAGATAAATATATTGATTTTGGAATTAATTTATACAGAGGTAAATCTTTTGCATTTTAGTTTTTCACATTTCATTCCTTTAATCTCTATGGGGTGTACTTAAATTGTATTAATTATCTCATACTACATCCTTAATGAATTTTAGGTTACATTTTATTGTTTTAATATATGAATTAAAAAATATAAAAGTATTTGAATTTGTTTTATTTTCAAAAAAAAAAAATTGAAGGATTTATTTTTCCCAATTAATTACTCTATTTAATTTGTTTATTAAAGAACCTAAAGATATTCAGGCTAATGTTTTCGTTAGAAGTTTTCAAACTCAATAAAAAATAAAACTAGTTTACTAATATGGCTTCATATTATAAATAAAGGAAAATTACCTTTTTATTAGTCCCTAAGTTTTCAGGAATATTAAAATATGAATAAAATTGTTACTAAATAAGTTTTTTTTTTTAAAACAAAAAAAGAACCCTAAACATTTGAATACTTGCTCAATTCTTTTTATGAATCATTTTGGTTCCAATTTATATATATTTAATAGAATGAATGTACATTAACAAATTGAGTTTTATGTCAGACGCATACACAGACTCAATTTGCCTAATTTCGTGTCAGTGATTGACAATGCCTTCAGTGGAAAGCTTGTTCTTGACATGGACAACTACGATGATGTCACCAACATTGACTCTTATCGTCAGACCGAAGAACTGGTCATTGATCTCGATAAACACATTCTCTATACCGTCCGAGAACTAAAACATGTACCCTACGTTCCAATGAAAATGTCTGCTTGAACCCTTAGACAAACCAAATTCAGATACCAAAAGGGCAGAATATAACCAAAAGGACTTGAAAACTTCTCCAAAATGGCTCTTTTACCCATTTTACAAAGAGATGAAATGGATGTGTAAAGATTCTAAGCAAGGAATGGATATGGAGATAGAGGATGGAGAGAGTAGAAATGGGTGTGGAGGCAAGCCTCAGCCTTGGGCTCCTCTAAATAGTGGAAAATTTTAGATTTTGACAATGGAGTATTCGAGTTAGTTTAGGTGTATTTTGACTAATTTTACGAGACAATTGACCACCCTATCACATTTAAATGTTAAAAAAAAAAAAATTGTATGGTTTGTTTATTTATCTAATAAATAGATGTCTACACACAATTTGTCTAAAAAAAAATGTCTATACATGATTGAGATAGACTCCCCACAATATTGTTGAACAAAAAATATAAAATTATATGTCAGAAGTGGGATTTGAACCGACGCCCTCTCACGAGGACCAGAACTTGAGTCTGGCGCCTTAGACCACTCGGCCATCCTGACTTTTGATTGGTCACACAAAACAATATTTATTTATTATGTTATCGCTAGATTTTCATAGTGTATATAATAAACATTTTGGGTCAAATTTAATTTGAAACTTAAAATAGTGGGTGAATTAGTGAAAATTAAATAGAGGATAAAAATATGATATTTATCTAAGTTAATGGTCAATTTTGATTAAATTGAAAGTTTATGGTCAAATTTCAAACGACTTATATCAATTTTAAAGGTAAATTTTGATTTCCTTTTCTTTTTCCTTTTAAAAGAACCTAACCTTTCATAATTATGTTTGCTAAACAATGAAGTTGATTATCAATTAATTAAAACTTATCTTCCAATACCCCCGCTAAGAATAAAAATATGTCTTAAAATGGAGATGGAGCACTCAATGTGAAATTTCACAATGCCACAATATTGTCTTAGAAATTAAATGGGAATTATCTAAAATCATAATTCAAATTAAGACGTATATATCCTTGACCAAGAAATAAGAGATCTTCACCCCGATATATTGTTGAACTAAAAAAATAGAAATTAATCTTAGAAAAACTAAGTGAAAATTGCCTAATTAAAATAATAACAGAGAAAACAAATATGATCGCAATGAATAATTAATTAATTTTCACAATACAACATATTAGTTTTTTGTGATGATTATTTAATTTGATATATAATAGATACTTAGGCTAACTCAATTGTTTATAAAAATATCTAGACCAAAAATATTAAAAGCCACAAAAACTATATAATAATTAAAAAAATAATTTATTAAAAAAATTAAAGAAAGTAATAGTCAAATTGTGAGTTAAACAATTATATTAATCATCAATTAATCAAGTATAGGACAAAGCACTGGATGAAAAAATTCACAAGCTGGCTTTGGAGTGGCCTTAAAACTATGTGGATTTGAAATTATCTAAAAATCTTTAAAATTGATGGGAGATCAATGGAAAAGACACACATGGCCTCAAATATTATAGTGATCATATTAGTGCTTGCCACATTTAAATGTTAAAATATAGATGAGATCTTTGTCATTTATCCGTATTTTGTCGATTCGAGCAGAGAGAGCATAGCTCAATTTGTTAGTTATCTTTGACTAAAATGTCAGAAGCACAAATCTCTACTTTTATATGTTATTGAAAAAAAAAATTGTATCGATATTTTTAATTGAGATCTATAAAAATTAAAAAGATATATTTTTTTGTCATTTATATTTTAATAATAAATTCTAGAATCAATGGTTGGTGTGAAAATTCTTTAAACTTTTCTTTTTCCTTCGTTTCGTCTCTCTAACTATTTGAACACGCATTCAAATTTTATCTTCTTTCAATTGAACCTATGACATTTAATTATATCTCAACTATCATTTCGTGATCAGAGATGATCAAAGATGTCATACATAATGTTATAGATGATTTTGTACTTAAAACATAAGTATGGGAGTAAAGGACCAATCCAATTCGGTGTGGAACGGACTTGAGAAGACATGGAGCAACCAAGCACAAGAGTAAAGGAAAGAAAAGAGGAATCAAGCCAAGATTCAATCCTCTTCCCCGACCTCAACCTCGACCCTTTAAGGGAGCATGTGCCCTACATGCCCCTAGCTTGAAGAGTGGTTCCGGTTCGGTTTGGTTTGGTTTGTCTCTCTAACTTGATTCCTAGGAGAAACGGGAAAACTCTAAGTTATTCCCCATATAAATACCTTTCTCCAACCTAAAAAGGGTAAGTCATTCTTCACACTCTGATTCCTTACCACACCTAAATTTCTCCTAGCTTAACTTAAGCATCGGAGCTAGTGTGGCAAAGCACCACACAACTGTGTGTAGTTTTCTCTCTTTTTCATGTCACGTTTTTCCCTTTCAAACAAATTAACCGTTGCTATTACGTGAAGGTCAGATGCATTTCTCTTATCCAAATCTTAGCATCAACACCTGAAATGTGTATCAACAATGGAATATATAACATTATTCTTCTCGTTATCCCTAATTCACATTTTAATTATAAGAATTAAAATTTAAAACTGGAAGACCTAAAATGAAACTTTATAAATTTTGGACTAAATCGGTCTTTCTAAAAAAATATACATTATATTTTTTATATTTATATAAATAAAACATATTTTTAACAAATGCACTTAAAAGTCAAGATTCTTGCTCGTTTACTCATACTGAACTCATCCATTTAAATCTTTTCTCCAAGAAAAAACATCATATCATTTTAATTTGTCTTTTTTTCCCCTTGATATCGCTTTCGAATTTTTTTTTTTTTTTTTAGTACATCAATATTTGGGGTGGGGGATTCGAACCTCTGACTTCATGGTCGAGGGTACATGTCAATTACCACTAATCTCATGCGAATTTTTAAATTTATGATTTATAATCAAATGGAGATTATTGCACCTATATATTATAATTTTCCATCAATTATTTTTATAATAACTTTTTGTTTTTTACCATACATGAGGTGAGAATTCGAATCTCTAATCTCTTTGTCAAGAGTACAAGCTTTATGTCAATTGAACTATGCATTCATGTGATTTGTATTGCCATAATGACTTTGGTAACATGCAAAATAGATATTAATATATTTTATTTTGAGACATTTACTTGAATAGCATAAACAAATATATATTTTAAAATTTATGCCATGCATGCAGTGTAATTTTTCTTTATTCTTTTACACATTACTAATTTGTATTTTGAAAATTACTTAAATTGATTGTTTTTTTGTTTTTTTTGTTTTTTTTTTTTTTGAGAACAAACTTAAATTGATTGTTTAAAAAAGATGATCACAAAATTGCATGTTCATTATTGAACATTGAGAAATAATTTCATTTAGTCCCTTGTGAACGTTTACAAAATAATCTTGTAATACTGTGTATTTACTCTCACACTATTAACAGAGTACAACAAGGGAATTTATACTCTTTAAGAGCTAACAGAATAACAACTGAAATACAGAACAAATTAACTAAATAACAACTCTAAATATATTTAATACATAACACTAATACCTTGACATTGAAAACTGATCATTTTCTCTTTGAGAAACTTTAAAATATAGGTTAATTTACCAATTTAGTTTCTAAAATTTGAGGTTTGTATCGGTTGGCATAGAAATTTTTCTTCCTAAGTTCGTGAAATTAAAATATGTTAATTTCATGAAATAGATTGAATTGGGTTCAATTTAAACTCGAATTCAATAATGTAATTGGATCAGAAGTCCAAAATTTCAAGCCCAAGCCCATGAATGGACCTAAATGCATTTCAAGCTCAAGCCCATGAATGGGTCCAAATGCAACCAAGCTCAAGCCCAAGTCCACGAAGGCCTTTGGAAAACTCTACAAATAGGAGGCATGGCCTCTCATTTGGGGGAGGGTAGAAAGAAGGGAAGAAGATGAAGATCAGGAAGCTCTCAGAAGACTCCGAAGATTGAAGCTCCTCCTGCAAAACCGAAGATCGAAGCTCAGATCCTTTTTCAAATCCAGCTGCAGAATTGAAGAACGGGGCTCAGATCATCTTCAAATCCAGCCACATAACTGAAGAACGATACTCAGATCCTCTCCAAATCCTGTTGCAGAATTGAAGAACGAAGCTCATATCATCTTCAAATCCCACTGCAGAACTGAAGACCGAAGTTCAGATCCTCTTCAAATCCTTCTTCAGAATAGAAAATCAAAGCTCAGATCCTCTTCAAATCCTGCTGCAAAACTGAAGATCGAAGCTCAGATCCTCCTCAAATCTTACTGCAAGACCCTATTGTAGCACAGGGTCTACCTTAATCCATCCAGAAGAACTCAAATCTTCTAAAGAACAAACCTTCAAGACTCTGAAAGACTAAAGTTTCTTGAAGACTTCCAGAAGATCAAAAGATTCCTTGAAGCTCATGAAGCCTTTGATACAACTTCAACCTCAAGAACAAGCTGCAAAGCCCTTGAGACGACTTCAAATTTGAGAACAAACGTTCCAGCCCTCAAGTGAAACACACACACACAAGAGATAGAACCAGAGGATTATGTATTAAAGATTATTGTACTACTACACCCACAAACATATCAATACAAATACATATTTATTCCACGTGTCTCCATCTTTGAAGTTACATGTGAACAGTATCTATTTGGCCGTCCTTCAACTTTTAAAAGTGTCTAATAGGGTCTCTAAACTTTTAATTTTGTGTCGGATAGATTTCTAACAAATTTGAAATTTTTATTAATTAATTGATCTATTAGATATAAATTTGAATTTTATGTTTAATCGAAGCCTAAAAAATTCACTTTTGTATCTAGTAGATTCTTGAATTTTAAAAAGATTCGAAAGTTTAGAGACCAAATAGACAAACCTCAGGAAGTTCAGGGACTAAATTTGTAATTTAATTTTAGATATATCCTTCTAAATGGTCTATAAAATCATCCATGATTCTTTGGATTAAAAGTTTTATTAACTTACTTTTAATTAGTTCTTGATGTTATTTTTTTCAATTAAAAGTTACTTTTGGTCTACTAGAGGTGAATTTTTTTTTTTTTTTTTTTTGTTCATCTCCTTAAACTTTTTTTTTTTTTTTTTTTTTGAAAAGAGTTCATCTTCTTAAAACTTTTTTTACTTATTTATTTATTGATTTGATAAAAATAATATATATTTTTGTTCTTTCTTTTTTTTCTTCATTCTTCTTAAACAATTTGTTCCTTTTCATATACAAGTTTCTTCTTAAAAAAAAGGGAAAAAATCATTTTTAACCCTAAACTTTGGGGGTTGTATCAATTTTAACCCTAAACTTTCAATTTCATCAAATTAAACCCTAAACTTAACAAGTTGTATCAATTTTAACCCTGAACTTTCAATTTCATCAGATTGAACCTCAAACTTATCAGATTGTATCGATTTTAACCTCAAACTTGCATAAGTGTTACAATGTATACCTTTGGTTAACTTTCCGTTTGAACCACGGTACGTAATTGATTATTTCTTCATTTTTTTTCTTAATTCACACTACATCTGAATTGTTTTCTTATAAATAAAATATTGGAGAAACTTTATTTTAGATGATTTTTTCTCGTTGTTGAGAACTTCAATTGTGAGGACTTTTTCGCTACTATTTAAGATTATGAAAGCAAAGAAACTTTGGAGGTTTTTATCTTCAAATATTTACTGGTTTTTTTTATTGTTGCTAAGAACTTTGTGGGAATTTTTTTTCTTCTTTTACGGTTTTTTTATTGCTGATTAGAAAAATGTACAAATGTAGGAAACAAAAATAAAGAATTTTGAGTTTTTATTTCTCATATTTGTTGGATTTTTCTTGTTGCCAATAAATTTGTGATTCTTTTTTGGATAATAATGAGAAAAATAGTATGGGTCGGACGATATTTGATTTCTTTTGGTTTTTCCAAAAAAAAAATCTTACAAAACACTAACTCAGGTGTAATATGAATTAAAAAAAGGAAAAGAAAATTGTCAATTACATGTTTGAATAGCAATTCAAATGAAAAGTTGACCAAAGGTCTACATTGCAACATTTATGTAAGTTTGAGGTTCAAATTGATACAATTTGTTAAGTTTAGGGTTCAATTTGATGAAATTGAAAGTTTAGGGTTAAAATTGATACAACATGGTAAGTTCAGGGGTCAAATTTGATTTTTTCCCTAAAAAAAAATAAAACAGAAATTGTGAACTAAAAAAATAACAAATATAAAATAAATTATGAAAGCAGCCATTTTCTTACAACCTCCGTTGTAGTCTAGTTGGTTAGGATACTTGGCTCTCACCCGAGAGACCCGGGTTCGATTCCCGGCAACGGAATTTTTTTTTTCTTTAAACTACATATATATATATATATATACATATATTGAAATATCTTAAAACTATATTTTAAACATAAAAAAAACTTGAATAGTTAATTAAACTAGGTTAAATGAATAGGTTTTATAGGTTTAATTTTTTATAATTTATGTTTTATTTGTATATATTATATTTCTACTTCATTCCTAATATGTTTTTTAAAACTTATTTTGAAAATAATTTTATAGATATCTTTTATTCAATAAAGGGGATGAAATCAATGTCTTCAAGTAAAAGGAGGGTTTTAGGAAATTTTGTTAAGCTAGTATGGAGGTGATTTTCAACACAAGAGTAAATTCAAAAGTTATTATAGATAAATTTATTAAAAAAAAAAAAAAAAAAAAAAAAAAAAAAAAAAAAAAAACAATATTTATCAAACTATCTAAACGGTTAAGATCCTTTCATAATTGCTTTTTACTCTAGAAAACACAATCCCAAACAATAAGAAAACATTTGAATCTTAACTAAATTCCAATAACAAAAACAAGTTTTTGAAAACTACAACCTCATTTGATAACCATTTTATCTTTTTATTTTGGTTTCTGAAAATTAAGCCTATAAAATCTACTTTTATCCACAAGTTTATTTGTTTTGTTATCTACCTCATATCCTTGTTTTCAAAAACTAAGTGAATTTTTTAAAACTACTTTTTAGAATTTGCCTAGGAATTCAAATATGTCATTAACATTAACAAAGATGAAAACAGTGATAAGGAAATTGAGAAGAAACGAACATAATTTTCAAAACATAATTTAAGGTGGATGGACTTCTTTAACCCATTAATTTCAAATTTGTCTAAATTTTCTAAATTTATCAATGGTAAGATTTCATGCATTAATTCAATTTTTATTCTTCCTTAAATGCCCTTATTTAATTGGGTAACTCTTATTTTATTAATTTATTTTAGTATTATATTTTTTTTTCTGTCAACCAGTAAAGACAAATACGTAAATGGGCTTCTTAAACTCCTTTAATATCCGGTTGTGAGCTAACAAAAATGTAAAATTATAACAAAATACACTTTTGGAACAAATGGGCTACTATTGTGTAGTTACCCCAACATTTACAAAAAATAGATAATAAAACAACAAAAAAATCATATATGAAAATAATGTCTTTAAGTTTAATTCTTAAAACTAGAAAGAAAAAACCAAATAATTACCAAATAGAACCTAAAATGTCCTTTGTAAACGATTTATGTCTATGCAATTTTGATTGTGATCACACTCTCACGTTAAGGAAAAAATTATTGACTCGCCGTAGCACCCTCAACCATTGAAAATTCAGAACTACATATTCATAGTTGTTCGATGTAAATTTGAAATATGTTTTATAATTTCTCTCTCATATATTAAACGAAACGGGATAAATTACTTGTTCGATTGTTCTAGCATAGTCCAATAATTCCTCCACATGTAGGGCGAGTACAAAATGGAATATCCTTTGATCTATAGCCGACATCTCATTAAATATTAATACCAACCCCAACTCATCCAAATGACCTGTTCATTTGGCAAGCATTGACTATGCATCCAATACAGCTTTAATCATAGCATACGGCAATACAATAACCCCAACATTTTCAATTTACAAACTATACTAATTACCTAATCAATGACATGTAATTCAAATAAACAGGAAAAACAAATCATTTTAGGTATGCTTGTATTTTTTTTTTTTTTTTATATCTGCAAGTATTCGGGCCAGCTTACGCACACTTCTGAGTAATCTCACGGGACAACAGCCTGATCCTACTACATTTGGTTGCTGCTTGTATTTTATCAAGAGAGTGGGAGAAGGTGGAGGCCAATTTGGAAGTTCACAGATCAAAAAACAGATAAATTTCTACTGTCTTTACTGAGAATGAACAAACAAGTAACCCAGTTGGTAGAATTACATTAGCACAAATTCATGTCGTGGCAGCAGAAAAATACAGTTACAAATACCAAAACATTTGGTATTACACTTTACAAACACTAATTTGTCATTTTAGATTTAGTATTCCCCAATTCACTATAGAGTGAAAAACACTTTTACTTTTCCCCCGTACCTATCTCATTCTGAAGCTGTAATTTTGTAGCCATCACCTTCTATGTGCAATTTGTGTCGTAGCTAGCAAGTCCCAACAATTCTGGTCCTTCCATTCTAGGGTTATTCTCAAAGCTGCACCGAAAGAAACTGATCGATTAGTACCCAGAAAAAGAAGAGAGGAAAAAAAAAAAAACTGAAGAATATGTCAATATGAATAGAGATGGGAGAGAACCAAGACAAGAAAGCAGTTGGAAGAAATTACTTAGGTGGCCTTTCCATAATCATGAGAATCAAAATTCTCCTCATCGCAACCTCAAAGAGAAGAGTAAACAATAATATAAAAAAAAGCTACAGCAAGCAGACAATGTGCACATGGAGTCAATCTAAGATTCATGTCTTAATTCCCTTGCCTCCTATCACAAGTCTCAAAATCCGACATTATTTCCAATCATACAAGTGGTAGGCCCAATACTCAAATAGTGAGATTTACGGCAGCCGACCAATTAGAAGCTCAAAAGTAGATATCTGAACAGTGAGAGGAGTGGTTTGTGGCTTGTGCGAGGGAAGGGTAGAAGAGTAATAGGAGCAGTGGTTCCTAGTCATTTGTTGTGTGGTTAGGCAAAGTGTTGCAGAAAGGAGGATAGAGATTAGTTAAAGAGGAAGTCTCATAAAGATGGTGGGAAAGCTTTTTCTACTTTTGGGTTCAGGCATCCCAGATTGCCTTGTAAGAGAGAAAGGCCTCTTGAAGCACCCCCTGTTAGGGAAGAATTTCCCTAATTACTTGAGCGATTTCCATTTTTTGTATTTTAATTGGGCAAGGAAGGATCTACAAGTAAGTTACTGCAGTGCGCACCAAGTATGAGAAGTTAAACGGGGATTGAATCCTCGTATTATGATGAAAACACGTAACAAAAGTATTATTCATTCTCTTTCTTTTTCACCCGTGGGTTGTTTGCAAAATTGTGTTACCTCTGGAATCTGTACTTAGATGCACTTCATAATATGAAATAGTAATAGAATAAAAAATGCATAAGGGATGAGCTACGCAAAGATTAAGAAAGAAATTCAGAAGCCTACTTGTTTAAAGGTATGTGCTCAAATGGTCCACTGGTTGGTATTGTTCCACACAAGTCATTATCTGAGACATCCCTGGAACAAAGGAGACACAATCCATCATAAATCAATCACATGAACATAGCACAAAATTTAAACGAGGGAAGTATATACACCAAATGGATACTACAAAACTGTGAAATTGTACAAAGACTTACACAACTTTAAGGCTTGTAATTCCAGTAAGTTCTCTTGGGATTGGTCCATTTAATCGGTTGTCATTAAGCCGTCTGCAAAACAAAATAAAAGTTCAGGAGAGAAAATACGAAAAGAAAGGGCCACTAGAAAAGGAATTCATTGAGATTTTACTTCCCATTCAGAAACAGAATAATCATAGCCAGTGGTTTCATAATCCAATCATCAACTACTAAGCAGAAGCGGAAAGACTGTTCTTTAAACCATGGATAGAAAGAATTGTCGTTTTTCAAAACATTGTAGAGTTAATTTATAAGAATGAAATATTTACAAACAATAACCTCTTATAAAATTATAATCCTACCATCAATTTACCAAAACTGTTGGCCCATAAATGGAGCTAGAAACAGAAATAAAACTTCTAAACCATCATAATCATAACCAAGCTAAAAAGGATGAATAATGTAAGAAGAAACTCACAAGAACACGAGAGATTTCAATTTCCCCAATGAAATTGGAATTCTCCCAGTGATGTTGTTGTTATACAAGTCCAAACTGATGAGGCTCTTCAAGTTTCCAAGCTCATCTGGAATGGTTCCATGGATGTTGTTTTTGTAAAGTTCCCTACATATTTAGTGACAGAAGAGTACAAAAAATCAAGAACCAGCAAAAAAACAGATTAAAGTATTACCCACACACAAAAATATTTAGAACATCAACATGAAATTTTCATAACCATTTTTTCCCCCAAAAGAACTAAGCAAGAAAGTGAGGAGTCACAAAATACAAATTAAAGGGACAATTTGTGATAGGCCTCCCCTTAGATAAACTCTCATGAGGAGATATAAGAAAGGGGATTAGCAAAGGAATTACGGGGGCACAAATTGGAAAAATGGTTCAAAGAGATGTAAGCATGGGGCCATGCAACTGAACTTCGTATTCATGTGGAGGTGGGGTGGGGGGTTGTAAATAGTTGTGTAGGGAAGAATAAGAGTTAGTAGAATTTGGAAGTATTTTGGGAGAGAGAAGCTGTCCAATTCTCCTCAGTGGTATTGTACGTTCTTTCTGCTAGTTGATGAAACTACTACTTCAGATCCTACTGGTTTTTCAGGGATTTTGAAATTTTTTCCATTAAGTAGAAACATGGATCCAAGATAATAACCTTTTCTTCCAGAAACTCTTTCTAGAAATAATTTAAATAATTCCTTCTGTACAACTATTTACAAATCATCTCATTCAAAGAACATAGGTAATAATCACATTATACAACGAAAAATCTACACCCAATGACACCATAAAGAAGGATATATTGCGATAAAACAACATACAAATATTGCAGGTGCTCGAGCCGCCCAAGTTCAGGAACCAGATGTCCAGACAAATTAGAATTCCCCAAGTCCCTGCAAAAACAAAATCAATCGTCTGATCAGCTGCTACAGCTAATAACACCAAACCAAAAGTACACAGGCTCTCAGACAAGTAAAGAGAAATGTCCCAAACAAGACTCCAACACCAAACTGGACGACACCTGATCCTTCACAATCAAGCCTCCATCAAAAAATTACCCAAATGGGTCGGTTTTCACTTCCGTAAAAGATTATCGCTCATCTTAAAACAGCAGAATTCGTTTGACTTCACAGAGAAAACAGACATAGCCCTCATAACGATGAACAAAATTCGCAAAACGATCAATTGCACAAACAGAAAGAGAGAGAGACAGTACAAATAGACAAGGGCAGATTCCGGTATTCTAAATAAAGAAGATAAAGAAAACAGTTCAAAAACCAATCAAATAGTAAAAAAAAAAAAAAAAAAAAAAAGCAAAGAAACAGAAACCGTACACTCGGGTAACGCGGTTGTCCTGGTTACAAGTGATGTGGAACCAAGTACAGGGGTTGACGAGAGTAGGATCCCAACTCTGAAGGACGTTATCGGGATCGGTCAAGCTCCGGCGGAGAGTGTAGAGAGCGTCGCCTTCAGAGTTGGCAAAAGCGAGCTGAAGAAGGGAAGTTAGGGCTAGGGAAAGGAGAAAGAAGAAGGTGGAAGTCCAGAACCGAGTCGCCGCCATGGCTAACCCTGAGACTGGATCAGGCGGCGAAAAACCCTGCAATTCTGCGAATTGAATGAGAAATTTGAAGGGAGAATGGTGAAATTTTAGAGAATTTGGATCGAAAAAAGAGAGAGAGAGAGAGAGAGAGAGAGAGAGAGAAGAGGAAGAGACGGAACGGAAATGGGGGAAGTTGGGGGTTTCAGGCGTTGGGAATGACAACGTTGAGAGAAAACGTGAGTGACTTTCTTGAGATTCTCTTTTTCTTTTTCTTTATTTCCTTCCCCTTTTTTTTTTTTTTTTTTTTGTGTTAAATTATAAGGATTGGTTTGGAATACATTTTAATTTAAATGTTTTTCAAATAATACATTTTTAAAAAAACGTTTTGTATAAAAATTGTTTAGAATTTAAACACTCATATGTTTGGTTACATTTCCTCGTAAGTGTTTTATACACAAGTTATTGTATATTTAAGAACTCTTTTAAAAAAAAGTTGGTCTGAAGTGTTTAACTTTTCAAATGTTTAATTTTTTTTAAAAAAAATCATTTTGAAAAAATTTCTAGTGTTGACAACCACTAAAAATGACTTATTAGAAAATGAGATTGAAAAATAAACCATTTTGAGAAAAACACTTCAAACCAACTTTTTTAAAAAGAGTTTTTAAGTATACAACAGCTTGTGTATAACAACACAGAAATGTAACCAAACATATGTGTGTTTAAATTCTAAACAATTTTTATACAAAATGTTTTTTTAAAAATTGCATTCTTGAAAAACATTTAAATTAAAATATATTCCAAACAGACCCTTAATCTTCAATGTTTGGAAAATTCTTTAGTTTTCAAAATTTTTTATTATGGATAAGTACATAATAGCTAGCCTAGCATAAAATTTATCCTAATCATCAAGAAGTCTTGCAATTACCCCTACTTATTAAATACGGAAAAATCAATTTTGACTCTGAACTTATTTAGTTGTATTAATTTCGACATTTTTTTTTTGTAAAATCTTTGTAAACTCATTAATTTAGATAAAATAAATATTTACACAAAGGTATAATCAATCCTTAAATTAACCATTGAATAAAATTTTCAAATTAATAAATTCAAAAAATATATTTAACTCTAATTTTATTTTTTTCTAAAATTTTATCAATTTTATATCGTAAATATGGTTTATAATTCAATGATGGGCAAAAGGCACTAGCTTTTGGAATTTGGAAGGTCAAGAGATTTAAAAAGTCTTTTGTCATTTGGTAATTATTTAAATAAATTGTCCTCTTTTTCTCAAAATAAATAAATAAATAATAAATTGTCCTCTCTCTCATTTGGGTCAAAAAGTAAATAAGAAAATGGTCCATTCAAAATCCAATAATTTAATGAAAAGTTGTAGTGGGTAATTCACTAATCCAAAACATAATGGGAATATTCTTGTTTTGGAATTGTTTTCACCTTTTTTTTTTTAATGTTTTTCTTGGAAAAATATATTTATATCCTTATTTTTTAAATTTATTTTGTATATTTTTAGAGATAACTTATTTTTCACAATGAATATAGTTGTGATTAAACAGCTTGCAAAATGTAAGATATGATTGTTATGTATTTAAATTATTATTTAGGTTAAAACATCATTTTTGTCCCGTACTTTTACTTTTGTTCCATTTTAGTCTATATACTCTCAATAAAACTTAAAATTGGTCCCTAATGTCAGCTTATTGTTAATTTTTCTTTTAAAAAATTAATCTCTATAGGGTTTCCTTTTATAAATTTTAGAAATATGTTCCCATTGTTTCTTTTCTGGTATGAAAATTATTATTCTTATTAAACTAATTTCGATAAAAAGTAACTTTAGACTTAAGGCGGTGATCAATTTTAAGCTTTATTCATAATACACGAACTAATGTTGGATATTTGAAAGTATGTGGACTAAAATAAAACAAAACCTAAATACATGGATCAAAATGGTATTTTAACCTTTATTTATAATTTTATATTAGAGCTTCCAAAAGAATAACTTAAATCTTATGCGTCAACAAGAGCATAGCTCAATTGGCATAAAGTTATACTGATAACCACGAGGTTTGTGGTTCAAATCCCCCACCCCATATTGTAAAAAAAAAAAAAAAAACTTAAATCTTATGCAAGAACTTATTAAAGTTGTTACTAATATATATATATATATATATATATATTTTATAACAAAAGCTTAATATCCACATTATCTCTGAACCCACTTGTACTTTAGTAGGAAAAAAAGAAAGATATGACTTTTTTTTTTTTTTTCCTTATTGCAATTTGATTCTCAAAGCACTTACTACCATGTTATGATAAATGAATTGAAAGGTTGATGCCTTCCTCCATAATTTGAATATCTAAAAAGGAAAAAAAAGACTTTCAAAATTCTAATCATACATGAAAAGAATATATTACCAAATCAATCAAATGTATTTTTTTTTCTATAGTTTGTTTCTTTCTTTTTATTATTATTATTATTATTATTTTAGATATCGCAAATACAAATGAAGGATTTTTTTACCAAAGCATTATTGTTTAACTTACCCATAGAGGTCAACAAGAGCATAGCTCTGACATAAAGTTGTACTGAAAAAAAAAAAAAAAAAAAAAAAAAAAAACTTACCCATAGAGATGTAAATGGCTTTTTTTTTTGTTAAAAAAAAAGTTCTTTTTTTTTTTAAAAAAAAAAAAAGAAAGGGAAAAAACAAGGGAAAAAGAAAGTCAATAATAGAATAACAATAATAATTAAAATTACACATTTAAAAATTTAAGGAGCCAACGAGAGCATAGCTCAAATGGCATAAAGTTTATATTAATGATCAAGAAATCTGTAGTTTGAATTTTCCACTTTATATATTGTCAAAAAAAAAATTAAGGATCAAAATAGACATATACTTTAAAAAATGTATAGATTAAAATAAAATTAACATCACAATTTAAAAATGAAAATGAGATCTATTTATTTATTTTATTAATAAGGGTAAAGAAAATAGACATTTAGGGGTCTAATTAAATGAGAAATTGAAAATGACGTGGCAAGCGTAATGGAAAAGGATAAGTTCAATCAATTTGACCAACTCCACTACCCAACAATTTTGACTTTATTGTTCCAATTTTGACTCTTTCTCTCTCTTTTGTTTTTTTTTTCTTTTTTCTTTATTATTATTATTTTGGTTGAAATATTCCAATTTGGACTTTGGTCTTTGCTTCTTTCTAATTTATGATATTCTAACTTCCCCACACCCACTTTCACACCTTTTTCTTGTTAATTTACTAAAATATCCTCAATATATTTTAATATTTCAATACAACTATGGTTTATAATTGTACACTTTTCCCATATTCAAAGTATAGGGGAGAAGTTTCAAAACTATATCTTATTAAAGTCAAAGCGAGCATAGTTCAGCAACCTTCGATCAAGAGGTCAAAGGTTCGAGTCTCCCTACTTCCAAATGTTGATGTACTAAAAAAAACTATATCTTATTAAAGAAAATGTTACTAGAATCGTTAAGTTATGTTTAGACCATTTATGACTCTTTTTTCCTATACCATTGAGTGGGGTGAGTTAATTGTACAAAAGAAAGTTGAAGACTCTTGTTGTTGAAATATCTAAACTTGTCGACATGAACATAACTCAACGATTAAGGTATCTACTACTCTTTCCTTCGCATCTCAAATTTTAATATAAAACAAAAATATCAAAAATTAAGTTTCTTTCCTTTTTTTTTTTCCTTTTTTTTTTCTTTTGAGTAAAACTTAAGTAAGTTTAAAATGTTGAACATGTCTTCAAAACTAATACTTACAAAATTAGCATTGTCCAATTACATCTAATTTACATCTATAATTACAGAGTATCTAGAAAAAAGTAATTCAACTAATAAAAGGAACTAATTTCACATTATATTCAATTATTGATTATAATACTGTGAAATCGTGGATTTATTGTTAAATTTGATTCGCATCCAAAGGAATATAGGTATGAAAATTGGTTTTTTTAACCAATCCAAATATAGCACAATTAGTTAAGATATATCTTCAACCAAAAGGTCAGAGATTGTTAAAAAAAAAAAAAAAGATTTTCAAGTAAAAATCATATTTTCGAGAACTAATAAAATTAGAAGAGAAAAAAGCCATCTCTCATATCAACAATGCTCAAAAAAAGATATTAATTAAATTATGGAATTTAGGAATGGGATCTCTTTTGAGGTTGTGGAATATATGCACCATTGGGTTTTTTTCAAATAACATTAAAACAAGATCTCAATTTTTTTTTAAAAAAAAAAGTGCACCAAGTTGAGAATATATGAATTTAAATAAATAAATATAAATATATATATATATATATATAAATTCATATCTTCTCAATTCAATATTGTTTATTCTAAAAATATGTAATTTTGTGATGGTAAACACTAAAAAAAGGAATTGAAACTTTTAAAATAATATATACATCTGAAATAATTGTTATTTTAAAAGTTTCAATTCCTTTTTTTAGTGTTTACCATCACAAAATTACATATTTTTAGAATAAACAATATTGATTTTTTTTTTCTTTCAAAAGTGTGAGTTTGTAAAATAGACCAGAACAATTGCTCTTTACAATTTCTTGAAAAGATCGATATACAAAACCATGGGCTAAAAAACACACAACTCTCGAAAGTGAAAAAACTTATATGAAATATTTTTCTATCATCACACATTTTAGTGTACTTTTATATTTCTAATCCTACCTGTGTGAATAAAATCAGATATCTTAAAAAGTAATTTTATTTCACGATCGCGAACAATATTCAAATTTAAATTTCTAAACGAGTCAAAAGTCCAGAATTTTCAACCACCTAACCCCTAACCCTAATCCTAATCGCCATAATCACTCTACTCGCACTTTTATTTCATCATCTTTAACAACTCAAACTAGATTCATAACAACTAAAGCTAGCCCTAATTAATCAACATAACTATATATGTTAACCCTAAAGGAAGGAAGTGAAGGCAATGGTGAGTAGCAAGAAGGGCAAAGATAATAATGGTTGTATAGATGGAGAAAGATTGGAAATTTTGGGTAATTTTGGTGGTGAAATGGGAGAAGAAGTGGGAAAATCTTCAACAAAGACAGCAAGCTTCATTCCTTGAAAACAAAAGCCTCCTCCACTTAGAAAGTAGTATGGCTTTGCTTCTGTTAGGTTGAACACATCCCTCCCTCCCCTTGTTATGTTGAAAATGAAATCCTTGTCGATGCAATTCTCGTAGCTCGTTTTGTTCACTTCTAGCACGTTGTAGATGTGTTTATCGAACCCAAAATCTAAAGAAGACAAAAGAAAAGGTCAGAAATGAAGTAAAGACCTGAACTTCAATATTATCAATCTGAACATATATAGTTTTTTTTTCCATCTCTGATATTTTGATCGAAGATATATTACCTTAATTAGTTGAGCTAGGTACGTTCGAGTTAGCATAATCAAGACATTATGAATTTTCTTTCTAAAATTTAAAAGTTTGAATCTTCATCCCGATCCACTGTTTGAACTCCAAAAGAGAAAAAAGAAATCTTCCTAGCTGGAACGCATTTTGATTATATACATGATCCAATTCACAAAAACAAACAACAATTTATATTAAATTAACCTTGAAAATAACTTTTTATTTAATTTATTGCTTGTCATATATATAAGCCAAATTAAATTTGGTTTTCTTCTCAATGTGTGAGATTTTATATTGACTTTTAAATCTTTTAATCATATGCTGTTTAAAAAAGAGATGAACAAATGGATTAAACTTTTGAAAAGGTGAAAACCCAAAATGAACAGAAATGGAGTAAGAACTAAAAATTTATGATTACTTAATACAAATTCAAAAGGCACATGATTAGCTTAAGGAAAAGGAATTGACTTTGCAAATGGGAATATAAATCCCAATATTTGACTTCTAACCCTAATTTTATATGACAAATGCCCAATTCAACACCCTAAACCTTTGCTAAAGTCTTTATAATAATAATAATAATAATAATAATAATAATAATAATAATAATAATCTTTTAAACAATTTAGTACAACACAATCCATTTAAAATTTCCAACTCACAATCATTAAAAGAGCAAACTTAGAGAAGAAAAAGAAAGAGGTATGACCCATATGAGATTGAGAAAAATAAATAATTTTTTTTTGGAATTAAAAAGAAAATAACTTACAAAGCCAATCACCAACATAAAAGTGCTCATGAATTGACCAATCAGTGAAGTTAATATTAGTTGTCCAAGTGTTTTTTCCTCCTCCAACCCTATGCAACACTGGCTGTCTACCCTCAACACCACATAACAACCACCCGGCCGCCACGACCGCCACCGCCACTGCCGCCACGGTCACCGTCTCCGCCGCCATCCCGATCGTGAACGTTTTTTCAGCTGCTCGAATTGGAATTTGAAGAAGAAAGAAGAAACCCTAAAAATGAACAAAAAGGGCTAAAATTTTGTTGTGAAAATGCAACAAAAATCTCATGAATTTTCATGCAATGGAGGCTGAGATCATATTTGCATGAACTGAACAAATTCTGTTGAGTTTGAAATGCCACTAAATTCTACACTGTTAGTTTTTTTCTTTTCCCCCCTTCCCTTTTTTACTGCCTCTTCAAAAGGTAATTTTTTAATTTTTTTTAAATGTATTTATTGCGAAAAATTACATCCGTTCGATCGGAATACGCTATCGATCGACTGGTTGATGGAAGATATAGAAGATTGCCTATATATGTAAAAAAGAATCATATTTGGAGAGTGTTCAACAAAATATATACCAATTGGGTTTTTTTTAATTGAATTACCAATTTGGTTTTGATGTAGTTTGACCGAGTTTCGACTTTGGATTTAAAATTTTCAAATTGATCTTCTATGATTTTGATGGTAAATAATCTTTTAAATCGATTTTACTATTATAAGTCGTAGTACTATATTGAAAAAATGTCCACATTTTCCATTTGTGTGAGGGAGCTAATGTTTTCTATAATGTTATTTGGTTGTATTTGATTATTGAATTTTGCGGTTTAGGCTTAACTTAAAAATAAAGAAAATAATAATAATAACGAGTAAATGACTTATTATAGATGATTTAATTTATGAGGTTTATTAAATTACAAGAATCTTCCACGATTCAATCTCACACCTCCACATGTTTTGAATGGAAAAAAAGAAAACATTTTCATGTGTCGATTATAAATATAAAATTTCGGACAACATTTTCATGTCAATTATAAGTATAAAATATTGGTTTATTTGTTTGGTTATATCTTTTTATACTTAATAATTGTGAAAACTAATCTCTACCAATATTATATTAATGAAAAATATCCTTTACGTTGGTACATAGCTTAACAACTACTATAAAAATAAAATTTATTAATTACATCAAATTGTATCCTAATTAAATTCAAATAAGTAGTGAAAAAAAAAATAACAATAATCCAATAAATTACACACAGAATTCAACCAACAAAGCATCCAAAATCAAACCACATAAATTAGTTCAAATTCAACCCAATAGTAATTAGGTAAATAAACAAGCACTCAAACTTGCACCAAAATTCTCGACCCTAGTTAAAAAGGGTCCAAGCCAACATGAATGTAGCTCAACTGGCATGAAGTTTGTACTAATGATCAAGATGTGGTTCGAATCCCCCACCCCACAAGTTGTCAAATATATATATATAGTTTAAAAAAAAAATATCCAACACAATTAAAAGAATACGAAACGTTGTCAAACCACAAAAAAATACCAAAAGTTTGCACAAATATTACTTAAATTTGTATAAATTAATGGGATGAAAGTAAAACTTTAAAATTAAATTGGACTTATTTTAATAATCAAGTAATTTAGGGTGTGTTTGGTTGGTGATATGAAAACAAAAATTTGAAAATAAGGGATTCAATTAAATTAAAGTATAATTGTATTTCATGTTTTCAAATATGTGTTCGATAATAGATTTAGGGGAAAAATACACTTTTGGTCTCTGAGGTTTGGGTTAAGTTACATTTTGGTCCCTGAGTTTTCAAACTCAACAAAAATACCCCTGAGGTTTGAGGTAAGTAGCAATTTGGTCCCTGCTGTCTAGTTTGACATTAAATACTAACGGAATGCTGACGTGGCACTATTATTTTAATTAAAAAATTAATTTTTAATTTTTTAAATAAAATATATATTAAAATAACAAAAATATTTATTATTTGATTAATTATTTTAAATGCTTTTTCCCCCTCTTTCTTCTTCTTCTTTCTCTTCCTCTCTTTCTTCTTCTCGCAAGATTTTTTTTTCTTCTTCTCTCCTCCTCCAAAAAAAAGAAAAGAAAAGGTAGAGAAATGGAGAAGAAGAGAGAAGAAGAGAGAGAAAGAAAAAGAAAAAAAAAATATTGTCGGCAGCCGCGCGGCGGTCGGCCTGCGAAGGGAGTTGGAGAAGAAGTTGAAGAAGAAAGGGTAAGAGAAAGAAGAAAGACAAGAAAGAGGGGAAAAAGAATTTAAAATAATAATATTTTTATTATTTTAATATATTTTTATTTTGAAAAATTAAAAATTAATTTTTTAATTAAAATAATAGAGTCACGTCAGCATTTCGTTAGTATTTAACCTCAAACTGGACGGCAGTGACCAAATTGCTACTTATCTCAAACCTCAGGGGTATTTTTGGACCAAAGTGTAACTTAACCCAAACCTCAGGGACCAAAAGTGTATATTTCCCTAGATTTATAAATTGAATCTCAGTTTAAAAATTGTTCAAAATGTGGATTTTGATAATATATATTTATAAACCATAAACTAGTTATCGTTATCAACTAAATATTAAGTTGAATATAAACTATTATTAAATAATTTATAGACATTTACTATAAAAAAAATTAGGGAAAAATACACTTTTGGTCCCTGAGGTTTGGGTTAAGTTATACTTTGGTCCCTGAGTTTTAAAACTCAACAAAAATACCCCCGAGGTTTGAGATAAGCAGCATTTTGGTCCCTGCCGTCCAGTTTGTCCTAACAAACTGTTGATGTGGCCACATTTTTTTAATTAAAAAAAATTAACTTTTTTTATTTTAAAATAAAAATAAATAAAAACAATAAATATATTATTATTTTAATTATTTTAATTATTTTTCCATCTCTCTCCTCTTTCCCTCTTCTTCCTCCTCTTCTCTCAACCCTTCCTTCTTCTTCATTAAAATCTCCAGCGACCGGCGGCCGGCCACCACTCTCCGCCGCCGCCCTCCGGAGACTGTATTTTTTTTTTCTCTTTTCTTCTCCTTTCTTCTTCTCTCTTACCCCAAAGGTCGAACAAACCCTTACAAAATCGCTCTCCAGCATTCCCTCCACTCTGATTCCTCTGAACTCTGCATCATAATCGACGACAGAACCAAGTCCAATCTCACCAAAGATGACGCCAGGAAGAAAATCCAGTCGGAAAATATCCCAATTTCGGAGGTTATCAAGCTGTCGAAGCTCAAATCCGATTACCGCCCTTTTGAAGCTAAGCGGAAGCTCTGTGATTCGTACGATATGTTTTTCGCTAACGATCGGGTTATTCCGCTGCTGCCGAGTCTGTTGGGGAAGCACTTTTTCAAGAAGAAGAAGATTCTGGTGCCGTTGAATTTGAGGCATAAGAATTGGAAAGAACATATAGAGAAGAGCTGTTCGCCGGCTTTGTTGTATTTGAGGACAGGGACTTGTAGTGTGGTGAAAGTGGCGAAGACGTCAATGGAAGTTGAAGAGATCGTGAGTAATGTGATGGCAGCCGTTGATGGGATTGCAGAAACTGTGCCTAAAAAGTGGAGTAATGTAAGGTCGTTTCATCTGAAGGTCCTCGAATCTATTGCATTGCCAATTTACCAAACAGTGCCGGAGATGAAGTTGAAGATTGAGGCTGTCATGAAGGGGAAAGAAGAGAAAATAGAAGAGGAAGACGAAGAAGATGCAGCAGGTAAGAGTCCGACTCCTGTAAAGGTTTCTAACAAAAAAGAGAAAAAGTTGAGCAAGAAGAAGGGGAGGATACATGAAGTTCGCTATAAGGACACTAGTGGTGGAGAGTTGTCTGATGAAGATGAAGAACTGGATAGTGATCTTGATGAAGACATGGATGATGTTGAGGTTAGGGAGAATGTCGAAAAGGGTAGTGAATTGAAGGGTAAGAAACGGAGTAGAGTAAACAAAGAAAAAGAAAGGAGAAAAAAAAAGAGAAAAGCAAAAAAAAATACAGTCGCTGGCGGCCGGCAGCCGGCCACCGCAGGAAGGGTTGAGAAAAGAGGATGAAGAAGAGGGAAAGAGGAGAGATGGAAAAATAATTAAAATAATAATATATTTTATTGTTTTTATTTATTTTTATTTTAAAATTAACAAAAAAAAACAATTTTTTTAATTAAAAAAATGTGGCCACGTCAACAGTCTGTTAGCATCTAACGGCAAACGGGACGACAGAGACCAAAATGTTGTTTATCTCAAACCTCAGGGATATTTTTGTTGAGTTTTAAAACTCAGGACCAAAGTGTAACTTAACTCAAACCTCAAGGACTAAAAGTGTATTTTTCCCAAAAAATTATAAACATGTTTTAGGTCGTAAGTTTTGTATAATTATTATTTTTCAATAGCATAAATTTATAATACATTATACTTTACATATTTTAATTTAACAAAAATGAATTGAGTTTATAGAAACAGTTTTAAAAAACACATCTTCTAAATACACATTCGCTCAATTTAATGAATTCGAAAACATAAAACATAATCGGAATTGCATACCAAAACAAGCCTTTAGTATTCTTAAATATTTTCACATTTACAAATTTAACACTTCTGAAAGAGATTTTAGAATTTATGTTTATATTTATATTGGGTTTATAATGGTACAATTTTATTCAACTTTTTTTTTTCAAAATTAGTGAATATTTTTTTTTTTATTTACTTAGAATTTATGTTTATGTTTGTATTGGGTTTATAATGGTACAATTTTATTCAACTTTTGTTCTAAAAAAAATTAGTGAATATTTTGTTTATTTACTTATTTATTTATTATTTAGTTCATTTTGTATTTACGGAGAGTTGGAAAACAAACGTTACTCTCGGCCCAATTGTAAATAGGCCCATTAATTTACTTGGGCCGAAACCATCAACAGAAAGCCCACCATATTTTCATTGATCTGAATATGAAAGAGAGTGGCATTTTTCTTTTCTTTAATATTTACAAATATAAATTAAAATCAACTAAATAATTTGTCAATATTTTTTTATAACATGTGTAGGTTGAACTATGCTCATATATGGCAGTAATTGATGATAATATCAAAATTTGACTTATCACAATAATAAATCAATGTTAATTATTGATCTACCACTAATTCGGGCTTGGTTTAAAATAGATAAAGTATTTAATACCATTTCGAAAGTGGATGGTTTGATCCTCACCTTTGCAATTTTATTATTATTATTATTATTATTATTATTTTTTGAAAACAACCTTTGCAATTGTTAAACTAAATAATAATAGTAGTAATAATAATAATAACTAATCTACTCAATTCAACTATTATGTCTATTATTATCATCATTATTTATGGTTAACATATTACAATTTTAGTCCCTAAACTTTCATGTTCGTGTTTGATAAATCTATGAACTTTAAAAAGTATTCTGTCGATTCCTGAATTTCAATTTTGTGTTTAACAGATCCGTAAACTTTAAGAATACCAAATAGGTCTTCGAACTTACAATTTTGTGTCTAATAGGTCTCTTAAGCATATCGAAGCTTTTTTAAAAAAATAACAAATCTATTTTGGATATTAAACTTTCAATTTTGAGGCCAGTAGATTCGTGAATTTTATAAAATGTCAACTAGGTCAATGACCATAAACAAAATTGGAAATTTTGTGACTTATAGACATAAAACTGAATGTTCAAAGATTTATTGGACACCTTTATAAAATTTTAAAACCTATTAAATACTTTTTAAAGTTTAGTAACCTATTTGATATAATTTTAAAAGTTAAGAACTAAATTTGTAATTTATTATTTCGAAAATATGCTTACTAAATTGTTATAATTACATATATGTCTAGTCATGAATATGTTTGTTTCTAGGCATTTTATAATGCAAGTTTTGTTTTGTGTCAAAAAGTTGGAAAAAAAAGTTTTTCAAACATATTTTTATCTTTGTAATTTTATTTTTATTTTATTATCATTATTATTTCTTTGTCGTATAGGTTATTTGCAAAACAAGATCTTTGACTTTCATTACACTCTATAATTATTATTATTGTGAAGATAATATTTGATAATAATTAAACTATCAAATTGATAATATCATATTTTTGTTGTAAACGCCTAATCCAAAAACATCCATGATTGGGAATGACGACTTTATTTATTTATTTATTTATTTTTAACCTATAAGCATTTTTATTTTCTCTCATGCTTATGTAAATTACATTTTTTTAGTACGTCAACATTTGAGGGTGAGGAGATTCGAATATCTAACCTCTTGGTCGATAGTACATGTCAATTACTGTTGAGTTATGGTCGTTTTGGCTTAGGTAAATTACATATAGACATACACTTATTACGTGATTTAAAAATATTCATAATTATGATCAAACTTAAATTACTCCCTTTTTCAAAAAAAAAATAAAAATAAATAAATTACTCCTGATAAATTGGATTAGAATTGGTTCGTCGATTATAATAAATTGATTGTTGACTTTATATTTATGGATAAAGAGACCAACGTTTATTGGATGTTCAATAAAAATAGTTAATATTTAGAAAATATTCAAAACGGTAATGTTGTAACATCATTAACAAAATGTTGACATGAAATGTCTCTTTGATAACTTTTGATTAAGTTAATGTAATATAACAATCTAGACACGTATGTTATTTTAGATCATGGTTAGTTAGACTAACTGCTATTACTTCTAACTTTGCTTTTTTTAGAAGCTATATCGATCTTGAACTTTAAAATCAAGTCCATGACAATTATGTCTTCATCATATAATGAATGTGCCCCGTGGAGTTGGGCACGCACACACGCACTCTAATACTCTATATCTAATTTGTCATTACTCTCAAATCATCTCTCTGCATTTGACTATTCAAATTTCACGAATCCACTCTGATATAAGTTGTGATAATAATTCACACGACTTTCTTTTGTTGCACGGGTTTTGATGTTGATATCAAACGATCTACCATCATATTTAATGTCAGGGTGAGTATATATCAATTTATACACCATTTTCACAAGTTTTGTCATTTTATTACATTGTAGTAATTAATACGCTAGTGTTATATGACAAATTTCACGTTAAAAATAAAACATCTTATCATAATAATTTATTAACAAAAATCTTAAAGAATACATATGTCTCATAAACTTATAAACACAAGATTTTCATTTTTTGACTACATAAACACAAGATCTATAAGCTTTTTTTTTTTTTTAATTCTGATTATTACTACTTTGGCTGTTCTTTATAATTATTTTCTTATTATTTATATAATAATTTATTCAACCGTACAAATTTGATATACGTTATCAAATATTCTATTAAGTCATAAAGTCAACTCTAAAACATTAAACCTTTTTTTTTTTAGTTTAACAACATTTGAAAATGGGGATTCAAACTTTAGATCTCTTGGTTAACGATACATGTCAATTATCGCAGAGCTATAATGATTTTGGTCTAAAAATTAAACATTTTAGTTTTTATTATTTACATCCTCCTTGTAAATTATTTAGATTTTTTTTTTTTTTTTTTTTTTTTTTTTTGGAGGTTCATGCGCTCTAACTTCTATATAGATATATAATTGAATGCGTTGGTTTCGGAAAAGTATGTAAATAGGCATTTTTATTTTAACTTTTTAAAAAATATTAATGGATCGTTTTATTTTTCTAAAAGATTTGAAATATGTATTTTTCTTTTAAAAAAATATAATTACAAACGTAATTTTTTAAATATAGTTACAAATACTGTTTTTTAAATATAATTTATAATTAATTGATCAACTTACTAATAATTTTTTATTTTATGTGATACTCAACAATTAACCTCCGCTTGGAACCAAGAAAGTTCAAGAAATAGATTTTAAAACATGTGATTTGAAATTCAAGAAATTATTTTAGATTCCGTCTCGTTTGGAATGAGAAAATATTAAAATGAATGTATTTAATATTTTGTGTTTGAATGATAACTAGAAAAAGAAACTTAAAAAAAAAACTAGAAAAAGAAAAGAAATTATAGTTTTATTAATATAGACTTTTATTTTTGAGTTATTAATAGAAAATTAAAATATGATAAAGTTGAATAAGTAAACGCATGTTTGGTAGTCAATCCAGATTATGTTTTATGTTTTCGGGTTAAGTGAATATGTGTTTGGCTATTTTTTAAAACTGTTTTCGGATTCTATAATCCAAATAGTGAAAATTCTGAAAAAACAACTTTTCTATCTTTTCAGTCCAAATTTTGATTTGAAATTTTTAAATACAAAAAAAAAAAATAAAAAATAAAAAAAGATAAAAACTTTAATAAATATAGTATTTCATGTTATTAAACTCAACTCATTTTTTTTGTGAAATTAAAATTTGTATGACATAATGTATTATAAATTATATGATATTATAAAATAATAATTATCTAAAATTTTTACTCAAAAAAAAAAATAATTATCTAAAATTTATAACATGTTTATAATTTTTTTTTTTTTGCAAACATGTTTATAAATTAATTAATAATAGTTTATATTCAATTTAGTATTTAGTTGATAACTACAAATAACTTATGGTTTATAAATATATTATCAAACATACTTTGAACAATTGTTTGAATTGGGATCCAATTTCTGAATCAACTATCAAACACATATATGAAAACATGAAATACAACCCTGTTTTCATTGAATCTCTTGTTTTCAAATTCCTTACCAACCAAACGTTATTTATTCTCTCAATCCTATAAAATTCTGCAAAATCGGATAGTTTTAGTTGAGATTTTTTTTTAACAAAAAAAAACGATAGATTTCAAAATCACCCCCTCTCTTGGGATAACAAGAACAAAATTTATTTCAAATATGTTATGATTTGAAATCTTTCCAAACGACTTGAATCCAGACACAACATAACTATAATCTAAACAATCATCTATATATTTTTATTGATTTACATATTTTGATTTTGTTATATTTTAAAATTTTCTTAACTATTGTTTTTTTTTTTTTTCGTTTTAAAAAGTTGACTTTTGACTGTATTTTTTAAAACACGAGAAGGAGGTAGATAACAAAACAAATAAGCTTAGGAGTGAAAGTAGTGTAAACTTAATTTTAAAAAATCAAGGGGGTGTTTGGAGCAATGAGTTGTGAAGTGGGAGTTGGGTGTTTGGTCCAAGGATATACAACATCCAATTGTGGGACCTACAAATTTATCAACCAATCACAACACTCTATTATGGGCCCCACAAACTTTTTAACTCTTATTCCAATACTTTATTGTGGGTCTCACAGATTGATTAACTCCATCTCCAACTTCTAAGACAAAACAACTTCAAATTTTATAACTCAACTCCTTGCCCCAAACACCCCCTAAATGGTTATCAAAGACCTCTTATTTCGATTTAGTTTGGATATTTCAATGTCCCTATGAATTCCTATTATTAAATATTTTTAAGGAACTCTTTATTACATTTTTACACTACCCTTTCCCTCCATATATCTTTGGGTCTGCCCCTAGCCTAAATGATTAGGGTGTTGGAACTCAAAATAAATTCCAATTAATGAATCAGAAGTTATAATAATTTAAATTAAGAAACCAAAAACAAAATAAGTATGAAAGTGTATGAACCATAACAAATTTTAACCATCATAATAACCCATTTGATATCATTTTTTTTAAAAATCATGTTTATTAAACATTTCTCTTAATCCTCTATTATACTTTGGGAAAGAAAAGGTTTTAAAACTATAACCAAAGTTCAAGGGGAAAAAAATAATTTTCAAAAACTTTTTTTTCTCTTGTTTATAAAAGTATATTTGATAACAATTGTTGATGCCAAAATTCGGACAGAGGACTCACCTGACCTTCACGTGACACCAACAGTGAATTTGTAGAAATTGGGAAGACGTGGCCTGCAAAACAAGGGAAACCTGCACACCGGCGTGGTGCTTGCCACACCGCCTCCGACGCTTAAGTCAGTAATCGGAGGGAATATGAGCAAAACCAGGGAGCTACAGGAAGAGAAGAGAGTTTTCCCCCCCTTTCTTCAGTGACCAAGAGGGGTTTAAATATCTGCTAAGGCTCCTAGGGTTTTAGGCATTCAAAGGCGATTTGGGCTGAATCGAGTGGAACCGAGGCAGTCGGAGGCACTAGAGATCGAATGGAGGCGGAAGAACTCATCCTCGGCCCAAGGCCGAGGCCGAGCACGGGGTCGGGCCAAAAGCCCGATCCCTTCGGCTTTGGCCCGACCCTTTGGCCTGTTCTCTCTCTAGACCCTGTTTCTTGGCTATCTCCTTGGGCTAGTATTGCGTTGTCTTCGTCAGCTCCTTGCATATCGGAGTGGTCCAAAATTACCTATAACATTAAGCCCCCACTCTTGAATTGGGATTCAGGTGTGACTTACTGCTATAGGTCGAACTCCTTAAGCCCAATTTAAGAGTAGTCATGTTCTGACTTATGTGCGGATTTATTATTACCTGCAAGATATAATAGACATAGACACAGCAAGAGCCCCCTGAATAAGGATTAGGTAAGAGACAAATGAGAAAAGTGGGGATTGAAAAAAATAACCCGGCCTCGGGATGAGGCCGAGCCTAACATTTGAAGCAAGTCCAAACTTTTGTGCCTTTTGTCTCTCGCTTTGGACGTTGTTCAGTCCACTCCTCTATTTTGAAGCCCCCTGCGTAAGCGCTTCTCTAGCTTAGCCATTTATGTGGCACACGTGGTAAGACCATAGGGTTAGCATCGGCTATCTTTCATATTATTGAAGTTTTTTGAGTTCCTGCATTGACATGTTAATTTCTACAAAAAAGAAAAACGAGGGAAAAGGCTAGGGGTTGCCTCGACCTCGACCTTAATGACATGCATCAATTAAGCAGAATAATGAAATCTTTGCAAAACAATAACATAGGTGTGGTTCGTGAAGGATTGGAATTCCCAATTCCGTTACAGCGGAAGCAATTGGACCAATTCACAATTTAATTTCGTTTTGCAAAGTACCCATACATTGGCAAAAACGAATTCATAATTCTACAAAATAAGACTAAGCAAACTCACCGTCGTCTGACGACTCCGAATTCTTCAAGAACGCCTTCTTGAATGCCAGGGACCAAAATTGAAATCTTGGGACACCACCACAAGATTACCCTGCTATCCTCTGAGTTTGGGAACTCAGTTGTGGGACTGAATTCTTGAGAGGGAATGTTTCTACAGAGAAAAAATATTTTCTCTGTATTCTCCAAGTTGAGAGAAAAGTTAGAGAGAGTGAGAGAGTTGTCATATTCCATTCGGCAGAAAAATGAAGGGGAATCTCAATTAACCCCTACTGCATGTACTTGGAGTGAGAAAAGAATAATAATAATAATTAATTAAAACATTTTTAATTAATTAAATATATAAATTAATTAATTAACAATTTAATTAATTAATAATATAATTAAATATCTAATATTTAATTATATGTGCATTAAAACATATTAATGCACATTCCTCACACAAGCTATGATTAATCAAATATCATATATTTAATCAACCCATCATTTGAATCACATTCAAATTTGCATCTCTCTTATAACCTATAGTTTTAATATGAATCCAATTCACATTAAAATTAATCTATAGTTATTAATTTAATTAAATCACATTTAACTAAATTAAATTGAACAGTTAATTAATTCAAAATTAATTATTGTGATCAATTAAATATCACATATTTAATTAATTACATATTAGAATCATATTCTAATATATCTCTCATATATTATAGTTTAATTAAATCACATTTAATTTAAACTAAATTGAATAATTAATTAATTCACAATTAATTAATTAATTTACTAATTAAATATCATATACTTAATTAGCCACATATTTGAACTCCTTCAAATATAATATTCTCTCAATATAATAAAGTTTAATCTCATATTAAACTTTATATTATAATGCATCAACATACATTATATTAATTGTATCTCATGCAATTAACTTGATTCCCTAAATTGGATTTGAACTATTCAAATTTTTTCAAGATATGTTGTTCCCAATTACTCTTTACGAGCTAGCAGGGGGACCTAATGGACCTACAGATCAGAAGCTCCAATAATATGAGGTTAACTGACTAAACTCATTAATCGAGTTAACCAATATTCATTAACTGTGGGTCACTCCACTAAAGACCCACAGTTGCACTCTTCTCACTGTAAAATATTTCTGTGTCCACGGATATTAACCACTAACAGTAAGTCAATCCTTCACGAGTGTTCGTAACTACAGCTGGGTCAAATTACCGTTTTACCTCTGTGTTACCTCTGGCTCCTTAAGTACGAGTGCTCCTCTAATGAACAACCTGTTTATGGTCCAACCACTAAACAGAAAGTCCCTCTCGGGCCAATGAGAGGGTGGGATCTCTTTGTTCAAGACCCGGAGTCACCACTTAAGGGAACACTCATCTACTTCTCCTAGAAGCGGGAATGAGTGAATTCCATCTTGTGTTGTCATGTCCCCAGCCCCCCACTCGGTTTTGTCCCCAAGAAGGTAGGCTTATTGAGTCGGCGTGCAGGCCACTCTCACCCGTACTAATCAAAGGACAATCCCTCGTGAGAAGGAGTTCATGACACACTCAGGATTGAGACTGAGTTACCTAGGTCATCCTATTGAAACAGTAACCTAACTAGTTAACGGTGTTACATCTAGTGGTTTACTATTTCGTGGTCCGGTCTTATGCAAACTCATTGCATAGGATACCCCCGCTCGCATGTCTCCTACATGGATGCCTTGGATCAATACGTCTGTATCAAATACAAAGCGGGCCGTATCACATAGTGTTACCAGGATAAGGTACCCAGCCTTATCCCTGTACTATAGACCTTTTAGGTTGTTACTTGAACACTGATCCCCGTATGTCCTCACATACTAGTTCAAGTTACATATCAACAACCTTGGATCTTAGTTTATTGGATTTGGGTTATATTGTGCAATTTTAGACTTAAAATGACAATAACACTTTATTGCATAAACCTCAATAACACTTTATTGATACAAGTGTATAATTCGTTAAAAATCACTAGCTACGAGTTTTAGAACATAAAACCCAACAGTTTGGTGGCCACAACCTCTTACCACAATAATTTCAGCATCATCTTTCCTGCAAAAAACACATAGGACGCTAAACATGTACTTGGCCTGATTGGCCCTGAGCTCGTGCCTAGGCAAACAGTTACCAATGTGCGATAGAAATATTGTTCACACGTAACTTCAAATGAATGAGACACGTGGAATAAACAATATATTTTATTGATGTTTGTATGCGTGTGGGTGTACAATCTCTAATGTTAATCCTCTGATTCTCTCTCTTGTGTGTGAATGTGTTTCACTCGAGGGCTGGAACGCTTGATCTCGAGTCAGAAGCTTCAATGGATTCTTGGAGCTTGAAGTCTTCCAGTCTTGAAGGAGTCTTCAATCTTCAAGAAGTGTTGATGTCCTGAAGAGTCTTTGATCTTCAAGGAGTGCTGAAGTCTTGAAGAGTGTTGGGTCTTCAAGAAATGTTGATGTCCTGAAGAGTTTTTGATCTTCATGGAGTGTTGAAGTCTTGAAGAGTGTTTGGTCTTCAAGGAGTGTTGAAGTCTTGAAGAGTGTTTGGTCTTCAAGAAGTGTTCAACACTTGAACTTATGGATTGCAGAGAGTCGTCGGTCTTCAGACTTGGTGGAGTCTCTCTGAATTCTTTGGTTCTGCTTGAGAGCTTTGAAACTCTGAACTCTTGTCTTTGTGAGAGTGTAGAATTTCTGAACTGTCTAAAATTTCTGAACCCTTGAAATGGTGGAGAACCCCTCTATTTATAGAGTTCTCGTTGGATGGGCCCTGGTGACTTTTGGGCCTAACAACTTGGGCTTGGGTTTTATTGGTCTTGGGTTCAACTATTTGGTCTTGGGTATGGTTTATATTTGACCCAAAACCAGATTGACCCAAATATTTAAAAGACCGAAATTTGATCCAATTAATTATTTTCTTTAATTAATTGGTCAAATTAATTAATTTGATCAAAATAATTTATTTTTAATTAATTGATCAAATGGACATTTGGCTCTAAAAATTTATAATTGGCCAACTTTGTCTTCAAATTAAATTTGGGACACATGTCAATTTATAATTGGTCCCAAATTTAATTATTTGTAATTTTGTCATTAATTTTAGATAATGACGTGGCAATTTGTGATTGGACAAAATTTCTCCTTCAACAAATATCATGAGCATGATTAAAATTGAATAACCACAATAGCATATATGATAAAAGATAGCAAGACAAAAGTAATGACTTAATCCAGCCTGGTCGGCCTCGACCATCCAAACATATTCTTTTCCAAACAAGCTTTCATGACCTCCCAATCAGCAATCTCCTCTCCTCAGACCCCTTCTTCTATTGTTGTCGCTCCGTTCCCGAGGGTCCGCTAGTCGTTGCTTGCCATGGGGAGTATAGGCGCTGCCACTTCTCCAAGGACATTTTCACAGATTGCTTACCCCGGGGAGTATAGGCGTTGCCACTCCACCGAGTACCTTAGGAGTATAGGCGTTGCCACTCCTACAAGGACTTTTTCATAGATTGTTTACCTCGGGGAGTATAGGCGTTGCCACTCCACCGAGTACCTTAGGAGTATAGGCGTTGCCACTCCTACAAGGACTTTTTCACAGATTGCTTACCTCGGGGAGTATAGGCGTTGCCACTCCACCGAGCACCCTAGGAGTATAGGCGTTGCCACTCCTACAAGGACTTTTTCATAGATTACTTATCTCGGGGAGTATAGGCGTTGCCACTCCACCGAGCACCCTAGGAGTATAGGCGTTGCCACTCCTACAAGGACTTTTTCATAGATTGCTTATCTCGGGGAGTATAGGCGTTGCCACTCCACCGAGCACCCTAGGAGTATAGGCGTTGCCACTCCTACAAGGACTTTTTCACAGATTGCTTACCTTGGGGAGTATAGGTGTTGCCACTCCACCGAGCACCCTAGGAGTATAGGCGTTGCCACTCCTACAAGGACTTTTTCACAGATTGCTTACCTCGGGGAGTATAGGCGTTGCCACTCCACCGAGGACGCTTTCGTCTGTAGCATTAAATCATCTGCAATAACAGAACTTAAGAGCCTCGGCCTCGGCCTGGTCATCCTTGGCCTGGTCGGGTTCTGCCTTCCTATGGTGGGGCAGTGGTGCTCCATCTCTGTGGAAGCCACTGGCAGTAAATCTTCAAGTGTTTCACTCAACCAAGGACATTTCCGCCTGTCATTATTGAGTCGTCTGCAATAACAGAACTAAACATGGAACCTTTATTAAGATTAGCGTATCAAACATTTTAAATTTCCTACACCTGCAAATGTAAATGCTAAAAATAGAATGAAAATGCAACTAGTCATTAAAAAGCATAATGGGAACAAAACATAAGCTATCACTGCTTCATGAGGGAAGGAGGTTCCCCTGGTCGGCATCGGCCTGGTCGTCCTCGGCCACGACCTTAGCCTGGAATAATCTGTCGTCCCTTGTACCTGGCTTCTTTGCTCCAATCTTAACCTCGTCTCTTGCTCGACTCGATCGACAATCAAATCTGCATTGACATTTGTGATATTGGAGACACTTTTGGAAGGTCGATCTCGGCTTCGGCCTTGAGTTCGCCTCAATCCGGCAGCTTTTCCTTCTTAGCCCCCAGTCTTGCTCGAGTGTTTGTTACCTCAATCCTGGATGTTGATAGAATGATTTTCAGCTCTTCAAAGGGACTTTTTTCGCTGATTTGCCCTCCAAAGATGCTCGTGGGATTTCGTCTTGACCTCGGCCTGGTCGGCCTCGCCCAGGCCTCGGGTCGGCACTATTCATCTTGGTGTCCTCCGCGGTAACTCTTCTTTCGCGATTTCTGTGTGCGATGGTTATTTTTTGGAAGGGTTTGCATCAGAAATCAAGTTTTTCTTCTTCATCCTCTTAGCTGTTAGGTAACCGGTGTGCAAATCCCACTAGCAAGCTTTGGTTCCCCACAGACGGCGCCAACTGTTGATGCCAAAATCGGGACAGAGGACTCACCTGACCTTCATGTGACACCAACAGTGAATTTGTAGAAATTGGGAAGACGTGGCCTGCAAAACAAGGGAAACCTGCACACCGGAGTGGTGCTTGCCACACTGCCTCCGACGCTTAAGTCAGTAATCGGAGGGAATATGAGCAAAACCAGAGAGCTAGAGGAAGAGAAGAGAGTTTTTCCCCCTTTTCTTCAGTGACCAAGAGGGGTTTAAATACCTACTAAGGCTCCTAGGGTTTTAGGCATTCAAAGGCGATTTGGGCTGAATCGAGTGGAACCGAGGCAGTCGGAGGCACCAGAGACCGAATGGAGGCGGTGCGGGCCTAGTGGTTGGCCTCGGTCCATGGCCGAGGCCGAGCACGAGGTCGGGCCAAAAGCCCGATCCCTTCGGCTTTGGTCTGACCCTTTGGCTTGTTCTCCTTCCGGACCCTGTTTCCTAGCTATCTCCTTAGGCTGGTATTGCGTTGTCTTCGTCAGCTCCTTGCATATCGGAGTGGTCCAAAATTACCTATAACAACAATATTTATGTGGTTTTTATAAATTTAAATTTTAAAATTAGAATTAGAAAACAAAATCGTTATCAAATGAGACGTTTTTGTCTTTATCACACAACCACAATTGCATGCATAAACTTGGAATAAATTGAAAAAAAATGTGGAAAACAAAGGAATCACGTATCTCGTGTATATATCCTAGTTAAAAATTACAATAAATGACAAATAACTAAATTTAACCCGACATTAATGTAATGTAACTAACTTATTAATTTTTTTTGTCATGTAACCTTCAACTGTCAATTTCATACCCATGTCCAATTTTGTTTTTGTTTCTTTTATTTATATTTTTTCGTTTTTGAAACTATGTACTGTTGTTCAATTTAGACTCGGTTTGATAATCATTGATTTTTTGTTTTTTAGTTTTTGAAAATTGTGCTTGTTTTCTCACATTTTTTTTACAATGCGTTGAATTCTCATTTCTTAAAAAAAATCTTTCAATTCTTAACCAAATTTGAAAAACAAAAACGAGTTTTAAAAAACTATGACTTCGTTTGATAACCATTTTTTTTTTTAAATTATGTTTGTTTTCTCCCATTTTCTGTACGATGTTTTCATCTTTCTTAAAGAAATTATTTGGATTCTTAGTGAATTTTAAAAACAAAAACAAGTTTTCAAATATTTTTTTTTTTTTTTTTGTGTGTTTCAAAATTTTTGGTGTTTCAAAATTTATTCCAATTTTTTAAAACAAAAAACCCAAATGATTATCAAACAAAGTCTACTTTTTTTTAATTTTCAAAATTTGGTTTGGATTATTTTAAAAACATTTATAAAAAAAGTAGATAACAAAACAAAGGAACCCATAAATAAGTAGTGTTTATAAAGTTTAATTTTTGAAAATAAAAAACCAAAAATTTAGGCCCCGTTTGATAACCATTTGGTTTTTGGTTTTTGGTTTTTGAAAATTATGCTTATACACCAATGCTTCCACCTATAAGTTTATTGGTTTTAGTATCAATCATCTACCTTGTTTTCAAAAACAAAGTCCAATTTTGGAAACAAAAAAAAGTAGTTTTCAAAAACTTGTTTTTGTTTTTAAAATTTGGCTAGGAATTCAAATGAAACCTTAACTAGGATGAAAGTCATGATAGGAAATTTAGGATAAAACAAGCATGATTTTCAAAAATCAAAAACAAAAAACCAAATGGTTATCAAACGGGGCCTTATAGACGCTAGTTTTCAGTTTTCAATTTTATAAAATTGTTTCTAAAATTGTAATTATTATTTTTTAAAAAAAATACACTTTTGGTCCATGAGGTTTGGGTCATATTTCATTTTGGTTCCTGAATTTTCAAACTCGACAATTTAGCCCCTGAGATTTGGATTTCATTTCATTTTAGTCCCTCCATCTATTTTTCCGTTAAATCCTAACTGTTTGCTGACGTGACAATATTTTTTTATTTTTTGAAATAAAATCATAATAAATTAATTAAAAATATATATTTTTTAAATTTTCATTTTCCCTCCCAATTTTTCCTCCTCCTCCTTTTTCTTCTTCTTCAACTTCAAGTCCAGCCACTGTCTGTCAGAATTTTTCTTTTCCTTTCTTTTCCTTTCTTTCTTATTTTCTACTTCTTTCTTTCTTATTTTCTTCCCTTGCTCTTTATTTTCTTTTTCTTTTTAAATAGAATAGAGGGGAGGGAGGAGGGACCTCCCTCCTCTATTTCCGACGCCGAAAATAGAGGAGGGAGGGAAGATTTTGGCGGCGGCGGTGGCCGACGGACAACGACCACTAGCGAACAACGGCTGAACTTGAAGTTGAAGAAGAAGAAGAACGAGGAGAGGGAGGGAAAATGAAATTTAAAAAATATATTTTTAATTAATTTATTATTATTTAGTTTCAAAAAATTAAAAAAAGAATTTTTTAATTAAAAAAATATTGTCACATCAGCAAACCGTTAGGATTTAAGGGAAAAAATTGATGGAGAGACCAAAATGAAACGAAATTAAATCTCATGGGCTAAATTGCCGAGTTCGAAAACTTAGGGATCAAAATAAAACTTAACCTAAACCTCATGAACAAAAGTGTATTTTTTCAAAAAAAAAAAAAAAAAAAAAAAAAGATATTTTCTTTTTTTCAAAATCTAATGTTGTTTCTATAAGGACCAAAATCGCTTTTTTAATGTCCATAAACACTTTTATCTTCAAACGATGATGTTTGTAAAAGGTAGAAGAATCCAAAATCACTTTTGATGTTTTTTTTTAAGCTAAGTTTGTTTTTAGGGATTCAAGATCTCCCATATCTTTCGATGTGGAAATATAGATATATGACATCTTAAGATAATTATATTTGTTTTGCAAGCAAGAAAATTTATAAGAATGTCCAAAAAGATTTAGATAATCATGTTAGTTTTTCAGAAATTTTGTATGAGAATATATTTTTAAATGATGTTGTTATGGGTAAATGTGGACCTAGCTCTAAGAAAGTCCGAATAACGAGAGCTCAGAGAACAAACAAGCCCACAAAGGCCCATTGGGCCCGAATCAAACTCTACGGCTATTCTCTCTCCTTAAAGGAAGGGGAAACCCTAATTTCAACTATAAATAGAAGAGATCTCCCAACTGACTTAAGCATCGGAGTCGGTGTGGCAAACACCACACCGGTACACAGTTTTCTCTTGTTTTGCAGGCCACGTTTTTCCCCCTCAAATAAATTCACGTTGATGTCACATGAAGGTCAGGTGAGTCGCTTGGCCAAATTTTGACATCAACACATGTATTATTACATCAATATCGTTACCTATTTTCAGATAATTAATATATTAATTTAATATAATTTATAGCATTTTTACCTTTAATAATATATTCTTTATTTTTATCAATTCAAATTATATTAATTTTATAGGTTAATAAAACAAGTTAATTTATATTATTTTTAGATTTTTATAAACAATTTGGAGTCAAATATTAATTTCAATGTTTTGACTTGAAACACTGTAACTTTATTTTAAAAGAAGGCAATTACACAATTGATCATGTTTTCAGTGGATTATATTTATAGATTATAAAAATAGAGAAATAATCCAACAAGAGCAAACTCAACTGACATAAAGTTGTATTAATGATCGGTTTGAATCCCACCACCCGACATATTGCCAGAAAGAAATAATATTGTGATAAGGAAATATTTTATGATCACTGTTAGAAAAGTAAAATAAATCAAAATTTTCACTTTATATTTCAATTGAAAATAAATTGAGTTATATATTATACCATTTAAATGATGTTTTATTTTATATGTGAATGAAACGTATAAATATATTTAATTTCAAAGAGTTGTTTAGTAGTGGGTGAATACTCTAATTTATTTTAATTATAGTTTTTTTTTTTAAAAAAAATTGAGAAATAAAGAAAATATAGGTAAAGAACGAATGATAAAAATGTTGATTCTCTCGATATAACAATTTTAAAAAACCCTAAAACTCATGGATCAGAATGACGTCAAAATCTTCTTAGATACCTTTTCCATATTGGCATCCTAGAATAATGTCCTAACATCGGACATCCTAATTACTTAGGAGGTGATTCCTAATTTAAAAAAAAATAAAAAATAAAAAACAACAACTTAATGATTCTCGATCAATCAGTTAGGAGGTGATTCCTAATTACCTATCCTATCGAGTTAATTTTTTCACTTCTAAATTTCTTCTACATATATCTTTCTTTATATCTCAATTTTCCTCATCAAAAAGCTTTTATAACTTCTATTTTTAACGTTATTCTCCCTCTAAAATCTTTATTTTTTTTTCCTTCAATATTTTTTAAATCTCTCCAACTCTTTTATCTCCAAATCCAATTTTTGTGTCTCTCTCTGGTTTTCTACCTTTTTTTTTTTTTTTTTTTTTTTTGACATTTTTACCTTTTCTTCTAACTTGTTTCTCTCAAGGTTTTTCTTCCCTTCCTCTAACTTTCTTTTCTCTCCTTAGAGTTTTCTCCATTTTTTTTTTCTCTCCAACTGTATTTTTCTATCTCTTTATTATTTATTTATTTTTTGTCCCAATCTAAAATTATCATCCCTCCCTATCTCCCACTCTTTCGCTTTAAAACTTCTTTTAGCTCTCTATTTTCTCAAGTTTTTATTTTCCATTATTCCTATAACTTTTACTTATCACTCTCTTCTTCTTTTTTTTTTCCTCAAATGTATTGCCCTTTTTCAAAATTTGATGATTCTAAAATCACTTTTGGAAACAAAGATTAAAATCATTTATAACAAGATATACTTCTCCAAAAATAATTATTACCAAATTATTTAGGCTTAAAACAATTATGACATGTTGCCAAAGCGAGCTTCTTAGCTCAGCGGTAATTGGCATGTGCCCTCGACCAAAAAGGTCAGAGGTTTGAATCCCCCCACCCCCAAATGTTGATGTACTAAAAAAAAAAACAATTATGACATGTTTGGAATGACTTTCTTAGTGCTTAAAAACGTTTTTCACAAACATGTCCTCGATCGTTTAAAATCTCTTTTGAGCGTATAAAAATCACTTTTGAAAGTGTAGAATCAAACATTAAAAATGGATATATGAAAATCAATTTTAATAAATCACTTATAAACACGTCATTTTTTTCCTCTAAAACAGTTATCACCTTTTTCTTTATTAATATTTTTTGTACGAAAGAAATATTTATCTCTCTAATTAATCTCTTATTTATTCTCTCTAACATATTTCTTTGCAACTAGGTATGTAATATATCTGATTTTCATTGGTTTTACAATCTCTTTAAATCTCTTTAAATAGACAATAATACTCATTATTATTATTATTGCTAAAATTATTATTAATGCATACATGGTGATTTTATTAATTAAAATAAAATTTACTGATTCATTTTAAATTAATTAAAGCCCATCAATAATTAAAAATATCAAATACATGAAATATGAAGAAGCTTTCTTTCAAGAAAAAATTTGCGATCCGAAAATAGCTCATTGGATAAGACACAAATTATCATCCCAAATGTCGGATTGATCCTCCACTCCTATAATTGTTGAACTAAAAAAATAGTTTTTTTTTACTAGTATTAAATTGTTCTACTTATTTTAAACAATTCAAATATATTTATTTCAATTAAAAATTTTATCACATAAGGAAAAAAAAAAAAAAAATATATATATATATATATATATATATATAGCAGGTTAATTTATTATCCAGGCATAACATTAAAATATATGGAAGGTTAACTTTTTTTTTTTTTACTACAAAACTTAAAAAAAAGAAATTGTTACTATAACTAAAACCTGATAGAGAACTTTTTAAACTATTTTTAAGAACTTCATGGCTAAAATTTTTGAAAGATAAAGATTAAATTAATTTTTCTTAGACTTAAAATTGAATTGCAAAAAAGACAACCTAAAAGACACATTTACAAGTGGGAGAAACATTTCACATTTTTTCTTAAATAGAAAACAATAATATATGAATAATATATACAGTTATGTACAATAAAATATTCAAAATTTTGGAGTATTCTCATTTGCAAAATGGTCCAAAGTTCCATGCATTTTAACTTATTTCTACAAGACATTATTACTTTGATTTTTATGTATTAAAAAAATTCTAATTTTCACACTTATCCATATCTTTTTTGTCCTAATAATTAAAACAAAAATCAACATTGACAAATAGTTCAAATGATAAGAATTTATGAACATTGCTTCTAATTATTTGGTTAATACAAAAAATATATATTATGATTAATAATGACGCTAGATATATTTTCTAACTTTTTTTTTATTCAACAACATTTGAAGATAAGAGGATTTTAACCTCTAACCTCTCTCGGTTGAGGGGTTACATGTCAATTACCCTATGCTTACTTTGGTTTATATATATATATATATATATATTTTGACAAGTTTTAACCGAGCAAAAATTTTTATAATGTCAACTCATTTGAAATCACCAATATGAGAAGCTCAATCGATTAAAACATATATCCTCAATCAGGATGTCAAAAATTCAAATTCGAGCTTCCTATGTTATTTAACTAAAAAAAACACACAGTTTTGAAATCATACAAGTCGATATAGGTAGGGTACATGCTTTGAAATATGTAAAATCTTTGATATTCTGGATGAATATGTCCACTTCATTAAATTTAAAACGTGAGGTATTTATAATTAAAATGATAAAATGAATCTTAGTATCACATCATCACGATTTCACAGTGAATTTTGATATATTTGATGATAATGACTATTTGATAGACAAAGTTTTTTTTTTTTTTCCTTTTCTTTTCTTTTCTTTACAGTTAAAGAAACCACAAAAACAGAGAAAACAAACCATTAAACAAGAGTAGCAGGAACATCGAATGGAGGCATCTCTTGAATCAGAGTGCAGTAAGTCCATGGAAGACAATCTTCTAACCAGATTTCAGATGTCTTCGAAGTCAGAATTAAGACTTATAAAACAATAATAAATATTAAAGATAAATGAGTTTATGATAAAGGGAGAACCGAAGTAAAAATATAAGTGAAAGCTCTTCTAGATGCCAAAATAAAAATATGAAATGTACTTTTAAGATATGAGATGCTTCATTTGAGGACCTCTACTAATCCCATAAACAAAAAAATTATTCTCATTCTCTATATTTGAAAGGACATCTTTTCACTTCAAACTTTATATTCACCTTAGGTGACATTACTATTCTCATCACTTTAATTTATTTTTCTTCTATTAGTTCAAATTATTCTATATATCTCTCCCTTTTTTTTTTTTTCTTTTTCTTTTGTTTTTCACATTTTTTTTTTGTATTGAGCACAATGGTTTTTAAATCCTTCCCCTTGTATTTTGGACTATTTACACCTTTAGCAAGGATATAATTCGTTAAATTTGAATCATTACACGTCGTAATATTTTATTGGTGGATATACTTTTAAAGCTAAAGCATCAGATTATTTGATTCTCTTCAATAATTGTTGATAAATTATAAAATTTTAACGTGATAAGTTTTATTTACTTTGGACGTAACATATATGAGTTTTGATAAAAGCATAAGATTTGGTTTTATTGAGGTGGGAGTAAGACAGAGGCAAGACGTACTGTTTGAGTTGGGGATTTAGGATTCCGCGAGAACTTTTATTTAATCCGTCATTAAAAAGTAAAAAACAGTAGGCTAGCTAGTATCCAATTTACCACGTTGAAATACGTAGCTCGTGACTAATTCAACACAAGCGTCTAAAGTCAAAAGGTAAGGATAATATTCAAACATTCTAGAGTATTAGGTCATTCTTTTTTGGTAAATTGCATATATTCAGATATTACCCTTGCCTTATTCGTTTTTCTTTTCAAAATTTAATACTTACACGTAAGTTTTTGTAAATAGGATAGTTTTTGCCATTGATTCTTCATGTTTAAAATATGTCGTCAATCTTATTTATTTGTACGCGAACTCAAATTTTAATCTTGACAATAAAACATACAGTCTCTCAAAGTATACATGCTTATAACTTTTTCTAAAAAAGAAAAAAGATAACCATGGAACAAAATTAAATGTGGAGGTAAGAATATGACAATTTACTCGATATTTTTTATCCAATAACATACGAACGACTAAATTGAGACAAAGCTTAAACCATAAAAATGGATATTTGAAATTTGATTAAATTAAATGACCAACCTAATATTATCATAGATGGTAACATGGATTATACATGATTGGTGTTCAAAAATTAAATTAATTTAATTGGGGGAAGGGGAATATTCCAATAAAAGAATAATAATAAAAATGGAAGCAACTTCCAAGGAAATGTAATTTTTTTAAAAATATATATAATATAATTTAATAATAAATTTCCATAAGGATAATTCCATGAGAAATAAATGCACCCCAAAATGGTGGGACAGTGTGTCTTTAGAAGCGGACGAGGAGACGCGGTCCCCACACTTCCCTTTGTCTTAAATTCTCTTTTCTTTTCTTTTCTTTTATTTATTTCTCTGTTTTTTTCTTAATTTAAAAAAAAAAAACGCTCTTTAATTTATTCCACTTTTCATAAATTTAATAATATTTAATTCTAATTTTAACCCCTCAACTTCTAACGATGTACTTATTTACGCTTCGTTTGGGATTGCTTTGGTTTTAAAATAATTGCTTGCAACTGCAATTTTAGAAAAATCAGCTGTGACATGAAATGAAAATAGTGTTTGGTAGATTTTAATTTTAAACTTGAAAAAAACATAGTATGATGTTTGGTAAATTAATACATGTTGTTTCAATTATTTTTAAAATGATATATAATATCAAATTTACTGTATGATGATTTTTAAAAAAATTATATAATTTAAATTGTAAGTAATTTTGTTACTATTTTTTTTAGTACATCAACATTTGGGATTGGGGAATTCTAACTTCTGACCTCTTGGTCGAGGATACATGCCAATTACCACTTAGTTAACTCGCTTTGACAAGTAATTTTGTTACTAAATTATTTGATAAGAGTTTAGAAAAAATAATTATTTAAAAAAAAATTGAACCAATGCAAATTTGGTTGCTGTAAGAATAGCCGTGAAAAAAAAAAAAAAAAGAATGATAGATTTGGAATTTTTAAATTTTAGTTAGGGGAGATTAGAGATTTTCTGAAAAGCTGAAATCAGAAGCTAGTATGAGCGTGATTTTGAACGCAGAGTAAATTGAAAATTGATTTTAGATAAATTAAAAAATAATCATATTTACCAAACACCCTTAATGGTTAAGATTTTTTTCCCAATCACTTTTTCCTCCCTCAAACGCAATTCCGAGGCCTTAGTCTTGAACTTTAAAGTTTCATTTATCTTTGTAAATTTTGTAAATTGTTAAAGCGAGTATAACTCAGCGGTAATCTATATGTATTCTTAATCAAGTGGTCAAATGTTCGAACCCCCACATCTAAACGTTGTTAAACTCAAAAAAATAAAATTCATCTTTGTAAATTTTTAATTATACTACATAGTATTTGTTGTTGACAATGAATAATAGAAGAATCAATTAATCTATCTCTTACCCCATATTCTAAATTATTTAATAAACAACGTCATATCCATATTTTGCTAACAATATTTCATTAATTAACATAGAATAGGCCAAAGCGAGCTTAGCTTAGTGGTAATTGGCATGTACCATCGACCAGGAGGTCAGAGGTTCGAATCCTTCCACCCCCAAATGTTGATGTACTAAAAAAAACATAGAATAGGCCACATGTAAAAACAAAAACCTAAGTGTTGAGGTACTAAAAAAAAACATAAAATAGGCCACATGTCAAAAAAAAAAAAACTCAAATGTTGATGTACTTAAAAAAAAAAAAAAAAAAACATAGAATAGGCCACATGTAAAAAAAAAACCATAGAATAGGCGGGACAAAGTAAAAGGGAAGGAGGTAGGACAATTGTTCCCTTACTATATATCTTATAGTAATAAGTTGTAGGTTTTAAAATTTTACCTCTAATTTTCTCCTTACCCCAAATATATATCTTCGTCGATGGTACACATGTCAATTATTGTTGAGCTATCTCATTTTGGCTCGTTAGTCTAAACATATCTCAATAGTTAATACACTTATTTTACTAAACTAATAAAACCTATAATTTGATCCAATAAATTAAAAAGAAATACTTTTCTTCTGAAAAAAAATTCTGCTTCTAGCTTTTTTTGTTAGTTAAAACCAATAGAAATGAAGATTTGAACTTCTAACCTCTAAGTCGACACTTATTACATTTCTTCAACAATATAACTTAGTAGTCAAGATACTTTATAGCATTTCTCTAGGGTTGATGATTCGATCTCCACTGAACTAATAAAACCTATAATGTGATCCAATAAATTAAAAGGAGATAATCTTCTTTATGAAAAATGTCCTCTTTTTTTTTATTTAAAACCAAGCGAAATGGAAATTTGAACTTCTAACCTCTCGAAACTAATTGAACTATTTTTGGATTCTCAAGTTTCTAGTCCTACCATTGATTTATGAACAATTTCTCTTAAAAGTCACAAGTTCGAATTTTCACATTCACATTTAAACGTTCAAAACATAAAAGAAAAATGTTTCATAACCAAAACTAAATAAATAGAAGCATAATTTTAAAAGGTAAGAACATAATTAAATTAAAATTAAAAGAAAAAAAAGAGAAAAAAATGGTTGAAAATTGAAAGACTAAATTTGATAACTCAATATTTAACGAAATAATAATAAATAAAAATTGGTTAATCCGACGCAGTGAATCTTCCTTCTCACTTCCATGGGCAGTTCTCAAAGACTCAGAGCTTTTTCTACATATAAATGGAAACGAAACGCTCTCTCTTTCTCTCTCTTCTTTCTCTCTCTTCTGGAATTTGGGGGTTTTTCTTTTACCCTTCGAAGGGTCAGTCCCCACCATCGCCAATTTCACCAGTGTTCTCTCACCTTTCACAGTCACCAAGGGACCGACTCTTCTTTTTTATCTCACATGAAACCCTTCCCCTCAACTTTTTCTTATTGGATTAGATTATGATCCTTCTCTCTCCCCTTTTTTCTCTCTCAACAAATTAGCTTTCTGGGTTTCTTCCTCGATTGACTTCCAGCTTCTCGCTCGAGGACCCATTTGTTATCTCTTTCTTAATCTCCTTGTTCTTCTTCAGGTTGATTTTGTTCTCTCTTCAATTGTTTATTGCCTTGATTGTCTGTTTTCCCCCCTTTTTTTGAGTAATTTGATGTGGGGTTTTGATGATTCTGGTGCTGTGATGGATTATTCTTCTGATGGGTTGAATCTGTGAGTTGGGTTTTGTTTGTAGATCTGAATCTGTTTGGTTTTCTGTCGAATTTTGATTCTGGGTTTCTGTTTTTTCTCTTCTATGGAAGATCGGTTGTGATGTTCTGTGTTCTTTTTGATGTTTTGTGTTTGTTTTTAGGTTGGAGATGGGATCTGATTGTTGATTTATGATATCTCTGTGTGGAAATGTTTGATTTTAGATGTGCTATTTCATGCTTGCTTCTTTTGTGTTTTGACTCTGAATTTAATTTCACAACTCAGTTTTGTTCTTGAACTTGATCTGTATAGAACAGATTAAAAAAAGGTGTAGATGTTGCCCCTTTTTCCCATGTTTGATCTACTTTGTTTGGTTCAACTTTGCATGTAATAAGATAATTTAGAAAGAATAGGAAATTCTCATGGTGGTTGGTGTGAGGAGGAGGTTTTGTTTTGTTTAAATGGTTTTGAGAAAAGTTATAGAGGGAATTTATCTTTTGGTGTTATTCGTTATATCTATTGATTCGCGGTTATGATCTTTTCGATTCAGAGCAAAACAAAGATCTCTTTATGGATTGATATGTTTTTCCTGTACTTGATTCTGAGTCTGACCGGGTTTTTGCCTTGAAATTTAGGTTTACAGGCGAGGAAGCACAGTGAATTTTAGTAGCTTTCATATCATCTCTGATACCAGGCTGGAAGGCAGTAGTAGACCAAGCTTTGTGTTTTTGGTGTAAATCTGATTGTTGGATCTCGCCCGAGTTTCATCATCTGAGTTTGGCGAATATCTGCCGATTCCTTTTTGGGGGAAATGATGATGATGTTCAATGAGATGGGATTTTGTGATGATATGGATTTCCTTTCCGCTCCAATTGTGGAAGGAGATGCCGTAGCTCCACCAGCTGATCCTGAAGTAGTGGTGGAAGATGATTATTCTGATGAAGAGATTGATGTTGATGAGCTCGAGAGGAGGATGTGGAGGGACAAGATGCGTCTCAAACGCCTTAAAGAGCAGAGCAAGGTTAAGGAAGGGATCGATATTGCGAAGCAGCGACAGTCTCAAGATCAGGCTAGGAGGAAGAAGATGTCAAGGGCACATGATGGGATCTTGAAGTACATGCTGAAGATTATGGAAGTTTGTAATGCTCAAGGTTTTGTATATGGAATAATTCCAGAGAAGGGAAAACCGGTAACCGGGGCATCGGATAATCTTCGAGAATGGTGGAAAGACAAGGTCAGATTTGATAGAAATGGACCGGCTGCCATAGCCAAGTACCAGGCAGACAACGCAATTCCAGGACGAAACGACGGGTGTAATTCGATCGGTCCGACCCCACACACCTTGCAGGAACTTCAGGATACCACCCTAGGATCTCTTTTATCAGCTCTGATGCAGCACTGTGACCCTCCTCAAAGAAGATTTCCATTGGAGAAAGGTGTTCCTCCGCCATGGTGGCCTACTGGAGTCGAGGAATGGTGGCCTCAGCTCGGGTTGCCGAAGGACCAAGGTCCTCCACCTTACAAGAAGCCTCACGACTTGAAGAAAGCGTGGAAAGTCGGTGTTTTGACTGCAGTCATCAAGCATATGTCCCCTGATATAGCCAAGATCCGCAAGCTTGTCAGGCAGTCTAAATGTTTGCAGGACAAGATGACTGCCAAGGAGAGTGCTACATGGCTTGCTATTATCAACCAGGAGGAGGTCTTGGCTCGGGAGCTTTATCCCGATTCTTGCCCGCCCTTGTCTTCCGGTGGGGGAAGTGGATCGCTGGTCATTAACGATTGCAGCGAGTACGATGTAGAAGGCGCTGAGGAGGAACCAAACTTTGATGTTCAAGATCGTAAACCTGATAACCATAACTCATTCAACTTGGGGATGGAGAGAATGAGAGAACGGGTGCCCCTTCGGCAACCACCTTATCCAATCAAAGGAGAGGTTGCCACAAACTTGGATTTTATGCGAAAGAGGAAACCGACCAGCGATCTAAACATGATGATGGATCAGAAGATCTATACTTGTGAGTTCCTCCAGTGTCCTTATAGCGAACTCCGTCTCGGGTTTAATGACAGGACATCCAGAGACAATCATCAGTTGACCTGCCCATACAGAACTTCTTCAGAGTTCAGTGGTTCAAATTTTCATGTCAATGAAGTCAAACCAGTTATCTTCCCTCAGTCGTTTGCCCCGCCCAAGCCAGCTCCACCCCCGGTCAGCTCAGTTCCATCTTCCTTCGACTTGTCTAGTTTAGGAGTTCCAGAAGATGGCCAAAAGCTCATCAGTGAGCTCATGTCGATCTACGACACGAACGTCCAAGGCAACAAGAACAACTTAAATACCGGTAACGGTGCCATGACAGAGAGCCAAAATCTTCCTCAGTTGAAGATCCAACCTCAACAAGACGAGTACTTCCGCAATCAAGGTATAATGATCGAGGGAAACTTCTTCGAAGGATCAAATGTTTCGAGCAGCCATCAAATGTTCACAAGAGATGAAGGCCAATTCGATCGGTTTAAGCCAATGAATTCACCTTTCGAGAACAACAACCACCAGCACAACAACAACAACAACTTCCACTTGATGTTCGGCTCTCCATTTGATTTGTCGACCTTCGACTACAAAGAAGAAGTACCCGGAGCAGCAGCCATCGATACACTGTCGAAACAGCAGGATATCCCATTATGGTATCATTAAGGCTGCTCTCACTCTGATGCTTCATCGACGTACTCTTCCCGTCGAAAGCAGCAGCAACAGCAGCTGCAGCAGTGAAATTCATAGCAGTTTTTTTTTACAGTTTGAGTCTCTCTCTCTTATGGGGTTTGCCTTTTCTTTTACTAGGAACAAGTTGAAGTTACCTTTTGGGGTTTGCCTAACTTGGTGAAACTGTGTTGTCTAAAAAAAATGTTTGGTGTTACATCCTTGTCATTCTCACAAATGGATGGACAAATGTCATTAGCTTGTAGAATATCTTTAAGGTCATCATGTAATGTAAGTCTAAGGTTCTCCAATAGACTGATAAATAAGTGGAGAGAATCCTTCTTATGAACTTCTACTGCTACTAGTTCTACTTACTCTGCCCTGTTGTTGATTACATGTCCAAATGATTGTCTATATGAATAACTATTTCAACATCTTCATCTTCATCTCTTCCCTTCTGTCATCCTCTTCATTTTAGTGGTTGCAAAATGAAAGTTATAGAACAAAGAGTTGTTGGAGGGTTCAATCTGTGTTGTCCTGGTTGGAATATCAAGCCCGACAGCTAAGCGGGCGCCCCATTCGATTACGATTTTAGTCTTTGTCTTCTTCCCTTTTGACAAATTAGACTTGTTTACTTGCAATTGCTTTGTGTCGTAGTCAGACTATTCATACGCGTTCTCCCTATTCTAATTCTAGAAAGAAGTAGCTTTCTTTTTGAAAGCTCAGTTTTACCCTAAATGATAACACGTATAACCTTTTGTTTAAGGTTGATCATTCATCTTATCACATAAACACTTCATATCTCCGCACATATCTCACTCCCTCCTCTCCCCAACACCACAACACACACAACAAAGCCACGTTCGTGGTGAACAAACATGATGTCTATAGAAAACAAACAAAATCGTTACGAAACGGGATGAACGGAGTTGGATTTCGTTGCAAGCTGGAGTAGTGGCTGGTTTGAAGCTTATCTGTTGTTTTAGGGGTTGGGAAAGAGACGAGGCAAGTTGCAGAAACATTAGATGGTAATAATTGTGAGATGTAGGGCTTACTTTGTTGTTGTTGCTTGTTTGTTTGGTGATGGTGGCCAGTGGGGACTCCTCCAACTTCAAAGACGCCTCCTCCTCTTCCATCCTTTCATGTCGGGCGGTCAATGTTTCAAACCACTTCTCTCCATACCTCTCCCTAGTTTTTATCTTTCCGTGTCGACTTCGGGTTAAATTGCAAATTTAGTCTCCGTAGTTTAGGTTAGTTCGAGTATGGTCCTTATGTTTTTAAAGTTCTATCGTTGTTTACATTCTTTTAGTAAATACTGTAGGATATTATTGAATGGAGTCGATAAAGAAAGAAGAAAGCAGATGTTGGCATAATTTGTAGAGTGGAAATGTTATATATACGAAGTTAAAATATAAAATTTTACTTCCCGTGACGAAAATTTATGGCTTTGCCTCTACTTGCCATTAGTTAGGTGTGAAGAGTAGTACAAGTCTAACCTGACAATTTGACCATCATCCTTGAAACAGGGTCAAATGTACCTAACTACCTTTATAGTACTCCTCAACTAAAATAGTGTTTTAAACTCGACCCCTTTTTTAGACAGAGATTCAAACCTTTGACCTATAAATGAGCTACTAATGCCTTAGTCGTCAAAATACACTCAAGTTCACACTCAAAATTTATATTTTTCGAGAAACGTGATCTACCTAAACCACACGTAAGTTTAAATGAAAGGTCGTGTTATAGCTTTTATTTATTAAATCCCGTCATTGTTAAATTAAATCTCTATTACTTTTCATTTTTCGTCCATGGGAAATATGGATATAGGTCAGTTGAACTAAGTTCCAAAGAGGGGTACAATGATGACACTTTTGAAAGTATAGACTTTGAAATCGATATAAAGGTTAAAAGCACATGCCTAAAATTGTAACTCAAACTACTTTTTTTTTTTTTTTTTTTAATTTAATTTTAGAAAGTTTACTTCATAAATTGATATAACTTTTGAGAGATCCTATTTTTTAATCATATCTTAAGAGTACTGTGGCGTAGAAATTAGAAAAAAAAAATGAAGATTTTTATTTTAGAATATTGTGTTATTCATTATTTCGTGGGGCCAAAAGTCAAAATACTTGAAGGCATTTATTGACTAAAAACGAAGGTTAAAATATATATATAGTTTGTGTTCGTACTTCGGTTTTCGCCCTCATTATGATTTAGTCCTATTTATTTTAGAAATATTGAGTAAAAAAAAATAATAAATTTTGAAGCATTTGATTGAAAAAAAAAAAATAAAACAGATATAGACAAAGAAAAAGACAACATGTTCATAAGATATGAGCAAATAAACGAACCGAGTAAAATTTATTTGGTTGTATTACAAGTTTAGTCCCTGAACTTTCAAGGTTGTGTCAACATAATCCTTGAACTTTAAAAAGTGTCAAGTAGGTCATCGAATTTTTAATTTTGTATCAAATAAGTCCTTGAACTTTCACTTTTGTGTTTGTTGTCCTCTCCCAACTTTCAATTTTGTGTCTAATAAGTCTTTGACCTATCTGACATTTTTTAAAATTTACAAGCCTACTAGAGACAAAATTGGAAGTTTAGAGTTTCAATAGGCATAAAATTCAATTTTATATATAATAGATTAATTGATCTTTAAAAATCTCGAATATGTCAGGGATCTATCAGCCACAAAATTGAAAGTCCATGAACCTATTAGACACTTTTTAAAGTACAGGGAACAAATCGACACAACCCTAAAAGTTCAGAGACTAAATCATCTGAGTATCTCGATTACAAAAACATTTTTAATATCAGAGACCCAATCGTTATATATCACAAGATTAAAAACGTATCCGAATCAAAAGAGGAAGAATTCAGTCTGAGGCCTTGGTAATAAATCGAAGATATATGAGTATATATCAACCTGAATACAGATCACTTAATTGAAAAAAAAAAAATTAAAATCTCAACTAAACTAAACTTAGAGAAACAAAAAGGGTTATAATTAAAAAAACATAATTAGGGTTAGGTTTGAAATAAAGAATTGGTTTGGGAAAAAGAATAGGCATTGGAGAGTGAAATGAATGAATTGATTAATAATGTTGATTTTTTTTTTTAGTATATCAACATTTGGAGGTGGGGGATTCAAACCTCTAACCTCATAGTCAAGGATATATGCCAATTACTGCTGAGCTAAGCTCGCTTTGGTTAATAATGTTGATTATTAGAATAGAAAAGGTCCAAAATGAATGGGTTGTTGTGTTTGTTTGGTACAAATGTGATGGATCATTAGATGGCATTGGAGTTGGAGACAGCAGCTGCTTCAAACCCTTTCTTTCTTTGGTAATAATGGACACTCACTCTATCCCAAAAACTATGGACATAACATAGTGCTGTGGGCCCCTCCACCTACACCACCCATGTTTATCTCTTTTCTCATTCTTTTCAATTTCGTCCCTAACGTTTTTATGTTTTTCGATCAACCCCCTTTTCTCGTCGGGGGCTTAGTTTGAGATTGTTGTAGATTGCTATAGCTGTTGAAATAAGTGCATGTTTGGGAGTGATTTTAAGATGATGAAAGTCATTTTTTTTTTCATATTCAAAATCACTCTGAAACGTGTCTTTAATAATTCAAAATCAATTTCATGTTTTGTTTTACACCATTAAACGTGATTTTCATATTATCAAAATCGATTTTGAACGATTAAAGACACATTTTGAAGTGGTTTTGAATATGACAAAATCACTCTCAAGCATGCACTGATTACTATGAAATGTACTTTTAGAAAAATCAGTTGCAATATGAAGTAAATAGGCATTTGGTAAATTTCAACCTTAAATGTGAAAAAATTGAATAAAATTGGAATTTTGACAAGTTGGTTAGAATAGCCATTGATGGAAAGTCAATCCCAAAAGCTATGGTTGACTAATTTTGCAAATCAACGTAATTTTAAATGTGGTTTTCTTTAGATTCATTAATTATCAATTTTACCAACATTAAAAACGGTTAAAATTCTCATGTAATCACTTTTAACGCCTGCAAATCGACGAAGTAGGTTGGTAAAAAAATTTGAAAAGAAAGCAGGCTACACTAGAGGTTTTTTTTTTAATGTCTTCCAATCTCCATCGACTCACACTTAGTATTTTGTTACATAAATGTGTAATTGGTCAAATTTAATATCCATTAATGGAACTGGTGTAATCGATAAATGTTAAAATGTAGGAAATTAAGTTGAAACTTTTTTTTAACAATAGAGATTTTTTTGGGTGAGTTCACAACATTTGAGGTGGAGGGAATTAATTTAAGAAACCATACTTAAATATTAGAGATTAAATTATTTGTTTAGCATTTTCTTTCCCTCCCTCTCTCTTGTTTTAGTCTTTAGTTTTAATTTTTATTCAAACCATTATATATGATGTCAAATACTTGTTAATGTGTATGTGTTTCTTTAGTATATGTCAATGTAGATTTTTTTAAAAAATAGAGTCTAAGGTAGATATCTACTCACTAGGTAAACTAAAAAAAAAAAAAAATGTCTATGCTAAGTTTTTATTAATATTTTACAAAGATTTGATGAAAATGACTAAAATGATTTTTATATAAAGTTTTAGGGATTTGAATAGAATGTTTGAAAGGTTGCAAACTAAAATGAGATAAAAATATTCCAACCAAATTTAAAAGTCAACTTGAATATATAATTAATTAGTTAAGATGATCATATCTCCTCTAAAAAGTCGTAAGTTGAATATCTACTTACGTCTTTGTGATAAAAATATTTTTGGAACAACAAAATATAAAATTAAGGTGAATGAATTTACCATTTGAATTCTTTTGGTATAGTTTAGAAATAAGATTTTATTTTATTTTTATTATATTGAAAACCAAAGATATTTTGTTTATAATTAAGTAAGGGTATGAAGGCAAGTTGAATTTATTAACAATATTTAGTTCAGCTAATTATTTAATACTAAGTTCAAAATTAATTATTTTTAATTGATAATGAATAAGTAAAGTTTCTTTTTTTAAAACTTATCTTTTGAGATAAAATACAGGTATCTAATGTCTCGAAATGTGCTTAAATTAACTATCAAAATCTCTTGATATTGACTTCTATTTCTTCATGGAACCTTTTGAATTATGAATAGAAGTTTTTTGAGTTAGGTTTCGTTTCGCTATTTTCATTTTTTTTAATTCATTTATTTTTTTAAAAGAAAAAAGGGGGAAAAATACATAGAATCCAATGGAATAAAGATCATACAAAATAAGAAACCACTTAGATTCACAATGGATCAATTGAGACGTAACAAGACAATTTCTTTCCATTATTATTAAAAAAAAAAAAGAATTAAAAATAATAAATAAATGTCACAACCAATCCTTTTTTAAAATTAATTTTTTCAAAAATACTCTATACATTTTGGATCTGTTCATCTGGTTTTATTACATAATTTTATAGAAAATTAATGACAAAAATATAGTTGTTATATAAAGTTCAATAATTAAAAGGAAATGTTTGAAAAGTTTTTTTTGTGATAAAATTAGAATAAACACAAAAGTTGATAAAGCAAAACCAAGGTTTATTAAACTCTACACCATATTAAATTATCAAATAACAAAAAATCTAACAAATAAATAGAAAGAAAAAAAAAAACAATTTTTATTAAAAAAAAAAAAAACATAGGAAAACATTGCATTCATGTGATAACACTTTAAATCATAACTAATCCAACACTAAAAAGAAAAGTTTTTTTTTTCCTTGCTGAAAAGCAAATATCATGAAATTATTTGGAAAAAAAAAAAAAAAAAGCTAAATCTTTTTAGAAAAGTAATTAAAAAGCAAATCCAAACAAATCAATTTTTAAGATTTTGTGTAGAAAAAGTAGATTATGCTTTTTTGGAATATTAAAAAAAAAAAAGCATGGTCAAATTGCACTAACAACAGTTAACTCAACCTAGAATATTCACATCCACTTAAAACCAAAATTGAAAAAAATAATAATAATAAATTTAAAAAATTTAATATTATTTAAAAACTTAAAAATAATTTAAAACTGTTCTAATTCATTGAACTTTCAAATGGGGTATAGTTCATTTAACAAAGCTATTAATTTAAATATTCCAAATGTTCCCCCATCATCCTACAATCAATGCTTTTATTTATTTATTGGGTTTTTAAAGCTATTTTAATTCCTTTTTATTTAAATCTTGCATTGGTTCTATTAAAACTTCCATCTTATGGTACAAAAATAGGGTTTAGAAAAAAAAAAAGAATTAAAGTATCAATAAAATATTTTTTTTTCTTGTCAACTCTAAATGGGTTTTCAAGGTTGTTCATAAAGTTTTTTTTTTTTTTTTTTTTCCCTTCAAGTATTTATTTTTATCATATTTTAATATCTATCTTTCTACGACTTTATTGTTTGCTTAACGAATACACGTACGTTCTCTTTATGAACTATATAATAAATTTTTTTCTCTCTCCTCACATTTTTCAATAGTGGGGTTCCATGATTTTCTAGAAAGGGATTACTTTATAATTTGAGACAATAATGTTAGGAACTTTGAATATTTCTAATAGATATTTAAACTAACGTCAATATCTTAATGTAAGAGAATTAAATGTAATGGATAATGTATATTTTTTTGACATCACATATAATTTATGTGTGGTAAAATTGTAATGTATACCATTTTTAAATTGAGTGTTAAAATTAATAAATGATATAAATGGGGAAATGAAAAAAAAAAAAAAAAAAAAGTCAAACACTTTCCTCTTTTTGTTTTTTTTGTTTTTTTTTTTTTTTTTTGGACAATGTCAAACACTTTCTTAAAGATGTGAAAAAAAAATTATGAGAGAATATAATAATGTATTTTCTTTTTTTAAAAAAAGTGGATATTAAAAAAATAAAAAATAAAAAGTAGATGAATTTTTTAATTTTGGAGGTGTGTAATGGAATAAAAGAAAGTTGCCTAATAAGTAGGAATGATATAAGAACAATATTTGACTGCGCATATCAATATGCAGAGATCTTTAAAATCTTGACAACTTTGAAAAAAAAAAAAAAGTAGAAAATGAGAAAACTTTCTTATCTCTCTTAGTTGTCAATATTTTAATGGTGGTATGTAGGGAGATCCCTGGTAACCAATGATATAATAAGCTACATTTCATAAAAAAATTTTGCCGCAAACTTATTTTAAATTTTGTAATTGAATTTTCTTTTAAATATAATGGCTCTAATTGATTATTCTTAACTTTATTATTTTAGGGTTTGACCATAGCTTTAAGACAATTATTGTTCACTCCATATATTGCCCCTTTTAAGGTTGATGTTAGGGAAGATAAAAGAGGCTGAAAATAATAACTTACCTTCAATTATTGATTTATAATAGTAATAAGTTCATTATTAATCTTTTACAATAATAGACCTGATTATATTCAATGATTGGCTTAAATGTTGATTGAGACAATAAAAATGATCAATAATTAAATTAGTTCACCTTATTGTTATATTTGCCAACATTAAGGTATAGTTCAATAAATGAAGGATCTATATATTTTATTAAGTGGGAAGGTTTGGCCAACATGAGCATAACTCAACTGGCGTAAAGCTTATACTAATGACCAAAAGGTATGTGGTTCGAATTTCTATATCCACGACTCCATATTTGTTGAACTATCAAATAATTTGTTATTTCTAAAATTATTTACTTTGTTTTAAGAAATTATAATTACTTACTTGAGCGTTTTTTAAATAATATAATTTACTTTAGTTGTCATTTCTATGCATTGATTTTTTTTAATGCTTTATTTAACATTGAAAAAAGAAGTCTTTAAAAATTAATGGAAGAATAATTGTATTGGGCTTGGCCCAAAGGCTTTATGTTAACACTTTATTGGGCATGCATCCAAGGCCCAATATAGTATGAAAGTCAAAGTTGGGCCCAATCCTCGTGCTTATTGGGCTTACTTCTTGAATGATCCATATAAAATTGATATTTACAGTTCTATTAAAATAGTTAAAATTCACTTTCAGTCCTGAACTTTAATGAAAGTAATAATTTAGTCTCAATTTTGATTTGTATGATTTAGTTTCTATACTTTCAATTTTGTAATAATTTAGTCTCTGAACTTTAATAAATAACAATTTAATCCACATACTTTCAAATTTGTAACAATGTTGCAAAAAAAATTGTCAAAATTAAATGTCGACTTTTATTATTTTAATGATTAGACGTGGTAGCTTATAAACATATTGGGTCTCAAATTAGTTTATTAATCTATCTATGTAAGAGAATTCATTAAATCTTAATATTAATTTTCACGATAAGGACTAAATCGATACAAATTTTAAAGTACAAGGATTAAATTGTTACATATGAAAATTCATGGACTAAATTGTTACAAAATTGAAAGTATAGGGACTAAATCGTTACAAATCAAAGTTCAGAGACTGAATTCTTATTTTCATAAAAGTTTAGGATCAAACGTGATTTAAACAAAAAAAAATACTAAAGGGAACCAAATCAAATGAGGTAAGAAAACTCTAATGGTCAATCACATATCCTTGTTCAATAAGCCATTTCCTCCCCCTCAACCAGCAATAGGTTTTGTTTAGCAAGACAAGAGTATGAGAATTCAAACTTGAAATGAAATATCAATTACCATCTGAGTGTTGATGTTATCAGTAAATCTTATCAAGTCTACAATAACTTTGTCAAATCGAGCATAACTCACTAATAATTGACCAATGATATGTACTTTCGATCAAGAGGACAAAAGTTCAAATTCTACACTCCAATATCGTTGAATTGAAAAAAAAAAAGGTCAAAGCTTACAATAACCTATATTATATTTTATAACTTCTATAATATATTTTTTCTAAAAAAAAAACATTATATTTTCTCTTTGGTTAAATTAAAAGTTAGTCCCAAAATTTTTAAAGTTGTGTTAATTTAGTCCTTAAATTTTGAAAATGTCTAATAAATCCTTGAACTTTTAATTTTGTGTCTAACAGGTATGATATATTCGAGATTTTTTAAAATTAACCAATCTACTATATCTAAAATTGAGTTTTATGCGTATTGGAATCATAAACTCCCAATTTTGTGTTCAGTAGGCTTGTAAATGTTAAAAATATCAAATAGGTGAAGAACTTTAAACACAAAATAAAAAACGGAAGGGCTTAATAAACACAAAAGTGAAAGTCTAAACTTACTGGATATTTTAAAGTTCTCAGAACTATTACACACAAAATCAAAAGTTCGAGAACCTATTTGAAACTTTTTCAAGTTTACGAACCATATTGACACAGCGATATGCAGCACTGATCAGAGTCTATGGTCGGATTAAACCATCGTAGCTCTCTTCTTTTCTAAACCCTATTTCACATTCAGTGCCCCTCCCTCCCATTACCAGCAACTCCACCCCCCGCCCCGTCGCACACCGTCTCAGCGCCCGCCGCCGCACGCTGCACTCCCGGCTGCATTCCGACGAACTCGCCGCCGTTCCCTCCCTCTCACACGCTCTTGCCTCTCCGAGCAATCAGAGTTACTTATCTCTGTACTTTCTCTTCTCAGAAACAGAACCAGTGCTTCAGCCCCTAACCCTCGCCGATATGGATGAAATTGGCAATGGCGCGGTGGAGTCCATGGAAAAGCTTAATAGCCTCCGCATCACCTCTTTAGACGACGATGATATTCCTGACGATGAGGAATTGCAGCAAGAGGATTATGATACCGATGACGATGATGAGGACGAAGAATCGGATGAGTCTGTGACTTTAGGTTTTGTTGAGAAGCCGAAAAATTCTTGGTCTCTTCTTCGTCAGTTGTTTCCAAGCAAGGCTGGAGGAGTACCGGTGTGTAGGCATAGTCCATATACTTTCAACTTCTCTTTTATATTACTGTTGATTAATTTTCTGCTTGAATTTCAATGTTGTTTTTCGTTCTCCTAGAAAGATTGAATCGCACTGAAGTTGGTTGATCACTATCTGCTTAGAATTATTATTACGAGTGAAGTGAATTGAGAATTTGATTGCGTAAATAATTGGCACTGCAGGCTTGGTTGGATCCAGTGAATTTGCCGTCTGGAAGGTCTTGCGTTTGTGATATGTGTGGAGAGCCTCTACAGTTTTTGCTCCAGGTATTTGTTTGAATGATATTTGGTTGCAATTTTTTCGGGTGTTTTTTTAGCTTTCTCCTTTCATCTTGTGCATTTCAGTCTCAGTTCTCTAAACAATTAGTTATTAGAAAAGGAAGAAAGATTTTGTAAACTGATAGTCCAATGGCTCTAATCAGTACATTTGGGAATAGCAAATTCTTTCTTTGAGCTGTTTGGTTTACAGTTTGTCATAGTCATACACAGAGGTCTTGGGAGCAGGGGAACTTTTGTGGCAGGCTGGGATTTACACTCTTTTTTGGGGTTACTGGGTGAGAAAAACAATAGGAGCTTTAGAGGGCTTGAGAGGGATCATGGAGATGTTTGGTCCTTGGTTAGATATTCTGTTTTCTTTGAGCATAGGTGACACGTTTGTTTTGTAATTACCTATCAGCCTTATTTTAGTGGATAGGAGCCCTTTTCTTTAATGGAGTTTCCTTTTTGGTGCTTGATTTTCTTTATGCCCTTGTATTCTTTCATTTATATGTGTGTGTGGAAAAAACATAGTAAAATTAATTAAGGTGCGAACTCTATGTTTGTTGAGATCATGTAGTTTCTATTCATTGCAGACCATTATTGACATTTCCACATTGAAGTATAGCTTATGATGGCTTGTTCTTGTTCATGAAATTGTTAGATTTATGCTCCTATTGTGGAGAAGGACTCAACATTTCATCGAACATTATTTGTGTTTATGTGTCCATCAATGACTTGTCTTCTACGAGATCAACATGAGCAATGGAAAAGCAAGTCTGAGAAGTCATCTCGTAGGTATTACTAGCTGGTTTTCTGATGAGTGCCATCATTTTACTTATTCATTATCCTCTACATTTTGCAATTTTCTTTAGTAACTTTTTAATTGTTTTCGAAGTGTGAAGGTTTTCCGCAGCCAATTACCTCGTAATAATCCCTTTTACTTGAGTGAACCCCCAAAACATGACGGGACTGACAAACCTTGTGAATCTGGAGGTAGTTTTGATTTATTCTTGCTTCTATTGAAGGCCTGAAATTATTTTTAATACATTAATGTTCTTTAAAATTTCTCTGATTTATATAACATCTCTAACATATGTGATGTTTTAGCTGCACGCTGTAACTGGTGTGGTACTTGGAAAGGAGACAAAGTTTGTAGCAAGTGTAGAACAGTACGCTATTGCTCTGAGAAACATCAGGTATCGTATTTTCTGGGCTGCTGCAAGTACAATTTCTTGCATTCTGAACTTTCAACACGTTAAAACCAAATTAACTTCTATATGTCTTCAGGCTATTCATTGGCGTACTGGGCATAAAACTGATTGCCAACAGTTGTGCATGTCTTCTCAGTTGTCAAGTTCTAGACTGACTAACAGTGAATACGAAACAGATATTGAGAAAGGTTGGTGAAGAAAAAACTTCTCTGGGTGTTACTGAGAATAAGAAGATTTCTGTTTTTTGTCTTATTTTTGGGATTTGGTCCTTTCCCTGGATGTCCGATTGCTTTTGCACTCTGCACATGATGTGGACTTCAGAATATTTGTTCATTGTGCAGAATATCTGAAGGATTATCAATGCCTTGGATAAATGTACTTGGTACAATACAATTGGAAGAAATGTGCTATGTAGTTTATTTGTATATCTGGTAGAAACTCTAGGATCAATTTCTTGACTAAGATTTGTATGGAAAGTAGCTTTTAAAATTTATCTGAGAATTATTTGCTTTTGCCGACAGTTTCAAGCAAGCATCTTTGGCCTGAATACGAGATCATACATGAATACGAGAGTGAGTTCAACATGGAAATATCCCTGGACAATTCATATGCAAATGCTTTGGTTCGTAGAGATAAGATGGATGACTCGATGAAGTCCTTGTTGGCCAAGTTTGAGGTATTGATCTTAATGGTATCATTTGAAAAGTTTAGTTTTCATTTGTAGTGGGCTTGATGCCTCTATTTGTATCTCTACTTCTTAGAAGTTAGAAGTTCTTTAACTATTTTTATGAACTGAAGTCCTTTTTGTAGTCTTGAGTTGGGTTTCTTTTTAGGAGGCTCCTTTTGTAGTTAATTCTTCTCCCTTTTTACATTATTTGTTTGTATTCTCATTCATCTATGGTAGCACAGTATTTCATTAAAAAATCAATTGTTTTGTGTTGTTGCAAAATTTTATGAAATTTTTGGCTTACAGGGAGATGATGATAGAAAGTCTTGGGCCTCTTTTCAAGGTCGCTTATCAAACGCTCCTGAACAGGTGTTGAGGTAATATTAATCTTTCAAGTTTTCTACTGAAATTTTATTTAGTTAATTGAACTTGATCGTGTACAGTTCTTTATTTTAGAAGGAAGCAATGTTCAAAGATTCTTGGCCAAAGGAACTTTGATCATGTACATGTGTGATTACTTTACGTGGAACGACAAATCACAAGAGTCAATCATCTTAAATTGATTAGTAGCTTTTTTTTTTTTTTTGTAAATTATGAATGAAGTAAAAATTCTCTTGGCTCAGATGCTGTTCATATCAGGAGACTAAATAAAGTTAAAATCTTAGTATCATATCAAGATTTTAGCCTATTCATACATCTGCAAGTGGTGCCAACACGCTTGGTAGGAATTGCAAACAAATGAAAATAACAAATTTAGAATCTATTTTCTATCCTACGAGATTTCTTTTATTTTTTCTTTTAAAAAACATTTTTTACTGTTCTAATCTCCTGATGGAACTTTATTGTATTATTTTCCCTCACAGATCTAGCGCTCTGTGGTCTTTTATTTGATGCTCATATAATTTTAACCATTCACTTTCTTACTAAGTTTCTCCAGTTTTGTGTCTATCTAAATTGAAACCGAAAGAAAATTAGTAGAAAATTCTTTGACGTTACATCATTTGGATACAAAATACAACTAAATGAAAGATTGTATGATTTTCATTCATTTACACAATCAATATGTGCAGAAACTTTGGGGGTTTTGAAATTCAAAATTGTTAGTAATAGAGATCTCATAGCAAAATGTCCAGAGTAGGGATACATGTGCTAAATTGATGGCATTGTATTAATAGATGCATGATCATCAAAATGTGCAGTTACATTTTTTACTTGACTAAGTTTTTCATCTTGCCTCACGGATTATCTATGTCAATTGTGTTATTCATTTCATTAATTAAAAATGAACACAGATATTGTAGAGACGTCGGCTCTAAACCTCTGTGGCCAATGTCAAGTGGTCGGCCTTCCAAAGAAGACATTCCTAAATGTAGTTACTGCAGCGGTCCCATGTGTTATGAGTTTCAGGTATTTGCATCTTTATAGGCAACTTGTATGTGTTTTAACTACCCTCCCAACCACCCCCTTCTTTTTGGATTCACATTTGGATCTTTTAGTTTCAAAAGTTATAGATAGTTTCCTTTGGGTGACAACAGATCTTGCCTCAGTTGCTTTATTATTTCGGGGTAAAGAACGACGTGGATTCACTGGACTGGGCGACGATTGTTGTGTATACATGTGAAGGCTCCTGTGAGTCAAGCGTAGCTTACAAAGAGGAGTTTGCTTGGGTTCAGCTCTCTACCCCATCTGCTGTTCACCAGTAATATTTTTGTCAGTTTTGTTCTTCAGCAATTTTTATTGCCAAATGAGTCTGCTTTTTTTGTATGCTTTTCAATTATTTCAGAATGTTAAATTATAGAAATCAATCATGCTGTGCCTTTTCTTCTTTTGAGTAGCATATAAATGTTGTATTATTTCTGACCCTTCTTTCAAGGGAAATTGGATATTGTATATAAAATCAACTATTTTCTCTCTCTTTCACATGAAATTATAATAGAGGGGTAGAGGAATGGAAAAAGCCAAAAGGAGATTTGTCTGCTGTTTGAAAGTCAAGAGGATGAAATTCCAAAACCTGCAAACAAAAGAACACCTGTGAAAGATATGACTTGGTGACAATTTAATTCTTCATTACAAAGAGTGTACTAGCTTGGTTAGATGGAGCAATGATTCTGAATTTTATCATATGTGTTGATGCTTTTATGACTAAACTTCTGCTTCTATAAGAATTTGACATTCTTTGGCAACTCTTCTTGTGCCAAATCTTTTTCTGTAAAGAGATGAATCCACAAAGGGAACCATTTGTTTAGTGAATTAAGTATGAATTAGTAGGGATCTAAAAGCCAAGTAATCTTGTGGACTATAGGACATTATTCATGTTCGATCGAGTTTGAAAAATACAATTGTGATTGTTACAGTTGAACATGGTTGGACAATCTCGTGGTCCTTTCTAGGTATTCGAAGATTCAAAGATACAAGAAAAGGGACACCAATTGTCACTGTTTTGTCAGTGGCGGATTGAAGTATGCAACAAGTGAAAGACATAGCAATAAGAGCTATTCACAATAGGGACACATTCTTAAGTTTCACACGAGAAGTAACTCGTATGTCACATAATAGCTATAGGTCCCGTGGAAGATAATGTCGATAACGTAAATAGACGATAGGTTGGTTAAAGTTCATTCTTCTTCCCCTCCAAGAAGTTTCTCCCAGAATCAGGATCCTAGGGATTTGGATTGGCATTCCAAGCATCTTTTATGGAGAAGGATTTGTGGTTGGATTGGTAAAACAAAATAAATGGAAAAGGCTAGAGCTATTTGTAATATTAAATTAAACAAGAGTAAATTCTTCATCTTGTGTATAAATTTTCATGGACAATGGGTGAATGAAGAGTGTCAAGTGTGATCATTTTGATATTGTATTTTGAGTCTCATCTTATTTTAGTCTTTTGTACTTTCAGATGTTCAACTTTAGTTTTTGTACTTTCAATAAATCTTAAAATTAGTCCCTTGAAGTTATTTTTTTTATTTTTTTATCGAAATTGGTTAAATAATAATAATAATAACTTTTGTGCAAGAAAAGACACAATGTGAATATATTTCCAAAATTTACAGAGGGAAGATTAATAGACTTTTTTATTTTTTAAAAGTTAACAATAAACTTATAATAGAGACTATTTTTAAGATTTATTGGAAGTACGAAGACTAAATTCGAACATTTAAAAGTGATTTTAGAACAAATTTCATAGTACAAATTTTAACCATAAAAAATTTCTTTTGTCACTATTCTTAATGGCTTCTTACTCATAATAATATTAAGTCCATTTAATAAAGAGGGAATGTATATATATATTTATTTATTTATATATATATTTATTTATTTATTGCCTTTGCCCAACCCTCTTCTAGAGCTTGACTTTGTTCTAGTTACCCAAATGACATCCAAAGCTATATTTTTGTTTCTTTTCAAAATAGTTGGGCACTTATATATGTAGGGAGGTTGGGAGGTTGGAGAGTGTAGCCCATATAATATTTATTTTAAAAAAAGGCATCTATTAAAGTTTGAGTTGTAGTGTGTAGCCAACATTGGTTAGAATTTGATTTTCAACTTTATTATATAATAATTATTTGAGCTAGGACACTCTTTTCTTAATCAAAATCTCAATGATTAGATTTAGCAATGTGAAACAACCATATTTATTATCATTAAAGTATCATCAATGTTCTCTTCTCTTGTTGTTCCTAACACTTACAACTCTTTGTTGCTTTTGGTGTCTAGAAGTTCATCCTTTTGAGCATGCTTTTACAAGCTTTAAATTTATTCTTCATTGTTCAAACTTTTTCAATCAATTATTTACAATAAGTGGGCATTAAAAGAACGATGATGTGGAAATGTAATATATATATAAATTTTTTTTTTTTTTTAATTTACGAAATTTAAATGAAGACGGTTAGTTGTTTACTTAGTAACTTTTTCTTATGGATTCATCTTTTACAGTAACAGCCATCCTACAAAAGGCCAGGTAAGTTATTATCAGTACAATCATGCGAGATGGGTATACTTTTGATTTTATTAAGGGACATGTCTAGTCCAATATCATCACTTTTATCAATGAACTTTAACTTTTATTGACGGTGAAACTTTTAAAAGACTAAATTGAAAAATGATATCGAGAAAATTATATATTTGGCGAAAAAAAAAGAAAGGAAAATAAAAAGTTACCTATCTTTTGGCCACAACATAGAAAAGTGTGAAAGACAATGGAGAAGAAAATGAAAAAGGGCAAAAAGAAAAAGAACATTGTAAAGGAATCTACAAAATTTTAGAGAAAGACAAATAAAATTTGAGTGGAAAAAACTTGAACCCACTTCAATCCAAAATTGTAAGGGATTTTTTGTCTCTTTAAAAGGATGGGTGTGTGTGTCACTTTCTTTGGGCATCTTTGCATTAAAAGCATTACATTGCATTCAATTCCATTGCACATTTTGGCCAAATGCCATCCTTTATGTCTACCTAGCCCTAATGGCGTTCTCGTAATTATATCGCCTTTCGTTTTTTTTCCTCCGGTTAAATTATTACGTCTCGTTTATGTACTTTCACATTTGTGTCAACTTTCTTTCTATGCTTTTAGAAGATTTAATTTAATTTAATTTAATTTACTCTTCAAATTTATTTGTTGTTAATAAGTGGTGTTAATTAAATGTATCAAGAAATTAATACGATGCGGATATTATTAGTAATTTTAACTCATGGGTAGTTGTATTGATTCAGACTAATAAATTAAGGTATAGAGATGGGGTTGAAATTTAAGAAAGTTAATAGAGAGAAAAATTGACTTAAATATGAAAGTTGAAACTTCAAAGATAGAAGATGGATGAAAAAAAATTGACTTAAATATGAAAGCTGAATCTTCATAGATAAAATATAGGTGGAAAATTTAATGTTGTATAAGTTTTTCTTTCCAATCTTTTACAACTTTGTTTTTCATTAGATTTTTTTTTTTTAAAAAAATAATATTCATAGATCATATTAATTTCACAACTTATTCAAATTCAGAGTTTAAGTTGACGAGATCAAAATGGGTTCATTAAGTTAAATATAGGTGTAAAAATAAATCTTTTCAATACATAAAATTATGGAATAGTTATCAAATGAGTTAAAATGCAATTCAAAATTAAAATAATAATGATAGATTAAGGGTTAGTTTTTTAATCTTAATTCTTTATACGAAACTAGATCTTAAATGCCAACGTTTTATAGTAATAATCAAGAGGTTTGTGGTTCAAATCTCCTTGTCACACGTTAAAAAAAAATAGATCTTAAATATTTAAATCTATGCAAATTACAAACACAAACGCTAATTCTTATTAAATAGAACTCTAAAGTGATTTTATTTTTATTTTTTTATGTTGGATGCACACATTTCAAGTATCAAAATGTTCTTTAATTAAAGTCAACTTTGTCATTTTTCTTCTAGATTAGAATATTTATACATTTATATTTGTGCACATAGTTGATATGTACGAGAGAAAAGAATAAAAAAGGGTTAATTTATCAAAAGTGCCCCTGAATTATGGAATTGGTTTCAATTATACATTTAAACTTTCAAAAGTTTCATTTTAGCCCATGAAGTTTGAATTATGTTTCAAAACGACCCTAGAAAACATTTTTCGGTAAATTTTGTATGAAAAATGATGTGTTTGCATGCGTTTTTATTGTTTTTTCCACGTATATGTTCACATCACATAAACAACAATGCATATGTAAACTCGTCATTTTTTGTCTATAAATTTTACGAAAAAATGCTTTCAAGAGTTGTTTTGAAACAAAATTCAAACTCCAAAGACTAAAATGAAACTTTTGAAAGTTTAGGAGTATATATTTGAAACCAAACCCATAATGAAGGGATATTTTTGATAATTTAACCCAAAAAAAAAACCTATATACATACATCCCAACAATTATTAAAATTGAAAATTGGTGATTTGATTTTCATGCTTGATTTTGCTTTATGCTTTTAAAACCTCACCTTTTTTTTTCATATAAATTTTTATGGATATTCATGATCTTGTTATTAAACAAATTTTGTAATGTATTTAATAAAAATCTTAGGAGACAGGTGACCTATTTTGAATTTTTTGTTAGTACCTTTGAATTACCAAATGACTTAGTGGTTTATAACAACCAACAAGAGCATAGCTCAAGTGACATAAAGTTGTACTGATAACCACGAGGTCTGTGGTTCGAACCCTCCACCCCACATATTTTTTAAAAAAAAAAGACTTGTGGTTTATAACACATACGCCATGTGATATCATGTAAAACAAAACATCAAAGACCAAAGTAAATTTATCATTGCAATTAATCTTCTACTATTATAATTCTATAATGATAAGGTTTAATTGCAATAATTTTATAACTTTAAAGTATAGCTATTACAATAAAAAAAAAAATTGAAAGGTAACATTTATGTTATAGAGTGATTTTTACAATTTGCTAGTAAAATAAAAAAAAAATCATTTTTATTAGTTTATTTTGTATATTAAAGGAGATATTTGAGTTGCATCTATTTGTTTTTGCAACATTAATTTAAAGATGACATCACATTTCCTCCATATTTAAGTCTTCTTTACTTGGATCATACCAAATAACTATGGATTTATCTCAAATAATTTTTTAATCCAAGTATAATTTGACTTTTTTTTTTCTCTCTCTTTTGGGTTTAATAGTTGCAAGGTGGGAGATCAAACCATCAATGTTTGAGATGGTAATTAATGCATTATCTACTGAACTTTACTCAGATTGACAAGTATAATTTAACTTTTTTTTTTCTTTTGAGTTCAATGCAGGGTCGGAGATCGAACCATCAACTTTTGGGATGGTAATTAATGTTTTATCTACTAAACTTTGCTCAAATTGACGAGTATAATCTGACTTGAATACAACTAATGCTCTTCATTCAAGTCGTAGAAAAGATTTCTAACATAAATGTGATGAATAACCATCCTCATGTCCCACTACATAGATGAAATGAATACAGTTAAATGTTAATCTATACCTTATAAAAGAACACTCCTCCACCAATAGCTATTGTCAACGTTAATAGTCTAAGAACATAGATCAGACCTTACTTAATCAATTAAGTGACTCGAGAGTTTAATTATAACATCTCTTTTTAGTTTGAAAGTTTAATTACATCGATCTGTAAATTTCAACAGTGGTTTATACATTTATCGAGTTACCACAAATACAATTATAATACAAAAGAGTTTAAGATTAACAATGTCACAACTTCAAGGAAAAGCCATTTAAATCAAAGTTGTCACAATCCAAGGTTAACTTTTGTATCTTGCCCCAAACTTGATAAATATGAAGATTTTTGGAGAGGAAAAAGAAAAAGAAAAAGAAAAACAAAAACCAAAAAAAGAACACAAAAATAAAAGTGGGAATGAATGGAGAAAGAAGAAAGCCATCCCTTCATCCTTTCTGTGGTGAATTGCATTGGGATCTGATGCTTGTACTATTGAAGAGACCCAACAGATTTAGAAATTTAACTCTCAAGTCAAAGTCAAGGAATCAAACCCTTCAATCTTCATCTCATTCATCCTCTGTTTCTCTCTCTCTCTCTCTCTCTCAATAAACAAAAAAGGCTGATTAGTTGGCAGCACTACCTACCAGCTTCCCACTCCCACTGCTTCCACTTTGGGACTCTCTGATCTCCATTTTCATTTTCTCCTTCAATTTTCCAAACTTTGCACTGATTTTACCTCTACCCATTTCCATTTCTCCATCTCTATGGCTTCTTCAGCCTCCTAAATCCCTCAATTTCACTTTTCCACTCCTTTTGGGATGTGGGTTCTTGTGTTTTTCTCCTATGCTTTGCTTTTCTTTCAGTTACCATTATGCTTACTTCTTTGCAGTTGTTCTCGGGATCTGACCCCTGATTTTGGCAAGTGATTTTGCTCTTGCCCTTTTGTGCAATTTATGAGTTTTGTAAATTCTTGGTCTGTTTTCTGCTATTCTGTTCCCAATTCTTGTATTTTGACTTCCTTGTCTCTGTACTTTACAATTTGATTCACCAAATTGGGCTTGAAAGCTGCAACTGGCTTAAGTACTTTTGTTTCTGTTTGTTCATTTGAATTGTACTGGCTTTTTCCCTCGGAGATTTTGGGCTGCTTGGTGGGTTTTGAAGCAATGCAGGCAACCTGTTTGATAATATTACTGTTCTTGTTGGTAAATGTGTTGGGACAGTCTGATTTTGCTGCACTTTTGGAGCTCAAGAAAGGCATTGTTAAGGATCCTTCTGGGCAACTTGATTCGTGGGACTCGAAGTCCTTGGATTCTGATGGCTGCCCCAGTAATTGGTTTGGGATTGTTTGTGTTAATGGCCGTGTTACAGCTCTTACTTTTGATAATGCTGGTCTAGTTGGTGACTTTAACTTTGCAGCCATTACTGGCCTTTCTATGCTTCGTAACTTATCACTTTCAAACAACCAGTTCACTGGGACTATAGTGAAAGTTGGTTTGTTTAAGTCCCTTGAATTCATGGATCTATCCCGCAACAAGTTTCACGGTTCGGTACCTGGTTTGTTGATCGGTTTAGTTAACTTGGTGTCGATCAATCTTTCTTCAAACCAATTTGAAGGGGCTTTCCCTTCTGGTTTTGGTAAACTTGAGAATTTGAAGTATGTAGACGTGCGCGGTAACGGCTTTTCGGGGGATATCACCCAACTTTTGTCCCAAATGGGCAGTGTTGTATATGTTGACTTGAGTAGCAATCAGTTTACTGGTTCAATGGACGTAGGAGTTGGGAATCCGTCTTTCGTTTCCTCGATTCGGTATCTAAATATTAGCCATAACCTGTTGACTGGAGTGCTTTTTCCTCATGATGGGATGCCATATTTTGATAGCTTAGAGGTTTTTGATGCCAGTAACAATCAGTTTGTTGGCCCCATACCTTCCTTCAATTTCGTGGTCTCTCTACGAATACTTCGACTTGGCAGCAACAAGTTATCAGGGTCACTTCTAGAAGCTCTCTTACGAGAGAGCTCGATGCTCTTGACCGAACTGGATCTTAGCCTTAACCAGCTTCAAGGTATCCACATAATACATTGTCTTTTGAAGGAATACTATATGCTTTCTCTGTATTATTTAAATTGTAATGGATACTTGATTTGTTAATATCTGAACTACTTAAAATTTGAGCTTCTTAAGACCCTTCACCTTGTTTTTCATCAATATTTATCTTGCCATTGGAAAAACTGTAGATGCCTGCTAGGAAGAAAATAGTCATAGCATAGAAAAAGAAGTTTTGGTTCTTTATGGACATGGAAGCATTTATGTGTGTGTGTGTATATTAATTAAGTTTGAATCCTCGCTGTCCGTGTATCGAGCGATAATTACTTAGACAATGAGTTAAAGAGAATTGCATCTTCTTTTTACATTTCAGAATTAAGAGAGGAAAAAGAAGATAAATGAAGAAACAACTATTTTCTGATCCAATTATGGAGTTATGAATTACGACTTTTCAATGGCCCTGTTTCTTCTGCTGTTCTTATGTGATTCTTCACTCATGTTAGAATTATTCTATCTAATGAATCTTGTAGCCGTTCCCTGTTCGAATCTTCAAATGTCTTACTGTTTCATAATAGCAGATGCTATGATTTGCTTGAACATATACCATGGAAGCATCTCGACTCCTGGTTCCTCCCACTATCGATCATCTTAACTTCTAACGACTTAATTCCATGGCAGGTCCAGTTGGGAGTATTACATCAACAACTCTGAAGAAACTTAATATATCTTCAAACAAATTGACAGGCTCCTTGCCCATCAATGTTGGGCATTGTACTAGTATAGATCTTAGTAATAATATGCTGTCGGGTGATCTATCTCGGATTCAGAGTTGGGGAAATTATGTGGAAGTTATTCAGTTAAGTTCAAATTCGTTGAAAGGAACGTTATCAAACAAATCTTCTCAATTCTTAAGGCTTACTCTGTTGAATGTCTCCAATAACTCATTGGAGGGTGTTCTTCCAACCGTGTTGGGTACATATCCTGAACTCAAGGTTATCGATTTAAGCCATAACCGGCTTAATGGTCCCGTCCCTTCTACCCTTTTTCACTCATTGAAGTTGACTGATCTAAATCTCTCTGGCAACAATTTTACTGGTCCTATACCACTCTATGAAAGTATAGATTCTACTTCAAGTACTTCTTTGCAGAATTCAAGCCTGACATCCCTTGATCTATCACTTAACTCATTGACCGGTCACTTACCGTCAGAATTTAGTAAGTTCCAGAGCTTGGTATATCTCAATCTGTCAAAAAATTATTTCGACGGTGTCATCCCGGATAACTTTCCAAGTAGTTTGAATGGATTTGATGTGTCGTTTAATAATCTTTCTGGTGAAGTTCCTAGGAACTTGATGAGGTTTTCTGATTCAGCATTCCATCCAGGAAACTTCTTACTGATTTTTCCTTCTTCCTCATCACCTCCAAGGGACTTTCCTGGTCTACCTTCAACCATGCACCGGTCCCGTATGAAACCGGTCGTTAGAATTGTTCTCATTGCAGTCTTGATCGTAATTGCTGCATTGGTAGTTCTTTTTTGCATTATATTATATTACAGGGCCCAAAGGCTCGACCGTAGAAGAACTTCAACCAATGATGGAAAGGAAGGTGTCTTGGAAGAAGCTTCTTCTGTTATTCGCCAATCAACCGATAAAAAGAAGAATGTGTCAGTACCTCCATCCAGTTTTCATCAAGATCTTATGCCACCATCTCACCGAGGGGAGGGTCATGTCGGTGGCGACGTGTGGTCGATTTCAGACAAGGCTAGAGATATTGTCTATCATGAATCATTAGGAAAAGGAGAAGGGATGTCCTCACCCATGTCTCTCATGTCATCTTCAAATCCATCACCTTCAAAGGGCCAGCAACAGCCCGATAATCCCCGGGCACTAAAAGTTCGCTCTCCCGATAAACTGGCTGGGGATCTACATCTTTTTGATGGCTCCTTGATGTTCACAGCGGAAGATCTTTCTCGTGCTCCGGCAGAAATTGTAGGGAAAAGTTGCCACGGGACATTGTACAAGGCGACGCTCGACTCTGGACATGTATTGGCTGTCAAATGGCTGAGGGAGGGAATGGCAAAAGGAAAGAAGGAATTTGCAAGAGAAGTGAAGAAACTAGGGAGCATCAAACACCCGAATTTAGTTTCCATAAATGGATACTATTGGGGTCCGAGGGATCACGAGAAGCTTGTTATATCGACTTTTGTAAACGCACAATCCTTGGCTTTCTATCTCCAAGGTAAGACAAATCTCTCGGCCTTTACCTCGACGAAACATCGAGTAAATATCGGAAAGTCTGTGGGCTGTACATTGAGGTATAGAGAAGTATCTGATGTAGAATATGCAATGTGATTAATTGAATGATCTTTTTTGTTCATCTGCAGAGACAGAGAGAGGAGGAGTTGTCTTGCCGTTATCGCTACCGGACCGTCTTAAAGTTGCTTTGGACATTGCTCAATGTTTAAACTACTTCCATAACGAGAAGGCGATCCCGCACGGCAACCTGAAATCCTCAAACATTTTGTTAGAAACCTCAACCATGAACGTACGACTCACAGATTACAGTCTACACCGCATTTTAACCCCGGCAGGCACAGCGGAGCAAGTTCTGAATGCAGGTGCCTTAGGCTATCGGCCACCCGAATTCGCAAGCTCGAGCAAGCCGTGTCCATCGTTGAAGAGTGATGTCTATGCATTTGGAGTCATCTTGTTGGAGCTCCTAACAGGAAGAAGTTCAGGGGAAATAGTTTGTGGGATCCCAGGAGTGGTTGATCTAACAGACTGGGTAAGGTACTTAGCCCAAGAAAACCGCTTCGACGAGTGCATCGACAGGACGATGCTGGACATCGACATTGACCAAACGCCACCCAAACAACTTGAAGATATGCTGCAGATGGCTCTAAGATGCACTCTACCAGCAGCTGAGAGGCCTGACATGAAAACTGTGTATGAAGAACTTTCAGTGATTGTGCAGTAGAAGGAAAATCCATGGTACAGAAGCTCTAACTCAAGTTTTTGATAGCTAACACCATTGTTTTCGATTATCAATAAGCAGTCGTTTTGTCAATTTTGCGCCATTTTTCGAGTCTATCGACGATGTAATTTGTTCCATAAACAGAACTTAGTTGCTAGTAGTACATAATCCATAATTAATTCATTAGGAGGAGTTTGTATTTACAGTTCATGAAGGAATTGGAATATGATTTAAGCCATTGGAGGTGATGGGGAGAAGCTAATGATTTATTAGTATTATAGGAAAGATTTTTTCTTTTTTGGAAAAAAAAAAAAAAAAAAAAAACCCTATTTTTTTATTTAAAAAAATAATCATAGTTGTCAGAACATGTTTTCACAAAATTAAAAATTAGCATTCGAGATGAATGGAAGTTTGAAAAAATTAATAATTTAAAGTGGGTCTAGGATCAAAAGTATTTTTTTAAAAAAAAAAATCTTAATAAATAGAAAGAACACTTTAAAAATTGATTAGTTTAAAATTTATTTTTAAAGAAATACTTGAAAAATAGATTATCCAAAAAAAAAGTTTAAAGTGATTAATGAAAAATCTTTCAAATATGTAATAAGAAACAAAAACATATTTGTATGGAGAAAAAAAAAACTTATTAATCTAAAGTAATATAAAAATAATAATTTTTTTAAAAAAAAAATTGCTTAAACTAGAATATATTTCAAACAAACCTTAAATAACCAGCTAAACGTAAGTTGAATTTGCCAACAAGAGTATGACTCAATTGGCATAAGGTTGTATTGGTGACTGATAGGTATGTGGTTAGGATCCTCGGAGTATATTATTGATAGACACGGATAAAATCTAACGACAATTTTTTGGTCTTGTACAATTAATTTTGCTATATATGCAATTAATTTGCAACTGTGCTATATTTGCTATTAATTTGGTCCAATTTGACATCTATGCAACTGCCCGAAATAAATATTATCATAGACATTCAAAGAAACAAAACTATTTTGAAAACGATGCTCATTAGGAACCAAATTTAAATAAGAAGTGAATGTAAATAGAAGAAATTTGAATTAAATTTTAAATACAATTTGAATTCTAACCCCACAATTAAATCAAATTAATTGTTGCTGAAAAACTTGTTCTCAAAATTTCTGACTTTCTTCTCGTTTATTAGACTGGCATTAATTAATTTAAAAGATAATGAAAATGGACTAAAACGAAATAAATTAGTAGAATAAAATATTTTAGGTAAAATTACAAGTAGTCCCTTAACTTCTGTGTTTTGTGTCTAACAGGTACCTGCACTTTTAAATGTAATAGATCCCTAAACTTTAAAAATATCAATTAAGTCCTTAAACTTTCAATTTTGTGTTCCTTCACATATTCAACATTTTTTTAAATTAACAAATCTATTAGACATAAAATTGAACTTTGTATATAATACGACATTAAACTTTTAATTTTGGACACAAAATTAAAACTTAGGGACTTACAGACACAAGCTTTAAAGCTTTAGGAACTTATTAGATTATTTTTAAAATTCAAAGACTTATTAGACACAATATTTTAAAGTTTAAGGACTTACTAAACACGTACTTTTCAAAATTCAGGAACCTATTTGTCACAAGGTTGAAAGTTCGATAACCAAATTTATAATTTAACTAATATTTTAATAATATATATTTATTAAAATTACTTCAACAAAAACATTGACGAATAAACTATGACGATTGGTGTATCATTGATTTATATCTTCTAAGTGATATATACCTTTAACGTCATACTAATGTAGGACCCATAATTAAAATAAATAATAGAAAAAGAAAAGTCAAAATGAGGGAAAAAAAAAAAAAAAGAAGAACTATTAAACCCCTTCAAAGAAATTAATTAATAAACTCCAAAGCAAGAAATACAAAGAAATGGTGTTGACAAGAAGGAACATGAACAAAAGACAAGTCAAGCCAATTAACAACTCGAGGCCTCTCATTCTTCAAAACAAACCTTCCCCTTTCATACAAATGGAAGCACTTTGAAAAATTGGCAAACATTTCATTAAACTAAATAAAACTACCCATTTTTCTAAAGCATGTGGGAGGGGAAAAATAGTTCCTACCCATTTTAAATTTCATTTCCGACGTTTTAAAAGTCTTAATTTCATCTCTTATATGCTAAAAATTCATACTCGAAGATATGGTCGAACTTGAATAACACAGTAACACGATTTTTTTTTTTTTTTTGTATGAATTGTCTTAAACATATGACTAATTCAAACCTAAACTAACCATACTACCAACCAGAGTAAAAGGTTAAAAGTTCGAATATCCACTCTCACATATTACTGGAAAAAAAAAAAAAAACACACACACATAAACACTAAAAAAAGATATTATCATAAGACATTTCATATCTTACTTACCTTACTCTCTACTCGATAAGATACTATATCATTGGTTCTTCAGTCTAAATAGGGACTTGATTGAAATTTTCAAAACATTGAGGATGATAACGAAACTTTTAAAGCTTTAAGAGCAGAATTAAAAGATGATGTATACTTCGAGGACCAAGTAATACATAGTGCCAAAATTTTGCTAGAGTTGACAAAAAAATGTAAGGAGAAACAAACAAAAAAGAGATGAGAGGCAAGGATGAATAGAAAATAAAAAAGGGAAGTTGTGTTTGATTGATTCAAATGAAAGGCTAAAGTAAAAGATGAGCAGCTGAAGAAACCTACATCCCAAAGCAATGGAAGATTTGTAGATTTTGTGCCATTTTTCTTCATATCCTTTCAAATATGGTTGGCACAAAGCTGGCTTTTTCAATCCTATGGCCAACTCTATATATTTTTTTACATATAATTAAATTGTCATCTTTTCATGTGTGTGTATATATATATGCATATATTAATTTAATTTTTAATGTTTTCCGGCGCCGGAATGGAGGGGGGAGGTTCCTCCCTTCCTCCTTCAGTTTTTTTAGTAAAAAAAAAATGACGGTGGTAGGGTTTGGGTTGAAGAAGGAAGATGAGGAGAAGAAGGATAATGAAGAATGAGAAGAAAGGGTAATGGGGAAGAAGAAGAAAAGAAATAATAATAAAAAAAATATTTTTTAAAATTAATTTATTATTATTTTATTTTAAAAATTAAGAAAATAATTTTTTAATAAAAAAATGATGTCACGTCAACCTTCCGTGAGAGTTTAACAGAAAATTTGATGGAGGGACCAAGAGTGTAATGAAATCCAAACCTCAGGAACTAAATTGTTGAATTTGAAAACTGAGGGACCAAAATGAAACCTAACTCAAAACTCAGGGACTAAAAGTGTATTTTTTCCTTTTATCAAAAACACTCATTTTAGAAGCATTTCCAAACACAATTTAAAAGGATGATATGTGAATTTAAAACGAGTTGTTTTTTATAAGATTATTATATAATTAAATTATTTTTTTGTTGGCAAGTACTTTTATTAAAAAAAAAACAAAACAAAACAAAAGACAATAGAGACATGGTTGCTTTGAAGAAATTGTCATTTTTGGGTTTGTTTACACTTCATCACTATTTGAAGAAGTCATATATATATATATATGATGAAAAATATGGGTAATTAACAACTCTTCCCCTTCCCTTTTCTCATTGTCATTTTTATATTAATCAAATTGAGACTCTAAGGACAAGTTTGTTAGGGCAGGTTTGAGCTATGGAAAATAATATGGTATAATATGTTATTTTTAATTAATTTACCTACCGTTTTCGAGATAGTGAAAAAGTTGGAATACATGTTGGGTTCTAAAATTTTGTCCATATTTTCGTTTTAGTCCCTAAAGTTTACAAAGTTCTACTTTAGTACTTCAAATTTTAATAAGCTGTAAATTTGTCCTTGTCGTAGAAACATTTCGACAAAAGTGATCTTTTTTCCCTCTTTTTTTAGTACAATAGTTCCTTTTTTTTTTTTCTTGTTGTATGATTTTTATGATCTTGAAATGATCAAAATTTTCTTGGCAAGAAATTTGATTAAATCCTTCTTGCTTCTTTTTTATTGATCTTTGTCTGTTTATTGAGCTTTAACCCTACATTTTCTATTTTTTTTTTTTTAATTTCAATGTGAGAGATATAAATATGCCTATAGTATTATATTCATATTTCAAACTCTCAATTATGCCTAAATGAAATAAAGAAAACCGTCATTTTTTTAAATATATATATATATATATATATATATATATATATATATATATATATATATATATATAGCAAAAGTAATTTATAAAAAAAAAAAAACGACTTCCAACTAAAAAAATAAAGATAAATAAATAAATAATATCATTTTGGCCCTTGTAGTTTGAGACTTGCTCTATTTTAGTTCACGTACTTTCAAATGTTCAAATTCAATCTCAATAAACATTAAAACTAGTCTCAACAATTAATTTGTAGTTAACTTTTTCTAAACAAATTTAGTCCCTATAAACCTTATATCTAAAAAATTTGTAAACATATTTACATTGTAATGAGAATTATTATTATTATTTTGCCAAACCAACTTAGGGTCCGTTTGGTACAAGGTTTTTGGAGATGGGAATGGGCAAGAGTTTCTAATACCCTTGTTTGTTTCAAGATTTCTGTGGTGGGCCCAGGAAATAACGCATTCCCAGGCATCATTTATGCCCATAAGCAAGGGTTTTCTATGCCCTTGCAAAAGCATGGGTTTTCTCTTTTCCCATCTCTTCTTTTTTATTTTTTTATGCAATTTTATTTTGAATATAGTTAATTAATTAACTAATGGATACTAAATTAAAAATAATATAATAAATTATTTAATTAGATTAAATAATAATTTGTCAAGAATTTCATTTTTTTTTAAACAAATACTTAGTCTAAGTTTATTAAAGGGATGTAATTACATATTTACTAAAATTATAATTAAAGTTAACTAAAAACTAACAGTAATAACTAATTTTAAGATTTATTGATAGTATATTACCGATACTAAATTTGGACACATTTGAAAGGATTCTGCATTTCCAATCAAACAATTAATCAAGCTAAGGTAAGCATCTTCTCATAAAAGTATTTGGTGTTCTAATAATTATTATTTTCAAAAGTTCATTTTTTCTTTTTTGTTACTTTACAAATATAATAATTTCGAGTGAAAAAAGTGCATTGGACAATCAACACTCTCAAACGTAGCCGATCGAAAATCGATATTCGATTCGATCGAATTTGACCGAACCAAACCAAAGAACACTTTTACCTAGGGTAAACAATATTAAAAAGAAAAGAAAAGAAAAGAAATAAACAAGGAAAAATAAAAGTTATATATATATATATATATATATATATATATATATATATATAACTTTAGGACCATCCCCACGCCTGCGGCCTGCCTATATGGAATGAAGGGTGTCCCTTCCCACGTGAGGAAGGTTCCCTTTCTCTCTCTCTCTCTTACATTGCAAGAAAACAAATATTTGAGAGAGAGAAAACAGAATGAAACCGTGTCTGCCAACTCCCCGCCCAAATAAATAAATATTTCTAATTTTCTTTTTCTTTTTTATTATTATTATATTATTATTATTAAAAGCTTTTTTTTTAAGAAAAAAATTAATATATCTCATTCTTCAATCTTCCCAGGGTCTACAATGAATATTTTATAATTTTAAAAGTGTTCATTTTAGCCAAAGCCAGCATAGCTCAGCCCAAGAGGTTAGAGGTTCGAATCCCTTCACTCCCAAATGTTGATGTACTAAAAAAAAGTGTCAATTTTATCTTTAAAGGTTTCGAATCTCTGATTTCTTGATCGATCGAAATGATGTATTTTAATCTGTTGAATTATGCTCAGGTTGACATTAAGAGTAATTACTTAGTTAACTTAGTAATATTTTTGTATAAGTTTATTTATTTCTTATGTGATAATATTTCAAATTGAATTAAAAAAATTATTTCAAATTGAGGGTAAATTATTACTGCTAGATGAATCATATGAGAAATTGCTTGCAATTAAACTCAATTATTAATGGAGTTATAATGGAGGATTTAGATGCAACAGTTACAATTTTGTAAATTTATGAGTAATTACTATATATTAAAGAGAGAGATAATTATTCAATAATTCAATTTTTTAAGAATATATTCAATAATTCAATTTTTTTTTTTTTTTTTTTTTTGACAATATGTGGGGTGGGGATTCAAACCTTATGCCAGTTGAGCTATGCTCTTGTTGGCATTCAATAATTCAAATTAAATCATATATATTTGCCAAAATAAATAAATAATAAAGTTGAATTACAAATCCAATATCCTTGAACTATGATATTGTTGTATGCATCTAGCCATTTTAAAAAGTTTCAATTACATTTTTTTTTCAATTTTCAGTTTTGGATATAATAAATATCTTATGTTAATTGATTTATATAAATAATTTTTAGCTCAACATGATGATAGATGATTGAACCTTTAACCTTGAAGAGAGTAAGTATTTTATCCACTATGTTATTTCAAATTGATATATTGACATAATATGAGTGAGCAAGTTAAAAAAATATATATCAATAAAAGCCAAATACATTTTAAATTAATGGAGTATATTTAAAAAAACATTTTAAGTTAGACACACAAAATAAATATAACCATAAAAATTGAAAAATCATTCTAAAGATATAAAACTAATTCTCTAAAAATGATAATAACCAAACTTATAATTTAATAATGGTTAAATTGTTACAAATCAAACAAATTTTGATAAAAAAAAATATATATATATTACAAATCAAGTCTCTAAATTTTAGTTGGGTTCAATAAGTCATCCGACTTTAAAAAACATCTAATAGGTTCATAAAAATTCTCAATTTTGTATTTAATAAAATTTTAAACTTCAAAAATGTCCAATAAATTTCTAAACTTGTAATTTATGTCAACTAATAGGTTGTCCAAAAATTGAATTTTGCGTATACTGAGTGTTATAGGTAATTTTGGACCACTCTGATATACAAGGAGCTGACGAAGACAACCCGACACGAGTCCAGAAATAGGATCGGAGGATGGACCCCGGAGGCGAAACGGGCCCGTGGGTCGGGCCAAGGCCGAAGGGATCGGGTTTTTGGCCTGACCTCGTGCTCGGCCTCGGCCAGCTTCTGTTCGGTCCCTGCTGCCTCTGACCGCTCCGGTTCCACCTGGTTCATCCCAAAACGCCTCCGAATTCCTAAAAACCCTAGGGCATGAGCATGTATTTAAACCCTTCTTCATCACTGAAGATGGGATCCCGAACTCTATTCTCGACTTTCTTCTCTTGCTTTTTTGCTCTCCTCCTTCAGCTTTCTAACTTAAGCATCGGAGGCGGTGTGACAAGCATCACACCGGTGTGCAGGTTTTCAGTCTTGCAGGCCACGTCTTTCCCCTCACAAACAAATTAACCGTTGGTGGCACGTGAAGGTCAGGTGAGTTCCTCCCGACCAAATTTGACCATCAACACTGAGAGCGTTTCATTTTTATATCTAATAAGTTTAAATTTTAAATTAAAAATGTCAAATAAGTTATAAACTAATTAAACACAAAATTAAAATGTCTAGATATTTTTTTATTTTTTTATTTTTTTATTTTTTTTATTTTTTTATTTTTTTTATTTTTTTATTTTTTTATTGAGATCAAAAGGTTTAGATACCTAGTAGGACACACTTTTAAAGACATTCATGAATCCTTCCAACACAAAATATTAATTTTAAAATCTATTAAACTTAAACCCATTTTAAAATTTAAAAACTAAGTAGACACACTCCTAACAATTCAAAATTCAAACACGAATATAGTTCAACTAATGAGGACATATATCTTCGACTAAAAGATTAAAGTTTAAGAAAACAAAAGAAAAAAAAAAGTCAAACCTCTCGATTGAGCATGTCGAGATGAAAATTTTGAACACTTAATATTCTCGATCAAAAATATATATCTTAGCCAATTAAGAAGGAGAAATATAATTTAAGGTGATTTAATAAACGGAGTTTTTAAGAAAGGAAAGAAACTCCCACGGGGAAAAGAAAAAGGCGCGTGACTCGTTTGACGTATTCGGCGTCCGGCGATTGTAGCGCGTGCGCCTTCATCAAATCTCTGACACCCAATCCTTAACTGTACTTCATTATTATTATTATTATTTATTTTTCTTTTTTCTTTTTTTCAAATTTTTTATTTTCTCTAATTCCCCTTTGTATATAAACCCCCTTTCTTCTCATTCTCCCACCTTCTTCTTCATCGTCGTCAAATCCTTCTCTCTGAACTTCCTCTCCGCCTCCCATGGCCGAACGCGTCCATCCCGCCGAGTCTCCCCGTCCGAGCACCTCCTCCTCCGCCTCGCCTCCCTCTCAGCCCACCGAGAAGCCCTCTCCCACTCCCGGCACCTACGTCATCCAGATCCCCAAGGACCAGATATACCGCGTTCCGCCGCCCGAAAATGCTCACCGCTTCGAGCTCTACACTCGCCGCAAGCACAGCCGCAGCCGATGCTGCTGCTGCCTCTGCTGGCTCCTCGGTGTTCTTGCGATTCTCATCGTTCTTCTAGGTATTGCCGTCGCGGTTTTTTACTTAGTCGTTCGCCCTAAATCGCCTAATTACTCGATCGACTCCATCGCCATTAGAGGACTCAACTTGACCACCGCCTCGTCCTCGTCCTCGTCCGCGATCTCGCCCGAGTTCGATGTGGCCGTTCGAGCGGATAATCCGAACAAGAAGATCGGAATCTATTACGAAACAGGTAGTTCGGTGCGAATGTATTTCTCCGATGAGAAGCTTTCCGACGGCGTTTTGCCTAATTTCTTCCAGCCGGCGAAGAACGTCACTGTGTTCCGATCGTCTGTGAGAGGCTCCGGCGTTAATCTGTCGAGCAAAGCGAGCAAGGCGCTGATCGATTCGCAGAATCGGCGTTCGGTGCCGTTGAAGGTGGAGATTCGAGCGCCGATTAAAGTGAAAATAGGATCGGTGAAGAGTTGGAAGATCAGAGTGAAGGTGTTTTGCGATGTGACGGTGGATCAGTTGACGGCGGCGGCGAAGATTGTTTCAAAGAATTGCGATTACAGTGTGAAGCTATGGTAGGGATGAATTAAGACCGAGTTTCTTTTTTCTTTTTTTAAATTTAAATTTAAATTTTGTGTTATATAAACCATTACTGTAAACTTTTGTAATCAGTATACACTATACAAATGATTTTTTCTCTTTTTTTTATTTTTTATTTATTGAGTTCATCAATATTTAGAGGTAAAAAGATTTGAACATCTGATCTTTTGGTCGAGAACAAAGTAAATTATTGTTGAGTTATGGTATCGTTTTTCTTTGAAATCTTACATGGTCATATATATCATTTTAAATTAAAGAGATTGAAAGGTTAGGAAAAGAATTTGATATATGTTGTGGACTGAGTTTAAAGATAATTATTTAATTTCCAATATTTTAATTATAGAATTAATTATGATATTAAATTAATGGATTAATTTGAGGAGAAAATATGGTAAGTTGGGGAATTAGGCTGAAAACGTGGAAGCATGTCTCTAATTTCATTCCGCGTACGCGTGTTCTTCGTAAAATGTGGATTTTTATTTATCCTAAATTAATTATGGTTTAATAGACAGCAAAATATATATATATATATATATATATATATTTTTTTTTAAAAATCAAACATTTAAACTAAAAAGTATTCCAAATAGACTCTTAATTTTTTATTTTTCTCTTTCTTTTGGTGATTGGGAATTTTATGAAAATATTTTTTTAAAAAAATTAACCATCTTGATCCCTATCGAAGTCATTTAGGGTGTGTTTGGTTTAACTTTTCAAGTGTTTAATTTAGAAAAAAAAAAATCATTTTGAAAAAATTTCTAATGTTTGGCCACCACTAAAAATGACTTGTTAGAAAATGAGATTGATAAATAAACCATTTTGAGAGAAATACTTGAAACCAACTTTTTAAAAAAGAGTTTTTAACTATACAATAACTTGTGTATAAAAACACCGATGAGGAAATGCAACCAAACATATGAGTGTTTAAATTCTAAACAATATTTATACAAAATGTTTTTTAAATTAAAATGTATTACAAACGGACCCTTAATTTTGGTATCTCCACTTGTTTAATTCTTGATCCCTCTTTGTACACATATATTTTAATTGATTTATAAACCAAAAATGTTGGAAAATAATTAATATCTAACATAAAGAACAAATGGAATATTCCACCAATGGCAGAAAAAAGACCTTGAACTTAGTTGTCATTGGAGCTTGTGGCTTTCCAAATTTCCAATTGCATGCAATTTTCAAACAGTTTGCCAATTTTGAATTAATAAATTAAGTTTCAAATCATAATTTTTTTTTTTTTTTTAATTTGGACTTATTCAAATTTTTTGTCACAATAAATACTCTTACTTTTCTAGAGTTCATATATATAAATCCTTAGTCTAGTTAGAATGTCTCCATCCTCCTAACCCTAAACTCATCTTACATTGGTTTGGAATCTTCATCAAAGTTGTTTGTGGTTTCTAAAGATTTAGTCGAAATAATGTAATCAAGAAATTGAATGAATAAACGAAAATCCTCGTTATTTTTATACTTTTTTTTAATTAATGGTTGAATTAAACAAAGAGAACTGAAAATGAAATAAGTATATGTTCTTAATTTAAATTTTAAGTTAAATTGTTTTAAAATATATATATATATATATGTTAAATTATAAATTTAATTCTTTAATTTTGATCATTATACTTATTTAGTTACTAAGCTTTGAAAAGTTTCAATTAAAAAAAAAACGTTAAACACTAAATCTAAAACTAACCAGACATGCTTATTAAATAAATGTTAGTTGATTTGGCATGATGTGACAATCATAACTGAACAAAATATTTCACAGGTATAATTTTATTTACAAGCAGTGCTTTCTTATAATATTTTGTAACCATAGACGATCAGGTAATTTACATGTTATATTTTCTTGAATTCTCTATTTATTTAAATATTAATATTTATATTTATATTTATGTAATTCATCCTATATATCCATACCCAATATATACATAAGCTACTCTACTCAGATAGATGTGAATCAAATTGTAATTATTCTTTTTTCTATGAAATTTTAGTAATATACTAATTCGAAGTTAAATTATATTTTGGTCATTTAATATCTTAGGCCACTTGGATTTTATTTAAACCAATCAAGGCATTATATTTAAAAAAGAATAATTGAATTTTTCCAAAGCACATTAGTCAGCTAAGAAGAAGTCAACCTCTTGTACCTCTTGCCTGCTTCTTCAAATCAAATCACTAAGAAGAAATTATTGAATTTTTAGGTTAAAGATTTCTTCTTGAGATCATTGTCATGTTTTGTTTAAGAAGTGGTTAGAGAAGTGTCAAACTTTTGAGAGATATTTGGTATTGAACTTCAATTTGAGTTATTGTTTTTTTTTCTTTTTCTTTTTAATACAAACTTGTATTTTGGTGGATTGAAATCAAAATTTGAATTAAAAAATTGATATCTCGCATTTGAATGGATTGTAATCTACCATTTTCCTCAAAATACTTTTCAACGTCAATAACCTCGAAACTCAAGCAAGAGACTTGTGTAGTGAATGAACCTATACTATTGACTATTGTCCTTTGTACTATCGTTCTTCTTCTTCCAAGAAAAATATAATCGATTGTATGTCAAACAACTCAACATCAATATAATTTTTAGTATTTTTCTATACAGTGTTTCTTTTTAAGTTTAAACACCAATATAAACCACCAGAAAAATTGAAAATGGTTCCAAAAAAAAAAAAAAAAAATAGTCACCCAATCTACTTAAAACAACCTAAAGGATTTAGGACCCAAATTGTTAATTATTAATCAACTTGTCAATAAAACTTAAAGTTTTTCAATAATTAGTATTTTCATTACTATCATTGACATTATGAAAATGAAGTATATGAAAAATGACTCCCCCTAATCCATAATCCATCTATTTTCCTTTTAGTTGCATATTTTTTGGTATATTATTTAGTAAATCATTCTATGTTATGGACTACATATATTATTTTTAACAAGATTCTCTAAAAATAAAAATAAAATTACAAATTAAAAAATAACTTGATTTCATATCCACAAGAGGAAAAAAAATTATTTCCCAATCTCCATCTCTATCCCAAAAAAAAAAAAAAATACATTTCCCAATCTCAATCTCATTGTTTAAACGAACTGGGAAAATTTTGGCAGACCATAATTAAGATTAAATCGTAACTTTTAAAATCATAAGGATTAAATTCAAAAACACTCAAACATTAGAGACTAAAAAAGCACAAAGTTTGGGTTCCATCGACAAGTCAAAGTACCAATGCAGACACCTTCAAAGTACAACATGCATGCAAGTGATGAAGTGAGACGTTAACCTTCTATTGATTTAATCACACATGAAAAGATTCTTAAATGTGACAAAATGGCGACAAAGGAATGCAAGAAACTGACTTATAAACCCACTTGGTGCATATAATACAGGGTTCAAAGTCAGTCTTGAAATTTCCCACAAGATCAAAAAATGTAAGTATCTGCAGGATAACACAAGATAAATCTTCAAAGTGTAATAATTTTCCTGTGCATATTGTCTCCTATGGAACCCCCATGTCCGTGGTGGTCGTGCTCGTGGTCGTGAAAGATGAGTGTCAGAATACCTACCACGCACAGCACCGAACCTACAAGAAGTTTGTCGTATCGTTCGACCCAATGGAACTTGAGCTGGCTGGCGCCGTAGAATGATAGAGCCACCAACGAAGTCATCACAGTTATTGTGCTGCAAATCCAAAATCAGAGAGCCAAGTTATGTATCAATGAAATAAATCTTAAGATTTAGAGCTGCATTCCATATATATACATAGATATATATATACATATACATATACATATACATACACACACACAAATACATATATATAATGAGAAAACCAAACCTTTTGTTGAGAAAATATCAAAGAATATAAGGGCATCAATGAAAGATGAAAAGAAAGTAAAGAAAAGCTACATTCTAAATATGGATGGTATGCACCATCATGAATGGTCTTTTAAAGTCTAAACACAGCAATCTAAGGTTAATAACTAATTAAATTTTGAAGCTGAACTAATGCAAACAGAAATCAATCAAACTTTGTGATCAATTACTTGGAATGTTGTGAAATAAACTATGCTCCTTCTCAAGCATCACAGTTACATCGACATGTCAAACTTAAAGGCAACAATCAAGTCCAAGTGTCCAACTAGTGTTCAGAAATCAAGCCAGCCTAAAATTTCATTCCAGGGCGAACAAAGACTGCCCTTGGAACTGAAAACAATTAAGTAGAACTTTCACCAACAAATTATGCTACTATCCCAGGTTCAAATTAACAGAAGACACTCAGTCAAGTGATTGCACGGTTGACCTTCCCACTTCATCTAAATAGTTATCATTGATGTATATCAGCATTCATGACAAACTAAAGTAGCAAAAGTCAGTTGAAAGTAGATATACAATGGTTTGTGATTACAGTTTAAAGGTAAATCTACTAATGACGAGAAAGGGCGGCCAAGAGGGGGGAGGCTATCTTCATTCTAGTTTTATGGATGTGGTCAGCCTTCAGCTGATATGTTTTGAGAGAAACCATAGGTTTTTTAGAAGGGTTCGATAAGTCGGGTGAGGAGGTTTGGGAGTTGGAAAGGTTTAACGCCTCCGTGTGGGTGTCGGCCAGCCTTTTTGTAATTATGGTCTTGGTCTTTTCCTTTTGGATTGGAGTTATTTGTAGTTAGGGTCAGACTCCTGTATTTTGAGGCGGCTTGTTTTTTCTATGCCCTTCTCTTCTTTCATTTTTCGCAATAAAAGTTTGGTCCTTACCAAAATATATATCAGCCTTCGTAGTCAAGCTCAAAAAAAAAAAAAAAAAATCCTTAATAGATGCCGATCTGTAACCCCACATTTTGTCAGAATGCAGGCCAACTTTCTTTTAGGCTCTAAACAGTCGCATAATGTACAAATGATTGTCGCATTTCCTCCAAAACTTCACACACTTTGATATCAAATTATTGCAAGTATGGGCTCCACCCTAATTAGTTGGGATGCGGGTGTGGTTTCCACTTTCCACTAATACTTTTTGATATTCCAAGCTATCTCCAACTTGTCTTTAGACTTGTCTTAAATCCCTAAAATATTCAGTTGGGGAGGGCACTCACATTCGCTTCTAGGAGCATATTTGATTGGGCCATATCTCCTCCAATCCTGTTTTCCTTGCATGTATGTGATTTTTTCTCAAGCAAAAGATGTTTCCGTAGCAGTGAGAGAGCTTTTCTCTATTTTCCTGACGGGTCCCCCCCCCCCCCCCTCCAAGTACTTTACAGGGAATTAACCTCCAACCAGGGAGGGCTAGTCGTCTTTGGATCTTAGCCTCCTCTTGAATCTTCTTTTACAACCATCTTTTTGGCCGTTTGGCATTCCCTCATAAACTACCAAGTCCAGATTTCCAAAGAAAATTATAGATTCTCCCTCATTGCTCTTGGCAGGATCAAAACCAATGATTTCATTGAAAAATATTCTATGGCACTTTGTCTCTAATGGTATGTATATTATACAAGCAAAGTTCTGAAGATACTAGTCATCTCTTATGGCTTTGTCCATACTACCGATGGATTTGGAGAGAACTTCTGTGGACTTTTTCGTTTCTCATTTGCTCCTCCCCAGAGGAACCAATATTAGATTGAAGTTTTCTTGTGTCCACCTTTTTGCAACAAAGAAAAGCTTCATGGCAATTCGGTTTTTACTTCTCTAACAAATTTGGGTGGAAAAGAAGGAACAGAAACGGAGTGTTGTGTAGAGAGTTTGTAAAATGAAGTGTGATCTTTGACAATTTTTAATGTTTTTGTTTAGGCGAATGCCAATATAACTAATCTATTTAACAATTGTCTTGTACTTTTCATGTGTAACCCCTGGTTGACTTGGGGATTGTTTTTCTAGGTAGCTTCAGTTTCCTTTTCTCCATTTTCTTTACAAAAGTTGGTTTTTTCCTCAAAAAAAAAAATAAATAAAGGAAAAAAAAAACAGGTTGCCTAATGTACAACAGACGAGAGTTTTATGTCTATACAATTGATACCTGAATAGCAGCACTACGATAGCAAGCACCATCATGGAAGATGAATTTCCAACGGCAAGAAACACTGGAAGAGTGGTTGCACAGGGAGACAAAGCAGGTACAAGGACAAGACCAGCAACAGCCATTTTCTCCATTGGTTGGTTGTGGGAGTGGCTATGACTACCTCTTCCAGTCATAAACAATAAAACATAACAACCTCCAAGAATTACAAGCAAAAGAGAAGCTAGCTTGTGCACAGTTTCTTCACCGGCAATTGTATTAGCCATTGTGATTGCTGTTATACCAAGAAGTGAAGTAGATATGACATGCAAAATTGCTCCAAAGGCAGCTGCAAAAACAAATATGCATCTAAATATAAGATTTCCAGTTGCAAGAATTGTAAAACAAAATATACACTAATCACTTCCTTGCAATTTGTAAGATAACAAAATACATGTGCAGTGCAGGTTTCTAAATTTTTTAAAAAAAAAAAATTACACGTTTCTTTATCATTATAGTCTACAATCCCATTCCAATGTGGGACTCTGAGATACAAAAAATCAAATCTCAAACTGACCAAAGTCCAAACTAGTTCAGTACTGGCCAAACCGTGCAACAACAAATACATTCATACCCTAAAAATACATATTAAGTTGTATCATTATTTTAGATCTAGAGGACAGTTCAGTAAACATCAAGATCAACAAAAAGAATATATACCACGTTAAACGGCGTATCAACAGCAGCAGAAAGATAAGCATATTATATGGATTCATTCTGTAAATATGATAGAAAAAATCATGATAAAGACCAACTCCGCAAATAAAGATATATAGTTCGTCAGATCACACAATTAGATTATGAGTTCGTATGATAAAACCCTCCTCTACAGCCACTAATCCTCAAAACAAAGCGCTAAGAACTATCGCTCCAGCGAAACTACCAGCAAATTAAGACAACATTGTCACAGTACCCACAGACAAGATTGAGCTAGAACAACAATTTAACTGCATTTTGATAAATCCAGTCCAGCATTAGCAAACTTCCTCGAATTACAGCCACCGTCACAGAACCTACTGAGAGCAACATCCAAACAGATTTTCCGAGAAACTCGCATAACGATAAATGAAGTGGATGATGAAACAAAAGCGAAAATAAGAGATCTAAGAAATGCGATCGGTTGGAGAAAACGTACTGACGAGGAGAGTCCTGGAGAGAGTCCATTTCTGGACGCGGCCGACGACGGAGAAAGGAAGCCAGTGAGTGGGAATGAAGGAATGCAGAAGCGACACCGTCGCAATTCCTCCGATTGTGGACAGATCTTCTGCAGTAAAACCTTCCATTTTGGCTCCGAAATTAAGCAAAATCCCTCGCCGGAGGAAGAAAAAATCGCGAATCTCGCTAATTCGGTAGGATTTCAACTCGCCGGAACGGAATCTGAGACAGATCTAACACTGAAAGTGAAAGATTTTCCCATCGGAAACAATTTGAAGTAATAACTCTGATATCTGAGCCTTCATCGATTTTGGTTTCGTTTTGTATTTTCTTTTTTAAACGTATAAAATAAAATATAAATATAAATAATAAATTATTGATAATTTCATTTTCTTAATAAAAATAATTTGGCAAATATTAAATATATAAAAGTAAATTTGATTGTTTAATCAAGTTCTGGTCGTATTTTAATTCTGTTAAAAAAAAATTGGTTTTGACTAAAAAAGATTTGGAATTAGATTAAATAAATAACAATAGTAACTTTTTTTTTTTTTTTTGAAAAGACATAAATAACAATAGTAACTAATAAAGTAGTGTGGTTTATTCTTCTTTTATATATATATAGCGTGATTTATAGGTTATTATCTTTCTTTTACAAGCTCAAATTAATGTGTTTAACTTCATATAAAATTGTTGCAACTCATCTAAAACCATAATCTCTACAATAGTTTGTAGATATAATTCAAAGTCTTAATTGTACAAAAAAAAAAAAGGTTATAAATTTTTAATCTGTGTTAAAAACAAATAAATTAATAAATAATTTAACCCTTGTAACCTTTGAAAAATGCAAATCATATATGTATGTCCTAAAAATAGTTTTGAAGATTTCTTTAGAAGATTTGTTTGTTTTTTATTCATTGCACCTCTATAAAATGGGTCAATCAAATTAAGTTGAATGTTTATATAAATTAGCTATAATTTAAGTTGAATATTGTAATATAAATAACTATCATATATATTCTCAAAAAAAAAAAAAAAAAACTATCATATCTAACACGAAGCATGGGCCAAAGCAAGCATATGTACCCTCAAACAAGATATCATAGGTTCGAATCCTCCACACCCATATGTTGTTGAACTAAAAAAAACATGAAGCATGCTTATTTCTTTCCTTTTTCTTAATGGAGTTGATTTGAAGTTAAAAGAATCCAAATTCGAATGAATAGTTTCTTCATCAATTATTAATTTATAACATAAATAAACAATATCGACCTGAACATAATTCAATAGATCAAGACTCAAACAACAAGCTTCCGGGTGTGATTCGAATCCCTATACTAGTTTTAAGTGAGTAATATGATGCACACCACAATTACAAGCTCAACTATTAAAAAACATTGATGGCACAAATTGTAATTAGTAAAAACTTTCGTGGTGCTTTGGCAAACCATTTGTTCCCAAGAGAATCAAACATTCTCATTTTCAATAAAATGAAATCTTGGAACAACACTAGAAGAAAATCTTCTTTAAAATTTTCTTTTAAAAGAACTCTTCTTTAAAACGTACTTCCATATAAAACTTTTTAATAGCATGCAAAAAATTTCACCTCCATAAGAGTGCTCCAGCCAATCCCATCAGAGGAAGGAAGCTTGAGCCTTCTATAAGTATAATGCATATGATTGAAATTTACAATGTCCTAAACATCAATTTGTTCCTAATAAAGTTTTAACCATCTTCAGAATGAACCTCAACATTCAAGTTTTTCCTTCCCTAAGTCATGGCCACAAGGCTGGAATTTTGCCACCAACCCTTAAAGAAATCGATACAGGCTCCATATTTCATCTCATAAGTAATGGAACTGTATGCAGCAGCATCAAGAGATGGCGTTTCAAAGTGAATAAACACTTAGGTTCAAAGCTCTTCTTCTCTTCACTTCTGTTCTTATTCTGATTATATGAATATAAATTTAAGAAAAAAGAGATTGAACCAGCAACATTAATGTCCAACCTTTTAATTGTGTACTAGATTAAATATTTGGAGAAGAGATGCTTGTTGTATCGGTTAAGGTAATTTAGAACACCAAAATAATTATATGAAGTTTTCTGGAATAAGATGATCTCGTACATAAAAGAGTTTATAATGAAACCATTCGTTCAAATAATAACATGCCTCACAAGAAAAACGTCACTACGTCCAACCCAAAATCAAGTGGATTAAAAAGAAACTCTGAAACAAAAATCTATGATCTGAGAGGAAGTTGCAACCTAACTTTCTCCAGGCATGCTCTTGATGATATCGGAATCACCTGAAAGTCGTTAAAATACGATAATTAGAACATTATGAGCAAGCAGTTATCCAAAAATAGAAACTTGGATTGTAGAGAAGTATACCAGGATCGATAATGCTGAGGCAGCATACTCTGTAGTATTTGCCACAAGCGGTCCCAAGGTCTACATTGCCTGACGAAATAAAAAAGAGAGATTGGTTCACTAGAAGTCTAATATAAGCAAGTCTGTTCCGTCATAATGAACTTTCTAGTGCAGAACAATAGGCACTACCCTAGAATAAGGATAAATTGTCAAAAAGTAAGAACATAATCATAAAACGTAGGCTGTAGCAAGTGCCTTCGTTACACGGGAAAAGGGCACTAAGAATCCAACAATTCTAGCTCCGTATTAACAAGTTTACAGCCAAGAATCAAAATAATTTGAACTTTTCACTCAGTTCACAAAATGTAGGTAGACAGATAAATGCTCTTATTCTAAATGTCAAAGAAGTTAAAATGCAGAACCAAAACACTAACAATCCTTCGATAAAAGGATTAGGAACTTACTTCCGTTGTAATGGTGAACTCCAACCTTTGCCAACATTGCATAATACTCGATCTCGGACTTTCGGAGTGGAGGGCAGTTGTTGGCAATGATGATCAGCTTACCTGCAAAAGAAAAGAATAAAATATATAATCTCACAGGCAAAAACTCGGGGTACCAGAACATGGATAGCAAATCAGACACTACAAAGTATGGATCGATTCACTGCTCGAAAAACATACGTGACCGTAGTAGTTTCAATCAATGGAATAACAAAAGTTAGTACCCAAATCAAGTATTGAGTGAATGTTCAGGACCAGAACAATCTTAATTGACAGGAGTTGCCAGAGTGAAAAATCTTGTAAATGCATAGAATGCTTGTAGGTAACAAGGTTTCAGATCGATAGCACACAATATTTTCATTTTTCTGGCGTATCACCAAGATTTTGATTCGAAAGTTCCAGTAATTTCAGCGAAAACTAGACCTAAACAAAAAACAACTGATCCACTGAAAAATCAGCCCAACATCAATAAAGAGAAAACCAACCAACAAAAGAACTGGCTTAACAACGAACAAACATCCATTGAGGCAAAATCCAGAGATCAGATCAACAACACGCAGAGGAAAACTTGATCAATAGATTACCTTTAGAGTTCCTCAAGGTCTTGAGAACGGTTTTGTATCCCAAGGTATACTTCCCACTCTTCATGACGAGAGCGAGCCTGTTATTGATGCTCTCATGGGTCTTCTTCTGTTAAAGTTTTCACAAAGAGAAAATGTCAGCCCTCTCCAAAACAAGCAAACACAAGACGAAAACTGAAGAAAAAACACTAAATCCGGCGGTTATCCCTTCGTTCCTAATCAAAATCAAATGCGAATCCACACAAACCAGTCGCCGGAGAAGAGAAAATAGACGGGAAAGGGAGAAGAAACTCACCGTCTTCTTTGCGGTCACCATGATGGAGATGAGAAAGCTGCTGCTCGACACGCCGACGATATGGGTACAAGTACAGCCAGAAACCCTAATTCCTAAGAATATATATAGAGCGCCCAAGTGCTTTAGGGTAAGCTGAGTTATGTTTTTGCCCCAAATTTTATCGAAATATTTATACTTTTAAATTTTATAATAATAATAATTAATCCATCTCAAAATATATATATATATATATTAATAATTATTATTAGGTTAAAAACCACTTTTAGTTCTAGTTTTAAAAAAAAAAAAAAAAAAAACCACTTTTAGTCCCTAAACTTTCATGAAATTAACAATTTGGTCCCTGAACTTTGATTTGTAACAGTTTAGGTCTCATACTTTCAATTTTGTAATAATTTAGTCTCTAAACTTTAAAAAGTAACAATTTAGTTCCTATACTTTCAAGTTTGTAACAATTTAGTCTCTATACTTTCAAATTTGTAACAATTTAATCTTCGTCGCAAACAAATTCATCAAAATTAAATGTCAATTTTTATTATTTAATGATTAAAGTTTGTAGCTTATAAATATATTAGGTCCCAAATAAGTTTAGTAATCTATTTATGTAAGAAATTTCATTAAATATTTACATAAAATTTTCATGATAGGGACTAAATTGTTACAAATTTGAAAGTAAAGGGCTAAATTCAACTCATTCAAGTTTAGGGACTAAATTGTTACAAAATTGAAAGTACATGGACTAAATCGTTACAAATTGAAGTTTTACTTTCATGAAAGTTCAAAGACCAAAAGTGATTTTTAACCTTACTATTATTATATTTATAATATCAAATAAATAAAAGTATCTTTTTTTTTTAGATTAATAAATAAAAGTATCTTTTTAATGGGTTTCTTTTAGCCTAGACTTATTTTGATGGCATGTTCTATAATTTAAATTAAATTAAAAATTTATCTCTTTTTAATACATACTTTGATTTGTTTTTTATACTTAATTATAAGTGTATTTGAACTTAAAATTTGTAATTTTATTTCTAATAAATTGGTAGAGGATTGAAATTGAAGTCGAGATGAAATTCTCACCGAAAAAAGTTCCATCCCATGTCGATTTGTAATTGTTATTGTTTTTTATTTTATTTATTTATTTTTTTTATTGAGTAGATTTGTAATTGTTATTTTAAAAATAAGAATATCTACACTTTTTAATAATTGAAATAATTGTTTTTTATCACTGAATTTTTTTAAATATTTATAATATTTGTATTATAATTTAATATAGATTAATTTATATATATATATATATATATATATATATATATATATATATATATATATATATATATATATATATATATATATATATATATATATATATATATATATGTATATATATCATTTTTTTAAAAAATTTAATAACTACATAAACCACATATCAACCATAGAGTTTTGAGATGGTAATAGGTGTCTTTCCATTTATCATAAAAGATTTGTCTCATCTTAAATGGAATTAGAACTTTCAATAAGTGGGAAATTTAAAGGCATGTTTGGTAGACAATTCGGATTCTACTTTTATATTTTCAGATTCATGAATTCAGTGAATATGCGTTTGACAAATGTATTTTTTAAAACTGTTTTCGGATTCTGTGATCCAAATAGCATAAATTCTGAAAACAACTTTTTTATGTTTTAATTGTATCCAGATTTTGAACTTGAAAATTTTAAATGCAAAATTAAATTAAAAAAGATAATAACTTTAATAAACATAGTATTTCATGTTATAAACTCAATTCTTTTTTGTGAAATGAAAATTTGTATAATATAATATATTATAAATCATATGATATCGTAAAATAATAATTATAAAAAATTATAACACATAATATGTTTATAAATTAATTAATAATAATTTGTATTCAACTTAGTATTTAGTTGATAACTACAAATAATTTATGGTTTATAAATATATTATCAAACATATTTTGAACCATTGTTTAAATTATGATCCAATTTCTGAATCTGTTACCAAACACATATTTGAAAACATGAAACACAATTATGTTTTCTTGTTTTTAAATTTATGTTTTCAGATCACCAACCAAACGCACCCTAATATTCCATAACAAAAAAGAAAAGAAAAGTAGAAGGTCATCCCTAAACCAACCAATAATCACAAAATTCAACTTCAGGAATTTTGTATGTAACTATATAAATGTATGATTAAGGACATGATTTGGAATGATTTCTGAAGTGTTAAAAGAAAATGACTTGAGTGCAAAAAAAAAAAAAAAAAAAAAAAAGTTTTCAAATTAAACACTTAAAAAGTCATTTCCAACATACACTAGATATCGTATTTCAACAAGTAAAGCTTAATTAAGAACATAGTCTAACATCCTACTGCAAGTTGACTCGTTTTATTGACAAAAGTGAATCGACATGCAACTCTTAAAATCGAGATGTGGTAAGTCCTTTCTCATTTTATCGTAAATTTGATCTTGAGATGGAACACGACGACAGTTGACATTTGAGTATATGTTTTATGAACAAAATGTTGGTCGATCTTGTTATTATTAATTCATTGATGCATAACTAGGTTGTTAGTAATGTAGGTGACACTAATATTATCACGGAGGATTACCAATATAAAACGTGATCTAAAACCAGGTTCAAAAGAGTATTGAAACTATCCAAACATGACATGTGCGAATCCATGATAAGTTAACAAGTTTAGAGGTCAAAATTGAATTTTTCCAAACATTTAAAATAGATTTCTAACTTTTAAAGTTGTATCCCATTGGTTCATGTACTTTAATTTGTTTTAGGGAAAAAATAAAACGATTTTTATCTTGTGAGGTTAGATCAACTTGGATCCAAAACTTCCACTTTCATGAGAATTGCACTTCAAACTTAGATAAGAGTTACAATCTTAACCTTAGACTTTAAAAAGTTTTGCAATTTTAACCTTTTAGTACACTCTAAATATCTTTATAAAAAGTTTTTTCTTGTATATTCAATGGATTATAAACGTATACGATATGAAATTGATTAAATTTTTAGAGAAAAACAACATTAAAGCCTTTTTTTTTTTTGTGAATTTGGACAACGTCATTTTAATGGTTAATTCGTGCATTGGTCATAAACTAATATTTGTTCCAAATTTTACGTTATTGAAATTCATGAGTTTATAAAGATGTTTACATTGTGTTTTGTTAAAATTACTAGTTGTCATATTAGTGGAAATTGCACCAAAGGTAAAAATTGCACCAAAGGTAAAAATTGCAACACTTGTTTAAGTTTAGGGGTTCCATTTGATGAAGTCAAAAAGTTATAGTCCAAATTGATTCAAACCTTACAAGTTTAGAGTCAAATTTTTTTCCCAATGTTTTATCATGTTTAATAGTAGGGTTGTTCATGGAGCGAGACAAGACTAAGGATGACATCTTCGTTCTCGTCCCCAACATCCATTTGAGTACTCTTTGTCCCGGCAAAATTTCTCATTTTAATTTTCCAGTGACAGAGGGATTGGGTTCCCGATAATTATTCATCGTTTATGATTATTCATTGTTTATTTTTTATTTAAAAAATATGTTTTTATAACATTTATTTTAAAACAATTAATTCCTAATGGTTTTTTTTTTTTTAATTTCAAATAAATGTTTTTTTTTGGTGATTTCATTAAAAAAAAATATATTTTGTGAAAAATTTAAATTTTATGTGTCTGTATATATACATATATACACGCGGAATTTTCCCCCACTTCTTTCCCTGGGGATTCTCCGTCTTGTTAGAGACAGTTCTTGTGTGGTTCGTCTCCACAAGAAGAATGGATATTCATGTCTAATAGTTCTCTATTGTACGTTAACCATGTCAATTTAACATTTCTATTACACAATGACTTTATTATTGGAAAATTGATTTAAAGTAGGTTTAGTGCATGTTTGTAAGTGAGGTTGAAATTGCTAAAATCACTTTTGTCATATTCAAAATCACTGTGAAGACATGTATTTAATAATTCAAAATCAATTTTGATGATATGAAAATCACGTTTGAAAGTGTAAAATCAATCATGAAATTGATATTGAATCATTAATGCTGTGTTTTAGGATGATTTTTAATGTGATTAAAGTGTTTATAGTCATTTCAAAATCACTCTCAAACATGCACAAATATTTAGGGGTGCAAGTTTAAATAAACAAAGTAAACAACAAAGATATATTAAACATAAAGTTGAAAGTTTAAAACATTTTTCAAAAATAAAAAAAAAACGAAGATTAATCAATTAAGGATATTAATTTAATGGAGTTTAAGGTTTTTTTTTTTTTTAAATATTAAGATCGATTTTTTTTTTTTGACACAAGAATAAGCATACGTCACCCAAAGAAAAGATCCAAAACTAAGCAAAACAGCCCCTTGGACTCTCCTATCGCATCACGTTGTCAACCCACGATCAAACACCCAGTCTAGCCACTGACTCCGCTACAAACTGGCTCATATTCACCATCAAAACACCACAAACCATGAAAACAGGCCTTCAGTACTTTCGCACGACACCATGTGGGCCTTCCATCGCACACTTTTTTTTTAAATATTAAGATCGACTTGTTAATCTAAGTGCAACGGTTAAAAAGAAGTATATCCTTGAACTAATTTCAATGATTTTATTATTTAACTTGTTTTTTTCCTTGATTTTGTTAAACCAGTACAATAAACGATAGCACATTTTTAGTTCAATTAATTGCATTGAGTAAAAATCATGGTTATAAAAAAAAGGAAAAAAACTTTCTTCTTCTTCGAGTTTTTTTTTTTTTTTTTTTTCGTTTACAAATACATAACAACAAAATTTGTTGCCTTTTTTTTAGAAGAAAAAATTTGTTGGCTTTAGGTTATGTTGCTTGTGTGAATGTATAAATTAAACTAAAATATTTCTTGTTGTTGTTTGTATTGGTTTGGAATATTAACTGACTAGTGTCTGTCAAGCACGATGAATTTTTTTCTATGGATGGTTAAGGTTTGTCATGATTGATGTAATTAAGTGAAGTCAAGCTCTTCGAATCAACAAAGTTAAGATGATGAGGCGTGTACCAAGTTGAAGGAGTTGCAAAGGAGAAATTAAATTAGTGCACCTACCAGGTAATCCCGAACACATTAGTGTCATATTGGACAAATACACTTTGTTGCTAAATTTATAACCTGTGTAAGTGAAGAAGAACCATGTATATGAATGATTGATTGTGTACCTGAAATTTATAAGGAAAACAACCATTACCCCACTGCAATTCATAGACTAGACTATCACATCTATGATCATATGCAGAGTCCAGAGAAGTCTATAATAGTGCATCTCGAATCGCGTATTATTTGCTAACGGGACAGACTATAGTTTGCTTGTCCTAAGCTCACATTGGCTTCTTCTTCTAAGCACAACCTACAAAAATGTGGAGCTAGCACCGTCTTTATTGGCATGGCCTTGGCTGTTAGCATGTTCAAAGTTCATACTTCTTCCATGTGGTTTGCCAATAGGTGGCATGTGGTCTAAGTGAAGTTGTTTTTTTGAAATTTTTATTCATAGTCTATATCCTACTTTTGATATTTACACTCATGCATTTATTTTAATTTAACTATTATACTACGTTCTATAATGTACATATCACACTAAAATAATTTTAAAAGTCCAAAGATTGAGATGTATTAATTATTTATTGATTTGAATACACGTATGTATGTTATAACACTGATTCTTTAAGTTGAATAAATGTGAGGTTAGAATCCTAAGAAAATGTATAGTTGTCCTAACATTAAGTTGTATTTTTTTTTTTTTTTTTTTTTTGAGGAAACATTAAGTTGTATTTAGATTAGCTATAGAATTGTTACTTCATTAGCATGCACTGTGTGTCGATATTTTGGTTGTTGTACTTTAATGTATATTTCAATTAAATATGTTGTAACTAGAGCCAACAATTATGAGAGAGGGGACTAATGATAACTATAGCCAAAATATAAGATATTGTATACGATGTTTTGATTCTTTTTCGTGTTTATGAAAATAAGACAAGACAAAGACAAAGTTATTGTAGTGAACATGAGCATGAATTGGATGGTGAATGCATTAGTATGCTTGTTGATTGTGACATTAATATAGGGTTGAATGTTCCATTTTTGTATTTTTACTTTCATAACACTAAAGTATATTATAATAAATGAACAAAGACATTTCGGCTAATTTAAAAGTAGCATTATTCTTCAAATAATTTGATAACTCACTTTTTTTTTTTTTTTTTTTTTGAGTACATCAACATTTGGGGGTGGGGGGATTCGAACCTCTGACCTCATGGTCGAGGGTACATGCCAATTACCGCTGAGCTAAGCTCTCTTTGGCATGAAATCCAAATATTTCCTTTTAAATCTTGATCTTTAAATTGGTGTCATTATTCTCTTACACGATGTTAATTTGCGTCTGACTAAGGGTTGAACTAAAAATTTTATAAGAGGGGTAGAGTTTATAGTAACAAGTCTAAAAATTTAGGAGAGACAACTTAGATAAAAACTACGAAAAATTTAAGGGCCCGTTTGGTAACGTTCTCGTTTCTTGTTTCCGTTTCTTCATTTTTAATAAAGAAAAATAGAATTTCATGATCCGAACACCTATACATTCAATAATAATAAACCTATATTCTTACTTATGTTTGGAAAAAAATGGAAACAAGAACAAAAAATGAGAAACTAGTTTTAGTTGTTCCCAAAAGTTCTATACAAATTTTGGGAGTGTTTCTAAAAAATGAGAAACAAGAAACATACATAGTTATTAAATGCTTAGATTTCTTAATAAAATTGGAAACAAGAAACAAGAAACGAGAACGTTACCAAACGGGCCCTAAGTAATCTCTATACTTCTTGAATCAAACTAAAGAGGGATAATTGCTTTTACTCATTCAACCCACACTTTTCCCTTTTGTTTTCTTCTTTGTCATTTTCTCTACTTCCATTTTTTTTTTTCTTTTTAGTGCAACAACACGAGGGACTCAAATCCTAACATTTTGGTCGAAGATAACTATAAGATAACACAAAGTTTCATCTCAAAACCAATTGACAATGAGTGGAACAACCCATCTATCTTATAAATTGTGAGGTATCCACTTATCTTTTCAACGTGAGAATCTCAACATACACACACATAGAATGTAATCTTGTTGAGTGTCGCATTCAAACACAAAAAAAATTATATTAACTTTGATAGTAAAGTATTAATGGTATTATGAGATTTAAAATACGATCATATACATTGTCGTCGAGATTTTCATACGAATGACCCTCTAAAATATACGAGAATGATAAATGCTATACTTTTTCATTTTAAGGATATATGCCTTTTTGCTTGCATCAGCATCCTAGTAAAATTACCATCTTACTCTCTACTTTAGCCTGGTTCTCTCTCGCTACTCTCGCTTTCACTACTGTTGCTCTCGTTCCAACCTCTCACTCTAGCTTCTCGCTCTCTCTAATCTCTCACACTTTCTCCAATTTCTCTCTCAAATCTCTTGCTCCAATCCCGCTCTCGCTCTAGCTTCTCACTTATTATTTCTTGCTCTCTCCTCAATTTCTCCCTCCAATCTCTTACTCTCTATAATTTCTCTTTCCAATCTCTTGCTCTCCTTCCAATCTCGTTCTTAAATCTCATTCTCGCTTCAACATCTTGCTCTTAACTGCCTTAAATGTGCGTTTTCATATAGAGAGTAAAATTATAATTTTGCTAGGATGATGACGTAAGCAAAAACACATATATCTTGAATTGAAAAGGTATGACATTTTTTATTTTGGGCTCTCGATGGTTCATCACAATTGTTTTTTTTTTTTTTTTTGAAAAAGGTTCATCCCAATTGTTTCATTGTTGTCAAACAATTGTTTTAATTATCATTTATCGTTGAAAACTATAATAGGGAAGGGAGAGACTTTTTTGAAAATTCGAGACACTAAGAGGGGTAATTTGGTAAAACAGTTATACTTTCCACTCGGAACTTTCCAGACAGGGGCAAGGATGGAGAACGAAAAGCGAGGTAATTTATTGTAAAATCCCGAAAACAACCCTGTCCTACGCATGCATTCGACAATGCTCACGTGGCACGTTTCTCCAATCACAACACGCCACGTCATTAAAATGCAAAGCACCATAAATGAACGTAGGCGCTGCCGTATGGGATTAATCTCACACGTTTGTCAGATCAGTGAATGAAACTCCGGACTTTCTCGACCTCACTTCTCCGACGCTTTGGGTTCGTTCTAGGGTTTCATATCTTCTTCTTCATCTTCAAGTGGTCTGTAAAATCATGGCCGAGGTCATGAACATGGCCGCCGCCGCCGGTGCCGACGAGTCATTGGACCGTCGTCGTGATCGCCCAGAGAAATCGTCTGAGGAGCAACCTCATTCCTCGCCGCCGCCGCAGCAGCCAGTTGCCGCTCCTCCTCCCTCCAGAAGAAGGGATAGAGATGAGAGAGATAGGAGAGACGACCGGGACGCCGATCGTCCTCCGAACCGACGCGGCGATAATTACGATCGGAATCGCTCTCCGCCTTCGCTGCCTCCGAGGGAGAGGGATAGAGATAGAGATAGGGATTATAAACGTCGGAGCAGTCTTAGTCCTCCACCGCCCTACAGGGATCGTAGACACTCGCCTCCTAGACGGTCTCCTCCGCCACCTTACAAGCGTTCCAGGAGGGATGATGGTGGGTATGATGGAAGAAAGGGAAGCCCTAGAGGAGGTTTCGGGCCTGGCGATAGGAGGTGAGTGGGTGGGAAACGGTTTTGATTTGTCGAGCTTAATTGTTATTGTGGAGATTGGGAGCTGAATTCTCTGCAGTTGATATTATAATGGCATTCGGATTCTAGAGTCGTTTTACTTCTAAATAAAAAGCATTTTCTTGTTAATTCTGGGTGTTGGGATTCGAATTCTACGATTAAGATTTGCTAAGGTCATCTTTGAACCAATAATTGACGCAGGAAGCCATTTTCAACAAATAATTAAAACTCAACAAGTGCCTCACTCATGAGACGAATAATGTTTTAGACTTGGCCTTCAAGATAAAATGGTTCATCCCATTTCATAGGCAAAAAAACTTTGGGACAAACCATTTCATAGAAGATTAAACCATTTCGTAGAGGAATAATGCTGATCCCATAGTTTTTGCTCTGCTTGTTAGACAAAGTTGTTGCAGGACTTCTATTTTTTCTTAACGGTCTCAACAATCAAAGATGTTACTTCGTGTGTCTTGTATTTTCTCAAGCCCCCATCCTCTCCTCGCCCTAATCCCTTCCCTAATATCAGAGCGTAACCTTTGACTTTATGGGCTTAGTTGTACTTTCTTTTACAATGGACATCTCTGCTTCACTTGTATGATGCTCCTTGGTTAATGTTCATCTGGTACTTGTTTTTGGTATTTTTATGGTGGGTGATAGCGTTTCTGTTGACCAATGCTAATTAGAGGTTGTCATTTAAGTATTGATATGTTTTATTTTATTTTTTATTTATGTATTTTATCTTATCCGTAGGTTTGGTTATGATTATGGTGGAGGATATGAGCGTGAAATGCGTGGCCGGCCTGGATATGTTGATGAAAGATCTCTTGGCCGGTACATTGGTCGTTCATCTGGTGGCTATCAAGGTGGTGTTTCTGTTAACTGTTAAAATAAACTCAGCCCTTTCATGATTATGGTGTAGACTTGTACAAATTAGTCTTTTTCATTTTTGAAGGTGATTGTTACGGTACATGAAATACTTGAATTGCATATGATGCCAATGGGAAAATTTGAGAATTTTACCTTATGCATGATGATGTTTGGTTTGAAAAATGAGATGATGGTATAGTGTTTGTATCCATGTTTTCGACTGATGTCGATGTCAGCCCTTTTAGCCAATCATAGAGAGGAGTTTTTTCTGGTGCAGGATTATGCCAGACTCTAGTTTAAGTATTAAAAAGAAATTATTGACTCGCCTTTGGCTTTTTCCCTCTTGTCTAAACGTGATATCATTCCTATGTCCCCTGTGGTATATCACATTAAGAGCAGTTAGTAATAGTATACTTGCAGACTAACTCGTTAAAACAACTTCCGCTGAACGATTTTTCAGAGTTTAGCACCCTATGCTTGTGAGCCATGTATATAAGTAGTTTATTCACAACTTCAAAGTTCAGTAAAGAATTAGAACTGCGACATCTTCTTGCTTCTAAGCTCTCAATTTTGCATTATGTTTCAGTGTGAACAATTGTAGAAATGTTTCCAGAAAAAATTTGTATGTCTTTGGTAGTCGTGAACTTTTTGGTGGAATCAGTGCTCATAGATGGATGGCTAATGTCATGGATATGGTATTCCCAATCCAATTTCTTATTTTCTTTATTCTGTATTCTGCAGATTGGGATTCTAGTCGCGGTGGGCATGGTGATGCACTCAATGCAGGAGCTGGCCAAAGGTTAGTATTCGGTCACAACCCAGTTGTGGGCTGGGCTCTATTACATAATTGATATGGTTCTGTGATATCTTTCTGGATATGCTTACATTGGGTTATTGTGTTAGTTTATGTTTGAACATGTGATTTATTTTTTATGCTGCATGAGATATCATGGGCAAATCAACAAAACTATAACAACAGTGCTTATTGCAAACTGCTAAGGGTGGATTGTTAATGGCATGAAAAACATGAGTGTAAAATCCTGAATTACAATTGATGGTGATCCTGCTCTTGAAAGGGAAAATGATGGGAGTTTCCTTTCTGCAGCTTTGTGGTAGAAAAATTACATTTCCCCCCCTGCCCTTTCAAATTATAACTGACTTTTGGAAGAAACCCAACTTGCAAAAATCTATATTGTGCTGTAGAGACCATTTTTTCTTGTCTTTCTAGCACAATTGCATCTATTTGAATTTTGATAAGGCAGTACTGATCATGCAACCATCTTTTTGGGTTATTGTTCTGTCTTCAGTGATGGTTGGTTATGCTCGACTATCTTGGCCTTCGGGTGGTTTTTACTCGGCATGAAAAATACTTTGTCTAAGAATGTTCGTGATTCCTTTAAAATTTGAAGGGAACATTTTGTGACTAATGTTACTAAGACCACTTTTTGGGAGATTTAATTAAGAGGAATAAGAAGATTTTTCAAGGATTGGCTCAAACTTTCTGAGTATTAGGCCATAATAATTTTTTTCCCAAAAAACAAGAAACATTTTTTGTTGATAGACAACAAGTTGCAACTTAAATATTATTGTATTCTTGTTAGGAGTTTAAAAACAGCAACCCAATTGGTCTTACTACTTAAGGTCGAGAGCATAGTTACAAGAAAATGTAGATAACGCCCTCCAAGAAGATGCTTGATTTTGTGCTACATTAAACTTTTACTCTCATTCAATGTGCTTTCTTTGAATATTCTTTAATTTCTTTTACGCTAAACATGTATGTTTGCTTTCTTTCACGCCAAACATTTAATGCCCTCCAATAACATGCTTGTGGTTTTGTATGTTTGATTGTCTCTCTTGGAGTGCTCTTGTTAAAGGTGTATAGTTTTCTATTTTTGTTTCTAAACATGTTATCAAAATTGTGATCGAATGATTTATGAATGACAATAATTTTGCATGCATTATTCTGAAAAATTGTTATGGGTCGATTTCACACCTTTATTTTGTTGTGGTCTATTTGAGTATGTATAATTTCCTATAAAAATGTTATTTTGTACATTAAATTACTATTCATAAGGAAAGGAAAGTTAATTTATTTGAAAATATAGTTCATCCATGAGACCAGACTTTACTAAAGGGAGATAGGAAAAAAACCAATTACACAAATATATCTTTACTAAATTTATGTGGTAAAAGTTCTCTTGTTGGGAGTGTTTTTAGGAAATTATTCTTAAAAATTGTTTTGGGTCGATTTCTCATTACCTTTATCTTGTTGTGGTCTATTTAATTGAAGTGTATAATTTCCTATACAAATGTTATTTTGTACATTGAAATTTGAAATTACTATTCATAAAGGAAAGTTGGTTTATTTGAAAATATATATAGTTCATCCATGAGAACAGACTTTACTTAAAGGGAGATAAGAAAAAAACCAGTTACACAAGTATATCTTTACTGAATTTATGTGGTTCACTTTAAATCTTGATTACTTGCCCCTACTGATTTCCTCAATTTCCACCTTCGTCCCTGAATCACACTTTTAGAATAAGAAAAGATTTTGCTCCACCCTCACCTTGAGGGTGGTGCCTTCATCGACTCTCACGAAAGAGAGAGTATCTCTTGGTGGCCAATTTCCTCTTTGGGGGAGAGGGGGAGGGGAGGTTGAACACCAAATTTGTTTACGGAGTCATTTCAACCTTAAAGGTTGTATTAGTTGAACTATATAAATCACTGAATAATGCGTCAAACTTTCTGCCTTAATAATCATTTAATTTAACAATTACCAAAAGTTTTGAAACTTGTCGCCAGACAAGATGTATCATAAAACAAAGTATCTCCAAATTTTCAGCACTGTTTATTATTACAAGAAATGTAGTTCTTCATTGTCTTAATTTGCCTTATAACTGTATTGGGTTGCTGGATCAAACTTTAACTTTTTAACATTATTTTCCAATGAATTGTTGATAATTTGTGATTTCAGAGAAGGCTTGATGACATACAAGCAATTTATTCAAGAGCTTGAAGATGATATACTGCCTGCTGAAGCTGAACGCAGGTATGTTCTAAGTGTTCTTTTGATTTTTTTAATTTATCGTATGAGTATAGTTCTTTCTAGTTATGTGAAACAACTTTGGTTTTGATTGCAGATATCAAGAGTACAAGTCTGAGTATATTACGACTCAGAAACAAGCCTTTTTTGATTCTCATAAAGATGAAGAATGGTACTTCTTGTCGTTTACATCTGAAATTCCTTTCCATTTCCTATTTTCCCTAATTATCTTTTGTCTATGTAGGTTGAGAGACAAATATCATCCTACCAACCTAGTTACTGTCATCGAAAGGTGTTTTTCTGATCATCTTCCCCAAAAGATGGAGTTCTTATAGTTGTGGTTAATTTTCTTCACATTTTTATCATCTTTAAATTAGTGGACATAAAATTTGGGTTTTTTTTTCCAAATTATTTATTTATTTATTTATTGTGGTTGATTCTAATATTTGGTTGGTGTCTTAAGGAGGAATGAACTTGCACAAAGAACTGCTAAGGATTTTTTGCTTGATCTGCAAAGTGGAACACTGGAATTGTAAGATTGGACTTCCCACAATTATGTTTGGATTCAGAAAATTTCAACTGTGATGGTAAACCAATGCTGTTTTATACTATGATGCAGAGGTCCTGGGATCAATGCAGCAGCTACAAATAAATCAGGGCAGACTAGTGAACCAAATTCAGATGATGAAGCAGACAATGATGGCAAAAGGAGACGTCATGGTAGAGGACCAGCAAAAGAAATGGATCTTCTTTCTGCTGCTCCTAAGGCCCACCCTGTTAGTTCTGAACCAAGACGAATCCAAATTGACATCGAACAAGCTCAAGCTCTTGTGCGTAAACTTGATGCTGAAAAAGGAGTAGAAGAAAATATTTTATGTGGTTCTGATAGTGACAAACTAGGTCGGGATAAAGCACACGGTAGCTCTTCTGGCCCAGTCATAATCATACGAGGGTTGACAACTGTCAAAGGCTTGGAGGGTGTTGAGCTACTGGACACGCTTCTCACATATCTTTGGCGCATCCATGGCTTAGATTACTATGGAATGGTTGAGACAAGAGAAGCTAAGGGTCTTCGTCATGTAAGAGAGGAAGGAAAGAACTCTAACATGGCTGGTGGTGCGGATGAGTGGGAGAAGAAACTTGACTTGCGATGGCAAGAGAGATTGAGAGGTCAAGATCCGTTGGAAGCAATGACTGCCAAGGATAAAATAGAGGCTGCTGCTCTTGAAGCTTTTGATCCATATGTTCGTAAAATAAGAGATGAAAAATATGGATGGAAGTATGGCTGTGGAGCCAAGGGTTGCACTAAGCTGTTTCATGCCCCTGAGTTTGTACATAAGCATCTTAACTTAAAACACCCAGAGCTTGTGATGGAGCTGACTTCAAAAGTGCGTGAAGAGCTGTATTTCCAAAATTACATGAAGTAAGTGAAATTTCTGATAGCAATTCTTCCTCACTATTGATGGAAGATGCCATTGACTAATACCTTAATCCTTCACAGTGATGCAGATGCTCCTGGAGGGACACCTGTTATGCAACAATCACTTCCGGTATGTTTATTATGTATTGGTATCTTCGTCATCATTCCATTCTAGCAGGCCATTTTTCATTAACGAGGACCTGAGGTGTATTCTTCCCATAGGTTTTTGTTATACCTAGTGTAGAGTGTGAAGTGTCTCATTTTTTGTATTGACAATGTAAATTTGTGCAGTCTAGCAATGTACTACGTGTAGAATCTACTTTTCTTTTTTGCTTTCCTTTTTCTTCTTTGAGTCAAACTTAGCGATTATCCTATTAGAATAAGGAATATTTCCCTGTGCCCTCATATATTTTTTTTTTTTTTTATTATCGCTAGAATCTGCATTATGTTTTTAAATTCTTAATCCACCAAGAGGCTATCTTGTGCAGAAAGACAAGCCACAGAGACGTAGGATGAATTTAGATGGTCGGCTGAAGGATGATAGAGGCAATCGCAGGGACCGCGATAATTGGGCAAATGGGGGTGACAGATTCGATAGATCTGAGAACCCACAATCAAGTGATTTCCAATCAACAAATGATGGTACGGATGGTGGAAACCTTGATGATCCTATGTTTGATACTTTTGGAGGACCAGGCAGACATGTTGCTCCTTTTGCCTCTGAAATGCCACCGCCAGTGCTTATGCCTGTTCCTGGTGCTGGGTATGTTGGCATGCTCAGCTCTTTTGTACCCTTTGCGTTCGGCGTTCCTGGTGGTCTTACATGTTATGTTTTATTGCAGTCCATTAGGACCTTTCGTCCCTGCTCCACCTGAAGTTGCAATGAGAATGTTGCGGGAACAAGGAGGTCCACCTCCTTTTGAGGGTGGTGGTAGAAATGGAAGGCCAGGACCTCAATTGGGTGGATCTGCTCCAATTCTTGCCCTATCTCCAGGTTTTCGGCAGGATCCTCGTCGAATTCGGAGGTATAACTCCTGTACAGATTTTAACCACTGGATATGGTTCTTTTTTCCCTTTTGTAATGTTGCTTTCATAGGCTTGCTTTTGTTGTATTCAGGTACAGTAGACCGACTGGGCAGCTTAATTTAAATTTCTATTTGCAGTTCATAAAATTCAACTTAAAAACAATACCCTTGTGGATAAAAAAGTGTGAAGGAAAATTATGGGATCTATATGAATCATTGTTGGGGATTCATAAGCTTTTTTTGGTTTCCTTTTGGTTTTTACCCTCGCCGCGAGCCATGTTCTTTATCCTTATTGTGAATCAGGATAGGTTACATTACTCTTTTGAAACTTCAGTGTTTTATCACTAGATATAGAAATTAAGCAACCAACTGACGCGCCATCAGGCTGTGCATTGAGTAATTTACATTTCTCAAACACACGCTTCAATGCTTCTTGGTATAGATTTATTTGCAGGATCATCCTGCAACTTGTGAGGTTTTTCATTCTGTTGTATAACTAACAGCAAATATCATGCAGCTATCAAGACCTAGATGCACCCGAGGACGAAGTCACTGTAATAGATTATAGAAGCTTGTAGATATACTTGGCATCGGCAAAGTTTAGAGGCCCGCTCGTGTTTCTAAGGGGGGAATGCAACTCCAGAACTGGTACGAATTTATACTGGTCACTGTTTGAAATTTGAAATTCTTCTTGTTGCTGAAGAGGTTTGCTTTGTTTCACCCCCCATAGTTTGAACTGAACTATGAGTTGATCACATTCTGGCTGTGGGCAAGTTCAAGTACCTTCATGGGAATTGTGCATTCGTCTAACTTTTTTCTGCCTACTGTCTGTATTCTTAGTGAAGATTAGAATGAATTCGACCCAAAGGCAAGAGATGTTATTGAGCGAAAAATTTCCCGTCTTTCGGATCGTAGAACTCAATTCTTCTGCAGTTAGGAGTGTGCATCCCTTTTTTATTTTTATTTTTTTTCTCTTATTATAGTCGATTTTGGTCGAGCAAGAACTATTAATAAAATTGTGGATATTAAATCTTGTTTTATGAACTTTCTAACAGTAAAGATTGTAATGTTAGGATGATGTTTAGAGAATATTCAATTCCCAGGCAGCCTCCCAATTGACATGTATGAGTAGACTGGAAAGTTGTTCACTCTATCTATTATAAAGTTGTTTAAGATTTTGTGTTTGAATTTTGTTTCCATATTTTGGTCTGAGTGGTGATAAGATAACTAGGTGAATTTTGTTTATGTTTCTTTTTTTAATTGTTAATGCCAGTGGTCTTACAAGAAGTGACTGTATCAGTGTAATGTCAAGTTATATCATTTGAATTTCCATGTATCTTTTAACATCATTGGAAAAAAATTAATACAATACATAAAGGGGTAATAGATTTAAGATAAAATTATATATAATATGAGCTTTTATTTTGCATCCTGATGTGCTATATCCATGAATTAGAATTAGAATTTTGATGCAATTATTGCATCAATGATCTTTTGGAATGGTAATTGGTGTCTTATCTATTGAATTATATTCATATTGACTACTAATATTGTTATTTTAACATCAGTGTAGTTGTCTCAAAATAGAGGAGTGTAGTGCTTTTTGCAATTTTTTTGGGACATTTGGTTTCGGAGAAATAATAGAACTTTTAGGGGTGGAGAGATTAGGAGAAGAGATTCGGTCTTTAGCTACATAAAGGGTAATTGGTGCCTTATCTATTTTGCCATGTAATTTAGGTCTTATTCTCTTGAATTGGAGCATTTTCTTATTCCATCGGGCAAGGTCTTGTTTGGGTCTTGGGCTATTTTTAAGTAAACTTGGTTTATGTATGCTAGTGGCTCCTAGTACTTGGCTTCGTGTATTTGTTCATTCTTTCTCAATGGAAGTTCTTTTTTTGTTTTCTTAAACCATAACACAAGTGTACCTAGCCAAATGCTGCCTTGAGCTTCAGATGATTAGTTTGATGATTGTGAAAATATGTCGTCTCAATTTTTGGGTATGATTCTGCAAATGGTGGAAAGAGTAAATTTAGCTATGTTCAATACCTTCTCAAATTAAATAAAAATTGATAGTATTTGCAACAATAATCGAGTTTTTAACCCTTCCATTTTTTTTAATCCAAATACATCTTAAAATCTATTAAAATATGTAGTTTTTTCAACTATGATAGAATTTTCACCTCTTCCTCTGTCATTTTTATCTAAATGTTACGGAAGAGTAAATTTGATTGAATATGATATCATTTCATATGAAAAATGCAACAATGCTCTAATCTTCATTTTTTCACATCCAAATTTTGTGAGTATGATTTTAATTATCAATCACTATAAAAATTTTATTCCAATTATTTAAAATTGAAACCTTCAAAAGTAGATGGATGGAGTTGACATGAATGTAAAAGTATATAGAAGAAAGTTCAACTACATTTATTCCTATTTTTACAAATAAAAAAACAAAAACAAGCAATATAGTTTTAAAAAGGTTGAAAAAAGAAAAAAGAAAAAAAAAATACATCGGTATTCATTCTCATATATAAGAAAAAACAACTTAAAAGAAAGAAAGAGAAAAAAATGAGATGTGAGAGCACCTAAAAATCAACTTCTTTTTGTAGGAAAGCTATCTAAGGGTAAATTAACAACCATTTTATCTCTTCTTTTGGCAATTATATTACTACAATATTCACTTCACTCCGAGTAATTTTGTAGGCTCTCTTTCTTTTGAGCTTGGAGGTTATAAACTTTAACAAAATATTTAGGTCCGGTTTAGTCTGTGGTCTGCTTTGGTTTTTATGTTTTAAAAAATAAAAATACAATGAAAACATGTTCGATATACTTACTTACAAAACAACCCAAAAATTAGTCTATTTTCAAAACGATAAAATGTTGTTTTGATTGTTTTTTAATTTTTCTTTAGAAATAATGGAAACACGTGATACAACTTTAAAAATGATATATCATTCTTTCTGTTTAACAATGTTAACGATATTTTCTTTATTTCTGATATCTGAATTCTCTTGGATTCTAAAAAAAAGTACAAAATGGTCGATAAGACCCTTCACCTTTGGATATTGAATGACTATGATGATTAATTGTATTCTATGAAGATGTTGTGTGCATAATGTTTATGGTTGAAAGTAATGATTTGGTTGTTATTTTTACAATATTATGTCAATTTTGATGTACCCACCAATTGAGACCTAGCTATTTTTTTAAAACCTTCCATTTGGTTAATGGAATTGAGATTTTTAAAAACAAAATCAGTGACCAATTTAATCCAAATCACAACAAAAAGAAGAATTTATTTTCCTTTCTCTTACTGAAAAATTTCCTCTAATCGGAGAGCATTTATTTTTCCTCTTATTATACCACTTTTGTTTCAAAACAAACCAAAATCTTTTCTCCACTAGATAACATGTTTTTTTTTTTTAAAAAAAAAAAAAATCACTTCATGATTGATTATTTTATGTAAAGTAAAATTATACCCCTCAAACAGATTGATGTACTATTTTTTTTTTTTTAATTGTATTAGCACACCTAGGTTTTCTTCCTTTTATTAATACTATTCACCTTTACACACTTTCAATTTAACAAAATTATTTGATCATATTAACTTTTTCTATAAAAAGAAAATGAATTTTACCAAACACACTCCTAATCTTTTCTTGCAATTTCAAATTCCCAATCAAATGCAAGCTCAATTGGTCAATAGGTGAGTAATTTCCCTTATAAGTTCAATATATGGATCACCTTTTATTTTATTTTATTTTTTAAAAAATATAAGGGGCAAGAAAGTTTGTCTAAGGCTTAGGCTACCTGAGTAGAAGGAATATATATATATATATATATATATATATATATATATATATATATATATATATATATATATATATATATATTTTAAATTTCTTCATTCTGGCTTTAATTGAATTTAAATGAATCAAATGATCTGCATCAACAATTTACTTTATCAATATCAAAGTCTGCCTTAATGAGAGGGGAAAAAATCAGTCTAAACAAAAAGTTATTGCCCCAACAAGGAAATGACAAGATAGCACAGCAATTGTAGTCTTATTATCACATTTGAAGCAGACATATCAATGACCCTTATATACAATACATGGTGACCCTCTTTGCAGAAGTAAAAAACAGGGTTGGAAAAACCTTTGTTAGCGACTCGGGTGAGTATAAGATCCTTCGGATTCGGATTGTGGCGATCTCCATTTTTATCCTTCCTCAGTAGAAAGCAAGCAAGCGGAAAGCTCAAACTCGGTTGCACTGAAAGCGGGGTAGTCACAAGTCGAGCAGCTTCAATAAGAATGGAAAATGACAGTCCTTTCACTTTCTATAGCAGCAACCGAAATGCCGGAGGTCGCCAGCAGTCTCCGAGAATAATTAGGAGATGAGAAGAAAACAAGCATAATTAATGGAGCTATCCTATTGCTGGAGGCATCATACAATGGTCCTTGACTGACCCTAATAAGATGACTCTTAGGACCATTGGATGCTTGAATCTAGTGTTACATGTACATCTACAGAGGGAAATGTGGCTAGCCTAGACTAAAAAGAAGAGAAAAGGGGGAGAAAACATTCTTGAATTTCGACTGATTTAGCAAGCATTTTCGGGATCATCGTTGGTAGGTTTCAGAAATATAGGATATAAAACGTGCAGGTGTCGATGAGGTCCTTACTTTCGTTGCTTTTTTGGGAGGGGTTCTGACTGAATTTCAGCCTGCCAAATAAGTGTGGATGCAAATAAGAACAAATAAAAGCACAATTAATAAATTCAACATACCTTATAGTAGGAAAAAAATGCATTCACATGCTTGGCCTCACACACAAACACACACAAACAACAAAAGAGTCAATCAAGGTTGTAAAAAACTGATTTCAAGATATTGGACAGCATTCTAGTATCCCCTTTCATACTTACTGGGTTTGGAATTAGTTCTCCTTCAATTCAAAGTTATTTATTTTGATAGGATTTGGATCTTTTATCAAGAAAAATATGAAAATGCATGGCTATTAAAGTGAAGTTGCCAAGAAGGTTAGCAAGCTAGATACTCGTTTGGCTACATTATGTTTTCACAAACAATATCGCATCTGCCTTGTTTATGTAATTGTAATCCTAGCAAGTAGCAACCTTTTTTTTTTAATCGTAAAAATTGTGCGGCGCGAGGATGGATGCACACATCCCTACTAAGTCCCCATACTTTAATTAAATTTTGCAAATATAGTGACATTTCAAAATGGTGCTTTACTTGTAAGATGTCACAAAGATGCAACATATTTTCAGATGACACCAGAATCCCAAAGTACTTGCAACAATATTAGAGGACCATGTCCAACCAACAAATTTTTTCATAAGTTCACTATATGGACCAAGAATTTCTACTTCTCCTTTCAGAACTTCCAGAGAAGCAAGTGATCTCAAAATATTGCAGTGTACATCCCCCTTCGGGATCCAACAAGATATTGTAGTATACATGCGGAACGTATATATACTCCGAATAGGTAACCAACAATTCATTGACGAAGTTTTCTACTTATATATATATGTAAAAAAGAAAAATCAGAAAAAACAGTGGTCAATGATAATCTGAACACTAGCAACCAAAAGGAAAGGAAAAGAAAAAGAAAAGGTTTAGGCCAAAATACTCACAGCATTTGAAAGCTGCTCACGAATGTAGGCCATTGACCTTAGCATCGCACCCAGTGTATCTCTAGAGACCTGGAACTTAACCTCAGACTCTCCAGAAGTTGTCTCAGTATCTTGAAGCTGAGAGAATGAATTTCAGAACATGCATCTATGAGTAAAATAATAAATTAATAATTCGTATAATATTCGGAAATAGTCACCAGAAGGCATTTATAAGTAAAACAATAATCTGTATAGCATACATAAGGAGTCACCAGAACTCTAAGAGTCATGTAAACACCCTCCAACCATGAATAATGGAGCACTACTTATCCTCTGCTTCTAAAATATGGATCTGTTGCTAACATTTAACAAGAGACCATGGAGTGTTCCAATTACTAGAACCTAACAGCCATGAGACATAAATCAGGTAAATTTATAACTACATGCATTCAGTAAAGTACCTTCAAGTTGATGACAGCGACCTTGTTAGCTGGTGTTGAGAGCTGTTCGCTGATGTAAGCCATTGACCTCAACATTGGTTCCAATGAAACCCTTGAGAGCTGAAACTTGACTTCCGATTCTGCAGAAGGACTCCTACTGTAGTCTTGCAGCTACAAAAGGTAATAAAGAACCTTATTATAACTAGCAGGACACTGAATTTCAAATAAGTTTTGAATTGTGACAGTAGCACCCCGCATCACTGCTAGGTGAAACAAATGAGATCAGAATAGGCAACCTAAAGAAACCATAACTTCTTGAAAGTTTTTTGAAATCATAGCCCAGGATGTCTAAAGTAAAAGAGAATCATATGTTCCTTTTAGTACCTTCAGGTTGATAACAGCAACTCTATTTCCAGTGGTTGAATTTTTATTCTCCATCACCCAAGTCATTGATTTCAGATAAGGAAGAACAGCCTACACCGAAGGACATTGTTAGAAACTTTTACTCATGTTCACAGTTCTGAACCAAGAAATAAGAAAAACTAAATAAACAAACCATGTGGTCAGGAGGATTATCATCTCGGTGAAGGGTCACAGGAGCTATATGCGGGTAATTCAAATCAGTGATGGATTGGACAGGAGCACCAGCATCATTAAGATTAAATCGTCTCATAACTTCGTCTTGACGAGGCCACAACAGTGGGGTTGTATCTGACGCTGAAGCTGAGGTCTTCCTCTCATCATAGCCAGTCCCACTGACCTGAGAGCTAGGAGGTGCAACTTTTGCTACATTCTTCTTGACAATAGCTACTTTTTTCCCCGCTTCTTTAAGTGCAGTAATCGCAACATTATAAGTTTCAGGAGCAGTCGCCCCTTCCTCTGCATACCTGATTGCTTCTCGGCATAAATTATTGTACCTTGACGATAAAGACTCCTGGCCATGTAACTCAATAGCACGTTCATCTGATCCAAGTCCACTCCTTGCATTCCTTGTCCATCTTTTCAAGATGTAATGAGTTGGTAATGTAAGTACATTTGTTACTGTAAAGACAGTTAATACATGTCTGCAAAGAATGCCTGAATACTCGAACATTTGACAACTACAATTAGCTTTCATATCAGGATAATTTAATGTGACAACATATGCCTTCTGATCATCCTCAAATTTAGCAACCCTAAAAGTGCTAAGAACTGCATCACCTTCAATTCGATTTGCAGTATAGACAAAAGTTTCAACAAGCTCCTCTTGAAATTTTGCAAAAATTTTTCTCGTATAAAGATTTGCTGCCTGTTTCTCCATAGGAGATGGTGTCCTTAATACAGGTGTAGTGCACATTGTATCAAAGTCTGCTTCAATTTCCTTTTCAAACCAATTTTCTAAAGCTCTTTCATACTGCCTAAAGAACAATGGTAATGTGGTCTGCTGATTCACATATCCATCAAAAAAGGAATTATCATATCCTTGATTGGGAGATATAACAGCAAAAAAGGAATCACGGACATACACAGGAACCCATTGAGCACGTGCATTATATAATGATTGGAGCCAATCATTTCTTCCTAAATTATATTTTTCAATGATACAATTCCAAGCTGACTCGAATTCCTCAATAGTTTCAGTCAAGTTGATACAATTGTAAAGTTCAACTTGAAAATTTGGATGTGTGAGACATACATGAGCTAACTTCTGCTGACCTTCTCTTAAGACATGCCATTTGCTAATGCAGTGTCGGGCTTCTGGAAACACTTGAGCAACAGCTACATGTATGGCTCTGTCTTGATCAGTGGTAATTGACACAGGCTGACGATCATTCATTGCTGTTAGAAATGTTTTGAACAACCAAACAAAAGAAGCCTCAGATTCATCAAGAAGTAAAGCACATCCAAATAAAATTGTCTGCCCATGATGGTTCACTCCAGTGAATGGAGCAAATGGAACTCTGAACTGGTTTACTCTGTACATTGTGTCCAATGTAACTGCATCACCAAAATGACTGTAAGCTGCTCGAGACCTAGCATCCGCCCAAAATACATTAGCCATGCGATTATCTTCATCAAGTTGAATTGCATAAAAAAATCCAGGATTCTCAGATTGCATTTTCTTAAAATATTCCAGCATATTCTGAGCATCCCTCCCCAGTGTCCTCTTTCGGCCAGCATTCCTGATGGCATAGTTCATAGTTGATGCATTATTAAGTGACCGATTCGCTTCTGCTTGAGATGTAGTCCTAACTCCACGATTTTTCTCTGCAGGTACACGGTTGTCGTCCATTAATACAGACATGACACCACTGGGAACACCCACTGAAGCAGTATAAGGTTCAGTCATGGTCTTTGCAGCACCAGCAAAATGCCTGCGAGGCCGTAGATAATGCACCTTACTAGAATTGACAGTAGAATGGCTATGCTCCTTTACAAACTTTGTGACAACCCATTTATCCTGATCTTTCAACTCTATCCTAAGCATTGCATCACAGCTATCAGCAGATTTTCTTTTTGAACACTCTCTACCACATACAAATTCTCTAGCAATTATAGTTCCATCAGATTTAGAACGATTAAGTTGGCCAAGTTTTGAACTAAAACCAAAGCGTCGAGCATACTCATCGTAGAAGGTCTTTGCGTCGCCTTCAGATTCAAATTCCATGCCTACATATGGTTCGATGATTCCATCTTCATCATGAAGTGCAGAATCTTCGACAGTGTTAATTTCACCTTCATGAGGGTCAACATCACTGTCATCTACAACTGCAGGATGAGCCATCCCATCAACCTCAAGCATTTCATCCATCTAATCCACTGTGTAAAGCAAAGTTATTTATCCAATATGAAACCCAATATAAAAGGGAAAAGCCCATTCATTTTTGCTCCCAATGCAATTTGATGCAATCTGCAACAGATTATCAAACCACAAAATATCATTAAGTTGTAATCCATAAAAGCTCACAAGAGAAAAAACAGGTCAATAATAAATGATTGATGCAGTCTACTCTTCAACAAACAAGATAACAACCACCTTCGCAGAACCTTAATTTGTCCCAAAACCCAAAACGATCACTCTCTAAATATTTAGTAACAGAAAGCCACGAGAAGACTGTGCTAGAAGTTCCATCCAAAACTCGTTAACATCTGTCACATCTTCAAAATTTCCCATTCTAATCTAAAATTCTTGAAAGACGGCAAGGTAGCCAACATTCCAAAAAGTAACTATTGTCTAGTCTTTGATCTAATGTAATTGCATAAAGCTCCTAAAACATACCACCGGAAGTTTAACTGAGAACCACCTGAAAGTGTATTTGGAAATAGAAATGTTCCACAAGATAGAGAGAAATAACAGTTAAGAAGTGAGTGGAGTAGAACGTGATCAAAATCTCTGCTTGCCTCCTTCAAAACATCACATCATTGAGGTCACAAATCAGAGACACGTAAACTGATGTGTCTCCTTTGAATGAAAGTCATTGGCATCTTGACCTTTCAAGGTACAGCCAGCCACCAAAAAAACTGAACCTTGTTAGATACTTTACTGTCTAATGACCAATTTCCCTTGAAAGCGAAAGGCCAACATCAAATTCAGTAGAACCAAGAATGGGAGTCCAACCCGCAAACTGATGCAATCTCCCTAATGTAATAAACATCTTGGAAATGCCTATATCCAACGAATGCAATCTACAACTGTATGCATACATCTTTAAATACGAGTTATTATTGATTTCAGATAAAATTAAGCATCTAAATACAATAAGTACCTCACTTCATCATGATCACACTTCATCAATTACCACATATTTAACACCAAAATTCCTTGGTAGTAAACATAAAAGGAAACAAAACCTAACATTTACAGACAATTTTCAATAATTGAATTAAAAAGAAAAACAATAACAAAAGGACACATTTTCAACAAAAAGCATAAAACTTTTCAAAGCTGAGAAACTCAATACACCGAGACAACCAAACCCAAATCCGATTATAAACGCATATCTCATCAAGCAACCAAAAACACCACAATCACAAACCACAACCCAATAAAACCAAAGCCCTATAGCATTACAGAGAAACAGAGACGGAATTAAACCCTAGAAACTGAAAGAGACGAGAGCTGACAAGAGGAAAACACAGAGGGAATCATGAAAGTGGGCAGACCTAATTCGTCACAGTTGTGACCGGCCGGTGACTGCGACGGCTACAGTGACGGAGGCTGGTGGCCGGGAGGAGGAGGAGAGGGAAAAACGATGAGAGAGAGAGAGAGAGAACGCGAGATCGAGGACGTTTAGAGAGTAATCCGATGTGCCATCATGTATTCTAATCCGCTGACAGACGAATCAAAAGAGGCCACGTGTGAAGTCTCTGTGGAGATTTTGTTCGTTCCAATTTTGTTCATCATACTTGGTGAATGCTACAGTGGTATAATCGTCTATGCCACTCCATACGATCAAAAAATATAAATTAAAATTGGTTAAATTATATATAAAAAAAAATAATCTTGAACTATTGAATTTATAATTCTAAGCTTTCAAATAGTTTTATTTTAGCCTTTGAAGTTTTTTTTTTTTTTTGAAAAGATTTTAGCCTTTGAAGTTTGAAGTTTGTTCCAAAATGAACTTTGAAGATTTTTTTCGCTAAATTCATGGACGGAAAATGACATATTTACTTATGTATTGTTGTTTATATGAATATATATGAACACATACGTAGAAAAAGATAATAAAAACACATGCAAACATATCATTTTTTTTGTTGATAAATTTAACGGAAAATATATTCAAGGATTGTTTTGGAACAAACTTCAAAGGTTAAAATTAAACTTTTGAAAGTTCAAGAGTATAATTGAAACAAACTTTATATTTTAGTAATATTTTTGATAATTTAACCATTAAAATTATCTTCCAAATTTTTTTTTTAATAAAATTGTTTTTTTTTTTTTAGAAACATAAATAAAATTGGTCAAATAATAAATTTCTTTCTTTATAAAAAGAATTCGAATTTCTAATCACTTGATAAATGATATATGACTAAACTAGTTGAATTATGTTTATATAACAAAATTAATTTAGTTTATAATCCTTAAGATGGAGTTTAAAACTCTTAAAATAAAAGATAAGTTTTTAATTTTGTGACCAACGAGAGCATATAGCTCAACTGACGTAAAACTTGTACACGTTTGACTAAGAGATTAGAGGTTTGAATCTCTTACCCATAAAATAAAATTAAAAAAAAAATTATAATTTTATGTTTGTGGGTGTTTAGGGTTTATTTTATGTTCAATTCTGATTTTGTTTCTTATTTATCAAATGGATTCAGGGAATTTTTGTGTTAGTTGTTTTTTTTTTTTTTTTTTGTTCCTTTGAAAATAGTTTTGCACAGTACTAATTGTGGAAGTAACCCTTTTGTAATTTTTCAATGTCTTCAAATTTTAAATTTGAAATTCGATAATGCTAAGAGCACACTAAAAAAAGGATGGAAACTTCAATAAATATATTATTTTATGTTAATGCAAAATACTCAATACATATACTACTATCATTTCATTGAAATGATATTAGACTATTTAAATTTGAGTTGTTTTTGTCCTTTATTCCATTTTATTTGGTTTAATGAACTAAATTATAATTAGGTTTTACCAACTCTTCGACCAAGATGTTAGACGTTTGAATCCTTCCATCTCTACATATCGTCGAACTAAAAAAAACTCTATTTAAAATTTTAAATTATGGAATGGATGTTGGGTCATACAATTGTTCATGGTTGCTCATGGACATTAACCAATAACCACCAACGTTTGACCAATTGATACTACGTTTTTAGGTAAATAAACAAAACTTTAGAAGATTGTTGAGTTCAAACCCTATAGTGAGCATCTACTTAGAATATTAACATTCTACGATCAGATGTTGTAAAGCCTAGATAATTGTCATGTGAAATTAGTTGAGATGCGCATAAATTGTTCAGATACGCATTAATATATTAAATAGAAAAGAAAATAAAAGAAAGAAAATTTATGAATGACAACAAGTAACTATTGTTTAAAAAATAATTTATTGAACAAAGGTTAAATTTTCATTTTCGTTTCTGTATTTTGGGTCTTATTCCATTTTAGTTAATGTACTTTCAAGTATCCAAATTTGGTCCTTGCACTTTCAATATATCTTAAAATCAATCCTAATTAATTGTGAGTTTGAAGTTATTTTTTTTGACAATAGTTTGAAGTTATTTTTATTGACTCAACAAAATAATAATAATAAGTTTCATTCAAGAAAAGGCACACTGTGTATATGATTATCAAATTCTTAGGCAAGAGGCTTATAGAGACAAAATACTTTTAGCAAAATTTAACCATAAATGAAATGTGGAGACTAATTTTGAGATATATTGAAAGTAGACCGAATTTAGACATTTCATACATAGACTAAAATGGAACAAGTCCAAAAGTATAAGGACCAAAATGATATTTTAACCTTAAATAAACACACCAACAAGTTTATAATATGACACGCCTTCTAAAACTTACATATATAATTATAATTTATCAAAAAAAAAAAAAAAAGTTACAAAGATAGATTTGGTCCACGTGCTTCCCATAAAAGTAACAATTTAGTTTCTATACCTTTACCTATAATTACAATTTAGTACATATGATTTAAAATTTGTTATAGGCTACTTCATTAAAAAGTTTAAAGTATTAATTGTTAATTACCAAAATTGAAGGACTAAATTATTACAATATTTTAAACTACATGAAATAAATTGTCATTCATGAAAGTTTAGTGTGATTAAATTGTGAAATATGTTTTTTTAGTACAAATGACAAAACAGAAGCAAAAGTAGAATGAAAATAGAAAGACAAGTTTAGGCCCTAGTGAAGGGCAAAATATTCAATGAGGCTGCTACATTTAAAACCATCGGATGTATAAATCTTAAATTTGTCTGTTCCTAGTAACGACTTGATACAAAATCAAGATATTTTTATAATCTCTCATATCTAACGATGCAAAATTACTAATCTCATCAAATAATTTCTCTCGGTGGAGAACATTCCTCCATCTAAAGACCAATTTGATGGGGTTTTTCTTGCGGGAACGACTAACGTGTTAGTCGCACCATTGCATTGCCAAGAGGTAACAGTAAAATCCATTTACCATGGGCCCGTTTGGTAACGTTCTCGTTTCTTCATTTTTAATAAAGAAAAATAGAATTTCATGACCCTAACACCTATACATTCAATAATAATAAACCTATATTCTTATTTATGTTTGGAAAAAATTGGAAACAAGAACAAAAAAGGAGAAACTAGTTTTAGTTTTTCCCAAAAGTTCTATACAAATTTTGGGAGTGTTTCTAAAAAATGAGAAACAAGAAACATACATAGTTATTAAATGCTTAGATTTCTTAATAAAATTGGAAACAAGAAACAAGAAACGATAACGTAATCAAACGGGCCCCATGTTTTTCTATCTATGTTTCTCCTTGTGTAGTCTTTATCCATAAATTCTTCATGTCTTCTACATCAAATGCACACCTAAATATCAATCGGGGCACATCCACGTTAGGGTCAAAAGGACACATGATATGAATCAAAACATCATTGCTTTACCTCCAGGACTAATCACATGCTCAAGGGCCAAGCAACTACAAAGGCTTTTGATTCCTACATACAAACACTGGTGAACTCAATTAAGGAAGGTTAGGAAGAGGAAATTGAACAAAAGTTCTACACATTATGTCAAATGTTACGGCAATATGAAAAATAAAGTTTTTTGTTATAATTTTTTAAGTGTTTTTATGTTTGGATCAATGCTATGACTTTATTTAGGTTTATTAGTTATTTTGAATTATTTATTTTAATTAAATAGGCTCGAGGGTAGATTGGTCTTTTAGCTAAATAACTAAGCATACTGGGTTTAAGGGAGGAATTAGTCATTGTGTATCGTACGTTGTTTTGAATGAAATTTTATGTCTTCTTGATGACTGAGCCTTGTCGTCCTCTTTGCAATTCTTTTTTTCTTTTTTGAAAGAATTCTCTTTGCAATTCTTGAATCTAGAGTTGCATGCATGAATATTCAAGTAGGTTTGATCAACTTGTTTGTGGAGTGTTCAAACCTTGAGTAGGGAACTAGTTCTCCTTACCTCTTAGTCTTTGATCATCAAGGCGTAATCTTTATCTAATCCTTCCATTGGGATTGAAATCGAATAGATTTGAGGATTTTAGCGTTTATGGATTAGGGGTTTAAATACCCAAAGGATTCTTAATTCCAATTCGCTAGAGTTTTCACATCAGCACATGATTATAATTTTTACATATATATTCACTTTCTGCTCCATACAAACATAAATACCTTGGTTCGAAGTTAGGCTAATGCATCTGACTTTTATATTTTATAATATAATTTTTTAAAATTGAAATTTCAGAGATTTATTAAACACAAATTGAAAAAACATAAACCTACTGGACACTTTTTAAAATTAAGATATCATATGTACACATTTCTAAAAGTTCATAGACTAAACTCGTAATTTAACCTAATAAACTCGTATCCCTGACATAAAGTTATAGATCTGTCGCTAATTTTGCTTTTGAAGATTTAAATTCGTTGAAAGAGTGTTAAGACAAATGTGGCACAAGAAAAACTTAATCTTTGTGGATATGTTCAAACTCCAAATGAACTTTCATATGTTTGCAATTTAGGGACTGTTTGGCCCATGGTTTCGGAATCAAAACCCTGGGAATCAGAACCCTGGGGGGTTTGTTCTGGCGTGTTTGAAAGCCTGGGAATCAGAAAACAGTGTTTGGGGTGCTGTGTTCTGAACCCTGGGAATTAGAAAACAGTGTTTGGAGTGCTGGGTTCTGAACCCCGGGTTTGGACAATTTTTTTTCTTTTATATTTTATTATTTTTTATTTTTTTGGGTGAATGTTTTATTAATTGTAAAACTCCTTGTGTAACATAGATTAATTTTTAAGAGAATTTTGAATTAAGCATTTAATTTATGGTATAGACGAAAAATAAGAAAATTGTTTCTAATAATCAAAATATTGATTATCATTGACAAATTGAAAAACATAACATGAAATTCTTAGGCCCCATTTGAAAATTAAAAAGTTTGAAAACAAAAAAAAAATAGTTTTCAAAAAATAGTTTTTGTTTTTGGAATTTGTCTAGGAATTCAAATGTGTCTTTAACAAAGATGAAAATCATCCTAAGAAAATTGAGAGAAAACAAACATGATTTTCAAAAATAAAAAACCAAAAGCCAAATTATCAAACTGGGGTTTAAGTTTGGTCATTTTTTCCATGGATCCACATGCAAAATTTAAATTCAAAACAATAGTTCATTAATGTTAAATTAAAGTAGTTATTGAGACAAAAAAAAAACATGGTTCATGGGAAAATAAAATTTTGGAACATATAATCACATAACAAATAAAATGGAATCTATAAGTTACTTTAAAATGACTAAATTAAATATAAAATTATGTATATTTATATTATTTAAATATAAAGAAGTTCAAAATAAATATCATATGCCAAAATAAACTTAGCTTAGCAATAATTGATATATGCCCTCGATCAAAAAGTTAGAGATTCGAATATTCCCACATCGAAATGTTGTTGAACTAAAAAAATTGTACATATAAATTTGTTTTTGTTTTTGTGTATGTAATTTAAAATTAAATACTTTATTTACTTTAGCGGATTTAAAATTAAATATTATTCATTTTATTTTAATAAATTCAAAATAACATACTATTTATTTTTGTCACTCGGAATATTGTTAATTTGAAGATAAATACATATTTTTTTAATACGTTAACTCAAAATTATATTTTATTTTAAAAATATTTCTATGGGTAAGTTGGCTAAAATACCTTTCTTTAGGTTAAAATTATAAAATTATATATTTTATTTTAAAAATATTTCTATGGGTAAGTTGGCTAAAATACCTTTCTTTAGGTTAAAATTATAAAATTATATATATATATATATATATATATATATATATATATATATTAAATTATTGTTAATTAAATATAGAGAAATGAAAAGAATTATGAGAAAAATGGAAAGAGAAATGATGGGACCCACCAAATTTATGACAAAAATGGATAAAATAATAGTGGGTCCCACCAACTTTATGGAAGAAAGAGAAATCATTAGTTTAGAGTGGTTTTGAGGTGGGTTTGGAGAGAAAAACAATGAGGTTGTGTTTGGAACCCATGATGTTGTGATTACAATGGGGCAAACATGATTTTGGGTTTGGAACACAAAACCACCCAAACCCAAAACCATGGGCCAAACACCCCCTTATGTGCTATTCGATGAAGCTTCATTATTCTCCTCTCGAGCTACCTTGTGCCAACTTTTGACCGAATAAATCCTCTCTTATCGTTTTTCAAAAAAAAAAAAAAAAAATCCTCTCTTATCGTAATGTCGAGATTATAAAATTAAAAAAAAAATAAAATTTTTGTGTTTAATAGGTCCTTAAACTTTTCAACATTTTTTAAAATTCACAAATCGATTGGACACAAAATTGAAAATTTATTTAACAATTTTTTAACACGTCACAAACATATTAGACATGAAATTGAAAGTTCGAAGATCTAATAGAGACTTTTTAAAGTTAAGAGATATATTAGATATAAAATTGAAAGTTTAAAGACTTTTTAGAAACCTTTTAAAATCTAGGAACTAAATAGACACAAACTTACAAGTTCAAGACTAAATTTAATTAACTTACCTTTGAAAATAATAATAGGTCTACCTACCATTTTAAAAACGATTACCAAATGAATTTTAATATCAATTCATGTGAGCTAAACTCAACAGTTAAGACATCAACTCCTTTATATAAGGTCATTATATATATTAAAGATCAAAGACTTAAATGTTCACCTCCACAATTTATATACTAAGATTTTTTTTAATATATAAAAAAAAAAAAAAAATCTATTTCAACAAGTTTTCTAGAACCAATTCTATATCTACTACCAAATGTGTGTCCAAAAAGTATCCCTTTTCGGGGTTACAGAGAAGGGGTACTTTTTGAAAAACAATAAATACATAAAATACAGTCAAGGATGAAAATATCAATATTGATATCGATAAATTAATTTTACAAATACATTAGAAAAATATCAATATCAATAGATATTTCTGTAAATAAATTTTTTAAAATTAATAATTAAGTTGTTTTCACTCACAAACTAAAGTTATATTGTTACTACTATTTATATTTGCATTGAGGTTAATAAATAATATCTTTTTGTGTTATATAGGGGTATTCCTAAAAGATATTAGAGATATTGATTAATCCTCAATATCCATGTCGAACTCTCCAATTTATGGATACTAGTTTTTTTAGCACGTGCGATGCACGTTTATATTTCAAATTATGTCTATTTTTTCTTATAATTAATAAAATAACTTTGTGTAAGATACAGACAATTGATTAATTACTAATATAATATGATATAATTTATAATTTTATTAATAATTTAATTTTTCTAAAAAAAATAATAATAAAGCATGTACAAACATTTTAAATAAAAAAATATATATATGATAATAAAAATATATTAAAAATTAAAAAAAAAAACTATAATAAGTATAAAATAAAAATTAAAAATAGTTTAAAAAAAAAAAGAAAAAAATCAAACCTCACTCTATACACATTCTTGAAAATTGCTTGCTAGTTTTTTTTTTTAAAAAAAAAAATTACATCATCAAATTGGAATTAGAACCTTCCAAGTTCCAAACGGCAAATTGGGATGCATATTTGATATATGCATCCCATCAACTTATATATGGTATTTTTATATTTGATTTTAATATTAGAGGAGACTCCTGGGAGGAAGAGAATTAGAGATAACTAAAAATAAAGGGAAAAAAAAATGGAGCTCATAACATTGTTGAAAAAATGAAGGAATAATTTTTTTTAAAAAAATTATTATAGTAGTAAATGTTATAAGTGTTACAAATCTTTTAGAATTCCAAACTTTTGAAATTCTATTATTCATTATTTTTAGTCAAAATTATTAAATTTTTGAGAAATAAATGAAAACATTTTTTTTTTGTGTGTATTCTAACCTTTTAGATTCCATAGATTTATTATTGTTTTTTAGTAGTATATAATTATTATGGTTGATGATTATTTATTTATTATTGATAAATATTTTAATAATTAACAATTTGTAATTAAGCTAGTGGGAGAGAGATTTTATGGAGGTAGTGGGAGATATTTTATGGAAATGTGAGATGTGAGTGAAAAAATTATTAGAATAATTTATTAATAGTTTTGTGGTTATGGTTTCCTTTATTTTATTTTTTCATTTTTATATGCTTCCAAGTAAAAACAAATTATGGAACTAAAAAAAAAAAAATAATAAAAACAAATTATGGAAATCATTTCTTACATAAGATAGTGAAAACATTTTTTTAATTAATTTATTATTGTTATAGTAGTTAATTAAAAATTTCTGAAGACATTAGGTTAGATGATTATTTTCTTAACAAATTAAAAGAAACATAAGTTTGCAATTAATCAATAAACTTTTATTTTTCAACATATATTGTAAATAAAAATATTAATACACTTACTTATAAAAGAACAATAAAAAAAAATAAACAGTAAAAAAGAATTCAAGATCTTCATTATAATTATAAAAAAAAATAGAATAAACAGTAAAAAAAATTCAACATCTTAGCTATATACTGATTTCTTCAAATAGACTTCTCACTTGTGATAGACAAACTTCATCAAAGTTGAGTTGTAATATTGCAAGCCTAGGGTCTAGAATAGATACACATGCATCCCTTCCCTTGCTCCTTGAATGTAACACCAACATCTTGAGATCTTTTGAAGATTGATGAGCGTTTGAGAGTATTGAGGGAACACCAATAAAGAATAAAGAAAAAATGAAACTCTAGGTGTTGGTGAAAAAATGGTGAAAGAAAACTCTAGGTAGAATGTGAGAAGTTACAAAACCTTTTGAATTCTAAAACTTTTAGATTTTCTTTTTGAATTAAATTAAAGAAATAAAATATTTTAAGTTGTAGGAAAACCCTTTTACATTCCAACCTTTAAGATTCTATATACTTATTATTGATAATTAATTATTAATTAATTAATTTTATTTTTATAATTTATTATCAATGGCATATTTTGTAAATAGGAAAACCCTTTCGCATTCCAACCTTTAAAATTCTATATAATTATTAGTTTAAAAAAATTCTATATACTTATTCTTGATAATTAATTATTAATTAATTAATTTTATTTGTATAATTTATTATCAATGGCATATTTTGTAAATTAGAAAGTTAAAGAAGGGACAAATATGTCCAAAAATGTTTTTCCAACATCCTCACTTTTTAATATAGTATAGATATTGAGATATTGACCGATATTTTCATCTTTGAATACAACTATATTTTTCATTATTAACTTGATACAATTGGTTAAAAAATAAAAGGTTTGAGTTCAAATCTCTACACGATATTGAACTTTAAAAATAAAATCACTCTTTTTATCTTGACAACTAAAAAAGAAAAAAAAAAAGTGACATCAAAGCTAAGGCTCCGTTAGATAACTAATTAAGGGTCGTTTGATAACCATTTCGGCCCCGTTTGATAACCATTTGGTTTTTTATTTTTGATTTTTGAAAATTAAGCTTATACACACATACTTCCACCTATAAGTTTCTTGGTTTTAGTATCAATCTTCTACATTGTTTTCAAAAACCAAGTCCAATTTTGGAAAAAAAAAAGAAGTTTTCAAAAACTTGTTTTTGTTTTTAAAATTTGGCTAGAAATTCAAATGCAACTTTAACTAGGATGAAAGCAATGGAAGGAAATCTAGGAGAAAACAAGCATAACAAAAAACCAAAAACCAAATGGTTATCAAACGGGGCCTTCGTTTTCTGTTTTTTGTTTTTGTTTTTCATTTTTGAAAAACAATGTTGTTTGATAACCATTTATGTTTTTGTTGTTTTTGAAATTATAAGTAAATTTCAAAAGAAAAAAAAAAGTTTTTAAAAACAGATTTATGTTTTTCAAAAACTCATTTTTCTTTTGATGTTTTTTTTTTTCTCTTTTACCTATATCCCTCCTACAAATTCTTTTTTCTATTTTTTTCTCTGTAACATTTTTCTCTGCATAATTTTTTATGTCTCTAAAATTTTATCTCTCAAAACTTTTTCTCCCCTATAACTTATCAATTTCTAAAAATTTATACATAACTTTTCTCTTCCTAATAAACATATTCTAACTTTTTTTCCAGAATTTTCTCTTGCTACAACTTTTCTTTATTTTTCTAATTTATCGTTATTTCTGTAGCATATATGTTACTTTTAACTTTACCTATCTCTCTAAAATTTATCTTTTTATTTAATTTTTCTATCTAAAATTTATCCCTTCTACTCTAACTTTTTTTTTTTCTTTCTTTCCTCAACTAATATTCTCTCTCTAAACATTTTCTTTCACGTCTCTAAATTTTCTGCGTTTAAATTTTCTCTAAAAAACATTTATATTTGTATCTCTAAATTTTTGTTTCAATGTCTCTACACATTTTTCTCTCTCTAAACATCTTTTCATCTCTCTCATATTTTAAAAACTGAAAACCAAAAACAGTTATCAAACAAGTTTGGTTTCATATTTTTTAGAAACAGAAAACAAAAAACAGTTATCAAACATATATGATTTTTATTTAAAAAAAAAAACAGAAAACCAAAAACCAAAATCTGAAATGGTTATTAAATGTGGTCTTAGTTTTTTATTTTTCAGAATTGTGTTTATTTTCTTTCAATCTTCTTACCATGATTTTCATATTGTTATAAAGACATTAGATTTTTTAGCCAAATTTCAAAAACAAAAACAAGTTTTTAAAAAGTATATATATATATATATATTCAAAATTTGACTTTTTTTAAAACATGAAAATGATGTAGGTTGAAATAAAAGAAATGGAATGTTTATAAGCTTAATTTCAAAAATAAAAAACTAAAACAAAATGGTGATCGAGACAGAACGATTCTTAGTCATATCGTCGTGAAGGGAAAATTTTTTTAGTATATCATTAAATGTTCATTAAATGACGTGTCAAATACTGAATGGAGGTGAAAAAAGAAGGTTTCTTATTGTCATATCACTTGAACTCGAGGCGGCACTGCTGACAACAGTGGTCACAATCAGCTCAGAGAAGGGCAGGCCAGTGAGAAGCTAATCAGAAGCGATCATAAAAAAATTACCCAAAAATCAGGGGAAATTCAGCACCATTAACAAGAGAATGAAGATCATCCCTGTGATTCTGATGGGCTGTGGCGGCGTTGGCCGTCAGCTCCTCCACCACATCGTCTCCTGCCGACCACTTCACGCCAAACAGGCATTTCTTCTCTCTCTTTTCTGCTTGATTCGGAAGTTCTTTCGAAATATTTAGCTAGTAATTTTCCGGGGTTCCAATGCTATTTAGAGTTATGTCCATTTATTTTGATCTCAAGTATGTTTGGAGTTTGAGATTCGTAATCAACAATATGATTCATTCTCGATGCATTGGATTGATGGGAAATTCAACCATTGTTTTCCGAGGATTGTAAGATGAAGATTCTAATTGTTTTGTGCATTAATGTTTCCTGATGTATGTTTGCCAAATGAGTGTTGTTGATACCGTGATTTGGATAGCGATGAATTTGTATGAAGGAGGGAATCAAATCAATGCCCTGCAAAATAAGAGAATTGTGCATTGGTGTGTTGTGATGCTACTTACACTCCATTGTTCAAGTTAGAATCGGGTTTGAGAATAGCTTGTCGGGATGTTTGTCAATCGATCGATGTCGGTTTTGGGCAAAAACCAACCTATCGGTTTCGATCGATCGACATTGGTTTTGGGCGAAAACCGACCTATCAGTTTCGATCGATCAGTCGGTGGTCGGCGATTTTGAGATGTTTCATGAAACTGACTGACATGGTCGGTTGATTTTATCGGTTTTGAGATGTTTTCGAAAGACGCCTCGGCGTAGAAGAAAGAAAGGATAAAAAATTTTTGGGAGAAAGAAGAGATAGAGAGGAACTATGAGGAGAAAAGAGAAATAAAAAGGGAGAAAAGAGAAAGATTTGAAGCTTAGTGAGGAGAGAAAAGAGGGAAAGAGAAAAAAGGGGAAGAGAAAAGAAAAAGTGGAAGCTTGGTGAGGAAGAGGGAAGGAGAAGAGAGTGAGAGGGAAAGAGAAGAGAAACAAAAGAAAGAAAAAAAAAGGATCGGTGAAGAATAAGGAAGGAGAAAAGAGAGAGAAAAAAAGAGGGAAAAGAAGAAAGAGAGTGGAAAAGAGAAAGAAAAGAAGATAAGAAATCAGTGAAGAAGAAGATGGAAAGAGAAGAGAAAAGGGGAAAAAAGAAAAGAGAGAGAAAAGAGATATATATATTTAACAAAAGTCGTGTTAACTTTTTTAATAGGGAAAAGACTGCACACTGCCAATGCAGTTGGTATTTTTATTTTTTAGTCTGTGATTAAAGTCAGTCGATCAGTTTTTGCTATTTTTAGTGGACTGGCTGACCGATAGTCACAATTGAGAAAACCAACTCCGACTGAAATTGAGAAAAAACAGACCGACCGACGCCCCTAATTGCTTGGATAGAAAAGTAGTGATATTTTGGACGATCCTTTTTCATGTTGTTATCTTCGTTATTTATAAAGAATTCAGTAGAATAACGGAAAATGATGCGATCAATGGAAAATCTGGGCTCGACACTAAACGCAGGCTAGGATCTAGTATTTTAGTTGCAGGTGGCATGCAGAGGTCGGATCTGTGTCCTTGGTTGATTCTCTTGGGCCGACTCTTACAGATTCGAGCCGACTCTTGTGGAGTTGGCCCATGGCCCAATAGCTTATAGGTTGGCCAAGGCCCATTTGAGCCTCGACCTATCTCTAGGCCATGGCCAAGGGCCAAATGAACCTTGACCTCTTGGTTTACATGGGGGTTGACTATTTGGGCCTTGGCCTTTTGGCCTCTGGCCAACCCTCAGGGGTTGACCCTTTGGGCCTTGGTTGGCTCTCGTGGGTTTGACTTTCCAAGGGCCGACCTTTTAGCTTGTTTTTGGCTTTGGTCTCGAGCTCTTGGTGGACTTTAGGTGTGGCCTAGTTGATAATTACACCCTCAACGACTATTATTGTTCAAGATTTTGGTTGGAGAGTTGATTGGATTAATCATGTGTATGAATTCGTTGGAGATGATGATGCTGGAAGAGTGTGTGTAGGTGGAGCTCACTTTGGAAATATAAGAGGCGTTGGACATCGTGTGAACACCTTTGAAAGTATGAAATTTAAGTTAGCTTGAGAAAATGCAATATCGTTGTCACTACTTGTAGATTACTAGTTGTTGTTGTAACTTGACAGGTAGGTAGTAGTCATAGCTTCAACTACAAAGGATGTCGTAGGTGAGTTGGTGACTTTGTGAGTGGTTGTGGTGCCACTACAACGACAACATTGCAGGATGTGCTAAGTCGGCGTAGAATACAATCCCGCATTATAGAGTGGACATCTGATGTGTCCTTGAGCCTTTTGTGTTTGTGTATTGGCTAGACGACTTGTGTCAAGCAAGCACAAATAATTTATCTTATGTAGGTCAAGTTCTGAACACTTGGTCTCAGTTGAGCTAGCATACTCTCGGATTGGGTTATGAGTCTGGACTCACTCTGGTTGTTATGACAACAATCAATTTAACAAACAAAGAATAGAAAAATGAGAAAAAAAAGTACAAATTTTATGTGGTTCACTAATAGTGTGTTAGCTACATCCACGGACAGAGGGAGAAATTTTATTCTTTGGAGATCGTGATTTCGCTCGCGTAGTTTGGGATCTCTTCTTTGTCTCTTTTAGAAGGTAGTCGATTATCTTTGAAGATTTGAGGGTGATGATCGAAGAGTTCCTTCTCCATCTGATATATCGAGACAAAGGAAAGTTCTTGTGGCAAGCCAACATGTTCTCGCTTTTATGGAACTTGTGGGGGGAAAGAAATGGTAGAATTTTTAGGGGGATAGTTAGAAGCCCGGATGATGTATGGTCCCTTTCTAGATTCCATGCTTCCTTGCAGGCATTGGTTAGGAATTTTTTTAGTAATTATCAATTAGGCATCATTTTTCTTGATTGGAGTCCCTTCCTTTAATGGGATTCCCTTTTGTGGGCTTGGTTTTTTGTATGCCCTTGTATTCTTTCATTTTTCTCAATGAAAGTTGGTTCTTTATAATTTTTTTTTTATTAGTGAGGAATAATCAGATACTGATAGAGAGATTAGGGCAGTTTAGGATAAGAGGGTTTATATATGGCAGCCCTCTTAACCTTAACAGATTTGGCCAAAAAATAAAGTCCAAGGCATATCAACATTGGTTTGAGAGGTGGGGCATTTGATTTGAGAGGAACAATGAGAATTTTAGAGAGAGAGAGAAGTCGGGAGAGGAGGTTTGGGAGGGTGTTAGGTTTAGTGCTTTACTTTGGGTGTGGTCACTAGACCGTTTTGTAATTATGGTCTTGGTCTTGTTGTTTTGGATTAGAGTCCCATTTTTGTAGTTAGCTTTGGACTCCTCTTTCTTTTAGACATACCCTTGCATTCTTTCATTTGTTTAATGAAAGTTTGGTTAAAAAAGCTTTTTGAAAGTTGATGGAGGCACCCTTTAAACACATGAATCGTCCATCACCTAAAGCTAGGGCTTATGAGTTATTACTTATTCTGTTGCTTTGGATAAAAAAAATAGTATTTAGATTCAAACTTGGGACACCTAGAAGTGAAGGAGCATGTCTGTAATCGAGCCAATCATGTAGGTAGTTAGAGTTGGTACTTCTATTTAAGTTTTTCACTCTCATTTTTTAGGTAAATAATTCATGATTGCATCCTCCTTTATACTCGATCTTCAGAAAATTTTAACAAATTTGCTTGGCAGGGGGTCCACTTGCGAGTTATAGGAGTATGCGATAGTAGATCACTAGTTCTTGCATCTGATGTGCTCACAACTGAGTTAAATGACAAAATTTTAATGGAAATTTGCCATGTCAAGTTGGGTGGTGGCTCTTTATCAAATCTTAGTAGTTTCGGTAATTCCTCAAATCTTCTTAATCTCAGTGCAGGAAAACCAAACAATGTATAGATCGCCAATGTTACTTCAAGTATTAATACATCTTATATTTACACACACACACACACACTTCTAGTATTTATGAATTGTGATAAGATGATCTTGGAGTAATTTTAATTTGGTTTCGGGTTGCATAGCTTTTCGTTCTTGCTTTGGATGGTTTACTTGTAAGTATTTTTGTTTAGCTTGCTTATTTCTTGGAGGTTGTTAACTTGGTCATGTCCTCTTATGGTTTCCTTTTTTTTCTCCTCTCTTCTGTCATTGGATGAACATTAGGATTTATTTGAAATACCTTCTAATTTAAGCACTTTTTAAAAAATATTTTCAATACAAATGTTTTTATATCTAACATTTTTAAAAAGTGTGTTGAATAACAATTTTTTTTTGTTGCACTACATTTAAAAGTGATTCTATTAATTAAAAATATGTGTTTTTTTCTGACTACATATTTTGAAGATTTTCGGTTAAGCACTTTAAAGTTATTTTTGGATAATCTATCTCTCAAGTGTTTTTTTTCAAAATTATATTTTAAATTAATCCAATTTTTGAGTGTGTACGCACGTGTGCATGTGCGTGTGCAGTTATTGATCCATGACATTTCTAGGTGTTTGAAAGGATGACCCATGAGAAATGATTGATCTAAGCTTTGTAGAATTGAAAATGGGGCACATTGCCAAGATTTCTTATATTAATTTCATTCATCATTAATCTATGTTTTTCCAATGTGTTATATTTTTTTACAGGTGAGTGCAAACTATTTTTCAATGCAGAAGCAACTCGAAAAGTTATTGATATTGCAACACTTCTTGGTAAAGCGACAGGTTTGTGGCTCATGTGAACTTTGATATAGCTTCCTCTGCTAAACATTTTAGTTTGAGTACGACCTTGGTCCTTGAGCTTTCCTCATACAGTGTCTTGCACTGCTTGAATGCTAGTTCCACTCTCATACACGTATATATATTTATTTCTATATCATTTCAACTTTGATCTGCAATTTTTGTTGTAGGTCTGGCCTGTGTTGATTGCTCTGCCAGTTCTGACACTGTTGGTCTGTTAAAACAAGTGGTTGACTTGGGTTGTTGCATTGTCTTGGCAAATAAGAAGCCTTTAACTTCTACAATTGTAATACACTCTCTTATATCTTCAATGAAAGCAATGCAACCATGAGTTTTGGTCAATTGAAATCCCTAGGCTACGTGCAAGCTTTCTCTTCATTAAGTCTTTGGCATCAACTGATTTCATTACCATTCTTTTAAAATGCTTTTCTTGATACACAAGAGACCAATGGTAAATGTCTTGAATTTTATTAAGAGGTCATAAGTTCAAAACTGCCTACCACCATGGAATAGAAAAGGTCCCTCAAGTTCCTTGACTACCAAATATCATACAGTTAGGCCACAATCTACTCTTTTGAATTTGGCAAACACTGAATTTGGAGAGTCAGGAAACTGTGCAAAGAAGCAATGCTGTTAGGCCAGAAAGTCTTTTGCAAGGAATACGTTTATATTCACTATCATTATCGACATGCTCTTGACGAATTTAGGGAGAGACACCTGCCAATTATTCTCTTGAATATTGTTTCTATTATGCTGGCTGAAAAGCCTAAATAAAAGAAGTTCAATAAATTTATGATTTGCTGGTTGCAGGAGGATTATAACAAACTGAATATGCATCCACGTTGTATTCGTCATGAATCAACTGTAAGTAATTTCATGGATTTATTTTAAGAGTTTTTTACGGTGAAGAATGTATAACCAAAAGAAAGACCTGTCAAAGGGTTGTGAGAGATTTGCAAGGTCTCTGCAGGAAAAAGAAGAGGGATGTAAAACTTTTTACCAAATTTCGCATAAGATAACATATTCTAGTAAGCTGATGTTCCTAAAGAGTAAAATCTTTCTTGATTGGTAGCTCATTGGAAGATCAACAAAAACAAATAAGCTGATTCAACGAAGTTACTCTTATACTTGAACCTTCAGAACAATTATGTGTTTGTTTTCTTTATAAAAAGAAAAGTTACTCTTTTATACTTAGAACCTTTAAAATGTAACGAGTGAAGACCATTATAACTTTTCACTAATTCAATGAAAAGTGTGTTTCCTCTCAAAAAGAAAGTTCAGAAAAAAAAAAAAGAAAAGAAGGATTTCGTAATGCCTTCTGTTGTATTGCTCTTTCAAGCTTGCTCAAATGTTCTCTAGTAAAATATGTCTCAAGTGTGTGCGCCAATCTTTGTCTTTCTTTTTATTTATTTATTAACTTGCACTGCTTGGGGAGCTCTTATGCCACTTTTTGCTCTTCTTTCTGTCTAGTGTTTGGAGTAAGATTAAGATGAAAATTATTTCCCTAAAAAAATATTAATTGCTTCTTACTTACACTAGAATGATGTCACGATGTTCCCTGATGGAGCAACGAATATATCAGTGGGAAGTAATTTATCCAACTTAATATACTTGGTTTTCCTGCGGTAGGTTGGTGCTGGACTTCCTGTTATAGCTTCCTTAACTCGCATGCTAGCTTCTGGAGATCCTGTTCATCACATCATTGGGAGTTTGAGTGGTATCGAATTCTTCTATGAATAATTTATTTTAACTCCAGTATTATGTCTCTCCAAGGTTTCGTTGTATTTGGCATAATTCGTCATTCATATTTTTCTTATTCGGGCAATATAAAATTTTCCACCCTGTATGCTTGTTTTAGGTACACTGGGGTACATAATGAGCGAAGTTGAAGAAGGAAAGCCGTTGAGCCAAGTTGTTAAAGTTGCTAAAAGCCTAGGTTACACAGAACCAGGTTTATAGTAATATTTCAATTAGTTATATATTTTTTAAAAAAGTAATATTTCCAGTAGTATCATTCATTTGATGCATGGCATGGAATAAATAAATCATCCTTGCTGTTATGAAAACTGTAGATATTCCTCTTTCTCCTTTTTGAATATATTATCAGTTTCTTGCATTTATTGACATATAAACTCATCTCTGAATGTGTCGTCCAACAAAAAAAAAAAAAAAAACTCATCTCTGAAAGTCTTACCAGTCTGTCTAGTTCATGGAATCATGATTGATAGGGATGTACCTAAGGTGTAATTAGGAATATTGGTAAGGGTATATTAGCAGTAAGTTAGGGGAGTTGGTTAGAGTATGAAGTTATAAATAGAGAGAGTGGGAAATGAGAAGATAGGGAATTGAGTCAGTGAGTTACTCTTGGGTGTTCTCAAGAGAGGGAGGGTCCAAGTACCTCGAATGCTTGGTTTATTCGTGTAGTCCTTTACCTTTTATATCATAATACATTGTGGTTTTATTCTGGTTCTTATCAATGTTTGAGTGGGAAGATCATGATATTGCCAAGAAACCATCCTCGGAAGAGTCTCCTCTAGCCACGAAAGAAAATTAACCTCTCTATAGTGTTACATAAAATTTTGATTTTATGAACACTTGAAATTTCCCATAACTGGGCACATATACAAGTTTGATTACAATCGAAGAAGCTACAAAAGAATGGTCTTACAAATTTGTCATAATGCTAAACTGGTTCCCCCGTCTGTCTCGCAATCCCATCCAAGCACTCTTCCATGGCATGGATGCAACTAATGCAACTCTCATGATGATGTTTCAGAAGGAGATGGGTCTAACATATAATTAGTTCTTAATTTATGAACTCTACAATCCCCATTATATGTATGGAAAATGATACTATCCCCAACCATAAGCAACTTGAATATTAGTTACTGGGGATATAGTTTTAATTATGAAATTTTACGAGGCTGTGTGTTTTATACCTCGATGTTTTGTACTTTGAGGAAAATTCCTGTTTTAAGAAGAAAATGACATTATTAGGTTTGTAATTTTACATGGAACTGATGTTGAGTATATGAACATGTGCACACATGCAAACATGTATCCCAACGTTCTACATTTTACATTTATTTATGCATGATAAGAAAATTCGATATACTTAATAGTTTTATGCAATGTTATTGTTGCAGATCCACGTGATGACCTCAGTGGTATGGATGTTGCAAGAAAGGTCTGCTTTTAATGCATGATTTATGATATCAAGTGTCTGAGCTTAGTGCATGAGTTGTGTTGGCAACTTGTTTGATCTTGTAGGTCAAACAATCTCATACCATATGTTACTAGAATAATGCATAGGTCCACGCTAATCCATCATAAGAGAGAAAACAAGAGATGTGAACTGAAATACGTAGGCAGAGCAGAAGAGCCTTGGGGTTTGTTTCACTTGCACAAGAAGCAGTGTGCGATGGAAATTACATGAGTGTGGGAGAATTAGTTGTGTGCCAGAAGTTAAGGGCCCGTTTGATAACGTTCTCGTTTTCCGTTTCTCGTTTCCTGTTTCTTGTTTTTTAAGAACTAGAAACAGAAACATCTTTGAGAACTATTTCTACTCCTTGTTTTTCTGAAAAAAGAAACAGAAACACAAATGTGTTTGATAACTGGTTCTTGTTTCTTGTTTTTTACTTAAAATAAAATTTACATATAATATAAAAATATATTAATTTTCAACGATTATTTTTTTTATTTCTCCTTCTTCCTCACCATTACCACCATTGTTACCGATCACCCGTCGCCGTCGGCCATCGGCCACCGCCGCCGACCTCCGATCACTGGGCGACACCGGTGGCAACTTTTCGGCGACCTCCCCAGTTGCCTGCGACTGAAAATTTTCCTTCTCTCTCTCTCTTTTTTTTTTTAATTTTTTTTTATTATTATTTTTTTAAAAAATTTTTGAAATGAAAATAAGAAGAAAGAAGAAAAAAAAGAAAAAGTTTTCAGTTGCCAAAAAATTTGCTGACAGTCAGCGGCGGATGCTGGAAAAGTCGTCGGCAGGTGGCCGCGGTTGTCGAAAATAAGAAAAAAAAGGAAACAGTTTTCGGTCGCAATGGACAGCAGCGGTCTCCGGAAAAGTTGTTGTCGAAGGCGGCGGATGCTGGAAAAGTCGTCGGCAAGCGGCGACGGTCGTCGAAAATAAGAAAAAAAGGAAAAAAATTTCGGTCGTCGGAAAAGTTGTCGTAGACGACGGTGGATGCGGGAAAAGTTGTTGGTGGGCGGCGACAGTCGTCGAAAATAAGAAAAAAAGGAAAGAATTTTCGATCGTCAGCGGGTGGCACCGTTCGACGATGGCAGCTGGTGGACGGAGGTCGGCGGCGGCCGGTAGTTGGAGGTTGACGGTGGTGGCTGGTCGACGAAGGTCGGCAGCGACCGGTAGTTAGAGGTCGACGGTGGCGGCTGGTCAATGGAGGTTGGCGGCACCCGGTAGTTGGAGGTCGACGGTGGCGGTTGGTCGGAGAAGGCCGGTCAGCAGAGGTCGGCGGCGACCGATAGTCAGAGGTCAACGATGGCGGCTGATCGACGGAGGTCGGTAGCATCCGGTAGTCGGAGGTCGTCGGTCGGTGAAGGCCAATCAGCAGAGGTCGACGACGGTCGGTAGTCGGAGGTCAACGATGGCGGTCGGTCGGCGGAGGCCAGTTAGCGGAGGTGGTAAAAAAAATAGAGAGAGGAAGAGAAGAGATGGGTGTAGGAATGGGAGAGAGAGATGGATACATGCATGGAAAATAGGAAAAAAAAAAACAGAAACAGAAATTGAGAAACAACTTTTTGTAGTTTCTCAAATTTTGCCTCTTTTCTAGAAATTTAGAAACAAGAAACAGGGATGAGTTATCAAACATGTCTGTTTCTTAAAAAATGAAAAACAGGAAATGAGAACGTTATCAAACGAGTCCTAATATTTCGTAATAGGGGATAGGTGGGATACAGTGAAGGGAATCTTTATATAGAGAAGTAATATAACAAGAGTAAGGAGGTAGTCATTTGGCTTTTTGTAGAGAGCTCCAGACCTCTCAAAAGCTTGGAACCTTAGTATTTCCTTTACATTCATTCATTTTGTGCATAACAGAAACGCTCTCTCCCCTATTGGCATATCAAAATGTTTGACAATGTCTTTTCCTTACATACACAAAATCATTTTAAGCCTCAACCTCAAGTGGATATAGCAATATTGATGTCATTTTTGCGTATAAAACATCAAAATTAAGTCATCATCACTTTGCACTTAATCCATATGCTCCAAATATTTTGCGAAGCGTGGCTCTTCGTTATCTTATTTTCACTAATTTTGTCCTTTGGTTAACAATGTAGAGACATGGTGTTCTGCTGGGTGTCATTTAGTCAAATTTTAGATCATTGAGCAAATTATCTTGAAGTATGGTCCTATAGATTTTATCTACTAGCATAATCTATTCTTTATGTGAAATAAACTCTGCATCGATTCTAAAACTAGACTAGAGCATTTTAGGTACTTAATATACTAATTTATGTTTATATTCAAACAGGCTCTGATCCTTGCTCGGCTTCTTGGTCAGCAAATCGACTTGGGTGATATTAAGGTCAGTGTTAGAAGTTTTATTCACTCCTTTAGATAACTTTGATGCTTTTTTGGTGAGAATTCTTGTGAAGTAATATACCATATTGAATTTTGAAATATATACACAGAGTGTATCGATGATTGAGAAGAGTATATGAAACATCTGGCATGCATTTATATAGCTATGCAAATTCATAAGATATTGAAGTTTCTCGTAGAAAGAAACATATGTTCATGATTGTAAATGTGTCATCCCCTTGTGCTAAATTTCCTGCCTAATGATATTTCCTCTCCTTAGGTCGAAAGCTTGTTTCCAAAAGAAATGGGACCTGATGTCATGCCTATTGATGACTTTTTAGACAGTGGAGTTCTATCACTAGACAGTGACATCCAGGACAGAGTTACCAAGGCTTCCTCAAGAGGAAATGTGTTACGTTACGCCTGTGTGGTTGAATGCTCGAGTTCAAGGTATTATTATTTGTATGTTTGTTTTTGTCTTTTGTATTACAAGTATTGCACGTGTTCTATTTGCCTTGAGTATATGAAAATGTTATTTAACTATGATTGTTTATCCTCATCTAAGCTGCTAGACCGTCCAGAAGGAAACAAAAAAAAAATCAATTATGAAGTACAATTTAACTTTTATGTGATTGAAAGGACAAATTAATTTTAGTTTTAGATCAAATTTATCTGTGTCTCAGTAGTTAGCAGACCTTTGAGATATCTCGCCAGAAAATATTTGATTATTTTGTTTGTATTAGGAGACAAATTGACCCATGAGATGCTGCCTCTCACCTCTCTCCCTGTCCCTTGCCCCCCACCCCACCCCTTCCATGGCCCTTCCTCTCTCCTTTGAATTCTCCCCTCCTCACTACAACCTTTTTGTTTTCTCTCTTCCCACTTGCTGACCTCCATGGTGCTGGCGCTCAATATTACTAGAAGAAATTTTCTTTTCTTAAAAGTTGATAAAAATTTTAGAGGTAGCAGAGCTAGGATTGCTGAACATGGAAGGGATAACTCTCTCTCTCTTATTCTCTTCAATGAGACTGCATCAAGGATTTTTTTCAAGTAGAAGCACAGAAGGTGTTCTTCGGGTGGAAAAAACTTCAAACAAAAGAGGTTATGTAGCTGAAAGTGCCAAAATTGAATCAAATTGAAGCAAGAACAGGCATTGAAGACAAAGGTCCCCTCGGCCCTCCCCCATTTTTATCCTCGACTTAAATGATTTTAACTGGGTTCCTCTATAGGTTTCAGAAGATTTTTCCATGATGATTGGAACAAAATGAGGAAAGTGCCTACTGCTGCATTAACCCTTCCAACGAAACAAGGCCATGCTTTGATGTGAGACTCCCGAGTCCCGACCAAGTTTGACTCTACTTCGGAAAAGGATAGTGCGCAGTGGGTTTTTTCCTGCCTAAATTTGGACACTGGGGTGAAGTAGCCTTCTCCAAAGATTTGCATATTCTTCATATGGAGGTTGAATCAAAGTCAGAAACCTTTCCCTTAATAGATCTGGCCTTGATACTTTGAAGTTTATTGGTGTTGCTTGTGGTGGTTATTTGGATTGTGCCAAAAATCTTTTAGGAGGCTGGACTTAATGGAAGTTAACTTAATAATTAGAGATAACTTGACGAGCTTCATTCCAGCTATAATCTCTTTGCTTACATCTTCTTCTTGAACTTTGGCAACACAAAAAATCCTATACTTTCAACTAATGAAGCCTTGGAAATTTGTTAGCAAGAGAGGAATACTATAACCATGTCTCCTTTCAGATTCTTATTCTATCCCTCTTTCCCAAATTAAAAGCAACAAGATTTAGCTGTAATATTACTACTTGCATGCTTAAAAAATGTTTACCTCCTGTTTTTCATTTCTGAGCAAGCTGCAAGGAAGTAGATCTTTGCTTTCTCTCAATTTTATCTGCGTAGCTATTGTTGCATAGATTGCTCTATCATTTGGTACAGGGTTACTTTGAATTTGTTCCTATTTACTTCTATCTATCAGACAAGGAAGAAGGAATTTGCTGTTATTTCTTCAACAATTTGTATTTATTGAACTGAGATTTCAAGGGGAATATTTTGACAATGGTAGAGAAGTACAATCATGCAGTGATGGCTATCTTTTGGATAATCTTTGTTAGGTGTGAAGTTGGACTTCAAGAGTTTCCCAGAGATTCTCCACTGGGAAGATTGAAAGGAAGTGACAATGTGGTAAGCACCCCCCATCCCTATAAACCCAAATTAGTTGAAGTTAAATTGCATGTGCTACATTATAATTTTATGATAAAGATCACATCCTAGCCCTAGAATTTCCATGAGTTGATTTATCTTTTTATATGCTATATTAAGTTACATGAACATTATATAGACATAAAGTACAGACTTATCCTTCCTAATGTACTATAAATATGGAAGGTTTAGACATACATCACATAAGACTACATTTAACTAGTATCCTAAGCCATTCGACAAAGTTTTTAAATGTCGAATAGGAACCGCTCTAACAAGTTTATTACCATTTAGCTACAGAAAATCGCGGAAACATTATGCACAAAGAAAGACAGAAAAAGAAACACCTTTCCTGTTCTGTCATCCTTGCATTTTCTTAGATGAAATGTGTATATGGAAGTTGACTATCGACCGTTCCGTGCAACTGCAGTTGGTTGTTTACAGCCGATGCTATAACGAACGACCTCTGGTCATTCAAGGTGCTGGAGCTGGTAATGACACTACAGCAGCTGGTGTCTTAGCTGATATCCTTGACCTTCAGGATTTATTTTGAAGGGATTCCTTTGGCAGCTTGGATAAACCCTGAAGTTAGTAGCTTCATGTGAGATATCAATTACCTGGAAGGAGATGCCACCTTCATCCTTGGAAGCAATTATTTCATAGTTGCTACCTGAAGTTTCAGTTCTTGCTGTGCTGTGAATTGGATACCCGATCAAATGACCTGTTAAATCATATTATTGGTGGGAACTCTCAAATCTTTTGGTTTGGAGTCAGCAGTTTTCAGCTTTTGGTTTGCAGTTTCTAACTTTTGGTTTTGTAGGAGATTACTTTAGGAGAGGTTATTAATCTCTTCAAAAAGCTGTAATCAAGTTGACCTTTTTGCTCTTTCAATCAATCAAAATTGTAGGTTTATTACATCTAGTTCAGTTTTCTATCTCTGGGTTTTGCCAACACTTCTCAGAAAATTTAATTGATAAAAATATTTCTGTTAGAAAATTATAATAGGATCACATAGTTAACTGGCATTTAACCAATTATTATAGATCTAAATGACCTGTTTAGACTTCAAAATTCACATGTAATTAGGTTAAGCAGCTATCAATCCAGTTTTTGATCAAAGTAGAACATCTCCTGGGACTCCCTTTGGAAAAAGAACTAACCTGACAAGTTAAAACTCTCAATTCAGTTCTTGATCAAAGTTGCACCCTGTGAGATCTCCACCTGAAAAAAAAATCAACTTGATAGAAAAAAAAACAAACACAGTAAAGAAGAAAAATATATAGTTACAACAAGCTAAAAGCTTTGATTATCCAGATTCTTTTTTTTTTTTAAAATCAAAATGGCATCCTATGGAGTTTCAATGGTTCTTCTTTTCTCTCTCGCCATGACCTCCGATAACCTCCGATAGTCTTTCCATTTGGGGCTTTGAGTGTCCGGTGAGGGTGTGCTGGGTGTACCGGGTCCTGGAGATCTTTCCAGGGGGAGGGTGGGTTTTGTTTTCTGAAGGAGGTTCATGGAAAACCAAGATTTTTTATGATCCCAGATCTCATGGCGATCCCAAGAACCTGTGGTACTAGAATAGAGAACAAGTTCTTCTCGTGTAGTTTTGATAGAAATTACAAAGGAAGAGTGATAAGGATCCAAGAAGAAAATAGAAGAAGGAAGTTTGCTTTATCAGCTGAAGAAATAGTCCTCGTGTGGATATCTGACTCCATTGATGACCTTCTCCTTGCTCCCATAACCCAAAAGTTTTTTAGGAAATCCGACTGCAACAACGGATTCATCTGGATCCAAAAAATCTCTAACAAACGTGGAAGCTTCCTAGAAATCACGAAAGTAGCAAACTCTGGGGGTAAGAACAACCTAGTTATTCCGGCAGGGTTTGAGTTTAGTGGATGGAAAAAATTCTCAGACCTCATTAAAGGTTTCTTAAACGGCAAAGACCCCCAGAGTGGAAATTATAGGCATGAAGAACTGTATAGAGAAAAGAATGGCCAAAAATCCTTTGCCGATATGGTCAAAGGCAAAAAGAAAATCACTCCCCCAGCTGAGTTTGACCGAGAGATGAGTCAGGACCGAAAAGATAACAAAGAAGAGATATATTTATCGATGCCCAAAGGATGCAATAATGAAGTGAGAAGAATAGATTGGGAGGAGGTGATAGTGATAACAAAGAGAGACTTCCATGATGACTGGGGCCGTATCCTTGAAATTTTACAAAACCAGTTGGAGGAATCCTTTATTATAAACCCATTCCAACCTGACAAGGCCCTCCTTAAATGCCCATCAAAAGAGTTGGCAGATTTATTAACTAAAAACCAAGGTTGGGTGAGCTTCGGTCCAGTCATATTAAAGGTGGAGAAATGGGATAGAGTGAAACACAATCGTATTATATGTGTTCCTAGCTATGGAGGCTGGATAAAAATAAGAAACCTACCCCTGCATTTATGGCAATTAAGTATCATTAAAGCGATCGGTGAGAGGTTGGGAGGTTTCATTGAATATGAGGAGGCAAACTCTTTAATGCTTGACTGTGTTGAATTAAGAATGAGGATCAGAGAGAATTACTGTGGGTTTATCCCAGCCGAAGTCAAGATTAAAGAAGGAGAGAACATCTTCCATGTGCAGATTGTAACTTTTCAAGAGGGGAAGATGCTGATCGATAAAGTGGCCGGAATCCATGGTAGCTTCTCACCGCCGGCAGCGCACGCCTTTCACAGAGGTCCTCATGACCCATGGTTTAGCCCAACAGATATTTGGCGAATTGAAAATGGTGCCGATTACCCGGAAGTTATTACCCGAGAGTTATTTGCAGATGGGACAGGAATTGGAAGACAGCTGGAAAACCCTACCGAAAATTTTGAATTGTCCCGCCAAAAGGGTAAAAGCCGAGTATCTGAGGAAGCTGGACCATCTGCGCTCAGATCCTTTAAGGCCCACGGGACTAATAAGAAGCAAGCCCATAAAGCGTTAAGTGAGGACAACGAAGAAGCCCAACAAGCCAATGACAAGAAAAGGAAAGGCGTGACTTTTGCTAGCAAGGCCCAAGTGAAAACGTTTAAACGGGGGAACATACAACGTACAGATCGGAATAAAAGCCCTCAACTAGAGAGCGACAACTGTGCTTTTTGGAATGATATTCCAGGTATGGACTCTGATTTATCGTTATCTAGTCCTGCTAGCAAGGAATCTGATAATGAAGAAAAGGAACGCCCGACTTCTCTCGAGGACAGTGATGTGGAAATTCCGGAGGGTTATCATTAGTGTTTTGAGGACTACAGTGAGTTGGACAGGGTAGAGCAATCCCAACAGACAGAACAGATTAATCCCCCTACCTGCGAAAACATCACCAGTTCTTTTGAAAATGATAAGCTTTCAGGGTAGAAGGTAGTGCATCTCCCGTGATAGATGAATTTGTGGAGGATACTCCAAAGTCATTAGCGATTATTCAGCCAAATAGAAATCATAGAAGGCTTCTTGATTAGCAAGGAGATTGTTTTAACCCTTCGAAAAAATAATCTCTGTATTAGACCAATAGTGGGGTCTTGTGGCAAGAAAGGCAGCACGTCCAAGAAAAGAAGGAACCGTGAGATGACTAACCTCCTTCGATCGTGGGAAAAGGAAGTCGAATGCATTGAAGAGTTGGACAATGTAAGGGAAGATGACTTAGAGCTAGTTGAGAGATCTACCCGGGCCATTAAGGGTATTTTATGAAGATCCTTTCCTAGAACGTTAGAGGGCTAGGGGCGAGGTCAAAAAGAGCCCTCATTAAAGACCTCATTAGATCTTGTAATCCTGATGTTGTTATTTTGCAGGAATCTAGATTGAATTCGGTTGATAGAAGCTTAGTTAAGTCCATTTGGAGCTCCAAGCATGTTGAATGGCTGTCTCTAGATGCTTTGAATTCAGCAGGAGGCATCATTATTATGTGGAAAGGGCCTGCGGTTGAGGTTATCAACTCCTTGCTAGGGGCGTTCTCCATTTCTATAGAGTGTACCTTTAATGGCCATATTGAAGGCTGGATCACAGGGGTGTACGACCCTTGTAATTATTGGGAAAGAAATCAGTTTCTGCACGAGCTCTATGACATTCAGGGGCTTTGTTAGGGGAATTGGTGTATTGTTGGGGACTTCAATATGGTTAGATGGGCGGAGGAGAGGATGAATGCTAGCAATTCGGTGAAGAACATGAGAAAATTTAACCGGTTCATCGTGTCCCTTGACCTTATCGATCCTCCAATGGTTAATGGGGCGTTCTCTTGGTCGAGAATGGGAGAAAGAGTGGCTGCTTCCAGATTAGACAGATTCTTGATCTCGAAATCTTGGAATGATGTTTTCCCGGAGCTTAGAGTTGAGAGGTTGCAAAGACCCACGTCGGATCACTTCCCCATTTTGATGTCTATTGGGGTGGTTAATTGGGGGCCTACTCCCTTTAGATTTGAGAATCTCTGGATAGAGTTATCTGAATTTAGAGACAAGGTAAAGCAGTGGTGGGGCGAATTAAATCCTAGTGGTTGGGCGGGATTCAGATTGATGGAGAAATTGAAAAGATTGAAAGTTTTGATTAAAGAATGGAATAAGGAGCGTATGGCTAATGCCATCGGTAAGAAATCAGATATATTGGGGAAAATTGAGTATATTGATAGGCTGGAAGAACACAACTCCTTGAATGCTTCGCATATTGAGGAAAGAAAACATCTCAAGGCTGAGCTTTTAGATCTCACCATTAATGAGCAGAGAAGTATTAGTCAGAAATGCAAGCTCAAATGGCTCAAGGAGGGGGATGAAAATACCAGCTTTTTCCATAAATGGGCTACGGCGATGAAAACTAAAGCGTTCATCTTTGTGCTTGAAAAAGAGAATGGACAGATCCTCACCAATTATGATGATATTGAAGCTGAAATTTTGAGTTTTTACAGAAAGTTATATGAGAAAGACTGCAACCAGAGGTTTGTGATTGAGGGGCCAGATTGGGCTCCAATTGATGCTAGTTCTAAATGCAAGCTGGAAGATCACTTTAGTGAAGAGGAAATTTACAGAGCAGTTATGGATATGGGAAACCAAAAATCCCCGGGTCCGGATGGCATGACGGGAGAGTTTTGGAAAAATTATTGGAACATTTTGAAACCCGACTTAGTAGAGGTGTTCCAAGAATTTTTCCGAAATGGTATTATCAACAAAAGGACCAATGAAACCTACATTTGTCTTATTCCCAAGAAGAAAAAAAGCCTCCAAAGTAAGAGATTTTAGGCCTATAAGTCTAGTTACTTCTCCCTATAAAATGATTGCTAAAGTGCTTGCCGAGCGGTTGAAGAAGGTTCTTCCTAACACCATTGGTGATTGTCAAGCGGCATTCGTTCAGGGGAGGCAAATCCTTGATGCTATTTTAGTTGCTTCTGAAGCGGTGGAAGACTTAAACATGAGAAAAGAGAAAGGAGTTCTCCTCAAGTTAGATCTAGAGAAGGCCTATGATATGGTTAATTGGGATTTCCTTGATGGGATCCTTGAGCTGAAAGGCTTTGGCCATAAATGGAGAATGTGGATCAAAGGATGCCTCTATAATACCAATTTCTCGATTCTCATTAATGGGAGACCGAGGGGCAAGATCATAGCCTCTAGAGGATTAAGACAAGGGGATCCTCTTTCCCCTTTTTTGTTTACTCTTGTGGGCGATGCTATAAGTAGATCAGTGCATTATTGTATAGAAAAGAAAACCTTGAAAGGTTGGGAGATTGGGCATCATCGGTATAATGTCTCAATATTACAATATGCAGATGACACCCTCATCTTTTGCCCAGACAATGAGGATGATGTGACCAATTGGTGGGACATTCTCAAGATGATAATGAAGGGATCGGGGCTTGCTCTGAATATGGCTAAATCTGCTTTGATTGGGATAAATGTAGATCCCCCTCAGACGAATAAATGGGCTAGCCTTTTAGGATGCCAGGTGGAATCTTTGCCAATCAACTACCTTGGTTTCCCTTTGGGAGGAAATTATCACAGAAGCTTGTTTTGGGAGCCCCTCATAGAAAAATTTAACCGCAAGCTTGATACTTGGAGGAAATTTTCAACATCCAAAGGAGGAAGAGTAACTTTAGCCCAATCGGTCCTTAATAGCCTCCCCCTTTACTTATTCTCCTTGCTTAAAGCTCCAAAATCTACCATCAATGCCATGGAAAAAATTGTCAGAGACTTTGTGTGGAGTGGAGGTCGGTATAAACAGGGGGCAAATTTAGTGAAGTGGGATTGGGCCTCCTTGCCGAGAATACGTGGAGGTTTGGGAGTTGGATCTCTAGCCCAAAGAAACTTCTCCCTTATGACTAAGTGGCTTTGGAGATTCACTCAAGAAAAGAATTCCTTTTGGAGAAAGATAATTACTAGTATTTACGGTGCCTCCCCTGAAGATTGGAAAACCTCTCCCTTTAGAGGCAAAAAAGGGAATAAAATATGGGTGGACATTGCAGCAAACTACCCGACTTTCGACCACTTTACTAAATTCATTCTTAAAAGTGGGAAGAGGATTAAATTTTGGAAGGACAACTGGTGTGATAATCAGCCCCTACAATACCTTTTTCCAGATCTTTTCCTAATTTCTAATAGAAAGGATGCGGTCATTGCTGATTGTTGGGATGGTAGTAATCAATCCTGAGATTTGGCTTTTCGAAGAGGAATCTTTGACAGAGAGATGAACAGCTGGATGACCTTAGTTGAGAACCTCAGTTTGGTTAGCTTAAATGATGATCATGATGAGATTTGTTGGACTCTTGATGGTTCGGGTAGATACACGGCTAAGTCCATGTTCCAGAAAATGATCACTTGTTCGCCCAAAATTCAGCAGAATATGTGCAACTTGATCTGGAAGTTTAAATGCCCTAAGAAAGTTAAAGTCTTCTTGTGGTCTGTAGCCTACCGCAACCTTAATACAGATGAGAAAATTCAAAAGATGTTCAACAACTGGTATTTATCCCCCTCGGTCTGCAGGTTATGCCTTCTCTCGGGAGAACATATAGACCACCTATTTGTCCATTGTGGCTTTGCTAAGAAAGTTTGGTTTTTTGTGGCTAATCTCCTGGGGATCTCTTTTTGCCTTCCTAACAAGATTGATGACTGCTTTATGAAGGGCTAGTGGCGTGGAACCTTAAAGGAAAAGCTAAGATCATGGCTGGTTGCGTTTTTAGGGCTTCTTTATGGCTTTTGTGGAAGGAAAGGAACTCTAGAACTTTTGAAGATTTTAGGGCTTCTTTATGGCTTTTGTGGAAGGAAAGGAACTCTAGAACTTTTGAAGATAAGTCGGCTACTATAGACTTCTTTTGTGACAATGTTCAAAATACAGCCTCGTGGTGGATATCTCTTCACAAACATTCTTTTTGTAATTATAGTTTGCTATCGATTATTAAAGATTGGCAAGCTCTCTTGTATTAGTTCTCGGGCGAGGGCGATCTCCACCCTCGGCCCCTAGGCTGTCTCCTTCTTTGTGATTAATATATAGTTATCTCTTATCGTTTCCTATATAAAAAAAAAAAAGGCATCCTATGGAGCCTCCACATTCAGAAATATTAGAACCATTGGAATCGGTCATCCACTAATAACATATATATATATATATATATATATATATATATATATATATATATATATATTTTCCAATTCAACATGCATAGGTGAAAATTCGAACATCTGATCTCTAAGTTGAAAATGTTATTCTTAACTAGTTGCACCATGCTATTTTCAAAAAAAAAAAAAAAAAAAAAAAAAAAACTAGTTGGCTACTGACAACCAACTTAGTTGTGGATCAAGTCAAAAGTTAAGCTCAGTAGTTCCAAACTCCATAATTTTTTTTTTTTAATATCCGTGAGTGTCCGGGCTAGCATATGCGCACCTCGACTAATCTCACGGGACAACCGCCTGACCCTACTACATTTGGTTGCCAAGGAAACTCGTAGGATATTAAATATCCTAGGTAGGTGGCCACCATGGATTGAACCCATTCCCTTTAAGTCCATTCCAAACTCCATAATGAAATAAGAGAATCAAGGCATGGATCATTCATAACTGCAATGAGTTAAAATATTGGCAATCCAACTTAACAAAAGTTACAAAAGAGTCAAATGAAGAAGAAGATAAAGAAAACGTTGGAGTCTCGTTCCAAAATGACCATTAGTCTCTTCTCATTTCCTCGATGAAAAGTTTCATCCCTTGTTTGTAAAAACACAAACCACAATTGCAACGAGTCAAAACTCGGCCAACTCAGTTCGATCAAAGTAGCAACCTGTGGGACCTCCATCTGGCAAAAGAGCCAACTTGAGAGGAGCTATAGCCCCTTCTTCCACAGTCAATGTGCCTGTATGCCAGTTGATATCAGTATCAACATAGCCTGGATGAACACAATTGATATACATGTTTGGATGCTTTCTTGCAAGAATTCTTGTATAAGCATTCACTGCAGCCTTGGAGATGCCGTACGCTGGAAGCATTGTTGTCCATCCATTTGCTTCTAATCTGTCTTCCTTTACATCATCTAGAAATCTTTTCAACAATGCATCTATCTTTTCCTCACTCAAATTTGCTACATCTCCCAGTTCATTTCGTATGTGCTCACCTGGAATTCTCTGCCAACAGTAACTTTATAGTCAAACAAACCATAGTTTACAGTAAAAGTCGAAAAACTTCATATAAGTTTATAGTCCAATTCGATGAAATTGAAAGTTTATGATACCAATTGTTAGGTTTAGGGGTAAAAAAAAAAAAAAAAAGTTAGAAATCACTTTTGGTCTTTGAACTTTTAAAAAGGAGAAGGATGGATTGTTAGCATGGACGATTTGGAAGATATGATTAGGGGGCATGTATGGTTAGGTTCCATTTGTATACTTGGTGGAATTTGACATATCTTAACTAAACCCTTTGTATGGGCTCGCCACGCTCTTGTACAGTATGGAGAAGCTTACTTGTCTTATAGTTTAGGCGTTTTATCTATTTTTGGTTTTATTGCTTGTTGTTTGGTCTAGTTCAATAATACTGCTTATCCGAGTGAGTTTTACCAATCCAGTCCCTGAACTTTGATTTGTAACGATTTAGTCCTTGTTCTTTCAATCTTGTAACAATTTAGTTCTTGAACTTTAATAAGTAACAATTTAGTCCTTGTACTTTTAAATTTGTAACAATTTAGTCCGTAAAGAGAACACAGAAACTTATACAACGGTGTGATACCTTCAATTGGCTTGCATCAGAGGTGACATTGACAATCCTTGCTCCTCCCAAGGATTTGTGCAGCAGTGGAAGAAGAGCTTCTGTTACTCTTTTAGGGCCATAGTAATTTGTGTTGATGCATTCTTCTGCCTTCTCAGGATTTATCTTCATCGCAATCTGAACCAAGTTCTTCGCCTGCATTGGAAGTGTAATCTTGGAATAATCTGAAAACATGTTTAGGTAACTGTTTTAAAAGTTTGCTTCCATAGCCAAAGTGAGTGTAGCTCAACGGTAATTGACATGTATTCTGACCAAAAGGTTAGAGGTTCGAATCCCTCACCTCCAATTGTTGTTGAGCTCAAAAAAAAATAAAAAAAGGTTTGCTTCCATAGATATTTTATATAAATAGTTGGTTTTATTACAAGTTCAGTCTCTGAACTTTCAAGGTTGTATCAATTAGGTCCCTGAACTTTAAAATGTGTTTAACAAGTCTCTGAACTTTCAATTTTGTGTCTAATAGGTCTTTGAACTTAAAAAATGCCTAATTGGTCCATGCACTTTCAATTTTGTGGATATTCGATATAAAATTGAATTTTACGCCTATTAGGACCCTAAACTTCTGATTTTGTATCTAAGTAGGCTTGTCAATTTAAAAAAAAAATGTCGAATAGATCAAAGATTTACACAAAATTGAAAGTTAAAAGACCTATTGTACACAAAAGTGAAAGTTTCACGACCTACTGGAAACTATAGGGATCTATTGAACACAAAATTAAAAGTTCGATCGAGGACCTATTATTACTTTTTAAAATTCGGGGACTAAATTGACACAACCTTGAAAGTTCTGGAACTAAACTTGTAATTTAATTTACACAAAATTGCAGCTTTTAGAAAAAGATGGGTTTGAAAACAGTTTTCCATACAAGTTGTGAATATATTTGAATGAATTAACAGAAATGTAATAATACCATAGAGGACGGATCTAATCCTTCCTCATCAACTACAACTCCAGAAACCCCAGCATTATTTACCTGCAACAGTTAACAAGTCAATTCATTATGAACAAAAAGAAAAGGGGCAATGCAAAATCTTGTGCATCTGTAAATGGCCACAAAGAAGTTGAAGGACAAAGTGTTTTAATTACTCTAGTACTTGAAATAGAAATCCAAATGACTCAAATAAAATTAAGAACTCGTTTTGGTTTTTGGTTTTTGAAAATTAAGCTTATAAACACTACTCTCATCTATAAGTTTCTTTGTTTTGTTATCTACCCTTCTTCCCAGACATGTTTTCAAAAAACCAAGTCAAGTTTTGAAAACTATAAAAACTAGTTTTCAAAAACTTGTTTTTGTTTTTGGAATTTGACGACTGGGAATTTAAATGTGTCCTTAACAAATAAAAAATGGAAACCGTGGTAAGGAAGTTGAGAGAAAACAAACAAAATTTTCAAAACGAAAAACGAAAAACCAAATGGCTATCAAACAGGGTCTACCAAGATATCAAGCCTGGCAAACTTGTCCGCTAGGAAGTTGGCCAGAGATTGAATACTGAGAGGGTCCAACACATCAAGTTGATGAAAGACAACATTTGAGAAACCCATTTCATGGAGCTTTGCAACAGCCTCCAATCCTCTTTGCTCATTTCTGGCCGTCAAAATCACTCTTATACCTTGAGAAGCAAGTTGCCTCGCTGTTTCAAAACCAATGCCCTTATTTGCTCCCGTCACTACACCGTACCTGTCGAGAATTAATGGCTTTCATAATACATTTAGTTGTCAGGAAACACGTAGGATATAATTAAATAAAACTCTCTTGTACATAAATAAATATAAGAAGATTTATTCCAAATTCAAATTTGAATTGAGTAACAACTAACATACCTCTCAGCTAAAAGATTTCCATTATTCTCCATTGTTGTGTGCTCAACCCTTTATTTGCAGTAGTTTGTTTATCAAATCTGCCAAGTTCAATAAGTTCAAAATGCAATTTCACAAACCTTTTTATATATGCAATGTAGGATACATATATAATAGATTAATCGTACTTTGATCCCTCCGTTTTTTACGAGAAACCAACTTTCATCGAAACAAATGAAATATGAGAGAACAATGAAAGGCCCATAAACAAATTTTATATTGTTCTTTCGATAAACAATGATTACAATAACAACAATAATAATAATATCGAAAAAAAAATGGAGTTTGAGCTTCGTCTTTGTTTTTTGTAAAGGACAAGAAAATGAGAGAGGTTTTGTTGCAGGGAATTGTTAAAGATCATCTTTGTCGTTTTAAATAGCTCATTCCAAGTTTCGGGCCACTAGTTTTTTTTTTCTTGACAACATGGAGGTGGATGGATTCGAATCATAAACCACTTGGTCATTAGTACAAACTTCATGTCAATTGAACGACTATGCTCTTGTTAGCAGAACATCTGATTCTTATAACAAAAGTAAGAGTAGTTTTGTCAATCTATGGCATGATAGGGTTGCTCACCCATTGGCTTTTTTTTTACTCCTCATGGTCCACTTGAGTTCAAGAATTGCGAGGACGGACATCAAACCATCGATCTTTGGAATGGTAACGAGTGTCTACATTATATTGTTCAAATTTGATAATCTAACTTTATTCGAAATCGAATATGAGTCTTGTTAGATTCTAGTATTTAACCTACATTGAAATATGAGCATGATCCAATCGTGCTCATTAGTTCTAAGGAAAGATATTGAGTTAAGATTGATTTTTGAGAAGCAATGAAAGACGGAATTGATGGAAGAAAAAGTTGAGGAGGTTACCTTCGGGCGAGAGTGAAAGCAACTGGAAGCGCTTTGGGGAGAAGGAGATTTCCGGAGAGTGAAAGCAACTGGAAGCGCTTTGCCGCGGTTGAGGTCAATATTTTGTTTGGGGCGAATCACGTTTTTTTTTTTTTTTTTTTTTTTTTTTTTTTTTTTTTTTTTTTTTTTTTTTGAGACACACGTTTTCTTTTTATTTTCAGGCATGAAACACGTTTTTTTTTTAATTTTGTGACATGAATCACGTTTTCTTAGAAAGATGGATTTTATGACCCTATGTCTTCCTTAAAACACATTTTTTTAATTTTTATTTTGAGGCATGAATCACGTTTTTTTAGAAATATGGATTTTATGACTCTATGTCTTCCTTCTCGGTTATGATCTCAATCGAGAAGGATGAAACATGTTTTTTTTTTACCTTTTTAAATTATGGGTATTTATGTAATTTTCCACGTAACAAGGTCAGGAAAACGTGTTTAAAAAAAATGTCAATTTTAAAGACTCCAACACTTTTTAGGTTAATTTTAGCAACCTATCTTTCAATGTTCTACAAGTGTTTTAAAAATAGACTTTTTTGGTCCTTAAGTTTTGTGGTGATTTAAATCATCAAATTTCAAGGATAAAAAGTGTATTTTAGTCTTGGAAAAAAAAATACTGACCTTTGAAAAATAGTCTATCTAATCGCTGATAGACTCCGGTTAATTGAAATCGAAATCTATAAATATAAGTTAAACCTCATATTATAAATAAGAGTAGCCGTATGAAGTAAAGGGGATTCCATCTTTTGGAGGTCGATTAGATCAAAGTCGATTGGAGACTACAAGAAGACCATCTTGTGAATTCTCTTAAGGAAGATGAAGTCTTTCCATGTTCTTGGGGGTTTGGAGCAACCGTTTAAGTCACAATTACTAGGAGGATTAGTATTTCTTGTTTGATTCACATTATAGATGCATTTATTGAGATTGTAACGTGCTTTATGTTTCATATTATGAACTAATTACTTTTAGGCATGGGTTAAGAACGATGTAATTGTCACTTTTATTAATCTGGAAATTCTTGTTGATTTTGAGCATCTTGATTACTTGTTGAGCATATTTTATTATGTGCCCGCCTGGCCAGCCGATATGTATAGTTTCTCTTAGTTTAAGGGATGATTTAAGAGTTGCGTGGCATTTAATCACACTAGAAGGTAGATAGTTGGTAGATGCCAACAGTTGAGTTAGGGATAACCAACTGCCTAGTGCATGATCGGTAGAACTTCATTGGAGTTGAAACACATTCCAAAAAATCCAAAGTTCCGGGAGGATCCTGCTGATAAGACTGCATGAGATTGCCTGATAAAAAGAATTGTTGGATCATTTCTATAACAATTACAAAAGTCTTAACATGTGCTTGTTTCCATTATGTTTTCTCTATTCGTTTACGTTTTTTGTTTTCTCGTTTATTTTGCTTCAGCATCTTAAAACTCAATCAATTTAACCACTATTCAAGACCCTGTGGATACGATAAATATTTATCACATGCTGCGGATTGTGTATGCTTGCACAGTATTTTGGAGTAAATTTGATCTATATTTTTAACCACTCCAAAATGCAACAAGTTTTTGGCGCCGTTGTCGGGGACTTGAATTTGTTTTATCTGATTGGTTTTTTGTGTTTTTAGTGATTTGGTGCGTGAACTTTTTTATTGTTTCTTTTTGTTCTGTAGGTGTGAAATTGGTGTATGAGTGATCCCCTTGGGATACGATTCGAGTTTGATCCAGAGATTGAACGAACCTTCAGAAGGAGAAGGAGAGAGCAACAAATACTCACCGTCGTCTGACGACTCTGAATTCAAGAGTGCCTTCTTGAATTTGCAGGGACCAAATGTGCAATCACCAACGGTTAGGACACCACCATATGATCTTCCCCGCTATAACTCTGAGATCAGGAACCCAGTGGTGGGGTTGATCTTGAGAGGGAATGAAACCACAGAGAAGGAAGAACTTCTCTGTTTTGGACTTGGGAGAGAATGAGAGAGTAGGGAAGAGAGATATAAGAGATTCTGTAGAATGAGCCTCTAAAAATAATCGTAGGGAAAATTAAATATAATAATTAATTAAATATATTAATTAATTAATTAATAATATAATTAAATATCTAATATTTATTTTTTTTTTAAAAAAAACATCTAATATTTAATTACATGTGCATTAAATCATATTAATTACACATCCCTCACATAATATATAGTTTTAATCAAATTTAATTAAATCGCATTTAATTAAATTAATTAAACTAAACAATTAATTAATTCATAATCAATTAATTCTTTGATCAATTAAATATCACATATTTAATTAATCAAACATTTAAATCACATTCAAATGTGCATCTCTCTTATAACTTATAGTTTAAATATGAATCAAATTCACATTAAAAATAATCTATAGATTTAATTTAATTAAATCATATTTAACTAAATTAAATTAATTAATTTTATAATTAATTAAATATTACCCATATTTAATTAATTACATATCAAATCATATTCTAATATTTCTTTCATACATTACAGTTCAATTAAATCACATTCAATTCAACTAATTAATTTATTAACTAATTAAATTAGCCATATATTTGAACTCTATCAAATATATTATTCTCTCAATTTAATAAAGATTAAACTTGCCCATTACTTTATACTGTGATAACAGTGGGGCTGTAGCCAATTCTAAAGAACCTCGCAGCCACAAACGAGGAAAGCACATCGAGAGGAAGTATCACCTGATACGGGAGATTGTGCAACGAGGAGATGTGATCGTCACCAAGATCACTTCGGAGCACAACATTGCTGATCCATTTACGAAGGCTCTCTCCGTTAAAGTGTTCGAGGGTCATCTAGAGAGTCTAGGTCTGCGAGATATGTATATTGTATAATCTAGGGCAAGTGGGAGATGTGTAATGGGTATAAGGATGCCCTAGTTTATTGTATCTTGTATATTTACCTTTTATGTAATGTACAGTATACATTCATCATTTCCAGCTTTGGATTATTTGGAATATACTTCCCATTATCTTGAGTTTTAGTTCAAGTGGGAGTTTTTTGGGTTTTATGCCCTAAAACTCGTAGATAGTAAATGTAACATTTAACCGAACATTAATAAAAATGATCTTTTATTCATTTATGGTGTTTGTATTGTGTAATCTTGTCTTAATAACCCTAATCCAATAAACTAAGCATCCTAGGCTGTTAGTATGAGACTTGAATAAGTATGTGGAGACATACGGGGATCACTGTTCAAGTTACAGCCTAAAGGGTCTATAGTATAGGGATAAGGTGGGTACCTTATCCTGGTAACACTATGGATACGGCCCACTTTGTATTATGATGCAAACGCAATGATCCAACGTGTTCGTGTAGTGGACATGCGAGTGGGGGTATCATGTGCAATGAGTTTGCATAAGACCGGACCACAAGATAGTTAACCATTAGCTGTAACACCGTTAGCTAGCTAGGTTTCTATTTCACTAGGATGACCTAGGCAACTTAGTCTTAATCCTGAGTGGGTTATGGACTCCTGTTCACGAGGGATTGTCCTTTGATTTGTATGGGTGAGAGTGACCTGCACGTCGACTCAATAAGCCTACCATTTTGGGGACAAGACCGAGTGGGGAGCTGGGAACATAATCACACAAGATGGAATTCACTCCTTCCCGTCTTTAGGGTAAGTAGAGGTGTGTTCCCTTAAGTGGTGTCTCCGGGTCTTGAACAATGGCCCTGCCCTCTCTATGACACGAGAGGGACTTCTGTTTGTAGGTTGGACCTCAAACAGGTTGTTCATTAGAGGAGCACTGGAGACTTAAGGACTTAGATGTAACCCAGGGGTAAAATGGTAATTTGACCTAGCTGGGGTTACGAACACACGTGAAGGACTGACTTGCTGTAATTGGTCGATATCCGTGGACACAGAAATATATCTGCAGGGAGAAGAGTGCAGCTGTGGTTCTATAGTGGAGTGAACCACAGTTAACGAATATTGATTAACTTGGTTAATGAGTTTAGCCAATTAATCTCATATCGTTGGAGCTTCTGATCTGTAGGTCCATTAGATCCCACCGGTAGCTCATAAAGAGTAATCTAGTACAATAGTCTTGAATGTAATTTGAAATGTTCAAATTTACTAAGGGAAATAATATAATGTATAATGATGCATTATAATATAAAGTTTAAATGTTGATTAAAACTTTATAATATAATTTATTTAGAATTTGATTCAAAATTAATCGTTGAGAGAATTAAATATTTGTAGTTCAAATATTAATTTAATATGAAATTAGTTCACGTTAAAAACTATAGGTAATATGAGAAAAACATTTAAATATGATTTAAATGTTAATATTAATTAAATTAGATTTAATTAATATTGATTTTATTTATTGGTTTTATTAAATTAAAATTAGTTTTAATTTAATAAATAAATAAAATAAATAAAATAAAAAAACTCCCAACAGTTGCTGGGAGTTGTCACTACGTGGCCTTAAGCCACGATCATTCTCTCTCACCTGGGTAGTTTTACGACAAAAGGAAAAGAAAATGTTTTTTCTCTCTGGCTTGTTAGGGTAACACACGGATACTCTTCCCTCTCTCAAGAAATTCTCTCAACACAGAAAGTTCTCACTTAACTTTCATATTTCCAATTCAAGAAGGAATTCCCACAAGTTCGTACTAGAACTTTGAGAATACCAGTGAAGTTCTGTTGGTGGTGTCCAAGAGTTTGGTATCTTGCTGAAAACAGAGAGCTTGATCAAAGAAAGGGAGAAGTTCGTGTTCTTACGGCGAAATTCCATCCCAATTCAGAGTCGACAACGAAAGTGAGTTTCGTTTTCCTTTTCTCTGGTTAAATAGATTAAAAGCATGTTTTAGGAACCTATTCAGAATTTTAGAATTGTTCTTAAAGTTTCTGTTATTTTGCCAACGTATTGGTTTTTCATCTTGAAATCAAAACACGAGTTGGTCCTTGTTTGCTTCCGCTAAGGTATTTCAACCCTACAGACGTGTAGGTCACTCTCACCCATACTAATCAAAGGACAATCCCTCGTGAGAAGGAGTTCATGACACACTCAAGATTAAGACTGAGTTACTTAGGTCATCCTATTGAAACAATAACCTAACTAGTTAACGGTGTTACATCTAGTGGTTTACTATTTTGTGGTCCGGTTTTATGCAAACTCATTGCATAGGATACCCCTGCTCGCATGTCTACTACATGGATGTCTTGGATCAATACGTCTGTATTGAATACAAAACGGATCGTATCACATAGTGTAACCAGGATAAGGTACCAAATTTTATCCCTGTACTATAAACCTTTTAGGTTGTTACTTAAACACTGATCTCCGTATGTCCACACATATTAGTTCAATTTACATGTAAGCAACCTTGGATCTTAGTTTATTGGATTTGGGTCATATTGTGCAATTTTAGACTTAATTAACAATAACACTTTATTGAAGAAACCTCAATAACATTTTATTGACACAAGTATACAATTCGTTAACATTCACTATTTACGAGTTTTAAGACATAAAACCTAACAAACTCCCACTTGGACTAAAAGTCTAGTCTAGTGAGATGTACAAGAATCTATAACAGCAGTGAGTGTATAAATACATGTATAATACATAAAAACGTATTTACAATGCACAAATACAATAAACTAAGACATCACTATACTCATTACATAATGGTATCACTATACCCATTACATTTTTCCCACTTGTCCTAGATTACATTTTTGTTCTTACGGTTCCTAATAATTTGGATCCCAAGAACAAACTCAGCTTCTCCCAAATATTCATTTGGAAATGAGCTGCTAGTCACTCTTAGGGGCTGTTTGGGGCGCTGGGTTGGTTATAATAGCTGGGGGATTATAATAGTCTGGGGGTTATAATAGTCTGTGTTTGGGGTGCAGATTATTATAATCTGGGATAAAATAGTTTGTGTTTGGGGTGCAGATTATTATAATCTGGGATAAAATAGTCTGTGTTTGGGGTGCAGATTATTATAGTCTGGGATAAAATAGTCTGTGTTTGGGGTGCAGTGTTTGAGATGCAGATTATTTTAGTCTGGGTTCAAATAGTCTATGTTTCAAGCTGACTATTTTTTTTTTTTTTTGTTTACTTCCCTCATACAACTTTGTACTTCAAATATTAATAAAAAAAAAATATATTGGGTTTAGTTGTAAAAAAAATAAAGTTTTGGGTACAGGGGTTAAATTATGTGTTGAACTTAAAAGGAAACAAAAATAACCTAAAGTAAGAGTTGATTTTCTTTGTTTTAGAGTCATGGTTTTTTCACAAAATAAGTCATTTTATAATTTCATATAGAAAAACCATAACCATATTTGTTTTATTTATGTATTTCCATCATAAAAATGGTGATGCTTATTCAAAACTCATTTTACCTTCATTATCAAAAGAATAAAATAAAATAGAAATCACATAAAATAAAAACTTGAGTAGTATTTTTTAAAAAAATTATTATTATCACGGTAAACTTAAATACGATAAGTATAATTTGGAATGAAAAATATGGTACGATGAAGGTAAACATTCATATAATTCATTATCAAAAGTAATTATGTAATAAAACTCCATATTTATATATGTACAAAGACAACCAAGTATCTTCTTTTAAAAAAAAAAAAAAAAAAAGAACACCAAGTATCTAACTCTCTAGAAATTTTCCGATTTTTCCGACAACCACCAACAAATTTTTTGGCGACTGAAAACTTTTTCCCTCTTTTTTCCTTTCATTTTCTTCTACCTCTTTTCTTTTTTTTTTTTTCGTTTTTTATATTTTTCGAAATGAAAATGAGAAGAAAGATTAAAAAAAAAAAATTTTCAAAAAAAAAAAAAGACGCCGGAAAAAGTCGTCGGTGATCGCCGGAAAGTCGACGGCGGTCGCCGGAAAAGTTGTCGGTGGTCGCCGGAAAAGTCGTCGGTAGAAAAGTCAATGAGTCACATGGAAGAAGAGAGAAAAGAGTTACTGTAGAGAATGGATAGAATAATTGGATGGGTTGAATAGTGGTTACTGTAGCAACACGGAGGGGAAAAATAACCAACTCCACCCCTTATTTTTGTTGATGCCCCAAACACTGGATTGGTTATAATAGCCCCCACTATTATAACCAACACAGTGGGCCAAACGGCCTCTTAATGTCAGTAAGATAACCTACATCATTTCCAATGATTAGAATATCAATCATATACAACACTAAATAAGCTACTGAACTATTGACGATCTTCTTGTAGACACAAGACTCATCAATGTTTTGATCAAAGCCAAAAGATTTGATCACTGTATCAAATCTTATATTCCATTCCAAAGATCTAAATGCTTATTACAATCCATGAATGGATCGATTAAGCTCACAAATCTTTTGCTCTTGACCTAATTGTATGAACCCTTCTAGTTGAGACCTTTAGATACTCTCCTCAAGATTACCATTCAAAATGGTAGTCTTGACATCCATTCAAAATGGACAAGAGTATCCAAATAGACTTCAACGTGGCAACAAGAGAAAAAGCTTCCTTACAATCCCCTCTTTCTAGGTATAACCCTTTGCCATGAATCTAACCTTAAGGTTACGTTTCGTTTCCTCTTGCAGATCCATTTGTAACCTATATGCGTTACCCCATCAAGTAGATCTACAAGACCCCAGATAGATTTGAAGTGCATAGACTCCAATTCCAAGTCAACAATTAATTAAGTCAAATTTAATTAATTACTTCATTTAAATCATATTTAAATGAACATCTTTCATATAACATATAATTTTAATTTATTTAGTTAAGCCAAATTAAATTAAATTAAATTAAATAATTCATCAATTCTTCAATTCTTCAATTAATTAATTATCAAATTAAATATCTCATATTTAATTTAAGCCTACAATTAAATCATATTTAATTGTATTTCTCTCAATTAATAAAGTATAATAATTGATAAATCTCAATAACACTTTATTGAACAAGTATAATATTTGTTACATTCACTATTTTCGAGTTTTAGGACATAAAACCCAACAAATTTAATTTTGAATGTAATTCAAAATTAATTTATGAGAGAATAATATTAATTTAATATGAATTGGATTCATATTGAAACTATAGGTTAAATTTAATGCGCATTGGATGCACATTCAAACTATAGATTATGAGAGAAATATAATTGAATATGATTCAAATGTGGATTAAATTAAATATGTGATATTTAATTTAGTGATTAATTAATTGGAGAATTAATTATTTATTTAATTTAATTTGTTTTAATTAAATTAATTGAATTAAAACTATATGTGAGAGATATTCATTTAAATATGATTTAAATGAAAGAATTAATTAAATAGGATTTAATTAATTATTAATTAAATAAGATTTAGTTATTAATTTAATTTATTTATTTATATTAATTAAATTAATTTAAAATAAAATTATTATCATTATTATAATATTATTATTTTAACTCCCAGTAGTACCTGGGAGTTGGGATGTACGTAGGTAACTCCTACGTATCCCACTTTCTCTCTCATTGCTTCACCTACACGTCTAGGAGGTTGCAGATAGTGACTCCCTCTGTCATTTGCTCCACATAGAATCACAAGGCAATCACTCTAAAAAATTCTCAGCAAGAATTCTCTCAAAGAAAATCACACCAATCTTGTGATTTCTTTCCCAAAATCAAGAAGATTGGTTCCCACAAACCAATAGCCTCAAGATTACTCAAAGAATACTAGTGAAGATTTCATTGGTGGTGTTCACAGAAGGTTTTCCTTTTGGTCCCTGCAGTGTTGCTGTAAGTTCATGAAATTACAGAAGGTGTTCTTGTTTTTCCCAGAGCCGTCCACGAGAGTGATAACGAATCATTCTTTGTAGAATTAGAATTAAGGGGAAAATACACTTTTAGTCCCTGAGGTTTGGGTTAAGTTACACTTTGGTCCCTGAGTTTGCAAACTCAACAAAAATACCCCTGAGGTTTGAGATAAGGAGCACTTTGGTCCCTGCCGTCCATTTTTCAGTTAAACCCTAATAGTTTGCTGATGTGGCACCATTATTTTAATAAAAAAATATTTTTTAATTTTTCTAAATAAAAATATATTAAAATAATATAAATATTATTATTTTATTCTTTTTTTAATTCTTTCTCCTTCTCCCTCTTATTCTTCTTCTTCTTCATCCTCTTCCTTCTTCTTCTTCAAATCTCCGGCGGCCGGCCGTCGGTGACTGTTTTTTTTTCCTTTTATTTCTTCTTTTCATTTCTTCTTCTTTCTCCTTTCCCTTCTTTTTTTTCTTCTTCCTCCCCTCTTTTCACTGTTTTAAAAAAATAGAAAACGAAGGGGAAACCCCCTTCGATTCCGACGCCAGAGAGGGAGGAGGGAGGTCTCCCTCCTCCCTCTCCGACGCCGGATCAGGGAAGAGGGACCTCCCTCCTCCCCGATTCTCCCTCTGTTAAAAAAATACAGAAGAAAGAAAAGAAAGGAGAAGAAGCAAGAAAGGGAAGAAGAAGAAAGAATAATAAAAAAAAATGTTGAATGTCGCCGCCGCCGTTCGCCGGCAGCCGGCGACAACCGGCCACCGGAGTTTAAGAAGAAGGAGATGGGGAAGAAGGAAGAAGGAGATGGAGAAGAGAAAGAAGAAGGAGATGGAGAAGAGAAAGAAGAAGGAGAAGAAAGAGAGAGAGAAAGAATTTAAAAAAAAAAATTAATAAAATAATAATTTTTTAATTTTTTATTTTATTTTTATTTAAAAAAATTAAAAATTAATTTTTTAATTAAAATAATAGTGCCACGTCAGCAGTCCATTAGTATTTAACGGCAAACTGGACGGCAGGGACCAAAGTGCTCCTTACCTCAAACCCCAGGGGTATTTTTGTTGAGTTTGAAAACTCAGGGACCAAAGTGTAATATAACCCAAACCTCAGGGACTAAAAGTGTATTTTTCCCTAGAATTAATCACCAAGATTAATTGCATGCTTAATCGGTTAGGATTGAATCCAGTAGAAAATGTTCTCTATTTCTATTAATTTGTCAACGTATTGGTTTCTCGATTGAAATTAAATTGCGTGAATGGTCTTGGTTGCTTTCACTTAGGGCTTTCATCCCTACAAGTTTCTCCTCCATTCTAATTTCAAAGATGTCCACCAAATATTGGCATATTCACAAAATTCAGCCACATCAAGTTTCAACTTTATCTTTCTTCACTAAAATTGTTGCAATCAAATACATGCTCAATTTTGCTCTCATATTGCAAATACTCCTCCGAATCAGATCTCCCATGAAAGGTAGGAATTTTAAGCTTCACTCCCTCAACTCCTCTCTTCTCTCTCATATTGGTACTCCCTTTTAACCCTTCTTAGCAGTAACATTTCCCTTCCCACTCTTCTTCCTCGGCCTGCACCTCTCCCTCCCCTTGGATTGTGCACAGCTGAAAGGGTTACATTGTCATCTTCTTCTTCATTAATTTCTCTTCCAGGAGGATTTCCTAAAGCTACTTCAATTTGGTCCATCGTTCTGCCAAGGTACTAATTACTTGGTTTAAACGAGTAAATGCCCCAATTTGTGCCTTTCTCCACCTAGCTTCACTAATCTCCCCTCCATTTCCCGTCTTGACTCATGACGCTACAAAATAGTAGTTAAATATGTTTAGGACCTCACACACTCAACTCACTGATTTTTCACTCGAAACACTCGTGTTTATCACACATAAAGGTAGGCTATTTGGGAAAGTGACTAAATAATGATATCGGGTAGGCTAATATGTGGTTCAAGCAATTCTTGTAATAGTGAGCTTTACAAAATAGCCAAGACAAGATAATTATAAAACAACAACAAACTAGAACAAAGAAAACAAAGAAATGATCAAACAAGGAAGGTCACAAAAACAAGATGTCTTCTACAGAATTCAGAGATAAATGCCACACAAATAAAAAGACAATCGTAAATATGATGAAATTAGTCTTTATGAAGCAAATGGAACAATTTTAAGGACAAATTCCTTCAAATTTGAAAAGAATAAAGTATAGAAGCAATTGCTAATATGATGAAATTAGTCTTTATGAAGCAAATGGAACAATTTTAAGGACAAATTCCTTCAAATTTGAAAAGAATAAAGTATAGAAGCAATTGCTGGATTTTTCAAGTAAAATTGCACACAGAGATGGAATTCCAAAAATGAATGTTTTCCGTTATGATTTTGACTAAATTCCCTTCTTAACTTTGAAAGATAAGAATCAGATCCAACTTTTCTTTTAAGAACAAACAATCAAATTCAGATGTTATCAAAGAGTTTAAATAGGCATTAGAAGCATTAAATGCTACAATTAGGAATTTGGACAATCTCAACAAGATTTGATTAAAACTGATATGAACATCCAAAAATTTGTGCAATTTGAAACTGATCGGAGACAAATGTGCATGAACAATTCAAGAACTCAATATGAACAACTTCTGGGTTTTTTTTTTCAAGATCTCAACGTGATCTTTAAGATGGACATGAGTTTAGAATCAAAATATGAAGAATAATGGATGAAATGGCATAAATGGACAGAATGGATAGAACTTTGAAAAAAAAAATGAACAATTGAAATGAAACATAGAATCAATTCTAGAGTAGGCCACTAAGATGCAATCTATGCTCTAATACCAAAACGATAAGGCAACCCTAATTTTCAGCCCAAAGATCCAAGTTTTTGATGTGCAAGAACCCTTGAATCAAGAAATTAACATCTCCTTATACAAAATATAATCAACCAAGAGAAAAGGCTAAAATTGATTACATCTTATGATAAAAGCTCTAAAAGCAAGTTTGGAAATCTTGTTCTAAGTTGAGTCATCCCACAATCAAATGTGATCAAGGCTGGATTGAATGTCTCAAAATGCAATATATCACCAGAATAGCAAAAAACCTTAGAAATGGCAAAAGGATTAGAAATGGCAAAAGGATTGCTAAGAAAATGTCTCAAACTTGAGAGATCAAATTTCATTCATCATAATCTGAGCTTTTCATAGCTTGGATGTGGCTTTTTATAGCCCTTTATGTGAATGAAACCCCCCAACCCTTCAATTCCTAAAACAAAACCTACAAGTATTAAATGACCATAATTGGTCAACTTAGTAACTCTCCACAATTAATGTAAAACTTTGAAACCATAGTTTGGCAGCCCAAAAGCTCAAAAATTACAAGCAAAAGTCGATGACTTAAAATAATAAATGAGTCTTCAAAGTACTGGCATACCTTCAATCTTGCAAACATTGACCTTCACGGCGCCGTCCTCTCAGACTAATTTGCAGCATATGAAATGGAGATTGAGCTGAGCCTATCCAATTTTGTATGTGAATAAGGAATGTTTGTTGAAGTTTCTTAGCCTAGGATCGTGTAATAGGTCTAGTTGTAATAAATCGAATTAGACTTTATATATTATTTCACGCCTCAGATGGCGAAAGAATCATCGTATGCCCCTGAAGATAGATTATTACGAGCCATACTTGGCATTCAGGTATCCACTTCAAAAGAAACCTGTCTAAAACTACCTATAGGCGGTAGGGGTCGAGTTATTGATGTGAGATGGATCCAGAAAAAAGGGGGTTCGAGTTATAATCCAGAAATGATTCGTGTATATATTTCACAGAAACGTGAAATCAAAGTAGGCGATAAGGTAGCTGGAAGACATGGAAATAAAGGTATTGTTTCAAAAATTTTGCCTAGAGAAGATATGCCTTATTTGCAAAATGGAAGACCTGTTGATATGGTTTTCAATCCATTAGGAGTCCCCTCACGAATGAATGTAGGACAGATATTTGAGTGCTCACTCGGGTTAGCGGGGAGTTTGCTAGATAGACATTATCGAATAGTACCTTTTGATGAGAGATATGAACAAGAGGCTTCTAGAAAACTAGTCTTTTCTAAATTATATGAAGCCAAAGAAAAAGGGAGGTTTGTGATGATTTTAAAATCTTTTATACTAGGTAATCTAGTATCCTTATGCATGAAGATAATCAATTCGGTCGTTGTGGTCGGACTCTATTATGGATTTCTGACCACATTCTCCATAGGGCCCACTTATCTCTTCCTTCTCCGAGCTCGAGTTATGGAAGAAGGAACCGAGAAGAAAGTATCAGCAACAACAGGTTTTATTACGGGACAGCTCATGATGTTCATATCGATCTATTATGCGCCTCTGCATCTAGCATTGGGTAGACCTCATACAATAACTGTCCTAGCTCTACCGTATCTTTTGTTTCATTTCTTCTGGAACAATCACAAACACTTTTTTGATTATGGATCTACTACCAGAAACTCAATGCGTAATCTTAGCATTCAATGTGTATTCCTGAATAATCTCATTTTTCAATTATTCAACCATTTCATTTTACCAAGTTCAATGTTAGTCAGATTAGTCAACATTTCTATGTTTCGATGCAACAACAAGATGTTATTTGTAACAAGTAGTTTTGTTGGTTGGTTAATTGGTCACATTTTATTCATGAAATGGGTTGGATTGATATTAGTCTGGATACAGCAAAATAATTCTATTAGATCTAATGTACTTATTAGATCTAATATGCAAAAAAATCCTTCTTAATTAAAATTATAATAGCGATTATGAGTATATGTAAACCCCAGAACATAAATGATTACTATTATCTAAGATTTAATTAGGAATTGATTATCCATTTTTTTCCCGGTCAGATCAATAAGTTCATGAAAAACATTTAGATTTATTTATCTCTTTTTTACTACATATCATGGATTTGCCTGGACCGATACATGATTTTCTTGTAGTCTTGTTGGGATCAGGTCTTATATTAGGAAGTATGGGAGTACTATTATTTAACAACTCCATTTATTCTTCTTTTTCGTTGGGATTGGTTCTTGTTTCTATATCCTTATTCTATATTCTAGCAAACGCCCAGTTTGTAGCTGCTGCGCAACTCCTTATTTACGTGGGAGCTATAAATGTTTTAATCATATTTGCTGTGATGTTCATGAAGGGTTCAGAATATTCCAAAGATTTTAATCTTTGGACCATTGGGAGTGGAGTTACTTTTCTGGTTTGTACAAGTATGTTTGTTTCACTAATGACTACTATTGTAGATACGTCATGGTATGGGATTATTTGGACTACAAGATCAAACCAGATTCTAGAACAAGATTTAATAGGTAATAGTCAACAAATTGGAATTCATTTATCAACATATTTTTTTCTTCGTGGAACACCATGATTCTAATCACATGGGATCTCCCAATCTAACAAAACAAAAGAGCTAACCTGATAAAATAAAAAAAATAAAAAAAACACAAATCGGAGAAGAAGAAGAAAAGTGAAGTCCCATTCCCAATGAAACAATGGGATCACAATTCACAACACAAACCACAACAGCAATGAGTTAATTAAAACTCGGCCAATTCAGTCTGATCAAAGTAGCAACCTGTGGGACCTCCATCTGGCAAAAGAGCCAACTTGAGAGAACCTCTAGCCCCTTCTTCCACAGTCAATATTCCTGTATGCCAGTTGATATCAGTATCAACATAACCTGGATGAACACAATTGATATACATGTTTGGATGCTTTCTTGCAAGAATTCTTGTATAAGCATTCACTGCAGCCTTGGAGATGCTGTATGGTGGAAGCATCATTGTCCATCCATTCGCTTCTAATCTATCTTCCTTTAGATCATGTAGAAATCTTTTCAACAATGAGTCTATCTTTTCCTCACTCAAATTTGCTACATCTCCCAGTTCATTTCGTATTTCCTCACTTGGAATTCTCTGCCAACAGTAACTTTTTAATCAAAACAGCAGCAGTTTTCTTCCAACAAATGAGGTTATTTCCTCACAATTTACTTATCAGTTATCATGTTTCTACCAAGATTTTTTTTTTTTCCCTTAATCTTATGGTAGAACTTGATTTCATTGAAATTAATGAATTTTTAGAGACTTTTATATTCCTCTTCAGGGGCGGATTTACACAGGGGCCAGGAGGGACACGTGCTCCCCTGAAATCGTACACTTTATATATATGTATAGTAATTTTCTTTCTTTCTTTTTTTTTTTAATGGTGGTTTGGTTTGTTGGTCATAGGGGGCACGAGTTATTGATCTTGACCTAGAGTTTTGGGTTTCGATTTGTGCTTAGTGCGCATTGTAGAATCTTTTTTGTTTTTTGTTTTTTTTTTTGCTTCAAACGCAGCTGCCTTGCCTATTAGTTTAAATTTATTTTAAAAAAACGCATAAATTCAAATTTTTTTCTTTATATACACTATTTAAAATTTTCAATTTTTAGATTTTGCAATATTTTATTTTAGTGAACTAGAACTGATTAAAATTATTTTATTTTTTAATTTACACATATATATTAATCTTTTCTAAATTATTTAAAAAAATACTAATTGTATAAAAAGACCTTAATTCTATTTTTAAAAAACTTACAATTTTAAAGTTTCATTCTTTGTTTATATATTTAGCTATCGACCTACAACGGTTCATCTAAATATTAAATATTTACAAATCTAAAATCTTTATATGAAAGTTAAATTACAAGTTTAGTCCCTGAATTTTATAATTTGTGTGTTTAATAGGTTTTTAAACTTTCAATTTTATGTTAATAAATCCTTAAAATTTAAAAATGTCTAATAGATTCATGAACTTTTAATTTTGTATCTAATAGGTCTTAAACATATTTTAAAAAATGAAATTGATTTTTTTTTTATTTGAACCTTAAACTTCAAATTTTTTAACTAATAAATACATTAATTTTTAAAAATGTCAAATAGGATAGAGAACTATTAGACACGAAATTAAATTTTATGTCTAATAGAACATTTAATTTTTAAATATTTTGAATGTGTCAAAATCATGGTGAATACATAATTGAAACTTTAGAAGTCAATAGTAAAAAAAAAAAAAAAAAAAAATTCAAGGACCTATTAGACACTTTTTAAAGTTCAGGGGCTATAGAGACCTAAATCTAAAATTTCACCAACTAAACTTATAACTTATCTAATATGAACTTGTGCCCCTAGCATCAAGTTCTAGATCCGCCACTGTTCCTCTTGGTTAATTAGAGGATGAATCGGCAAAAAGAATTGTAATTTGCAACACTCATCTAAGCCTAGGGTCAAATCGGATGAAATTGAAAGTTTATGAGAAAACCAATACAACTCAGCAAGTTTAGAGGTAAAATTTGATTATTATTATTTTTTTCCCTAAAAAGAACCTTGAAGAATTGTCCCAACAGTATGTAAAGAATGGTGAGATACCTTCAATTCGCTTCTGAGAGAGGAGACATTCACAATTCTTGCTCCTCCCAAGGATTTCTGTAGCAATGGAAGAAGAGCTTCTGTTACTCTTTTAAGGCCATAGTAATTTGTGTTGAGGCATTCTTTTGCCGTCTCACAATTTGTCTTTATCACACTCTGAACCAAGTTCGTCGCCTTGCCAGAGAGCTGTATTTAAGTGTAATAATCTTGGATGAGATGAGACAGATTCCCACAAACTCACACACATGAAGAAATACAGCTGAAAACATGTTTAGGTAACTGTTTTAAAAGTTCTTCTCCATAGATATTTTATATAAATAGTGTTTCAAGTACAAAATGATTTTGATTTTTACAAAAATGCTGTTTTTAGAATTAGTGTTAAAAGTAGGAATAAAATTTTTTAAGAAAATGCGTTCGAAAACAGTCTGAATTGTATTGTATCTGAATGAAATAACAGAAATGTAATGAATACCCAAGAGGGCGGATCTATGTTCAAGGCCCTTAATCCTTCCTCATCAACCACAACTCCAGTAACCCCTGCATTGTTTATCTGCAACAGTAAACAAATCAATTCATTATGAACAAAAAGAAAAGGGGCAATGCAAAATCTTGTGCATCTGTAAATGGCCACAAAGAAGTTGAAGGACAGTGTTTTTATTACTCTAGTACTTGAAATAGAAATCCAAATGACTCAAATAAAGTTAAGAACCCGTTTTGGTTTTTGGCTTTTGATTTTTGAAAATTAAGCACCTATAAGTTTCTTTGTTTTGTTATCTACCTTCTGGTTTTGAAATTTGGTTAGGAATTCAAATGTGTCCTTAACAAAGATGAAAACCATGGTAAGGAAGTTCAGAATAAACAAACAAAATTTTCAAAAAAACAAAAACCAAATGGTTATCGACGGGGCCTAAATAATTAGAAAGCTCACCAAGATATCAAGCCTGGCAAACTTGTCTGCTATGAAGCTGGCCAAAGAGTGAATACTGACAGGGTCCAACACATCAAGTTGATGGAAGACAACATTTGAGAAACCCATTTCATGGAGCTTTGCAACAGCCTCCAATCCTCTTTGCTCATTTCTGGCCGTCAAAATCACTCTTATACCTTGAGAAGCAAGTTGCCTTGCTGTTTCAAAACCAATGCCCTTATTTGCTCCCGTCACTACACCGTACCTGTCGAGAATTAATGGCTTTCATAATACATTTAGTTGCCAAGAAACACGTAGGATATAATTAAATAAAACTCTCTTGTATATAAATAAATATAAGAAGATTTATTCCAAATTCAAATTTGAATTGAGTAACAACTAACATACCTCTCAGCTAAAAGATTTCCATTATTCTCCATTCTTGTGTGCTCAACCCTTTATTTGCTGTAGTTTGTTTATCAAATCTGCCAAGTTCAATAAGTTCAAAATGCAATTTCTCAAACCTTTTTATGCAATGGAGGATACATATATAATAAATTAATCGTATTTTGATCCCTCTGTTTCTTTCTTAACGAGAAACCAACTTTCATCGGAACAAATGAAAGGTGAGAGAATAATAAAAGGCCCATAAACAAATTTTGTATCGTTCTTTCAATAAATAATGATAATATTGAAGGGAGAAAAAAAAAAAAAAAAAAAAGTGGAGTTTGAGTTTGGTCTTTGTTTTTTGTAAAGGACAAGAAAACGAAAGATCATCTTTGTCGATTTAAATAGCTCGATCCAAGTTTGGGGCCACCAGTTTTTGTTCCTCCTCTCATAACTCCGATACTGAAACATCTAATTCTTGTAACAAAAGTAGTAATGGTAGTTTTGTCAATCTATGGCATAATAGGGTTGCTTACCCCTCCCTTCGTGGACTTTTTTCTACTCCTAATACTCCACTTGAGTTCAAAATCACGATCACGTCCCAGAAATCAGCATGAAACACAGATTGAAAGACGGAATTGATCAAAGAAAAAGTTCACGAGGTTACCTTCGAGTTCGAGGCGTCGATGGGCGAATCGCAGAGCCGCGAGAGAGTGAAAGCAACTGGAAGCGCTTTTGGGGGGAGATTGGAGATTTTCACGTGTTCTTTTTATTTTTTATTTTTATTTTTATTTTTTGTTTTTTGAGAAATCACGTGTTCTTTTTATTTTGACTTTTGAGGCATGAATCACGTTTAAATGACTCATTAGATCTGGAAAAGGATATTTTAAAACTTTGAGTATATTATGCAAGTGTAATTGATTTTTTTTTTTTTTTTTTTTTGAAAAATATACTTTTGGTGCTATGGTTTGGGCTAGGTTTCATTTTGGGTATCTACAAGAATAGGCTGAAATCAGCCCATATATTTCACTTTTGTCCAAAAATATCATTTCAGTTCAACCCGTTTTAATTAATTGTAGCCCATTTACCAATTTGACCCTCTGATATTCAAAATAAAAAAAAAAAAAAAGATAGAAAAGGAAAAAACGTATATTGCATTTGAAATATATAAAATAATATAAAACAAAAAAGGAAATAGAAAAGATTTGAATTTTCTTCCTAAAATCGTGCAAATCAAGGGTGGTTATCTTTCCTTTTTTTTTTTCCCATTTTCTCTATTCTGCCATTTGTTCTTCACGAATTTTTTACCATTGCCACCTCCAATATTTTGCTTCTGGGTTCTTTAGCTACAGGTAAATAACCATTTTTTGTTTATGCGTTTTTTTTTTTTTTTGGCTATTGGAAAATAGTGTTTTTTAGTTTGGTTTTTTTGTCGTATAGATATGGGTTTTTTTGTCGTATAGATCTTAGTTTTTTTTGCATCTTCTACGATTCCTTGTTAAATACCCGGTATGGATTTCTAAATACCGGGTATGAATTTTTAAATATCCGGTATGGATTTTGAAATTTGCAATATATATATATATATATTTTTTGCGTATAGATCTGGGTTTTTTTTGTCGTATAGATCTGGGTTTTTTTGCCATATAGATCTGGGTTTTTTTGCATCTTCTAGATTCCTTGTTAAATACCGGGTATGAATTTTTAAATACCCGGTATGGATTTTGAAATTTGCAATAATTTTTTTTTTGGCGTATAGATCTGTTTTTTTTTTTTTTTTTTTTGTCGAATAGATCTGGGTTTTTTTGCATCTTCTATGATTCCTTGTTAAATACTCGGTATGGATTTCTAAATACCGGGTATGAATTTTTAAATACCCGGTATGGATTTTTGAATCAACCAAATCGAAAAGCAGGCGGCAAAAAACTAAAAAGGAATTTAAGAATTCCAAACTGGATGTGGGAATAAATTTGAAAATAATTGTTACATAAAAGGAATGAATTGAGATAGATATTTAAAAGAATATCTATAATTAAATTAAAAAAAAAATTCCATCTTGGGTAGCCGGCTTCTTGATTTGAATCTCAAAAAATTGAAAAAAAAAAGATTTGAAATCTCAAAAAACACCAAATTTTGGTTGAAAATCTCAAAATAACGAAATTTGAAAATAAATTTCATGTTGGGATTGTCCCTTATTTTACCGAATCAACGATTTTAGAAGAATGATGCCAAAGTGAAAATTAGAAATTCCAAATTTTTGGTTGAAAAATGGGTGCATATGGCCAAATAGTGAAATGAGAATAAATTTGAAATTAATTGTAAATATTTGATACATAACCAGCCGACAATGGGATTAAATTTCAAATTATTTATAAATATTTGTTACATAAAAGGAATTAATAGAGGTAATTATTTAAAAGAATATATATAATTATATTTTTAAAAAAACATTCCATTTTGTTACAGCCGGCAATGGGATTAAATTTCAAATTATTTATAAATATTTGTTACATGAAAGGAATTAATAGAGGTAATTATTTAAAAGAATATATATAATTATATTTAAAAAAAAAAACACTCCATATATGGGTAGCCGGCTGGAATGTCAAAAAAAATTAACATTTATTATAATTATATAATTAAATAAGGGCAATTAGGGAAGAAAGAAATTGAAATAAATGCATGAAATCCTACAAATGAGAAAAACAAAAGATTATGACAAATATGTAATTAATAGGTTAATTGAACCCATCCGCTATAATTTCTGTTCATTATTTTGTTCTCTGAGTTTTCAAACATGACAATTTAACCCATGTGGTTTGGATTTTGTTTCATTTTAGTTCCTACATCCATTTTTCTGTTAAAAACTAAGTGCGGCACTATTTTTTTATTAAAAAAATTATTTCTTAATTTTTTAAAATAATAATTATTTTTTAATTTTTAAAATAAAAAATCAAAATAAAAAAATATTATTACTTTTTAATTTTTATTTCTCTCTCTCCTCCTCCTCCCCCTCCCTCTTCTCCAACACCCGCCGCCTCCTCCTTCTTCTTCTCCAACACCGGCCGGCGGCGGCCAACTGTTGACAACCGCCGACGGTTTTTTTACATGGCGCCATCTATATATACATTCTTCTTCCTCCATTCCCCACTTTTCTTCTTCTTCTTCCGCCACTCCCTTTCTTTCTCTTCTTCGTCTCAACCGTTCTCCGCCTGACAATCCTCTCTCCTTGGTGCTCCGTCTCGACTGGTCCGTCCGCCAGCCCCGCTCCAAGCCCATTCTTCCCCGTCACGCCTCTAATTCCACCCTCAAGAACTCCGATGCGGGCGCCATAGCCAGTCTGACTACGCCTCTCACTTGGAGCGGCAATTGCGATGGGGCTACCTCCGTCAGTGGCGGATTCGTCGACGCCTCTGACGCCGCCGCAAGATCTAAGGTTTGTTTCGTTTTTGTTTGTGTTCTTCTTCTCTTTTTTTTAGGTTCGTTCACGCTGCCGCTCACACTCATGCCGTGGAGCCTACCCACGCTGCTGCTCACACTCACGCGGTGGAGCCTGCTCATGTCGCCGCTCGATTAGGTTTGTGGGTCGTGAAGTTGCTGGTTCGGTTCGCCGCTGCTGGTCTGTTTGCCATGGAGCAAATTTGGACTCTAGATCTGGAACAAGGGAAACCCCCCTCGTTTCCATCCGGATTCGAAGGGGTTTTCTCCTTCGTTTTCTTCTTTTTTTTTTTTTTTTTTTACAGTGAAAGAATAATGGGAAGGTAGGAGAAAGGGAAGGGAGGAGAAGGGAGGGAGAGGGAAGAAGAAGAAAAAGGGGAGGAGAGGGAAGAAGAATAAAAGAGGAGAAAAAGAAAAGGAAAAAAAGGGAACGGTGGTGGTTGTCCGACGGTATAGCAGCGGCGGCAGTCCGACGACGGCAGTGCTGGTGAAGAAAAAGGTGAAAGGTGAAAAAGGAGGAAGAAGAAGAAGAGAGGGAAGAGAAAGAAGAAAAAAAATGTTTTTTAATAATTTAATATTATTTTATTTTAAAAATTAAAAAATATATATTTTTAAATAAAAAATAAGTGCCACATAAGCCTTCTGTTAATTTTTAATGGAAAATGGATGGAGGGACTAAAATGAAACGAAATCCAAACATCAAGGACTAAATTGTTGAGTTTAAAAACTCAGAGACCAAAATGAAACCTAACTCAAACCTCAGGGACCAAAAGTGTATTTTTCCTTTTTTTTTTTTTTTAACAAGATGTTGAGGTAGAAGATTGAAGCACGGACCTCTTCATTAATACAAGTTTAAGCCAATTGAACTATGTTCGCTATTCGAGAGTAAATGATGGAGGACACACACAAAAAGGATCTTGCCTAGGATGATAAAAAGATCTTGTACGAGATCCAAACATTTCCGGGATGAGATTTATAAATTTTCCAATCAAATATTGGTCAATCTAACCGGGATTTCTTGGTTGGAATTCCACCAATAAATTTTTCAGAATAGATGCGAACAAGCACAAAAGTAATCTCTAGGCTTAATCTCCGGTACCATTTCTATACTTATACCTAAATGGTTGGTACATTATGTCATTTTTTATACAAATGTATGAAATAAAAAAACAAAAAAAAGGACAAATACAACATTAAAAAAAAGTGTTTAAAAAAAAGGGAGAAGGGATTTGGTGGATGGAGGAGAGAGAAGAAATGGAGCGGCAGCCGCGCCGGTTGGCGAGGAGGAGAGGTGGGAAGAAGAAGAGAGAAGGTGAGAATGCATGGAGAGAGGAAGGTCATGGGGTGGGGAAGGAAGAGGAGAGAGAGTATAGATTTATCTTTTTCTTTTTTTAATTATTTTATCTAATTATTTATTATTTAATTTTTATTTATTATTATTTTAATTTAAAAAATATTATTTTATTATTTTTAACTGTCACGTCAGCACTGTTAAAAAAGTTAACGGTGGAGGGACTTAATAGAAGTATTTCTGAAACAGTAGGGACTTGATTGTTCGATTTTGAAACTTAGGGACCTATTGGAAACAAACCTCAAACGTGAGGGACCAAAAATGTATTATACCCTATTTTTTATTATTTTGCAGCTTTTTTTTTAAATAATATTATTTTGCAGCTAACACTGTGTTTTCTATTTTCATTTTCTTTAATTTTACAACACTCACACACAAATATTAAATATCTTAATTTTGTAATATATATATTTCTATATTTTTAGTGCACTTAGTTAGAGTTTAATTGTTTAAAAAAAAAATCACACAAGTACACACATATGAATATACAACTTAATGCTATTTAAAAATATTTTAAGTTTCGTTATTTACTTATATATTTAGATAGATAATTCTATAATTGTGTATTATAAATTTGTAGTTAATATTACTTAATGTAAATATTATATTTATATTAAGGTTAATTCACAAGTTTAGTCCTTGAATTTGTAAATTTTTGTCTAATAAGTCGTCGTCTAAACTGTTAATTTTGAAACTAATAAATCCTCTAAAAATGTCTAATATATCCATGGAATTTCAATTTTGTATTTAGAAGTTAATTGTTATATTAGGTGTTATTGGTAATTTCAGACCACTTCGATGTACAAGGAGCTGACGAGGACAACCCGACACGAGCCCGAAAATAGGATCAGAAAATGAACCCCTGCTCGGCCTCAGCTCTTCCGCCTCCGTTTGGTCCCTGGTGCCCTCGATCGCCCCAGTTCTACTTGGTTCAGCCCGAATCGCCTCTGCATGCCGGAAAACCCTAGAGCAGAAGCAGGTATTTAATCCCTTCTTGGTCACTGAAGAAGGGATCTCAAAACTGATTCCCTGAACTCTTTCCTTTTACTCTTGCTCTATTGTTTCCCATCGTTCTACTTGTTGACTTAAGCATTGGAGACGGTGTGGCAAGCACCACACCGGTGTGCAGGTTTACTGTCTTGTAGGCCACATCTTCCCCCCTCTCAAACAAATTTACCGTTGGTGGCACGTGAAGGTCAGGTGAGTTCTGCCTGTCCAAATTTGACCATCAACATTAGGCATAAAATTTAATTTCGTCTCTAATAGAACTTTAAACTTTCACTTTTGCAACTAATAGCTACATTTATTTTTTTAAAAAAATGTTCAATAGAACCTATCAGATACAAAATTAAATTTCATATCTAATATAACACTTTTAAAATGTCAGAATATGTCGGAGACCTATTAGATATAAAATTAAAACTTGAATCTACTAGACACAAAGTCGAAAATTCAAGGACCTATTAAACACTTTTAAAGTTTAGGGATCATATAGACACAAAATTGAACGTTCATGAATTGAACTTGTAATTTAACCTTGTATGAATTTGTGCCCCCTATTCTAAAGTTCTGGATCTTGAAAGTGGATGATTTGAACAACCAGGAACATCAAACTATTATTCATATCTTATTTAATAATTTTGTAATTTTATTGTTTACCAATTTTGTCCTTTTTATGACTTATTTAGTAGGGGTATATTTTTTTTTTTCCATTTTGTTATGTTCAATGATTTGCATGTAGTTAGAGTCTTGGGAGGCTGTCTCTAAAGCTTTGCCAAGTTTGTAAATTGAATTTTAGCCTTTTCTTTCTGTTAAGTATGTCTTGAATTGCATGTATCAAGAACATTCAAGTAGGATAAATCAGTCTATCTTATGGAGTGTGTTTGACTCTTAGAACTCGTTCTTTGTCTAAAGAACTTTGATTTAAGGTAATCCAATGTCTAACCTTTTTTTTTTTTTTTTTTGAAAGGTTCAATGTCTAACCTAATCCTTATAGTTGAAATCAAATTGATTTGTAGGTTTTAGTGTTTTTGAATTAGGGGTCCACATACCCATAAAGGGTTCCTAATTCCAATTCGCCAATGTTTTCATATGATTTGAGATGGGTGTTTATGTGGTCCTTGAAATTTCAAAGAAACATTTGAGATTTGAATTTTTAATATTAGGTTAAATTATTAAAAGTATCCTTGAACTATGGAGTTGGTTTCAATTATACCCTCAAACTTTGAAAGGTTTCATTTTAAACCTTGAAATTTAAAGTTTGCTTCGAGACCGCCTTTGAGGAAGAAGAAGAAAAAAAAAAACTCAAAATGGCATCCTATGGAGCCTCCACATTCAGAAATATTAGAACCATTGGAATCAATATCCACTAATAACAAGCTTTTTTTTTTTTTTAATTCGAACATGCATAAGTGAAAATTCGAACATCTTATCTCTCTAAATTGGTTGGCTACTGACAACCAACTTAGTTGTGGATCAAGTCAAAAGATAAGCTCAGTAGTTCCAAACTCCCTAATAAAATAAGAGAATCATGGCATGAATCATCGCCATGACTGCAATGAGTTAAAATATTGGCAATCCAACTTAACAAAAGTTACAAAAGTGCCAAATGAAGAAGAAGATAAAGAAAACTGAAGTCTTATTCCAAAATGACCATTATTCTCTTCTCATTTCTTCGATGAAAAGTTTCGTCCCTTAAAAAAACACAAACCACAATTACAACGAGTCAAAACTCAGCCAATTCAGTTTGATCAAAGAAGCAACCTGTGGGACTTCCATCTGGCAAAAGAGCCACCTTGAGAGGAGCTATAGCCCCTTCTTCCACAGTCAATGTGCCTGTATGCCAGTTGATATCAGTATCCACATAGCCTGGATGAACACAATTGATATACATGTTTGGATGCTTTCTTGCAAGAATTCTTGTATAAGCATTCACTGCAGCCTTGGAGATGCCGTACGCTGGAAGCATTGTTGTCCATCCATTTGCTTCTAATCTGTCTTCCTTTACATCATCTAGAAATCTTTTCAACAATGCATCTATCTTTTCCTCACTCAAATTTGCTACATCTCCCAGTTCATTTCGTATGTGCTCACCTGGAATACTCTGCCAACAGTAACCAATACAACTCGGCAAGTTTAATTAGAAGTAAAAATTGATTTTTTTTCCCTAAAAAGAACCGTGAAGCAGGCCCATCCCAAATGAGATGGGTCATGTGATACTTTTCAAGATGAGACCCTAAAATATTTTATAACAAAGACAAAATTGTAAAATATCAAAATTCTTTGTATTGTTTCTTACCCAAAAAAATAAAAACAAAATATATGAAACTAAGAAAATGTGACCAAGCAATTATATCATAGTGATATTTTATTTAAAAAGTGTCATCCTCCGAACTTTTTTTTGAAGCAAAATCGTCAATTAACTCTTTATAGTCAACTTCTCCAAAATATAATTTTGAATCGTTATCAAGGATTAAAATTGAATTTCTAAGATGATAGGGGAGGAAATTAAAAAGTTTGATGTTTAATTTAGCCGAGCATCGACAAAAGGAGGAATAGAAGAGTTTTGCTTGGTTGGAGAGGAGACAAAAATGAAGAGGTAGGGGGTTGATAAAGAGATAAAAGTTTGATCAACTTCTATTTGTGTCTAAGGCATGCGTGCCAGCTACTAAAAAGTTTTAGGGTCCTGTGATAGGTCACAACCCACACATGCTAAAGGCCCTGCCTTGAAGAGTTTCCAAAAGTTAATAAAGAATGGTGATACCTTCAATTTGCTTCTGCTAGAGGAGATATTCACAATTCTTGCTCCTCCCAAGGATTTCTGTAGCAATGGAAGAAGAGCTTCTGTTACTCTTTTAATGCCATAGTAATTTGTGTTGAGGCATTCTTCTGCCGTCTCACAGTTTTCCTTTATCACACTCTGAACCAAGTTCTTCGTCGCTTTGCCAGAGAGCTGTATTTAATTAAGTGTAATCTTGGATGAGATGAGACAGATTTTCCCACAAACTCACACACATGAAATACTGCTGAAAACATGTTTAGGTAACTGTTTAAAAAGTTTGCCTCTACAGATATTTTATATAAATAGTGTTTCAAGTACAAAATGATTTTGAGTTTTACAAAAATGCAGTTTTTTAGAATTAGTGCTAAAAGTAGGAATAAAAATAAAAATGCGTTTGAAAAACAGTCTTACAAACTAAGAAGCTCGTGTCCGTGTCCGACACTTTGTTGGACACGTATTGGACACTTGTTAGCACAATTGATATGTGACAAAAACTAGTTGTAGGTTCGTTTCAAATCCTTGTTAAGTTACCAAATAAACACAATGCTTAAATGACAAAAATAATAAATTTTAAGAATAAAATACATTCAATTCGTTTTTTCAAGCATACAAATGCATAAACTTATTGATTTTGAATTTTCTTCTTGTATAAAAATGATATATATTTTAAAAAATGTATATTTTTCTAAACGTGTCCGTGTCCTAGATTTAAAAAAAAAAAAGGACGTGTCCCCGTGTCCGTGTCGTGTCGTATCTGTGTCTCGTGTCCGTATCCGTTCTTAGCTTACAAACAAGTTCGGGATGAAATAGCAGAAATGTAATAATACCCAAGTGGGCAGATCTATATTCAAGGCCCTTAATCCTTCCACATCAACCACAACTCCGATAGCCCCAGCATTATTTACCTGAAACAGTAAACAAATCAATTCATTATGAACAAAAAGAAAAAGGGCAATGCAAAATCTTGTGCATCTGTAAATGGCCACAACGAAGTTGAAGGACAAAGTGTTTTAATTTAATCTTTTTAGATGAATAAAGAAATATCATTTTGAAAGTGAAATCCATGGAGTCTGAAAATGAAAAGTCTGTTTAGGAAAAAATAAAATTTCACCGCAGTGGCTAAGTCATGTAACTATTGAATAAATATATTTTAAGCTATTCATTATCGTCACAGACTTGATGCTTATAATTGTTTGGCTCTGGATATAATTTGAGATTAAGTATCTTTATGTAGTTTTTATGAAAATTTTCCTCTACTCTTTATTTCTTTCTAATCGTTGGGATTTTAAGGATCGTTTGGCCCCTTGTGTTGGTTATAATAGAGGGGACTATTATAGGCTCACCCAATGTTTGTGACATCAACCAAAATAAGTGGTGAAGTGAGTTATTTTTATCGCCGTGTTGCTATCGTAACCACCATTCAACCCATCCGATTATTTTATCCATTGTGTACAGTAACTCTCTCGTCTCTCTTCTTCTATGTGACTCCTTGACTTTTCCAACGACCGACGGCTGGCGACTTTTCCGGCGAACGATTTTTTTTTTTAAATCTTTCTTCTAATTTTCATTTCGACAAAATATAAAAAAAAAAAAATTTTAAATAAAAGAGGTAGAAGAAAAGAAAGGAAAAAAGAGGAAAAAAAATTTCGGTCGCCGGAAAATTTGAAATTTGTTGGTGGTCGCCGGAAAAGTCGTCGGTCGACAAATGTCGCCGACGTTAGGGATAGAGGAAGAAGATGATGATGAAGATGGAGGTTGAGGTTGAGGGAAGAAGATGAAGAAGATGAAGATTTAATGGAAATGGAGGAAAAAGATGATGAAAATGAAGATGGAAGTGGAGGAAGAAGATGAAGATGAAAGAAGGAGATGAAGAAGAAGAAAAAAAAAAAAGAAATAAAAAATAAAAATAAAATATTTTTTAATAAAGAAATGTATGTCATATCAGCAATCCGTTAGGGTTTAGCTGAAAATTGGACGGATGGACCAAAATGAAACGAAATCCAAACCTCAGCGGCTAATTGTTGAGTTTGAAAACTTAGGACCAAAATAAAACCTAACCCAAACCTCAAGGACCAAAAGTGTATTTTGGTTTTTGAACTAAGCACTTACAATTTGTTTAGGTCAAATTTCTTCCATACTTTTGGCAACATCGAAGGTTAACTAGGGTTAATAACTTAAAGGTAAAAAAAAAAAAAAAAAGAACATTCCTAACCATATTTTGTGCATATTCAACAATATTCGTACAGCCAAACAAGACCAGATTGTCAAAGAATAACATAACTTAAAACCCTCAGCTAATTTTTTAAGATTGATGGAACAAACATTTCTTATTGATATTTGCAAAATATGATATTTGACGTACAAAGTTATATGAGGAAGATTAAAAAAAAAACTAGAAAAAAAAAACAGTAAGCTTGAACTTTTGATTCAGAACCCCATGTCAAACATATCAGCACCCCAAACATAGACTATTTTAACCCATACTAAACTAATCTGCACCCCAAACACAGACTATTTTATCCCAGAATAAAATAATCTACACTCCAAACACAAATTATTTAACTTCACAGATTATTATAGCCCCCAAACTATAATAACCAACTCAGTGCCCCAAACAGCCCCTAAGTTATCAAGGAATATAGAAACTAGCTATT